>CM066328.1:390249868-391533083 GCA_033807585.1 Hydrophis major | reverse complement strand
TGTGACCTCCAATTCCTACGCAGCTGCAGAGACAACAATACTACACCAACCTGCTTCAAATTAACATTTCATCAAAGCACAGCAGCCACTAAACGTATCCTGAAAAGAACTGAAATGGCTCTACTAAGGAACGAGCTCCACAGTAAGAGATTCCAATTAGATAGTTAAACAAAGATTTGCTAGCACTACACCTGGAATTGAGCAGCAAAATCCACCCTCTACTTTGGGACAAGATAAAACAACTTACAACTTGGAGAGCTGAATCTGCAAACATTTACAAACAGGAAAAGCTCTTGAAAAAATTAAAGAAATTAGAACATGACAAGAAAACCCCCAACAACTCACAACACCTGAAACAATTAGTGTACAATGTTTCCAACAGAGAACTCACCAAAACAGAAACAGAAGTCCTAACCAAAGGATTCAATTATGCTATAGCACCCCAAAAAATCCCCACAGAATCCATCATATGTGCAGTAGAATCCAGCCTAACTAAATTAAATACAGATGAAGCTGATAAAATAAGACACCAAGTTACCAACATTCTATGCACAAGCAAACCACCCAAAAGCAACTTACAGCAAAATGAAATTAAAGCGCTACAAACCCTGAAAAGAGACAGCAGCATAATCATCCTCCCAGCAGATAAAGGGAATGCCACTGTAGTAATGGACAGAAAAGACTATGAAACTAAGTTGACAGACCTACTCCAAGACTCCACATACAAACCCATAAACACAGACCCAACCACATATCTGGAAAAATTAACCAAGAAGAAAATTATAACCAGCCACATAAGCAAAGAGATCCAACACACGATCATACCCAGAGAGAAATCTTCCAGATGCCCCAAACTATACGGCCTCCCAAAAATACACAAAGAAGGCATACCTCTCAGACCCATAGTCAGCTCCAGAGGAGCACCACTACAAAACCTGGCTAAACACCTAGCAAAAGAGCTACAGCCCCATGCTGAAACAGCAGCTTCTCATGAAAAAAACGCATACCACTTCTTGGAAATGATCAAAGATCTACACGTGGAGCAAGAAGATCTGCTTGTAAGTTTTGACGTGGTTTCACTATTCACTCAAGTCCCGGTAAAAGAGACCCTCGAAATCATCAAAAATAAATACCAACCAGCTAAACACCTCATGGAACTAACAGAACACTGCTTAACCAACACATATTTCATATACAAAGGACAAAGATACAAACAAATTGAAGGAGCCCCCATGGGATCACCACTGTCACCTGTCATTGCAAACCTGTTCATGGAAGAATTCAAATCCAGAGCCCTGGCTAATGCCATACTCAAACCCAAACTATGGTTAAGATTTATAGATGACACATTTGTGATTTGGCCCCATGGACAAGAAAACCTAAACAACTTCCTAACACACCTAAACAGCGCACACCCCAAAATCAAGTTCACCATGGAAACAGAAACAAACAAACAACTACCATTCCTAGATGTACTAATCTACAAGAAAACAGATGGCACACTAGGACACACCATATACCAGAAGAAAACACACACCAACCGCTACCTCAATGCCCAATCCCACCACCACCCAGCACAGATAAACTCTGTGGCTAAAACACTAATTACTAGAACCAAACGCCTGGCAGACAAGACACACATTAAGACTGAACTATGCACCCTGACTAAAATATTGACAGCCAACGGCTTCCACAAAAGCAAAATCACCAACTTGATCCACAAAAACACACTGAGACATAATAGAGACCCAGAAGATGAACAGACCCATGGAACAGCTGTCCTGCCCTACATAAGAGGCACTACAGACAAAATTAGTAAGATTCTATACAGACACCACATCAAGACTGCCTTCAAAACAGACAGAAAAATAGCAGCCGTCCTCAGGAACCCCAAAGACAAAATTGACCTGGAAAACCAAGGCATATATGAAGTCCCCTGTGCATCATGCCCGGCCACATACATTGGACAGACCAATAGAAGAATAAGCACCCGCCTAGATGAACACAAAAATGCAGTCAAAAAGCTGGAACACACTTCCTCACTTGTCCAACACATGGAAGCCACAGGTCATAACATCAACTTCAATGGCACCAAAACCCTAGCCACCATAGAAAATCCCAGCCACAGAATCATCAGAGAAGCCATAGAGATTGAAAAAAGACCAGAAAGCATGAACAGAAGAGATGATTCCACCAGGCTGTCAATCATTTGGAAGCCTGCACTCACAAACAAAAAAATCTCCACACCACAAGCCAGGCAAACACCTGGGCACAAACAGATCCCCCCTGATACCTCCAGCTCAAACATACCCCAACCAGGCATCCAGATGAAACCCAGCTTCCTAACGAATGATAGCCGTCCATTTACCCGAAGCCAAGCTGCACTAAAGGCCTCCAATAAAGTAACACAATGTTGCCAGCCAATCAAGATACAAAAAGAGCCCGCCCCCCCCCAAAAAACAGACAGAAGATACTAGTAGCAGAACACAGCAAACTCCAAGACCAATAAACACAGACCAAGACTCTCAACCAATCAGGAGGAAGAAAAAACCATTCTGACACAGCAATAGGCTGCCCCAAATTTAAATCTGAAACCACTGTAAAAGTCTGACTCACAAACACCATACAGAAGCCTGATGATGGCAGATGAGATACTGCTGAAACGTTGCTACAACTTTAAAAGCATCACGTGGGAAAATACCCGAACAAAGCTGAATGCCAGACATATATATATATATATATATATTTGTTGTGACCTATATACATATATATATATTTGTTTTCTGAGGTTCTCGCGGGTATTTGTATGTGGATCTTTGGTTATTCAGGTTTTCTCCTGCGTAAGATTGGAAGTATCTAGGCAACGTTTCGATGAAGTCTCATTCATCATCTTCAGGCTTGGTCTTCAGCTCTGTGCTTCTCAGAGTGAAGCACAGAGTGAGAAGCACAGAGCTGAAGACCAAGCCTGAAGATGATGAATGAGACTTCATCGAAACGTTGCCTAGATACTTCCAATCTTACGCAGGAGAAAACCCAAATAACCAAAGATCCATACACACACACACACACACATTATACATTTTACATAGCTAAAAGTGCATTCAAAGTAATTTCAAATTATGTGGGGCTGATTATTATACATGCTACAGTTTCCCAGAATTCAGTGCCTATTCTTTCCTGTGAACTAGAAAAATAGATTTTTCTATTTCTCTCTTTCTTGAATATAGAAAGATATTGTTTGTTTGCTTCTGTCTCCACTCCTTGAGATCCTTAGTGGTGCATGTTATTACTATGTGTGTGGCTGCTGCTGCTGTCATCTCTGGCCAATTTTTCATATCAGATTATCATTATGCCCTTTCCCCCTGCACACTAGAGTAACTGGCCATGTTGTCAAGATTCCATAATGTTAGGCAGACAACTCTCTTGCATCTGTAGTGGGGCATGATGACTTGAAGGAAGGAAGGAAGGTTTTTCTCCTAATATAGTAATTTCAGTGACTTACTGAAACATGGAAAGATCATTTCTGAATTTGTTACTTGTAAGACTGAACTATAGATTGGAATTTGCTGTATTATTTGTCAACCTGCTTTTGGAATCCTTTTGAGATGGCAGATCTTAAACGAGAAACTTTTGCAGACAGACATGTATTCCACAAGTGTTTTATTACTTTTTTTTATTTTCAGTAGAATCCTGAAGAGGACATGGATGGTTATGTGGTATAGTTAGGCTCCCCAAATGGAATGGATTCTTTGTGTTATGTTGTATATGCACAATGTAACAAGACCATAGAAATGCAAATTATTGAATTCTCTATAAATAATTATCTACAGATATAGGCATCTATGGAGCAATTAGCTGGTTCGTCAGTTGCCCTCTATCTTCCCCTTTTTGAGAGGGTTGATACACTAACTTTATTACCCAACAGTACAGATTGAAACAAATTTTGATTCAATGAAAAATTAGATAGGTGGACATCACTGAAATGAATTAAACCTAGCATAAATTATTAAAACACATTAAACAACCAACAATTCTCAAAGCATGAGCATTTATGTGGACCAAAATATTTATCAGAATACATGAGTATCCCCTGAACTGATAGGTTTCCCAATAAATGTTGCAAAGATAAACAAATTCTTCCAATCAGTGCTGAACAGTCAGTACTGTTGAAAGAATTTGCTTGCTTGGGTTCTCATAAGAGTCAGTTTGAGTCAAAGACCCTCAGACTTTTTTTCAGTTTGAATATTTCTGCCTGGAAAAACAAATTAACAGCTGAAGCTTCTATTCATCTAATTAGCAATATATTGCTAATTAGAAATGTCACCACAGAAATGTCACCATAACATTTTTACTGAGTCAGTATCCTCTACCTCTGAAAAGAGAAAATGAACATTTCCACATAGGCCATATTCTTCCTTTCTAACAAATGTGATTAAGATTTAGAGACCAAATAAAAACAAAGTCATGTAAACTTACCCATGAACAGGTGCTCCTTTTCTTCAGTTGCTTGTTTCAGAAGTCCTTATTCTATAACAGCCTGAAACTTTAGATTTGATAGTGAAATTCAAGAATCCAGAATGAATTTGCAATTTAATTTAGAGATACATTTTTGTCTATAGTTATGCCATTGGACATTTGGAGTTGTAGTTCCCTCAGAAAATATGATATTAACTTGAGAGGAAAATTTGAACATTTTGAACATGGTCTGTTTGAGAAAACAAAAAATGATCCATTCTCAACTAAGGATGGCTATCAGTGAATGTGCAATTTCAAAAGCGTCATTGGGATCAGTTAATGAAAATTTTCTTTGAAATCCAGAAATGCTTTGTCTCTAGACTGGAGTATGCTTAGCAAACATAAATAATCCCAGTTTGAGCATTAGAAGATTGAAAAAGGATACTTTGCAGATTTCCTCCTCTCTTTTGCCTTCCAAAATCCTTTGGTTTGTATGGGTGCTTATTAATTGTCACAAGTAAGGAAATCACTATGAGAGAGAACTCTGTAATAGTATATAGTCTATGGCCCTATGGCTGTATTCAGTTTTCAACTAGAAAAGTACAGGAGTGGGCATACCTGAGTTAGAACAGTTTATAAATGTTTGAGAAAATTTGGAGAGTGTGACTTCTATAATGCTTTTCAACTCAATAATAATAGTAACAATCAGGTAGAAGAAGGCTTAAGGTAGAGAAGTTGGAAACATACAGAATTATTGTTCAGTTGTCTCTGAAAAGAAAATGCCATGGAAGACTTGTTTTTCTGGAATTCCTGGTGGGATCTAGATCATTTTCATTTTTTTTTTCTTTGATAGCTTTTCCCTACACATAAAATTGGGTCCAGTTCTGTTCAGACAGAGCAGGGATCTCCAAACTTGGCAATTTTAAGGCTTGTGGACTTCAACTCCCAGAATTCCTCAGTTGGGTTCTGAGCTCTTTTGCAAAGTGTCTTTCTTGCACAATTTGTTAGATTGGATAAACTTTTTAAAAAATGAAAAACTTTCAAATAACTTTTTTTCTGATCAGTTCAGGCTTTAAACTGGTGCTGAGAAAACATTGGCAATCATGCAATTAATTTATATTTAGGATTATATGAATATGATTTGTCCTGATTTGTCTGAGCTAACAATAACCACAAAATATGTTGTAGAAAGCTTAGGGCAAAATTTCCAAATGTAGTCATTTGTTCTGAGCTCTTTTGCACTCTTAATTTATATGGTTTAATTTCCTAGTATGTGATCAGAAAACACCATTTCATATCATTGGAAAGGTTCACAGTATTTTGAAAGCAATTCCATTTAAAACATGTTAAAATTGCCTAGTTTGGAAGTTACTAAACCATGAATGACAAGCTTCATTTATATAGATGTAAGCTGATGCATCAGTTAAAGCTGATGAAATAGTCCTGACAACATTTGTGTATCCATTGGTAGCATCATAAAGGTTCCAAACTGTACAAACTGTTTCTGTGGGTCTACAATCAAAGATATTTCTGCTGTTGTTTTAATGTGTTGCATTAAAATTTGCAATTGTAGTTTGCTGAGGCAATGCATTAAATTATGCATACAAAGAAAATAATGAATAAATATATCATGAATTAGACATCTCTCTTTCCTGTTTCTGATCACTTTCTTTTATGCTGGTGATTTGCAAGTTTAAGGGGATCTATTGGGATGATTGTCAAGAATAGAATAGTAATGAAAGGATACAATTTAATGAAAATAAGTGGTAATAAAGAATAACAGAATAGCAGAGTTGGAAGCACCTTGGAGGTCTTCTAGTCCAACCCTAAAGCAATTTAGAGACATGGTTGTTCAATCTCTTTTTAAAAACTTCCAGTGTTATTTACAACTCTTGGAAGCAAGTCCTTCCACTGATTAATTGTTCTAAATGTCAGGAAATTTCTTAATTCTAGGTTGCTTCTCTCCTTAATTAGTTTCCACCCATTGCTTCTTGTACTGCTTTCTATTGCTTTGGAGAAAAGGTTGACTCCTTTGTGGCAGCCCCTGAGATATTGTAACACTGCTATCATGTCTCCCCTCTTCTTTCTTTTCATTAAACTAAACATACCCAGTTCCAGAAACCCTTCTTTATATGCTATAGCCTCCAGTTCCCTTATCATCTTTGTTACTCTTCTCTGTACTCTTTCCAGAATCTCAACTTCTTTTTTATAATATGGTGACCAAAACTGCATACAATATTCTAAGCATGGCCTTACTAAATCATTATAAAGTGATATTAACTCTTCACATGATCTTGATTCTATCCCTCTGTTAATGCAGCCAAGGACTACACCCTACCTCACCAACCAAAAAGAGCATTGCATTGCATGTTAGAACTTGCCATATTTATATAATAGTACAACATACCAATTCTGTAGAGAACAGCTGAATTAAAATAAATGGAGGAAAGAAGAAAAACAATACTGTTGACCAATTATTGTTCACCACCCAAGGGGAAGATGTGCTTTTCCCAGAAGGAAATAATTAGTTTTTCAAAATTCATGAAGTGATGGGAGACTTGAATAATCTCTACTGTATATCTTTTAGGAAACTAACTTAGCCAAGCATCACATTTCTAAAATATTTCTAATTCATATTGTTATGATTCTCTCTACAATAAGTGGAGGGTAGTACAAAATAATAAACTATTGATTAAGTAGAATTAGCAAGAGTTTTGGAGGAAATATCAGCGGAAAGACACTATGTAATCCCAGAATTCTTGATTTTAAGGTAAGGTAAAATTAAAATATATCTTTAGACTTCAAAAAAAGAATATTTTAATAATATCTGAAAAATTCTTAAAAAGACATAAAAACAGCATAATTGCCAATATATTTGTAAAGGAAAAAGAAGGATTTAATGTGACCATATACCTTAGCAAATTGCTAAAACAAACAAATGAAACAGGATACATATAGGAGCTGGAAAGAGGAACAGATCACAAGTGAAGAATGTACAGAAATAGACAAGGATTTCTTGTGTTATAAAAGGCCACACTGATACTAAGAACAGCAAAAAGGACTTCTGATTACATTCAAAATAAAAGGAAGAGAAAACAATCATGATCTCCACTGTTCGATGAAGATGGCACAATGATAAAAGGAAACAAAGAAAAAGCAGGGCAACTTAGCTTATTTTTTACTCAGTTCTCTTCAACATGAGTTCCAGAAATAATTGTAAAAACCAGGATGAAGGATTCTAAAAGGACAAAAAGCAAGAATCTCAGCAAAGGTACTAGAGCAGATCATAAAATGAATTATAGCCAAGAATGGCTGAAAATAATGTTATTATTGTCAAAATATTCAACTGATAATATAATAGCATGATGGGCTAGTCATACAAAATATGACCTACTGAAGAAGTAATTGGCAATCCACTGCAATATTCTGACACCTAATGGATATTTGCAACCCAGATAATAGCAGCATGATACTGACAGATGTACTCCTAGTCAGAATGTATCCAACAAGATTAAAAGATAAGTACAAATTAACTTGTAGTAACAGTCATGCTGGATATAAGATGAAAGGATGTCCAGATGGTGCTGTATCTAGAGGTAAAAGGAGAGTTTGAAGCTACAAAAAAATGTTTACCATTGGTAAATAGAATATCAAAGCCATGAACTAAGTTAAAGTTGTTGGAAAAATATTCATAGAGATTATTGCTATTCTGGGCAATCAAAATGGACAAAAATGGATCACTTGCAGAGGTGTTTCTGAATTTCTACTCTGGGCAAGATTAAATTAAACTAAACAAGAAACTCAGTCAGCTGAACATTTAAAAATGTATCACAAATACCAGTGACTGGTGCTAATAGTTGATAGGGATGCTGCTAGTGTCCTAGGTATCAATCTAGGCACAGGGTTTTTTTTTGCAGTTCCACTGGTATTATTGTAGGAAGCTGCAATTTCTTGATGTGTTTTATAAAATTCTTGGACAAGATACCCCAATGACAATGGGTATCACTGTTACATGTTTCATCCATAACTGTGTAGTTTTGATGGCCAGGTCATGATATTTCATGATTTTTTCCAATTTTTTTTCTTCAACTTTGGCTTCACCTGGTACAATGATATCAATAAATTGTATACTTTGGCCCTTGACAACCATAATATCTGGCATGTTGTGTTACAAATGATGATCTGCCTGTATTTGAAAGTCCCACAAGATCTTCACCATCTCATTTTTGGTTACTTTTCCCACTTTATGTTCCCATGACTTTTTGGTTACAGGTAGGGTGTATTTTTTACACAATGACCAGTGGATTAATTTAGCAGCTCAGTCATGTCTAGCTTTGTAGTCAGTTTGTGTGATTTTGCTGCATTCACATATTAAGTGTGAAACAGTTTCAACTTTGTCATTGCAATGTTGGCAGTTTGGATTGTCAGTGGATTTTTGTATCTTCGCTTTTATGGCATTTGTTTGCAGTGTTTGTTCTTGCAGCAAATATTAAACCTTCCATTTCTTTCTTGATGGTTCCTCTCTTAAACCATGTCCATGCCGAGTTATTATCACATTTCCCTTCAATGTTTTACAAGTGCTGTCCATGCAAAGATTTGGTTTTCCATCCATTTAATCTGTCATCCAGCTGTTTTTCCTTATATTCTGCCTTTGTTTCTATTGGTTTTAAAATGTCCTCAGTTTTCACAGCCTGCAGCAATTTTTTCTATACTTTGGTTCGCATAATCATTCAAACTTCATTTTTCTTCTCCAGTTTGATGGATTTGCAATAGCCCTCTACTCCCTATTCTCCTTGGCAGGTATAACCTGTCAATGCCAATTTGTGGATGTAAAGCATGGTACATATTCAAAAGTTTATGCATTTTCCATAACTAATAAATATAATAATAATAATAATAATAATAATAATAATAATAATAATAATAATAATAATAATAATAATAATAATAATAATAATAATAATTTGTTTGCTACAGGCAGATGGTAGTTCTGGAACTTGTGTCACAACTACCATCTGCCTGTAGCAAAGAACTGGTGGGATCATAAGCCTGAAAAAGTGATTGAAAATGAGCATACAAAAATACTGTGGGACTTCCAAATACAGACGGACAAAGATTTGGAACACAATAACCTGGATATCATGATTGTGGAGAAGAAAAAAGTGTGGATCATCGACATTGCCATACCTGGTGACAGCAGAATCAACAAGAAACAACTTGAAAAAGTCACCAGATATCAGGACTTGAGAATCGAACTGCAGAAACTCTAGCATAAACCAGTGCAGGTAGTTCCAATGGAAATCGGCACACAGGGTGCTGTGCCTAAAGACCTAGGCAAGCACTTAAAAACAATTTGCGCTGACAAGATCATCATTGGTCAGCTGCAAAAGGCCACCTTACTGGGATCTGCTTGCGTAATCCGCTGATACATCACACAGTCCTAAACACTTGGGAAGTGTTCAACTAATGATTTGTGAAACGAAACCCAGCATGGTTATCTCGTTTGCTGTGTATACTGTCATTTTTGTGTATAATAATAATAATAATAATAATAATAATAATAATAATAATAATAATAATAATAATAATAATAAGAAGAAGAAGAAGAAGAAGAAGAAGAAGAAGAAGAAGAAGAAGAAGAAGAAGAAGAAGAAGAAGAAGAAGAAGAAGAAGAAGAAGAAGAAGAAGTTGTTTGCTACAGGCAGATGGTAGTTCTGGTGTCACAACTACCATCTGCCTGTAGCAAACAACTGGTGGGATCATAACACTGAAAAAGTGATTGAAAATGAACATGCAAAACTACTGTGGGACTTCTGAATACAGACTGACAAAGATTTGGAACACAATAGCCTGGATATAGATGGGAACTTAATTTGGCATAATAAAAGGCAAAAAAATTACTGGAGAAAAAAATATAAAGATAAGGGGGAATGAATATTCAGAAGGACTATTAAAAAAAATCAAAAATTGAAATTAAACTTGATCACAAAATTACAGCAAATTTACAAAGTGAAGTTAAAAAGCAAGCAATAAAGCTTTCAGGAAATAATGAAAACCCAGCAAAACTATTTAAAATTTACAAAATGATGGAATTAAAGTGATATATTCAGTTTGTAGGGAGGAATGAAAATTATGAAAAACTATGGCCAAGAAAATATTAAATCACACTTCAATTCCAAAAAAGCTGAGTGTTAAAGAATGCTCGAACATCTGCACCTATCTCACAAGATAATAAGACAGCGGTGAAGATTCTTCAGTGCAGACTCCAACAGTACATGGAACCAGAAGTGCTCTAATACTGATTTCAGAAGAAGCAGAAACACTGCAGACTGTTGGTCTGATGAATAATAAAAAAGGCAAGGGAGTTAAAACAACAACAACATCAAGTATTTCTGATTGATTGATCACATTCAGATTTCTGATTCTGTAGAATACAATGTATTGTGAATTGCCCTTAAAACATGAGTGTATACTTTTTCTACTTCATCTATTTACTAATTGGTATGACTAGCAACAGTTACTACAGAATATGAAGCAACTAAATTGTTTAGAATCAGGAAAGGAACAGACCAAGGTCATCTATTTTTGCCTTATTTATTTCATTTATATGTACAAGAAGTAATGGACTGCAAGTAAAAATAGAAATTGGAATTAAAAATGCTGAGGATATATCAATTCACTGATGACATCACTTTGATGGCGAGAAGTGAGATAATCCTAAGGAATTTCTTTCTGAAAGTGAAGAAGAGAAGTTGCCCAATAATAGGAAGGAAGGAAGGAAGGAAGGAAGGAAGGAAGGAAGGAAGGAAGGAAGGAAGGAAGGAAGGAAGGAAGGAAGAAGGAATTGATGCCTGAATTCTCATATAAGGGAAAGTTTTGAGTAACATTGGATTTGAGAAGAACAAATAATTCAATAGTGGATGGAATAAAATCAGACAGCTTTCTGGAAGCACTAATAAACAAGCTAAATCATAAATATTTGGGGTAATTGGAAAAGACTGTGTTGCTTGGACAATTTGAAAGCAATTGAAAAAAGAGGCTGACGGAAGACAAAGTGGCTTGACACTATTGTTACTGATACTACAAGGAGTCAACAGTATAGATAAACCTGGTAAAAAGGAATCCTTTGGTTATCACACTTTTACAGTGGATAGTATAATTAGTAGATTATAATTTATATAAGGCTTGATTTTAAGCAAGTTAACTAGTTAAACATAGACCAGATGGAAGAACAATTGAATAGATACTTAATTAGCTAAGAATTATACTCAAACAGTAATGGTTTCTCATTAAATTAGAGAGATGTATTGAGTAGGATGCCACAAGATTAAAGCCCATGAATTCTACTCTTTAATATTTTTATTAATGTTGATTAAGAAGGTAGAAATGTCTATAAAATCTGCAAATGAAGCAAAATTGGAAGGAATATCTAATAAAAAATAAAATCTAAGGTGTTAATAATAGGATACAGAAAGAGAATGAAGATAACAGAATGAAAATTAACAGATGAATTTAAAATTCTTTATAAAGCAGAAATTAAATAAAGATGTGTAGGATAGGAAATACTTTTCTTAAAAGTGGTGTTTGAAAAAAAGGAATGATTACTTATAATGAAACAGATATGAATCAACAATGAAGTATAACTACAAAAAATCCAGTAATATTAGGATGCTTCAACAGAACAACAGAAATAAAATTTTGTGTCATAACAAGTAAACATTTCACACTGTTCTTCATTGGATAAATCCAACCACAAATACTATGTCTAGCTGTTCTTCACATATTTTTGTCTCTCCAGAGTGCAGAGTGCAGAATAATAGATTTAAATTACAGCAATATATATATGCTTATTGAATACATTTTTAGAAGATTCTTAATAGTAACAGTTTGACAAATAAAAGCATACAAAGTTCTGGTTAACTGGGTACATTCAAACAGAGGCTAAACAGCCATCTGTCAAATATTTTAATGTGAATTTCCTGCATTGAGCAGAAAATGAAACTTAAGAGTCTAAATGGCTTCTTCCAGCTTCATCATGTTATGAGTCTTAGCCTCAATAAAAATAGTTTAAACTAGTTTGAATTTAACTAGTATGAGAAAATCAACTGATCAAATATGCCAAAAAGAATTAAGTGATATCTCAAAAGCCACACGAGTTACCATCTTAAAGCTTTTGTGAAGAAAAATAATCATTTTTGCTTCAGCATCTGCCTTAAGATAAATGAAACTGAATGATTTTTAAAGGCATCCTTCTGTTAGATAAAGTCATATTATTCAATAGCTGTAGGGGAAAAGCCACCATTATGAAAAAGTATTAGTTTAAAATTCTATCCAGTTGGCAAAATTTACTGCTTTGAACAAGAGGCTACCCCATCGGCACTGTAATTTAAGCTTTTGAATGGGCACATGTGGCTTGGCATTCACTTTATGTGCTTTAGCTCATATTTCTGTAAGCAGCCAGCATTATTATATTCTTAGTATTATACTAAATTTTAGTTTATACAATATTTCATTTATTTGAAAAGCTACCAAAACAACCAAAAGAGTCTATTCTATGTTGTGAAATCTCAAACATCAAAATGCATGTATAAAGCTATTGTTTTCATATTTATGTACAGAATTTCTAAACTTCATTTCTGTTTAAGTGTTCTACATGACCTATAAGATAACTTCCTCAACCAGGCTGCTGTATATACTGTATGGAGAACCTAAAAGTCAGTCTGCATCACTTTATGGCTGGGAATTCGGGGAACTGTCTGTCCAAATACAACTAGAAAATATCACACTGACAAAGCTGATATCAGTGTCTTCTAGAGCTAGTTTCCATTAACAGTGTTCTAATACATAATGATAGGATATAACTCAATATTTAGAATAGGATAGGATAGGATAGAACAGAAGTGGAAAGGACCTTGGAAGTCTTCTAGTCCAATCCCCTGCTCATACAGGAGAACCTATTTCAGATAAGTGGCTATCTAGATTCTCTTAAAAACTTCCAGTGATGGAGCACCCATGATTTCTGGAAGCAACCTGTTCCATTGGTTAATTGTCCTCAGTATTAGGAAGTTTCTCCTTAAATTCAAAGTTCTCTCCTCTCTCTTTGATTAGTTTCCAACTATTGTTTTTTGTCTTGCCCTCTGGTGCTTTGGAGAATAATTTGACCCCCTCTTCTTTGTGGCAGCCCCTCCAATACTGGAATACTGCTATCATGTCACCCCTAATTCTTCTTTTCTTTAGACTAGCGAAACTCAAATCCTGTAGCTGTTCTTCATATGTTTTAATCTCCAGGCCTTTGATCATCTTAGTTACTCTTCTCTGAACTTTTTCCAAGTCTCAACACCTTTTTTGTAGTACAGTGACCAAAATTAGTTGTAGTATTCCAGATGTGGTCTTACTAAGGTTTTATAAAGTGGTATAATACTTCATGTGATCATGATTCTATGCCTCTGTTTAAACCAAGGATTAAATTAGATGTTTTGACTGCTGCTGCACACTGTTGGTTCATATTCAAGTGATCATCCACTAGGATTCCAAGGTCCCTCTCACAGTTCTCTTTCAAATCTACATTAACTCATTGTCCAAAGGCTTTATACATGTAAACAGCCTTTATGTATTTTATCTGAGTGGTTGTACTTCTGATTAGTGTACGCGCGAACCCAAATTACCTAGCTAAATACAACTCTCTTTCTAGTCAAAATAAATCTTTGTTGTCCTACCAATTATTAGATATAATAATCACACTAAATGGTAATTGAATCATGGTTATTTCTATTTCATCAATAAATATCAGCTGTTTTGGAGGGGGGATTACACTCATGCTAAATTTACCATAGCTGGTAAATATGAAAACAACTAAAATAGTCAAAGTTAAGATGGTTATAGACTAAAACATTGTGTCACAATTTGCATATTGCAATTTTTAAACCTATATTCAGCATCCTAGAGAATAAATGCATTCATCCTCTAAATAATCTTCCAGATTGCAACAAATATATCATACTTTCAAAATAAAAATACAATATATGATATATATATTTAAATCCCCTAAAATATTTTTCCTACCCTTTTATTGGCTCTTTTGGGATGCTATACATTGTTCTTGTTTATTTGTTTCAATTTCTACAGCCCTAATGACTATGAGAAGTGAATAAAGTATAAAATTCAACAACAAACACAAAGTATAATTAAAAAACAGCAGCTGAAAGTAAAATTTCAAAATAAAAATTAACCAATCAATGTAACCAACTATATTGCCATTGATTTGTTATTATTGCTTATTGTATTATTATTTGTTATCATATTGTTATTATTATTCAAAAAAAAACCAATTGCTCTTGTCTCTCTCATGCAATCTTATCATCACAATCACCATGGAAATTACACTGAAACATATGATTGGATCAGTATTATTAAATAAGAGTTTTGTCTCAACCTGAATTTCCTGTCTGCATTCTAACCCTACATAAATTCACCTTCCATTGGAGAGATTATAAATATTTTCAAATTCTCACTTTCAGGATTAAAATCCTATCCCCATAGAACTGTCAAATCTCTCAAATCTTGGAAAGTTAGAAATAGGTCAATGATCCTTTCTTACAGGGGAATCATGCACCATTCATTCACTCAAATATCTAGGAAGTATTTTTTTCTCTTGGCATAATGCCCAATGCAGGTTCTATATCAGCCAAAGTGTGGGTCTATGCCAGGCCATAGCAGTATCTATTGATAGTTGAAGTTTGTTGTTGTAATTTCTCCCAATCCAACTAAAGCACCTTTTAACAAGGAATTGTTGTTCTATGAGTAATTTTTCACACTCAGAATGACATTGTTGTGCATTGTTGCAATATTTCACACTCATTCTGAGTGTGAAATAATTTTTCACACTCAGAATGACATTGTTGTGCATTATTGCAATACTGCTATGGCCTGGCATAGACCCATTGTTCATTGGTAATTCTAAGCTATTTCATTTCTTTCTTCACTTGCCATGTTAAGTCTTTAAATTCACTTTGCCAGTATTGTCAGTAGAACTTAACATAGACAAGGCTGTTAGGAGCACAAAGATGTAATAGGACTCCAGGCATTTCATTCAGTAGTAACACTTGGCCTATGTAATGGAGTAATTAGAATGTTAATTAGTTCACTTTTGTGAAGCATCTAAAGGAATGAAAGTTCCAGCATTGCCCTTACTTAGCAATATCAGATTTTATTTTTAGCCACAATCATCCTTAGAGGTGTTATGCTTACCTTAAGAAAGGGGTACCCAAAAAAGCAGCAGCATGTTTTAAAGACCCACAAAGCCATAGAGAAAAATTGCAAACATGGAGGAAAACTATGCAACAAGGTTTTGTGGATGCCCCTGATTTTAAGCATGCAGACAGAAAATAAGACATATCCATCAACCTACCTTAAATACTAAGACTACAGTGAAATTCTACCAGATGATAGATAGGATGGTTTTGTCACAGTTTACATTCTACCATTGTGGCCATTGATGACTGTATTTCCTAATAGTCTATCGTCCATTTATTAAGAAAACATCAAGAAAAGTTGCAACATTTTATATCCACCAAGTAACAGGTTTGACTGTGTTGGAGATCAGATATGTGTTCACTGTGTTACATCCATATATAAATAAGTCTATAACTAAAAGTCCAGAGTCACCTTTTCTGGGAAGGGCAATTAAGCAAATTTGATTAATAAATGAACAAAGAAATAAACTACAAGAAATGTTCTCTGTTTCAGATAGACTATATTGAATATAGGATGTTAGCAGAATAAAGATACAATATATTAGGAAGAAATTAACCCTGATATTTAATAATAGTGAGAAAGACCCCGGTTAGCTAGATTTAGATGCAAATTTAGAAAATTAAACTTGCAATTCTGAATTGTTTAACTTCCCAAAGAGATTTGATGCCAAAGGATGTTCTTCAAGAATTTATGGTAGACTCACTGTAGAGTTGAATTATTTTTGAATTTGGGTTTAATAATGAAAGCTACAAATTTGTTGACATAAATAAATGTCCAAAATGAACTAAATATTATGGGACTTCCATTTGTTTTCCATCATCTCCTTCATCTTTTTTAGGGGGGAAAATATCTCCTTAATTTCTCAAAATAATAATATTGTGATCCATTTTAATTTTTCTTTAAAAAAAAATAAAAAAAATAAATGATGCTTCCATTCCCCTCAGCTGTATTTTTTTTTTTTTGGGGGGGGGAAACAAATTTTATTGATTTTAAAGAAAAACAAACCATCATTAACCATTAAATATATAAAACCTCTTTCCATTATTAATTTTACAAGTCAAGTAGAATATTATTTTATGCAACATAATTCTGTTTTACACCATTTCAATATAAACATACAGATATCTCTTAACAAATTTCTCATTATTTCTCTTTTCGTATTCAATTTCATTGTTGCTATTATTATTTTCTATATTTATCGAATTTATAATCATCATCTTCATTCCTCTCTGACTTGATTACCATTATTCTCATCCAACATTCCTCCAAGGTTTTATTAATTCTCAAACAAAACATAGATACACAAAACACAAAAATATAAAACGTCTTTTAAGAAAGTAGTTTGGCCCCAGATTACCTCTCTTTGTATGGACTTCAATTAAATTCGTGCTCATCTTATATACCATTACCTATCTTATTTACCATTCTATATCTTCTATATAACTTCTCCCCGCTTTTCATTCTTCTTATTTCTATTTTATTTAATTCATTTTAATTTAAATCATTATATTTGTATTTTTGTCCATTCTTTCCAAATTATCCATTTATCTCATTCCCTATAGTAAGAAAAATAAAAGAATTTCTCCTGAAATCACTGATCAGAGTATGATGCCTTTCTATCCTCCCCCTAAATTAATATTTAAAATAACGCCTGATACCCAATCTGATTCTGCTTAGTACATTCTACCTACTAACCTTTAAAGAGAAAAAATAATAAATTCATAATAATTAATATAATTAGATAATAAATCTAAATATTAAATCTTATAACATTCCGATTGTCTATTTCAAAAAACAAGTGCTACAATTTTATTAAATTTTAAAATCTGTCATTACTAAACATTTCAATATTTTAATCTTTTATTAATTCTTATAACATTCTAGTTTTCTATTTCTAATACATAGTACCATCTTATGTACCTTGCAGAATCTTCTTTTTTAAAGAAATTGTACCTTACCCTTTATCCCTAAAAAAAAAATCCTTTTTTCCCATCTTGTTTCATACCTTTGTGGCTTTTCCCTCCCTTTTCCCTTCCTTTCTTATCCCCCCTGGCCTTTTTACCCCCCCCCCCTCTACTAACCTCCACCTTTTTAGCTTTCCCTCTCTGTTGTACTCCTTTCTCCTTTTGCTCAGTAACATTAAGTTGGTTTTGCATCTTATTTTTTCCTTTCTTAAGTGTTTTTTTAAGTCTTAAGTCCTTCATTTTCTTTCCTTTCTTTCTCCTTTCTCTCTTAATTAATTTTTTAGATTCACTGAAGATGGCGTCTTCTTCTTTTTTTTCTTCTCCTTCTATTTCCTCCATCTGTTGTTGTGCTTGCTGATAAATAGCAAGTGCCATTTCCAAAGAAAGAAAAGCTTCTTTCACAGCGTCCTTATTTTCTTGATATTCCTTTCTAAGTTCATCATCAGATAAAGCCATTCTTTGTTCTTCTTAGAGCAACCAAAATGTTTCAAAAGTTAAAACAATTCCTCAAAGTCCCAGAGACATCAATCAGTCCAAACAACGCACAAAGTTCTCGCTTTCTCTTCCTGGGGTGGTATCAGTAAAAGGGAAAAGAAAAAAGCCCAATCTGTATTTTACAGCCTTGTTGCAATCAATTTCTAGTCTCAAGTTCTTCAAGGCATCTCCTCCAGCAAGATCTTAATATTTTTTTTTTGTCCTCTCCCTTCGCACTTATAACAAGAAGCCAAGTTTTTACCTTTTATAAAAAACAACAGGTTTCTCAATGGCCATTTGTTGATTCCATAGGGAAGGAGAGTAAACTTTCCTTTCAGCACCTCAATTTTGCGGCTTGAAATCCTCCTCTGGAAACAAAGTATTTTTCAAAAAGTCATAGTTCTCAGGATTAAATGCCTCTTAAAGTCCTGGATCAGCCAAAAAACTTTCTCTTGTAAACTTTCTCCCCTCTTCCTCCTGCTCAGTCTTACCCAGCTGCCGGCTTCTTTGTGGCGGCCATTACAGACTGCCGCTCGACCGCCTTGAGAAAAGGGGTTTTGCCGCCTGGGGAGGAGGTCTGCATCACCCCCAAACCCCTCACCAGCTCCCTCCTATCTTCAGCTGCCTCTGCAAGGCAGCCTTAGCCTCCAAACCCGTCCGGATCGGAGGCACCAAAACAGCTAGTGCGGCAGGGATCGCACAGGATCGCGAAACCCTGTCGCTGGCGAAGCCGACAAACCGGAAGTTTTCCCCCTCAGCTGTATTATTATTGACCATTATGGTAACATACAAGAACAAAGGAGATAGATAGACAGACACAACCTTAAATCCATTGCCAGGAGCTAAAACAGCTGGGCAGGAGATTGAAGGAGCTGGGACACCAAAGGTGCCATCTGTTCTCTTTTCTGTTGAAAGAGGTGGCCCAGAAGAAAGAAGAATATCACTGTATTGTGCTTAGAGGCAACATACAACCCTTATCTGGAAATCTTTAAACTGTGTCCTGTCAAGGCAGGACAAAAACTAGGACTGAAAGTAATACACAGGCTAGTGTATTGGAGGCACTCAATTACAAACCTATCATTATAGGGAGGAACAGGTCAAGTTATGTGACAGATTTCTAATATCGCTAATGTCACATGTCTTAATGCAGGAAGGCATGTATGATTTAGTAGTTGTTACTGGTCTGTGGTGGAATGAAACTCGTGAACAAGATGCAAGGATTGAAGGGTATGGTTTATTTAAAAGAAATAAGCCATACAAAAGGAGAAAGGGAGCAACTTATAGATAAAAATAAGTGCATTACTGTGTAAACATCCAGCAATTTAAGAAGGGTTCAATTGTGAACTTTTTAGGAAAAAATAGAGAGGAAAGAAATAAAAGGGAAAATATAAAAGGGAAAAAGCAATGATATGATTATAGGACTATGCCTGGACTACCTAGATATAGTTTATGTCAATATTAAAAGAAAGAAAAAGGAAGGTGTGGTTCTGCAGCTATGAGAAGACAGCAGGATTGTAACAAATGACAAGGAGAGACCAAAGTTCTTCTATTTTGCATCAATCTGCTACTAAGTTCCCATAAAACAGTATGATATTGAAATGAAACGAGCAGGAACACTTGCTAGAAAAATGAAGTTGCCATGCAAAGAGATGATAACTAAAGAGATGATTAGGGAGCATCAGGCTGCCATGAAGGATATGAACACCCCAAACATTGACTGCAGAGAAGAGGCTTGAGAGAAGCAAATTCCACATATATTGTGGCAACCAACTATTGAAAAGATTCCATTTGTCAATCTCACAGTCACCAATGTCAAAATTTGGAGCAGAGCAAGGTTACATGGGTTCCAAATAGTCTTGCAGTTGAATCCTTCAGTGTACATTCATTATTGTGATAAAATTCCAAGCCACAGAGAAAATGTCTTGTTAGTTATAAAACACACATATAAAGTATCTAATCATTGATATGCAGGTATTTTGTTACTTCATGTGGCAAGATTAACAGTGCTCCATTTTCAAAATAAAAATATTTTTTAACCTCACCTCATGGGCTGATTTATTGTGCCTTTTTAATTTGTTTGGTTTATTACATTTGTTTATTGATTCCTTTACATGTTCCCCAAGTTTATGAAAGTCCAAGGCAAGCTGTCTTTTAGACAATTCCAAAATGCAGTAATGTTGAAAGCATTTGTTATGCTTTTCAGCCAAGTGTTTTCCTTGCTCGAATGTCATAATTGCCTGACACTAGTTTCAATTAATGATGTGGCATTTCTTTTGAATGAGTGAACTACTTCAGTGAATGCTCAGGCTTGCTGTGCCTATTCGAAATCCACGAGCCTACATTTATGAAAAGATAATGAATGTATTCTTGTCAAGCACAACCATATTGAGAAAGGCTCCAGGCAACAGCACAGTGTAATACATTTTGCTAAGTGGAGATCATATATTTTTAAAGACAGATCACATTCTCAGTGGCTGGAAGCGAGTGCCAAAGGTCAAGAGTATGCAACACTTTGGGGGATAAGGACCACATTTTTGAATGGCATGCTGGAACACATTGAAAAAAGAGAGGACCAGGATGAAAAAGTAGGAAGGTCAGGACAAGACAACAAAATGGATTTTATACATTTTAAAAGCAACTAAAATCTTGTTTAATTAATATGATTATTCCTCATACATTTAATCTTTTTCAACATTACATTATACTACATACATTTTCACATTAAAATTTGGGAAGACATTTTGCAGGAGTTCTGGACAGCCCCCAGTACTTGAGAACATAAGTAATAAGTTGCATTATAGAAAGAGAGGAAAGGCTCAATGAAGACTATCTTATTTTAAAAACTATATTTTTCTAAGGGTTAATAAAAGAGAGAAGGTACACCCTGTCCACTTTTTGCAATTTGTACAGTGTATATACATATTCACAATGGTTATTATGTGATTTCTTCTGAGGACTGAAGATTGTTCTTCTAAAGTTTTCAGTTATAGGCAATGAGATCTTATGCTTGAACATTCCCTAGGTTAATGATCCTTCAGAATACTTTCACTCATTCCCTTTCCTTAAATGCAGAGCATGTTTCAAAGTGACAGGGAACATAGACCCATGGGAGGCAGTTTTGATTTGCTTCAGCAACATGTTTCATGCTGCAAAAGCTATACAATATGCTTATTCAGAGTGAACAGGTGATGCATTGTGCCTCAGTGAGGTATTCTGCTAGCCTATTTAAGCTATTGTAAGTGTTGGAAGCAGTTGGAGAAACCTTGGAGTAGTGCCAAGTGAAGCAACACAGCTGCTTTACTTGTAAAACTGAGGGAGCTATGTTGCTTCTGAAGCAGTTTTGGGGGAGGATGCGCTTCACACAAGTTTCTTCCAAGTGATACAGCCCTTCAAAGATGTACATAGTCCTAAAATAAAATTAAATGGATTTTTCCATCGTCATTATAGTTTCCTGTGTCCTTAAACTCCTGGGCTCTTCCTAGCTCCGTGATGGGGAACCTATGGCACACGTACCGGAAGTTACAGCTGGCATGCAAGCCCTCGCCCAGAGCAGGTCTACTGTGCATGCGCACACATCACACGCCTGACAACTGATTGTCAGGTACCTGGCATGCACGCATGGGGTTCAGGGGAGCATGGGAACACACATGCATGCAC
This sequence comes from Hydrophis major, assembly GCA_033807585.1. Taxonomy (NCBI): domain Eukaryota; kingdom Metazoa; phylum Chordata; class Lepidosauria; order Squamata; family Elapidae; genus Hydrophis; species Hydrophis major. The sequence continues at coordinate 391,511,280 of CM066328.1, read as the reverse complement.
AGAGACGGGGGTCTTGCATGCATGTGCAGAAACACATGGTGCATGGGGGGATTGGGTGTGCATGCACATAGGTGTCCCCCCCCGCCCATTGCCTTCTGGGTGCTGGCATGGCAATTTTTGACACAGAAGCCCAAAAAAGGCTAGCTACCACTGCCCTAGCTACTTATAACCACTGAACAAATGGACCTTATTCATTTTGATTTACTTTTTTCATGTCTTCATGATTTCCTACTTTTATATGTTTTGTTATTTTATATATTCCTGGTATATTGCTCCTAAAGAAAGAAGGACTGCATTCTGTAGTTAAATTCCTCAATGCTGCCAGCTTAGAAGGAAGGGCTAAGGGCTAGTTTGCCCTTAGCAATGAAGCCAAAATGTTTTTGTGAACTCTAGGCATGCTTGATCATTGAATGTGGCAATGGCTCAAACTCCAGGTATCTTTCCTCTGGAACAGGATGAGATAGACAGACTTGCTAACAGAGTTGTGATCATCCCACTTCAGAAATGATCTGCAAATTCCTTCAGGAAAGATAGGATCTAACAGGAATGTACAGACCTTTAACTCAGTCAGCTGTGACCAAATTAACTCAAACAAAATATACCAGAAAAAAACAAAATAAGAGAGTTGAAAAGGACTTTGGAGATCTTCTAGTCTAGGGCTGTCAAACTCACATGCTGGCCATGTCCATGCCCAGTTTAGCGAAGGAGAAAAAAGCCCTGATACGTCACATGATGCCACCATGAAGATGTGAGTTTGACACCCCTATTCTAGTCCAACCCCCTGCTGAATCAAGAAACCATATACCATTTCAGACAAATGATTGTCCATTCTCTTCTTAAAAACTTCCAGGGTTGGAACATCCACAACTTCAGCAGGCAAATCATTCCACTGATTAATTGTTCTGTCAAGAAGTTTCTCCTTAATTCTAGGTAACTTCTTTCTTTGATTAGTTTCATCCATTGCTTCTTGTCCTGCCTTCAGGTGCTTTGGAGGATAGGTTAAAGCCCCTCTTCTTTGCAGAAGCCCCTCAAATATTAGAACACTGCTATCATGTCACCTCCTAGTCCTTCTTTTCATTAAACTAGACACACCCAATTCCTGAATCTGTATGTTTTAGCTTCCAGTCCCCTAATCATCTTTGTTGCTTTTCTCTGCACCCTTTCTAGAGTCTCAACAAGTTTTTTTTTTTATACTGTGGCAACCAAGTGTGGTCTTACCAAGGCATTATAAAATGGTTGAGGCATAGTAGTGCAGTAGTTAGTACTGCAGGCTACTTCTGCTGATGACCAGCAGCCAGCAGTTTGGCAGTTTGATTCAGCCTTCCATCCTTCTGAGGTTGGTAAAATGAGGATCCAGATTGTTGGGAGCAAAATGCTGACTCTGTAAGCCACTTAGAGTGGGCTGTGAAGCACTGTGAAGTGGTATATAAGTTAAGTGCTATTGCTATTGTTTTTACTACTTCCTGTGACTATCCCTCTGTTTATGCAGCCTAGGACTGTGTTGGCTTTTTTTTTTTTTTTTTGACAGCTGCAGTACACGGCTGGCTCATATTTAAGTGATTGTCCATTAGGATTCCAAGATCCCTCTTACAGTTATTACTGTTGAGCCAGGTATCGCCTATTCTATACTCGTGCATTTGATTTTTCTTGCCTAAATGTAAAACCGTACTTTTTTCTACATAGAATTTTATTTTGTTAAATAGTGTTCAAGTCTGTCAAGTTCCTTCTATATTTTGAGCCTATCTTCTAAAATATTGGTTATTCCTGCCAACTTGGGGTTGCTTGCAAATTTAATGAGTTCACCTTCCATCCCTTTGTCTAAATCATTAAAGAAAATATTGAAGAGTATTGGGCCTAAGACAGAGCCTTGGGGTACCCCACTGCATGCTTTCCTCCATTAAGGAAAGCATATAGGAGAGTTCCATTAAGGACTACACATTGAATGTTGTTGGTCAGCCAGTTACAAATCCATCTGGTGGTGCTGTGTAATTCACTTTTATTTATCTTAGCAATAAAAGTATAGATTACACAGCAACAGTACCAGATGGAATTTTTTCCATTTTTCCCAATATTTTTTCAATGTCCTTCAACAAATTTTGTTGTATGTCTCCAAAGAATGGATGAAATGATGGTGGCCAAGAATGATTGTGTAAATCTCACATTTTAAAGAGGGGAACTAAAAACTACAACAGATTAAGTGCACTACTGTTGTTCTTTTTTAGCATATTACTATTTTTTAAAGCAAATAGAAAAAAGATTCAATCATTCCATTGATGGAAATATAATTTTAAAAGGCCTTTTAACAACATTAAATAGAAATGTGATTCTCATCTGCAAAATGTTGCTTGTCCCAGCTACACAATTTTGAATGGTCATCTATAAAAACATTTGGAAAGGCACAGGAGGGTGTGTAAGTAATGTAATATCTACTGAGGAACAACAATCAGTACAAATAAATGTGAGTGCTGAGTAGCAAATAATTTCATAGCTGAGTGTTTTTTTGAAACTCCATTAAAAAGTGAATTAAACTGAAAATGAGCAGTTTACATTGAATTACACATGCTTTTGCAAGTGACTAATTGATTAATCAGTAGCTGTATTTTAAAGGTGTATAAATCAAATTTGCATAGTGTAGGTAAGCAATTTAATCATTCAATTAGCTAATTGACATAAATGTTAATACAAAAAGTGAGCAAAAATACTCAGTTGCTCCAATTCTATCCATTAACAAAGATAGAAAAGAAAATGTTCATAAAACTGCCCCCCCTCTTTTTGTATATCAATTCTGATGAAAATTAAATTAGCAAACATGAGACATCCTGAAGAAATAATACATTTATAGCAGCTTTCATTTATATTCCAGTAATTTAAGAATCATTGGCATAGATGAAAGAGAGCACTAATAATGTAGGCAGAAAACAACAAGAATCTGACTGCAAATATTCATTATTTTAAAATTAGAAGCAAAGGAAAGAAACTGTTCACTGTATTTTATTTTATTGTTTTATCAAACAAGTTGCAGTTTTAATGTGAATGAGCCTTTTTTATATAAAAATTGTGACTTTGTCATTGTAAAACAATTGGTTATACTTGTAGACTTGGATTTTTAGAGAATACATGTTCCCCTGTATAAAACATTGAGTTAAAAAAGTTTTGCCCCTTTTATTCAGCAATTAAAATTGCACTCCTAAGGTCCCTCTCTTATTTGAGATTTGTCCCATTCAAATTCTCAGCAGAAAAGTTATAAATATATAAAGATTCCAAATGTGATCAGAACTAGTCTATAGACAATAACAGAATTATTACTGAGTCTTCTGCACTATCATCTCTCACACAGCTGAAAATATCTGATTTGATTGAAATCACAACAGTATTCTGTGGAGTTGGGAAGTCAAATCTTTTCCTGATGGGAAGTCAGATCTTTTTCTGATACCATTTTCTTGATCCAATTATTAATAATTTTTATCTTTTGAAAGACAAGGCAAATTGCTTGAAGTCACAGTGACGTTCACTGTAAAAAAAAGAGTAAGGTCTGTTAAGAAAATACATTTCTTAGAATCTTTGGCACTTGAGCTATTCTCATGCTACTAGGTACTTGGATGAAAAGAGATGAGATGCTTCAAGTGCCATCAGATTTTTTTTTAACCAGTGCCATGTCAGATAAATAGAAGAAATTGGTAGGAGAGCCTACAGCACTATAATAGTGGGCATTCTTAAATTCAAGGAGTTTGGACTCCAGCAATTTCTAATTATGTCTATGGAAATATATAATTAGATGCATAATTTGATTTCTTTTTTCTGTTGCAGGAAGAAGTAGGTCACTTGTGCAATCCAACTCCACAACAAACTCTGAAATGTGATTGTACATGCATTTGTCTATCACTAAAAGTGGAATAGAAAATGGTTTGTTTATTTTGTTTTCTGAAATATGGTAATTCTGATCATCTGCTCAGTTCAGGAATCTAAATTAAAACATTCGTAAAGATGCAATGTGTTCAAACAAATTCACAGAAGGAAAATTCATACTCTTCTTTATTTCAAATACAGATATATAAAAGAAAGATCTGAACTATCAATATTGTGGGCATTCTATCTCTAGAAGTTCTTAAGAGGAGAATGCCTCTTTTTTAATAGTAATTTTATTAGAAATTACATCTTCAAAAATTTTAAAAAATGGATACAAACTTAAATTACAAAAAAAAAAGATGCAAAAAAGAGAAAATAAGAAAAAGAGGGAAAAAAGAATGTTGATAAGAAAAGAAAAAGAAATGACTTCCCTCTTCATTACAAGTATAAATAAATTTACTAATTTTTCACTTTCTCTTAAAATACAACAAATGATTTCAGCTCCTCATATCCAATTTCTTATCAATAAACAAATAATCAAAAGCCTTGATTAACAAGTCAGTAAAAGGTTATCAGATATAATAACATATCTATTTTAACCTTGATCGAAAAAACCCAGCTTTATATTTGTTCTTTTTACTTTTAAAGAACTTGTTCTTTAGTCCCTCCAAATAATGTCCTAAAGTTTGATTTATTTTCATTTTTTCTTTGTCACTTTTCACAAAAAACTTCCAAGCTTTAACAAGCTTCTTTTACATATACAATGTGGAAAAATTATCCAGGTCAGTCTCTTGGATTGTTATTTGTATATCCCTCTTAATTATTAAGACAAGCTGACCATCTGTTTCCACATTTTTCTTGTAGCTTGTCATTTTTACATTCATTTGCAGGTGAGTCTCAGTCTTCTCCATAAAACTTATTTCTCTTTTATAACATTTTCAAACATAGTCTATCTCTAGAGACAAAGACTCTTAAAATTAACTTCTGGGTCCATTGTTCAAACATGTCTTTAATATATTAAATGTTAAAATACTTCGCTCCATTTGTATTAGTAAATCAAATTTAAGTTTTCTTCTTCAATTGAAATTTTTAATTTCTTCTTGTTTCCTCTAGGGTACACTCTTCAAAGTCCCATCCTGTCATATTTTTAAAGAATTCAGAACAAAAGCATTTTCCCATTTTTATTCCAGAAAAAATACCTTTACATTTATATTTAAAACTTCTTTAATTAAGAATTTTAAAAAACTCACCCAGCAATGTAAAACTGATCAAAAGTTCCTAAGAGCCAATCTACATTTGAAATGTAAGTCCATAGATTTCAGGTGTAATTCACAACGATGTTGTATGTTACAAGTCTGAAGAAACAAACATGGTAAGCTAGAAAATTACTATCAGAAAAAATTCCAACTAATCTATGTTCACATATATTCCACCTAGACTGTTCAGTCTAATTATTCACATATATACCTGCTCTCAAGTTCATGTAGGTACCTGATCTCAACTGAAGAGAAGGTAGCTATATGGACAATTCAGGCAGAATGGGTACCTACACATAAGCATTTATTACAAGATGCTGTGCAACATACAGAGGAGAGAAAGAAAGAAAGAAAGAAAGAAAGTCAACTATTTTGCCCATACATCAAATTTTTTTTTTACTTCTGAACAGTCATGCATGGGATTATGGTGCCAGTCTTATTAGATTATGGCCATGAACTTGTTGTATTTCCATTGATTCAAGTTTTCAACTATAAACAATGGCCATGATATATCCAAACAATAAAAAGCAACTTGACTGTGGAAACAATTCCCCAGAGAAGTAGCGGGCTCCCTTTCCCGAGATGAATTAATTTAGCCATCTATCAGGAATGTTTGAAAAGGGATTGAACCTGATGATCAAAATGATTCTACAATTGTACAATTTTATTCCCACTCTGCATTGTTGCAAAACAGCATGCTTGGAATGATTGCTTTACTGTAACTACCATAAAAATTGCACTCACATAGTTTCAGAAGCAGCTGCACCACTTTCTCTTTTGGGATAATGTTATGAACTAATAAAACGCTTAAATAAAGTTTATCAAAACCTTTAGAAAATAGCAGGGTCCTAGTCCTGCACTTCTGATTGGCCGATAATAGCGATATCGGATTGGTTCGTTCAGGAGAATCTGATTGGCTGTTAATGAGCCACTCTCATTGGTTAAGGGGATTAACACTCCACGTTTCTTATTGGTTACTAGATCAGCAGCTTGCCTATAAAAGGGCTGATGCTGCCCTAGGTTTTTGCTCTGTTCAGAATGATTAATAAAGAGTTGAAGTTCACTGTTCACCGTCTCGTCTCCGTTCCTTGCGCCCATGCGCAGAACTTAACAGATACAATTCATGTGTTCCTCGGTATAGAATGATACAATAGGACAAAGGGAGTTGTAGCTAGAAATCACTAGGTATTTTCCAGATTCTGCCCATTATTTATTTTTTTAAAAAATAATAATCTACAAATCTAAACATTTTAGCTGCATCTGTGCCAGAGAATGATAACAGGTTAGTAACAAGAATGATGGGGCAAGTCTATTTTTCCAATTTCACAGCAAACTGGGATTAGAGAGTTAAAAAGAGGTACAAAGCAAAGAATAGAAAACCGTTTATACTCTTTCCTGTGCTGAAGAAACCACTGAATATTCTGGCTCAGTGGATTTAATTCAGGGCCCCAAAGCATATGGCAGATCTACAAACAGAACAGCAGCACCTCTATTTCCTGGCTTCTAGCAGGCATGCACACACACACGCGCGCATATGTATACATATATATGCTTGGGGAGAGAATATTTCTATGTCAGATGTGTAATATCACAGCTCAACCTAAGGATGAACAATACAAAATAATTGTACCACTTAAAATAATTGAATGTGATAAACAACTGTATAAGCCCTATAAATAAAATAAATTGATGTTGCATAAATCCTGTAAAATCTAAAGGACTAAGTATACCTTTCTTGATAGATAAATTCATAAGTAGAATGCCACAAAGGCATTTAACTTTGTAAACCATCTAAGTGTCAAATTGGAAAAAGGCAACACATTGGACAAAGGCGATATAGTGTTTATTCTTTTCCCCTAGAGGTTCTTTTGTTTGGCATAATAGCTATCTCACTCAGGCTGTAGACAACTTTGTTGGCCTTTAGTGGTTCTGCACATTCTGATGAAGCAACAATGAGTAAGTAAAACAGCAACATAAATATTTGAATTGGGCAACTTAATTCTGTCAAAGGCATCCTCGAAGGCATACTGGGAGGTTATGTTTTGGAACTTTTACATCCACCAAAGAGAAAACATTTTGTTCTTTAAAGCTCTACGCTCCAATGGAGAACCTTAATGAAATATACAGGCAGCAAGCAACCAGGCTTGGAATATTGTGTGTAGCTTCTATTGTTGTTATCTGATAAAGAATATGGAGAAAGTGCAACAAAGGGAAATCAATCTGAAAAAAGGAAAGGATTAGTTGTGCGTGTGTGCGTGTGTGTGTGTGTGTAATTTATGGGGGAAATGATGGGAAAAATAATCTTATAAAAGTTATGCATAATGCTTCCTTCACTGTACAAATTGGAAGCTGATTGGTCCTCACTAGATATGGCCATGTTTGTCCTTCTGATAAAGTTTCATTTTCCATTTTTCATCAGCCATTTAATCTGGTGGGCTGAGATAGTCCAGCCCCACCCTGGACAAAAATAAACTGTACACACTCAGCAAAATGCACATTCTGCTTTATCACATCAGAGGCAAATTACAAAACTTGTTTCTGTAAGAAGTAAGAGTCTTTAAAACACCAAATTTATCACTAAGGGGGATAATCTAAGTCTTTAGATGTAGACTCATTTCATTACAGGTAATCCATGAATTATGACACTTTGTTTAATGATTGTTCAGAGTTATAACAGCACTGAAAAAACTGACTGGTGAATTTATGACTCGCAGAATCCACATGTCATGTGATCATGATCTGGATGGTTATTTATGCATTTACAATGGTTTCAGTGTCTCAGGGAGACGGAATTGCTATATGCAACCTTCTTGGGGGTTTCAATAAATTAATGGGAGAATCTGGATTCATTTAACAACTGTATGATTCACTTAATGACTGTAACAAAAAAGTTGTAAAATCAGGCACAACTTATTAAAAAAAACTGCATTGCTTAGTAACTGAGGTTCCGGTCCTAACTGTGGTCATAAATTGAAGACTATCTGTAGTTTTAACCAAAATCACAAATGGAAAGTGATATGATATATTCTGAAATGTTTTAAGCACATAGGTCCTTCTATTCTGTATTAAGCACCATATATTATGGGACAAGGAAGTGTGGGTTGTTGCTATTAGCACTCTGATATTTTTATTAAGTTAAAATGAAGAAAGGGATTTTATCTAAAAGGGTCATATCTAGAATATTGGTGATAGGCTAGCACAGTTAGCCACAGAAATCCCATTTTGTTGAGAAACTTTGTTGAGAAACCCATTTAGTTCTTTTGTCTTTGACTATACTCCGTTAGTGCTCCTCATCCTACCCCACAAATTCTTGGAACAATAATGTGGTTTCCATTATCAAGGAGTTTATATAATCCTAATCCAGGACACCATTAGAATGGAGTGGAATGGAATGGAACAGAATAGAATAACACAGTTGGAGGAGATCTTGTAGGTCATCTAGTTCAAACCCCTGTTCAAGCAGGAGACTCTATACCATTTCTGACAGAAGGCTGTCCAGTCTCTTCTTGAAAACTTCCACCTGTGCTATTTAGCTGTCTTCCCAAACCACATTGAGTATATATATATATATATATATATATATATATATATATATATATATATATATATATATATATATATATATATATATATATATATATGTTTTCTTAAGTATATATGTATATGTATATGTATATGTATCTTTTAATTATATACATACAGTGTGTCAGTTGGCTACAATCTTTTGTGCTATTTGTTGTAGAGCGGCGGTTACAGATTGAGACGGAGCCAGGCTTAAGCTAACAAACTTTATTCCAATGAATAAAGGGTCACCGCGGCTGCCGAGGCTAACTGACAGCCAGCTGGTGGTGACAGCTGATGCCATTTGACAGCTCCCTTTTATAGCCGGCTGTCAAACGGCATCAGCCAATGGGAGCGATCGGCGCTTCCACGTAGGTGGTGGACCAGAGGGAGGACTGCTGTTAGTTTCTGAACATAGCAGTTCTTTCCCCTGGCCACGAGCATGCATAGTCCTGCAGCCGGGATGGTCGCTTTTGCTTGTGGCCTGATCTTCGCAGTTCCTGGGGTTTGTCAGTTGCCACTGAGTCCTGTTCTCTTCGGGAGGCGTCAGGAGCTTGCAGAGGGTCATCAGATGTCCGAGTCCTGCTGTCTGGCTGCTGCTCGGGTGAGTCCTCTCGCGGCAACCGGTAGGTAGGGTTGTCGGGTGGTTGGTAGACCAGGTCCTCCGGTGGGTCGGCTGCGGCAGGTGTCGGGTAGACCGGGTCATCCGGCGGCTGGTAGACCGGAATTTCAGTGGCAAATTTCTTCCAACATCTCCTTAGCTGATCCACGTATCTTCTCCAAACTCGACCATTCTCCAGGACAATTCTGTAAGACTTGGGTCCTGTAACAGAGACTATTTGCCCTGGCAGCCATAAGGGATATCCTGCATAGTTCCTGGCATAAACCAGGTCCTGCAGGCAAATTTCCTGGCATGGCTGTCAGAAGCCAGTGGTGTGCTGGGAGCGTAGTGGGGGTGCAACCTGTCCAGGGTGGTCCTGAGGCATCTGCCCATCAAAAGTTCTGCAGGGGACTTGTTGGTGGTGGGGCATGCAGTAGTGTGTTGAGTGAGTAGGTAAGTGGACAGTTTGGAGTGCCGGTCTGCTTGGCCCAGCTTTGCCAAAACTTCCTTCACAGACCTAACAGCCCTCTCAGCCATCCCATTTTTTGCAGGGTGAAAGAGGGCTGTGAGAGTGTGTCTGATGCCCAGGTTGGCTGCGAAGATGGCAAATTCATTAGAACTGAATTGGGGGCCATTATCTGAAACTAAGGTGTCAGGAAGTCCATGTGTAACAAACAGTCTGGCCAAGGCCCTTGTAACAGCCAGTGTTGTGGTGGATGGTAGCAAAGCCACATCAGTCCATTTGGAGAATGAGTCTACAACAACCAAAAATGTCCTCCCCTGCACAGGGACAGCCAGGTCAATATGCAGCCTGGACCAAGGGGCCCCAGTATCTTCCCATCTGGTTGGGGCAGCTGTTGGTGGGGCTGCTCTCGTTGCCTGGCAGGGCTGGCATGTGTTTACCCAGTTGGCAATCCAGGCATCTAATCCTGGCCACCAAACATAGCTGCAGGCCAAGGCCTTCATCCTTATGATGTCAGGATGACCCTTGTGCAGTGCCTTTAAAACTTGTTCTTGCAAGGTGGGTGGTATGACCACCCTTGTCCCCCATAACAGACAGCCCTGTAGTGAAGACAACTCCTGCCTGTGGATCTTAAATGGCATGAATTCAGGGGCGTACTGAATATCAGGCCACCCCCTCCCCACCCAGTCCAGGACTTGGGAAATCACATGGTCTCTTCTGGAGTGGGCAGCAATATCCCCAGCTGAGACTGGCAGGTCAAGTGCATTGCAATCAAAGATTGCGTGGATGGGAGCTGGGTCTTCGACTGGTGTAGGTAGGGGGCATCTGCTGAGGACATCTGCATGGCACAGGTTCTTCCCCGGGCGAAGTACCAGTGTATATGAGTAGCATTTGAAGTAAAAAGAGACTTTACTGCCTGGAAAGCGTTGGCTTCTCTCTGTCCCCAGTGCCAGGGGGCCTTCTTATCTAGTAGCCTATGTAGGGGTTCAGTTACAGAGGCCTTGTGGGGCAGGAAAGATGCATAAAAATTCAGGAGTCCTAAAAAGGCCTGCAACTCAGTTTTGTTAGAGGGTGTGGGAGCCTCGTGAATAGCTCTAAACTTAGTTTCTATGGGGTGAATTCCAGAGGCATCAATTCGATAACCAAGGAAGTCCACTTGTTTGGTGGCAATGGTGCATTTGTCTTTTTTCAATTTAAGCCTGTTTTTCCTAAATCTATCAAGGACAGACCTCACTCTAAGTAATAATTGTGCTTTGTTGGTGGCAGAGACTAAAATGTCATCAAAGTATGGAACCACCCCTGGCAAGCCCTGGAGGATTCTTTCCATGAGAGATTGAAAAATGCCTGGGGCTACGCTAACCCCAAACTGTAAACATTTACATCTAAAAGCGCCCCTGTGTGTAACTATAGTTTGTAAGTCAGCAGTGTGTTGTTCCATGGGAAATTGCTGATATGCTTGGGACATGTCTAACTTTGCAAAAATTGTGCCTGGCTCAAAAGAGTGTAGCAGGTATTGGATTACACGTACTGGATATGCACTAATTTGGAGGAAATGGTTGAGGGATGTTTTATAGTCAGCTCAAATTCTCACGCTGCCATCTTTTTTTTAAGGGGGTGACTATGGGCGTTTCCCACTTGGCGAAATCTACCTATTCTAGCACTCCTTGTTTAATAAGTTTGTCTAATTCTGCATCCAATTTAGGCCGAATGGCGAAAGGTACCCTTCGCGGTTTTAAGCGAATTGGGGTGGCTTGTGGGCCCACATCGAAAGATATAGGGGTGCCTGAATAATAACCTAGTTCACTGCTGAAAACATCAGAATAGTCCCTGAAGAGAGCATCTACTTCAGAATTTACCACAGAGTGAATCCCTGTAATGTTAAGGCCTAGGCCAGGGAACCAATCTAGTCCTAGCAAGCTAGGAAGGGCACCATCTACAACCACCAGTGGCAAGTGACCTCTAAAGTTTTGGAATTGAATGAGGAATTTTCCCTTACCCAGGACTGGAATGGTCTTCCCCTGGTAGTCTCGAAGAGTCAGGTGGCAGTTGATCAGCTTCTTCTTTGAGAGCGAAGGTAGCAACTTCTTCAGGGTGGCCCACGAGATGATGGAGAGGGCTGACCCTGTGTCCACCTCTATCGGGCAGGGCTTACCTTCTATAAAAAGAGAAATGCTTATTCTGTTAGACCTAGGGGTGGTATTGTCTGCGTGGTAACACGTGTAGCAATTTTCAACTTGCCTTTGGAATGAGGCAGAAACTTGAGGTCTTTGTGTGGAGGCCTGCTTGGCTTGGCAAACCCTGGCTATGTGCCCTCTCTTCTGGCAGTTCAGACAGATAACGTTTCTGAACCTGCAAATTGATCTATGATGGTTACCCCCGCAGCTCATACAATGGGGTTGCTGTTTGGTTGTCTTGGACATGTGAGGCGGTTTACCTCAAGAGGTGCTTCTTCTTCTTGGGAGACCTCATCATAGTGGATTGTAGCCTGCCCCTGCTTAGGGGTGTTTCCCTGAATCTCAGCTGCTGATACTTCTGATAATTCAGCAGCCTGAGCTTCTTCAATAGCTAAGGCTAGGGTTAAATCTTTTTTTAGCCAGTAACCACCTCTGTAGCTTTAGGTCCCTAACTCCTCCCACAATTTGGTCAAGCAGCATGTCCTCAAGGTAATCCCTAAATCCACAGTGTATGGCAGCTGACCTTAAGGCTGCCATGTACTGACACACAGTTTCCCCTTCATTTTGAACTCTCCTCCTAAAAGCCAATCTCCTAGCTATCTGAGAGGGTCTGGGGGAATAGTGGTTTGACAAGATTTCCCTCAACTCATCCCAGGGAATAGACTTTATAGAATGTGGGGACACTAGTGCAGAGGCTATATCAAAAACTTTAGCCCCACAGAAGCCTAAAAAATAGGACCTTTTCCTCAGGTCAGTGGCTTCAGACAAATCAATGGCATTTAGGAAGCATTCAAATCTGTTCATATATGATTCCCATGTCTCTGGCCCCAGCTGTAAATGAGGGAAGGTCGGGTTTGAGGCCATTAGAGTGGCAGCGTCGTTTTCCTCGACTGAGGGAACTTCGAATTTTCACTTTTAGAAAAGCATTTCTGGCTGCGCCTGTCAAGCGGCGTTCGGCTCCTCAGCTGGGGAGCTTTAAAGTTCACGTTCTTTGGAGAGCATCGGCGACAGTGACTTCGTTCAGCTCATAGCGGCTTCAGCTCTTTCTTATGGTGACTTCGGCTCAGTTGTCTTGCCTGGTCATCTTTGCTGGATCCCGCCCTCGTCGCCAGTGTTATAGAGCAGTGGTTACAGATTGAGATGGAGCCAGGCTTAAGATAACAAACTTTATTCCAATGAATAAAGGGTTGCCGCGGCTGCCGAGGCTAACTGACAGCCAGCTGGCGGCGACAGCTGATGCCATTTGACAGCTCCCTTTTATAGCCGGCTGTCAAATGGCATCAGCCAATGGGAGCGATCAGTGCTCTTGCGTAGGCAGCGGACCAGAGGGAGGACCACTGTTAGTTTCTGAACACAGCATTATTCTTTTTTTTGTCATTACTCACAAGTTGTATAAATTTTCACCTTATCAATCTAACATGTGCTTATGTATTATCAATCATTAATCATTCATTTGACTAAACTATTTTTTCATCATTCTATGCAAGATATTCTAAATTTCATTATAATTTAATCTTATACATTCATCCAATGGTTATATATTTTATAATGTATTCTATATCAATCTATTAACTTTTTATTGTAAAGCTTCCTTATCTATATCTGAGCTCCCACAACTTCGGAAGACAAGCTGTTTCATTGGTTGATTGTTCTCACTGTCAGAAAATTTATTCTATATTTCTAGGTTGAATCCCCCCCCCCCCCTTGTTCAGTTTCCAACCATTATTCCTTGTCATGCCTTCAGGTGCTTTGGAAAATAGGTTGACCCCTTCTCTCTGTGACAGACCCTCAAATATTGGAACACTGCTATTATGTCACCCCTGGTGCTTCTCTTTAGTAGACTATCCATGCCCAGTTCTTGTAACTGATCTTCCTATACTTTAGCCTCCAGCCTTCTAATGATCTTTGCTATTCTTCTTTGCACTCTTTCTAGAGTCTCAACATCTTTTTTATAGTATGGTGTCCAAAACCAGATACAGTATTTTAGGTGTCATTTTACTAAGGCTTTATAGAGTGTTATTAGTACCTCATGTGATCTTGATTGATTCTCTGTTAATGCAATTTAGGATTGCATTGGCTTTTTTGGCTGCTACCACACACTGCTGGCTCATATTTAATTGGTTGTTTAGATTAGTTGTAAGGCTAACTCCCTTTTCTTGCTGTAGATAAATTAGCTAGAAGTTGTGCATACTCAGCTGCCAGCTTGTCAGTTAGAAACAGATGTCTGCAATATTTTAGCAAGAAACCCACCTATGGGAGAGCTCTATCAATGAGGGGTGTGAATAATTTACTGCTTAGTTCCCATTGCTTGCTAATTATCATATGCCTTTTGCATTTACAGGTGTATAAAGACTAATTTGTATAAAGCTAATTTGTGTATTGGGGCTCTCAATCTATAGGTTGGGTCCTGATAGCACTTCTTTACTGCTATACAGAATGAACTACTTGCAATTTCCCAACTTTTGTGTGATCTGTGGTTCCTTACACCAATTAACAATCCCAGCACTTGATGGAACCAATCAACAACTTGGTAAACACTGGACTCAAGAAAGCCTGGGTCCTGTTTAAACATTAACCTCAAGCATTTGGTCTAAGTATTTATCATGTGATCCATGGTTTTGCTATGAAGACAGACTTTAATTTTTTCTGTAGTTTTATAATATTTATTATTATTTTGGTGCTTATAGTTCAGTCTTAACTCCTGGGGACTGCAGGGACAAGGCCCTGCAGTTTACTGGCAAAATTTCAGAAGTGGTTTGGCCTTATCTTCTTTTTTCAACCTTACTCAGCTGGCTTTGTACGTAAGCCATGCCTAGAACTCATGGTCTCTCAGTTTCTAACCTGGTGCCTTAACCTTTACACCAAACCTGGGTCGCAGTTTTATAATAATCAAGAGTCAAATTTCCTCCTTATATACTGTACACAAATTGGAACTGAACTTTATGAGGAATTTTATAATCTTCATTAATTATATTTTGAAAACACTCTATTTTGTGGGAGGGGGTTCTTCTTCTCTACATTAGAATAGCATCCTTGAAGGGGAAAAAGGTTTTCTGAGTAATCAGTGGTTTGAAAAAAAATCTTCCAGTTGCATCAATTAGATTTTTTGATAGACCATTTCTGTGAGAATTTTCTCAAATCCATACCATAGTAGAAATATAGTCTTTTAGTACATTGTTAAGGTAAAACTGGACCCTCCGAGCTTTTAATGAGCAAGAATAATGTATCAGACAAAAGGTTAGCAAGAACGCATTTGCACAATATGAAAAAATTGGTTTTCCAGAAGTAATTAAACTTCCATAAGCAGAAAATGATTAAATTAGTTCAAAAATTCAGTTTGCCATGGCTTATAAAGATGTATATTTTCTTTACATTACTTAATTTAAAACTTATGATTAATATAAAGCACACTACTAGATGGTTTCAGTACAGTTGAAAATACATAGTTTATTAAAATGAATGACCTCATGAAAAAGTATTAACTTTTAGTAATTTCTGAGATGTGATGAAGCAGAATTAAAATGAATAAGAAATAAATTGGAGAAAAACAGTGAAGCTTATAATATAAGTAAACTTCTGTTCCAGATGACAAAGGGTTGTCTTCATTAAAGGCAATAAACTAAACAGGAAAACAGGAGTAGTGTATTAACTGAAAATATGTTATAGTCTCTGTTGTGAATGAATAAATGTTTAATAAAGTATCTAGAGCTTGAAGTCAAGTGCAGGGTTCTGGCCCTGCACTTCTGATTGGCTGTTAAATGGCGAGATCAGATTGGTCCGTTCAGGAGAGTCTGATTGGCCATTAGTAAGCCGTTCTCATTGGTCAATGGAGCTAGCGCTCCATTGGTTCATTGGTTGAATAGTTAATAAGTTGCCTATATAAGGAAGGCTATAGCAGCCATTGAGCTGAGCTGTCACACCATGTAAATAAAGAGTTGAAGTTCACTGTTTCACCGGCTCGTCTCCATTCTTCGCACCCATGCTCCACACTTAACACTGACGAGGATGGGATGTGGAGACGTCAGAGCTGACTGAACAATGAAGAAGACAACCGAGCACGTGGCTGAAACGCACAACGGCGGAACCATGTCGGGCGGAGTCATACCACCCGCTCCATTCGACCCAGTGCAAGAAGACTGGGAGTCCTACATGGATCGTTTCCAAATGTTCTTGGAAACCAATAATTTGAAGGATGCCACAACCGGGAAGAAACGGGCGGTATTCCTAACGCATTGCGGGCCGACCGTATTCAAGATGGCCAAGGCACTAGCAAAACCGGCTGAACTGAAGGCTATGGACTGGGATGTCCTCGAACCTCTACTGAGGGCCCATTATGCACCGACCGTACCAACACTCGTAAGGCAGCACGAGTTCTACCAAAGAAACCAGCGGAAAGGAGAGAGCGTTGCCGATTTCGTTGTGGACCTCCGAAACTTGGGAGGCCTCTGCAGGTTCGCCGACCTGGAAGAGGCTTTGAGAGACCGAATATTTCTGGGATTAGATGCGCTAAACGTGCAGAGCAAGAAAATGGCGAAAGACGACATTAGCCTTGTCGATGCCATCGCTGATGCTACTGCAGCAGAAACAATCAGGAAGTTGGCTGCCCAACTGCGCCACAACCGTGCTCCGATACACCAACCAACCTGCTACATTTCACCTGTCAGAAGGACAGCTTTTGATGGCCCACCACGAGGACCTCTCTTCGTCGTCAGACAGCAATGAAGAAGAGGTCCATTGACTGCGGTCCGATCGGGACCATTACCCGAAGTCCCAACAACCATGCGCTGGCTGTGAGGCCAACCATTTCTGGTCCGAATGCAAATTCCGCGACGCGCTCTGCCATGAGTGTGGGAAATGAGGCCATATCGGATGGGTCTGTAGAAGCCTCCTAGGACCCAGCCAGACCTCGAAGGGGGCCAACTATTGCCAATCGACAGGAAACCATCCTGTAAGGCGAGAACCAGTAAACCACTCCTACAGAAACCGAACCATGAATCGCCCAATGAAGCAAGAAGAGGCTCACCAAACTATCACTATCAGTCACGCCTCTTCCTTGGATTCCAAGAAAATCCGAATTAAAGTGGCCATCGAAAATCAGCCCTGCCAAATGGAAGTCGACTCGGGATCATCTCTCTCGATGGTTTCCTGGAAGGCCCTCAAGCAACTCATCCCTATTATCCGGCGCCAAGACCTTTGTTCCCAAAGACTCATACTTAAAGACTATCAGGGGAACAGGATTCCAGTCGAAGGATCCAGTCGAGTCCGGGTCTCGTTCAAAAACGACACAGCGTACTTACCCCTGACTGTGATCGACAAGGACCAGCCTAGCCTGTTAGGCTCCAATGGTTCACGCCACTTGGCATTGAAGTGGCAGGCATTAACCGAATCGGCGGCAGTGACTGGGAGGAGGACCTCGTCCATAAATTCAGGGATGTCTTCACGGAAAAGCTAGGCAAGTACAAGGGGACCCCGATATCATTTAGCCTCAATCCAAAAATAGCTCCCATCCGCCTTAAGCCTCGTCAAGTTCCATTTGCCCTAAAGCCAAAAATCAACGAACAGCTTGATAAGTTAATAGCCCAGGGAGTGTTAGAGCCAACCGATCACTCTCCCTGGGAGACCCCAATCGTGACATCCATTAAGCCGGATGGTTTGATTAGAATTTGTGGGGACTACTGAGCCACCCTGAACCACGCCCTGCAGCAAAACCCATATCCGGTGCCGGTGGTGCAACACCTCCTCCATTCCCTGGGGGGCGGAAAAGTCTTCACTAAACTAGACTTAGCTCAGGCTTATCAGCAACTGCCAGTTGATGAAAAAAACGGCACAGGCACAGACGATCGTGACGCACCGAGGTGCCTTTAAATGTACATGGCTCCAATTCGGAGTGAGTGTAGCCCCGGGGATCTTTCAGAGCCTGATGGAAAGACTATTACAAGGGATTGAAGGCGTTGTCCCCTACTTTGATGATGTGCTCATTGCTGCCCCCACTCCAAAAATTTTACGGGATCGTTTAAGACTGGTTTTACAAAAATTCCAAGAAGCAGGCCTGAAAGTGAAGAAAAATAACTGTAAGCTGTGTACAGATCGTGTCGAATTTTTAGGGTACCTAATTGACAGTCAGGGCATTCACCCTACAGAAAGCAAATTGAGAGCAATAAAAAACGTTCCCAGACCCCGGAATAAGGCCGACCTCCAGGCATTTCTAGGCCTCATCAATTTTTATAACGTATTCCTGTCTCACAAGGCGACTGTCGCTGAACCTTTACATCGTTTACTGCACAAAAAAGCATTTTGGGTATGGGGTCATAGAGAAGAGCAAGCGTTTCGTAATGTGAAAAAACTACTGACTTCTGATGCTGTACTAATGCAGTACAATGAGACCTTGCCGTAAAATATCACGTGTGATGCATTGCCTTTCGGAGTGGGCGCCATTTTGAGCCATGTATTGCCTAATGGTAGCGAAGCCCCTGTTGCCTATTTTTCAAAGATGCTTTCGAAAACTGAGTGAAATTATGGCCAGATTGATAAAGAAGCCCTTGCAATTGTGTCGGCTGTCAAAAGATTTCATGAGTACATGTACGGCCGGGCTTTTACTATAGTGACTGACCACAAACCTTTGCTGGGAATAATAGCAGGGGATAAGCTAATCCCCTATATATTATCTCCCAGAATGACTCGCTGGTCAGAATTCTTGGCTGCTTATAATTATCAGCTGCAGTACCGCCCCAGGAAAGCCATTCCCCACGCCGACGCATTAAGCCGAGCACCACTTCCAGAGACTATTGACGACCCCATGCCAACAGTGACAATGTTGCAGATCGAGGCACTTCATACACCGCCATTAACCGCCCGTGATATCGCGAGAGAAACAAAATGCGACCCCACCTTAGCACAAGTCCTCACATGCGTGGAACGTGGATGGCCATTGGACCAAGTATCAGGTGACTTCGCACCATTCAAAAGTCGACAAACAGAGCTGTTTTCTCAAAAGGGCTGCATAATCTGGGGCGAAAGAGTCATTATCCCAGAACGACTCCAACAAGCAGTACTGAGAACCTTGCACGATGGCCACCCCGGCATCGTGCGCATGAAGTCCCTCCCACGAAGCTACGCATGGTGGCCAAGCATCGACAAGCAAATCAAGACTTGGGTCAAAGCTTGTCATAGATGCCAGGAAGTAAGCAACGCCCCACCAAAAGCAACCGAATGGGAGACACCGCGGGGACCCTGGTCCCATATCCATCTGGATTTTGCTGGGCCGACCAAAGGCCACACCTCCTTGTTAACCGTGTACGCCTACTCGAACTGGCTCAAAATCCACCGAATGAGGAACACAACAACCGAAGCGGTCATAAAGAAACTAGAAAGACTGTTTGCAACTCACAGATTACCAGACGTTCTGTTATCCGACAACGGGCCACAATTTACCGCGCTGTCCTTTGAACAGTACCTGGCAGACCACAGTATTCGACATGCACTGACTTCGCCTGTGCATCCTGCAGCAAATGGAAGGGCCGAGCGCATGGTACAATTCGTCAAGAAAACGCTACAGAAAGTGGACTATGACAACATTGAAGAGAAGATAAACCGAATCCTCTTTTTACAGCATATCACTCTGCACAGCGTCACCAACAAAACTCCCACCGAGCTGCTAATGGGAAGAAAGCTCCACTCCCACCTCGACCGGGTACACCCAGCGTATGAACCAGAGAAACCACTCAGATCCAGCAGCCGATGCCGTACCTTCCAGGTAGGTGACTTGGTGTTCGCTAAAAATTTATCGGGTGATCCATTGTGGGTAGAAGCGACTGTGGTCCGTGTAACCGGCCGGAGATCATACCTTGTACAATGCTGTGATGATAGACTTTGGAAGCGCCATATCGATCAACTACGATCAAGGCTGTAGTCAGGGATCTCCGAATCCCCAAATAACCAAACTGGGGGGGGGAGATACAGAGGAAGATGAACTTCAATTAGCAGAAAACCTTTTTGAAGGAAACGATAGCGGAACGGAAACGCGAGAACAGGAATCAGGGATGGGAGTGAGTTCACCTCAGGGTGATACCGAAGATGTTGGTGACAACGAAAATGCGAACTCGGAATCAGAGACACCCCTTTCGCCAAACAACACCCTACCTCAACAAGCGTGCAGCCAAATACCGGGTGCACAGCGAAAATAAAAAAGACTAACAAAACCGTCCTACATCAAGGACTATGTGACCGCACCCCGTAAATGGAACCTGGGGGGAAGGGGTGTTGTGAATGAATAAATGTTTAATGAAGTATCTAGAGCTTGAAGTCAAGTGCAGGGTTCTGGTCCTGCACTTCTGATTGGCTGTTAAATGGCGAGATCAGATTGGTCCGTTCAGGAGAGTCTGATTGGCCATTAGCAAGCCGTTCTCATTGGTCAACGGAGCTAGCGCTCCCAGGTATTCATTGATTGAATAGTTAATAAGTTGCCTATATAAGGAAGGCTATAGCAGCCATTGAGCTGGGCTGTCACACCATGTAAATAAAGAGTTGAAGTTCACTGTTTCACCGGCTCGTCTCCATTCTTTGCACCCATGCTCCACAACAGTCTCTCTTGTAATGGCAAAGAAAGAATGGAGAATAAAAGAAGAATTATTCTAAAGACAAGCAGGTTTGATAGATATTGCAACTTTAATAAATTGTGAAGAAAAATCAATGTTATACAATTTCATACAATTGCTAAAGATATATCTGGGTATTGTGCTATTAATTCAACTGAATGCTGAATATCATCTCAACATATGTATGATTCATACCTTTATTTTTAACTGGATTATATTGAACATTCCAAATACTATAAAATTTATTATTTATTTATTAAATTTATATATTTTCCATGTCACTCTGAAAAGTGACTGTGGATGGCTTACAGTTAAAACCATAAATGTAAAAGACATTAAAATCATTGAATAAAAATACACGAAGCAACAAAAGGTAAGATCAGCATGGCAATAGCTTCAGTCTTCCAACCACTACCAACATTAAATGTCAAGACCCCAAGCTAACCATCTGAGCAAGGCTTTAATGCTGTTCCAGAAGGTCAAAGGGATGGGGCTAGACCTCACCTAAGGAAGGTAAATATTCTATAGATTAGGGGCCATGGAAGAAAAAGGTCTCCTTTTAGACCCTGAGAGCTGAAATACTTCAACTAATGCGGTCAAAAGCTTCTGCTGAATTAAGCGAATCAGGAAAATATTTTTGGAATGAGACAGTTCATCAGAAACCAAGTCTCATGCCATGAATGGCTTTAAATGTGTTAACCAATACCTTGGTAGCCAGTGCAGTTTCTACTATAGAGGTATTTCCAAATTCCTATAAAATCACAAACATAGAAACATATATAATTCATCAACCATGACATATTATAAACAGTTACTAAAAACTAAAATCTACTGAGCTAATTAGATTTATATTCAGGTATAAAGGATTGCAATCTAACTAATGGGTACATTCAAAAAGTAAGAGTCCATATCCATTTAAAGACTGTTAAGATTTTCCAAATAAGAAAAGGGAGGGAAAAGTTGTGTTGTGGCTATGTTTAGATTTCAATACATCAGGGAAGTTGTATTGCTGAAAATAAAGATGGAAAGGAGCAGAATTGGAATGCATGTTGTACTCCAGAAAAAAGGACTACACGAAAAAAAAAATCCATAGATTATTTTTCATGTCATGGATAGTTAGGGAAATTCAATACTGACCCTAAAAATGAAAGCTGAGCACCAGAATAAAGCAGCAATAATATTAGGAAAGGATACAGTTTTGGAGACTGTGTTAATTTTAGAGCCAAGAGTCCTCTGCATACCTGGGAAGAAAAAAAAAAAAACGATGGCCAGACAGTTTGGAGCAAAATAATGCAAATCTGGAAAAGAATTCCATTTGGATAATGAAAGAAACATTAGATGGATTTTTGGCTACTTGATTGGAATAGATATGTTTAAAAAGACATACAATGAAGGGCAAATAGCTATCATCCCCAAGGAAACAGTTCTTCAATAACTAAGATTTAATCTTTAATCAGTTACTTAATTTGGGTCTGAAAACTATCCAGACCATACCCAGTAATGAAGCAAGTATTTTCATGGACCAATGCTTTTCTGGGAGCAATTGCTTATTATCTAATCAATGATTATGTCTTCTTAATTTTTTCATTGAATTAAATGTATAAATAAGAAGATACTAGCTCCACTGTACTTCTTGCTCCCAAGAAATTATCAAAATTCTGGTTTTGCTACTCATTCCAAAATAAAATAGTTTCTTAAATCAAAGTGTCAGGATATGCAAGTTACAACTATAACTGAAGAACTCACTAGCATTTCTGTAACTGTAAAGTTAAATTACCAGTACACGTTTTACAGAGGGACATAAAAAGCTCTTGGGTTTTTGAAGAAGCCTGGAACAAATTTATAAAATATGTCAAAACAAACCCTACAAATAGCACAGAAACATTGAATAAATATCATTACTATCTATTTTTATCTGGCCAAAAATGAAAATTCTTTCTATAATTTATATATATATATAATATAATTTATATATAATTTATATATATAATACAATATATAAACATAAATATAATTTATGCATATGAATTCTACATCAAAGAAATCTATATATTGAGGAACAATGTCCAAGGTGCTGTAATAAAATATTTTATTTTGCTTTTATTGATCTTTTACTGATACTCCTTCTCTCTATTATATACATAAATATCCAACATATATGTCAGGGAAAGTTGCATATGAAAACAAATATAGATTACTTTACACATCTTTACAATTACATATACACACACATCCATAATAAATCAATAAACTTGTATTCCCATACACACACAAACAGAGACAGACACACACAGAGAGACACACAATACATACCTACATAAAGAAAGAGACTGGAAGAATGTTCCAGTATCACCCAAATAAGGTCTAGACATGCATACATACATACATATATACATACACACAGACAGACAGACAGAAAGACAGATAGACAGAGGTAGAGGTAGAAGCAGATAGATAAATGCATACATTTTGAATTATGATTTTGAGCAATAAAACCATGTTAGGCTAAACTGTTTTCATTAAAATCATTTCTTCAATTCAAAGAGAAAACCTCTTTCCATTTTTCTGTTTTAGTGAAATTGTTAAATTTTTGAATTTTTTAAATAACTATTTTGTAATATATATTTATTTTTATTGAAATCATGGTTTAATGTCAGATGTCAGACAATGTAGGCAGGAATGATTTTCAGAGTGTTTGAAAAGAAAGCCACTGCAACAGAAAGCAGAGAGCAGTGAATGACACCAGTGTCCATAACAGGTTGCAGAAGTTGAACAAAGGCCAAACAGAGGCTGTGGAAAAGCAGATGGTGTCCAAGCAGTCCAGAGAGAGGATTGGTGAATGAAGAGGGAGGTGAAAAAGTTCTAGTGGGGACTAATGGAGTAAGATATTGTTAAGATAAGGAGCATCTACTATCTAGACACAGGCCATGTAAATTGTGAGAGAGAGAGAAATTGAAAGATAAAGAATTATATTTGCAGAGGTTATGTGGAAGTAAGTAGTTAGTCTGGATAGAGTTTGTGTGAATAGTTTCTGATTATAAAGCTCAGATTATGCCTGCATATGATACCTTGAGCTGTATGAGCGGCAAGGTCAAAATACTATGCATGGGCACTCACTAAGTATTAGCCCTTCAAAAAAGACCAGATTAGGAAACCAATATCATGAAGGCTAATACTATTTTTTCTCCTGTTCCTTGGGGTTATTCCCATAACAAATAGGAACTGTGGTAGGCAAAAAAAAAAAAAGGAGCAGTAGGAACTTCTGAGTGGACACTTATTTTATTTATTTATATTTAGGTAACCAATTTAGAGGCTGCCCATCTCATTCTCAGAGCAATTCTTCACAGGAGAAGTGGGAATTATATATTTGTGCAGATCACTTTGTTGTGAATGAATAATGCCAAATAAAGTTATCTTGAGCTTGAAGTCAAGTGCAGGGTTCTGGCCCTGCACTTCTGATTGGCTGTTAATGGCAGGATAAAATTGGTCCGTTCAGGAACATCTGATTGCCCATTAACAGGCCATTCTCATTGGTTAACAGAGCTAGTGCTCCAGAATTACTATTGGTTGAATAGTTAATAAGTTGCCTATAAAAAGAAGGCTATAGCAGCCCTCCAGTTTGAGCTGTCACACCATGTAAATAAAGAGTTTGAAGTTCACTGTTTCTACCGGCTCGTCTCCATTATTCGCACCCATGCTCCAGACTTAACACTGGCGATGAGGATGGGATTGGATGACATCTGAGCCAACGACGAAGACAACTAAGCATGTGGCTGAAGCGCACAACGGCGGAACCATGTCCGGCAGCGCAGTACCACCCGCTCTGTTCGATCCAGCTCAAGAAGACTGGGAGTCCTACATGGACTGTTTCCAAATGTTATTGGAAACGAATAATCTGAAGGATGCCACACCCGGGAAGAAACGGGTGGTATTCCTAACGCACTGAGGCTTGACGGTATTCAAAATGGCTAAGGCATTAGCGAAACTGGCTGAAGTGAAGGCCATGGACTGGGACGTCTTCGAACCACTACTAAGGGCTCACTATGCACCAACCGTTCCAATGCTTGTAAGACGACACAAGTTCTATCAAAGAAACCAGAGGAAAGGGGAAAGCATTGCCGATTTCATTGCAGACCTCTGGAACTTGGGAGGCCTTTGCAATTTCACCGACCTAGAGGAGGCTTTGAGAGACCAAGTAATTCTCGGGTTAGACTCTCTAAACGTACAGAGCAAAATAATGGCAAAGGGCAACATCACCCTTAAAGACGCCATAGCTGAAGCTACAGCAGCGGAGGCGACCAAGAAGTCAGCTGCCCAACTACGCCGAAATTGCGCTCCAGCACACCAACTGGCCAGCGAAGCTGCACCTAAGGCAGAAGGGCAGCTGCAGACGACCCACTATGAGGACCTCTCTTCATCGTCAGACAGCGACAAAGAAGAGGTCCATCACCTGCGGTCCAATTGGGACTGTTACCCGAAGTCCCAGCAACCGTGCGCTGGCAGCGGCGCCAACCATTACCGCTCCGATTGCAAATTCCACGATGCGCTCTGCCACGAGTGCGGGAAATGAGGCCACATCGGACGGGTCTACAGAAGTCTCCTCGGACCCAGCCAGACCGTGAAGGGTACCAATCTCCGCCAATCGACAGGGAATCGCCCTGTAAGGCAAGAACCAGCAAACCATTCCTACAGAAACCGACCCGTGAGTCGCCTAACGAGATGGGAAGAGGCCCACCAAACACTCACTATCGGCCACGCCTCTTCAATAGATGCTAAGAAAATTCGAGTCAAAGTGGACATCGAAAATCAACCTTGCCAAATGGAAGTTGACTCGGGGTCGTCTCTGTCAATGGTCTCCTGGAAGACCCTCAAGCAACTCATCCCCACTATCCGGCGCCAAGACCTTCAATTCCAACGGCTCATGTTAAAGGACTATCAGGGGAACCAGATTCCAGTCGTAGGATCCAGTAGAGTCTGGGTTGCATTCAAGAACTGCACAGCGTACTTACCCCTGACGGTGATCGACATAGACCGGCCTAGCCTGTTAGGCCTGCAATGGTTCACACCACTCGGCATTGATGTGGCAGGCATTAACCGAATCGGCGGCAGTGACTGGGAAGAAGACCTCGCCCACGAATTCAGGGATGTCTTCGCGGAAAAGCTAGGTGAGCACAAGGGGACCCCGATATCCTTTAGCCTTAATCCAAAGATAGCTCCCATCCGCCTGAAGCCTCATCGAGTCCCATTCGCTCTAAAGCCAAAAATCGATGAACAGCTTGATAAGTTGATAGCCCAGGGAGTTTTAAAGCCAACTGACCACTCCCCATGGGAAACACCAATCGTGACCCCAATTAAGCTGGACGGCTCCATTAGAATTTGTGCGGACTATCAAGCCACCCTAAACCATGCCCTGCAACAAAATCCATATCCGGTGCCGGTGGTGCAACACCTGCTCCATTCCCTAGGGGGCAGAAAAGTCTTCGCTAAACGAGACTTACCCAAGGCTTATCAGCAATTGCTGGTTGACGAAAAAACGGCACAGGAACAGACTATCGTAACACACCGAGGTGCCTTTAAGTGCACGCGGCTCCAATTTGGAGTCAGTGTAGCCCCAGGGATCTTTCAGAGCCTAAGAGAGAGACTATTGCAGGGGATCAAAGGCGTTGTCCCCTATTTTGACAATGTGCTCATTGCTGCCCCCACTCCAAAAATTTTACGGGATCGTTTAAGACTGGTTTTACAAAAATTCCAAGAAGCAGGCCTGAAAGTGAAGAAAAATAAGTGCAAACTGTGTACAGATCGTGTTGCATTCTTAGGGTACTTAATTGACAGTCAGGGTATTCACCCTACCAATAGCAAATTGAGAGCAATAAAAAACACTCTCAGACCCCGGAACAAAGTCGACCTCCAGGCATTCTTAGGCCTCATCAATTTCTATAATGTATTATTGCCACACAAGGCAACTGTCACTGAACCTTGACATCGCCTATTAGATAAAAAAGCAATTTGGGTATGGGGTCACAGAGAAGAGCAGGTGTTTCCTTAAAACAACTACTGACTTCTGATGCTGTACTAATGCAGTACAATGAGACCTTGCCGTTAAATATCACATGTGATGCATCGCCTTTTGGAGTGGGCGCCATTTTGAGCCATGGACTACCTAATGGTAGCGAAGCCCCTATTGCTTACTTTTCAAAAACGCTCTCGAAAACCGAGCGAAATTACAGCCAGATCGATAAAGAAGCCCTGGCAATTGTATCAGCTGTTAAAAGATTCCATGAGTATGTTTACGGCCGGGCTTTCCCCATTGTAACTGACCACAAACCATTGCTCTGGATCATCGCTGGGGACAAGCCAACTCCCTACATACTTTCTCCCAGGATGACCCGCTGGTCAGAATTCTTGGCTGCCTACAATTATCAGCTGCAATATCGACCTGGTAAAGCCATTCCCCACGCCGACGCGTTGAGCCGTGCACCGCTCCCTGAAACCATCAATGATCCTGCACCAATGATGATAACGTTGCAAATCGAGACACTCCATACACCGCCATTAACTGCCTGTGACATCGCAAGAGAAACAAAACGTGACCCCATCTTAGCATGAGTCCTCACATGGGTGGAACGCGGATGGCCATTGGACCAAGTACCAGATGACTTTGCACCATTCAAAA
This sequence comes from Hydrophis major, assembly GCA_033807585.1. Taxonomy (NCBI): domain Eukaryota; kingdom Metazoa; phylum Chordata; class Lepidosauria; order Squamata; family Elapidae; genus Hydrophis; species Hydrophis major. The sequence goes on along the minus strand of CM066328.1, from coordinate 391,484,112 downwards.
GCCGTCAAACAGAGTTGTTCTCACAGAAGGGCTGTATCATCTGGGGCAATAGAGTCATTATCCCAGAACAACTCCAACAGGCACTGCTAGGAACCTTGCACGATGGCCATCCTGGTATCGTGCACATTAAGGGCCTCGCATGAAGCTACGCATGGTGGCCAGGCATCAACAGACAAATCGAATCATGGTTTAAAACTTGCCAGAGATGCCAAGAAGTAAGCAACGCTCCACCAAAAGCAACCCCAACCGAATGGGAGACGCCGTGGGGACCCTGGTCCTGCATCCATCTGGACTTTGCTGGGCCGACCAAAGGCCACACGTTTTTGCTAACCGTTGATGCCTACTCGAATTGGCTCGAGATTCACCGAATGAGGAATACGACCACCGAAGCGGTCATCAAAAGACTGGAAAGACTGTTTGCAACCCACGGATTACCAGATGTTCTGGTATCCAACAACGGGCCCCAATTTACCGCACTGTCTTTTGAACAGTACCTGGCTGACCGCGGTATCCGACATGCACTTACTTCACCTGCGCACCCTGCGGCCAACGGTAGGGCTGAGCGCATGGTACAATTTGTCAAAAGGACTCTACAAAAGATAGACTACGACAACATCAATGAGAAAATCAACCGAATCCTTTTCCTACAGCACATCACACCTCACAGAGTCACCAACAAAACTCCCGCCGAGCTGCTAATGGGACAAAAGCTCCGCTCCCACCTCGATCAGTTACACCCAGCCTATGAACCGGAAAAGCCACTCGGATCCAGTGGCCGATGCCATACCTTCCAGGTAGGCGATTTAGTATTCGCTAAAAACTTATCGGGCGATCCGCTGTGGGTAGAAGAGACTGTAATCTGTGTAACTGGCCCAAGATCATATCTTGTTCAGTGCCCTGACGATAGACTTTGGAAGTGCCACATAGATCAATTACGATCGCGGCTACCGTCACGCAATTCTGAACTCCCTTATGACCAAACTGGGGGGGGGAGATACAGAGGAAAACGAATTGCAACTAGAGGAAAACCTTTTTGAAGGGACTGAAAACGGAACTGAAATGCAGGAACAGGAACTGGGGATCGGAGTGAGTTCACCTCAGGGAGTGGCCAGTGATATTGGTGATGACGGGAACGCGAACTCGGAACCAGAGGCACCCCTACCATTAAACAACGATCTACCTCAACAGAAGTGCAGCCAACAGCCAGGTGCTTTGTGAAAATCAAAAAAACTGATAAAACAACCGTCCTACCTCAAGGACTATGTAACCGCGCCCCGTGGGCAGAAGCCGGGGGAAAGGGGTGTTGTGAATGAATAATGCCAAATAAAGTTATCTTGAGCTTGAAGTCAAGTGCAGGGTTCTGGCCCTGCACTTCTGATTGGCTGTTAATGGCAGGATCGGATTGGTCCGTTCAGGAACATCTGATTGGCCATTAACAGGCCATTCTCATTGGTTAACGGAGCTAGTGCTCCAGAATTACTATTGGTTGAATAGTTAATAAGTTGCCTATATAAGGAAGGATATAGCAGCCCTCCAGTTTGAGCTGTCACACCATGTAAAGAAAGAGTTTGAAGTTCACTATTTCTACCAGCTCGTCTCCATTATTCGCACCCATGCTCCAGACTTAACACACTTCTTCTAAGCCAGTGACCTCACTTGCTGTTAAATACCAGGAATGTGTAAAATATGTGGATATCTGGCAGGCCTGATTGGATACTGATGACAATGTGGCCTTGTCAAAAATCTCAAGGGTTGCATTTGGGGAGTAGACTTTGGGGGCCAATCTAAATGGCTTGGTTCCTGGGTACCTTTTCCATAAAGACATTAAATCTGTCTCAGAATTTACTTACCCCTGATGGAGCTTAGAATGCTATACAAGCCATGTTTACATGAGGAGAGATCTCCAGAGGCCTGGGAATGGTTTGTTATTTTTTTAATAATAATTTTAATAATCACCTCCCCTTAGCTTTACCACCAAGATTAGTAGTAATCCAGACAACATTTCAAAATTGTTCAGGAATTATGGTATTCTTCAGGAACTCTGGTAGTTCATATCACTTAATGCCTGACAGTACTAATGATTTTATGATGTTTTATCAATGATTATGGGTACAATGATTACTATTCAATTCCTGTATTTTTTTAATTGTTGTAAACTGCAAGATCTCCTCTGGATTCTAAGATAATAAGTATATCAATAAATCAATATCCTGACACCACATAAGGAACTGTGTGTGGATTAGATGGGAGATGTTTCTGTTAACAGCCCTGCCCTATAGAATATGCTGCCTTTGGCTTGAACTAAGTTCAGCTCAGCAGCAACTCTTCTTGTGTTCTGGAGGGCCTTGAAAGGCTTACTTTAAAGTTGTTTTTATTTCAAAACCAGCCATTTTCCTCATTCCTGTTTCAAGTTTTTGGCATCGAGGGTGGCCATCTGATCATATTATTGCATTATTTTGTTACATTCTAGTGGTTAATTATTCCTTAATAATTATCTATAATTAATTGCAATGATTGATAATAATTTACTAAACATAATAATTGTTAACTAATTAATTATTAATTGTGCTTGGTTTTCCTTCATGTGTACTGCCCAGAATCTTTTCTACAGGTGCAGCCTACAGCTGTTCTGAATAAATAAAGGAGCTGATTTCTATCAAAATCTTAAATTCCTAGGAATAGGAGCAATTGCTTTAAAAAGTTGAGGAGGTGCAGTATGATTTACAATCTCTCACCTTTCTGAACCAGCATTAAGTTTCCATCAGATTATTCTCCAAGAGATTACATCTCTAATGATAAAAAGTGGTCCTTTTCCCTGATTTACTGGAACATCTGATTTCCTTGATGAGGAATGCTCACATTTCATTAAATATACAGATGGATCAAGAACATGTCAGTGGGAAAAGACAACAAAAATAGTTTGACTCCAGAATTAGATCTTTGGTCAATACTATCAGCTGTTAAAAAAAAGGGGGTCAAAGGTCTTTTTCATTACTGAAGTGATCTTCAACCTCCTTATTGATTTTTGAGAGAGAGAGAGAAAGGGAGGGAAAGAGAGAGGAAGAGAGAGATGATTTTCAAAACATCAAACAGCGGTTCAAATACATTTGTTCTGGATGCCAGGAGGATGAAGTTAATCACATAAGCCATAGATTTATTATAGTAAGTGAGAGAACAGAAATGTTAACATTTTAAAGCAAAACATTTTGTTTTGGGTGTGTGTAGCCTCTGTGGTTATTTTAAGTAGAATAAAGAAAGCAGTTGCCACCCCTCCCTCCCTTCCCCCACTGTGAGAGATTGGTGCTCTTTATATAATTTAAATATATATATATTCTTGTCATAATAGCCAAAATTATTTTTTTTCTACATTACATGAAAAGCATGACTCAAAAATGAAGAATTATAGATATAAAAAGTTAAATATTAAAACATTTTGTTTTTGCTTAATTTGTTTGCATTGCAAAGTATTCATCCCTCAGTGTGGGTATTGAATAGACTGACTAATTTAAACAGCGGGTGATGGGATACATAGTGTATGTTAACACATATAAGGGATGCAAAGCTGGAGAAAGCAATCTAGATATTGTTAAATATAACCATATTATCTTCTGATAGATCAGGAATAAAATTTCATTTTAAAGTTATATATTTATTTATAGCTGAAAGCTTTGCAGAGTGGCATGGTGGCCTAGAGGTGAAGATGCTTGCCTCCCATTTGGAAGGTTGAGAGTTCAATCCTAGGAAGTGGCAGATGTTTCTCTATCAGAGTTGCAAAGAGAAAATATCTGCTGAGAACTCCATAGAGGCATCAGGAAGGGCATTTGGCCAGTAAATGCTCAGCTCCATTCAGTGGCCCTGACACCACCCTGATTAAATGGTCATAAAAAATTATAGTTCGTAGTTTTGCACATATGGATAAAATTTAATATGTGATTCATCATAAATATACTCTATTTATACCAGATCTTTGATACAGTTTGAAAATAACTGGATAGTTATACCATAGTATGACATAGGCTTATAAAAAAGAGGCTAGTAAATGTTTATCAAAATTTATAAACTCCATATGTACATTGTTTAATCAATAAAAGGATTTGGGTTATAAATATGCAGACCTCCTTGAAATGGGAGCAAAGTTTTGTTGGGAATTTTCTTTGATATCATCTAGTGGCTGTTTCTAGTTTTACAGCTCAAATCATGCAGAAAATTGTGATTGTATCAAAGCAAAAAAAAAAAAAAAATCCCATATAAAAATGGAGAAAAAGCCATAATAACTTCAGTTTTCGTTTAACTGGATTTTTAGGCCATCTAATACTACAATGACTTTCTAGAGTTTTCTTTTACCAGATGTGCTGGAAAATGCAATATTTGCACAAAAAAAGTTTCTGGATTCACAAGTATTCTTAGAAAGAAAAATGATGTTTTTTTTAAAGATGACATTGTGCCCTCTCAAAAAAACAATCATACCAGTTTGAGTTTTTTGGCAAATCTTGACAGCCATTTTGTAAACATGTAATCCTTCCCCAAGATAGCCATTTGAGAGAACACCTATGAAAAGTTTTCAAAATTACAAATACTTATAGTACTAAACCTTATATAAAAGAACCAGGTAATTAAAAATCTGTATGTTTGGCTTGTTTGACCATTTTTAAAGTAGGCAATTTTTAAAGTTATATATTTATCCAAATCATTTAACAAGCATGTACATTTCTAAAGCAATAATATATATATGATATCAGGCACACAAGAAAACAGCTGTTCATCTCTATGAGCTTGCTAAAGGAGCAAAACAATATATAACTAACAAGTTCATGATCAATAGTTCCTGGAGCAGTCAAGCAAAGCCTTACTCCATCAGATATATTACTACACTGCCTTAACTGAAAACTTCAGTTTGCAGTTGAAGAGAAGTAAAAGATTTTTTTTTATTTTTTTATTTTTTTTTGAAAAGAATTTTATTGATTTTCTACAAACAAACAAGACAAACAAAACATTAAAACATCAACTCTCATATGTACATCCAGCGTGTCGGTTGGTCCATCAGTTTTGTGCATTCATTTTGTAGTCTCAATTACAATTATGTTACATAACAACTCGTATTGTCAATCCAAACTTATATCTCCTAATATTGCTATTTAAAAAAGAAAGAAAGAAACTTTTGACTATACTTTTAATCATTCATGCTTTATGAGACAACAATACATTAAACAGTTTATTCTGTAACAAATCATATAATCATACCAAATCAATCCTAAAAACACTTTATAAATATAGTGTCAAATAACAAAGACAAGAGAAAAAATAAAGATATTCCTTACTGTCTAACATTCTATATATTCTATTATCGTATTTTATCTCTAGCCATTGATAAAAAAGATCCCAAATTTCATAAAATTGTTTATCCTCTTGCTCTTTAATTTCAAATGTCAATCTACTCATCTCAGCACATTCCAATATTTTCTTAATAATTTCTTCCTGTAATGGTATTTTCTCATTTTTCCAGTTTTTAGCAAATACAATCCTAGCCGCTGTTAATACATTTACAATCAGGTATTTCAAATCTTTACTATATGTATCAGGTAAGATTCCCAATAAAAAGATCTCTGGTTTCAAGTCTATGTGTTTCTTTGTCATTTTTTCCAACCACATGCGAATTTTAGTCCAATATTTTCTAGCATCCTCACAAGTCCACCACATATGGTAATATGAGCCGGGTATCTGATGACATTTCCAGCATTTTTCAGATTTGTTCTTAAATATTCCTGCTATTCTTGTCGGGGGAAAGTGCCACCTGTAAAACATCTTATACAATTTTTCTGTATATGCTGTTGACATTGTCATTTTATAATTTTGAGACCACAATTTTTGCCATTTCTCTAAATCAATCCCATATCCAATCCCCAAAACAAGGGAAAGCGGAGCTTCGTTTCGGCGATATAGCTGCGATCTCGGGGCTCTGAGATCACAGCCGATATTTTCGCCCCTGGTTGGTCCCATCGGACCTAAACCGTCCTGTAGAGATGGTGATCGTGAAGGGCATAGTCCCAGGATCCCAGGGATATCGCAAAATCTCTGGTTTGATCTGGGAGAAGCCCTTTTGCTGGCAGCGGAGAGGCAGCCTCCATAGCTGCTGAAGTCGGGACAGCTCCGGAAAGAAAATGGCTGGAAGTGAAAGTGTGTCGGCTGGGTGAGAAACTTCTTTTGTGTTGTAAATTCGCTGAGATTTGAAAGGGCACCCTGAATAGAGAAGAAACCTGTGAGATTTTTTTTCTTGACAAAAACTGTATGAGCGGTGTTTCTTAAAGTGATGTCAAATTGAGGCTTGGATTTTTTTTTCTTACATTTTTTTTAGGACTTTAGTGTGACTTTGTAGGTAACCGGATTGAATTTTCTCTTACATATATTTTTTATGCTACTTTTGATTTTTTAATTTTCTTTTAGGATAAAAGCTCCCTTTGGCTATATTTTTTTTTTTTTTTGTATAAATTATCCTTTTTTTCTGGCTGGGGGGGGGAGAGTATAAAGAAACTTTGTAACACTGCCAACTAGAGGCTTGAAAATATTTTTTTTGAATTGGAGAGAACTGTAAGAAGACTCCCTCTCAAGGATATTTTAATGTGATAAGATAGAGGGAGAGCACAGCAAAATATTATTACAGGTGTTTTCCTGGACTCTTATCAATATTTCAAGGTTTGACTTTGAAGCTGGTGGAGAAGAGAATCATAATAAGAGCCTTGGACAACTAAATAAAGTGCAGTGTGCCATATATATATATATATCTGGCATTCAGCTTTGTTCAGGTATTTTCCCACGTGGTGCTTTTAAAGTTGTAGCAACGTTTCAGCAGAATCTCATCTGCCATCATCAGGCTTCTGTATGGTGTTTGTCTGTGAGTCAGACTTTTACAGTGGTTTCAGATTTAAATTTGCAGCAGCCTATTGCTGTGTCAGAATGGTTTTTTCTTCCTCCTGATTGGTTGAGAGTCTTGGTCTGTGTTTATTGGTCTTGGAGTTTGCTGTGTTCTGCTACTAATATCTTCTGTCTGGTTTTTTTTGGGGGGGGCTCTTTTTGTATCTTGATTGGCTGGCAACATTGTGTTACTTTATTGGAGGCCTTTAGTGCAGCTTGGCTTCGGGTAAATGGACGGTTATCATTAGTTAGGAAGCTGGGTTTCATCTGGGTGCCTGGTTGGGGTGTGTTTGAGCTGGAGGTATCAGGGGGGATCTGTTTGTGCCCAGGTGTTTGTCTGGCTTGTGGTGTGGAGATTTTTTTGTTTGTGAGTGCAGGCTTCCAAATGATTGACAGCCTGGTGGAATCATCTCTTCTGTTCATGATTTCTGGTCTTTTTTCAATCTCTATGGCTTCTCTGATGATTCTGTGGCTGGGATTTTCTATGGTGGCTAGGGTTTTGGTGTCATTGAAGTTGATGTTATGACCTGTGGCTTCCATGTGTTGGATGAGTGAGGAAGTGTGTTCCAGCTTTTTGACTGCATTTTTGTGTATATATTCTTAAGTTTTCGCGGGTACTTACATGTCTGGCATTCAGCTTTGTTCGGGTATTTTTCCACGTCATAGTAGTGGTGCTTTTAAAGTTGTAGCAACGTTTCAGCAGAATCTCATCTGCCATCTCATCTCATCATCAGATGGCAGATGACATTCTGCTGAAACGTTGCTACAACTTTAAAAGCACCACTACTATGACGTGGGAAAATACCCAAACAAAGCTGAATGCCAGATATATATATATATATAAATATATATATATAAATATTATATATATAAATATTATATATATATATATATATATATATATATATATAAATATATATATATAAATATATATGTATATATATATATATATATATATATATATATATATATATATATATATATTACTTGTGATACCCCTACTCACCAGCCTCTTTGTAAATTCCAATTCTAGTAATATTTTTATTTTTGCTTTTTATTTCAAAGGGAAAGCCTCAGAGCTTTTTTTTTATTTTTATTTTTTTCTCCTTATTTTTACTGGGATCCTTTTGCTTTTTCTATCTATGTTTTTGGACCACTCTGTTTTTTTTCTTTTTGATTATTGAGACTTCTCAACTGGATTAAGGTGTGAAGAACCTGAAGGAATCTCTTCTTTTCTTTTTTATTTTTGTTCTTTTTTTTCTTAATCAATATTATTATTTTTTGGGGGGGGGGTTCTTTCTATTTTTCATTTTTTATGGTGGACTACTTCGTAATTGGATTAGGGTCTAGAAGAACCTGAAGATCTTTCTTCTTCCTTTTTTCCTTTTTCTTCTTTGGTTTTGGGCCTTTTACCATTGGATTTTTCCATTTTGAATTAGAATTGGCTATTCTACCAGTTGGATTAAAAGTTAAAAAGAATTTGAAGCTTTTGAAGCATTAAAATGAGCAGGAAACCAATATCATCTGGCGTTTCTACTTCTACCTCTGCCTCCCCACCAGCTGGAGGACAACGTTTAATTCAGACAATGTTGAAGCAAGATAAAGAACAAGAAAAAGTAACTTTACAGATGATTATGCAAGGAATCCAAGATCTCAAGACAAAATCAGACACCATTGAACAAAGAATAGAGAACATTGAACAAAGAACAGAGAAGACTGATGAAAAAGTGGAAAATATTAAACAAATGATGGGGAAGTATGAGGAGAGATTCCAAAAAATTGAGGAAGAAGGAAAACAAAGAGAGAAGAAGATTGGAAATATTGACAGTAGATTAACAGTGGTTGAACAAGATAAAAGTGGGATGTTGAGGTGGGAGATGGAAAGGTCAGAATTTTATCTCAGATTTCAAAATATAGAAGAAGAAAAAGGAGAAAATTTGGCTGCGATAATGATAGAAATTTTGGCGGATGCTTTGGAAATTACAGAGGAAAAGATGATGGATGGAGTAGATGAGGTATATCGAGTTTATACAAGATATGCGATGAGAAATAAATTACCAAGGGAAGTCCATATTAGATTTACCAAAAAATTCATTAAAACACAAATACTACAAGTGGTAAGAGAGAAGACATTGAAATACAAAGGCAAAGAGATTGTGGTTTTAAAACAAATACCCAGAAAAGTGAGAGAGATGAGAAGAGAATATCGATTTCTGACCAAAACGTCATTGGAAAACGAAGTGAATTATAGATGGCTGATTCCAGAAGGATTAATGTTTACGTGGCAAGAGCAGAGATATAGAATTGATTCAATTGAGAAAGCAGAACTTTTCCATGCAGAATTTTTTGGAAGGAGAGAAGAGGAGGCAGAGAAAGAGGTCTCATTAATTGAGTTTCAAGAGGAACAACTGGAGACTGAAAAAGAGAAAGGTGCAGTAAGTGGACAGGTGGATAGTAAAGAACAGCGTGAAGTGAGATCCACGAGAGCTGTTAGGCATAAATATAAAGCATAATCATGGAAGAAAAAAAACTGATTACAATGAATATAAATGGACTCAATTCAGCTGTTAAAAGAAGGAAAACCTTTCGTAAATTAGAGAAATTAAAATTCGATATAATTTGTCTACAAGAAATTCATATTAAAAAAACAACATGAACAATTGTTAGTACAGCCAAAACTAGGGAAAATATTTACTTCTTTGACTCAATGTAAGAAAAGAGGAGTGGTTCTATACATTAAAGAGGCTATCCCAGCAAAACTGATTAATACGGATGAAGACGGAAGAGTATTAATGGTGGAAATAATGGACAATAATATAAAAATACTCTTGATTGCAATTTATGCTCCGAATGATAAACAAGAAGAGTTTTATAAAAAAACTACACATGAAAATAACTGGACTGGACTATGTTAATATAATTATGATGGGAGACTTTAATGGAATTGTGGACAATAAACGGGACTATATAGCAACAACAACAAACCAAAATAGAAAGACTCTCCCTAAATCTTTTTTTTTTTTTAATGACAGACAAATTAACTTTAAAAGATATTTGGAGAGAAAGAAATGTTAAAGCTAAACAATATACTTTTTATTCAAATAGACATTTATCATGGTCCAGATTAGATATGATTTAGATCTCAACAGAATTAATACCCAATATTCAAGAAACAAATATTGAAATAAGTACTTGGGCAGATCATAGCCCAATGACAATTATATGGAAGGAACAAAAAAAAAAGATCGAGATGGACATTAAATAATACTATCTTAAAGGAAAAAGATTTTATACAACGGATGGAGAAGGAACTGGCTTTTTTCTTTTGAGAAAATAAAAAAGAAGATACTTCAACGCAGAATGCTTGGGATACAATGAAGGCATATGCTAGAGGTTTGACAATAGATTATACAAGAAAAAAGAATATTAGGAAAAGACAAGCTTCTAAGGCCTTGGAAGATGAGTATAAAAGACTTGAAAAAGAATTACAGAAAATGCCACAGAAAAAAGATATTAAATTGAAGCTGGATGTAATTAAACATAAAATGGAATTAATAGAGAAAGAAGAACTGGCACAGAAAATTAGAAATTCTAAACAGAATTACTTCGAAGATGCAAATAAATCAGGTAGATGGCTAGCATATAAATTGAGAAAGGAGAAGGAATCAAGAAAAATATTGAAGCTAATAGATGATCAAGGCCAAGTTTGTTATGGGAATAAGGAGAAAAAAGAAATTATTTGAGATTTTTATGGGCAACTATATAAACAAGAGAATATTGATGAGGAAAAAGTCAAACAGTATCTACAGAATGCTAACTTACCGAAGATACCTAAAGAGACTGAAGAAATGCTAGAAAGCAATATAACAATGATGGAATTAAATGAAGCACTTAAGAAACAAAATAATGGGAAAGCACCAGGTCCAAATGGGCTTCCGGCAGAATTCTATAAAACATTTCAAGAATCATTGAGGATCCCATTGTTAGAAGTTAGGAATGAAGTTATGTCAAAGAAGATGATACCCAAAACATGGTCAGAGGCTTATATTACACTTATTCCAAAAGAAGAGGCTGACCCACTGCAAATTAAGAACTATAGACCTATTTCTTTATTGAATGCAGACTATAAAAATTTTGCTTAATTTTAGCAGAAAGACTTAAAAAATATTTAAATAATTTTATCCACCCAGATCAAAATGGATTTCTGCCAAAGAGACAAATCAGAGACAATATGAGAGTAATCTTGGATACTTTGGAATACTATGAGGCACATCCTGAAAAGCAAATGGCTTTGATATTCCTAGATGCTCAAAAGGCATTTGATAACGTAAATTGGAGATTTATGTTATTACTATTGGAACAGATGGGTTTTGCCAGAAAATTTATTCAAGCAATAGAAGCCATATACAATAAACAGACAGCAAAGGTAATGATGGAGGGAGAACTTACAGACTTTATTAATATAAGAAAAGGCACAAGACAAGGGTGTCCCCTATCTCCTTTGCTATTTGTGTTGACTTTGGAAGTGTTGAATAGAAATATTAGGGATGATAAAAGCATAAAAGGAATGAAAATTAAAAAGGAAGAATTCAAACTACAAGCTTTTGCTGATGACTTAGCTTTTATTCTGGAAGATCCGCTAGAAACAGCTCCAAAGTTATTGAAAAAGATAGAGACATATGGTAAGATGGCTGGTTTGAAAATAAATAAAGATAAAACAAAGATTTTGACAAAGAACATGTTACTGAGACAAAGAGAAGAACTCGCAGACCTTTTGAAAATCCAAGTTATGAATAAGATTAAGTATCTGGGGATATATTTGACAGCAAGATGTAGCACATTAAAATAGAATAATTATATTAAACTTAAACAACAGATAGCTACAGACTTGAAGAAATGGGAAAACTTGTAATTGTCATTAATAGGGAGAATTTCAACAATTAAGATGAATATTTTACTCAGAATCCTATTTCTGTTTCAAACAATACCAATTAGGCTTGGAAAAGACTATTTTGAAGATTTAAATAAAATCATGTTGAAGTTTATATGGCAAAGTAAAAAAGCGAGAATAAAGCTAAAGCTTTTGCAAGACGCTAGAATTAGAGGAGGTTTTGGCCTGCCTAATTGGGAATTGTATTATCAAGCTGCAAGTTTGATGTGGGTCAAAGAATGGATAACATTAAGAAAGGCTAGATTGTTGACACTAGAAGGTCATGATTTGCTGTTGGGCTGGCATGCTTTTTTATGGTATAAGGGAACTAAAACACAGGGTTATTTTAGAAGACATTATATATGGGAGTCTTTGTGGTTAAACTGGAAGAAGATAAAAAGACAATGTTATTTGAAAATTCCAGTTTGGTTATCGATTATTGAAGCATTTTCCTATCCTATATAAGAAGGAACAAACAGTTAGATATGGGGAACTATTGGATGAAAAGGGTGAACTTAAATCGATTCAAAACTTAGAGGAACAAAGTATAAAGATGAATTGGTTTTCATCTGTGCAAATACATTCAAGGTTTGATGAAGATGCTAAAACGGAGAGATTCTATGATAAACAGACTGATTTAGATAAGATGATTAAAAAATTATATGGTTATTTACTGGGAATTAAATTAGAGGAAGAACAAGTTAAAGAAGAATTTTTTTATTATTAAAGCCTCAGATTAGTAACTAGACAAAGCTGAAATATTCTTGTGAATATCTTTCAGGCATGATTATTGTTCAACTAGACCAGTGGTTCCCAAAGTGGGCAGTACCGCCCCCTGGGGAGCGGTGGGATGCCTTAGTGGGGCGCTAAGAGGCAAAGAGGCTGGCAGGGGGGCACTAAGAGGCAGCAGGGGGCACTGGCACTCTGGAAGCCTCTGGGGGGTGGAAAACAGGTGGCACACAGCTGGCTATCTCTCTCTCCCCTTTGTCATCCAGTGCAGCAGCTCTTCCCATGGCAGAATCTACCCATGAAATGAATGTCTGTGTGTGTGTGTGTGTCAGAGGAGGAAACATTTTTCTAGGAATTTTGAGCTGGGAGGGGCCAGAACGAGCTGAAGCACCAATGGGAATTCTCCCTGCTCCAGTGTCATCTGTCTCCGGGCAGAGTGTCCCTTGACTTCACCCAATGGGGGAGAGAGTTCCGAGCAGAGAGAGAAGTGGAGAAAGTGGAAGGGGAATCTTTTCAGTCTTGGTGGGGCTGCATTCTAGGAGGGTCTTTCATGCCAGCTCCAGAGGGGAGGGTGGACTTCCTTTTGCGCCCCTCATGATTCTCATCCAATCTCCCTTTTTCTGTGCACCTGGAGGAGCAGACCAGATGCCCTTTGAGTTCCCACAGTGCCCAGAGGGTGCCCAGGCTGGAGCTGCTGAGACTCCAGATGGGTAAAATGGAGCCAGTGCTCCAGGGTCCCTCGGGCTCCCCCCCCCTCGCTCAGTCTGGAAGGAAGGAACCCCCAGCAGCTGCACTGGAGGACAAGGGGGAGTGCAACTCCACAGCCAGCCAGGACTTGGGGCCCCCACACTCACCCCAATCCAAAGGGAAGCCAGGAAAACCCTCAGCTGACAGTCCATTAGGGAAGAGACGGATAGGATCTGCAGGGATCCCCCTGAATCCATCTGGATCCTCTCCCCAGGCCCCCTCCCCTTGACAGGGGGGGGATTTCCATAGGGATCTCTTGGCTTTACAGGAGAAAACAGCATTTTCCATCCTTGAAACCTGTGTGTCTCTTGAAGAGCCCCTTCCGATCCCCCTCTCAGCCCCCAATGGGAAGGCACCTCCCCCTTTCTTTCTATGGCTCGGATTCCACTTTTCCTTGCAAAACAGCCCCTGATGAAGATGCCAGAACAAAGTTTGGCTGTTTCTCCTCCATTTTTTGCTCCTTTCCTTGGACAATTTCAATATCTGCTCATCATTTCAAAGCGCAACAATCGATATTTTCATCAGAAAAAATATACAAAGTAACATTCTGGGGGGAAATTGCCAATATAAAAATGCGGACATAGAAGTGGAGTCAAAATGAACTTTTTTTTCCTCAGAAATTTACATATCTTGGCTGTGGAATAGGAAGCACTGCTATAACAAGGGTCCTTTTTCTAATGGTTTTTCTTCATTATTTCTTTATTATTATTTTATTATGGTATTAAATGGAAAAAAAAATAAAGCAAGTGAGAAAATGAGAAAAGGAAGGAAAGGGGAGGAGAAAGGAGGCTCCAACCCTGCAGGCACATCAGGTAAGTAGAGCAAAGCTAGACAGGCTTTGCTCTACTTTTCAAATGTTCTGTCACTGCCGCGTTCTAGGTGCCGGTCCCACAGGTCCACCCCATTGAGCCCACTGCACTGGAGGGACCTACCCAAGCAATTCCGAGTGGAGCAGTGCACCAAGTGAATGGGGTGAGCCTGAGAAAGGGAAAGAGAGAGAGAGAAAAGAGAGAGAGAGAGAGAGAAAGAGAAGGAAGAAAAGAAAGAGAAAAGGGAAAGAAAGAAAAAGGAATAGACAAAGAAAGAGTGGGGGAGGGAGGGAGGAGGGAGAAAAAGAGAGAGACCTGATGCATCAGATTGAAATGAAGCCTAGTTTAGACTGGAGGCCCTTTTCCACATTGAAACATTTTTTCCAGCATCTTTGCCAGTACATTGAAACATCTTTGGCTTTTATTAAAGGTTTTGTGGATGAAACATGGTCAGGACTATCAGGAAGCTCTCACATTTTGTTGAGGCTTTAAATTGGATCCATTGGACCAGACCTCCATCCTAAAATATTACTTTTCACCAATGTATTATAGTGCCAATTCTGAAGAAGGTAAAACCAAAATGTACTGGTAAATTAAAAGGAGAACACATACACACACACACACATATACACACACACTCCCTTCTAACCCTGCTGAAGCAGGTGATTGGACTAGAATAGATATCTCATTATCTTTCTCCTCCCTCCCTCCTTTATTTCTTTTTCTTTCTTCCATCTTCCCCTCTTTCTTTATCTGTCCCTTTTTCTTTCTTTCCCTTTTTCTTTTCTTCTTTCTCTCTTTCTTTCTTTTCTCTCTTTCTTTCCCTCTCTCAGGCTCACCTCATTGACTTGGTGCACCACTCCACTCAGACTTGCTTAGGCAGGTCCCTCCGGGGGAACAGGCTCAATGGGGTGGACCTGTGGGCCGGAACAGCATGATTTCTCTCATTAATCTCTTCCCAGAATGTTCCAGAACATGAAAAGTTAGTTGAGTTTTATACTATTGGCTCCAGAAAAGTTTAAGTGAAATGCTTTTAATGTTGCTTTTGTAGCTAAGAACTTTCTAGATGCTGGGGTGAATAACAAGCAATAGAACAACAATAGAACAAATTAGCATTTCATTCTTTGTTTTCCAGCAATGATATTATTTTAGCTTTATTATCTGTTTTTATTGACAACATCAGTTGGGTTGGGATTAGTAAACATTGGTCACAGAATCATTCTGCCTTCAGGCGGTTGCAATACAGATATTAGGTTTTTTTTACCAAGCTAGAAAAGAGAAATGTGGCTTGCCTCAGGTATTTGATATGGTCACAATGTAATTAAAATAAGATGTAATAGATTTCACTTCTAACATGTTACCATCACAGGTCACCAACAATACAGTCATGGAAGTTTTGTGTATTGATTGCATTGGTCTCTGGTATCCAAATTCAAAAGCATTTGCAAGGGTTTTCTACCTGTTTGCATTACTGGAAAAAAGATTAGTATCATCACAGTCAAGTACACTGCATGCAAGCAAAGCAGTTCTTGTCAATGATGAAGAGATAGAAGGAAGTGCATACCAGATTTGCAGAGAACACAATCCTGGCTGTAATTGCTAATGCCTTAGAAGGTGGAAATAAAACTTAAAATGATTTTGATTAGGAAAAAAAGAGCAAAAAGTAACAGAAATAACTTAAAAGACAGAAAATGTTCTTCACTTAGGAAACATAAATCATCTGCATTTATTATTATTTGTTTGAATTATTCATATCCCCCATACTATTTTAACTGTTCTGGGCAGCTTATAAATAAAGAATAAAAACTCCCATAAATACAACATTAAGAGCATTAGAGACATAATATTTTAGCATTAAAATTGCAATGTTAAAAGGCTTTGGAAAATAAGTATATTTTGATTCCCACCCTCCGGGTCCATAATAAGATCAGTGGCATTTTGTTCCTACCACACACATACACAAAACCAGAATTGATATAACTGATGTCAAACTTATATCCTTAATAAGATTGAGAAGTATTGCTTTTTCAGCAGGGCAGGTCGTTTTAATTGGCCTTTTTTTCAATGGGGTATAAGCTATTGTAGTCTTTATACATCATCTTATTTTGGGCTTAGAAGGAAATCAGCAAACAGTGAAACTGTCTCAGTATGAGAGTAACATGAGACCTCATATGGAGGCCCCATTCTCTACTTCTGTGATGAATTCTGGGCCAGCTGCAATTTTTAGAACATATGGAAAGGTTGCCCCACAAAGAAATGCATCGCAATATCCCAGCCTTATTACATTTTATGAATCATTTAAGACCTTAAGAATGTATTAAAGTCAACCAGCCCTGCTTACTACAGATGTTGCATGATTTTTCATCTTCTGAGCTTGCTAATATATTTTGGATGGTGTGTCATTCAGAACAGACAGATCTACCAAATCCTAAACTCCAGTTTCTAGAATTATTAGTGGCTCTTTCTTGCTTACATTGAGTTTCAACTTGTTTTGTCACACCAGAAATTCACACACGGAAGACACAGAGTTTCTGGAGACAGCCAATCATAAGCGTCAGGCTCACCAGTTCTAAACTTGCTGTCTTCTCAGGGAATCACATGAAATAGTTTAACTGTATTTTTTATTGCAAGCAGATTAGTTGGCTATTAAGACATGCAAAACATTTGCGAGACCAATACACGAATACAGCTCATCAATCTGTAATCCACATTACGTATCTGATATTAACACAGTTGAGAAAGTCCAGAAATATTTCACAAGAAGAGTTCTCCACTCCTCTACTCGTTGCAGAACACCTGATGCCACCAGACTCTAAATTCTAGACCTAGAAAACCTAGAACTACGCTGCCTTTGGTCTGATCTAAGTATAGTATATAAAATCATACATTGCAGTGTCCTACCTGTCAAGGAATACTTCAGCTTCAACCATAACAACACAAGAGCAAACAATAGATACAAACTCAAGGTTAATCGCACCAAACTTGATTTTAGGAAAGACGATTTCAGCAACAGAGTGGTCAATGTCTGAAATCTGACTCTGTGGTTTTTTTCCCCAAACCTCAAACACTTTAACCTTAGCCTGTCTACTATTGACCTCACCCTTGTCCTAAGAGGTCTGTAGGGGAGGTGCATAAGTGCACCTACGTGCCTACTGTCCCTATCCTATTGTTTCTTTTATATGTTTTTTTCTTATATGTATCCATGTATTCATAACTATGTTTTTACTTATACCTATTATCTTGTAAGCAATTAACAAATAAAAAATAAAAAATAATAAAAACAATTGATCAGCTCTAGTTGTTACTGAAGTTCTCAATGTAAACAGATTTAAACACTTTTATTCTATATTCTGCATTTCCTGAAGTCAATTCAAATCTATTTTTCCATTCCTTACTGTCTGTCCAATATTTTGGGCATCCTTTCCCACTGAAGAAGAGAAAGCATTGTCTTCGACATATCTCACCTTTCTAATATGAAACTCATAGGAAAATATAAGTATATCTAAGTATCATCAGCATCTAATATCTGTTGACTCATGTGAAACTTTTCATTGGTTTCATATTGATGTCAATTATCCTAAGAGTTAAAATATAATTTTGGGGAACTCTTGACAATTTAAATACAAGTCTCTGTTGCTGATAGTGCCCAGAGGTCTCTGAGTAGAATCATTTCAAAGTCGTGCCTCCAATAGCCAATTTCCCTGGAGATAAAATAGCTAAAAATATCAATATACGTTATATCTAAAAGTTCCTAGACCTGTAGTATGACCACTCTCTTTAAACATAACTGAATATGGACTAAGGGCCTAAAATCAATAGCTGTTAAATTCAGACATTGGTTTATTTAAAGTGTTAGGGTATTTGACCTACAAAAGAAGAGTATGCATATTTTGATCTAAGTGACCATTAACAAGATGGAGTTGTTAAAGACCCTTATAAACCAAAGAAAGAAAGAAGGAAATAATATTGCAAAGACATCCATAACTGTTTCCCATTTCTTCAAGATATTAAAAAAGGAAACTGATTTAAACAAATATAAGTGTGCAGCCTACTAATGCCCAAAATAGCATCAAGTCAAGTAATAAGCTATTTTTCTCTGAAAAGAGATTCAGACTGCATATGCTAGAGGTCAAAATATATTAGAACATCAGCCATGGGTTCTGTAAGTTGGCTCTTCCTCTTCATTGGAATTTAAAAATTATCCAGAAAAACACTGCAGTTAGATATTATTCTTTGCACCAATTTAAGGTAATTCTTTAAAGAATGGTAGTGCCAATCAGTTTGGGAGTGGTTTTGAATACCTTAGTACTGAAAAATTCATACTGAAACATTGGTTTGATGTGAGTATTTGCAAATTTTGAAAACCTATGTTTGATGTTTGATCAAGTTTGGTAGACAAAATCTAGAAGAAGAGCTTTAACCTAACCCCTTCTAAATTAAAAGCAGGATTTTTTAACAGTCAAAAACATTTTTTAAAAAAATCCAATCTGACATTTTGAAGATAAAAGTTTTTTTTAATTAAAAAAGATGGCTGCAAAGTTGTTTTCTTTAAATTTGTCAGAGCTAAACTTTTATTTAGTTAAGTTTTTTATTTTTTTTAATTTGAACATATCATCTTCAATTAAACAGTGTGTTGTCTGGGTACAAATGTGTCTGTGCTATTACAATCAAAACTTACAGTATTCATTACATTGATAATAATTCTCTAATCTTACAATAATAATAGTCAGCATTATGATATTATTCATTTCTCCTTCTTAACATATCTTCAAATGAAAATGTAATATTATAATAGGTATAATAATCTTAACAATCATATTTATAAGTCAAAGCTAAACTAATATATGCCAACTGGTTATAGCTCTTGGAAATCTCCCTTAGTTATTTTCCCATAGCAACAAATATCACAACAAAAAATATCACATTGCCAAGGGCTGTTATAAATGGATTCCAGAAAATGATGAGCAGACTTTCCCCAGATGAACTCACTGATGGTCATTTTCCAAATTCCCAGAAGTTTTGAGAAAGGACTTTTATTATTCCATTGCAAAGATTATTGGGAAAGACTAGACCAGCTGTCGGTAGAAATTACACAGATGTGCATACTGAGAATATCAAATTTTTATTAGTTACTGTCCAGAAAATCTATTCAAATGAAGTGCTTCTTTTGGTAGTAAACATGGAGAGAATAAACAGATGTTCGATGCTAAATAATAGGAACAGAGAATCAGATCTTCAATGTGTAAGTAGCAATCACACTTGATTTCACATTGCTTTCCCCTGCCGCTATATCACTATCATAAGCACCATTCCTATTTTTTTCATTTTCTTAACACTCGCATACAATGGCTTTACAAATAAGAACCACCAAGCCCTAAGGTTGTTTTGTGTTCCTTTCTAATATTATGAGTATTTCCACTTGCATAATACTTCTCTAAAATCTGCACTGCAGTACATGAGAATGAAGATAGTATTTGTGAATTCAAATATGATGGACAAGTTTCCTTCCCACCCAACATACAGATTGACATGCTTATAAACAGCTTACCCAAAATATTTTTGTTGCCTGATTCCTTCCAAAGTGCTTGTTTCTCAAAGGTATCAATGATATTTTAGCATCTCAGACTGCTTACAATACCTTTTTAGTAGTAAAGATTCAATAATTAATAGTACATTGCATTTAAGCTATACCAGTCTTTGATATCTACTTTTGCTGCCTTTCTCTGCACTGTGTTGCTTTCTTAACAACAATATGGAAAGTTTACTCTTGTCTTTTGTGTATTTTTTTTTCAACATCCCAGTCTAATCCAGAGCCTTGAGTTGGTCTCCATCTAAATGCTACCCAAATCTAATCCTGCGGAACAGTTTCGCTTGTTTGTTTGGCTAGATCAGCCAAGGTCTAGTAGGTATTGCCTGAAGTAATTAAATCAATAACCAATGTTGATTTTTTTTGGATCAAATTATAATTGCTTTGCTGGACCTTTCCAACAGCATTTCTAGCACATTCCTTTAATAGATAGACACAGTAAGGCTATGGTAAAGGCATTTTGTACTGCAAAGAAATATTCTTTGTCAACTTAATTCTAAAGGTAAATCTCAGAGTAATATATTTCCCAATACTATGCAAAGAAGGTTATTATATAGGGCAGGAAGAACTTGCTTAGTTTTTTTAATTACTTGATGTTTTCTGATTGCTACAAAGGGTATGTTTCAAGCTCCGCATAAAGCTAATGATAGGGTTTGCCTTGGAGGGTAGTCTAATTAGAACCACCTTTAGTAATTTTATTGAACAATATAATTAAAAAGATGAGAAATTATACAAATTTAAAAAAGAAAAACAGAAAGTGCAGAAATGAAAGGAAAAAAGAGTGAGATCAAAATAAATAAAAAGAAAATAATAAAAAAAGGAATGACTTCATCCTTCATAACAAATATAAACAATTTTAATAACTTATCAGTTTTTCTTAAAATACAACAAATGAACATCCTTCATAACAAGTATAAACAATTTTAACAACATCACTTTCATTTAAAATACAACAAATAGTCTCTTCTTCTCATACCATATCTCTTATCTATAAACAAACACTTAAGCCCTCATCAGCAAAAGTCCATTAAGGCTTGCCAGAGATAACAACATATCTATTTTAACCTTTGTTTAAACAAATCAACTTTATGTTTTTCCTTCCTTTTACTTTTAATGATCTTGAACTTTTATATTCCTTCATCCTTATTTTTAAAAATGTTGAACCTTAATACCCTGAAATAAAGTTATAGAACTTGCTTTCCTCTCTCTCTCTCTCTCTCTCTCTCTCTGGCCTTTCTCACAAATTTCTTCACAACTTTAACAGGTGTCTTGTGTAAATCCAATATAAAAAAGTTAACCAGGTTGTTTTTTTGGTTTGGTAAAACATTAACTTATTTCATTTGAATATCCAGTGTAACATTTTCTCCACATCCATTTTCAAGCTTGTCTCATTCTTAGTTTCATTCCTATCCAGTAAAGGCTGCTCCTGTTCCATATCATCTTCCAAACATAGTCTGTCTATAATGGAACACATTTTTAAAATTAATTTCTGGGTCCATTATTCACAAATAGTCTTCAACACATCCTATGTTAAAGTGTTTTTCTCCATTATGTATTAGTCATTACAAACTTTTTTCCATTATATATGATGTTTCAGTAAGTAATTCCTTCTGGTTCCCTTAAATCCCATCTAATGACATTTTTAAGCAGTCAGAACAACAACATTTTTCCACAGAAAGTATGCTTCTAATTAGTTTTAAATTTTTATTTCAAATCAACCTATTTTAATTAATATATTGTGATAATACTGCTTTCCAAAAGCAATACTGATTTCCAAAATCAATGCTCTAATCACTTTTTTATGTTTATTCCAAAATACAGAGAATTTCCTTAAATTTATATGAAACTTTTTTTTTGCTAAGGTAAAGACTCAACCATTGTAATAAAACTAGCTATAATAAGAGTTCTTAATATCCAAAAAGCAGTTAATAAGTATTTTCCAAAAATGATTAAGAAAAGAAATATGTGAACCCTGTGTTCATTTTAAAGGCAATGGCATTCCCTGCTCTTTTTCCATCTCCTTGTGAAATCAGTTGTCTGGAGCACTTGTGATCCTTTCCTTGTACAGAGAGGAATCATGCAGTGTTGGGCCATTTACTGGCTCTTTATTCCATTACAATTGTCATCTCTGCTCTTAGTGGATCCAACTTCAGTTAACCATGTTTTCCCTGCAATTCTCTCATTAAAACCATCTTTGAATGTGAACAAAATATATTTTTTCCTCATGGTAAACAAACTGATAGATTATATCAAAATCTCAGAATTGTAACCACAAAAAAAACTTACTTTCTTACCTACTGGAAAGCCAAAGATAAACTGATTTTCATTAAAAAAAAAAAAAAAAAAACACCTGACATTTTGTAGAGTTGTTTGGGAAATGACCTATCACGTTAACATCAGATTAAATGCTTTGAAAGACTGATTAGAACATGCCTCCCACCAGACTTTGACAAACATCAGTTTGCCTACAGGGGGAACAGGTTGACAGAGCTACTGCCATATCTACTGCCTTACATTCTGTAGTGAGCCATATCTATATCTATATCTATATCATATATATATAACTATATCAGGATGTTTTTCATTGACTACAGCTTGGCCTTCAATACTATACTGGTGAGCATCTTTATCGAAAAGCTGACTGACTTAGATTTTCCCTCTTCCATCTGAGACTGGATCAAAGATTTTCTGAGGGACCGACCACAAACAGTGAGGGCTGGGTCTGTCACATCCACCTTCCTGAAGCTTAGCACTGGCTCTCCACAGGGCTGTGTGCTCAGTCCCTATCTGTACTCACTATGCACACGTTTATGTATCATCTGACCCATCCACTGTGATCATTAAGTTCACAGCTGATACTACCATATTGGGTCTCATTACAGGTGGAGATGAAATGGTGTACAGGGGCGAGGTTCAAAAATTATCCTCATGGTGCCTAGAAAACAACCTGCACCTAAACATCAGCAAGATAAAGGAGATGGTGTTAGACTTCTGGAAGAAGAGAAAGAAACCCACCCACTTTACCTCAAGGGGGGTTGTGTGGAGAGAGTTTCCGCCTTTAAATTCCTGAGAGTTTACCTCAGCAAAGATCTTACCTGGAAAATCAACACAACCCAGGTGGCCAGAAAAGACCAACAGAGACTCCATTTCCTTAGGGTCTTGAGAAAGAATAAAGTGGACTGATGACCTCCTTTTACCGGTCCACAATAGAAAGTGTCCTCACATATTGCATTATGGTGTGATATGCTGGCTTGACAGCCATGGATAGAAAGACATTACAGAAGGTAGTGAGCACCCTGATATTATTAGATGACATCACGAGGGCTTGCTGCCTTAGAAGAGTGAGGAAAATTCTCAGAGATGACTCACACCCCGGTCAGCACTTCTTCACTCTCCTACCATTGGGTAGGAGATATAGAAGCATAGCTGGCCATACCAACAGGCTGAAGAACAGTTTCTACCAGTGGGCTATCAGACTTCTGAATGGAAATAATTTCATGTCAACATAGTGTGATAGACTTGCGGTCAAGGTCACATAGTATAATAAGGTCACATAATGTAATAAGATTGGGACTGGGTTAGGGACTTCTGTCCTCACTGTGAGTTGTGTTGGGGAGGGTGTATGAAGGGAGGCTCAGCCAATCTCATTGTACGCATGTTGTACTCTGACAATAAAAGTAATAATAAGAAATGATAGCTGAAGTGTAGATAAATCACAGCCACAATAAACTAATTTTCCTGACTGACTGTGCACCTAGGCTGCTAAGACAGAAAACAGTCACTCATCCCAGTGGTGCAGCCCATCTGCTATGCTATTTCTGTGAGAGGGAGTGATTGTTGATTAACACTTTCGATGCAAATTCCTCTCCTCCATATGAAGTGGCCTGTGATCATTACATGATATAGGTTGAAGAAGAAATTAGGATATCTATTCATGGAGATGAAGGATCATTGGTGGTCCCAGTCTGCCTTTGAGTGTAGAACTGATGCATCCACTTTGGCACCTGCAATTTAGGGCTGGGCTGGAGCATCTCCTCTCCAGAATGCCCAACCAACAATCATCTGGCTCTTGCAATGACATGCTGTGTTTCCTTTCAGGGAGTTTGAGGACACTCAGCATTATTCCAGCTCATCAGACAGTGATGCATAAGAATGCTTTGTATCGAGGGTGGGAAGCTTGATGAAGCCGTGCAAATTGCCATGAAGAAACAGATTGCTGGAGCACTATGCGTGATAGGGAGGGAAAGTACCACAGAGCTATGAGGCATGCTACTTTCCTAGCATAGCTGGCAAAAAGCCCTTCAGAAGCCTAAACTAGACAGCAACAACAATATCAACCTTCTCCATAGTTACTGCCTAAAGTTTCTCACCAAACTTTTATGTCTACTTTCAAGCACAAAAAAGATTGACTTTTCTGGTTTAGCTTTTCCCAATAAATACTCTGAACAGGCAACAATTGTTTTTACTATTTTCCTACATTTTGTTTACTGATTGTGTTATTTAATTGTTTATAACAAAACTGCTTAAAATCACAAATGGACAGCTATATACATCAAATAATTTTTCACCATACTGTTTCTGTCTAATGATAAAGAGTTATGGATTGTATCTTAATCCCCAACATCTAATGGGCAAAAATAGCAACAATTTTGTGCTTTCTAATCCCAAGGATGTCAAAGATGAAAAAGTCTAAGAGAGGATAATATTTTATATTAAAAGCAAAAACCAGTACAGGGAGTTGTCATTCAGAAATCTACAGGTTAACTTAGATAAATAGCTAGAAATGCATTTTGACTGTGTGTACCTCCTAGTTTGTGCTATGAGCACAAAATCTTTGCTTGTATACTAGCTTCTAGATTAGAAATCATAGTTTATAGAGGTAAGGATGAGCACATTTGGGACAAAACTAGATTTTGCTTTGATCAAATGATGCCAAAATGCCCAGTACTGCCTTTAAAATTAAAAGAAAATGCTCCATTACAATTAAGGTTTTTACCTGAACTACTATTTCTCAATCTTGCTAAAATAATAATTTTGTGAATCCCTCAGTTGATTGAAGGCAATTTTGCTTGTAAAAGTCAATATTTATGGAACATATGTTGATTACCATTATGTGTAGTCATTTGGTGTATATAAGTAGCAAATGAGAAATTGCACAAATTAATAAAAATGAAGGAAGAAAAACAGATATATTGTGAATGTGTGTAACTATTAAAAAATGAGAGATGTAATCTGTATAAAGGCGATCCAAGCTGTGAGAGAGCTTAATACATGCAGAGAGAGAAAAATTATGTAAGTTTAATTAAGAATTAAAGGATTAAAAAGAATGTCAAGAATTACAGTATGAATAGATGTCATCTAGATTGTTTTGATTTTACAGGAAAATAAAAATGATAGGTTGCTGACTGCTGAATATCTGCTTTTAAAAAGGCCTGCTTGTTTTGAATACATAATTTCATCATAGGTCCATTCATAAGTACACATGCAAAAGAATGAATATAAATTTAAAAGCATAATTGATTTCATTGTTTATAATGAACATGAGAATTGGTGAAAGTATGTTATCTAGATCTTGGGGAAATGAGCATGAAGTGGTTGGACTGAGAAAGTGACTGGCCCAAAGTCACCCAGCTGATGACTATGCACTAAATGATACAATTTTTAGATGGACTCAAGATTGACTTCATATTGATTGAATGATTCCCTCCAATGTTGTTTATTAATGGTTTCATTTCATCTTGTAAAGAAATATCAATTGGCTGCACTGCCATGGGACTCTGTGCTGCTCACTGTTTTCGTACATGACTTCAGTGAGGTGACTGAGATGATACTTATCCAGTTTTCAGATGGCATATAGCTTTAAGAGTATTTTAGAGATGAAAAAGAAGATTCAGAAAGATCAGGACTAGCTTAAGCTATAGACTTGAGGGAATAGAGTTATTCCCCATTGTCCCAGAGGGCAGACCAGGAACAGAAACATTGAATTAAAACTGCAAAGATGTACATTCAAGTTAAAAGTCAAGAAGAATGAGTCTGATTGTATGAACTGGCAGCCAGTTGAACAAGCTACTGAATGGTCCATCACTGGAAGTCTTCAAATAGAAGTTGGATGGTCATCTGCCAGGGATATTCTACATGAAGCAAGAGAATGACCTAGACCTGCAATAGTGAACCTATGGCACGTGTGCCACAGGTGGCACACAGCCATTTGTGTGGGCTTGTGAGCCCCAGCCAAACTTACCTGCACTACACATGCCTTTCATCTGATTTTTAGCCCATTTGAGGCAGTTTTTGCCACCCTGGAGGCTTGAGGGGAAACAATTTGAGGGCGAAAACAGCCTCCCCTGGGCTCTGGAAGCCTTCCAGAGGCTGAAAACGGGCACTTCTGGTATTTCCAGAAGGCCTGTTTTTCAGCTTCTCAAGGCTGCAGAGGTTTCCCTCGAGCCTTCAGGAGGGCGAAAATGGCCTCATACAGACTAAAAATCAGCTGGGAGATGTGTGCACGAGCAGTGAAGGTAAGGGAATGGGGCGGGAGTGTTGTGTGTGCATGTGCGGGGGGGGGGCAGGGCGCATTGTTTGACACACCACAACAAAAAGGTTCGCCATCACAGACCTAGACGTACCTTTCCTTTCCACTCTATCATTCTATGAAAATGAATAGAATTATGGATATTTAAACATTAATAAATGTATCTAACATTAGGATAAGGTTGAAATGCTTGATCTGTAGAAATATTTACACTCGGTTGAAATCTTTTTTTTTTTTTTACCTCATATTAATAATGAACACTTTTTGCCAAATAGAATAAATAATTAATCGACTTGATTAAATTCTTTACCATTTTGGATTACCCAGATATTTTTAATCATCACTGTTTTTTTATGTGGAAGGTCATTTATAAATGTTCTGTTCAACAAGCAATGACCCATCACACTGAGATAGAACAACAAAGAGATATGTGAAATCTATGTGAAATACCATTTTCTATTTTCCTAGCTACAGGCAATGATTTCTCCTATAATGTTGCTCAATTTGACTTTGATTATTTTCAAGTACATTTATATAATTAAGATATATTTTAGTGGCACAATAATTCAACACCCAAGTATCTTCTTGCACTGATTTCATTATTAAGTATGCTCTCATAAAACTGAAACAACATTTGTGTGTGTTTGTATTTTTAATAAGTATGTTTCATTTCATTCACGTTATATTTACATTACAGATTTCTGCAATGTTAAATCTATACAAACAGCATTATCTTACATCTCTTCACCAAGAAATCACTGCTATTTATTCTCATTGTATCTTACACCTAAGCAATGTGCATAGAATTGCAATTGTTTTGCATATATATTTTTGCTTGTAATTGTAATTTATCAGCATATTAATAAACTCAAATTTTCATTTTTTCTAAAAGAAAAGTGGTACAGAAACAAAAACATAAAATGTTATTAATACGACTGCAAAATAAAAAAAAATAATTTAGCATGCAAACTTTAAAGGAAAAGCGGGAAAAATGTTAGTGTTAAAAGAAACTTAAAATATGGATTTATTCAAATGAAATTTACAAAAATATTTGTACATTTCTGACACTTTGTAAATCCAATTTCAGGATGAAAATGTATTGAACTGAGTAACAGAATAATTTAAATATATTTTCTGCCACCAGTAATCTTAGCAGCAATGCTATTGATCTTTTAGGTGAGAGCAATGGCTCTTGTAATGATTGCCAATTCCTAGCTGGTAGGAAATCATTGCATATATGAGTAAATGAGGGAGAGAGTTTATTTAGTTAGTGTGTATTTAGTTTGCATACCTACAATGCAATGCAATGTAAAATATATGGCATATATATGGTTTCAGAAAAAAAACTATCCTGCAATCTGCATCTCTTACACTGTAAAAACATATGGACTACACAACTTGATCAGGGCAAAGCAATAAACACAATCTACATAGACTTCTGTAAAGCTTTTGTTTCAGTGGTACACAACAAACTACTCCTAAAACTAAAATCTTAATGGTATCTCAGGACACCTGCATAACTGGATAGAAGCATTCCTGTCAAACAGACAACAAATGGTCAAAATTGGGAACGTCCTATCAAATTCTGTACCTGTCAACAGTGGTGTCTCCCAAGGCAATGTTCTAGGACCAACTCTCTTCATACTCTACATAAATGACCTCTGTGATCATATTAAGAGCGGCTATGTCCTCTTCACTGATGATGTAAAGCTATTCAATACCACAGACAATACTGCTATCCTTCAAAAAGACCTCGAATATGTATCAGAATGGTCAAACAAATGGCAACTTCAAATCTCAACAAACAAATGCTCTGTCTTACATATTGGCAAAAAAAAATCAGAAAATAAAATACAGGCTGAATAGTCAAGACCTTGTTGATGATCCAAACTCTGTCAAGGACCTTGGAGTACTCATCTTTAATGATCTAAGAGCTAGAGCCCACTGTAACTACATAGCCAAAAAGGCGTTAAGTGTTGTTAACCTAATCTTACGTAGCTTTTTCTCTGGAAATATTACATGACTAACTAGAGCATACAAAACATTTGCTGGACCACTACTTGAATACAGCTCATCAGTCTGGAACCCACATTATGTATCTGATATTAACACAGTTGAGAAAGTCCAGAAATATTTCACAAGAAGAGTTCTCCACTCCTCTACTCAGTACAGAACACCTTATGCCACCAGACTCTAAATTCTAGACCTAGAAAACTAGAACTATTCCGCCTTCGGTCCGATCTAAGTATAGTATATAAAATTATACATTGCAATGTCCTACCTGTCAATGAATACTTCAGCTTCAACCATAACAATACAAGAGCAAACAATAGATGCAAACTCAAGATTAATCGCACCAAACTTGATTGCAGGAAATATGACTTCAGCAACAGAGTGATCAATGTCTGGAATACTCTACCTGACTCTGTGGTTTCTTTCCCAAACCCCAAAAACTTTAACAACCTTTCCTAAGAGGTCTGCAGGGGGCATGCATAAGCGTACCAATGTGCCTACGTCCCTGTCCTATTGTTCCTTTTATTTTTCTTATATGTATCTGTTGAGGTAATTCCCCGTTAGGAGAATGAGCACATACAGGGAGACATATTTGAGAATACTGTTTTAATAATCCACACACAGCACACAGATACACTGTACAGTAAATGTAAGTTTTTACTTTCCATAAAGGTTTAAGCAAAGTTCAAAATAAGCAGTCCAAAGTCATTCACAGGTAAGACAGTCAATTTTCAGTCCAGGGATAATCCAATAACAAAGTCCAGTGTCAAAAACAGTTCAGTATCAGACTTACATCAAATCCAGGAGTATCAGTCAATTAGGAAAAATGGAGGAATGGCAATACTCTCAAACAGAAGGAAAAAGAGACCACTGAGACACACTCTCTTCTGAGACTGACTAGACAACCCAGGTGTTAAGTTTGGAGCATGGGCGAGAAAGAATGGAGACAAGCCTCTGAACGGTGAACTTCAGCTCTTTATTTACATAGTGACTTCTGGCCTCTATAGTAGTTTTAACCCGCCTTATATAGGCAAACCCCAGTAACTATTAACCAATAACCAGCGAGGAGCGCTAGCTCTCATAACCAATAGGTTAAGAGCCAATTGTTAAGGGCCAATTGGATTCCCCGGAGCGGGCCAATCCGATCCGGCCGTTTAACAACCAATCAGAAGTGCAGGGCCAGAACCCTGTTCTTTACTCCAAGCTCACACTTTATTAAAACTTTATACATTCACAACACCAGGTTTCTGGCTCCATCTTATGGCCATTTGAGAAACCACACCCAATTGCAGTTTTTGCAATCTCTTAAAGACATAGTACTAAAATGTCTACCCTGGTTTATATATTGTCCAACCCAAAGAGCATGTATTCATAACTATGTTTTTACTTATACCTATTATCTTGTAAGCAATTGACAAACCAAATAAAATAAATAAATAAATAAATATTGTAATTTGTTTATTGTTTGAGGATTATGTCAGATATGCAGTTGGACACCATATAGCAGAATTGAAAACATGGTGGCAAATAGATTTAATTTTAGGCAGGTTTCCAATAAGTAGAATGTAATTGGGAGCTGCTTAGACGAATTTTTTTTTCACAGTGCCTGCCCAATCTCATTTAAACATTCTAAGTCTATTTGGGTTTTGTATTTAGTGGCAGATTTAGTCGAAAATAGGCCTTATTGCAGATTCTACCATTCTGAAATCATGATTAATTTCAAAAGATATCTCATATATTTTTCACAAAATGCAAAATGTTCTGTTCACAGACTATTCTGTGCTCAGAACAGACAGTTCAAGTTCCCTGTTTCTGGAAAAATGGTATACTTTGTCCAAGCATAAACCTAAAGCAAGAATGATCCAGTCAGAGATACTCCAGCATGGAAGACAATGGAGAAAAGGAAATATGATCACAGTTGCAGCAGCCCACACTAGAGAAGGTAACAGGAAGAAAAGCATGGAAAGCTTGGTAGTTGACACACAGCCCATCAAGACAAGAAGCAGAGAGGAACACACATTCCAAATCTTCCTCTACTTACCAAACAACGCCTTTGGCTTTTATTTCATCAAACCTGAAACAACTGAAATATTCCAGGTTTGGTTCACCCAAACTGCTCTCCATCCATAATAGTTTGAAAAAAGCTCCCAAATCACAATATGTGTATTTAATGCATAGAACACAAGATGTTTTTTGATCTATGAACAGCCCTTATGCAAAGTGAAATCTTATTATAAAGATGTTACATGGGCTTTACCAAATAGGTCTGAGATTGTGACAAACCCAAACTTGGTTCATTATAGAGTGCATCCTGTTTACTGATTGAGCATGTCTCTTTAATGTTGAAATTTTCCATCACTGCCACATGAGAAATGAAAGAAGTTTGACAATAATATCTAAGTAAAACCTGAAGATATTTTTAGGACATCGTAATACCATTGAAACATTGATTTATTACAAAAAGTTACAAAAAGCAATGTTATTTCCTTTCCCTGTCAGATAAGGAGAAAATATATCTAATCCACAATATAATATCTCTTTTCCAATCTATGTTTTTTTCTACATTTGCTGTCTCCCTGCTATTATACTATGTGACAATTGTAAGACAGAACACATTTTAGCTACAGCTGAAACAGTGCTTACTTTTTAATGCATTTTGAGATGTTTTAGTGAAGTCTTCTCAAACCTGGTGCCCTCTAAAGTCTATTGGACTTCCATCAGTCATGCTTTGTCAACAAGCTGGAGGGCTCTCTGTAGTAGAAAGCTGTTATAATGTCTATGTTTGTGCCCTTTCATATTTATGATAGCAATATTCAGCAAATAGGTTTCAGAACATATAGTCATGCACCAGCATGATTCCTCTATTGTTCTTGTGCTGAAAGCGCACATAATTTGTGCATAAAACTCTGAAAAAAACAAGATCACTGAAAATACACAAAGAACTAATAGACTTTCCTCTGAAAATTATAACCAGGCTAAGAGGTATTTGAATATTCAAATAACAAAAAAAAAAAAAAAGTCAACCCAGAAGCTGCTTATTAAGGAAGCATTTGATTTTGGCAATAGCATATCTTGGTGAATTGACCTGATATTCTTTGATGCAGGTGAGCTGTTTATTAAGTAGTTTACAAAGACACAGAGCTGCACAAGAGAATTAAAGTTCATTCCATTTTAATAGAGTTAATTATTCTGCAATTATTATGGAATAAAGTTTAAAGGCATGAAGAAAAGATAGCCAGTGTGGTGTACAGATGTTAAGGTAAACAAGGACAGGAGAGATTCAAATTCAACTCCACTTATTACGATCAGACAATTATTTGATGGCTTTGGAACTGTCGTTTTCTTTTCATGCAATAGGATTATCATTTGGGGAAGGAAATGTTATGCATCCCATCTTAAAATTACTGAGGATACAAATCTAATTAATTATTTTTAATGAATAAAAGAACAAAGTATACCATGCAAATCAAGCTTAATAGAGAAAATATCACAACTGAATAAAGTTGGCTGGAATTTGAGAATTCAGAAAATGATTACATGAACCTGAGTGGGACTCTTCAGAAATTGGAAAAAAAAAAAAACATAGAGAAAGCAAAAAATGAATAATAACAAAAGGTACTAAAAGAGGGAGAGAGACTGACAATACTGTTAGGGATAACATTGGTTACCTAACTTAGTTTGGGTAAAAATAATATATAAACTAAGTTAGTGAGTTTAAGTGTATGTATCACTTTAACTATTAAAACATGTATTTTGGGTGTGGTTGTAAAATCACCATAAGAGGGAGCACTGTTAGCTGGCTTTTACTGTAGTAGCTGACAATATTGGATTGATGGTGATAACTGCATGTTTTCCCTGCTGTTGCTGAAACGAAGAAAAGGGGTTTGATTTTCTTCATATCTCTGACTGCAAAAGAGATATATTGCTGGACTGATTATTTGTAAGTTTACTGACCTCTATTTTCAACACTGGATTAATCCCTGGATGGACTGAACTAGTTTATGACATATGGACTGTTTTGACTATGCTATAACTCTTGCTGGAATAAAAAAACTATTTAACTGGCACAGTGTATCTGTCTTACTGAGTATAAACTACAACAACGTTTATCTCACATAATTTGCCTGCCTGCTAGACTGCCGCTGCACGTTCTGCTAGGGTGTGTATCCCTAACAAAAACCTAGAAGGCTTACCCAACGCTAGTGAGTGAAATAGTGTTGAAAGCATCTGGACAAGTATCTGATCTGTTGTTATATTTACAACTCAACTACAGTCTAGATCTCTGTGAACTTTCTGCTATACCAGCTAACTGAGGATTTGTTTAGTGGGGTAATAGACTGCTAAAATATTATCCAGCAATCCCATTAAAACTCAGAGGATTAATTGACTTTTAGATGCCATAGGCCCTGAAGGACTCATCTACTAACTAGATTGTGGAAATAATTAATGTCTGGGGTCATGTGATCATAACACTAAAATGTCAAGGAAAAACAATTTGTTTGAACAAACAAAGCACTGCAGCATATCATCAACCTTGGTAAACAATGAGGTTTCATTTGTTATGTTTAATTTGTTCTGGATTCAACATATGTAGAACATAGTTTTAATTTTAATTCTAAAAAATACATTATAGATATTGCAGTTTCTTTCAGTATAAACAATTCCAATTATCAATGGGTGATTCATGATGCATTTCAATATAAGATTCACATATTAAGGCTAGAAAAGAGAAACATGCAGCTTGTAGCTGTCTCCTAAAAAAATGAAGAAAATAGATTTGTGAGCATGGGGACCTCCTACTGAAGATAATTGAGTGTAGGGATGCTCCCTGAAGCAACTGTCTCCAATTTAGTGCTAGAGATCACAACCAAAAGTTTCCATTTGGGCTCCTTTGGGATTTATTTATTTTGATTTATTTATTTATTTGATTTGTCAATAGCTTAGAACAGTCTTGTCCAACCCACGGGCCGTGGGCCGCATGCGGCCCAGGTCGCCTCATAATGTGGCCCAACACCCACCCCAAACTTCGTGAAAGATCCAGCGATGAGGAGGAGAGGCAGGTGCGAGGCGGGGCGAGACAAGCAACAGAAAAGGTGGGCAGCCACAGCCCAAAAGTCCCGCCCTGCCACTTCCTGCTTCTGCCCCCACTGCCCCCGCTGCTGCATTTGCAGGAGGAGAGGTGTTAAGTTCTGAGCATGGGCACAAGGAATGGAGATGAGACATCGAACGGTGACTTCAACTCATTATTAACAAGAAAGAACAGAGCAAAATACCTGGGCAGCAGCAGCTCCTTTTATATCGCTGGCTGCCGTCAAAACAACCAATGAACTGAGTCTACCGCTTTCACAAGCGTCCAATCAGGGGGTCCCGTTAACAGCCAATCAGACTGGCCAAAAAAATGACCAATCACGATTCGCTATCTACGGGCCATTGAGAAGTGCAGGATTACAAACCTGCTGCAAGACGAAGCTGTTGAGGGTTGTATTGCTGCGTTGGCTTAGTCCATAACACCCCTCCCCCCTAGGCTCCTTCTGAGGGGTGGGGTGCCATATTCTTGCAAGTAGGCGGTCACTTCACCTGTCTGCTCGACCTGTGCTGTTCCACCAGGTTCTGTCCTGGTTCTGGTTCTGGTTCCGGTGGGCTGCTAGCTGGGTTGGATGGCGAAGATTGTGGCCCCAGGCTGCTTTCCCTGATTATGTCAGTGCTGTCTTCTGGGTTCTCTGGATCTGCTTCCATCACGGTGCTGTCATGTGGTGAGGCTGCTCCTTGGCTCGGTTCTCCTTCACATGGTGAGTATCCCCTGGTTGGTTGTGTGGGCTGTTGGGTTTCAATTATCATTTCTTCTTCGTCCTCCTCAATGTTCCTTCCCCCCCCCCAGCTAGAGGTTCCGGTGCTAATCTGGAACGGAGTTGGTCTATGTGACATTTCCACATCTTACCCTCTGCCATTTGTAGGCGATAGGATCGGGGTCCTGTAAGTTGCATTATTGTCGCGGGGACCCACAATGGGTCACCTGAGAAGTTTTTTGCAAACACAAGGTCCCCTTCCTGGAATGCCCGACACTTGCTGCTGGATCCCGGGGGTTTTTCTGGTGTGTAGTTTGGGTAGAGGCGATCGAGATGTGAGTGAAGTTTCTGGCCCATCAGGAGCTCAGCTGGGGTTTTGTTCATGGTGCTGTTTGGGGTTATGTGTTGGAGAAGAAGCATTCGATTTATTTTGTCATCAATGTCGCCATGGTCCATTTTGTGCAGGATCTGTTTTACAAATTGAACCATTCGCTCAGCCCTACCATTGGTCGCAGTGTGAGATGGCGATGTTAAAGCATGGCGGATGCCCCGATCTGCCAGGTATTGTTCAAATGGCAGGGCAGTGAATTGGGGGCCATTATCTGAGACCAGGACATCGGGAAGTCCGTGGGTAGCGAATAGTTTATTCAGTTTTTTAGTGACTGCATCTGTTGTGGTGCTTTTCATCTTGTGGACTTCAAGCCAGTTTGAATAGGCATCCACTGTTAGGAGGAAAGTGTGTCCTCTTTGGGCCCCACAAAATCGATGTGGATACGGGACCAAGGACCTCGAGGCATTTCCCACTGAGTTTGGGGAGTCTTTGGAGGAGCGGAACAAGTCTCCTGGCATTTACTACATTTTGCTACCCAGGTCTCTATCTGTTTATCTAAACCAGGCCACCAAGTGTAACTCCTGGCTGATGCCTTCATCCGCACAATGCCTGGATGTCCATCGTGCAGCATTTTCAATGCCCTATATTGCAATTTCTCCGGGACTATGACTCTGTCTCCCTACACTATGCAGCCTTTCTGGGAGAATAGTTCTGTTTGACGATTCCTAAATGACTTGAACGTGTCATTGGTTGCACTGACCGGCCAACCCCATTGTACCCAGCTGAGGACTCGTGCCAAAACAGGGTCCTTTTTTTGTCTCTAAGGCTATGTCTCAAGCGGTTAGCGGTGGTGATTTGAGGGATTCGATTTGCAATATGGCTACGGTTGGAGCAGGGTCCTCTGTAATGTCTGGTAGTGGAGAGCGGCTCAAAGCATCAGCATGGGGAATGGTTTTCCCCGGGCAATGTTGCAATTGGTAATCGTAGGCGGCTAAAAATTCTGACCAACGTGTCATTCTTGGTGATAAGATATGGGGAGTTGGTTTGTTTCCCGCCAAAATACCAAGTAGCAGCTTGTGGTCTGTAATTATGGTAAAGGGTCTCCCATATATATATTCATGGAAATGTTTAATTGCGGATACAATAACGAGGGCCTCTTTATCAAGTTGACTATAGTTCCTTTCGGTTTTAGACAGAGTTCTCAAAAAGAACGCAATTGGTGCCTCATTTCCATTTGGTAGGACATGGCTTAAGATGGCTCCTACTCCAAATGGTGAGGCATCACAGGTAACCGTCAAAGGTAGAGTCTCGTTGTACTGCATTAATACAGCATCAGAGTTTAAAAGGTCTTTTATTTATTTGAACGCTTTCTCTTCACACCGTCCTCAGACCCAGGAAGCCTTTTTATCAAGAAGTCTATGTAGGGGCTCAGCTACGGTTGCCTTCTGGGGCAAGAAAATGTTATAAAAGTTAATGAGTCCCAGGAAGGCTTGGAGGTCTGTCTTATTCCTAGGTCTCAGGGCTTTTTTGATTGTGGTTAGTTTTTTTTTTCAGTGAGGTGGATTCCCTGTCTGTCGAGAAGGTATCCCAGGAACTCCACTCTCTCCGTACAAAGTTGACACTTGTCTCTTTTTACCTTCAGACCAGTGTCTTTGAATTTCTGCAGGACTTTTCTGAGTCGTTGTACTAATAACTCCTTACTGGGGGCAGCTATTAGGACGTCATCAAAATAAGGCACGATGCCTTTTATGCCTTGTAATAGTCTCTCCATTAAACTTTGAAATATGCCAGGCGCCACGCTTACTCCGAATTGGAATCTATTGCACTTGAAAGCGCCTCTATGTGTAACTATTGTCTGGGCTTATGCAGTTGCTGCATCTACAGGTAGTTGCTGGTACGCCTGAGCTAAGTCCAATTTCGCAAATATTTTTCTGCCACCCAGGGAATGAAGAAGGTGTTGAACCACCGGTACTGGAAAAGCACTCTGTTGAAGAGCGTGATTTAGGGTGGCCCGGTAATCCCCGCAAATTCTTAACGAACCATCTGGCTTCATGGGCATTACTATCAGGGTTTCCCAGTGGGTGTGGTCAATAGGTTGCAATACGCCCTGGGCTATCAGTTTATCTAGCTGCTCGTCGATCTTCGGTTTTAAGGCAAAAGGTAGTCGATGAGGCTTAAGCCGAATGGGAGCTACATCGGGGCTGAGATTAAATGATATAGGGGTCCCCTTATACTTGCCTAATGTTCCTGTGAACACGTCCTGGAATTCCCGGATGAGAGCCTCTTCCCAGTCATCGCTTCTGGTTTGGTGTATGCCGGCTAGTTCAATCCCGAGTGGGGCGAACCACTGTAACCCTAACAAGCTGGGTTGGTCACGATCGACGACAGTCAGGGGAAGCGTTGCTGTGCGGCCCTTAAAGGATACTTGGACGTTGCTGGAACCGACAACTGGGATTCTGTTTCCCTGGTAGTCTTTCAGGATGATTCGTTGCATGCTGAGGTCCTGGCGGCAAATGGCAGGGATCAGCTGTTTGGGGGTTTTCCAGAATACCATCAATAGGGATGATCCCGAATCAACTTCCATCACGCACGGTCGATTCTCAATAGTAACCCTTGTGCGGATCTTTCTTGCATCGAACAATGAAGCGTGGCCGATAATAATGGTTTGATGGGCCTCTTCCCATCTCGTTGAAGAGGCAGGTGCTTGGTTTCTGTAGAAGTAGTGGTTGTTCCATTGGTGGTTCAGACGGTCCCGGTTCTCAGGAGGTTTGCTTATCTCCCGACAGAGGTTGTTCTCCCTTTGGTTGGGACTGGACTCTCACGATGTGGCCCTTTTTTCCGCAGTTATGGCAGAGTGCATCGAGGAATTTGCAGTCTGATCGCGGGTGGTTTGCCCCGCAACCAGCATATTGGCGCGGACATCTCTGGTTCCTTTGCTCTCGTTCCGAGCGGAGCCGGTTGACCTCCTCTTCATCACTGTCTGAGGATGACTCGAGGTCTTCGTGGTGGGTAGTGGTAGCATACTTTTCAGTGGCAAGTGGGATCTCCTTGGCGAGTTGGCAAAGCAGTGCCTTCGCTCGGTGCATTTGAGCGGCTGACTTCCTGGTTGCTTCTGTGGCAGTAGCGTCTACGATGACATCTGTAAGGCTGATGTCACCTTTCACCATCAGCTTACTCTGAACATGTGGTGCATTTAAACCCAGAACTATACGGTCTCTAAGTTTGCAAAACCACAAAGTCCTCCTAGGTTCCGGAGGTCGGCTACGAAATTACCAACGCTCTCGTCCTTCCGTTGGTCCCTCTGGTAAAATTCGTGTCTTCATATCAGTGTAGGTACTGTGGGTGCGTAATGGGCCCGGAGGATTGGAGCGAGGGTATCCCAATCCATGGTCTTCACTTCCGCTATTTTTGCTAGTGCTTTAGCCATTTTGAAAACGGCGGGGCCACAATGAGTCAGGAACACCGCTCGTTTCTTGCCAGGCATAGCATCTTTTAAATTGTTGGTCTCCAGGAACATCTGGAAGTGATCTATATACGAGTCCCAGTCTTCGGTTGCTGGGTTGAATGGAGCGGGTGGAATGGCGCCACTGGTCATCTTGCTGTTTGTTGCGTGCGCTCTTTCACCATGTGCTCTGTCTTGTTCGATGCGTTCTAGTCAGCTCTATCGTCTCCGAATCCCATCTTCGTCGCCAGTGTTAAGTCCTGAGCATGGGTGCAAGGAATGGAGACGAGACATCGAACGGTGACTACAACTCTTTATTAACAAGAAAGAACAAAGCAAAATACCTGGGCAGCAGCAGCTCTTTTTATAGAGCAGGCTGCCGTCAAAACAACCAATGAACCAAGTCTACCGCTTTCACAAGCGTCCAATCAGGGGGTCCCGTTAACAGCCAATCAGACTGGCCAAAAAAATGACCAATCACGATTCGCTATCTAAGGGCCAATGAGAAGTGCAGGATTACAAGCCTGCTGCAAGACGAAGCTGTTGAGGGTTGTATTGCTGCGTTGGCTTAGTCCATAACAAGAGGTAGGCACGAGGCGGGACGAGGTGAGCAACAGAAAAGGCGGGCAGCCACAGCCCAAAAGTCCTGCCCCACCACCTCCTGTTTCTGCCCCCGCTGCCAACACCGCTGCATTTGCAGGAAGAAAGGTAGGTGCAAGGCGGGGTGAGGTGAGCAACAGAAAAGGCGGGCAGCCATTGCCCAAAAGTCCCATCCTGCCACCTCCTGCTTCTGCCCCCACTGCCGCCCCTGCTGCATTTGCAGGAGGAGAGGTAGGCACGAGGCGAGCAACAGGAAAGGCGGGCAGCCGCAGGCCAAAAGTCCCGCCCCACCACCTCCTGCTGTTGCTGCCGCCGCCACCACCACTGCTGCTTCTGCCCCTGCCGCTGCTGCCGCTGCTGATGCTTCTGCCCCCGCCACTGCTGCTGCCACTGTTTCTGCCCCCGTCGCCGCCACCACCGCTGCTGCTCCTGCCCCTGCCGCCGCTGCCGCATTTGCAGGAGGAGAGGTAGGCGTGAGGCAGATGAGCTTTCTCCCCCCCCTCACCCTCACCCCGCAAAATTTGGCCAGAAAATTATAAAATGAAAAATAAATAATTTTTAATAAATAATTAATAATAAATAATAAAAATTATTTTATTTTATTTTATTTTATTTTATTTTATTTTATTTTATTTTATTTTATTTTATTTTATTTTATTTATTTTATTTATTTTATTTATTTTATTTTATTTTATTTTATTTTATTTTATTTTATTTTATTTTATTTTATTTTATTTTATTTTATTTTATTTTATTTTATTTTATTTTATTTTATTTTATTTTATTTTATTTTATTTTATTTTATTTTATTTTATTTTATTTTATTTTATTTTATTTTATTTTATTTTATTTTATTTTATTTTATTTTATTTTATTTTATTTTATTTTAATGTGTGGCCCAAACCAAATTTTCATCTTCTAATGTGGCCCAGGGAAGGTGAAAGGTTGGACACCCCTGGCTTAGAAGATAATAGATATAAGTATAAACATAGTTATGAATACATGAAATGGATACATATGAGAAAAATAAAAAGAAACAATAGGATAGGGATGGTAGACACGTTGGTGCGCTTATGCACGCCCCCTACAGACCTCTTAGGAAAGGGGTGAGGTCAATAGTAGACAGTCTAAGGTTAAAGTTTTTGGGGTTTGGGGAAGAAACCAGAAAGTCAGGTAGAGTATTCCAGACATTGACAACTCTGTTGCTGAATTCATATTTCCTGCAATCAAATTTGGTGTGGTTTACCTTGAGTTTGTATCTATTGTGTGTTCTTGTATTGTTATGGTTGAAGTTGAAGTATTCATTGGCAGGTAGGATATTGCAATGTATGATAGATATGTATGATCATTTAGAATGTATGATAATTTAGAAACCATTGTTCCAACACCAGCAGTATGATGTGTCTCTTGTTTGTCAGGAGAGGCATCTATTAGCAAATATTTTTATTTATCCTAAGAGTCACTTCGTATTGTTCATATATTTTTGCTAACCTACTTCAACATTCTCCCTTTTTTTTTTCCTTTTTGGGGATGCCCTACCAAATGTTGTTATAGTAATACAAATTATGAACATCATCTCTCTCTCTTTTTTTCTTGGGTTTATAAAATTCCAGCATTCTGTGGTGGGTGAATGTAACATAATTCTATTGCAGATGGACAAAAACAAATGCATGAGCATGAAGGTTCCATGTAGGCCACTCTACCTACTGATTCCTGTTCTGAAACTTCTTTTTCTTCTTCCATATCCATCATCAGATGTTGGTGATCATGTTGACGGTTCTATTTTTGTCAACAGCCACATAAAACATTGCTATTATATTGTAGGACAATTTCATTTGAATTTAAAATTTTCATCTTTACCAAGGGAAACAATATTCTGTCTAAAGGTTCAATGAATTTCATATACTTCTTACCCACATATCCTTTTATAGTACTGACATATATCATGGGGCGGGGGGGGGGGGGGGGGTTTGAGATATTTTAAGGCCTGTACTAAACATAATGAAAGTAGCCATTTTCTCCCCCAAAACATTCTGGAAACAAAGCTACATTAGGACCAAAAAGAATTCCATCACAGGACTGTAGTAAATACAAAGTTACCAGCTAGAATAGAAGCAAGGAACAGGATGGGCTTTTTA
Source organism: Hydrophis major (assembly GCA_033807585.1). Classification (NCBI taxonomy): domain Eukaryota; kingdom Metazoa; phylum Chordata; class Lepidosauria; order Squamata; family Elapidae; genus Hydrophis; species Hydrophis major. Next base: position 391,443,562 of record CM066328.1, on the reverse strand, counting down.
ATAAAATAAGATATTTTATATTTTATATTCAACAGTAAGAACTTGTCCTCGTTAGATTGAAATAATTTCCAAGTATATATTGTTTAGATATTTCCCTTTTTATCTTATTCTCATTTATTGTTGAAGCTCAACAATGTACAATATATTTAAATAGTTCTTATTGCAGTAAAATCCTTCTTCCTTTTCCTCTCTTCTCGGCAGTATACTTTTTTGTTCCTTCAATGGAACAAAATCCTGTTGCAAATATTTAATATGGAAAGATGCAGTACTAGATCCATCCCTGAAACACAAAACATTTACCTGAGCTACATGTTTGAGCCAGCACTCTCATTTTTTAAAAAGAAAAAAAAAGGAAGCATGTTGCGGCTGAAAATTATTTCCCAAAATAAAATAAAAATAACTGCCATAATCCAATGTTTGAGAACAATAAAATAATTTCAGAACAATGAAATGGAACTTGGGAAAGTGATATGGATATAGGTTGCCTAAATCAGCTTTTCCAAATAGGTTTGGGAAAGACTCAGGTCAGAAAAATTCCCACAATTGCTGTCTGACAGTTTATGACTAAAGAATGGTCCTTTCCTATTTTTATTTCTAAGATATTGGAACGTACAGTATGTGAGCAAGCAAAGGTGTATACTTATCTCTACCATGATGTTAGAAAACAGATGCTGCAATTCTAGAATTTTCATAAATACATGGCACTTGAGAAAACATGTTATGCTAATCATATAAATTAAAGGAGTGTGGGTAAACATCTTATTTCACATCTCAAACCATTAATTTTCATGTGTACATCTGAAAATCTAAAATTTAAATTTGCTATGGTTTCTCAAAGGCTTAAACTTTGCTGGTTTAGGTCTTGGGCAAATCTTTTTAAGTCATTTTTTGTGACTTACATTGTGAATGTTTTGCTGACAAAAACAGAACTTCTACTAGAAAAAAACATTTCTGTTTTTTGTTAGCACTGCATCAAAATTTTAGCTCTACCACAATTGGTAAAAATTTAGAGAATAACTAAAGTGCCTTCCCTTCTCCTAGATCTTTTTAAAAAACTGACTGAGGCTTTCAGGTGAAATCTAGTGTTTTAATAGTTCGCATCACTTTAACTTTTTTTAAAAGTGAAACCTCACCCCCCTAGTTGATTCTTTTCTAGGTTTTTTGGATTCTTTCTTGTTGTATCTTCTCTTCTCTTATTCACTGATTTTGGTCTCATTTCATCAATTTCCTCTTTTTTCAATATTATAAATAGCAAATTAGTGTTCATTTTCCTATCTCTGATGAGTAAGATGATCACTCACACATAATGAAGACTGATCTCTGGTACAAACCATGATGATAAAAAAAAATGACAAGATTTCAATTGCAAATTACAAAGCAAACTCTCGCTTTCCTACTGTCATCCCAATGTCCCAATGTCAAACACAGTAAGACTTATTATTTGTGTCATGAAATCGAAACAGACATTTCCTCATTGGCCTCTTTCCCTGTCCCCCTGTGGATGCCTATTCTAGGCATTTATTCTGCCCAAATAAATAATTTCTACATAGACAATTACTCTGTAATGTGAAAGCTTCTGAATCACCCTGCCTCTAAAATTATAGGTTCTGTGCTTAAAGCTTGGGAGCAAGCCTGATAATGGTATTTGTACATTGTCATTACTTCATGATATCTACTTAGCCTTCTGAGTTTGAATTTCTTGGCAAGTCTTCTATGCTTGAACCTATTTCTGGAAGTTCTGGGGGAAATGAACTGCAAGTACCTTTGTTTCTCCTGAGACTGGAATGTTTGACAGTATCTCTACACAAACAATGTATGTGAGAAGACCTTGAGAGATGAGGGGGAAAGAGGCTGCCGAGGAACTGATCGGAGAACAAATTGGGGAGCCCCTGGTTACTTAATGGTCAGAGGAAGAAAGTGCCTAATTGAAAGTGATGATGTGAGATCTGCACCTTCACATTTGCAAATTTATATTAATCTAGCCTTACAATAAGTAGAATTAGCTCATCCAGCCCTGTTTCCTGCCTGGTTTACCTGGGAAGGCTGGTAGAAGTTGGCAGTTATCATTCTTCTCATCTCATATTATTTTACCCTTCTAATAATACATACACTTATTCATGCTTATCAAAGTGGGATTTATAAATTGTTTTTGCATTAAATCAACAGAATTCCTTGAAATCAAATTTGAAAATGTTTATTGAGATTTATAGCTATCAGCCCATTATTATTGGGGGGGGGGGGGGGTTATAGTTATTTACAGGGATGGAAATGGCTCTCTCTCCATTTTCCTTTTCTCCATTTTCCTTCAAACCAGAAAATTTGAATCACTCTGATTCCTCATAGCATAACTGTCCCTTTATTTCTGGACTTTGTGCTTGAGGTAAAAAAAAGAAGGGTTTTATTGATTAGATAGGTTTATTGTTATAGTGTTGTAACTATGTATCATTCATGTGATTGCAACTATGTATCATTGCAACTATGTATCATTCAAGCATTGCAACATTGTATCATTCACGTGTAAACATTAGACTTCTGTCTCTTCAGTGATCTTTTCAAGGCACGGACAAGGGACGGGGAGATAAACAACTGTCAATACAGAATGATATCCTAACTGACTTGAACTGTTGTAAATCACACACATCCTGTTAACCTGGTATCCTAACTGACCTGAACTATTGTAAATCATGCGCATCCTGTTTAACCTGGTATCTTAACTGACCTGAACCATTGTAAATCTTGAATACCCTGTTTGACTTGGGCTCTGAAAAATTTCACCCCCCCCTGTGAAAAAGCATAATAAAAGAGTGAGTACCAAGACATTCTGGGCGCGCTCATCCCGAGGAAACCTTGTCTCGTGTCGTTTCTCTCTCCCTTGCTCCCTTTCATGAGCCGCCCATCAGATGCGGGATGGCAGATACCGCATTATAGAAATGACTAGTATATATTACTTTGTAAAAGTAAAAAGTTGAAATTGTTATTACTTTATTCTACTGTTAAAAACTGTCAGAGGTCAGCTTTTTTTTCTTTCCCCTCTTACCTTGCAATTCTTCTTTTGTTTTCCTCCCCTATTTTCCCATTATTTTCATTTTTCTTTTTTGTGTGTTTTTGATCAACTAATAAAATTTGAAATGGCAAAAAAAGAGATTGAGTGTTTCAGGCAACCACCGGGATCCATTCCAAATTGTGTCTATAGTGTTACGTTTGGAGAATGGGCGAGAAAGAATGGAGACGAGCCTCTGGAACAGTGAACTTCAACTCTTTATTTACATGGTGACTGCTCAAAAAACAAGGGCAGCTAAGGCCCTCTTTATATAGGCAACCCAATAACTATTTAACCAATAATAACCCAGGAGCACTAGCTCCATTAACCAATACGAAGGCTCTGTTAATGGCCAATCAGATTCTGCCATTTAACAGCCAATCAGAAGTGCAGGGCCAGAACCCTGCACTTGACTCCAAGCTCAAAATAACTTTATTAAACCTTATGCATTCACAACATATAGTATTGAAGGTTTTCATCAAAATGGGAGAAGGGAACAAACTCTGCCCCTTTTATACAGATGTGTGAGGTATCACAATGCACATACAATGGGGAGCGGAGTTTGGGGCACAATGCCAAGACACAATGTTTGCCATTTTTTTTTTCCTTTGTCTTTCCCACATAGATAATTCTTTTATGGTCTATATACAGCTGGAAGGATTCATGCTCATAAAGGGACTTTGGGCACCATTCATATATTCACAATACTATGAGACATACTTTCTCAGTTTGGGATTTCCAAGTCTCCAAGCTTATGAGGGCTCTGGAACAACAGGCATATTGTTTAAGCACTGCTGCTATTGGCATCATAACAGTACACTGATTGACATCATAAAACAGCAAAATTGGGGTGTTATTTAAGAGGCCCTTATAAATACACACACACCACACCACACACACACACACACACACACACACACACACACATATAATCAGAAGATAAATAAATGCTAATAAAGAGACTAAGGAAGAAAAGAAAGAAAAAGCAAAGAAAAAGCAACAATTTCAAATAAAGAAAAAGAAAAAAGAAAAGTATAAAGAAGGCATAAGCATCTGAACTATATTCCTAATTCTTTCTATTTTATGAGGAACAGAGATGTGTGTTCTTCAATTCATTTTCTGGAAAAACAAGAGTAGCTGCTCTAGCCAGGTTGTTAACCCAGAACCACCAGCATGTTCCCAGAGCACTCCCAAATATACTGAGAAAAAAGGAAAGAGGGGTGTATAGTGGATCATAGTGAAGAATAAGGGATTTTCAGGAAGGAAACTCTTCTGACAATTGAAATTATGGAGAAAAACACATGCCAGCAATACTAAATTAACAAAGAAATGTCTAACTAATAAGGGATACATCTGGTGTACTGAGAAGAGACACATAAAAGTCTAGTTAATATTGAGGATTAATGTGGATGTCTGGCAAATGGTTTGGTTGAAACAAGCATATTGAACTAAACTGAATCCAGATGCCATTAGTTTCTTTAATAGCAAATGAGGATGGAGGTGGACTACAAAATTTTCTCTGATTACAGTTATAGTTATCCTGGTATTATTATACCTATAAATTTAAATTAAATAAATAACATTGTAATTAAAATCATTATTCATCCTGTTTAGAAATGTTTATGTTAGGAACGGTGCCTTTACACAGACACACATATACACAGACATATACACACACATGGAGAAAAGAGGGAGAGGAAAAAAACAAAGAAAAGTTTTTGTATTAAGAGAGTGTTCACAGCAGCACATACACATTTTATTTAAACTAACATGATAAAAAGATATAAAGACCTATTCATTCCACCTTGGAGTCTACATACAGTCTGAGGAACAGATGAACTGTACCCAAATAAAAGAGAAATGGACACACGCATACAGTATATCTATAGCTGCCATCCATATCACCATAGAAAAGACAGCATATCTTAATCTGTAGTCTGACTAAAACTTGATATTTTCCCTAAGGAACATAGAAACTATGGCCAATAATGTGATGTCAACAGAGTGTGCAGGACAACTTTTGGTTGATGGGTGTTTTAAGCATGAAATTAGGTCACAACACTTGAAAAGACTTAATATGGTAATTTTGTCTTTTAAAATCTCTCCTAAATAGCAGGAAATTACCTTTTTTCTGGAGTGGGGAGAAAGGAATAATTTAAAGCCATACAACTGGCACAAGCTTTCTTCCTTAAAATTATATTTTCCAAAGCTTAATAATAGTGATGATGATAATATACACAAAATGTTTCAACACAAAATATTTATTCCCATATGAAAGAGACTTCTGGTTTTCTAATTATATTTTCAGACCACATGAACATTTCTTTCACATTTCTTTTTGGTGATATTTTTAAAAAAACTTATTTTCTTGTTGGAGATAGCAAAAGTGTCAAACCTGAATCAAACACTGCATCTTGAAAGTACCCTCAAGTTGGTTTAAGGTGGTTGCAGTTCAACAAATATAACTCCAATGGATGTAAGTGTCCCATGATTTTGTGATACCAAACTCAAGATAGTTTCAATTGATTCAGCAAATGGAAATAGTGGAGACTCAGAACAAGTCTCTTGAGACGCAAAAATCCTATATGATAGCATAGATAGACAAATTCTAATCTTTTCTGCAGCCTAGTGATTGTCTGAATTTTGGTGACTGTAATGTGATAACACTAGCTTTCCCTGAATTTGGATAGTTATCTAATTTGCACTGGTTGAAATGTATGTGAGGAGCAGTTACTTTTGCAATGGCTATCTGCATTAAAAATCTTATTTTTAAATATCACATAGAAGAGATTTAATGGTCGTCTGAAGCTTTTCAGCCTACCTTTCTAGCTACAGCCTACCTTTCTTAGAATTCAAAGTACAATATTAATTAGCTAGAAAAAAGTTCCTTGAAGATAGGCTTCAGCATGAGTCCAAAAGCTCAGAAGACAAAAGCAACTCAAATTGGATCATACAACATTATCTTGAAACATGTATATTCATCTTCATTCATGACAATATTAATTTGTTTGGGTTATGGTTATATATTAATTGAAATAAATATGAGAAGCTTACTATTAGTCATAATTACAATGGTATCAGATTGTGCAAAAGATCCTGAGGTGATCTAAAATGCACAAGACCAAGGATACCACAGCAATAAGTCTCACAAGGTCATCACACAACCCATGACCCAAGCTGTTACTACACAGGAGGCTAATGGAAAAGAGATCAAAACACAAACGACCCAGGAAATTACAATGCAGGACCCAGGATACCACACCAAAAGAACTCACAAGCCCATCACACAACCCATTACCCAAGCCGTTAAAACACGAGAGGCTAATGGAAAAAAGATCACTACAAAACAAGCGACCCAGGAGATTACAGCACAAGATCCAGGATATCTCCACAACAAAACTTACAAGGCCATCGCACAGCCCATTATACCAACATCAACTCCATCAACCAATCAAGAGGCAGCAGCGCAGCCAACCAGCCCAGCACACCAGCCCCAGCACACCAGCCCCCACCACCTGTATTTATAGAGAGACGGCAGCCCCGATCACACATTGCTTGCACTGGCACAAAGGTCTAGGTGTGTTCGGGTCTTTTCCCGTGTAAGATTAAGAGTATCTTGGTGATGTTTCGGTGAGGTCCCACTCGCCATCCTCAGGCTGGTGTTTTCGGCTTCGTGCTAGTGCAAGCAGTGTGTGATCGGAGCTGCCGTCTCTCTATAAATACTGGTGTGGGGGGCTGATGTGCTGGGCTGGTTGGCTGCATTGCTGCCTTTTGATTGGTTGAAAACTGAAAACATTATATGCGGTGTTGAATCTAGCCTAACCAAAATCAACCCAGATGCAGCCAACAAAATCAGACTTGAGGTTACCAATATCCTCTGCTCCTGCAACCCACCCAGAAGCAACCTACACAGAGAAGAACAAAAATCACTCACCAACCTGAGGAAAGACAGCAACATAGTCCTTCTCCCAGCAGACAAAGGCAACACCGCAGTCGTAATGAACACATAGGACTACCACTCCAAACTATCCAACCTACTCCAAGACCCTGCTTACAAACCTCTGAATACTGACCCCACCATCTGCCTAGAAAAAACCTCCAAATCCAAAATAAAATCATCTCCCATCAGTGAAGAGATCCAGAAGAGAATCATCCCCAGAGAAAAATCATCCAGATGCCCTAAGCTCTATGGCCTCCACAAGATACACAAAGAAGGAATACCACTCAGACCCATAGTCAGCTCCATAGGCTCACCTCTACAGAATCTTGCTAAATTTCTCACCAAACAACTCCAGCCCTACACAGAATCCATCACCTCACACATACAAAACTCCTTCCACTTCATAGAAACAATAAAGAAACAAAACCTACAACCCAGTGACCTACCCGTGAGCTTCGATGTCACATCCCTCTTCACCCAAGTACCCATCAAAGAAGCCTTGACAGCCATCTAAAACAAATACAACCCCCCCTCAAACACATCCTAGATCTGACCAACCACTGCCTAACCAACACATACTTCATCCATAATGGACAAAGATACAAACAGATAGAAAGAGCACCCATGGGATCACCCCTCTCACCCATCATTGCTAACCTATACATGGAACACTTTGAAACCAACACTCTAGACAAATCTGAACACAAACACAAACTCTGGCTCAGATATGTAGATGAAACTTTCGTAATTTGGCCACACAGGAAAGAAAAACTGGACAACTTCCTCACACATCTTAACAACCTACACCCCAAAATACAATTCATCATGGAAACAGAAACCAACAACCAACTTCCCTTCCTGGATGTCCGAATTTACAAAAAAACCCAATGGGTCCCTGGGACATACCATCTACTGGAAAAAAAACACACACCAACCTCTACCTAACCTCTATCCTATCACCACCCTGCACAGATCAACTCTGTAGCCAAGACTCCCATCTCCAGAACCAAACGCCTAGCTGAGAAAGACCACCTGAGAACAGAGCTACACACTCTCACTAACATATTAATTTCCAACAGATTCCAAAGAAACGCTATCACCAATCTAATCTGAAAAGATATAACCCCCAAAAACCAAGACACAGAACAAGACAACGGTATTGCACTCCTCCCCTACATCAAAGGCACCACAGACAAAATCAGCAAAATTCTCCACAAACACAATATCAGGATAGCCATTGGCACTGACCAAAAAATAGCCAACAACCTAAGAAACCCCAAAGACAAGAAAACCAAGAAGTTTATGAAATACCATGAAACAATTGCCCAGCCACATACATTGGCCAAACCAACAGCAGAATAAATGCATCGCAGAACACAAAACACAATCAGAAGAGAAGAAAATATTTCCTCCCTCTTCTAGCACCTTAAAGCCACAGGACATGAAATTAATTTTGAAGGAACCAAATTAATATCCAACACTGAACACTCCAGCAAGAGAATAATCAGGGAAGCCATTGAGATAGAGAAACACCCCCATAACATGAATAGATGAGATGATACATCCCACCTCCCAGACATCTGGAAGCTAGCCCTCACCAACAAGCAAGTCCTAGCCATGAAAACCAACATCAGACCCGAAACAACATGGGACACCACCACCAATCCCCCTCATCAGACCCAGGCCCAAGCCCATCCTATAAATGAAGGACAACCACCATCCAGAAAACAAACCACAGCTGCTTCGCCAGCTGTAACTCGAAGCCAAACAGCAAGATCACAGCTCACCAGCTCAAATCCCCCAGCAACTAAGACTAACCTGAGCACAACCAAGCCCCCACCTGAACAGAACACGCCTCCAACCAATCAGAACACAGCCAATCTCCCAACCAATCAGAACACAGCCAAAGCCCCAACCAATGAGAACACACCCCCACCAAATCAGAACGCAGCCAAGCCCCCACCCAATCAAGTCACAACCCCACTAGCAGTTAAAAGGAAGAAGCAGCTGCAAGCTCACATCATTCTGAGAAGCACAGAGCTGAAGACCAAGCCTGAAGATAATGAATGCGACTTCATCGAAACGTTGCCTAGATACTTCCAATCTTACGCAGGAGAAAACCCGAATAACCAAAGATCCACATACAAATACCCGCGAGAACCTCAGATATATATATATCTGGCATTCAGCTTTGTTCGGGTATTTTCCCACGTGGTGCTTTTAAAGTTGTAGCAACGTTTCAGCAGAATCTCATCTGCCATCGTCAGGCTTCTGTATGGTGTTTGTGAGTCAGACTTTTACAGTGGTTTCAGATTTAAATTTGGGGCAGCCTATTGCTGTGTCAGAATGGTTTTTTCTTCCTCCTGATTGGTTGAGAGTCTTGGTCTGTGTTTATTGGTCTTGGAGTTTGCTGTGTTCTGCTACTAGTATCTTCTGTCTGTTTTTTTTTTTGGGGGGGGCTCTTTTTGTATCTTGATTGGCTGGCAACATTGTGTTACTTTATTGGAGGCCTTTAGTGCAGCTTGGCTTTGGGTAAGTGGACGGCTATCATTAGTTAGGAAGCTGGGTTTCATCTGGGTACCTGGTTGGGGTGTGTTTGAGCTGGAGGTATCAGGGGGGATCTGTTTGTGCCCAGGTGTTTGCCTGGCTTGTGGTGTGGAGATTTTTTTGTTTGTGAGCGCAGGCTTCCAAATGATTGACAGCCTGGTGGAATCATCTCTTCTGTTCATGCTTTCTGGTCTTTTTTCAATCTCTATGGCTTCTCTGATGATTCTGTGGCTGGGATTTTCTATAGTGGCTAGGGTTTTGGTGCCATTGAAGTTGATGCTATGACCTGTGGCTTCCATGTGTTGGACTAGTGAGGAAGTGTGTTCCAGCTTTTTGACTGCATTTTTGTGTTCATCCAGGCGAGTGCTTATTCTTCTATTGGTCTGTCCAATGTATGTGGCTGGGCATGATGCACAGGGGACTTCGTATATGCCTTGGTTTTCCAGGTCAATTTTGTCTTTGGGGTTCCTGAGGATGGCTGCCATTTTTCTGTCTGTTTTGAAGGCAGTCTTGATGTGGTGTCTGTATAGAATCTTACTAATTTTGTCTGTAGTGCCTCTTATGTAGGGCAGGACAGCTGTTCCATGGGTCTGTTCATCTTCTGGGTCTCTATTATGTCTCAGTTTGTTTTTGTGGATCAAGTTGGTGATTTTGCTTTTGTTTTGTTTGTTGCTTTTGTTTTTTTCCTAACTAATGATAGCCGTCTACTTACCCGAAGCCAAGCTGCACTAAAGGCCTCCAATAAAGTAACAAATGTTGCCAGCCAATCAAGATACAAAAAGAGCCCCCCCCCCAAAAAAAAAAACAGACAGAAGATATTAGAAGCAGAACACAGCAAACTCCAAAACCAATAAACACAGACCAAGACTCTCAACCAATCAGGAGGAAGAAAAAAACCATTCTGACACAGCAATAGGCTACCCAAATTTAAATCTGAAACCACTGTAAAAGTCTGACTCACAGACAAACACTATACAGAAGCCTGATGATGGCAGATGAGATTCTGCTGAAACGTTGCTCCAACTTTAAAAGCACCACTACTATGACGTGGGAAAATACCCGAACAAAGCTGAATGGAGGATATATATATATATATATATATATATATATATATATATATATATATATATATATATACACACGCACACACATACACATACATATACATATACATATACATATACATATACATATACATATACATATAAGAAAAAATAAGATACATATAAGAAAAAATGTCCCATGCAAACCAGTAATAACTTGATGAGTGAAGAATAGTTCTCACCTGTCTCAGCAATGTGCCATACATTGGCCAGAGCATACTAGCATACTATGCTCTCTTCTCTCTCTCTCTCTCTCTCTCTCTCTCTGTGTGTGTGTGTGTGTGTGTGTGTGGCCCCAAACCAGTCTGCAAAGATAAACAGAGGAGCCATGTGGATCCCCTCCAATTTGATTCTCAATTGTTATGGAAATGAAAGGGACAGCCAGATACACCAAATAGATCTCATCCAGCATGCATCTCTTAGATAAGCAAGAGACATACTGCTAAAGCAATCACTGCCAGGTCTAGGCAGACCTTGCAATTGTTGCCCAAAACTGAAACTGGTCCACCTCTTCACCTTCCCCATTTGCTTATGTAGTGCAGAACAGAGTATTCTTGATGATAGATATCTCTTATCCTTGCAAATGGCCTCCAATATTGATCCACATCGAGGTTGCCAGGCTTGGGTCTGCCCAGGTAAAGATGATGCCAGAACTGAACCTTCAAGTGATCTTGCTGAGATCAGGGTTGAGGTGGCAAGGAACTAGAAGTTCCCAGAATACAGAAGGAACTATGGTAGCATACTTCAAGGCTTCCAAATATCAACTATCTGTATTGTGGGAGCAAAAACCCTCAAGTTTCAATATTTGAGAATATATAAAAATTCCCCATATCTTGGTACTGCTGTGAATGATCAATCATTATGTAAGTGGCTTCATTATTCTCTGCCTTATGCTATTTCTTTGAATCTGTGGTCAAATAAAGCCCAGCAGTTGATTTAAAGTGATGTATTGGAATATTAATGATTTACTACTCAACCTCAGTGCAAAGTCTGATAGCTGAAGAACAACTACTTGATTGTTTGCCCATTCATCTGGCTGCAGCTTGGTTTTCTCTCTTCCACCAAGGTCGCTTCTACAACCAGGAGGTCTTTTCATCACATGAGACAATCATTGTGGGTGTTAATTTTCTTAATCTTTGGGCCACCCAAGCTGGCAAATATAAATGCTTGCTTAGAATCCAATGACTTCGGCTTTTTCACCAACTTGCAGGCAAATTGCTCTTTTTCACATTGTGCTGCTTGTACAGCAGAAATCTGAGAAAACAGATAGAAACAGATGAAAATGATCCACCCTGCCTCCAATATTTTTTTGAAAACTTACTGCAGTATGAATAAAATTTACATTTGCTACACAGCAGTTGCTGCAATTCTTTATAATAATTTTGGAATATCAGTTATTGTATTCTTGGATGCGTTTTTATCTGTTCCAGTTTGCTGCCAGAAAGAAACTGGACAGCTGCTAGTCAATTTCACAGGTTATATACTGTCACTAGATACAGAAGGATATCTGGATGTTATCTGGACAAATGCTTAAACATTCCAGGGGTTGAAATCTGTTTGGTGTTTTTTCTTCTGCTGATCTGCAAACTGCAGTGGTTGCGGACAGGATGGTATGGGTCCACAAGAGCAAGTTCCTCTATAGATGTCTCTCCAATGACAATTAAATCCAGAATGGCTACCTTCATATGCCATGTGCCCCTTATTTTCCTTTGGTTTCATTCTAAAGACCCCCACAGATTGTCTCTCAGTCAGTCTAAGCAAACAGCAGCAAGGACTTGACTGATCCCTGCCTGCTTAATTTGCCAAGACAAAATATTCACAAGATAACAGCTGAACTGTTTTAGGTAAGACAACTTCTAATCACATCATCCAAAACAGAATGGAACACTTGAAACAGCTGAAACCATATTTTGGTCGATATCCAAAAAAAGCGCCCTTGTTTTGGTTCATACTTTTACTTTTGTTCATACATACAAAATGTTTGAGATGCGTAGTTTGTTCTTTGTTCATGTTTGCACAAATTGAAATATTTGTCCATGCTTGACACGGTTTAGATATGAGCTATTTTACACCCATATTCTGAACCTTCATCTCAGATCTTGTAACTATCCCAAACATTCTTTTCTCTTCTATCTTTTTACCCATAACTTATTGGAGAAAGAGAGGAGAAAAGAGAGGATAGTCAAACAAATCCCTCTTTCTAATTTAAATATTTTCCCCAATGCTCCAATTGCAATGGAAGACTCTCTTCATTCAAACTTACATATCCACCTGAATGAGAGAAGAAAGAAATGATATACTCCCCAAATTGTTATTGATCTTGGGCTATGAACCAGCAGCACATAGCTGAGTCAAAATATTTTGGATATGAAATCTCAAATTAATTAATTTGTACTCAAGTTGAATTAGGGAACCAGGTGAATAGTCTTAAAACATCAGAATTTCCCGATCAATTTACTGCACTTTGATAATCTCAGCAGTTTCTAGAGGGCAAATTAAGAAAATTTCCTCATGCTAATGGAATTTGTCCATGTAGTGTCTGAAAAGTTAATTTGCTGGCTCATGACATATTATGCTGTGATTTTTACAAAGATTTCTCTAATAAGCTGATTGCATTATTAAACCCTTTCCTTGGTGAACAAATGAATTATATGTCCATTATCTTTTCTTTTGAGCAGGACACAAAAACCAAGTTTTATGTAGCCACTTCTTCTGTGTCAGCTTGTAGAATTGCCTGCATCCAATTGATTAATTTCTTCTTCGTTATCATAGCTGAAAGTTTTAATACTTGACTACAGCATAGAATGATATGTTTTGAAATGTCTGTTGGTTTGATATCCATTTTAATGCCTTTGCTGTTGTTTTTCCTCTTTGTATTTTATGGCCTCAGACCTGGTACTTCATTTGTTAAAGATTATATTTTATCGATCACATTAGTCAGTAATCATAATGAAAAAAATTGAAATGAACTTTTAAATACTTTTTATACAAATACTAAATAAGTATATGAGTGATTTGGTAAAGATTTGTCTTTGATTTGTTGTCAAAGTACCTTTATGTTGCCTTGGTGTGTTTTTTCTCATTCTGAAAGATGGTGGTACAAATAAAAAAAGATTCAAAATATATTAATTACTCCTTAGCTAAGTCAACAATTACATATGTAAGAATTAAATAATAGTTAGATCTTCCTAGCCAGTTCTTACATCAAATTGCAATCTTTCACAATCTGAGAGGTGGTATAACTGAGATGTAGCTATAACTGACTGGTGTTTGAATGATCCTGTCTCTGGATTAGGAAACATTTTAAAAGCAAACAAACAAACAAAATAGTACAATTCAATTCAATTTTGTAATTCCACAGATCACTGAATAATAAAAAAGTGCAGTGCTTGATAATAAAGTATGAGGATCATTATCAAAAAGTTATATTTCTGAGTATATGTTGAAAAAAAACTTTACAGAATGAGATGTTATTTTCACATATGCATGAATTATATTGGTATAACATTACAATAATGTTTATTCTATGCTTTTATGTGAATAAAATTTCTTTGTATTATTGTGCTTTGATTTCCATAAGGTGTTTATATAAGCCACATATTTATAAGAGTATTTCAAGAATATAGGAGCTGAAAATGACTATAATTATAGTTGCTTAATTTGCACAGCATATTTACTATATCCTGTATACTGGCACATTAAATGGTTTATGTCGTGTCCGCAAAAATACGATCAGAGTCGGTGACTTTCATTCAAAGCTCTTTATTAACAATGGGAGAACCGAACCAGCGAAAAGCCTGCGGCTTTTATACCTTCCGCAGCGGCGGCCGCGGCCAATGGCAGCGATTCAAGTCTCCCGCTCTTGGTTTGCACCAATCGCGGGAGACCTCAATCGGGCCAATCAGCGCGGCTCGCCTGGCCAATAAGAAATCCCCGCGCCTTAGCCAATCAAGGCTCGGGGATTTCGAGTATACCAATTCAAGACATAACACCCCTCCCCTCTTGGTATGGTCCATCACGTGGTGTAGTCACGCAGGTAGGCGGGGCTCCGTCGAGTCCTAGTTGACCTGCGCAACTCACTTGCTTGCTGTAGCTCGGCCGGAGCGGTCATCTTTTTGGCTGCTCCTGCCTCTGTGCGAACCGGCTGGATGATCGGGCCGGTTCTTTCGCCGTGGCTCCCGCCTGGGCCTACCGGGTCGGTTGAGTCACGGATTTTGCCGCTCCCGCTTGGCTTCTCCGGGTCGGTAGAGCTGGCCAGACTGCTCTTCTCCGGCGGGGACTCGCGATGGCTGTGTTCCGGTGAGTATTTCTGTTTTATTTTTTCCTGCGATTGTCTTTCCGGGTATTCCCTCCCCCCTTGGTTCGTGTCTTGGGGGTTGAGGTCAGTCGCTGTTCGTGACCTGAGCTGGTCGATATGTCGCTTCCAGGCTCGCCCGTCGATGGTTTGGAGCTGGTACGACCGTGGACCAGTGACTTGAGTTATGACGGCTGGGATTCATAGGGGGTCCCCCGTCATGTTTTTCGCATAGACTAGGTCACCTGGGTTAAATGTCCGGTACCTGGAGCTGGAGTCTGGGGGCCGCTCCGGGTTATAAGTCGGGTGCAGTCTGTCGAGTGGGGACCTCAGCTTTCTGCCCATCAGAAGCTCTGCAGGACTCTTGTTGGTTGTAGTATTGGGAGTGATGTGCTGTATGAAGAGCAGTCGGTTGATTTTGTCGCTGATCTCCCCGTGGTCCATTTTCCGGAGGGTCTTTTTCGTAAACTGGACCATCCGTTCCGCCCTACCGTTCGCCGCCGGATGCGCCGGTGCTGTTAATGCGTGGCGGATACCCCTTTCTGCCAGGAACCGTTCAAAGTCGATGGAAGTGAACTGGGGCCCGTTGTCCGAGACGACGACGTCTGGGAGGCCGTGTGTGGAAAACAGTTTACACAGTTCTTTTACGACGGCCTCTGTGGTAGTGGACTTCATGTCGCTAACTTCTAACCAATTGGAGTACGCGTCAACCGTGATCAAAAAAGTATGTCCATTTGTGGGGCCAGCAAAGTCAAGATGGATTCTGGACCAGGGCTCCCGTGGTGTTTCCCAGTCCCGGATAGGTGCTGCGGGTGGGCTGGATCTGGTCTCCTGGCACCGGTGGCATTTGGCGACCCATGCCTCGATTTGTTTGTCCATTCCTGGCCACCAAGCATAGCTTCTGGCCAGGGCTTTAGTCCTGACGATGCCAGGATGACCCTCATGTAGCATCTCCAAGACCCTTTCTTGCAATCTGTCCGGAATTACCACCCGGTCACCCCATAGGATACACCCTCTCAGTAGTGAAAGTTCAGTCTGGCGCTGGCGGAATGTTTTAAAAGTCTCGTCATTGTCTTTTTCCGGCCAGCCTTTTTCTAACCAGTGTAAGATTCGTGCCAGGCGCCTGTCCTTAATGGTTTCTCTGGCAATGTCAGATGCAGTAATAGGTAAGCTCTCGATACTTAGGGTGTTTGTTGTTGGTGCTGGGTCAGGTTCAGTGTCAGGTAGAGGCGAGCGGCTTAAAGCGTCCGCGTGCGAAATTTTCTTACCTGGCTTGTGTAGCAGTTCGTAACTGTAGGCTGCCAGGAATTCAGACCATCTTGTCATCCGGGGTGACAAGATGTTTGGCGTGGCTCGGTTTCCGGCGAGGATGCCCAGCAATGGCTTGTGATCCGTCACGATGGTGAACGGGCGGCCATACAGGTATTCGTGAAAACGTTTAACGGCGGCAACTATAGCCAAAGCTTCTTTGTCCAGCTGGCTATAGTTCCGCTCCGGTTTGGTCAGAGTCCTGGAGAAAAAAGCGATGGGTGCTTCTCTCTGGTCTGGGAGGGTGTGGCTGAGGACAGCGCCGACGCCGAAGGGTGATGCGTCACAAGTGACAGCTAAGGGCAAGGTCTCACTGAATTGCATCAGGACAGCGTCGGAGGTGAGGAGGTCTTTGGTTCTTTGAAAAGCGGCTTGTTCTCGTCTCCCCCAAGTCCAGGCTGCCCTCTTGTCTAGGAGTCTATGTAAAGGCTCCGCCGCCGTTGCCTTTTGAGGTAGGAAAACATTATAAAAATTTAGTAAGCCTAGGAACGCTTGTAGTTCCGTTTTGGACTTTGGGGTGGGGGCTTCCTTGATGGCTTTTACTTTTTTAGTCGTAGGGTGAATGCCATGCTGGTCTAGGAGATAGCCCAAAAACTCTACTTGCTTTGTACATAGTTTGCATTTTTCTCGTTTGACTTTAAGTCCTGTTTCTTTAAATTTCGTTAAGACTTTTCTGAGTCTGTTTTCTAATTCGGCTTCGTTTGGCGCCGCTACTAATACGTCATCAAAATAGGGCACCACCCCCTTGATGCCCTGTAGCAAACGTTCCATCAGGCTTTGAAAGATGCCTGGTGCTACGCTGACTCCAAATTGGAGCCGGTTACACTTGAAGGCCCCCCGATGGGTCACTATTGTTTGGGCTTCCGCCGTTTTCTCGTCCACAGGTAGCTGCTGATATGCCTGGGCGAGGTCGAGCTTGGCAAAGACTTTGCCCCCTCCTAGTGAGTGCAGTAAATGTTGCACTATTGGGACTGGGTAGGCGCTTTGTTGTAACGCGCAATTTAGGGTGGCCTTATAGTCCCCGCAGATTCTCACGGACCCGTCTGGTTTTACTGGGGTCACTATAGGGGTTTCCCATCTGGCATGGTCTATCGGCTGCAATACCCCTTGTTTGACGAGCTTGTCGAGCTGCTCGTCGATTTTAGGTCTTAATGCAAATGGTACCCTTCTAGGTTTAAGCCGCTTAGGGGGAACCCTTGGGTCTAGGTCAAACGAGATAAGGGGCCCCTGGTACTTGCCCAAGCCTCCATCGAACACCTCCTGGAACTCCTGGGCTAGCCGCTGTTCCCAAGCTTCGATGGTGACTTGGTTGACACCTGTCAGCGCGATGTTAAGAAGGGCGAACCATTGTAAACCCAGTAGGCTTGGGCGGTCGCGATCGACGATTGTAAGTGGCAGTTGTTCGGTGTGGCCTTTGTAAGTTATATTAAAGTTCTTGGTGCCCACTACGGGAATGCGATTCCCTTGATAGTCTTTAATGATGACTTTTTGGGCATGCACGTTTCTCTTTTGCAGTGTAGGCACCAGTCTTTTGATTTCGCGCCATGCAATCATGGAAAGGTAGGACCCGGAGTCCACTTCCATTTTGCATGGCTGGCCTTCGATATGTACTTCTACATGTACCTTTCTGGCGCCGTCGGAGATGGCGTGGCCGATGGTCACCGTCTGGTGGGTTTCTTCTTTTCGCCGACCGTCGCCGCTTCTTTGAGATCATTGAGTGCGGTCCCACCGACCGTCTGGCTGACGCTCTTTGGTTCTGGGCGGGGAGTTTTCTCTCCGTCTGTCATGCTGTTCCCATTTGGGCGGGCTGCGGGTCTTCTTTTGGCGGCAAACTCGGGCGATGTGACCCCGTCGTTCACAATGCCTACAAATAGAGTCAAAAAATCGGCATTCTGACCTGGGGTGATCGCCGCCGCACCCGGCACAGTTGGTCCTCGACCTGCGACCTTTTCGGCTTCGTTGATCGCCGCGTCCCGTCTGCACTCGGTGTATGTCCTCCTCGTCTTCTGATGTGCTGGAGTTTGATTGGTATTCACCGTAGTGTGCGGTTGCTTCGTTTCTTGTGTCGGCCGACCTTGCCGGGTTGTTGTTTCCGCCCTTCGCGTCAGATCTTCACATGCTGTCTGCCGACGTGCGGGTCACTTCAGCAGCTGCAGCTGCTGTAAGGGCATCGGCTAGGCTGATGTCGCCCTTGGCCATAAGTCGGCTCTGGAGTGTAGGATCCCATAAACCGAGTACGAAGCGGTCTCTTATGAGACTGTTCAGACCTTCGAACTCACAGAGTCCTCCTAGGCGCCGTAGTTCTGCGACGAAGTCGCTCAATTTTTCGTCTGGTTTCTGGTTTCGGCGGTAGAACTCGTTGCGCCGTATCAGGATGGGGACTTCGGGGGCGTAATGGCGCCGCAATATGGGTTCAAGGACGTCCCAGTCCATGGCGGTGGCGTCTGCCGGTTTGGCCAAGGCTTTGGCCATCTGGAAAACCTCTGGTCCGCAGTGCGTAAGAAAGACAGCGCGTTTTAGCGGGGCCGGGGCGTCCTTCATTCCGGCGCATTCCAGGTACATCCGGAACCGATCCGAGTATGATTCCCAATCCTCGGTGGCGGGGTTGAACGGGGCGGGCGGTGCTATCTTCGCCATCTCTGCGCTGGAGCTGGTTCTAGGGTGGACACGGGGTTCGGTTCAGGGGCGAGATCCCACCTTCGTCGCCAGTGTCGTGTCCGCAAAAATACGATCAGAGTCGGTGACTTTCATTCAAAGCTCTTTATTAACAATGGGAGAACCGAACCAGCGAAAGGCAAAAAGCCCGCGGCTTTTATACTTTCCGCAGCGGCGGCCGCGGCCAATGGCAGCGATTCAAGTCTCCCGCTCTTGGTTTGCACCAATCGCGGGAGACCTCAATCGGGCCAATCAGCGCGGCTCGCCTGGCCAATAAGAAATCCCCGCGCCTTAGCCAATCAAGGCTCGGGGATTTCGAGTATACCAATTCAAGACATAACAGTTTACAATTTTCTTCCCAATCTATGTAAGCCAATTTGGTGTTGTGGTTAAAGTGCAAGACTAGAACTCAGGGGACCATGAATCTAGTCCCACCTCAGGGACAAAGCCAGCTTGATTACCTTAGGCCAATCTCTCTCTACTTTAGCTCTAAGAAAAAGGCAATGTCAAATCCTTTCTGGAAATCTTGCCAAGAAAACTGCAGGGACTGGTCCAGACAGTTGCCAGAACACACAAAAAAGATGAAGAAATGTTTGGCTTTAGCTGAGTCCCACAAAAAGAGTTGTATTACTTATCCACAAGGATGCTGAGACTGTTATAAACAGTATCCAAAATACAGGGTCATTGCCAGGCATTGATAAATGTGAATGTTTTGACATAACATTGAGGATCCCATTCAAGTAAATATTTATAACATTTTTGAAGAAAATTAAAATAATTTCCAAAAGGCTCAAGATGTTTATATCTATTTCTGGAAAATCCATCCATTCCAAATATGTTTGCCTTTCACATCTGCCTAGGACTATGTCACGCATGCCAGAAGTGTCACACAGAGCCATCTTTCCAAGCATGCAAGCTGTTGCCTGTTGCTCTTTTGAGTTCGGGGGTGTGCATGCATGCCAGCCAGCTGTCTTCGTGCATGTGGGAACACCGGAAACTGGAGGAGCAGCTCCCTGGAGCACATGCATGAGCTGGCCAGCTGGTCTTCATGCACACATGAGCATTAGAAATCAGAAGACCAGGTGGTCAGTGCACATGCACACGTCATGAAGCTAAACTTCCAGTTTTTGGCACTCCCATGCACATACATTGGGGAACCGCTCTCCCAGTTTCTGGCACGCACACATGCATGTGCTCCCATTTCAGCATTCAGTGCCAAAAAGCTTAGCCACCACTGGTCTAAGGTTGAGCAAATGTGTAGATAGAGGCTATTACACAAAGTTTACACAGAGCAAGAATAACCACTAATCTTCATTGAGTTTATGCAAAATATTGACCACATCAAATGAGGTGTTTCCTTTTACAATCAATTGCCATGTCTTATTAATTTAGGTATGTTTCAAAGATATTACCTAAACAGCTTTCAAAGAAACCAGTGAAATACTCATTAAAAGATACTTAGCTGAAAACTAAAACAATAACATTAAAATGTATGGAAAAATAGATTGAGCATGCAGATGAACTATAGTAAGAAATATTAATCCCAATGTAAGTTAGTTTTTGCCAAAGAGAAAACAGAATCAATGTCTGATAACAAACCTGCAGGTGAAGCCCCATTAATGAGGGAACAGATTACACAGAGTAGGGAGGAAAATATGTAAAGCTGCCTTCATCCCAAAGCAAAACTCTTAACTTGGCCTTCCTTTCCAATATTGTTTATCATTTAAATAGTTAGTTGCTACCTTTGAGAAAGCACCCAAACCATCTTTGAAGAGGAACACCTGAGGGAACTCCCTTGGGCCGAGTGGAATCAACAGAGTACTGGGCTATCAGTCCTGGACTCCCTGCACCAAGCCAGAAACCAAGAGACTGTCAGTTCAAGTCCCACCACACGAGATATTTTGGGCCAGTTAGTCTCTCTCAGCCCAACCAACCTCACAAGTTTATTGTGTGGAAAATAGGAGGGTGAAGAGAATTAGATATGTTTGCCACCTTGAATGCTTTATACAAAAATAATAAAGGTGAAATCTAAATTTATTAAATAAATAAAATAAATAAATTATGGTACCAGACCTGGGATGCATAGATCTGCATGTCCATTAGATGGCACTTAAATTTAGAATTGCTTTTATGTTTTTGCTGCCATCTAGTATAGGGGTCACCAACCTTTTGGATCTCAGTGACCATCAAACCCATAATTTAAAATCTTACGGACCAGAGACCCTGGGAAAATCCCAAAAGAAGTCTGCAGGAAAATTCCCCACCCCGTTTTCCTCCCAATCTACCATTCTTTACTTGGGATTGCAGGATACTGTGTCCTGCTCTGTTCTTGGGGGGGGGGGAGAAAGGGGGGGAGAGGGAGGGAGAGAGAGAGAGAGACTTTTGTCTTCATGCAAGGAAAGCAGCAGAAGCAGCAGAAGTCTTTCTTCCCCAAACTCTGCCAGAAATTAGTCTTTGTGGCACTTGTCTCACTGGGGCAGCCTCTTGGAGCAGGATACCTTGCAGGGTCCCAAAGACTCATTTCTGGTGGACTTTAGGGGAGAGAAAGAAATACTTTTGCAGCTTTCCTTGTGTGTAGCCAAAAGCAGAAGAAAAAAGAAGCTGAAAAAAGTAGCCTGGTGGTCAGGCCAGGCATGTGGGGCAAGTGGGGCAAGTTCCCCCCTCCCCTTTTTTCCCTTCCCCTTACTACATGTTGTTTGCAATGCAAGTGACACAAGCCTTGTATTCCCACAGGCCATGTGGGTGGCGCAGCCTTGTGTGTCCGCGCAGCCTTGTGTGTCCGCGCATCCTGTATTAATTGTTTGGGGGGGTGCTTTGGGAGAGACATTTCTCTGTGGACCACCAAAATTTTCTCACAGACCACCAGTGGACCTTGGTCCACTGGTTGGTGACCACTAATTTAGTAGTTGTTCTAGTCTGTCACATTCAGCCATTGCTGGCTTGTATCTACTGCTTCATCCCCAGCCTTTCTGGCACAATGTTCTTCAATGTTTACAAGACACTACTAAATAATGTTATTCAGAGATTCAGAGTAAAGTATCATCTGAAAGAACCCATGGAAGAAAGGACTGAGACAATCCATTTCCTCTAATTGCTTCTAGAACTACAGCAGCATCGACCTCTTGTAAATTTAAGGATGCTTTGGTGAAAGAAGCTGCAGAAGAGATTTAGGCAGCATAATTTAATATCAGGAATACTGTGTTTTCATCCTGGTCTGGATGAAAGTAACCCAGTATTTTAAGAATTTTTTCCTTATCAAGAAGAATGAAGGAAGTATTGAGGCAACTTTTCGATCAGGAATTTGCTCTATATGTAGAACTACTGTTCTGATGATTTTTTGCATACTTCAAAAAACCTAGTTAAATTATTTCAGCCAGACAACCAGTTCTCTAATATTTATTTAGCCTACCATAGTATGATACCAAGATAATTCATCTATAAATTTCATTTGAGGAGGTTAAGTGGGGATAAATTAAATGATATTCCTGTTGATGCATGTTATGACATTAATTGATCTTTTTTATATATGTTTTTGTGTTTAACCTGATTTATAGATGTTGGGCATATATTCTTTTATTAGTAATCTGAATCTATAAACCCAACTAAGCAAACAAATGAATAAAATCATGTTTTTAAAAATTCCAGCTCTTCATGTTACAAAGATATATATCCATGAATGAGATTGAGATGATTAGGATAAAATACATTTTCAAGCTTCGAAAGCCATAGCTAACCAGGGCTTTAGACATCCATATAGCTTTATAATTATTACTCAGGGTTTTGTGAATCTGAGCTTTCACTAAAAGAAAGTTGAAACTCAGTTTGTTATTCCCTGGAACATGATAAATATAACTGTTGCCTAAGATATTTTTGTCCTTCTGTCCAACTGTTTTTATTTATCTTCTTTATTTTCCAATTAACTTCACTGGTTATCAGCTCTATAACTCTGGTATTTTCCAAGCAAATAACATACTAACAGCATAATATCTACAAAATTTCAGACAGACTGGACAAAGAACCACTATTTTAGAGGTGATTAAACAACATGAGTTTCATGCATAATTAAACTATGCATCAATTATTAAACTATTGAATTTGCTGCCATCGAATGTGCTGCTAGCCACCAGTTTAGATGGTCTTAAAAATGGAATGGAAAAATTCATGAAGGATCAAACTATCAATGATTGGATATGGCTTACTGAATCACAGGAAACAGGAGCATGCTGCTTACTCTAATAAATAAGAGTAATTTAATAATATATCCCAAAGCTCTGCCCAGATAGCATATATTTTGATAATTATTCAATACAACAAGCTTACATGAAATCCATGGAGTATGAACTTGCATTGATAGCACACATCCATATAGAGATTGTAAAAGCATTCAAATTCATTGCATTTTTCATTTTAAACACTTCACTTATTCTCCTTTTCTTAAAACAATCCATTTACTTTTGGTTCGCGGTTATTACTCTGTGGTAAGATCAATGGCCATTAAATATGACAAAATTAAATTAAAATACTAAAATAAAAAAATAAAATAAAATAAATAAAAAACATAATTTTTCCTGCTGATTTTTGGGTGATATTTGAAAGACTGTTAAGTTAAAGACTACATGTTCTATTAAATATTAGAAGAGGCCACCGAGAGGAATTTTCAGATGCTGAAAAGGAGATGGCTTATTTCATTACTGATAAAAACAAATAATTACACTCCAGATCACTTTCTAAAGTCAATTTAGAGAAGAATTTGATCCCTTGTAATGATTGCTTCTTGCTTAAAACTAGAATTAAGAACCCTTAATGTTCAAATTTGAGTCTGTGTCTATTCAGAATCCCTGGATAAATATGAACTATCTATGTGTATATAATCCTCACACTCCAAGAAGCAGCAGGGCTAATAGAAATTTATTTATTTTTTCTCTTGTTCTTTGAAACTCACACCAAATGACAAATCATGTTTAGGATTTTCCATGGGTATGTTTAAAGTTATAGTACTCCTCTTAGTTACATAATACATACATGCATACTGTTGTGTCCGTCGGAATGATGCCAGGAGTCGGTGACTTGTGCATTAGCTCTTTATTGGGTGCAGGAAAACCAAACTAGTGCAACAGAAAGTTTTCCGGCTTTTTATTCTCTAGCCGCCGCGGCCGCGGTCAATGGCATCTCTTTGAATCTCCCGCGATTCGAATGGACCAATCGCGGGAGATTCTTAGCGAGCCAATCAGCGCGGCTCGCCTGACCAATCAGATTGCCCCGTGCTTTGACCAATCAAAGCGCGGGGATTTCAAGAATGCAAAGTAAGATACAGAACACCCCTCCCCTCTTGGTTCAGTCCTTACGTCGCGTAGTCCCGTAGGTAGGCGGGGCTCCGTCTTTGCCTACTGGACCTGCGCAGGCCAGTCGTCGGCTGGATCCCGGCCGGTTCGGTCGGGTTACCTGTTCCTCCTGCTTCCGTCGTGGGGACCGCCTGTTCTGTCCTGCCGGGCCGCTCTTCGCAGCTCCCTCCTGGGTTACCCGGGTTGGTTGAGCTGCGGTTTTCACCACTCCCGCTCGGTCTTTCCGGGATGGTTGAGCTGGCCTGGCTTTCCCTTGTCGGTGAGGGTTCGTGCTGGTTGCTTGCAGGTGAGTATCGCTGGTTACCTTCTTCTGTGTTTTGGTTTCCGGGGTATTCCCTCCCCTCTTGGTTTGCGTTGAGGGGGCTGGTTGCATTTGGTTGTCTATCTTGTGTGGCCGTCCTTGATCTTAACTGATCGATTTGGCGTTTCCACGCTCGTCCGTCGGTTGTTTGCAGCTGGTACGAGCGTGGGCCTGTTATTTGTGTTATTGTTGCTGGCACCCACATTGGATCCCTGGTTAGGTTTTTCGCGTAGACCGTGTCACCTGGTGTGAAGGTTCGGTGTCTGCTGGTAGAGTCTGGGGGTTTCTCTGGGTTGTACGTGGGGTGTAGTCTATCGAGTGGGGACCTTATTTTCCTCCCCATTAGTAGTTCCGCTGGGCTTTTGTTTGTTGTGGTGTTCGGGGTTATGTGCTGTGTGAATAGTAATTTATTTATTTTGTCTTGGATCTCCCCGTGGTCTATGTTTTTCGTGAATTGAACCATCTGTTCCGCCCTTCCGTTTGCCGCCGGGTGCGCCGGGGCTGTCAGTGTGTGCCGTATGCCCCGTTCTGCTAGGAATTTTTCGAATTCCAGCGAGGTAAATTGGGGCCCGTTGTCGGACACGAGGATGTCTGGGAGGCCGTGAGTTGCGAAAAGTTTGCAGAGTTCTTTTGTCACGGCCTCCGTAGTGGTTGTTCTCATGTTGCTTACCTCCAGCCAGTTAAAGTAAGCGTCCACCGTTATAAGGAAAGTGTGGCCTCTTGTGGGCCCGGCGAAATCTATATGGATTCTAGACCAAGGTCCCCTGGGGGTTTTCCACTCTAGGATGGGTGCTGTGGGTGGGCTTGGCCTGGTTTCCTGGCATCGTTGACACCTTGCTACCCAGGCCTCGATCTGTTTGTCCATCCCTGGCCACCAAGCGTAACTTCTGGCCAGGGCTTTCGTTCTGACGATGCCCGGGTGCCCCTCATGTAACTGTTCCAGTACCTTCCCTTGTAGTTTTTCCGGGATGACCCACCGGGCGTGGTCTATGGGTTGTAGGACCCCTTGCTTGACGAGCTTGTCAATTTGCTCATGAATCTTTGGTTTAAGCGCAAATGGTACCCGCCTTGGTTTTAGGCGTTTCGGGGGGACGTTTGGGTCTAGGCTGAATGATATAGGGGGCCCTCGGTACTTGCCTAGGTTTCCGTCAAACACCTCTTGGAAATCCCGGGCTAGTTGTTGCTCCCAGTCGTCGTCGGGGATGTGGTCGATGCCCGTGACTGCGATGCCGAGCGGTGCGAACCATTGGAATCCCAGTAGGCTTGTAGCGGTCACGATCGACGATGGTCAAGGGAAGTCTTTCAGTGTGCCCTTTGTAGGTTACCTTGAACTGTCCGGTTCCGACTACAGGGATGCGGTTTCCCTGGTAGTCTTTCATGATTAGTCTCTGGTTGTCTAGGCCTTTCCTCTGGATGGTAGGCACCAAGCGTTTTATTTCTTGCCATGCTACCATGGAGAGGTAGGACCCAGAGTCCACCTCCATTTTACATGGCTCGCCTTCGATGCCTACCTCCACATAGACCTTCCGGGCGTCGTTGGTTGTGGCGTGGCCGATGGTGACTGTCTGATGGGTCTCCTCTCTTTGCCGGGTCTCGCCGCCTCGTTGGGATCATCCGTTCTGGTCCCATCGGTTGTCAGTGGGGCGATCTCTGGTCCAGGGTGGTGTGCTCTCTCGTCTCCGTTCGCTCTGTTCCCATTGTGTAGGTTCTTTTTGAATCTGCAGACACGGGCGATGTGCCCCTTCTTGTCGCAATGCCAGCAGATAGAGTCGAGGAACCGGCATTCTGACCTGGGGTGGTTGCCTCCGCAACCGGCACAGGTGGTCCTCGACTTATGACCCCGCCGGTTCCGTGGGTCGTGGCCTGCCTGGAGACGGTGGATTTCCTCCTCCTCATCAGAAGTGTCCGATGTGGAGTGGACGTCACCCTGGTGGGTGGTCGTCTCGGGTTGGGCCTCGGTCGACCTTGCAGAGTGGTTGTTCCCGCTGCAGTCCCCGGCGTTCGGTCTGCGCATGCGGTCGGCGGATCGTCGGGTAGCTTCAGCTGCTGTGGCTTCGGTGATGGTATCGGCGAGGGCGATGTTGCCCTTGGCCATCAGCCGACTTTGGAGGACGGGGTCCCAAAGGCCGAGCATGATTTGGTCTCGCAGGGCTTCGTCCATGTTGGCGAATTCACACAGCCCTTCTAGGCGCTGTAGTTGTGCGACGAAGTCGCTGAAGCTCTCACCCGACCGTTGGTCCCGCCGATAGAACTCGTGACGTCGGATGAGGATGGGCATGGCTGGAGTGCAGTGTCGCTGGAGTATTGGCTCGAGGTCGTCCCAGTCCATCGCGGTCACGTCGGCGGGTTTGGCTAGCGCTTTGGCCATCTTAAACACTGTGGGGCCGTAGTGGGTTAGGAAAACGGCTCGCTTCTTCAGGCCGGTGGCGTCCTTCAGGTCGCTGCATTCGAGGAACATGCGGAATCTGTCTGAGTACGATTCCCAGTCCTCGCTGGCGGGGTTGAAGGGTGCGGGTGGCGCGATGTTTGCCATCTTGGAGTTTTGTCTGGCTTCCGTCGGACACGTGCTTCGGTTCAGGATCAGGATCCCATCCTCATCGCCAGTGTTGTGTCCGTCGGAATGATGCCAGGAGTCAGTGACTTGTGCATTAGCTCTTTATTGGGTGCAGGAAAACCGAACTAGCGCATCGGAAAGTTTTCCGGCTTTTTATTCTCTAGCCGCGGCGGCCGCGGCCAATGGCATCGCTTTGAATCTCCCGCGATTCGAATGGACCAATTGCGGGAGATTCTTAGCGAGCCAATCGGCACGGCTCGCCTGACCAATTAGATTGCCCCGCGCTTTGACCAATCAAAGTCGGGGATTTCCAGAATGCAAAGTAAGATACAGAACACATACATACATACATACATACATACATACATACCTACATACATATATTTCCTGTGACAAAATCTGAGAAACCTTATGACTGGCGATATATAGTATTTCTGGGCTGATCAGGATCTATGGATACTGTTAAGCCTGGTTTCTCCAACCAGGGTTAGGGAGACAAGCAAAACAGAATGTGCAGCTTAGTCAGATAGGCACACAGATAAACGAGTGAGCTAAGCTTGTATGTTTATTAAACATACAGTAAAAATGACAGATACGCTTGTGCTATCAAATATATAGTTTATTCCATTATGAGTTCATAGCATAGTCAAAATAACAGTCCAATAGTCATGTATCATTTAGTCAGTCCATTCAGGGATATTCAGTTAGCAAAGTCCGTGTTGAATACCCTATGTCAATTCACTTACAAGTCTGTCCTTTGTTTTCTCTCCCGTTCGAGGAATGCAGTCTTGTGTCCTTGCAGTAATCAGGAATCATCAAAGCCAGAGAGATAGCAAGCTGCCGTCTTGCTTCTTTTAAAGTGCTTTCACAACCACTCCCTTAATTACTGTCCCACAGTTAAAGTTGCAGACACTTTAACATATAAACTATGATTACATATTATTATTTACCTAAACCAGTTAAGGTAAACCAATGTTATCCCTAACATTCTCCCCTTTTAGGAAATAATAATATAATTATTTACATCTTTAAATCATATTTGTTACAACTCTCTTTAAACTTAGTTACTCCTTGAGCTTTTGTAAATTGGTCTGCAATGTTTTCTTCCGTCATGCAGTATTCCAATTTAATTAGCCCATTCTTTACAGATTCTCTAACATTTAAGTATCTTAAATCAGTATGTTTTGATCTAGTTTTAACAGCAATACTAGTAGCTAACTTTATAGCTGCTTGGTTATCCTCGTACACAATAATGGAATCTTTTACAGTTATACCCATGTCTAATAATAACTGTTTGTACAAAATCAAATCAGTGCATAATAATGACAGACATGAAAATTCCGCTTCCATCGTGGACAAGCTGATATGCTGTTGTCTGATTGACCTCCACCCTATTAGTGTCTTACCAAATAATATAGCCATCCCAGATGTTGATTTTCTAGTGTTTATATCAGTTGCAAAACTTGCATCTGCATAGACACTAAAACTCAAATCACCCTTTGGTTCTATATACAATGCATGGTTCATTGTTCCTTTAAGATATCTTAAAATTCTCTTTAATGATTGCCAATGACATTGATGTGGATCTGAATTAAAACGTGCCAGCTGATTTACACTATAAGCTATATCTGGCCTAGACCAATTGCTTATATATGATAAGCTGCCAATCAAAGATTGATATATGGACTTATCAAATTTGGGACTTTGATCATCAGTTTGGCAAACTTCCTGACTCATTGGAGTCTTTGCCGGTTTACAAAGTTCCATTTTAAACGTTTTAATTAATTGGCAAATTTTATCTTCTTGAGATATCTTAAAACCATTTTTTGTTTTGTTAATTGTCAATCCTAGATACCTTTTAATTTCACCTAAATGCTTTAATTTTATCTTTTTGGCTAATAATGATATAATCTCATTAGCTTCATTATTAGTCTTAGTTATCAAAGCAATATCATCTGTAAATAATAACAATAATGACACCGTTCCATTATTTTCTCTTTTAAACACACATGGATCTGCTAAACCAGATTTAAAACCTATATTGCTTAACTCTTTCACAATATATTGGTTCAACTCAAACCCAGATTGTTTCAACCCGTAAAGACTCTTTTTGAGTTTCCAACAATCATTACTATTTATTTTATTGTCTTTTATACCTACTGGTTTTCTTAAATATATAGTGTGCTGCAATGGTGCATGTAGATAAGCAGTTTCTACATCTAAATGGTTAATGACATAGTTTTTCTTAGCTGCCCACACTAATGCTGCTCTTAAAGATGTTGCTTTAAGACTTGGTGCAAAAACTTCATCATAATCAGATGCAGTTTGATTAAATCCTTGAGCTACTAACCTAGCTTTATGGGTAACAGTCCCATCATTTCCAGTTTTTACTTTAAATATCCATTTGCACCCAATGGATTTTTCTCCTGGAGGTAATTTAGCATCTTCATAAACTTTCATTACCTTTAATGAATTTAGTTCTTTTTCCATTGCCTTTTGCCAATTCTCCTGATCCTTAGCAGGATACATCCTAAGTTCATCTACACTAGTTGGAACTTTAGTTACTTGGCAAACTATACTTGCTTGATATCTATCAGGTGGTCTATTTACACGTGTAGTACGTCTAGGTATTACAGGACTTACAGGTGGACTTTCATTTATTAACTCTTCTTGATTATCTGACTCTTCCTGATTAACTGTTTCCTCTTGTTCTGGTCCTATTTGCTCTTCGTGGACTTCTTCTTTAATTGGACTCTTCTTATAACTAGTCTGATCTTTCTGCCTTTTGTAGGGTTCAATAATTACTTCATTATTTAAATCTTGCTCTAATCTATTCCATCCTACATGTTCTAGGAATTTAGCACTAGCACTGGTGTAAACTCTAGATGTACCTGGTTCCCAGAATCTATAAGATTTATGATTAGATGTATATCCTATAAAATATAATCTTTTAGCTCTATGTTGTCCTTTGTGTCTAAGTTGTGTAGGGATATGCACCCATGCTGGTGCTCCAAATGTGTGCATGTAACTTAAATCAGGTTTTGTACCATACCACAATGTGAATGGTAATTCACCTGTTGTTGAATTAACAACATTATTTAATATATGATTACCACACATTATTGCTTCTCCCCACAAATTGTCAGGTAATCCTGAATCAGACATCATAGTACGTGTCATTGATTGTAATGTTTGGCCTCTTCTCTCTATAAAGGCATTATGTTGTGGCCTATATGGTGCAGACATTTTATGTTGAATTCCTAACATTCTTAGTCTGTTCTGGAATTTATTATTTGTAAATTCTGTACCATTATCTGTTATAAGAGTTACTAATTTCTTTTTAGTTTTCCTTTCTGCAAATTTTATCCAATTAAAGAGATTTTGATAAGTTTCAGTTTTGCTCTTCATTAAATAGCAAAACCCATATCTAGAATAATGGTCCATTATACTTAGTATGTAACGAGCTCCTCCTACACTTGGTTTTTTAGGACCTATTAAATCTGCAAATACTACCTCTAAAGGTTCTTTGGTAGTAAATCGATCAACTCTATTAGCCGGTGTGACCCTGGCCTTACTTTGATTACAAATATAACATTGCAAATACTTATTACAAGGTTTCAAACTTATTCCCTTAGATAATTCAACAGTTTTCTTAAGCATTTTAAAATTTAAATGCCCTAGCCTTCGATGTAACAAGTGAATACATTCATCATGAGGTTTCTTATTTTCATAAACCATGTTAGCCACCTTTAAACCATCATCATTTAACACATATAATTCACCTCTTAAAGATGCAGTAATTCTCTTATCTTCTTTTTCAATTATGCAGTTATCTCCCCTAAATGTAACTACATATCCTAGTTTAACCAAAATTTTAACTGAAATTAAATTAAAGTTAAGTTGTGGTACATATAACATTTTTACATTCTCTTTTATAAAAGAACAATATGCTATACCTTGACCTTTAGCTTTCAGTTTCCAGCCATTGGCTAACGATATCTGCTGTGTACTCTTGGACATTTTAATAAAATGTTTCTTATCATTAGTTATACAATGTGATGCTCCACTGTCAACCACCCATAAATTATTTTTTACAGCTTCGTTAGTATACATGGCTAACTCTAAATTTTTATTTTTCTTTTGATGACTTTTAGTATTCTGGCCAGCTTTCTGGAGTTTTGCCTTTTTACAAAATCTTGCCAAATGTCCTCTTCCTCCACAATTAAAGCACTTTTTAATTGCGTATGCAGTAGGAGTTTCATTATCTTCTTTTTGAGGTTGCTGCCTCCTTAACTCGTCTCTTTCAAACCTTCTTCTGGCCTCTTCAATCAATCTGCCAGTTATATCAGTTAAAGTTAGGCTTTCCTTTGGCAATATTTCAAGGGAAGTTACATAGTTATCATAGGTTTCATCGAGGGAAGATAGTATTATATAGACTTGATGTAGTTCAGAGAAAATAAGCTCTTTCTCGTGCAGTTCTTGAAAAATGCTTTGCATAGTTTTCAAATGACTCAGCATATCACCATTCTTATGGAGATGTGTACTGAAAAGTTTCCGTGTTAGATTTATGTGAGCACCAATATTATCTCTAACATAAATCTTCTTCAGCTTCTGCCAACACCCAACAGCTGTATTCTCTCCGTGGATAAAAATAAGCTGGTTATCAGTTAAGGTTAACCCAATAATACAAATTGCTTGTTCATTTTTATGCATAAATTCTTCTATCTTTAATTTATCTTCCTTATCCTCTGGATCCCATTCTTCTACGTTTGGTGGATTTTCAATTATGTTCCACAAACCTTCTCTTCGTAGAAGCAGACTACATTTCATAGACCATGATACATAGTTTGTTCCATCCAACTTGGATATCAGGGACAAACTTTGTAGATTGACTTGTGCCATGTTTTCTTATATGGATATAAAACTATAATTAATAAAACACAGCTGTCTGTTTACTGTAATGTAAAACAACACAAACTCTCACTTTTACATAAATCTGTTTTATCCTAGTTAAACTGACTTTGCAGCCTCTGGGCCCATAACCAGTGTTAAGCCTGGTTTCCCCAACCAGGGTTAGGGAGACAAGCTAAACAGAATGTGCAGCTTAGTCAGATAGGCACACAGATAAATGAGTGAGCTAAGCTTGTATGTTTATTAAACATACAGTAAAAATGACAGATACGCTTGTGCTATCAAATATATAGTTTATTCCATTATGAGTTCATAGCATAGTCAAAATAACAGTCCAATAGTCATGTATCATTTAGTCAGTCCATTCAGGGATATTCAGTTAGCAAAGTCGGTGTTGAATACCCTATGTCAATTCACTTACAAGTCTGTCCTTTGTTTTCTCTCCCGTTCGAGGAATGCAGTCTTGTGTCCTTGCAGTAATCAGGAATCATCAAAGCCAGAGAGATAGCAAGCTGCTGTCTTGCTTCTTTTAAAGTGCTTTCACAACCACTCCCTTAATTACTGTCCCACAGTTAAAGTTGCAGACACTTTAACATATAAACTATGATTACATATTATTATTTACCTAAACCAGTTAGGGTAAACCAATGTTATCCCTAACAGATACTATAGATCTGTATCCCCATATCCTTGCCTCTTGGAGAAAGGTCCTCTTCTACTCTGTGTATATGAAAGATGGGACAGGGAGATATATAGACAGAAAGTACTATATAACCTCACTGTGTTACAAAAACTCTATCCATTTTTATCTTTTCTCTAAGTAACATCAAATGAAGCACCTTCACATGAGCTGAAGCCTCAACTGACTTTGATGGTCATTCAACAGAAAAAACTTTTCTGGCCCAGTCTACATAATGAAATGAAGAGTACAGTGTTTCTCTACCCCTTATTAATTTATTCATTTATTTTAAAATAATGATGAAAAGGGGAAAATCAGAAATATCATTATAATAAAAATACATACTATGTCAAGAAAAGAAAAGAAAAGAAAAGAAAAGAAAAGAAAAGAAAAGAAAGGAAAGGAAAGGAAAGGAAAGGAAAGAAAAGAAAAGAAAAGAAAAGAAAAGAAAAGAAAAGAAAAGAAAAGAAAAGAAAAGAAAAAAGATATGTCACAAGGCTAGAAACCAGAAGACTATGTATTCTAGTTTGATTTTAGACAAGAAAAACTGCTAGGTGACTTTGAGCCAGTTGCACTCCCTCTCTCAGCCCAATTCATCTCACAGGGTGATCATTATGGGGAAAATAGGAGAAGGAAAGAGAATTAGGCATGTTTTCTGCCTTCAATTATTTAAAAAAATAATAAAAGTTCTTTTTTAAATCTTATCTAACTTCTTTAGCAAGAGTGTCAATAGATTTTATATTATGCATCATACAATAATATTTATAATTTATTGGACTCCATTCAAAAGGATTGTCAAAAGCAAGATTTTATTGGAATTGTAATAAGATTAAAGGCTTATTTAAAACACTTGTTTTTTTAATGTCCTGCATTTATCTCATTTTGAGGGAAAGTAGTGAATTATATAAATATAATTGTGTCACAAAAGCTAAACTTTCTCCAATATTCTAAGCTAATATTCTCTCAAACTATATAACTTAATAGTTAGAATATTTTAAATATTTTTAAGTTATCAAAATATAAAATAGAAGTGAAAATGAAAATACTTGGAAAATAGAGAGAAAATGGGAAAAATATATGGTAAAGAGGGAAAGAAAGAAAAACATTGACTTTCAGCTCTTTTTAGCATCCTAGAATAAAGTAATAACATTAGAGACTCAACTTTTTACTTTTTCATACTGTATCTACTAGCCATCTCTATAACAATGAACTTATTTAATCAGCAAGACTCAATGTCATAAGTGTTAGAATTTGACAACCTGGTAATGTAAACTGATTCTTTGTGCCCTTACTACAACCAAAATATTGATATTGGGCCTTTGGCTCAATTCACTCAGTGGATTCAAGATCAGATTGCATTTGCCACCTATGAGTGGATTGCCAGACAGGGAGAACATGTTATTGATCTGATCGGTTAAGAGATTTCAACTAGTGGGATCCAAGAAGAAAACCTTCTCTGCCATTGCCTCCAACTTATGGAACAACTTACCTCAAGAAGTGAGGGAAGCTCTCACTCTTCTGGCCAAGATGGGGGTGTGATTAGTAGTTTGAGGGTACTCCCTCTGCCTCTTTTAACTTTTTTAAATTTTAACCTTGTTCATGATTCCATTTTTATCTTTGTTTTTTTAACCATGCTTTTTATATTACTGAATGTTTTTGTCATCGGTTGTCCAAAGTGATTTAAATTCTAGGTAATTTCAATGGTATAGAAATTTGATAAATAAATAAACATACATTGATTTGCACCCCTTAATTCTTTTCACCTCCCTTAAGATAAGTAAGTAGACTGCATTGTTTTAGTATTGCTGTACTGTGTACTATGTCCCATAAACAATTCTTAATTCTGGAATAAAAAGAAACAAAGGAAAACATCACTAAATAGATTATGGCAATTGCAAAGTCTTACCCACTACTATTACAATATGCACAGAGATAGAATAATTGCTTTAATCAAAAAAGCAACTTTTTTTAATGAGGAAACATCCTTTTTCTTCTGAGAAAAAAAAAAAGGCTTCATACTGCAGTTAGAGTTACAAGTAAGGAAGATAAAGATCTGGTGAAAGACAAATGTGGAAGATTGACCAGTGTTGAGTTCTGCCTCTGGCAATTTATAGATTTTGACATTATCATAATATTGATTGGCCCAATTATTTCCACATTTGTATTCAGTTTGCCATATTGCACCAGTGTTTTATAAAGTGTTGCAAAGTGGGTCCTGGGGACAATTTCATGTGTATGTGTTATAAAACCATAAAGGGTTAGCATTTTGGCCAGCATCTCCTGTGTGAATCCATCCATAATTTTAAAATCTGCACTGTAGTCTTTTCTTTGGGTCTCAGAATCAAGTGGCACTAAGTTAGTGTGAAGGTGAGGATATTTGGCTTGTTTTCTAGCATTCTTTGCCTTACTTGGCTTTGTTCTAGATAGGCTAATAATTTATATCTTTGTTTAACTTCTGAGGAATTGATTAGGTATAATTTGTTTTTAACATTGCTTTTTTATTGTCTTAATTTTTCTATGGGTGATGTTTTAATATTTTCATAATATTTTAATATTAACAGTTCATCTTTGGGTGCATTTTCTGGGCTGAAAGATAACTTAGAAATTATTTTATAAGTAAAACTTGCAAAATAAATTTATATTGACCTGTAACCTTCTCATGGAAGATGCCTTGGAAGATGGCTGGAAGATGGCTGGAAGATCATGGAAGATGCCTTGGAAGACCACGAAGGCACAGTTTCCATTGGTGGTAGAACCATCACCAACCTGCGATTCGCAGATGACATCGATGGCCTGGCAGGAAATGAGGATGAACTATTGAGCCTTGTCCAACACTTAGATAAAGAGGCTTCAGCGTACGGCATGGAGATCAATGCCGAGAAAATCAAGCTGATGACGAACAGTACCCAAGGTATCTCCTCAGACATCAGAGTCAGCGGAACACCCCTAGAGACAGTAAAAAATTTCAAATATCTTGGGTCCATCATTTCCGATGAAGGCTCAAAACCAGAAGTAATGGCAAGGATAGCACAAACAACAGCTGCGCTTTCGAAGCTCCAAATTATTTGGAAAGATAAGAACATCAGTCTGCGCTCAAGGATCCACCTAATGCGCTCCCTCGCAATATCAATCTTTTTATATGCCTGCGAAACCTGGACACTCAATGCGGATTTACAAAGAAGAATCCTTGCAACAGAAATGAGATGCTACCGAAAGATCCTTGGCATCCACTACACAGACCATGTGACAAATGAAGAGGTCTTAAATAAAATACAACAGGCAATAGGACCACACGACAACCTTCTTACTGTCGTCAAGAAATGGAAATTGAGATGGTACGGACACGTGTCTCGCTCTACTGGCCTCGCAAAGACCATCATGCAAGGGACGGTAAGAGGAAGCCGCAAACGGGGAAGACAATGAAGGAGATGGGAGGATGATATCCATGATTGGACAGGCTTGAACCTGGCAGCATCCCAGAGAGCAGTGGAGGACAGAGACGGATGGAGAAGCGTGGTGGTTAAATCTTCGCAGGCGCCCCAACGACCTCAAAAGAGGTCACGGGATAGGTGAGGTGAGAGAACCTTCTCATCTACTTCAGTAATTACGAGAAGAGATAATACAAAACCAATGCTCTGATGGGATTCCGTGAATTGTACCTTCCTTATTTAAAAATTTATCATGCTTATTGAAAGTTTTTCCCTATCTTCAGCTGGTTCTAAAAGCAAACTGGGGCTATAAATCTTTGAAGATTTGGTATAAATTGCATGCATACATTTACAGATATAAGAAATAGAAAGAATTTTTTTCAAATAAATAAAAGCAAAGAGATTTTATTTTGATTCCCCCATGTGTTAGCACTTTCATATATTATATAAGCTTGCCTAAATATGCATGTTATATGTACATTAACTGACACTGAAAGAACTTCTATTATTATAATAACTAGTGAAGAGACTGAGTTGTATGACAGTGGTTACTTTCAGCCCACAAGGCATGGTCTGTTGACTAGAAATGGTTCATGCCAAAAATATGAAAGTCACATTTTCTGCCTATTAATCCTTTTTTTTTTTCCTTTTAGTTATCCTAAAGAAAAATCATATCACTGAATGGTCCCTGTGATCCAAGTTTTTGGAAAAATTCATAGCCAAATGTTTAGCGTTAGACATTGCTAGTGAGATTTGGTAGGTAGGTTAAGGCTATAAAATGGGTCTGGAGAAACAGTAAGGAAAACATATGAAACCCCCAGTTTGGAATTGTTGTGAGGTAAGAAAAATATTGGTGCTAAGCATATCAGAAAGGGAGGAAGCAGCATAAATTAGAGGTAAAATCACTTATATGTGATCAAGTCATTATTGACTCTGAGCAGCCACATAGATTTTCTTTGTGATGGAGGTAAAAAGTTAAATGCAAATTGTTGGAAGTTTAATTGTTATTGTTGCTGCTGTTGCGGCTCAGTAGAATATAACTGTTCTTAACTAAGCAAACTTGTTAGCTTGCAATTCTAATAGTTTTACTTTCACAGCAGGCTCGTAAACCTGCACTTCTGGTTGGCCCGCTGATAGTGGATCGTGATTGGTCGTTGTCGGCTGATCTGATTGGCTGTTAGTGGGTCGCCGCTGATTGGACGCTTTCCAGCGCGGCAAACTCAAATTATTGGATGTTGTGACAACAGCCAGCTCTATAAAAGGAGCTGCTGCTGCCCTAGTATTTTGCTCTGTTCTGAAGTCACTAATAAAGAGTTGGAGTCACTATTCGATGCCTCGTCTCCGTTCTTGAGCCCACTCTCCCAGATCTAACACTGGCGACGAAGGTGGGATGCGGAGACGATAGAGCTGACTGATCACTCATTGAATGCAACAGAGCACGTGGCTGAGAGCACACCAATAGTGGCAACATGACCAGCGGCGCCATACCACCCACTCCATTTGATCCGGCTAACGAAGACTGGGACTCATATATGGACAGGTTTCAGATGTTCCTGGAAACCAACAACTTGAAGGATGCTACGCCTGGCAAGAAACGAGCTGTATTCCTGACCCATTGTGGCCTGGGGGACTCTGTGGCTTTGCCAATCTCAAAGAAGCCATGAGAGATCGAATAGTTCTGGGTCTAAGAGACCCCACAACCCAGAGCAAGATTATGGTGAAGGGAAACATTGGCCTCACAGATGTCATCACCGATGCTACTGCAGCAGAAGCAACCAGGAAGTCGGCCGCTCGAATGCGCCGAGCAAACGGACCACACTGCCAACTCACCAGTAATACTACGCCTGAGAGGCACGCAACGACCACCCACCATGAAGACCTTGAATCCTTATCAGAAAGCGAGGGAGAGGAGGTCAACAGACTCAGGTCAGAACGTGATCAGCGAGATCAACAGAGTCGTAAGCCCTCATATCAGTGTGCGGATGCGGGGGAAACCACCCACGATCAGAATGCACATTCCTAGACGCACTCTGCCATTCCTGTGGAAAGAGGGGCCACATTGCAAAGGTCTGTAGAAGCAAGCGAGGGTCCAGCCCGAACCGAAGAGAAAATAATTTCCGGCAGACAACAGGCACCCCACCAGTAAATCGGGACCATCCAAGCAACCAATGGAACCACTACTACAGAAACCGAGCACCATCCAATTCTACCAGATGAGAAGAGGCACACCAAACCATCACCATCGGTCACGCTTCATCCCTTGATGCAAGAAAAATCCAAGAAGCGACCATGCGTTATGGAAGTCAACTCCAGGTCTTCCCTATCGATGGTTTCCTGGAAAACCCTCAAACATCTGATCCCTGACATCCGTCGCCAGGACCTCAGCACTCAGAGAATTATATTAAAGGACTACCAGGGGAATAGAATCCCAGTCGCCGGTTCCAGCCAAGTCTCCTTCAAGGACCACACCGCAACCCTACCTCTTACCATCGTCAATAGAGATCGACCCACCTTACTAGGCTTACAGTGGTTCGTGCCACTGGGAATCGAACTGGCAGGCATCAACCAGACCGAAGGCGATGATTGGGAAGCGGCCCTTGTCCAGGAATTCCAGGAAGTTTTCACCGAGAAGCTAGGCAAGTACAAGGGATCCCCCATATCATTTAATCTCTGCCCTGATATTGCGCCCATTCGCCTTAAGCCTCGTCGAGTGCCCTTTGCACCCAAACCAAATATTGACGAAGAATTGGACAAATTAATAGCCCAAGGCATGCTGGAACTGATTGACCACACCCAATGGGAGACCCCAATTGTAACCCCCATAAAATCTGACAGATCTTTGATAATTTGTGGGGATTACAAGGCCACCCTGAACTACGCACTTCAGCAGAGCACTTACCCCATGCCTGTGGTCCAACACCTCCTTCATTCCCTTGGGGGCGGAAAAATATTCACAAAATTGGACTTATCCCAGGCATACCAGCAGCTGCCCATAGATGCAGAGACTGCAAACTATAGTCACGCACAGAGGTGCATTCAAGTGTAATAGACTCCAGTTCAGAGTGACCGTAGCACCTGGCATCTTCCAAAGTCTGATGGAGAGATTGCTACAAGGCATAAAAGGGGTCGTGCCATATTTCGATATTGTCCTGATAGCTGCTCCCACTAGAAGTATACTAGAAAAGCAATTAAGAATAGTCCTCCAAAAATTTAAAGATGCTGGCCTGAAGGTCAAGAAGGACAAGTGCCAACTTTGTACTGAGAGGGTTGAATTCCTTGGTTACCTTCTTGACAAACAAGGAATTCACCCTACTGAGAAAAAATTGGCTGCAACAAAAAACGCCCTGAGATCAAGGAACAAAACAGATCTCCAAGCCTTCCTGGGACTCATTAACTCTTATAACATCTTCCTACCCCAGAAGGTGACTGTTGCTGAACCCCTGCATAGGCTCCTCGACAAGAAAGCTTCCTGGGTCTGGGGACATCGAGAAGATCGAGCCTTTCAGCAAGTAAAAGACCTTTTAACATCAGATGCTGTACTAATACAATATAACAAGACTTTACCCTTAACTGTCACCTGTGACGCCTCACAGTTTGGAGTAGGAGCCCTGAGCCACATCCTGCCAAACTATACTGAGGCGCCCATTGCATTCTTTTCTAGAACTTTATCTAAAACTGAGAGAAACTATAGCCAATTAGATAAAGAGGCTATTGTGTCTGCGATCAAACAATTCCATGAGTATGTATATGGAAGATCCTTTTCTATAATCACTGATTACAAACCACTACTTGGCATCTTGGTGGGGGATAAACCAACTCCCCGCATCTTATCGCCAAGATTGACACGCTGGTCAGAGTTTCTAGCCGCATACGATTACCAACTGCGACACCGACCGGGGAAAGCAATTCCCCACACTGACGCCCTGAGTCGCTCTCCACTACCAGAAGTCCTGGATGACCCAGCTCCAACCCTTGCTACACTACAAATTGAGACACTTCCATCACCACCACTGACTGCACAAGACATCGCATCAGAAACAAGGAAGGACCCTTGTTTGGCACGAGTCCTCAGCTGGGTGGAAAGAGGTTGGCCTGACAACGAACTCAACGACATCTTCAAGCCTTTCAAACACAGGCAGACAGAACTCTTCTCCCAAAAAGGTTGTGTTTTATGGGGAGACAGAGTCGTCATCCCAGAAAGACTGCAGCATAAGGTCCTAAAACTATTGCATGATGGACACCCGGGCATCGTGCGAATGAAGGCACTAGCAAGGAGCTACACTTGGTGGCCAGGTATAGATAAGCAAATAGAAACCTGGGGCGCCACCTGCAACAAATGCCAGGAAAAACGCTCAGCTCCACCAAAAGCACCACCAACTGAATGGGAAGCACCCCAAGATGCTGTCCCATATCCACATCGATTTTGCAGGACCCACCAAGGGGCATACATTTCTCATAACAGTGGATGCCTATTCCAACTGGCTTGAGGTCCACAAAATGAAGAGCACCACCACAGAGACAGTCGTTAAAAAACTAAACAGACTATTTGCTACACACGGCTTGCCAGATGTCTTGGTTTCAGACAATGGCCCACAATTCACCGCCTTGGCATTTGAGCAATACCTAGCAGACTGGGGGATACACCACGCTTTAACATCACCGGCCCACCCTGCGGCCAACGGTAGGGCTGAACGAATGGTCCAGTTCATAAAGAAAACCTTACACAAGATGGAACAAGGGAATATCCATGACAAGGTGACCAGGATGCTTCTCCTCCAACATATCACTCAAAACAGCACCACAAACAAAACCCCAGCCGAACTCCTGATGGGCAGGAAACTTCTATCACATCTTGACCGACTACACCCTGCCTACATTCCAGAAAAGCCCCTGGGGTCCAGCAGCAAGTATCGCACATTCAAGGTAGGCGACCTGGTTTTTGCAAAAAACCTTACTGGTGACCCATTGTGGGTCCCCGCTACCATAACTCAACTTATGGGTCCCCAATCCTACTGCTTACAAACTACTGATGGGAGACTGTGGAAGCACCACATTGACCAGCTATGCTCCAGGCTGGCACCTACCCCCTTCATGAGCCCTGAACTCCAAACCAGGGGGAGAAGGGAAATTGAGGGGGACGAAAACGAACTAGTACCCAACCCAGTACTCGAAAACCAGCAATCAGTGCAACCAAACCTGGATTATTCACCTTCTGGGGAAGAGCCGGGGCAAATGGCCATCTCTCCATGAAGCAGCACGGCGGCATCAGCAAATCCAGAGAGTCCAGATGACAGCCTTGATGGGAACAGAGATGACAATCCCGAGTCACCCATCGGAGAGGTCGGATCACCATTACTGCTGAGTTCGGCAAACAGCCCACCAGAACCAGAGTCCGGGCAAAGACTGGTGGAGCAACGTAGATCAGATAGGCAGGTGAGACGACCTGCCTACCTGCGAGAATACATCACCCCACCCTTGAGACGGAACTTAGGGGGGAGGGGTGTTCCAAACTAAGCAAACTCATTAGCTTGCAATTCTAATAGTTTTACTTTCACAGCAGGCTCATAAACCTGCACTTCTGATTGGCCTGCTGATAGCGGATCATGATTGGTCGTTGTCGGCTGATCTGATTGGCTGTTAGTGGGTCGCTGCTGATTGGACGCTTTCCAGCGTGGCAAACTCAAATCATTGGATGTTGTGACAGAAGCCAGCTCTATAAAAGGAGCTGCTGCTGCCCTAGTATTTTACTCTGTTCTGAATTCACTAATAAAGAGTTGGAATCACTATTCGATGCCTCGTCTCCGTTCTTGCGCCCACTCTCCCAGATCTAACAATAAGCTTCAGAATTGGGGGCAGAGGATAGAAATTAAAAGAGGAGATACATTATCAAAGTTAAACAGAGATGAGTCTGAATTAGGGAGCTCAGAATGGGAAAGCCTAATTTCCCAAGGATTAACATGTGACAACAAAATTTAGGTGAATTATGAGAAAAATCTGTGGGTTTGTAAGAAAGACATATACTGTGGTAGAGAAGTGTGAGATAGGAGTACAGATTCAAGAGAAAAGAAAAAAGTTTCAGATAGGCAGAACTGAGAAAGCAGAAGGATTTCTCCCTGCAATATTCTACTCAGCAAGGATCCCCCTCTCCACAGCAGAAAGGGACAGTTTGGGAACAGAAGAAAATAAACATTTGGGCCAACAGAAGAGGACAGAAAGACTGGAAGACTCTCCAGTGGGGAAAATGCTAGGGGATCCATTAGAAACAAATTAAACCCTGAAGAATCTAAAAATTTCATGAAGATTGGAGAAATAGATTCATTTAGGATAAGAAAGAGGCAGTCTAACCCTGAAGAATGCAGAGGAAAAGTAAGAAAAGTGCTTAGTCTTCAGCTGTTGGATTTAGTATTGCATGAGGGAAGCAAAAGCCCATTTGGGGTAGTGCTCACAACAGGCTAGAAACTAGGAGATTGTAAGTTCCAGTCAGGATTTAGGGAAACAACCAATCATACCTAAGAAAAATCATTTCTGAAATCTTCCCAAGAAAATTGCAGGGACTCATCCAGGCATTAACACTAAACCTGAAGGCACCAAAATGTCAGGGTTCCAAGTAATACATAATAAACAGAGCTCCAAGACAAGTAGGTTCCTCAAAGAATACATATCATACTGGCATAAGGTAGTGAAAACTGACTCAATATTCCTGCGGTTTTCACCTAATTAAAAGTAAAAGTTTTTTCCTTTTCCCAAATGTTCAGTCACATGGTCCAATCAAGGTCCCATCCAGGTGTCAGATGACATCACTCCTCCTCTCCCTGGCCACCTGTGGGAATGTCCTTGATTCCCAGGAAAAAGAATTTTGTTTTAATTACAAGCCCCCTCTATCTCTATTCCTCCTCCCTATCTCTCAGGTCCAATGTGGCAACACTGAAGCCTCAAAATGGCCTCGGTCAGGTCAGCTTCAGGGTTGACACAAAAAGGAAGGGGAATAGCTTCAATTCTGTAATAAATATTATTGGTATCTAAGTGAGAAAGGATAAACTGATAGATCTTAGCAAAACTCATTCTGTGAACCAAAGAGCATCATCCCGTTGAGTTTAATAGTGTTTATAGGTTGTTGTTTTTTTGTGCCAGCATGGTACCATTTTGCCATTTGTATATCTGTATCCTTGTCTCTTTTTATTAATAATGAGGCATTATTGTTCACAATTAAGTAAGATTTTCATTTTTGCTAGATTTCATAGAATGGGATTGTGGGAGGGACCTGACCCAGGTCCTTGCTAGATAACAATTTGGCATCAGGGTTTGCTTAAAGTAAATTGCAAAGATGCTTGTAAAGAGCCACTTAGAAATCTCAGGGGAAAACCAGCTTTTTGAACCCGAATGTTCTCTGCTTTAACAGACTAAGTACGTTAAGTAGTGTATTATGAATCATTCCATTGTAACACTGCTTCTATAATTGTAATGCTACATGGAATAGAACTAGAAACTAATTTCAATTCAAGAAAAGTCAGCAACTGATAGAAAAAGGAATGGATTTGTATGACTGACAGATCTACTTTCTAATCATAGATCATTAGGGTCTGTATAGTTATAGTGTTTTACTGAGGAAGAGTTAATTTCTTTGCCTGGAAAAAAGACACCTACATTTTAATGTGTTTTAGAAAGCACATAATATGAAGAGACCTAACTCTAAAACCTTAAATATATAATTCTCTAATTTTTCACATTTCTTGTTACAGAGCGCTTCTACTAAAAGGGGAACAGAGATAAAAAGATAGACAAAAAAAAAATCCCTTACAAAAAGTCTCTGAATTTGTCAATCAGAAACTGATATGCTTGTTCCCCACAAAAGGAGAAGTAGACATCTCATGCTGCCCCAAAGCCGACTTCATCTCCTCAGCAGAGTCTGCTATACTCCAAATTTCATCAAAGGACACTTGCAGGAAGTGAGGGGAGGGAGAGAAATATGAGATGGTGAGTACAACAGCATGGTTACAGCCCTATTCCTTTTTACAAGTGTTGCATATATGTGTAAAATAAAATGTATTTTCTCTGATTGTGTATTTTCAGCCACTCCCCTGAAGACGCCATTGTTTCATCCCATTTTATTCAAAATGGAAGCAATTATATATCTAGCCTTGCCTTGCTAGTCAATGAAAAACAG
The DNA here is from genome assembly GCA_033807585.1 of Hydrophis major. Lineage (NCBI taxonomy): Eukaryota > Metazoa > Chordata > Lepidosauria > Squamata > Elapidae > Hydrophis > Hydrophis major. The sequence goes on along the minus strand of CM066328.1, from coordinate 391,399,296 downwards.
AAATTTTCTCACTTCTTGCCTTAGCCCTGGTCAGTGATTTATAATCTAATCTGGTTATAAATGAGAGTAAATGGAACCTCTAGTAAATCAGACCTTTAGATCAATGGGTCTGTATAAATAATACACATTTCATCTAAAAATAAAAATGTGATGGAAGAGACAAAATATGCCACCTTTTGGCCATTTAAAAGCAAAAAGCAAAAGTCATCTTTAACTAGATTTATTGAGTAAGAAAATACATTAGGTACAGAAATCTTGGCATCTGAATAGATTTACTTTAGATCTGATTTATCTTTAACTTCATTAAGGCAGAGATTAATTGATCTTCTTGCTAACCTCTAACTGATGCACTTGGGAAGTGGCTAGCCATTTTCATTGATTTCATTCATTTTCATGATAAAGAATATGCAATAATTCTGCATTTGTAATAATTTATAATAATAATAATTTGTCATTGATCTCCTCGAGACCAAATAAAATGGTGTTTGGATGTTTCTGTTCACACTCAACAGCTTCTCTGATAAGGATTGGGATATCCTTATTTGTCTGATTTATGTTTTTTTTGTGGATTGGGTTGTGGTTGTTGTATAGAGATATGGATAGTAGCTATTGTATGTTCAAGTTTTTGCATTGTGTCTTTTTTTTTTTCAAGGTTGGATAATCTTTCTTTTAAAGCGTCTAGGGATGCTACTATGGTGTCAAGGGATGTTATTCGTGTTTCTATGGTTTCAACTCTTTTAAACAGATCCAGTTTGGGTCTGCATGATTTGCAGAGATATGGAAACTCATTGGATGATTCTAGGTATTGAATCATTTGCTCAGGTAATCCCAAGCAGTCATAATGAGTGTATTTGATACATAGAGAACATTTGATGGAATTTTCATTATCCTTTAGAGTTTTGTAGCATTTAAGGCATGTGCAGGAGTCTTGTGGTTCACTAGTGGGGATTACTTTCTCTTTAGGTTATGGTTTGGCATTGGATTTTTTTCTTGGCATGGTAGGTTTGTTAAGATGGTACATTGATTAAGTTACTTAATGAAACAATTTTGAGTAATCAATATAGTCAATATCACACCAATCAATCAATTGCAATAATATCTCTAGTCAAATAATTTTGCTAAGCAACAATCAGCTTTATCAATTAATTACACAAACCACTAATCAATTAATTACATTAATCATTAATCACACTGTTCAATTAAATTCACTAAATCATTAATTTTACTAATCAATTAAATTACATGAATCTTGATCTTTTAAACTAATCAGTAATCACACAATTTGCACTATTTGGGTCAGTCAAGGAGACTCCACTGTCCTCGTGACCACTGAAGCATCCCTTTGCCTTTATTACCCGTCCAGAGTGACTTTTGGCTCCTAAGAGCCTCAGGGCTTGAAGAAATCAGCGGGACTTCACAGAGACCTCACCGCTTTTGTTGGTTATGCAACTTGAATAATGAATAATGAATAATGGATTGTTGTGAATAGGTTTACAACTGGCTTCTCAAAACTCATGCTTTTATCTTTCTTGGTGACTTCAATCTACCTCATATTAACTGGACCCTAAACGAATGTACAACTGAACCTATACATGCAACCTTCTACAATGCTGTTACAAATCTGGGACTGGAACAACGAGTAACCAACAATACTAGACTTAACAATTGCCTTGATCTTATCTTCTGCAATAGTTTGAATTTAATTTATGGAATACAAACTAAAGAACTCTTTTCCAACAGTGACCACAATATGATTGAATTTGTCTCAGCATATGCCCACACAAAAATCATCACAATGATGTAATCCCCAATTATAACTTTAAAAAAGGCAATTATGATCTTATAGACAATGATCTCTCATCCCTTGATTGGGAATCTCTATTCACTGGATGTAATACTGTTGAAGACCATTACAATATATTTTTACTTATAGTCAAAAGAGTCATCAAACTATATGTACCAATAACAACTCCCCCCTCCCCCCCAAAAAAACAGATTACCCATAACAATAAGGAAACTTCAATTCAAAAAGAGATCACTCTGGCGGAAAAACAAATCTGGTCATGTTGCCAACTTCAAAAGCCAATACAAAAATTTATGCTACCAGATAAAGACTGAATGCACCAATTATCACATTAAACAAGAGGAAAACCTTCTACGCACCAATTCCACCTGCACTTTTTACAATTTTGTTAGAAACAAACTAAAAGACTCAAGGTCCATCCCACCCCTGATAGGACCTAATGGTAAAGACTGCAATGATGACATCATTAAAGCCAACCTCTTTAACACATTATTTGGCTCAGTATTTGTAAACAGCAATGGATCATGCCCAGTATTTCCTAGCCAAACCACAGAAAACTGCAATGATATTATACCTATTGATTTTACAGAAGACAATGTTGAAAAAGCACTACACAATCTAAAACCATCTCTATCTATTGGACTGGATGAAATATGTTCCTACTTCTTAAAAATCTACCCACTTCCATAGCCGAACCTCTAAGCATAATCTTTGAAAAATCTTTCAGGACCAGTTCATTGCCTAACCTATGGTCACAAGCCATGGTCATCCCCATCTTCAAAAAGCCTAGTTGAAAATTACAGACCAATCTCCTTATGCTGCATCACCTGTAAAATTATGGAATCAATTATTAACCAAATCCATTATCCTCCACTTAGTGACAAACAACCTACTCTCTGGTTTCAGAAAAAAAATATCCTGTAATCTGCAACTCTTACACTGCAAAAACATATGGACTACACAACTCAATCAGGGCAAAGCAATAGACTCAATCTACATAGACTTCTGTAAAGCCTTTGTTTCAGTGGTACATGACAAACTAGTCCTAAAACTAAAATCTTATGGTATCTCTGGACAACTGCATAACTGGATAGAAGCATTCCTGTCAACAGACAACAAATGGTCAAAATTGGGAGTGTCCTATCACACTCTATACCTGTCAATAGTGGTGTCTCCCAAAGCAGTATTCTAGGACCAACTCTTTTCATATTCTACATAAATGACCTCTGTGATCATATCAAGAGCAACTGCGTTCTCTTTGCTGATGATGTAAAGCTGTTCAATACCACACAGAATGGTCAAACAGATGGCAACTTCAAATCTCAACAAATAAATGCTCTGTCTTACATATTGGCAAAAAACACATCAGAAAATAAAATACAAGCTGAATAGTCAAGACCTTGTTGATGATCCAAGCTCTGTAAAGGACCTTGGAATACTCATCTCTAATGATCTAAGTCAGGCTTGTCCAACCCACGGCCCATGGGCCGCATGCAGCCCAGGTCACCTCGTAATGCAGCCCAACGCCCACCCCAACCTTCATGAAAGATCCAGCGAGAAGGAAGAGGAGAGGTAGGCACGAGGCGGGGCAAGGCAAGCAACAGAAAAGGTGGGCAGCCACAGCCCAAAAGTCCTGCCTTGCCACCTCCTGCTTCTGCCCCTGCTGCTGCCCCCGCTGCATTTGCAGGAGGAGAGGTAGGTGTGAGGCGGGGCAAAGAGACCAACAGAAAAGGCGGGCAGCCACAGCCCAAAAGTCCCGCCCTGCCACCTCCTGCTGTTGCTGCCGCCGCCGTCATCGCTGCTGCTTCTGCCCCTGCCGCTGCTGCCGCTGCCGCTGCTGCTTCTGCCCCTGCCACCACTGCCGCATTTGCAGGAGGAGAGGTAGGCGTGAGGCAGGCGAGCTTTCTTCCCCCCCTCTCCCCCACCCCACAAAATTTGGCCGGAAAATTAATAATAAATAAATAATTTTAATAAATAATTAATAATAAATAATATTTTATTTTATTTTATTTTATTTTATTTTATTTTATTTTATTTTATTTTATTTTATTTTATTTTATTTTATTTTATTTTATTTTATTTTATTTTATTTTATTTTATTTTATTTTATTTTATTTTATTTTATTTTATTTTATTTTATTTTATTTTATTTTATTTTATTTTTATTTTTATTTTATTTTTATTTTTATTTATGTGCGGCCCAAAACAAATTTTCATCTTCTAATGTGGCTCAGGGAAGGTGAAAGGTTGGACACCCCTGATCTAAGTATTAGAGCCCACTGTAACTACTTAGTCAAAAAGGCATTAAGGGTTGTTAACCTAATCCTACGTAGCTTTTAATCTGGTAATATCACACTACTAACTAGAGCATACAAAACATTTGCTAGAGAAAGTTTTTTGGCTGATCCAGGACTTTAAGAGGCATTTAATCCTGAGAACTATGACTTTTTGAAAAATACTTGGTTTCCAGAGGAGGATTTCAAGCCGCAAAATTGAGGTGCTGAAAGGAAAGTTTACCCTCCTTCCCTATGGAATCAACAAATGGCCATTGAGAAACCTGTTGTTTTTTATAAAAGGTAAAAACTTGGCTTCTTGTTATAAGTGGGAAGGGAGAGGACAAAAAAAAATATTAAGATCTTGCTGGAGGAGATGCCTTGAAGATCTTGAGACTAGAAATTGATTGCAACAAGGCTGTAAAATACAGATTGGGCTTTTTTTCTTCTCCCTTTTACTGATACCACCCCAGGAAGAGAAAGCAAGAACTTTGTGCGTTGTTTGGACTGATTGATGTCTCTGGGACTTTGAGGAATTGTTTTAACTTTTGAAACATTTTGGTTGCTCTAAGAAGAACAAAGAATGGCTTTATCTGATGATGAACTTAGAAAGGAATATCAAGAAAGTAAGGACGCTGTGAAAGAAGCTTTCCTTTATTTAGAAATGGCGCTTGCTATTTATCAGCAAACACAACAACAGATGGAGGAAATAGAAGGAGAAGAAGAAAAAGAAGAAGAAGACGCCATCTTCAGTGAATCTAAAAAAATAATTAAGAGAGAAAGGAGAAAGAAAGGAAGGAAAATGAAGGACTTAAGACTTAAAAAAACACTTAAGAAAGTAAAAAATAAGATGCAAAACCAACTTAATGATACTGAGCAAAAGGAGAAAGGATTACAACAGAGAGGGAAAGCTAAAAAGGTGGAGATTGGGGGGGGGGGGGGGTAAAAAGGCCAGGGGGGATAAGAAAGGAAGGGAAAAGGGAGGGAAAAGCCACAAAGGTATGAAACAAGATGGGAAAAAAGGATTTTTTTTTAGGGATAAAGGGTAAGTATAATTTCTTTAAAAAAGAAGATTCTGCAAGGTACATAAGATGGTACTATGTATTAGAAATAGAAAACTAGAATGTTATAAGAATTAATAAAAGATTAAAATATTGAAATGTTTAGTAATGACAGATTATAAAATTTAATAAAATTGTAGCACTTGTTTTTTGAAATAGACAATCGGAATGTTATAAGATTTAATATTTAGATTTATTATCTAATTATATTAATTATTATAAATTTATTATTTTTTCTCTTTAAAGATTAGTAGGTAGAATGTACTAAGCAGAATCAGATTGGGTATCAGGCGTTATTTTAAATATTAATTTAGGGGGAGGATAGAAAGGCATCATACTCTGATCAGTGATTTCAGGAGAAATTCTTTTATTTTTCTTACTATAGGGAATGAGATAAATGGATAATTTGGAAAGAATGGACAAAAAATACACATACAATGATTTAAATTAAAATGAATCAAATAAAAACATTTGCTAGACCAATACTCAAATACACCTTATCAGTCTGGAACCCACATTATGTATCTGATATTAACACAGTTGAGAAAGTCCAGAAATATTTCACAAGAAGAGTTCTGCACTCCTCTATTCATTGTAAAATACCTTATGCCACCACTCTTGAAATTCTAGACCTAGAAAACCTTGAATTACGCCGTCTTCTATCTGATCTAAGTATGGTATATAAAATCATACATTGCAACGACTTGCCTGTCAATGAATACTTCAGCTTCAACCATAACAACACAAGAGCAAACAATAGATACAAAGTCAAGGTTAATCGCACCAAACTTGATTGCAGGAAATACGACTTCAACAACAGAGTGGTCAATGTCTGGAATACTCCAGCTGACTCTGTGGTTTTTTCCCCAAACCCCAAAAACTTAGACTGTCTACTATTGACCTCACCCCTTTCCTAAGAGGTCTGTAGGGGGCGTGCATAAGCACACCAACGTTCCTACTGTCCCTGTCCTATTGTTTCTTTTATATATATTTTTTATTTTTCTTATATGTATCCATGTATTCATAACTATGTTTTTACTTATACCTATTATCTTGTAAGCGATTGACAAATCAAAATAAATAATAAATAAATAAATAGACTTTTTTTTTACTCTTCATTTGAAATGAACAGATTTGGACATAAAGCTATTCACTGTTGGAGATTGTTTCCAAATTTACAGACATCCCTTGCAGCCCATGAGTTTCTTCAAGAAAGTCAAGCACAAATAGAGCATAATTAAACAGAGGCAGAGAAGCATAAAATGAGAGAAATCACATCATGCTAATATTTCTTGTTCAGCAGATGGTGTGAGATGCCAGAAATGATCAGTACAGACTTAATTACAGGAATAGCCCAATAGATTCTTGGAAGAGAGGAGGGTGACTATGAATTTGACAATGCAGATATTGTATGAGAAACAGTAATATTGGCTATCAGGGTAACCAAGTGAAAGATATATAAGCAGCCATTGATGGAGAAAGGAATGCAGCCTGAAATTCTTAAGGGAGGGGGACATGTAGTGACAAGATACTCATGTCATTTATTTTTATATAACATGCATCGTTCAACAGGTACTTAATAAATTTAAACTTATATAATTATTATTAAACATTTGTAACAATTATTGTATAAAGATACAGTTAGTATAAGAATGATGATGGAGTGTAATCCTTTATTTCAGGGGTAGTCAACCTTTTTATACCTATCGCCCACTTTTGTATCTCTGTTAGTAGTAAAATTTTCTCTAACCGCCCACCAGTTCCACAGTAATGGTGATTTATAAAGTAGGGGACAAAACCCCTACTGCCCACCATGAAAGCTGGAACGCCCACTAGCGGGCAATGGGGACCAGGTTGTCTACCACTGCTTTAAGAGATGTATCTCATGTGTATAATTTCATTTTTCCTTCTGTTAACATGTACATGTATATATTACTGTATGTACTTATACTAGTTCATTCTTCTTAGAACTCATAATGTTTTCAACTAATCATTTTTTAAAAAAAAATGCAGCATAGAAACCAACAGAAATTGAATCAAAACTCAAATAGTATACACTTATGGATAAAAATAAAATAAAATATTGTTTTCATCTTGAAAAAAAACATACCAAAAAGTGAAAGCCCAACTACTTCAGACAGACCATTATTAATTAAACAAAATTTAAAATTATTTGTGACAGCTTTTTAAGCATTTTAGCTTTGAGAAATAGAAGGGAATCCAGAGATCTACTATATGGCAAAAATTCTAAATTTTTATTCCCTCTAGTGATCATCCAGAGTTTTGCACCCCCAGTGCAACAGCACTATCTTCCTTGAGCACTATATATTGTGCTTTGGTGTTACGTTAAATGAAAAGAATGTAAAATGAATGGGATCTGCATTTTTAATCATATATGACTGCAATCCTTTCAAATTAGCAGAACATCCTGACAGAAAATAATTTGAATCAACCAATTAAGAAGTTACTTTAAAAAATAATTAAAAAAAACATCTTCCAAATTGTTTTCTATTTCTAAATGTAATCCTATAGAAACTCAGGATCCTCCTTCTGAATAGTTAAAGATCTACCTGCATTGCAGGTTATTTTTCTTTTTGCCAGGCAAAAACAAACAAAATAGGAAAAAAAAATTGTTTGAAGAAATGTTGGGAGGAAAGTTAGAAATTCCTCCCTGCTTGGCTGCCAGCATTTACATCACACAAAACTTTGCTTTAACAGAATAAAATAATCATGCACACATCCTTGTTCAAATACACCATTCTTCTTTTTTACACATGAAGTTCTAAAGAGATGGAAAAACTGCAAGAAAGAAGTCTCAAAGCAACAAATTTAAACATATCTTTGCAACAAAATTCAGCAGGGACTTCATCTACAGGAGCCATGCATATTCACAAAGTGTACATATCCCTAGGTTTAGCAGACAAGAGCACAGACTCTTTTTGCATTTTTAAATGCACTTTGAAGACTCCAGGAAAAAAAAAGAGAGAGAGAGAGAAAGCAGGTAGAGTGCAAAGATGATTGAACACAAAAACTTCAGCAAACCAGCCCAGGTATTTGCTTGTCATAAGTGTCCAACATCAAAAACTACGTTGTGTGTAGCAACCCCAGATGCAGCAGAAAAGCTATCAAATTTGGGAAATGCTCTGAAAGGTTATGAAACATTTCAAAGTTATTTTATTTGATTTATTGCTTTGAAGCAACTTCCAATTTCAATTTGCAGATTTGTTTCATTGGAGGCCCCAGCTTTATAAGTTAGAAGCCAGATTATTACTTCTGACAAAGTGCTTTGGGGCATCCTGGGAACATGTTTTGTGGTGGGTTTAGTGATAATTTAGTTTCAAGTAAATAATTCCAGGAAAGTCTTCCTTTGTTGCCTATTGGGATGGATATTTTCCTTCTTTCATTTTTGGGATTTTGGGGAGATGGTTGTGTAGTATGTCTTATAAAGAAAAACCATGTTGGATTGTACAGTCCTTTCCAGATTTTCTGACCTTTCTTGTAATACATGAACTGGGCTTTACTTGATATAATTGTCAGAGATTTAAGGGAAGTTTGAATACCAACATTAAAACCTACCGCTATAGGTATTATTTGAAAATATTTGAGCATAAGACAAAAAACAATGTTTCTAAAGTGTTAACCAAGATGTGAACTGAAGTTTTTGTGGATAGGATATAATAAAAACCATCAATAAAATATAGGGGAAAAATACAGATTAACATCCAGAAAAAAAACAAGAACCATTCAAGGCAAAAGAAATAAGATCATTCAACCCAAGACTTGGGAAAGAGCAACATTTTCAATGTTCTGAGACCTTAGGAAAAATATTCAGATGTCAATCTGTCTATACCAACAAAGATCAGTAGTATGCAAACTATGGTATTCTCTGTGACAGTCTACAGAAGTGAAAGTTGGATTAAAAAAAAAAACAATTTTGGAACAGCACTGATGCTTTGGTGTTGAGAAAGACCTCTATTTTTTCTCTCTCTTTTTCCACCTTATATTTCTTCCTGATTGTTAGTTTATGTTTTTATTTATACATTTTGTAAAAAATATTAATAAAATTACTATACTCAGAAAAGCCTCCTGAGAATACTGTGGGCAGTCAAGAAAGAAAACCACAGGATCATCGAACAAATCAAGGAAGAGTTCTTACTCAAGTCACAAATAACCAGGGTCAAATTATCTAATATGGACACTAAAGACCTAGCTCTCTAGAGAAGGGAAAAGTAGAAGGAAAAGGAAGAGAACTATCAATTACAAGGGGAGTAGATTCAGTTAGAATGGTAAAGAATAAACTGTTAGAAGACCTGAAAGAGCAGGTTAGAGACAGATTGTCATAGAGAAAATAATGTAGTTTTTAGGAGTCAACAGTGACCTGATAGCACAAAATTAATCAATCTACAGTAGATGAAATTCAGGGGAGATTGTGTTCAATTAAGTTGGTGCTTCTTGTTGGGAAGCCATTCAGCCCTCTGGATGGCCATACCTTCCTAAGCTTCATCTGGCTCCCACTTTCACTATGGTTAAATGATATTTGAAAACCTGGCTGTTCCAAATGATGTCAATACTTTATTTTTATCTTGAAATGAAACACATACAATATCTTTCAGAAAATAAGCCTCAGAATAAATATTATTCACCATTTATTCTATCAATAAAATTCAATAAAGAATATTACAGTAAAACCTATCAATGTTTCACTTCCTGAATAAATAAGTAGAGAAAAATGATTACATTAAACAATTTGTATAATGTTTAATTATTTTTAAGATTGTCATTCCTGTTAAAGGTTATAAATGTAGTAAAAAAAAAAATTGAGAGTTTGCTGTCATCCATACAATCACGACTACATTACTTAGGTAGGATATTAACAGGGGTGGGATTTTACCTGGTCGGTCCGGTTCTATAGAACTGTTGTTATGATTCTGCGCATTTCGGAGAACTGACATATTGCGCCACTGGCTGGCCCCTCCCCTCCCCACCCACTTGCTCCTTACCTGGCATGCACGCCATCAAACTTGCCTGCTAAATTGCTATTTTTCCTCTTTTTTTTCCGACCATCAGCTGTTCTGCTGTGCCAGGAAATTTAGATTAGCTAGAAAGCAGGAAATCATTGGATTTCTTGCTTTCTAGCTAATCTAAAAGCAGAGTCAAACCTTCCTTAGGACTGAAGCTTTTATTTTTCAGTGCAGACTCAGGTAGCAGATGGCAGAATGGTAGATCTCTAAGTGAATTTGTGAATCTGTGAGCAACTCAATCTGCCTGCCTGCTTTGCCTGTTTTTGGGTAAAAGTTGCTCTTTTTCTAATAAAATAAATACATATGTATATAAATATTTACAATATTTACATACAAGCTACGCCAGCCAGTCACATGACCACCAAGCCACACCCACAAATTAGGCCACATCCACAGAACCGGTTGTTAAGAAATTTGTATCCCACCCCTGGATATTAAGATTGTATTAAGAATGTTGAGAATATTAATTTTACTAATGAAGAAATAGTGTATGATTTAATGTTAGCATTTGTAATAAATGTTATGAGTTCCTTTAATGTTAATATTCACTAACAATGCTTAAGATTTTATTAAAAATATATATAAAAATGTCTATTTTCCAGTTTTCCATCCAAATCTGACTGCAATTAGCAAGTTCTACCATTCTCATTTTCATAATATTGATGATAAAATTTGCTAATGTTATAGGATTCTTGATTATGTATTCTTTGGACTTGTTAAATTGTAGAGTCTATCTAGAATTCTTTGGCCTGTCAAGTGAAAAATAGAAAAATTCTTTATTATGGTGATTTACTACTTACTATAATATTTATTACTTAATATGACACTGTTTGATCCATATGCCATCAAAACTGTTATGTTAAATAATAAATATTACAGTGAATATCTCATGTTATGTCCTGCCAGAAATTATCAATATGCATGTAGATTTATTTTTTATCTATTGTTAAGTAATGGAACTCAGAAATTCTCATTGATCATTTCTGGAACTCAGAAATTCTCATTGATCATTTCTGCAAATGATTCAGAGATCAATCACTAAAATTAGATCTACCTGTTACTTTCCCATGAATCATGGGATAAATATTTTTCTCTACATTGTAGAAGGGAAACAAAGCCATAACAAAACATTAGTGAAAATTTGATCTCATCCTGCAAAGGTATAAGGTGTTCTGAAGATGGAACATCAATTTTTTTTAATCCATAAATCTCTATTTAGCAATTCATTAAAGTTTACATGAGGTTTGTCTGCTTTTTTCCACATATGTTTATTCATAATCTGCAATGTACTTGGCTAAAGCCAATTTATTTTACCTTTCTCTGAATCTGGGGTTCTTGCTCTTGAAAACCAGTGATAGTTGAACTCTAAGACAAGTGAAATATGAAAAAAAAGCCTTTGTTTCTATCTGGGAATGCTACCATGTGGTCTGCAGCTGGGTGAATGCTAAGGCCACCTCTGATTCATGGACCTCGGACGCAATTAAGATCAGATCAAATAGGGAATGAAGCACAGCATGCAGTCTGTGGTGGGATTCAGCCAGTTTACAGCAGTCCGGGAGAACCAGTTGTTAGCTTTCTGAGCAGTTTGGTGAACTGGTTGTTGGAAGAAATCATTAGGGCAGAGAACCAGTTGTTAAATTATTTGAATGCCACCACTGCATACAGTGTTAAGAATGCTAAGAGTTAACTACCATGCAATAACTCACACTGAACATTGCAGCCTAACAAGTCAAGCTGGGGTGAATTCATGAAAAAAACTACTGGCAAAGGATAAAAGGAAAAGCTAAATAGCTGTCTTTTGGAAGATTTCATTGTCTGAACTTTCCACCTATGCTATTTAGCTTTCCTCCCAAACCTCATAAAGTTTAACAGATTAACAGAGTTGGAAGGAACCTCGCAGGTCTTCTAATCCAACCCCCCACCCAACCAGGAGACATTACACCATTTCTGACAAGTGACAGTCCAGTCTCTTCTTGAAAGTTTCCAGTCATGAATCTTCTACAACTTCTGAAGACAAGCTGTTTCTGTTATGTTTGTAAATAGTTTAAATAAAAGCAAGCTTAGGGTAAAGTGCAGGGTTCTGGCCCTGCACTTCTGATTGGGTGTAAAGCGGCTCGATCGGATTGGTTGGGTTCAGAGAATCCGATTGGCCCTTAACGAAAGACTCTTATTGGTTCTGGAGCTAGCGTCTTACAGCTCCCTATTGGTTATTTCACATTAAGGTCACCTATATAAGGCAGAGTTGTTGTTGTTCACTCTCTTAAGTCACTATGTAATAAAGAGCTGAAAGTTCACCAACTAAGATTGTCTCCAGTCATTTCACCCATGCCTGAAACCATATCACTGGCGACGAGGGTGGGATTTGGAGACATCTGATCTTAATGAACCGGGAAGAAAAACAGAGCACATGCCAAGAGGACGCCACCAACGGAAACCATGTCCAGCGGCATCGTACCACCCGCTCTGTTCGATCCGAACCAAGAGGATTGGGAATCCTACATGGATCGCTTCCAAATGTTCCTTGAAACAAACAACCTGAAGGACGCCACACTAGCCAAGAAGGGGGCGCTGTTCCTGACGTACTGTGGCCCGGCTGTCTTTAAAATGGCAAAGGCACTCGCGAAACCTCGAGAAGTTAAAGCAATGAGCTGGGACGACCTCAAACTTCTCCTGAGAGACCATTACACGCCAACCGTACCTACACTCATGAGACGTCACGAATTCTATCAAAGAAGCCAGCAAAAAGGAGAGAGTGTGGCTGACTTCGTGGCAGACCTCCGACACTTGGGAGGCCTCTGCGGATTCGCAGACTTAGATGAAGCACTGAGAGACCACTTAATTCTGGGATTAGATGTGCTGAGCGTGCAAAGCAAGCTGATGGTGAAAGGCGACATCGACCTTGCTGACGCCATCGCCAAAGCCACTGCTGCTGAGGTGACCAAAAAGTCTGCGGCGCAACTACGGCGAAGCCGAAACCCAACGACCCCACAGACAGGCGACCTTTTATCCAAGTCAGAAGAGCAGCTTGTTACGACGCATCACGAGGACCTCTCTTCATTGTCAGACAGCGACGAAGAAGGGGTCCATCGACTGCGGTTCGACTGGGTCCCTCGCTCTAAACCCTCACGCCCTTGCGCTGATTGTGGGGCAAACCACCCCAGGGCAGATTGCAAATTCCGTGATGCGATCTGTCATGAGTGCGGAAAACGAGGCCACATCAGTCGAGTCTGTCGCAGTTTACCGGGACCAAGTCAGGCCTCAAGGGGAACCAGCTCTCGCCAATCGGCAGGAAACCGTCCTGTAAGGCGAGATCCAGCAAACCACTCCTACAGATATCGAGCATTGCAGAAAGAAGAGGCCCACCATACTATCACTATAGGTCACGCCTCAGCCATGGACGCTAAGAAGATTCGAGTCACAGTAGCCATAGAGAACCAACCTTGCCACATGGAGGTTGATTCCGGATCGTCCCTCTCGATGGTGTCGTGGAAGAGTTTTAATAGCAACTCATTCCTACCATCCAACGCCAAGACCTTCAAATGCAACGTCTCATCCTTAAAGACTACCAAGGGAATCGGATCCCTGTGGTTGGGTCTTGTCGAGTCCGCGTCTCGTTTAAAAAGCATACGGCATACTTACCTCTAACGATCATCGATAGGGACAGGCGTAGTTTGTTGGGCCTCCAATGGTTCACGCCACTCGGCATCGAAGTAGCCGGCGTGAACCGAGTCGGTGATTGTGAGTGGGAGGAGGACCTTATTTCTGAATTCAGCGATGTCTTCGCAGATCATCTGGGTGAGTATAAGGGGATCCCAATTTCGTTTAGCCTTGACCCTAAGGTCGCCCCGATCCGTTTAAACGAGTTCCGTTCGCCCTTAAGGCCAAGATAGATGAACAACTTGACAAACTAATTAAACAAGGGGTACTGCAACCCATTGATCATTCTCCATGGGAAACTCCTATTGTAACCCCCATTAAACCAGATGGGTCAATCCGAATCTGTGGGGACTACCGGGCCACTCTAAACCATGCCCTCCAGCAGAACGCGTATCCAGTGCCGGTGGTACAGCACCTCCTTCATTCCCTGGGAGGCGGAAAGGTTTTTGCTAAGTTAGATTTAGCTCAAGCCTATCAACAATTGCCCGTGGACGATAAAACAGCCCAAGCTCAAACGATAGTAACGCACAGAGGTGCTTTTAAATGTACCCCATTGTAATTCGCGGTAAGTGCAGCCCCGGGAATATTCCAAAGTTTAATGGAACGATTATTGCAGGGAATCAAGGGCGTGGTTCCATATTTTGATGACGTGTTAATTGCAGCTCCTAGTAAAAAAATTCTAAAGAATCATTTAAAATGTGTTCTTAAGAAATTCCAAGAAGCGGGATTGAAAGTAAAAAAGGATAAATGTCATCTGTATACAGACAGTGTTGAATTTCTAGGTTATCGCATTGATAGTCAGGGTATCCACCCTACTGAGAGTAAATTAAGGGCGATAAAAAATGCTCCCAGACCCCGTAACAAGACAGATCTCCAGGCATTTTTAGGCCTTATTAATTTCTATAATGTGTTTTTACCACATAAGGCGACTGTGGCTGAACCGTTACACTGGTTATTAGATAAGAAAGCATTGTGGGTTTGGGGTTACCGGGAGGAAAAAGCGTCTCGAAATGTAAAAGATTTACTTACATCTGATTCTGTACTTATGCAATATAATGAAACATTACCATTGGTTATAACTTGTGATGCCTCACCGTTTGGGGTGGGCGCTATTTTGAGCCATGTGCTGCCTAATGGAAACGAGGCCTCTGTTGCATACTTTTCGAAGACTCTTTCTCAGGCAGAACGTAACTATGGACAAATAGATAAGGAAGCTCTTGCAATTGTGGCAGCCGTAAAAAAATTCCATGAGTATGTATATGGAAGGACATTTACCATTGTAACTGACCACAAACCTTTACTGGGGATAATCTCTGGGGACAAACCAACCCCCTATATATTGTCCCCAAGAATGACTCGATGGTCAGAGTTCCTAGCTGCTTATAATTATCGATTGTTATATCGTCTGGGGAAAGCCATTCCCCACGCCGACGCACTCAGCAGAGCACCGCTACCAGAGACTCTCGACGATCCAGCACCAACAGTATCGGTGTTACAAATCGAGACGCTCAACTCGGCTCCCATGACCGCTCGAGATATCGCGAGAGAGACCAGACGAGATCACACCCTAGCTCGAGTCCTAGGCTGGGTAGAATGTGGATGGCCATTGGACCAGGTCCCAGATGACTTTGCGCCATTTAAAACAAGACAGACTGAACTTTTTTCACAAAAAGGCTGTGTCATCTGGGGCGATAGAGTCATCGTTCCAGAACGACTCCAAAACTCGCTGTTACAAATTTTGCACGAAGGACATCCCGGGATCGTGCAGATGAAAGCACTCACACGGAGCTACACTTGGTGGCCAGGCATGGACCGACACATTGAGCAATGGGTCAAGGCCTGCACCAAGTACCAACAAAACAGCAACGCACCGCCAAAAGCTGCACCGACTGAATGGGAGACGCCACGCGGGCCCTGGTCCAGAATCCACCTGGATTTCACAGGGCCGATTAAAGGACATACATTACTATTGACTGTCGATGCATACTCTAATTGGTTGGAAATTCATCGAATGACCCATAAAACCTCCGAAGCTGTCATTAAAGTCCTCAATAGACTCTTTGCAACTCCTGGATTGCCGGACGTCCTGGTGTCCGACAACGGACCACAGTTTACAGCGCTAATGTTTGAACAGTACCTTGCTGATAATGGCATCCGCCATGCGCTCACCTCGCCGGCGCATCCTTCTACCAATGGCCGAGCAGAACGCATGGTCCAATTTGTAAAAAAGACTTTGCAAAAAGTGGACTATGATAATATTGATGAAAAAATAAACCACATTCTACTTCTACAACACATCACTCCGCACAGCATAACTGGCAGAACTCCCGCAGAACTTCTCATGGGGCGAAAACTCCGTTCCCACCTCGACCGATTGCACCCTGCTTACGAGCCAGAAAAGCCTGCAGGATCCAGCAGATGCTACCGTACCTTCAAGGTAGGCGACCCCGTTTATGCAAGAAATTTATCGGGCGACCCGGTTTGGATTGAAGCAACGATAATACGCGAGACGGGGCCCAAATCCTATATTGTAAAATGTGTTGATGAAAGACTGTGGAAACGACATATTGACCAATTACGGTCACGACTCCTTTCGGCCAGCCAGCAACTCCCCTACGACCAAACTGAGGGGGGGGAAGGAATGGAAGAAGACAACATTCCAGGGAACCTGTTCCAAGAGAGCGATGAATCTAGTGAAACTCAGGAAATGGAGCAGGAGGAAGAATCGTACACTCCAAGGGAAATCACACCAGAACGAGAAGCTGAGCCACTGCCAAACAACATTTTACCACAACAGGACTGCACACAGCCAGTCCAAAGAAAATCTAATAGACCCAAAAGACAACTGTCCTATTTGAAGGACTATATAACCACACCATAATTGAGGAGCCAGGGGGAAGGGGTGTTATGTATGTAAATAGTTAAAATAAAAGCAAGCTTGGGGTAAAGTGCAGGGTTCTGGCCCTGCACTTCTGATTGGGTGTTAAGCGGCTCGATCGGATTGGTTGGGTTCAGAGAATCCAATTGGCCCTTAATGAAGGACTCTTATTGGTCCTGGAGCTAGCGTCTTACAGCTCCCTATTGGTTATTTCACATTAAGGTCACCTATATAAGGCAGAGTTGTTGTTGTTCACTCTCTTAAGTCACTATGTAATAAAGAGCTGAAAGTTCACCAACTAAGATTGTCTCCAGTCATTTCACCCATGCCTGAAATTATATCAGTTTCATTGGTTGATTGTTCTCACTGTTGGAAAATTTCTTCTTATTTCTAGGTTGAATCCCCCTTTGATCAATTTCCATCCATTATTCATTGTTTAGCCTTCAGATGCTTTGGAAAATAGCTTGACTCTCTACTCTAGGGGACAGCCCCTCAAATATTGGAATACTGCTATCATGTGTTCTCTGGTCCTTCTCTTCACCAGACTAGCCATGCCCACTTCCTGCAACCATTCATCCTGTGTTTTACCCTCCAGTCCCCTAGTCATCTTGGTTGTTCTTCTCTGTATTCTTTCTAGTCTCAACATTTTTATAGTGTGGTGACCAAAACTGGATGCAGTATTCTAGGTGTGATCTTACTAAGGCTTTACAGAGTGATATTAATACCTCACTTAATCTTAATTGTATCCCTCTGTTAATGCAATTTAGGATTGCATTGGCTTTTTTGGCTGCAACCACACTGTTGGCTCATATTTAATGAGACTCCAAGATCCCTCTCATAGTTACTGCTATTAAGCCTGGTTTCACCAGGCCAACTTGATCAGTTGTTAGCCCATGGACAGAGGGATGTGAATTGGAATTAGTGAATGAATGTATATTTGAATTCTTTCTTTTCAGAAATGATAAAATCAAGAAAATTTTATTGTTGTGAAATCTCAGTGATTTGTGTTCCTCATTGCATAAAATTTGATTTTATGGAGATTGCAGCTAACCGTCTACATAGGAAAGGTGTGGAAACATTATTTATTTATTTATTTTGTTTATTTATTTACTTAATTTATATTGCCTCCTATTTGCCCATGGAGACTCGAGTTGGCTTACAGAATGTAAAACCATATTTTTTTAAAAAAAAACAAAACAATAAAAACTAACAAAAAGAATCAAATAAATTAATGAAGTACAATAGAACAAAATCTGGAAAAATAAATAAATAAATTATGCCATGTTTTCCCCCCAAATAAGACCTAACTGGAAAATAAGTCCTAATGCATCTTTTAGAGGAAAAATTTTGGAAGAAAAATTAATATAAGACATGGTCTTTGGGGGAAACACGAGTATCTGTTCTATAATGAGAATGAAAAACAAAAACAAAACAAAGACCTCTCATTGGGTCTAAGTTGCTGTGTAATGAAGTTCATTCCATCCCAACAGACATTAAGCTGTTACTTTAACAAAAATGACTCTACATAAGCCAATGTAGTGTACATTTATTGTTGGTCTTAAATTGTAGTAAATCAGGGTCATGTCCACTCTTAGTCATGTGAGTGGATTTAGGACAATCACTTTTTCCCTCAAATCAATTTATTTCATGGATAGTTGACTTCAAATTCCTGGAGATAGGCATGATATAAATAAAAGGATTTTAAAAATAACTTATTTACTACATATACATGTGTAGATTATTTTTTCAAGGTATCTACTTTATATATATTTTCCATTTCTGTTTGATAGTATTCTGAAATAAATATTGAATTGTAGTATTTAGGAAATCTGAAGAATATTTATGTTTATATGTTAACAATGATTACAGCAATTTGAATTAGAATTTAAAACTTCATATTCCTCTAGCATTCTATCTGTTCTCTTAAGAGTGCTGGTTATGTTGAGGGGATAAGTACCAAACATTGCGACCAGCATGGTATTTGGTTATGATTTTGGGACATCATATATTCACTTTTTTATTCTAGCTCCAGAAGTTGTGGAAATTGAGTAGGTGATAAAGCAAAACTACATGCTAATTAGGACAGATATATTTCTTGTACTTAATGTATGGTAGCAGGGGAAAAAAACTACTTTCCCCCCACTAATCCTTATTTGATTTAATAAAAGAAAAGTATTCTTGAAATTCTTTCAGGAGAAGAATTTCAGATAAAATTTCTTGATGGAGCAATTATATCTTTATTTTTATTTAAATAAGTGGTGACTTGTTTCATTGTATTAATATGCTTCATTAATGAACTTCATTAAGTTCAGCATATATCTGTTTTTCAGATTTAAGAGTAAGCCACAGACTAATATTTAACTTACATTTCTCTCTCTCTCCTTTTTCCTCCATGCCTGTTATCTTCCCAATCTCCAAGTCTGATTGCTTCTATTTCAAATCCTTCAAAGTAAATTAGACAATTGTTTTGATGGCTACTGCTGCAAAGGGGTGTTCTTCAATTTTACCTTCAATGTACTAATTAAATTGTATATAATAGTGACAGCACATTGACATTGCAGAAGTAAATGATGCAATCCGTTGGCAGTTGAGAAACATTTGGAGTTTACTTAATTTCATTTATCCTGACCAATGTGCATATTATGAAGTGGGATATTACAGGCAGAAAAATATTTAGAAGCACATTTGGCTGATTGAACTGGTATTTCTAATTTAATAGAGTGACATAATCAATTATTATTATTTGAAGATCAATTATCAGAGTAGATGTTATTGGGTTGCATGGATATATAGTCTTCCTGTGACCAGCATCACTGTGACAAAGCAGTATTACTATTATTATTATAATATATTAAAAATGTGAAATCATAGCTGCTTGTTCGTAAGCTGATGTTGTCCTTCAAAAACAACTTCCAAAGAACCTATAGTAGTATTATAATATATTGATGTAGTATATGTGTGGATCCAAGCAATGTGGCTTTTTGCAATTGACATAAAAATAGGTCTTAGACTTATATACCTTCCATGGTTGTTTACAACTATCTCTAAGCAGTTTACAGAATCAGCATATTGCTCCCAACAATCTGAGTCCTCATTTTACCAACCTTGGAAGGATGGAAGGCTAAGTCAACCTTGAGCCGGTGAGGATCAAATCAGCAGAATTAGCCTGCAATAAGCGCACCAACATGCCTACCATCCCTGTCCTATTGATTCTTTTATTTCTTTTATTTTTCTTATATGCATCCATGTATTCATGACTAAGTTTTTACTTATACCTATTATCTGGTAAGCAATTGACAAATAAATAAATAATAATACTGCATTCTAACCACTGCACCACCGTGGTTCATGAAAATTTTGTCAATGCACAGATTTTCTATGTAATGTCCAAGACATTACATAGTAATGCCATCCAGGGTGCCGATAACCACTGGGACCAGCATGCCTAGTTTATGCCATAATCTTCCAACTTCACTTTACAGACTTGATACTTTGGGACTTTCTCCAATTCTTTGTCTTCTATCCCACTATTCTCTGGTATTGCCACAACGAATTTCTACACTTTCTTCTTTTTGATCAAAGTGATATTTGGTGTGTTGTGTGTCAAGAATTCATCAGTTTACAGTCTGAAATTCCACAATGTTTTAGAATCATAGGGATGAAAGAAATCTTGGAAGTTTTTTAATCTAACTTCCTGATCAAGGCCATCCAAATGGTTGTCCACTCCACTCTTGAAACAGACTGGAGCACCTACAACTTCAGGATGAAAGCTGTTCCATTGACTAATTATTCTCACTTTCAGGAAATTTCTCCTCATTTCTAGGCTGGATCTCTTTTTAATTAGCCTCCACTCATTCCTTCTTGTCCTGTCCTCAGGTACTTTGGAGAATAAGCCAACCCCCTCTTTTCTGTGATAGTCCTTCAAATACTAAAAGACAGCTATCATTTCACTCCTAATCATTCCCTTTGATAGTGTAAACATACCCTATTCCCTTAATTGTTCATCATACTGTTTAGCTTTCAGACACCTTATGCTATTTGTTGCTCTTCTCTGCATACTCTTTAGAATCTCTGATTTATTGATTGATTGATTGATTGATTGATTGTATCGTGGTGACCAGAACCATATGCAGTATTCCAAGTATGATATCATGAGTGCAGTAGAAAGTGGTACTAAGGTGGTACAGTTCTACATTAGGTTCTACACTTAGGCAAGAAAAACAAAATGCACATGTACAGTATATGTGGTACCTCGCTCAATAGTAATAACTGTTGGTGTCTTAGTGGACAATCATTTAAATATGAGCTACCAGTGTGCTGCAGCTGCCAAAAATCCTAACACAGTTCTAGGTTGCATAAACAGAGAGATAGAATCAAGATAACATGAAGTGTTAATACCACTTTATAATGCCTTGGTAAGACCACACTTGGAATACCGCATCCAGTTTTGGTTGCCATGATATAAAAGCCAAATATTTAGCATGGATTTGGCATTTTTATCTACCTATTAAGTCCTTGGATAAGAAGATATGTTCCAAGTAAAACTATCTTTTGCAATTGACTGTTGATGATTTTGTCAATGCTGATGGTTTAACTGTTTTTTATTATTATTATTATTCACTGGAATAATAAAAATATTGAGTAATTATATACTATTGCTGAAAAATAATTCGATTCTAAAGGTACAATTCCATTTAGTTCAGGTTAAAGCAATCACTGTAACACATTCATTTATTTGAATGAATTGATATTGTTAAAACAATTGCTATAGAAGTGCACTCAGAAGCATAACAAATGTTTAGTTCCATGAACCTGTACTGGCCAAAATCTAAAAAGCCATGAAGAAAATTCAAAATAACCAATATATTTTTTGCCATGAGTATTCTGAAGACCAAATGTTCCTATATCTGAAGGACTGGCCCATCCAAAAGGCCATATGGCTTGGAAAGTGGTTTTTCATATAGCATATTGTTGTTGTTTTTTTAAAGTCACTTGTACATGCCTCTATATAAAACCTTCATTCTTAACAGTGTTCAGAATTGTTAACAAAATAAAATAGCCATGATTAGAGGTGTCTTTGGAACACAGCCAGTGTCTTTGTATCACCTGAACCATCGACCATATGGATTTTTCTCTGTAATTATTTTATTATTGGATTTCCTGCCATTCTCATTGGTCTGCTAAACATTGTACTTACTGAGCCAACACAATTACAAATAAATGTTCCCAAGCCATGTGATCCTTAAATATTTGCTTATTGTATTATGTAGATTGCTTTTAAGAGAAAACATTTTATACAATGATTATATTTTTAAAACGAAAGTGACAAGTGACCTTTCATTCACCCTCCATTAGCTTTCTAGAATAATCTGACAGTTTGGTACAAGTGAAAATTTGTCTCAGTTATATTTGCCAAGATGGTAGCACTCTGACACACTATGTAAATATTATTATTAGGATATAGAAATCCTATCAGATAAAAGAAGCAGCCAAGTTTTCATCAGTTTATATCACATCTGTGCACAATTATCTTTTCTCCTCCCTCCAGATAAACTGGAGTAATAAATAGCTGTGAGAAATTTGTTGGGCAAGAATAATTTGCTGCCTCATAAACTCATAACCAAGTGAAGCCATCACTTACAAGAACAATTAAACAATCCCATTGCTGCTCTAGAAGTGAAGGCAATATTATGCAGAACAGTAAGTTAGCCTGCTTCCACAAAATCACCTCCCCTCAAAAAAATAAACCCCCAAAAGTTGGCTTTTTTTAAATGTTCAAATTCTTTAGATTTGACATTATTTTCTGTGCTTCCATAATGCCTAGATTTCAACACATTCTCTATGATTTGTGATTTAATTACCATTTCTCATTATATGTGCTACACTAAAAGAGCAAATGAGCATTTGAGGATTTTGTTGTTGCTGGAATTGTAGTTGTTGTCTAATATAAGTTATTTATGGCAGGAACCTTTCAACAGCTCTTTTGCTACAACTGTCAAAGGAAGAATTGCACCTTGCCCAAGAAATTTAACCAAATAAGCAAAATTTAGAAAGATGAGAGCTGAATGATCGACAAGTAGTTGAATGTATTAATGAGCAGCAACATTACTTTTAAACTCTTAATGTGGTAACTTTTTAAAAAATTTGTCAATTGCTTACAAGATAATAGGTATAAGTAAAAACATAGTTATAAATACATGGATACATATTAAAAAAAAATAAAAACAATTAAAGAAACAATAGGACAGGGACAGTAGGCACATTGGTGCACTTATGCATGCCTCCTACAGACCTCTTAGGAAAAGGGTGAGGTCAAAAGTAGACAGTCTAAGGTTAAAGTTTTTGGGGTTTGGGGAAAAAAACCACAGTCAGGTAGAGTATTCCGGACATTTACCACTCTGTTGCTGAAGTCATATTTCCTGCAATCAAGTTTGGTGCAATTGACCTTGAGTGTGTACCTATTATTTGCTCTTGTGTTGTTATGGTTGAAGCTAAAGTTTTCATTATGTATGATTTTATATACTATACTTAGATCAGACCGAAGGTGGTGTAGTTCTAGGTTTTCTAGATCTAGAATTTTGAGTCTGGTGGCATAAGGTATTCTGCAATGAGTAGAGGAGTGGAAAACTCTTCTTATGAAATATTTCTGGACATTCTCAACTGTGTTAATATCATATATGTAATATGGGTTCCAGACTGATGAGCTGTATTCGAGTATCGGTCTAGCAATTGTTTTGTATGCTGTAGTTATTAGTGTAATATTACCAGAGAAAAAGCTATGTAAGATTAGGTTAACAACTCTTAATGCCTTTTTGGCTATGTAGTTACAGTGGGCTCTAGCACTTAGGTCATTTGAGATGAGTGCTCCAAGATCCTTGACAGAGTTCGGATCATCAACAAGGTCTTGACTATTCAGCCTGTATTTTATTTTCTGTTTTTTTTTTTTTTTGCCAATACATAGGGCAGAGCATTTATTTGTTGAGATTTGAAGTTGCCATTTGTTTGACCATTCTGATACATAGTCAAGGTTGTTTTGAAGGGTAGCAGTATTGTCGGTGGTGTTGAATAGCTTTACATCATCAGCGAAGAGAACACAGTTGCTCTTGATATGATCACAGAGGTCATTTATGTAGAGTATGAAAAGAGTTGGTCCTAGAACACTGTCTTGGTGGTTGAGGGAATTCCCCGTTGAGGTAATTCCCCGTTAGGAGAATGAGCGAATACAGGGAGACGTATTTGAGAGTAGTGTTTGAATAATACACACACAGCACACAAATACACTGTACAGTAAATGTAGGTTTTTACTTCCAGAAAGGTTTAAGCAAAGTTCTAAACTAGCAGTCCAAAGTCATTCACAGGTTAAATCAGTCAGTTTTCAGTCCAGGGATAATCCAATAACAAAGTCCAGTGTCAAAATACAGTTCAGTTTCAGTCTTACATCAAATCCAGGAATAACAAACAATAGGAGGAATGGCAATACTCTCTAACAGAAGGAAACAGAGACACACTGAGACTTCTTCTAAGACTAAGACTAAAACTAAACAACCCAGGTTTCTGGCTCCATCTTATGGCCATTTGAGAAACCACACCCAACTACAGTTTTTGCATTTTCTTAAAGATACAGCATTAAAATGTCTATCCTGGTTTATATATTGTCCAACCCAAATAGTGTTAGGTGATTTACATTCCTAACAGGGACACTACTGTTGACAGGTACAGAATTTGATAGGATGCTCCCAATTTTGACCATTTGTTGTCTGTTTGACAGGAATGTCCATGATTTCTTTTTTCCTTGATAGTATGTTTAAAAATATATCTAATGAAAAATCATAGAGGATTGTGTAAAAGGTGTTTATTTATTTTTTAATAAAAAACAACTATTCTGTAATGATCTGTTCACTTCAACCCATAATATAATTCTACATTCACCTTCCCCCCTACACAGTGATATTAATATTTCTGAAATTTCTTCACATTCCAATTGAAATAAATATAAATGTGTGAGTCTGTCCCATAGTTAAACAAAAATGAAGTTCTCAGCTTGCCCATTCTGTGATCAAATAGAAAAGTCTATGTGGCCATAAAATTCCTATTTGTGCACCATATGCTTCTTCCTATTCTAAAATGATTATGCAAGCATTGAGGATGCCAAGGATGTCATATGGTATAGCTGTCATTGTACTGATTATGTACTTATATGCAATAAACAAAGTAATAAATAAGCATGCAAAGTAATTATTCATGTATGTGATGCTTATGCAATAAAGTTTTTTTCTAGAGATGCCCACTACAAGTTGTTAGTCTCTAGAGGTTAATTTCCTACATATATCTGGTACTTTGATACATATTATATCCTTTCTTCAGGCATCCATGATATATACAAATGTGATTTCATTTTTATAACAACATCATGAGATACATTATATTGAGAGAATGTGCTCAATTAAAAAGGAATTCATGGTTAACTTAGACTTTAGACCTAGATGTCCTTATATCCTGGATTGTTGAACAAATGATCAGAGAATAAATATATACTTGCAGGTACTTTTCCTGATTTCTGCTGAGAAATACATGTAATGTATTTTTTATTACTCTACAAAATAATCAAAGAAAATTGACATAATGAAACGCAAAGTACCATTTTCCTGAATCCACTTAATTTATAAGAATTATTACAAGCTATATATGAATGTCATTGGCATGAATATAAAAATCCACTGATTTGTTTGAAGTATGTCCAAATGCATAAAAAAAGGGGGGGGGGAGAAATGAATTTTTCATAGGAAACACTATGGGCAATTTTTCTCCTAGTAAAGATTGACCATTTCATGAATAAATTCTGCAACTATAATTTCTCATAATTTCAAGCAAAACACTGAAACACAATTACCTTAAACATGCACATATAAGAGAAATGTACAGACAAAAATTCAAATATTAAAAGAAATATTCACAAAAATAATTTTTATATATATAGTCTGAAAAATCAAAGAAAAAGTGCTATGCAAACTTTATAATTATACTTGTTGTAAACTAAGACAAAGGAACTGTATGTTGTAATGCTAACCTTTTCAAGTAGAATTTGTCTTACAGGGCTGATAAAGTTGGTCCTGATGAATTTTTCTCCTTTATGCAATATTGGGAGGTCAAGACCTTTATTCTGCTTGCATATATTTGCTCTATAAATACTAAAATCTTCTCAGAATACTTTTACAAATGAAACCAAGTAAAAAACCTCAGCTTGCATTAAAACTTTCAATCTATTCCACTTCAAATAATTACTGTTGCTTGTTATAAGAAATTCCTTTATGCTGAGTTCATAAAGCCTGAAAAACCTTTTGCAGGAGAAGAACATCCAAGTATAATGCAGATGTTTGGGGCATAGTTCCCATGATGACCATATGGCTGACATTTATGAAAGTATAGCAAGACATCTGTGGTACATGTGGATAATTTCCTCTCATCCATGCTGTTGTAGTTCTCAGCTTTCAAACCAGGAACTTCCCAAGATAATTGCAGAAGTTTCAAAATGAATGTTCTGAATCCAAAGAAGATGCTATACTAATGAGCTATGGTGTTTTTCTGATGCTCCATTAATGTTACTACTATTACATTATTATACTACTGCTACCATTATTCCTACTACTACTATTTCCATTGCTAAGCTATACTCAGTTTGAGCTCAGGGCCATGAAGTTTTCTTTGCAATAACATGATAGTTTTTTGACTCTTACTTCCATTGGGATTTACCCTTCCTACTACAGCTCTATTACTATTTAAGTATTAATAGTAGTAGAAATAATAATAATAATAATAATAAGATGAACATTGTTTAAAACTAGAACTCCATCAATATTTTTCTACTAGGAAATGTGCACTATCTCTTTATCTAAAAAAAAAAAGCCATGGATGCAAGATGTGGTGACATCACTGGTTGAAGGAGAGGGGTCCTTGCCATGGGGAATAAAGGAACATTCCAGTTTAGAGTACAATTGGGGGAAGGAAATGTATGAGATAAATGTATGAGATAAGTCTAGATCTGCCATTTTTGCAAGGGAAGGCAGGCAGTCTGCTGAGATTCTTGTAATATAGGCTATCAATAATAAAATATCTTTCTGAATCTATCCATGAGAGGTTCTGTTGCTTGCCCCTGACACAAATACAGATAAAAAATTAATACTGGGTTCCAGTTACAGTAGATTCTCATAGGAACAAATGCTGAAGAAATATGTTTCAGATACTTATGGCAAATATTGTAGGTTTACACACACACACACCCTGCCACCCAAATAAAACTCTTTGGATTGAATATGTTTTTTTAAAAAAATCTAAGGAATGTTATCAAGAGAAGTTGACATCAGTCTATGGTCATCTTTTTTACTCTTTACATAAACCTTCAATCTCAACATTACTCTTTAAAAGAAAAACAGTAGCAAGTTGAATAATTTCACCTTTGCATCTAAAATGGTTGGATGTTATCAATGCAATATACAGTACATGTCTCGTTCTCATCATTGAAATGGTTTTCAGTAGAAGTGTCCTTCATACAAATATGATAAAATGGAAGAAAGGAGAAATGTGGTGGAGCCACTGATCATTACATTCTCATCAGCTGTACTCTACCACTGTGGTCTTAGCATCCATGGGCTGTTCTTGAAATTTGGAAACCTGACTACACCAGCACAAAGAAACACTGCTCACATGTATCTGGTTTTCATTTCACTGAAATCAGAGTATGGGAGATGATAATAGATTCAGGAAAGCAGAGGGGTTCAATCACTGGTTAACGGATCCAGGTTTCTATTTCCAAGCAGTTATGATTGAAAACAGGATGACAAGCAAAGTTCAGTCATTATAAATATTCAATAAAACTGTGAAAATATGTCTCCCTTCTTTAGATATTCAAGCCAAACATATCTCCTTGAAGCATGACTGCAAAGCAAAGGAACATACAGCTTTTTGAATGGCTAGACATTGCTTTGCTTGGTAACAGTGGCTTTAGCATATCTGATGGAACAACTGGCATATGTGGAACAACTGGTTCCACATCAACATTTTGTTAAGGCAAAAGTCTATACCTCTCTAAAATATTTCACAAGGCAGAGAAACGTACTATCAGAAAATTAGATGAAGCATCTCCTCGGAGTAGATTATTGTCAGTCCCCAAATCCTAACAGTGATAATAATAATAATTTTAGTATGGTACTGGTTGTTGCATTGTTCATAGGTTTATTTTGTATAATTTTGCGTTTATAAGTCATATTTCCCAAACCTAGAGGGAAAAATGAATACAAAATATTTATATTATTTAAAAATAATATATTAAGTTTGTATTACAGTTGTTGTGGAACTTTATTCTGTGGAATTCAATAGAAGATTCTATTGAATTGTATAACATTTTTACCTGAGAATGAGATAAATAGGCATACAAGTATCTGGAAATGGGACTTGCTTCTGGGCAGATAAGCATAGGATTACAGCTATGACAATTTAGTATGCCAAGACAGAACTCTGCAAGTGAACATTTTGGAATTGAAAAAAATCAGATGTCCTTGATCTCCTTTGGCCCGCTTGCCTGTATTGGTCAGACTTTCATAAATCATATTTTGCTATTTATCTCAAACATAATGTTGTGAGATTCCATTTTTTTTAAGCTTAAACCGCAGTGACCAAGCACATTTGTATCTTTTTTACTTCTTCCTTTTGTCAAAAGAATGAAGTTTCTTTCTTTTCTTTCTTTCTTCATTTACAGAATGTTTCTAATTTCTTTTTTGGCGGGGCAGGAGAGGGAATATCAAGATATATTAGATATATTTTATCGAATAAAATCAAGCAGATACCACAATAAGATTTTCTCTATGCATCCAATGCCTTTAAATTATTAAAACATTTTATGAAGATTGTCAAGCAGATACCACCTTCAAGGGAAAAAAGTACATAGGTTAAGAGTGGAATTAAGAAGATTCTATTTTGTTGTTTTGTTTGCTCCTCATGGATTTCTTTCAATTTTTCCAGTTTCTTGTATTAATATTCAATTGCTAGTGGATCTTGTGCCTGATCCTATATAATTTGATAGATATCTAGGAAATAAAATATAAAGCAAAGGCAAGATTCAGAAGAAAATTAAATTTCTACTTTGGTTAGCAGTCTTTAATTCTGTTAACTTGATCATCTTTGAAAATTAGAGGATAAATTGCATTTTCATGCAGCTTGAAAAGCCTCAGTTAAATATAGATGAATGAAGTAATAAATCTGTGTATGTAAATTTCTGTATATGTAAGAAGACATTTGAATTCTGACATAAAAGACAATATTTAGATTGGCACAGCACTTCAACATGTACTTTCCATTGATGCCTAATCTCTTCTTGTCCTTCAAGAAATATCTTGGAGTAAAATAACTATTCTTGGCCAATTTAGCACATCTGGTATTAAATCTTCAGGAAAAAAAATGCGTACATTATTGAGCTATTTTTTTTTTCGAAGTGTCATATTGATTTCTGTAGTGGAAGCAAAGAGTTCCCAGATGTTAGCTTTTCAAATCACTGACATTTCAGAGCTTTTTGGGAAAAAAGTTCACAGCTAGTAAAGCTAGTGAAAATGCTCTCATATGTATATATATGAAAGGAAAACTGTGTCAATAATAATGTTACTTCTGCTCATATTTCTAATATTCTTATGCTAAGATCCATTAATAATATATTAATACAGCAATCCAACAAATCTTTTCATATGTCTATATTAGATAAATATATTAGATAAATATATTTATTTATTTCAGTAAATATATCTATATATTTGCCTTCTGTTCTTTATTTGCTTTCTCTTTAAATTATTTGCTTTCCCTATATATGAAGACATGTATTTCTAAGATCTGTTAAACTGAGAAAGAAATTAACAGGCCCAAACATAGCCAATAAGTTGCTAGGAATGGGCTTGGACTTTGGTTTCCCCAGTCGTGGGCACTACTGTATACCGCAATTGTTTTATCATGTAAGCTTTATGGCCTTCCTTGAACTTCTATTCTACAACCTAAAACATTAGTCTCTTCCAGCACTGGAAGGAAGACTTTTTTAAATTAACCAATCAAATATGTAGCAACATTAGATGACTTATGTGGATATGGATGAATTAGTTTCAGAGGACCCCTTTGACTCCTTCCTCTTTTTCCTGGCAGCAGGTAGAGTTTCACTATTTGGATATTTACTGTATATATTGTATATACTTGCATATAAGCCCATCTGCAGATAAATCAACTGTCATATTGTTAACTGAAATATCACAAAAAAGTGTCTCCTGTAGCCACCCACATTTTTCACAGTACTTTGGTTCAGTATTCAATGGTCTGTTTACCTGCAGATGGGCTTATCTGTATTTCTGTTTTAATAAGTATTACCCTATATACTTGCTGATAAACATATCCATAGATAATTCAAACCTAATTCCTAATTCTGGACTTACCTAGAAGTATATGTAATATTTCATTTTCCTGAGGGAAGACATTTTATAATTTTACAATGGCATCTATTCAACCAGGCATTTTTTTTTTTGAAACAAATTTTTATTAATTTTAAAGATAAAACAACACATCATTAACCATTAAGTACATAAACACATAAAACCTCTTAACATTGTAAATCCTTACAAGTCAAACAAAACATTATTTTTATACAGCATAATTCCAATTTATCCCATCTCCATATGGACACACAAATATCTTCCAGCAAATTTCTCATTATTTCTCTTTACTCCTATTCAATTTCATTTCTCTTCCATATTTATCCATTTTATAGTCATCATATTCTTTTCTTTCTGGCTTGTTTAAATTATTCTCGTCTAACATTCCTCCAAGGTTTTATTGATTCTTTTTTCCTTTTTTTTTTATAAAAAACAAATTTTGTTAGTTTTACCATAAACACAATACACAAACATACAAACACAAAACATAAACAAAACTAAAAGATCTTTTCTGAAGGTTGTCTGTTCCCGGGTTAAAACTCTTTACACAGACACAAATTCAAACATCATATTCAACCCATATCTCCTTCCATATCTTATTATCATTTTCTTTTTTATATATAGATAAAAACCATTTTTATCAGTTTTATAAGAACAATGCACAAAGAATCAAGGCATAACAGCTTATAAATTCTTTTCTAAGAAAAAATAATAATAAAAGACCAATAAGGCATAACATTTCCAGATTATAATATCAATATTTCATATAATATTAACTTCATATCTTGTCCCTACTTCTCTTTTCCATCCAAATTATTTATTAATTAAAATTTTATTGCCTTTTATCAATATACAAAATCCAAAAAAAAAAAAAAAGCATATATATCCTTCCATATCTTATTACCATTTTCAACAACATTCTTTGTCTGTTTTATTTCCAATTATCCATTCATCTTTTTTTTTCTTTTACTATACTTCTCCTGTACACCAATTGGAGTAACATCTATAACTCATTACCCTAACTTAGAAATACTACATATTACAATCTTTCTTGGGATTCTGTTTAAAAGATTCTAAAATTACATAATAAATTTTATATTCTAAATACACATATAAAAACACAATCTTATATACCCTCCAGAATCCCTCTTTTAATCTAAATTAAATTCACCCATTGTCTCTAAATAAACTTTTTTTCTTTAGGTCTTGCTTCCCCCCATTAAGGCTTCTCCTCCCCCCCTTTCTCTCTTGCTTATTCTTCTCCTTGCCCTTTCTACCCCTTTGCTTTTTCCCATCGCTTTTCTTACTCCTTTTCCTTTGCTTTCTAACCTTGCCTCCACCTTTTCGCTCATTTTTCTCTCTTTTGGTTGTTTTTATAATTCTTAAAATCCCCTTTTTCTTATCCTTTTTCTCCTCCTCTCCGGAAGGGACCCATTGTTCATCAAAGATGGCTTCTTCTTCCTCTTCTTCCTTGTCCCAGTCCTTCTGCTGCGTAATCAACTTTTCAACAGAACATAACGCCATTTCTAAGAATTGAAACAAAGC
Source organism: Hydrophis major (assembly GCA_033807585.1). Taxonomy (NCBI): domain Eukaryota; kingdom Metazoa; phylum Chordata; class Lepidosauria; order Squamata; family Elapidae; genus Hydrophis; species Hydrophis major. Next base: position 391,367,600 of record CM066328.1, on the reverse strand, counting down.
ACCCAAAGTATCTTCTTTTTTATATTTTTGATATTCAATCTCTAGTTCATCCACAAACAATGCCATTATAAAAAGGGAAACTTTTTCCAAAACAACCACAAGTATTTTTAATCAAAGATAATCAAAAGCAATTAAAAAAAAAAATTCCAAAAGTTAATACTTTTCTTCCTTCTTCTCTTTCTCTTTCTGGATTAATTTTTAATCAAAGAGGTCCAATTACCATATATCTTCTTTTGGGATCCACAAAGACGTTCTAGACAATCTCCTCCTTTTTCAGCTTCTGCTCCAATTTTTTTTCTCCCTTCCCACTTGCAATGACAATTTTAAATAATCAAAAATCCATACCTCCAGCAGAGATTTTCCAATTTCTTAAATTTTTCAATGTCCAAAAATCCCTTTGTCTCTTAGCTTCAGCTTTCAAAGCAATCCACTTTCAATGTCTAATATATCCAAATATTTCTGCTTTTTCCGTGGGGTGGGAGAGTAAAAAAAAAAGAGTTCCCTTTAACAGCTTCTCCGCCGCTTTTCGCTCTTCTTAGGGATACAATGTATCCTCCAGCAATTCAAGCAGCTCAATTCCAGGCAGTTTAAAAGGTGTTACTTGACCCGGCTCAGACAGAACTTTCACTCTTCACACTTCCTCCAGCACAGTTCTTACCCGGTTGCTGGCTTCTTCATGGCGGCCATTGCTGACCGCCGCTCCACCGCCTTGGGAAAAAGGGGTTTTCCCGGAGAAGGGGGGGGTCTGCGACACCCCCACCTCCCTATCCGACTCCCCTCTCTCTTCAGCTGTCCCTACAGGGCAGCCATATCCCCCTGACCCGTCTGGATTGGGGGTACCTCGACGGCTAGCACAGCAGGAATCGCGAGCTGTTGCGAATTCCTGCTGCCCCGAAGCCACGCAAACCGGAAGTCCTCAACCAGGCATTTTGAGGTCTTTACAATAATCTAGATCTTCCTCATATCTTAGATGCTTTATGTTCCAGCAAATGTTTTAAGACCTTTTAATATATCAAGCCTTAAACCAGCAAATCTATTGAAATGCTACAGTGCTTCCCCGGTCACAGTAGTCTTGGGACACCTTTTCCAGAAAGTTTATAACTTAGAATTCATCAAGAATCTAGATTCTAATAAAAATTTGTTTTTTTTTAAAAAGAATCTAGATTCCATTTTAGTAGTGTTCATCAAAGATGGTCTACTTCATTCTCTCTTTTGTCCTTCCCTTCATTGTTGATATAGCCTGATTGTTATTTTGATAGTGTGAAAATTTGAAACTGAAATTGATTAGATCACCCAGAAAGCCACACTTTTCCAGACCACCTGATTTCTGACATGCTTATAATTTATAGCTGATTTCTAATAGGTACTATGTCAACCATTGGAAAGTTCTACCTGGTCTCAATTCCATCATCCACCACTGGGCATGGAAACCTAGAAGATGAATGTCATTGGAGGTTTACATCATTGGTTTGCCAACTCACAATAAAATTGGCTGGATTTTTCCTAGCCATGGGAAAGATTCAGATCACACCTCCATTCAATTGTCATTCTTTGAGGCCATCTTTTATTATCATTTATTATCATTTCATTTTTTTCCTTTAATGATTTTTAGCTATTGATTCTTAGAGGGCTTCCACTTTTTTTCAAAGTTCCAAGAACCTCCAGGAAGCTCAGCTCTTTCTTCATGAAATGCTGGATTACACCAAAACCCAATATAAATACTCTGCTGAACCACCATAGGCAAAAGCAGCCTTCTCCATCACTATCAGAGGTTGCAAGTAAATTTATATCTCCCTTTTACACACTCATATAAGAAACTGTATGTCAAGTTCTTTGGATCATTCTTTTTAGTAGCACGGTTCACTCCATGGCTTTTGCTTGCTGAAATTTTAAAGATACGCTTGTTTTCTTACAATTACCTACTGGTTCAAAAACACCTTTACCATGATATAGGTCTTGGCTGGATAAAGATCCACAGCAATGCTAATTCAGTAAACAAAATTTACTTCATATACAAGATTTTAAGCTGAAACTTTGAACTACACAAACTTGAATGCCTTGTAACAAAATGAGCAAACTACTGATACTGAACCAATTATCTTGAACTTATTTTCCTTGTATCCTTTGAAAGATAATGACTGTACCCCCTATCATTTTTTGTGTGCTGGTTTGTGTTGGTAGGAGCTATAGTAAAATGCATAGAGCCAGTTATGCTAGTTATACTAAAATGTTGGTGTGTTTGCATTTCCTGAGGAGTAGAGATGTTGGAATTTTTTTGAAAAAGTCAAAATTGGTTGGTTGGTTGGTTAGTTGGTTGACTGGTTGGATGGATGGATGGTTGGTTGGTTGGTTAAGTGCCACTAAGTTTGTGTTGACTGTTAGCAGACACATAGATAGACTATCTCCAGGATGATTTGTTCCCAACCTGGATCTTCAAGTTTTTCAGTGGTGCATCCTTTGCTCAATCAAGTCCATCCTTCTTTTTTCTTCCACCTTCCCCAGCATTATGGATTTCTCAAGGGAGCTGAATGTTTGCAGATAAAGGCAACAGACTTAGATGTTTGCAGGTAACATACTAAAATATGATAATTTGACCCTGGTCATTTGTGCCGTGAATGAGAAACATGAATTAAACCATTATTTTATAATCCATTTGTTTCTGCTTTGGCCTTCATGTTATTTTCAGGATTATTCTTTCTGTATTCCACTTTCAGAGAAATCAACACTTTTAAAAAACTTGTTCTTCAAAGTATAACTTTCATTTTTGTAGAGAACCACAGGGAAAATCATTGCCTGCATGATTCCAATCTATGTATCTCTATGTATACACGTCACAGCATCTGAATATCTTTTCCAAGGCTTTCATTGGTATCATATCAAAGTAGTCTTCAACTTACAATCATTTGTTTAAGCGATGCTTCTATGTTACAATAACATTGAAGAAAGTGACCTATGTCTGGTCCTTGCACTTTTGACCATCACAACAGTCACATGATCAAAATTTTTGGGCTTAGTAAACAACATATATTTATGATGGTTGCAGTATCCCAGGGTCATATAACCACTGACACATCTCTGTTAGGGAGATGAATGGTTCAGAAGCTTGACAAAATAAATAACAAATAAAAAATAACCATTTGTCATCTTCCAAGCAAGCTTCTAACAAGCAGTCAATGTGGCAAGCCATATTCTCAAAACAACCATATGATTCACTTAACAAGTACGGTGATTTGATTAACAACCATGGCAACAAACAACCATTTTGTTTAGCAGTGGAAATTCTGGTCCCAACTGTGTTCATAAATTGCGGACTACCTGTAATCTGTGGCTGTTTCCTGACTTCTCATTCCTTTACTCTTACAATTAATCCTAAAAGGCAGAAGCTACCTACCTTTTCAGTAACTTCATTGTCACATTTAGGTTTGTTGTCATTAATTTGGTCATCTTTACAATTAGTCTTAGTCCTAGTCCCAGTTTTTACTCTCCTCCTTTATGTTCAGCTCTCAGATCATTTTAATTTTTAGCTGTCAGAGAAATGATCAGGGAAATTTAGCTTTCAGGGAAATTATCAGCACAGTTTATTGACTATCAATGCTTATTCCTGGGAATTTTAAAACTATGGTCCATTTCTTCTAATCCACCATCTCTTCATATGTATTCAGCAGATATATTGAATAAATAAGAAGAGATTAAATAGCTTTGTCTTTATTTTTTGCTGATCTGGAGTTAGCATATTCCTTCATGTCCCATTCAGACTGTGGTTTCCTGTTGTGTTTGGTTTCACATAAAAACAATGAGCTATTCTGGAGTTCTCATTTTCCTAATATTTTTCACAGCTTGACATATTAACACAAAGAGTTTATGTGACTAATGACTGTTAGGAATCTGTCCACCAATTAGTTGGGTTGGCAATATATAAATGAACAATGTACGTTTGTAGCTTTAAGACAAAGTTACAATATTGATTTGTACTATGTTCCGATTGGTTGGTTGTGTTGAGAGTTGCCATAAGAGGGAGCTAGAGATAATGGCTTGCTTTCTCTGATATTCTGTATCTCTGACATTCTGTATCTCTGACATTCTGTTGCTATCTAAGGTTTTCTGTTGTGCTTATACTTTGATATCTTTGTTTACTGTAAATGACAAAGGCAACTGGTAAGAAGACTTTGTAATTGGATATTCTTTGGACTGTTAAATGTATATGACCTGGACTGTTTATTGGACTGTGCTATTTCTTAAAGTAAACTTTAACTCAATTTAGTGTAGCTGTGTGTGGCTGGATAATTATTCATAACTATTATCATAAACGTTTCCATGTGCATATCCTTGTTACTCAAGGGTTATTCTGTACATATCATAACATTGACTTCTTGGTGTTTTTATCTTTCTCAATCATCCAGCATCCAGCAAAGTGACGTCTCTTTGTCCTTGGCCTTTTGTAAAATTAATGATCTGGCAACTTCATTTCCATATAGGAGTCCAGTCTGCATTAGATGATCTTACCATTATTTTGCTAGTATATGAAATTAAAGATATTGTATCATGGTTTATATACTCTGATAACAGTCTTTTTCTTGGGAATAGTGTGGAGATTGATTTGAGACTGTGTCTTCTGACTTTCTTTGATAGTTTTTTAGGACCATTATTCATTTTTGTAGCCAGTCATATTTCTGTAGATATTTCATCAATTCTTGTAGCCTTCTGATTTTGCCATGTTTCAGCCCTTCAGGCTAAATTAGATCATATGATCAATGACTGAGCATTTTACTATAAAGCAATAATAACAAAATCTTGCAAACCTGCATTTGAAAGTATTTATGATAGTTGTACTCTCTTGGAATTATGGGAACATCATTTGTAACCTTCCCAGCTGACTTCTGACAAGCAAAGTCAATGGGAAGCCAGACTCGCTTAACAACGACACAATTTACTTAATTGTGGCAAAAAAAGGTCATGTTTAGCTATGTTTGTTAGCTATGGAAATTTGGGCACAGTTGTGGTGCCCAATCTAAGATGAAGATTACTTGTAGTCCAAATATAATTTTCTCCTTACATCTTTGTCATTTCTGCTTCCAACCACAAGCAACAGATGTTGCTTACATGTTATGTTGATTTGAGATTGAATTTGAGGATGAAATTAGTGAATTTCCTTTGTGTCTGCATCAATGGTTGAAGCATAAACTTGGATAACTGTCATGTTAAAGGGTTGTCCACAGTGTTTAAGTGATAGCATTCTGTCATAGACTGCACTGTACCCAAGTATTATTTTCATTATACCTTTCTGATTATATAAGCAACTGTTCTTTGATTTTTGTGTCCCAAGTAATAAATAGCATGATCTTCTGACTGAAAGTCTATTCCAATTTGCTTATGTCTAAAATGTCAATGTGTAGTTGATTCATTTCATCTTTCACTGTGCTGTGCCGTCCTTGTTTATGCTTCTTTCATTCCATGTTTCTACTGTATTTCTGTCTTTGTAGTTTTGTATTTTGTTTTAAAAGTTGCAACATCAGCAACTAGATATCTGGAAGGTTTTAATCTAGTAGCATTATAAACACTCTGAAAGATCTTCACTTCTTCATCTGTAGCATGTTCACTGACATCTGACCTGAGGGGCCTATATCGTCAATCTTTTTTTCCTATCAATATGGGGTGGGATTTTGGGGGGGGGGAATATGGGAGGCTTATCTTTGCCTTCTCCTGCACAATATGAAATGCTGCCATTGCTGTTGAAATGATCATCAGCTCCAGTATCTTTTTATATTAATGCCTGCCTAACCTAGGAGCTGGGCATTTGGTGGGTTTTTATATACTTAAAATATCAAATGCATTTAATTATTTGATTCACCAGTACAAATTTCACTTTTTAACTAAAGAAAAATAAACCCATTTTCTTACACTAACTTGTTTAAGATCAGGAATGCACTCTGGGTACATCTTAAATGGATCACTGGAATCAACTAACCAATATGTCACATATGAAAATATCCAAATGAAAGATGGCAAAAAAGAAATACAGTACACTATATTTCAGTGCTATTATCTAATTGTCCTTTATATTTTTGCAAACTAGTCCTAAGATACTGATGACCCAATAACAGTACCCATGGTTAGAGTGCCTAATAGAATTGCAAGACTGAAAGGGAAACACTGTGGCATGCAGTAGTAAGTCATGGTAGAATGTGTTAAGTAAATTGAAAATGGGGGGATCTTTTTCAAACACACAAACTATTGTGTGATATGCTTGCATGTATCATCCAGAAAACAATATAACTCATAGAATAGCCCAAAGCACATATTCCAGTAAAGAGAAGTTCAGTGGTGGGATTCAGCCAGTTTGCACCACTTCAGGAAAACCGGTTGTTAACATTCTGAGCAGTTTGGCAAACGGGTTGTTGAAAGAACTCATTAGGGCAGAGAACTGGTTGTTAAATTATTTGAATCCCACCACTGGAGAAATTTCCTGAAGATGAGCTCTAGCATGAGTCCAAAAGCTTGAGGAGTAAATCTCTGGTCTTAGTGACTGAGTCAGATTTAATCTTTTATCGTTATCCTGGGGACACATATATTTGCCTTCATTTGCAATATAAACACTTTTTTTTTTCCAAAAAAGCACAAAGAAGGAAGCTATTATTTTTCACAATCAACCCTTTACACACATGAACTATATGAAAAATAATTCCAACAAAGAAAAATCAGTTTAGATAATCAATGCTCATAATGCCTGCATCAGTTATGCTATTTATTCCCCCCCCCCTTTTTTTTTTTTGCAAATATGTTTAAATACAAAGCTCAACTTCAAAATCCTGCAGACTGATAGAAGATGTGTGTCTTAGAATAGCCACATGTAAAGCAACAGAACAAAGTGCAATTCTATGGAATGTAAGAATTTGAAAAAATGAACTGGAAAAAAATAGTCATAATATTTTTTTAAATGGAAAAAATATAATCACAGTATTCCTTTCTCTTCCTTTGGGACAAGAGTTGTCTTAAAAGAATTAAAGAACTGGTCTATGGACTTGCTCAGGAAGGAATTTCAAAAGAACACACTCTTTAAAGCATAGCTCTTTAAAAAGCTTTTCTATTAAGTGAGCCAGTAATTGAAAAGTCTAGCCCAAAAATACTCCATGTTTGTTAGAACAAAATCCCTAAAGTAGCCTGACCACTGTGCTCTGACTACTTTTTCTATTCACTTCAGTGCATTTTCAAATTCTAAGAAACTGTCAAAGATGTAAAGTGCATCCCTGACCTGTGGTAATCAGAACTGAAGATGCATTTCTGAATTATCTTGCCAACAATTGTTCAGTTAATACCATTTCTTTAATACCAACCATCAGGTTTGAAGATAAATAGAATCCTTTATTGGCCCAGTGTGACTGGACACACAAAGAATTTGTCTTGGTGCAAATGTTCTCAGTATACATAAAAGAAAAGATACATTTGTCAAGAATCATAAGGTACAACACTTAATGATAGTCATAGGGTACAATAAGCTGTGATGCAAGTGCTTATTCCTATTCTATTTGCTATTAAGCAGGGCCAATAGCAGCTGATATATCCAAGAGAAAGGGTTTTCCCCTTCCAATCCATTCTATCTTATTCTCCATTTCACCCAGTCACCTTCCAGAATCCTGATAACTAGCTTCCACCCCCTCTCCTTCTGCATAAGTGCATATGTAACTTATATCCATATGGAAGGAGAAGAAGAAAAACTTAAAGCAAATGTACAGGTTCACCCTCAGGCAAACTAACTGATGTCAAGAGAAAACAAAAAGCAGTTTGTATTTATTTCTATTTCATCATTCTGCCCAACCTTCACCATAAATTAAAAACTAAAACTTTTATCCAATATCATAAAGATGACTAAAGTGAAGGGGCTGATTAAAGAAATCATGTGTCCCCTTGATGGAAAGAGTCTTTTCCCCATCTCTTGCAGGAAACATTGATATACCATCCCATACATCAAGGAATTGCAGCTTAAATATTATTTTCAAGACCATGGAAATAGAAGTATCTTGCTATCATTTGCATTAGTTTTTTTTTTTTTTTACATATATTGTCATATATAATTCACTACCTCTGATGAAATAGTTTCATGTATCCTGAAAGGATATGACCCTACATTAATTCTTATCTTTGCCAATTAGATTATTCTTTCATTTCCTGTATAGAATAAGAGCTTGCTTTTATAAATACAAAATCTGCTGCTGAAAGCAGAATTTCCCCGGGAAAGGCATAATTATAGTGACTGTACATTTGGAGTCTTTGGTTATAGGTTCAGTGTCTCTTGAAACAGATGGATAAGCAGGTGTGGTGTCATTGCCATAGCTGTATAACAGATGGCCATTCAGTACACACAGAGCAGGGCAGTACCCATTGGTCATATAAATGATGCATATTAAAAAGAAGTGCATAGTGGCCTTGAATTCCAGCTCCCAAATCTCTGGAGTCAGTGATGGTTATGGCAGAAATGTGTGATGGAATCAACATGGCTACTGGTATTCCAACCAGATATTTCTAGAAAATATTCCACTTTACTTTCAAATTTGTCTCCTACTCTTAGGATCAGTTGTAGGAATCAAAGTAACATATTATTTGGAGATAGTTTCAGTTTGCTCTTCAAGACTTTATAGCAGATGCCATCACTATAACATTGGGAAAATATCAGCAAACATTTGTTCAGGAATAATTTGGGGGCACATGTAGTGATTTGCTAAACAGATTTTCAGTGACTAGCTTATGAAAAGAATTTTCCCAATGAAGAATCTGAAACAGGATTATTTTTTGCTGGCAGAACTGGAATGATGAGCACTTTTTCTTTGGTTCTATAGGATGTATAATTTGCAGGATTTAATTTACCTACTGAATATACATACATACACACACACACACACACACACACACACATACACACACACATAATGTTTTCTTAAATTTTCATGGGTATTTATATGTATGGTATTCAGCTTTGTTCAGGTATTTTCCCACATCATTATAGTTGTGCTTTTAAAGTTGTAGCAATGTATTGGTAGAATCTCATCTGCCATCACTCTGTGGCCAAAACACTAATTGCCAGAATCAAATGCCTGGCAGACAAGACACACATAAAGACTGAACTATGCACCCTGACTAAAGTACTGGCAGCCAACGGCTTCCACAAAAGCAAAATCACAGGCCTGATCCACAAAAACACACTGAGACAAAATGGAGACCTAGAAGATGAACAGACCTATGGAACAGCTGTCCTGCCCTACATACGAGGTACCACAGACAAAATCAGTAAGATACTACACAGGCATCACATCAAGACTGCCTTCAAAGCAGACAGGAAAATAAATCTAAGATGACTAAAGAAACTTTGGGGTTTCCTAAGAAACCCCAAATATAAAATTGACCTGGAAAACCAAGTCATATATGAAGTCCCCTGCGCATCATGCCCTGCCATATACATTGGACAGACCAATAGAAGAATAAGTACCCGCCTGGATGAACACAAAAATGCAGTAAAAAAGCTGGAACACACTTCCTCACTAGTCCAACACATGAAAGCCACAGGTCATAGCATCGACTTCAGTGGCACCAAAACCCTAGCCACTATAGAAGACCCCAGCTACAAAATTATCAGAGAAGCCATAGAGATTGAAAAAAGACCTGAAAGAATGAATAGAAGAGATGACTCCACTAGACTATCAATTATTTGGAAGAAAAGAAGTCTGCACTCACAAACAAAAAAATCTCCATACCACAGGCCAAGCAAACACCTGGGCACAAACAGACCCCCCCCCCGATACCTCCAGCTCAAACACACCCCAACCAGGCACCCAATGAAACCTAGCTTCCTAATAAATGATAGCCGTCTGTTTACTCGAAGCCAAGCCGACTAAAAGCCTCCAATACAGTAAACACAATGTTGCCAGCCAATCAGAACAAAAAAAAATGCTACAAACAGACGGAAGATATTAGAAACACCAATCAAGCAGAACACGGCAAACTCCAAGACCAATAAACACAGACCAAGACTCCCAACCAATCAGGTTGAAGAAAAAAATCATTCTGGCACAGCAGTAGGCTAGCACCAAATTTCAAACAGAAATGGCTGGCTCACAGACAAACACAATACACAAGCCTGATGATGGCAGATGAGATTCTGCCAAAACAACTTCACTAACTTCACGTCTCTACAACTTTAAAAGCACAACTATAATGACATGGGAAAATATCTGAACAAGGCTGAATACCATACATACATACATACATATATACATACATACATTTGTATAGACATTCTAGCCTGAGTTGTAATAACTGTAGGATCAATGCTTTGCTTCATCAAAGTGGTCCACACCTGCTTTGCCTCCTTGGTATTTTGTCTGTTTCTCAGTATGTATTGGACATGCAATACTTTTTCTTGCTACATCTCTTATTCTTCATTTGATCTTTCTTATAGGCCAGTTTTGTTTCTCCAACACTCAGGAAGCCTTCAGAGTACACTGGTTTCAATGCATTTTTGTCACTATCCTTCAGATAGTCTTCCAGTGCCCTTTTATGTTCTTCAACTGGCTGATGTACTTACAACATTCCACATGCCAGGATCAAGCCCAGAGATAAGACAATGAGATCTAATCAAATCCAATCCTAGATTTGCTTACACATAATAAGACAGAATCTTGCCAAATTAAAGCTGTAGCTTTCTAAGCTGTTAGATGTATCCTGATTGATTCTAGGGTGTGGTTATCCTGAACCCTTTTTCTGGTCCTCCATCTACAGGACTGTGCAGTCTCTTGATCTGGGTCTCCTTCTGGGAAAGTTCTGAGTTGGCAAAATCCTGTCCCTCAGCTGCTTCAGTTGCACATTCTACCACACCATGCCAACCTATGTTCTCAGTAAATAGAGTCTGTCAAAATCAAGGGATAGATGAAGAGCATGATTAATTGCCATTATTTTTCTGGTTTTCCAATCTCCAAAGTTACTCTATATCATTAACTTTATTTACAAAACACATGAATAGCAATAGCAATAGCACTTAGACTTATATACTGCTTTACAATGCTTTATAGCCCGCTCTAGCTGCTTTACAGAGTCAGTATATTGCCCCCAACAATTTGGGTCCTCATTTAACCCACTCAGAAGGATGGAAGACTGAGTCAACCTTTGGCCTGGTTAGATTTGAACTGCCAAATTTTAGGCAGCTGGCTGCAGCAGAGGTGGCCGGAGTACTGCATTCTAACCACTGCACCATTGTGTCTCATACATCAAACTACTACACCAGAATATTCTAAGTTTTGTTATGTTTATCCATACTACTGTTAATTGTGCAGTGATGAAATCTAGAAAAACTCAGCAAATTTATAAAAAAATAAAATTAAAAAATATATAAGAAGGGAACTGAACTTGTCAGTTGATCTCTAAGCACTTGACATTAACTGCTAATCACATTTATTTTTGGTACCTTTGATTATTTACTCATTATAACTTGTAGCTATGTGGCTGGGGGTCAAGCAATATATAAATGTAATAAATTAACCCCCTGAACTTCCTCAGTCCACTTACAAACTGTAAAATTGAAGTGAGGCATAAGAAACTTGAATTTCATCAAATTTCTCCAGAGAAATAAGAATTCCTTCAATAGTTTCTAAAGGATAGTGCTCACCATTAGCAAAGGTACATGGCAATTCATCTTCTTAAGATGCTTTGATTTTTGCCATGCAGCAAATAAATATCCTGACAAAAATTTTGCAACCAGGATGTATCATTGTTCTGGGTCCTGCAGAGGAAGGGAAGGACAACTGCTACAAAAATAGAGAATAGATAGCAGAAGAACAAAAAAAAAAAAAACCTACAGAACAGTCTTAACATCACACATTTTCTAAATATCCTCAGAGAAACTTTAGCTCAACTCTATTTGTTACATTTTGACCATTTTGTCAAAGAAAGGAGCTAATGAGATAGTCAGAGATAGAATTGCCTAAGCCCTACAAAAGCAATGTCAAGGAAGTGCAGTCTGCTGGGTGCTAAAGACATAGATTGGCCTCTGGGGTACTAGGTATGAAGTTCAGTTTGTAAACCCAAGCCTCTCCCAATATTTTTTCTCTAGTCATCTCCACGAATGTACTGTTTTTCTATTAAAGAACATTGTGCCCACTCTGCGCCCTCTACAAGATGGCATTACAGCATTTTTGACCCAAAAGATTGGAGATGAATGAGACAAAAACTAAATGTAAATTAATTAAAATTTAATTACAGATAATACTTTACTCTGTTATTATCAAAAGCAAAATATTATGGGGGATTTGTCAGGAGCTGCATCTAAACTCTAGAGATTGCAGTTTATTAGATTATATCTTCCAATTGCTAGGGACTGATACAGAAAATTTTGTGATCTTGTTCTTACTTATTGGAAGGGGGGAAAATCCAAGGTCTCCTCTTCCTGCAGCAAATCTGTTTGAGTTTGTAGGGTGATGGAGGAAAGCCACAATGCAAGTGGTTTATCCATGGGAAAGCTGTTTTTAGGCACACATCCTTCATTCAAAATACTTTATTTACATAAATAGTTGATATGCACATAACCTGACAGCTAAAGTGGCAGACTGTGAATTTTAGTCCTGCCTTAAGCATGAAAGCCAGCTGAGTGATCTTGGGTCAGTCACTCTATCTCAGCCCAAATCACCTCATGGGGTTATCATTGTGGGGAAAATAGGAGGAAGGTGTATTAGATATGCTTATCATCTTGAGTTATTTATAAGAATAATTAAGGCAAGAAACAAATAAATAAGTACATACATACCTGTGGCTCCGATTCCTGAGCCTGTGCTGTTTGAGGAAGAAGACTTGGAAGATGAGGAGAAGGAACTTGGAATGCCTTCCTCTCCAGGGCTTTCCTCTCTGGCAATGCCTTCCTCCCTGATAATGCCTCAGGTTTCATCAGACAACCAAGAGGAATAGCCTGAGATTAATCAGGAGGAAGGCATACTGGAGCAGCCCCTGACAGGGAATCAAGAGGAAGAATGTTGGCTTGATCCTAAGCAGCGTCATAGGAAGAAATGTGAGCAGCAACGTAAGAGGCGTGGGAGGGTCAGAGAGTGAGCTGAGTCATTGAGCCACACCCCACAGGGGATAAAAGTGGGTGTGTTGTCGGCTGGAACTTTGCACAGGAAAAGTTTAATCTTGTTTCAGGTTTTCTTTGTGAATGATTTTATGGTCTGCCTTGTAATTTTCTGGAAGTAGCTTTTTACTTGTTATCAGTTCGGACTTGGCAGGCAGAGCACGTTGGAATGGACATTATCAATTCCAAAGAATTAACTCTGTGAAGTCTGAGCCAGCTTGCCTGCCTGTGTTTGTGTGAGTTTGTACTCTTTCATCCTTTGGAAAGGAGAAAGGTGAGACAGAACACATACCTGTATAGATACCAGTAACATAATCTATATTGCACATTTTTTCAGAATAAATTAAAATCTGCTCTTTCCCTCTTAAAATACTAATTTTATTTTATTCATGGGAGTCTAGTTGGGAGCACTGGCCTTATTGTCTAAGGATGTTAGAAGCTAAACTAATATGTTCAGGGGAATTAGAGTTAGTCACATCATCCTGCTAATGACTTATATAGTTCTAGCTAGGGCTGCTCCTGGCTTGGGTGATAACTCAAAGAAGATTTTGCCTCAAAGTAAGTCTATGCTCTGGGAAAACAAAGAACCAATAAGGCCTTAGAGATATCTGTGCAAAACATTAGAAACTGGGATCAGTCTCAGTGTGTAATTTCAGCACCCTGATTAAGTTTAATTGAGGGCTTAAGAAGACTCAATAATCAGATGATTCTTTAGTTTCACAACTTTTTGTTCTTTTGTTTAAAGAGATCCTAGCCTATTCAAAAGTCTAACATTCCCACATGACTTCATCTGAATCTGAATATTCAGATGAAGGGAGTTTTCAGATGGCAGAAAGGTATAAAAAGGGGTGCTCATGGTTGGCAGGCATTTGGCAAATTAAATGTAATTTTCAAGAATAATCTACTCTTATGCCTGAAGAGAAAAGTTTTCGATCAGTGTGCTACCTATTCTAACATATGCCAGCAAAATACCAACCTCACAATCAACCATGAAAGTTACAACTGGTGGAAAGAGCCATGGAAAGATACATGCTCAGCATTGCACGACAAGATAGAAAGACCTGCACATAGATTAGAGAATAAATAAAAAATATATAATGTCATCAAAAGAGTAAAAAAATGGAAATGGGCTGATTACAAAGCAAGAAGAACTGATGCCAAGTGGATTAAGGCAGTCATAGAATGGATTCCACTTGATAAAAAGCGTCCACAAAAGAGACCTAAAACAAGGTATCAGCAGCGATATCAGCAAATATTGTGGGCCCAATTGGCAAAAGAAAGCTCAAGGGCATATTGGTTGGACATATGCGGAGGAGGCATTCATCCTGCAGTGGATGACAATAGCTAGAATAATGGTTATGAAGAGTTTCCCAAACTAGGATTAATTCCTAAATGAAGACAGCATAGCTGGACTGCAAAATCTAAACAACCATTAGATGGGAGCATAGAATTTGAGTTTTCAATAGCTCTTTACTTCCACCTAGAAATTGTTTTTCAGCCCAGATGTGATACCTATGGATAAACTGGAGATCATTACATCCTGAGTCTTTGGTAGAATCTCTTTGTGCTCATGATTCTGCGTGACTAGATCCATGACATTAATTTTCAGAAAATTAATGTTTTGTTGTGTTTTTAGCCTCTTATTGGTATATTTATTACACATGTTCCAGCTTTTCCTCCCTCCCTTTTTCTCCTTTCTGACTCTTACAATAATAGCATCATCTTTGCCAATGGATTGTGTAAGTTATGCATTTTCAAAGAACTTTCTTTTCTTTGCTTTAGATTGTCTATTTGCAATTTCATGGAGCATGAAATGATTGAATTTAAAGAAGTTATTTTTCTTCCTCTTTGTTCTATTCCCAACTTTTACTCTGCCGTATCTTGAAAATCATTACCTTTATTATCCTAATCATTTGGTTATATTTTTTCCTCTCCCTTTTCCTGTTCTGGGTAAAATTTGTTTTTATTAAGGTTAATTGTACAATAGTTGTCTTATTTACATTATTGATTTACTCAGTTAACAATATTTTCTTATTATAGAAAGTAACAATTCTGCTCTGTTCTGCATTATCAGGCCAAGTTTGGAGTTTTCTGTATTATTTTAAATGACACAATTGAAGAAGGACATTATCAAATTACAGCACAATCAAGAAAGAGTAAATAATAAATAAATATGTTGATTTGGCTTAACATAAATAATACGTTGAGTTGGCCTTCACAGGACCAAGTCCTGTAAAGAATGGTGAAAACAGCTCAGTTGACTTAAATTGGGGAAAATAAGATTAAAGAGAAAGTTTTCAATAATCTGAATAGCTAACATACAGATAATGAAGCAGATTTGTTCTATATTGCTTTTATGAGCATGACTTAAACCAATAGGCAGAAATATCAGACAGGTAGATTTTTCTTTGTTTGAGCATTAGATAACACTTGATGGAGCTGATCAACTTATTAACTGGAAAAATGGAAACAAAAATTACTTATGGGTTTGCTTTTTACTGGAGATATTTTGAAGGAATTTGGATAGTTATCTATTAGATATGTTGTAAAATGTGTACATTTTTGCATCTTTCTTTGGAATAAACAGAAATTGCTTAAATAAGTTTATACATATTTCCTGGAATCATCATTACCAATATGGTCCTGTAAATTGTTTTTCTTCATGACTTCAGTGTGTTTTATCAGTATGTTTTACCAGTATGTTTTATTCTCAAGTTTATCTTCAACTTTTACTTGAGAAGAGGATGGATACTTTGTGTCCATATGCACCCTTAAATCTGTCTTTTTCTCTTGGTGATTGCTTGGCAAGTCTATTAAGTTTCTCAGCAATATTTTTGGAGGTAGTTTGCCATTGTTGTCTTCCTGGTGCTGGGAGAGAGTTGACTGGCCCAGTCACTTAGTTGACTTTGTGCCTAAAGGACAAGTAGAACTCACAGTGTCATATTTCTAGCCTGTTGTTTTTTAATTAGTTAACTCCAGTTTGTGATTCATAGCTTTAACACTTTATGCTAATGACTTAAAAACAAGTAGAAATTATGAAAACAATGAATGTATTTAAATCATTTGCTGGTAAAACAAATCTTACTGCAGATATAAAGTGTAAAGTGAAAAAGCCTTTGTTTGGAAACATTTAAACATAAATTGGTCTATAATCTGTCTATTAGAGATATTATAACTAGTTAAAAGTTGTATTGTAGTTTTTGCATTGATCTAGAAGTTGGTCAGATGGCCTCTAAATTCCCTTTAATAATTAGCAATCTCTGACAGTTAAAAAAAACTACTGCAAGTTGAACATCAATTATGTTTTCTGCAAAATTTGGAAATTAAAAAAACACAGAAGAGGGAAATAGTCAACTAGAAACTCTATAATCAAGGGAAAATTGGTTTGTGCAGAATATCTAAAGCAGAAATATTCAACCTTGGCAACTTTAAGAATTGTGCACTTCAGCTCCCAGAATTCCCCAACCAGCCATTCTGACTATGAAATTCTGAGAATTGAAGTCCAGAATTCTTAAAGTTGCCAAGGATGGACTCCCTGATGTAAAGTATACCCTGGAAAGTTATTCCTAGAATAAAAACAATTAAACTAGAAAGACTGTTGATCCAAGAAATTACTTTCATTCACAATAGACTGTGAACATCTGAGAACTAAGTGTTTTTTCTGATGAGACTGGTCTATCATGACAGACCCAAATATGGGGAAGAACATACATACGGCTTCTGCTTCCACTTCCACTTAGCCCCAATCCAGGAGCTTTCACAGGCAGTTGCTTTCGTGACAAACTATTTTTGTGTTGAAAAGTAGATTGTCCCTTTATTTCTTTGTTGGTATATATAAATTCAACATCCTGAGAACTGTGTGTTGGTGTTTTTTTTCTGGGAGGCAACTCCAGATAGTTCTCCTACACAGATCTCCCAGTTTCCTTCCTTATAGAAATTGATGTCCCTGAGCTGGAAAAAAAGTGTGTTTTCTTATGTAATGGATTACACAGGCATTTCTTTCCTCAAATTAGTATAACTAGTAATTAGCAGCATGTAATCATCTGCAGGTGAATGAAATAAGATGAATAGGAAACACATTAAGTGTCTGTGCAAAATATAGACATATGAGGAAACAAGAAAAGATAACGATAATTTAACATTTATTAATAATGTTATGAACTAATAAAACACTTAAATAAAGTTTATCAGAAGCTTTAGAAAATAGCAGGGTTCTAGCCCTGCACTTCTGATTGGCCGATAATAGCGATATCGGATCGGTAAGTTCAGGAGAATCTGATTGGCTGTTAACGAGCCACTCTCATTGGTTAAGTGGGTTAACACTCCACATTTCCTATTGGTTACTAGAGCAGCAGCTTGCCTATAAAAGGGTTGCTGTTGCCCTAGGGTTTTGCTCTGTTCAGAATGTTTAATAAAGAGTTTGAAGTTCACTTTTCACCGTCTCGTCTCCGTTCCTTGCGCCCATGCGCAGAACTTAACACTGACGACGAGGATGGGATGCGGAGACATCAGAGCTGACTGAACACTACAGAGCACTAAACAGAGCATGTGGCTGAAGGCGCATCAACGGCGGAAACCATGACTGGCAGCACCATACCACCCGCTCCATTCGACCCGGCACAAGAAGACTGGGACTCATACATGGACCGGTTCCAGATGTTTCTGGAGACGAACAACTTGAAGGATACCACTACTGGGAAAAAGAGAGCGGTATTCTTGACTCACTGCGGACCTGCCATTTTTAAGATGGCTAAGGCACTGGCGAAACCGGCTGAGGTGAAATCCATGGACTGGGACCTACTGTACCAACGCTTGTCCGAAGACATGAATTTTACCAGAGAGACCAGCGGAAAGGAGAAAGCGTTGCAGATTTCATCGCAGATCTCCGGAACCTTGGAGGCCTCTGTGGGTTCGCTGACCTCGAAGAAGCTCTAAGAAACCGAATAGTTTTGGGACTAGATGTGCCACACGTGCAAAGTAAGCTGATGGTGAAAGGCGACATCAGCCTTGCAGATACCATCGCTGATGCTACTGCACCAGAAGCAACCAGGAAATCGGCTGCCCGAATGCGCCGCACCAACGCCCTGCTCCGCCAACTCGCCGGCGAAACTTCACCTCACCTTGAAGGACATGTAATAGCAACCCACCACAAGGACCTCGAATCGTCATCAGAAAGTGATGAGGAAGAAGTCAACTGGCTCCAGTCTGAACGAGACCAATGCCACCAGCGTAACCAGAGACTGCAGTATCAATGCGCAGGTTGTGGGGCAAACCACCCACGATCAGACTGCAAATTCCTCGGCGCACTCTGCCATATTTGTGGGAAGAGAGGCCACATCGGAAAGGTCTGTCGAAGCAAGCTAGGATCCAGCCCACTTCAGAGGGGGACCAACTACCGCCAACCCACAGGAAGTTGTCCTGTGAATTGGGAACATTTGAACCACCAATGGAACAACCACTCCTACAGAAATAAACCACTAGCCCATTCAAAGAAATGAGAAGAGGCACACCAAACCATCACGATTGGTGACGCCTCATCATTAGATGCAAAGAAGATCCGAGTAAAGGTCGCCATCGAAAACCAGCCCTGCGTGATGGAAGTCGATTCAGGATTGTCTCTCTCGATGGTTTCCTGGAATTGATCCCTGCCGTCCGGCGGCAAGACCTCAGAACCCAAAGAATCATTCTCAAGGACTATCAAGGAAACCGAATTCCGGTTGTTGGATCCAGCCTAGTCCAGGTCTCATTCAAAAATCATACTGCATCTTTACCATTGACCATCATTGACCGTGATCGGCCTAGCTTGTTAGGCCTTCAATGGTTTGCTCCACTTGGGATTGAGGTAGCCGGCATTTACCAAACCAGCAGCGACGACTGGGAGGAGGCCCTCGTCCAGGAATTCCAGGACGTCTTTGCAGACAAACTAGGTGAGTACAAGGGGACCCCGATATCATTTAACCTTAACCCTGAAGTAGCCCCCATCCGCCTTAAGCCTTGTCAAGTCCCTTTTGCCCTTAAACCAAAGATTGACGAGCAGCTTGATAAATTAATAACCCAGAGTGTTTTAGAACCAACTGACCATGTTCCTTGGGAAACCCCAATCGTAACACCCATAAAATTGGATGGATTGTTAAGGATTTGTGGGGACTACCATGCCAGCCTGAATCACGCCCTTCAACAGAACGCTTACCTGGTGCCGGTGGCACAACACCTCCTCCATTCCCTGGGGGGCGGAAAAGTCTTCACTAAATTGGATTTAGCACAGGCGTATCAACAACTGCCTGTAGATAAAAAAACAGCAGAGGCGCAAACAATCATTACACACCGAGGCGTCTTTAAGTGCAACCGACTCCAATTCGGAGTTAGCCTGCCCCAGGGATCTTTCAGAGCTTGATGGAGAGACTATTACAGGGAATAAAAGGGGTTGTACCATACTTTGATGACATTTTAATTGCTGCCCCGAATAGAGAAATACTAAAGGAGCATCTTAGACTGGTTCTCCAGAACTTTAAAGACTCTGGCCTTGAAGTTAAAAAAAATAAATGTCAACTGTGCACAGATAAAGTAGAGTTCCTGGGGTACCTAATCGATAAACAAGGCATTCACCCCACCAATAGCAAGTTAAGAGCAATCAAGAACGCTCAAAGACCCAGGAACAAGACTGATCTCCAAGCTTTCCTGGGGCTTATTAATTTTTACAACATCTTCCTGCCCCACAAAGCAACCGTAGCTGAGCCCCTACATCGGCTTCTCAACAAAAAATCAACCTGGGTTTGGGGGCACCGAGAGGAGCACGCGTTCTGACAAGTGAAAAACCTATTAACTTCAGATGCTGTTTTAATGCAGTATAACGAGACTTTGCCCTTCACAATCACATGTGACGCGTCACCATTTGGAGTAGGAGCCATTTTGAGTCATGTGTTACCAAACGGTAGTGAAGCCCCTGTTGCCTATTTTTCAAGAACTCTATCAAAGTCTGAACGTAACTATAGTCAAATTGATAAAGAGGCTCTTGCTGTTGCATCTGCTGTTAAACGGTTTCATGAATATGTTTATGGATGAGTTTTTACTATTGTTACCGACCACAAACCTTTGCAGGGGATTATAGTGGGAGACAAGCCAACCCCCTATATATTATCACCTAGAATGACTCGCTGGTCGGAGTTTTTGGCTGCGTACAATAAAAAAGCTGCAGCACTGCCCAGGGAAAGCCATCCCCCACGCTGACGCATTGAGAGGTGCACCACTTCCAGAAACTGTCGATGACCCAGCTCCAACCCTTATAAAGCTCCAGATTGAAACACTGCATTCACCACTGCTGACCGCTAGAGATATCGCGATCGAAACAAAACGCAATCCTATCTTAAAGCGGGTTCTTATCTGGGTCGAACAAGGATGGCCAGTAGATCAAACCCCTGATGACTGCATTCCATTCAAGAATTGACAAACAGAACTTTTTTCGCAAAAGGCCTGCATCCTGTGGGGGATAGAGTCGTCGTCCAAGAGCGGTTACAACGAGCGGTACTAAAGACACTGCATGAAGTTTGCATGAAGCTACGCATGGTGGCCGGGCATCGACAAACAAATCAAAGCCTGGGTAAAGACTTGTTATAAGTGCCAGGAGGTTAGCAATGCCCCACCAAAGGCAACTCCAAACAGAATGGGAAACACCTTGGGGACCGTGGTCCCGCATTCATATTGACTTTGTGGGACCTACTAAGGGACATACGTTCCTATTAACATGATGCCTACTCAAACTGGCTTGAGATCCACAAAATGAAAAGTACTACAACCGAGTCCATCATCCGGAAGTTGAACAGATTATTCGCGACGCATGGACTGCCAGACGTTCTGGTATTCAACAACAGACCCCAGTTTACCACGCTCTCTTTTGAACAATACTTAGCGGACCGGGGTATTCGCCATGCGCTAAGTTCGCCAGCGCACCCTGCGGCTAATGGAAGAGCCGAGCGCATGGTACAGTTTGTTAAAAAAAACCCTCTACAAGATGGACTATGTGGACATTGAAGATAAGATAAATAGAATACTCCTTCTCCAACACATCACTCTACACGGCGTCACCAAAAAGACTCCAGCGGAACTATTGATGGGACGCAAACTCTGCTCCCACCTCGACCGGCTTCACCCGTCTTACGAGCCAGAGAAACCCTGTGGATCTAGCGGAAAATGCCACGAGTTCAAGATAGGCGACTTAGTTTTCGCCAGAAACCTTTCTGGCGAACCGTTGTGGATCGAGGCCACCGTTATTCAAGCCACTGGACCCAGGTCATACCAGGTGAAAACCTGTGACAGAAAAATATGGAAACGCCATATTGATCAGCTTCGCTGGAGGCTACAACCTAGTTTCCGTGACTCCGGTAACTCCCAAACTGAGGGGGGAGCGAATTTGAGATGGCGGAAAGCAGGAATGAAAGAAGGCAGCCATGGGGCGTAACAAGTGAAGAAGGATCAGGGATGGGTGTGGCCTCGCCACAGAGGAACAACCCAACAGAGGCAAGCCCGCAAGGGCCAGAGGACAATGAAGAGAACATTAGCGGCACCGAGTCTTCCAACGAGGAACCACCGCACCCAACTTGCCCGAAAACGCCCCGCCAAAACAGGCTTATGGACAAGAACCGGTGGGACAGCGTAAATCCAATAGACAGTCAAAGCAACCTTCCTACCTCAGAGATTATATCACCGCACCCCCCAAATGGAACCCGGGGGGAAGGGGTGTTATGAACTAATAAAACACTTAAATAAAGTTTATCAAAAGCTTTAGAAAATAGCAGGGTTCTAGCCCTGCACTTTTGATTGGCCAATAATAGCGATATCGGATTGGTACATTCAGGAGAATCTGATTGGCTGTTAACGAGCCACTCTCATTGGTTAAGTGGGTTAACACTCCATGTTTCCTATTGGTTACTAGAGCAGCAGCTTGCCTATAAAAGGGTTGCTGTTGCCCTAGGGTTTTGCTCTGTTCAGAATGTTTAATAAAGAGTTTGAAGTTCACTTTTCACCGTCTCGTCTCCGTTCCTTGCGCCCATGCGCAGAACTTAACAAATAAGCTCTTAGTTTCTGGTCATCAAATTATTCATTCTAGCTGTTTAAATGCTCTATCAGATATACTTATATAAGAAATATGTTGGGTTACACAGTCTTTTCCTGGAAGCTGAAGAATAAATATCCTATCTGGACAACCACTCAATTTTTTTCAGAATCTTTTCTGCTACTTAGAACTGCAAAATGTACCAATTTTGCAGCTCAAATGTGACAATGCTACCTAGTGGACCAATGCCATGTTTGAGACCCAGATATTACCCTATTTATACAGCCAGTCCTCAAATTATGAAGGCAATTGGGACCTGAATTTCCATTACTAAACAATGTGATTCTGAAGTGCAACGTCATATGACTGCATCATTTAGTGATAGCATCCCTAGGGTTCCCACTGCAGTTGTTAAGCAACACTAAGGGAGCACTTCCTTGCAACTTCCCACAGGCATCCAACAATCAAAGTTAGTGGGGAACCTGATAGAAAGTTGCAAGTTCCAGACAGTTCCCAAGCAGGCCAGCAAGCAGGCCAGCAAGCAGATAAGTGGCTACTGCTGAATAGAACAGAGCAAGTTGTACAAATGGTGGGGGAAGTAAAACCAGAGGTGCTATTCAACCGGTTCGCACCTATTCGGCAAACCAGTACCAGTTATTTGGCATGGGTCACCAAACCGGTGGCAATCCCTGGCTGGCCACGCCCCCAACCCGGTCGCCCGGTCGCTCACTTGTAATCACTCTCCTAGCTTTCTGTTCCCCACCTCCTCTTTCTCCCTGGGGAAAAGGAAGAAAGGCATGGACAAGGCAAGTATCACTTTCCCCGTGTGAGTTAAAGTGTTGGGAGTGAGAAAGAGTGTGGTCTGACAGAGGGGGTGGAAGTGAATTGAGTCTTGGAGTACTTTTGCAACATAAAAGAAATGCATTTTGGAAGCAGGTCTTTTAAAAACTTCTTCAAGGATTCCCCATGGACGCTGCAAGTATTGCTTTCCCCTTATGATTTAAAGTGCTGGACTGAGAAGGAGTGTGGTCTGACAGAGGGAATCCACTCAGAGGGAATCCCTTGGAGAAATTTAAAGGAGCTGCTTCCAAAATGCTTGTCTGTTAAGTGCTCTGTGTGTGTGTGTGTGTGTGTGTGTGTGAGAGAGAGAGAGAGAGAGAGAGAGAGAGAGAGAGAGAGAGAGAGAGAGAGAGAGAGAGAGAGAGAGAGAAAGAAAGAAAAATAGGAAGAGAGAGAGAGAGATAAAACTGTCCTATTATTTTTAATTGTTCCATTATTTATCATGTGTTAATATTTTACACTATCCCTACACCTGGAGTGATTTTTCTGCCTTTCTTTTGCCCAGGGCTACCACATATTTTTCAGGGTTTACATGCATTCAATGTCAATAATCCAGAGCATAAAATACACATGTGTTTAACAAGAATTGAAAGGAACCTTGGAGGTCTTCTAGTCCAACCCCCAGCTCAGGCAAGAAAACTGAGGATGCCAAACTCTGAGTAGAAATCCTGGCAAACGTGTCAGAATAATACTTAGAAAGGACCTTGGGGTGAACCCTATACCATTTCAGAGAAATGGCTGTCCAGTCTTTTCTTAAAAACTTCCAGTGATAGAGTACCCAGTGATAGAGTAACTTCTGGAGACAGGCAGTTCCACTGGTTAATTGTTCTCACAGTCAGGAAGTTTCTTCTTAGTTTTAGGTTGCTTCGCTGTTTGTTCAGTTTCCATCCATTGCTCCTTGTTTGCATTCTGCTTCTTTGGAAAATACATTGTCCCCCTTTCTTTGTGGCAGCTCCTTAAAAGCCTATTGCCTATCACACTCTTGAATAAAGCATGTGAGCCATTTCCTCCTTTCAGTGGTCCATGAAAGTACATCTACTGTACGCAGATAATAAAGTCAAAAAAGGTGAACAACATTTTTATAGAACTATAGATAAGTTGAGGCTGGGTGAGAAGGAATGCCTGGGAGGTGAGGGGCCAGATGAGGCACCCCTTGATGTGAGTGACATTGAGTTGGCCAGGCCCCCCAGTCACATGACCACAAGCCATGCCCAAATAAGCCATGCCCAGAGAACCGGTTGTAAAAAAATTTGAATTCCACCACTGGGTACAACATGACCATCCTGGGGGTTGGAGTGGCTGCTGTTGGGAGGTAAGGATAAATGAGTGTGTGTGAATGGCAGGAGAGGCATGGCACAAGTCCAATGAGACTTGGAAAGGGTTGTAAGAATGCGCAGGTGGCTGGTGAGACACAAGCCAGTATTAGTATAGAAAGACAAGGGGGGGATGTGTGGATGATGGAGGCCTACCCAAGAAACTTAGGGCAAGTTAGGGGTTATTGTTTTTATTATACTGGTTTTTTTTATTGTTGGAGGCTGCCCAGTCACTGAGAGTGAATGGGAGGCCATATAAATCCTCTAAACAAACAAACTTGCAACTTCCCTGCTAGCTTCCCTATTGAATTTGCTTGTGGGAAGCTGACAGAGAAAGTTGCAAATTCTGATTACATGATTGTGAAGATGTCGGGACAGTCAGAACTTCATAACAGCTACTCATTCCATATCATTGTGATTCTGAATGGTTGCTGAACGAGTGGACATTAAATAAGGACTACCTATATTGTTGTAACTATCAGTGCAATTCTGTACCATCCTAGCATTGTATCTTTATGTAAACATCAGAATCTTGTCTGCATTGTATCTTTTTGTAAACACTAAGACTCCTATCTATTCAGTGATCTTTGCCAGGCATGCAAAAGAGAAGAGGAGTTTAAACAGCTGTCAATACAGAATGATGTCTTAATTGACCTGAGTTCCTATAAATTACGCTTTCTGATACCCTGTTGTCTTTACTAACCTGAGCTATTATAAATCTTATGTATTTCCTGCTGACCTAAGCTATTATAATTCATGAATGTCTTGTTTACCCTGGGCTTTGAAGAATTTCACCCCCCTGTGAAAAAGCATAATAAAAGAGCCAGTGCAAAGGCATTTGGTGCGCTCATCCCAAGAAACCTCGTCTTGTGTCGTTTCTCTCTCCCTTGCTCCCTCTCATGAGACGCCCATCTAATGCGGGATGGCAGATACCGCATTTTGGTGACCCCGACGTGATTCCCTAAGGGGGATACGCAGCGGCGCGCCCATACTTATCAGCTCGGTTGGAGCTGTGCATCGCCAGGCGCCTGAGCGAATTGCACCTCATCGGATCTGAAAGACGGTCTCGACTTTAGTAAGTATGGGTGGAGGCTTTTCTCAACAGCAGACGCAGCATCTGAAGGAAATGAGAGAGCTAGTCGCTTCTTCTTCTAAATACTCTGCTAATTTAAAGGGCTCTCCCATAAAAAAGAAATCTATTGCTGCATTATTGGCTTATGTGTGGCAACACTGCCCCAATTATCCAGAGAGAGGGTCCTTAAAATTTTCCAATTGGCAAAAAATTGGTGAATATCTCCATAATCCTCCTCGTGTACCTATTGGCATTTTGGTCACTTGGAGGAAAATTATGGAGGCTTTAAAAGTCCATCAAAAAATAGAAGCAGGGAGTGTGTTTGAATCTCCTCTGCCAAGTTATGATAACTTTTTAATTTTCTCTAACTCAGGTAGAAGCTGCTACATTCCATTCTCATAGGAGTAAAATCCTAGAGGATTAAAAGCTTGTGAAATTTGGCAAATGGATGTAACTTAGTATCCACCTTTTGCCCCATGAAAATATTTGCACGTTTCAATAGATACATATTCAGGATTTATTTTGGCTACTCCTCAAAGGGGAGAAGCTGTAAAACAATTATTCAATTCGTACCTTTGCCTCGCTGGGACGTCCAAAAGAAATCAAAGAAGACAATGGATCTGCCTACACAAGTTCTGCTTTTCAGGACTTCTGTAACAGATGGGATGTAATCCACAAGTTTGGAATTCCCTGCAACAGCCTGGGGACAGGCTATTAGGCTAGCTCACTTATCTCTGAAACGTGCTCTTAATTGGTATTCATTGCGGGAAAACCCCCCGAACCTCCCAGCATTGCAAAACTCTCTTAACATTTGTCCTTTTACTCTAAACTTTCTTAAATCTAAATTTCTCCTACTTCTACTGCTTTTTGTCATTTTTCCTCCCTCCTAACAGACTGTCATTATTCTGCTTGGCAGAGTCCTGCTGAGCTTGGGGGAAAGGAAACGCTGCAATCTTACTGCCAGAAAAAACCACTCTCTGAATCCCTGGTCAGGCGGTAAGACCCTATCATGGGAAATCCTCTGATACATCTGCATCTTAAACTCTTCCTGATATTATTGCCTATACCCTCCTTGCAATTTCTACCTTATTCATATCCTACTTATACTTTTGTTCAACATGGTCATTGGACCACATTAGAATTTCGCTTTAAGGGACTTCCGGTTCGCGTGGCTTCGGGGCAGCAGGAATTCGCGACAGCTCGCGATTCCTGCTGGCTAGCTGTCGAGGTACCCCCGATCCAGATGGGTCAGGGGGTTAAGGCTGCCCTGTAGGGACAGCTGAAGATAGAGGGGAGCCGGCTAGGGAGGTGGGGGCATCGCAGACCCCCCCCTTCTCCGGAAAAACCCCTTTTTCCCAAGGCGGTGGAGCGGCGGTCAGCAATGGCCGCCACGAAGATGCCAGCAACCGGGTAAGAACTGTGCTGGAGGAAGTGTGAAAAGTGAAAGTTCTGTCTGAGCCGGGTCAAGTAACAACTTTTAAATTGCCTGGAATTGAGCTGCTTGTTGCTGGAGGATACATTGTTTCCCTAAGAAGATCGAAAGCGGCGGAGAAGCTGTCAAACGGAACTTTCTTTTTTTTATTTTTGTTTACTCTCCCATCCCACGGAAAAAGCAGAAATATTTGGATATATTAGACATTGAAAGTGGATTGCTTTGAAAGCTAAGCTAAGAGACAAAGGGATTTTTGGACATTGAAAAATTTAAGAAATTGGAAAATTTTTGCTGGAGGTATGGATTTTTGATTATTTAAAATTGTTATTGCAAGTGGGAAGGGAGAAAAAAAAAATTGGAGCAGAAACTGAAAAAGGAGGAGACTGTCTAGAATGTCTTGGTGGATCCCAAAAGAAGATATATGGTAATTGGACCTCTTTGATTAAAAATTAATTTAGAAAGAGAAAGAGAAGAAGGAAGAAAAGTATTAACTTTTGGAACTTTTTTTTTTTTTAATTGCTTTTGATTGTCCTGGATTAAAAATACTTGTGGTTGTTTTGGAAAAAGTTTTCCCTTTTCATAATGGCATTGTCTGTGGATGAACTAGAGATTGACTATCAAAAATATAAAAAAGAAGATACTTTGGGCGCTTTGTTCCAATTCTTAGAAATGGCGTTATGTTCTCTTGAAAAGTTGATTATGCAGCAGAAGGACTGGGACAAGGAAGAAGAGGAAGAAGAAGCCATCTTTGATGAACAATGGGTTCCTTCCGGAGAGGAGGAGAAAAAGGATAAGAAAAAGGGGTTTTTAAGAATTATAAAAACAACCAAAAGAGAGAAAAATGAGCGAAAAGATGGAGGCAAGGTTAGAAAGCAAAGGAAAAGGAGCAAGAAAAGCGAAGAGAAAAAGCAAAGGGGTAGAAAGGGCAAGGAGAAGAATAAGCAAGAGAGAAAAGGGGGGAGGAGAAGCCTTAATGGGGGGAAGCAAGATTTAAAAAAAAAAAGTTTATTTGGAGACAATGGGTGAATTTAATTTAGATTAAAAGAGGGATTCTGGAGGGTATATAAGAGTGTGTTTTTATATGTATATTTAGAATAAAAAATTTATTATGTAATTTTAGAATCTTTTAAACAGAATCCCAAGAAAGATTTATATGTAGTATTTTTAAGTTAGGTAATGAGTTATAGATGTAACTCCAATTGTTGTACAGGAGAAGTATAGTAAAAGAAAAAAGATGAATGGATGTTTGGAAATAGAACAGACAAAGAATGTTGTTGAAAATGGTAATAATGGAAGGATATATATGCTTTTCTTTTGATTTTGTATATTGATAAAAGGCAATAAAATTTTAATTGATAAATAATTTGGATGGAAAAGAGAAGTAGGGACAAGATATGAAGTTAATATTATATGAAATATTGATATTATAATCTTGAAATGTTATGTTTTATTGGTCTATCATTATTATTATTTTTTTTTAGAAAAGAATTTATAAGCTGTTATGCCTTGATTTTGTGTGCATTGTTTTTAGAAAACTGATAAAAATGGTTTTTATATACATATATAAAAAAAAAAATGATAATAAGATATGGAAGGAGATTTAGGTTGAATATGATGTTTGAATTTGTGTCTGTGTAAAGAGTTTTAACCTGGGAACAGACAACCTTCAGAAAAGATCTTTTAGTTTTGTCAATGTTTTATGTTTTGTGTTTGTATGTTTGTGTATTATGCTTATGATAAAACTAACAAAATTTGTTTTTTATTAAAAAAAAAAGGAAAAAAGAATCAATAAAACCTTGGAGGAATGTTAGATGAGAATAATTTAAACAAGCCAGAAAGAAAAGAATATGATGACTATAAAATGGATAAATATGGAAGAGAAATGAAATTGAATAGGAGTAAAGAGAAATAATGAGAAATTTGATGAAAGATATTTGTGTGTCCATATGGGGATGGGATAAATTGGAATTATGCTGTATAAAAATATTGTTTTGTTTGACTTGTAAGGACTTACAATATTAAGAGGTTTTATGTGTTTATGTATTTACTGGTTAATGATGTGTTGTTTTATCTTTAAAATTAATAAAAATTTGTTTCAAAAAAAAAAAGAATTTCGCTTTAGTAAATATGATAATGACTGTCCTATTGTTTGTTGGCATAATAATCTTCCCATAAATATATCTCCTTATATTCACACATATTTCAACAAAACACATGCTTCCTGTCAAAAGATTATTCGTGTTAAAGCTACTCCTTTAACAGAAGGCTCTTATACTTGTTCCATGAGGGTACGTCATGAAAATGCTACCAGTAGCTTTCACTCTGTCACTTCTGTTTTGTTTACAGAACACTCTACCACTCACTCTTTTTTTTCTCCTTTACTCTTCCTATGGAAAGGAACCTTAAAATCTTTTCCTCTTTTTAATCTAAACATAGGGGGATCTGAATGTCCTTATATTGTATCAAGGGTTTCCCCACCCCACTTAACGTTCTTAATGAATGATCAAGTTAATCTTCATTGTCATTATTGTAATTATTATCCTTTTTCTACTAATTGTATTCCTTCCTCATATCGTAAATGTTCCACAACTAACTTGTCCCTAGCTCTTTCTCCTACCTGTCATGCTTTTATTTACCCAAACTCTGATCCTGTCAACAAACGACGCTTCAAAAGAACTGCCCATGATGATCCACAGAAGCCTCATAGAAGATACAATATTACGTGGACTATAACTGACTTTCAAGGCGTTCGTTTAAACTTCACAACCAATTCCTCTCGCATAGAAGACTTTTACCCACCACTTCAATTCGATTTGGCAGAAATGCTTGTAGGCTCCATCGATTACAATTCACCCTCTCATACAACGGAGCCTAATTATAGATTTGTGAAAAAAAATAGGTTTTATGTATGCCCTGGACAGCCTGTTTCTAACACTCAGTCCCCTGCTCAACGACTTTCTGACTGCGGGGGGTTATCAGATTACTTTTGCAAAGACTGGTCGTGTGTTTCAACTGGACACATTTATTGGGATCCAGGCACTAAGGGTGATCTCATTACTGTCACTCGCACCACACGGAATATTCCATGTAGTGATAAAAAATGGCCCAGATGCAACCCAGTAACCATATGGTTCACAGACAAAGGCAAGGAAAGTACTTTATGGGACACTGGCTTGAAATGGGGTGCTCGCTTAAAATTACCTTGGCCAGGAGAGCATTATGGAAATATTTTTTACATTCAACGTCACATTGAACTCCCTCGCTTTGACCCAGTGGGACCACATGAAAAGACTATTAAATCCCCTTTTCTGCAACCCATAGCACAAGAAGTTAACCCATTGATTCCATTAATCAAAGCTTCCTATACCTTGTTGAACTCCTCAAACTCATTCATTGCCTCCGCATGTTGGCTTTGTGCTTCTGCCTCTCCACCTTTTTACGAAGCCATCGCTTCCCAAGAACCCATCGTTAATTCCACATCAGATGAACTTTGCCGTTGGAGAAACTCCACTATTACTGTTTCTTCCATCACTGGGGTTGGTTGTTGTTTGGGAAATATTCCATCCAATTACTCACAATATTGTCATAATGTTTCTAATAGCTATCATTGTAATTTATATCTTCCTAAGCATCGCCTTGGCCGCTACCACACCGTTGGGGGATATGCTCCAGTCTACACCTCTTCAGGAGGAAATTTAACATCACGCCTAAAAGGAATGTATTTTATCCCTGGCAAAAATTCTGTCTGGGCTTGTAACACCGGTCTCACAGCATGTGTCTATGGGGATGAACTTGTTAAATCCAAATCATTTTGTATTCAAGTATGGCTTGTACCAAAAATTAATGTGTATAACTCTGATGATTTTATATCCTTACAGGCACCCATGGAATACCCCCTCAGAGCAAAACGGGAAATTATTAGTACTCTCACTTTAGGTCTACTGCTTGCTCTGGGCGCCACGGGCGCAGCCACGGGCATTGCAGGATTAGCTGTTTCTGACAAAAGAATTACAGCTCTGGGTTCAGCCATTGATGATGATTTATTACGTATTGAAAAATCAATTGTAGCTTTGCAAAACTCCTTGACATCCCTCTCAGAAGTAGTCTTGCAAAATCGTAGAGGTATAGATTTGTTATTTTTAAAACAAGGGGGATTGTGTGCTGCGCTTAAAGAAGAATGTTGTTTCCATGCTGATCGCAGTGGAGTCGTGCTGGATTCTATGAATGAATTAGAAAAACGCTTAAAAGATAGAGAACACGAAAGATCACACATGTATAATTGGTATCAAGGTTCGTTTTCTATTTCACCATGGCTTACAACTCTTTTAACTGCGTTGGCAGGACCATTAATAATCATTATATTGATATGTATTATAGGACCTTGTTGTTTTAATAGAATATTGCAATTTTTTAAAAATCAATTATCTTCCATGACTACTGATGCTGATGTGTTATTGCAAGCTCATGCTATGTCTTTAACATCGGATGAAGAAATATCATTGCTGAGTTACTGCTCCTTGGACAACCCTGATGCTGACGGGTCGCACGCCTGCCTAGATGACGGGGACGGAGAACATTTCAGAAAAGTAGTTCCTGTTTTCTTGGACAAGGAAGAAGACTCGTCATAAAAAAAATAAAAACAGAGGAGATGTTGTAACTATCAGTGCAATTCTGTACCATCCTAGCATTGTATCTTTATGTAAACATCAGAATCTTGTCTGCATTGTATCTTTTTGTAAACACTAAGACTCCTATCTATTCAGTGATCTTTGCCAGGCATGCAAAAGAGAAGAGGAGTTTAAACAGCTGTCAATACAGAATGATGTCTTAATTGACCTGAGTTCCTATAAATTATGCTTTCTGATACCCTGTTGTCTTTACTAACCTGAGCTATTATAAATCTTATGTATTTCCTGCTGACCTAAGCTATTATAATTCATGAATGTCTTGTTTACCCTGGGCTTTGAAGAATTTCACCCCCCTGTGAAAAAGCATAATAAAAGAGCCAGTGCAAAGGCATTTGGTGCGCTCATCCCAAGAAACCTCGTCTTGTGTCGTTTCTCTCTCCCTTGCTCCCTCTCATGAGACGCCCATCTAATGCGGGATGGCAGATACCGCACTATATAAAGGTTGTTTATGCTGGACATGAGAGTTAGGAGAGAGACTTAAACATGGAAAAGTACTATTTCTTGGATATTAAAATATGGACTTAAGAAATAAGTAATTTGTCCACTTTTGAAAGGCTATTTTTTCTATGAAACAAAAAAAGACCAATTTTCTTTCTCTGGTTTTATAATTTTAAACAATTTTATGCACAATTTGATACATTGTTGTTAAATAACCAAATGAATATGTCACATTTAAGTGATTTCTTTCTTTCTTTAGTATTCTTGGGGTTACATTTTCATAACTAATTAATTTGTTGGATATAACTGATTTCATTTTAATTTTGGACATTGTTTTCTCTGTAATTTGTCTTTTAAAAAATTCAATATATTTAGAAATATATTAGGATTGTTTTTGGATATCAAGTTAAGGATTGGTTTTTTTCAGTCTTGTTTATCTGAACTAAATAAACTGCAAAAAGAAAAGCAGAGGGAAGGAAACTCCCTTATTTTTCAGCGTTTATTTCAGAGTAGTGTATGGCTAACATTATCAATACTTTGCAGCTTTTTCTTTTATTTTTAAAAGAACTTGTAATCACAGAGTTTCCAGGGCAAAGCAAAAGCTGTAATGGAGAGATTTCTTTATTTTTGTTTTTCCTAGCTTTTCTTACCAGTCAAATCTGTCTGGAGTTTTTTTATTGCTGTTGTTTACTTGAAAAATCTCTGCAGCTTCCCATAGCCTTACCATCTGCTTATGCTTCCTAAAAAGTGTTGTACATTACAAAGTACACAAAGGTATAACAGTCCCAGAAACATCAGGACATGTCAAATCAATTTTAAAAGACACCAGTCCAAATTGTACAAATAAGACCCTGAAACTATGTAAATAATGTCTTTCTGTTCTTAGGTGATAAGTAGCAATGACCTTGCTTGTGATCGAGCAAGGTCACAACTTCACTGCAGAAATCCAGATGACCACCAGATGGCAGCACAGAGTTAAAAACAGCTTTACAGACTTTGATAACAGTTAAAATTTGGAAATTGCAGCCCAAATTTAATAGCCTTACCTACCCTAATACTAACTTTGAGAACCTTCAGTATCTAGGGCAAGAGTCTCCAATCTTGGCAACTTTGAGACTTGTGGACTTCAACTTCCAGAGTTCCCCAGCCAGCTGGCTGAGGAACTCTTGAAGTTAAAGTCCACAAGTCTTAAAGTTGCCAAGGTTGGAGACCCCTGATCTGGGGAGGTAACATGAGTAGGCATACAAACTGAATAGGCAACAGAATGATGGAAAACATGTAAGAGACATCTGATTGATTGGGAAGTCCATCTACCTCTTCCTTGACCTCTCCAACATCCTTCAGCAGCAGCCTGAATGGCCAAAAGAAGGAAGAAGCAGAAGCAGAGAACAAATCTTAGTTCAGTATTTGCAGGACTATTTTGCCATGTAGACATTGATTGTCTCATTTCCAGACTGCATTTAGAGGGGGGCATTTCATTCATTGATCTCAAAAGACAAAATAATACAATGCTCACACCCTCACCTTGTTACCAGAAATGCAACACTGAACAAATGAATTAAAGGGATTTCACCCCAAGGAAAACAAACAAAAGGATTTGGACCCAAGGAAAAATTGGAAGGTGAAAAGCAAGGAAGCTTCCAGACCAAATCGGGACACCATTACTCATGCAAAAGTAATAAGGGAAGAGAGCCATCAGAAACAGAATTAAAAACTGCCATGAAGCACAAGCAGAGATGTTGTAGTCAACACAGGATCAATAGCTATTAGCCTTGATGGCAGTGTGATTTCCTGTGAAAACATATTCTGGGAAACTACTGTGTTTCTTTATGAAGTTGGTGGGTTATTGTGAGGACAAACTACTGGACTAGATGGCCAGGGAACAAACAAGGCTCCTCTTATGTTCTCAACAAAAAGATGAAGTAAAATGCAAAGAAATGTGTACTGGACATTGTGGGTAAGAATGAAAAGGAAAGCTATAAGAGACTCATTTTCAGAGACTTTGTGATTTATGGAAGCTACCATTGGACCTTAGCACTTGATTTGCGTTCAGCCCCTGGCAAATTTGGCCAATTTGTACTTGGAAAATGTGAATAAAAGTGTGTATGTGTAATGTTTACGGGAGCTAGAGCCAATAAAATTTAGTGGGTTAAATGACCTGTGTGTTCCCTGGAGCATTTCATTACTGTATAAGATCTTGAACTATCTTATTGACAGTATATAAATGTGTAGCACTAATAAATCCACCTTCCCCCAGTCCTGACTGACTAGGACTTTGTGCCATGAAATCTGTTCTGTATGGTCATTTACATTATTGTAAATGCCGCACTGTGATTGGTCAAAGCGCACAGGGATCCGATTGGTCGAGTGAGCCGCTCTGATTGGCCCGCTGAGGATCTCGCGCAATTGGTGGAAACTAATCACAGGAGATTCAAAGTGGTGCCATTGGCCGCGGCCGCCGTGGCTTGGGAATAAAAAGCCGCAGTTTTCCCCTGGAACCCGAGCCATTCTCGGGACCAATAAATGAGCTGAACCAAGTCACTGAGTCCTGGTCTCCTTGCCGTGCCGGACATAACACTGGCAACGAGGATGGGATACCAAGGCTAATCCCCCACCAACACGTGTCCTGAGAAAGCAAGACCGACGAGATTGCCAGCATCGCACCGCCCGCGCCCTTCAATCCCACTACCGAGGACTGGGAATCATACACCGACAGATTCCTCATGTTCCTCGAATGTAGCAACATGAAGGATGCTGCCGGGCCGAAGAAAAGAGCCGTCTTCCTGACACACTGCGGGCCCGCAGTGTTCAAGATGGCAAAAGCTCTAGCAAAACCCGCGGACGTCAAGGAGATGGACTTGGCTGACCTCAAACGATTGCTCCGGAACCACTATGACCCTGCCGTGTCCACCCTCATCAGGCAGCACGATTTCTACCGGCGGGACCAGAGAGTGGGCGAGAGCATCAGCAATTTTGTGGCTGAGCTACGAAGCCTAGGGGGCATGTGCGGGTTCTAGGACATGGATGAGGCCCTACGGGACTGCATCGTACTCGGACTCCGAGACCCAGTCCTACAGAGCCAACTGATGGCCAAAGGAGACATCGCCCTTGACGCCATTGCTGAAGCCACCGCAGCTGAGGCAACCCAGAAATCGGCGAACTGCATGCGGAGACCAGATACCGGAGACCGCACCATGACCACCGACCCAGGACGGGCGACCGAGGCCCAACCGGAAGCAAGTCACCGTGAGACCACCACCCATCATGGCGAATTCCACTCCACCTCCGACACCACGGATGAGGAGGAGATCCACCGGCTCCAGACGTGACGTGACCAGCGCAATCGGCGGGGTCGTAAGTCAGGGATCACTTGTGCCAGGTGCAGAGGTGACCACCCTCGAGCAAAGTGCCATTTCTTCGATGCAGTCTGCCGGCACTGCGACAAAAAGGGTCACATCGCCTGAGTCTGCTGATTGAGGAAGGCCTACAGCCCCAGACGGTGGGACCACAGAGAGCGGAGATGGGACAGAACACCCCCCAGAGCCAGAGATCACCAAGCCGACAGCCGATGGGACCGGAGAGGACAGAACCAACGAGGTGGCGAAACCCGGCGGAAGGAAGAAACCCACCAGACTGTCATCATCGGCCACGCATCAACCATCGACGCCTGAAAAGTCTACGTGGAGGTAGGCATCGAAGGCAAGCCATGCAAAATGGAGGTAGACTCCGGGTCCTACCTCTCCATGGTCGCTTGGTAAGAAATCAAGCGCTTGGTGCCTACCATCCACAAGAAGGGCTGGAGAACCAGAGACTAATAATCAAGGACTACCAGGGAAACTGCATCCCGGTAGTCGGAACCGGACAATTCAAGGTAACATTCAAGGGCCGCACCACAAAGCTTCCCCTGACAATCGTGACTGACCCAGCCTTTTGGGACTGCAATGGTTCGCACCACTCGGCATCGAAGTCACGGGCATCAACCACACTGCCGAGACCGATTGGGAACAGCAACTGGCACGGGACTTCCAGGAAGTGTTCGACAGCACCCTAGGCAAGTACTGAGGGCCCCCCCATCTCCTTCAGCCTAGACTCCAACATTACCCCGATACGCCTAAAACCAAAAACAGGCCAAAAATAGACGAGCAAATTGACAAACTCGTCAAGCAAGGGGTCCTTCAACCAATTGACCACGCCCAGTGGGAGACCCCAATATTCACCCCAGTCAAGCCCGATGGGTCGGTAAGAATCTGCGGGGGCTATAAGGCCACCCTAAATTGCGCATTACAACAAAGCGCCTACCCCGTCCCAATAGTGCAGCACCTCCTACACTCACTGGGGGGAGGCAATGTTTTTGCGAAGCTCGACCTGGCACAAGCATACCAATAGCTGCCGGTCGATGCAGAAACCGTGGAGGCGCAACCCATAGTCACCCACCAGGGAGCGTTTCGCTGTAACCAACTCCGGTTTGGAGTCAGCGTGGTGCCCGGGATTTTCCAGAGCCTCATGGAGAGGCTGTTGCAAGGAATTAAGGGGGTGGTGCCCTACTTCGATGACGTGCTGGTGTCGGCAACCAACCAGCGAGAACTAGAGGGTCGTCTAAGGGAGGTGCTAATGAAATTTAAGGAAACCAGTCTAACAGTGAAGAGAGAGAAATGCCAGCTTTACACAGAGCAGGTCGAGTTGCTGGGATACCTCCTAGACCGGCATGGCATCCACCCAACCGCAAACAAAATCAGAGCCATTAAGGAGGCCCCCACGCCCAGGAATAAAACTGAACTGCAGGCATTTCTGGGACTGCTTAACTTTTACAATGTTTTCCTGCCCCAAAAGGCGACCGCGGCAGAGCCTTTGCATAGGCTTTTGGACAAGGCAGCCACCTGGACTTGAGGGAAATGTGAGGAAGCCGCTTTCAGGAAAACCAAGGACCTGCTCACCTCGGATGCCGTCCTCATCCAATACAATGAGACTCTACCACTTGTTGTCACATGCGACGCCTCACCCTTCGGCATCAGCGCCATCCTCAGTCACACACTCCCAGATGGAAGAGAAGCACCCATCGCTTTCTTCTCGAGGACACTCACCAAACCAGAGAGGAAATATAGCCAGCTGGACAAGGAGGCCTTGGCCATCATCACAGCAGTGAAGAGGTTCCACGAGTACCTCTACAGCTGCACGTTCACCATTATCACAGACCACAAGCCGCTGCTGGGCATCCTGGCAGGGAACCGGGCCACCCCGAACAACCTATCTCCCAGAATGACAAGGTGGTCCGAATTCCTTGCCGCCTACAGCTACCGGCTCACACACCAACCCGGTAAGACTATCACCCATGCAGACGCTTTGAGCTGCTCACCGTTACCTGACCTAGACACTGACCCAGCACCCATGATGAGCATCCTCAGCATAGAGACTCTGCCCGATCTACCCATAACCGCATCAGACATTGCCCGAGAAACTAATAAAGACAAACGTCTGGCGTGGGTGGGTAGAAAAAGGGTGGCCGGAAAAAGACGACGACGAAACATTCAAGACATTCTGGAACTGGCAAACAGAACTCTCACTACAAAAAGGGTGTGTACTGTGGGGGGATAGGGTTGTTATTCTGGAAAAACTACAAGGGAAGTTACGCTTGGTGGCCAGGGATGGACAAGCAAATCGAGGCCTGGGTGGCAAGATGTGAATGCTGCCAAGAAACCAGACCGAGCCCTCCCGCGGCACCGATCCTGGAATGGGGAACCCCCAGGGGACCATGGTCCAGGATCCACATAGATTTTGCCAGGCCCACTAAGGGACATACATTCCTTATAATGGTAGACGCTTACTCCAACTGGTTGGAGGTAAGCAACATGAAAACCACCACCACGGAGGCCATTACCAAGGAACTTAGCAAGCTATTCGCAACCCACGGCCTCCCAGATGTCATCGTATCGGACAACGGGCCCCAATTCACCTTGGTAGAATTTGAAAAATTCCCAGCAGAACAGGGCATATGACATGCACTGACAGCTCCGGTACACCCAGTGGCGAACGGAAGGGCAGAACGGATGGTACAATTCATGAAAAAACCATCCAAAAAATCGAACACGGGGACATCCAAGAAAAAATAAATAAAATGCTCTTCATACAACATATAACCCCAAACACAACAATGAACAAAAGCCCGGCAGAGCTACTAATGGGGAGGAAAATAAGTTTCCCACTAGACAGGCTACACTCCACATACAACCTGGAGAGACCCCCCAACTCCTCTAGCAAGCACCGGTCCTTTGCACCAGGTGACCCTGTCTATGCAAAGAACCTAACCGGAGACCCACTGTGGGTACAAGCAACCATAACCCAACTATCAGCCCCCCACTCGAACCAGCTGCAAACAACTGAGGGATGAGCCTGGAAACACCACATCGATCAACTAAGATCGAGAACAATCACAGGAAACACAACCGACACACAACCAAACACAGACAACCCCCCTAATACAAGCCAAGAGGGGAGGGAATACCCCGGGAACCAAAACCCAATAGAAAGAAACCAGCAACACTTACCGACTGACAGCCAGCTCGAAACCTCACCAGGAAGAAGCAGCCAGGCCAGCTCAACCTGCCCAGAAAGACTAACCGGGAGCAGCAGAAACCGCAGCTCAACCAGCCGGGTAGACCGGGAGGGAGCTGCAGCAAGAGGCCCGGTGACACCTTCCAGGTGGTTCCATCGACAAGGCCGAGAGCAACAGAGAACCCGACCGAACCGGCCGGGAGCCAAACAACAACTGACCTGCGCAGGTCCAGTAGGCAAGTACGGAGCCCCGCCTACTTACGGAACTATGTCACGTAGGACCGAACCAAGAGGGGAGGGGTGTTCTGTATGGTCATTTACATTCTTGTAAATGCCAGCTGTGATTGGTCAAAGCGCACAGGGATCCGATTGGTCGAGCGAGCCGCTCTGATTGGCCCGCTGAGGATCTCCCGCAATTGGTGGAAACTAACTGTGGGAGATTCAAAGCGGTGCCATTGGCCGCGGCCACCACGGCTTGGGAATAAAAAGCTGCAGTTTTCCCCCAGAACCTGAGCCATTCTCAGGGCCAATAAATGAGCTGAACCAAGTCACTGAGTCCTGGTCTCCTTGCCGCGCCGGACATAACAAAATCTAAGATACACCTCTCCAATTTCTGGATTAAGTAGAACATGGAAGACAAAAGCCACGTGTACTTGAGTGGGATGTCTGAGAATAAAAATGAATGAATGAATTATAAATGGAGGGAAGTATAGCAACTGAAAAGCAAGTGTAGGTGATTGAATGGATCCAAAAAGGGATGAATGGATCTTAGCCATTATGCAGAATGTGTCACTATTGGAGTGTGAGTAAGGATAGGAACTAATCCAGACACAGGAAGCGGAGTAATAAAAGAAAGTGGCATTTATTTTCAATTTACAATAGATTCTACTACAACAGAAGTGGTAATTTGTATTTGTATAAGTGAGTGCAAAATTACAACAGAGGCAGTACAATTAGGGTGTATATAAATGAGAGCAAAAATGAAGTCCTAATGGAAAATGTAACAATAATAGGTGGTACTTATTTAGCTATCTCTTTTAGCAAGACCCTTAACATTTCCCAGCTTGCTAATGCACCTTGCTTTTGACTCCTCCTTTCTCCTTCAATCACTTTTCTTAATTGCCTTCTTTAGAATGCTAACTTCCCGCCTTCGCTGGTCTTGCTGGTGCCACTATGGAAGAAAAGCCTCATTCTAGTGTGAAAAGTCTCTTCTGTTCCCATTCCAAGAAACTTTCCTGCCAGGATGTGAACCACTGCAACAATCCTCGGTCCATGGCTGCCTTTTCTGACACTGATTGGTTCTTCCTATTATGCTGCCCTGAGATTTCCCTTTGGTCTGTTGCAGATGTAACAACTGCATCAAATACTAAATGTCTTGAAAGCAATTCTCCAGCTGACATTTTGTTATTACATACCTGATAGGAAAATAAAACTTTAAAAAATAAAATTCTAAATTTAAGATCCCTATTTATTGTTTAATGTTTTATAGTGTTGAATATTTGTAGTTGTTTGGATGAGATAGACAACACATAAGTTTAATATTGAATATCTGTAGTTGTTTGGGAGATAGACAACACATAAGTTTAATCAATAACTAAACCTTTTCTCCACACCTACCTTATTGGAACCCCTAATTGAAAAGACAAATTTTTCAGTAGTGCCTAAAATTCTTAATATAGGCGGTACTTATTTAGTGACCATAATTAGAACCAGCAATTCTGTTATTAACTGAAGTGGTTGGTAAGTAAAACATTATTTGTGCTTGCCATCTTACTTCAACTTTCCTTTGTTTTACTGTAAAAATCATAACTGCAAGGATTGGTCATAAAGTTACTTTTTCATCACCATCATGAAAATGAGGAATATCTGTAAGTACCTCATCACAGAGAAAGCCTGAATGTGGTTTATTATTTATGGGTGTATTTGCTTTGTTTATAGTATTTATTTACAGTGCCTGTTCAATTATTACTGGATGTTTAACCTGCACATTAATTTATTGCAAAATATTTTGGAATGGAACCTTATGGGAATAGTAGCTAAATATTAGATAAGTGATAAATAGATGATAGATAGATAGATAGATAGATAGATAGATAGATAGATAGATAGATAGATAGATAGATGGATGGATGGATGGATGGATGGATGGATGGATGGATGGATGGATGGATGGGTGGGTGGGTGGGTGGGTGGGTGGGTGGGTGGGCAGGCAGGCAGGCAGATGTACAGACAGATGGATAGACAGATGAGTAGACAGATAGAGAGATGGATGGATAGATGGATAGATAGATAGATAGATAGATAGATAGATAGATAGATAGATAGATAGATAGATAGATAGATAGATAGATAGATAGATGATCGATTGATTTGATGTGGAACTCTTCCACAAGAACAATCAGCTTCAGCCTCACAATCTCCCCCTGTGGATTCTTTCATCACTCACTGGCAATAGCTGAAGGAGTTTTGGGACCAGGTGCTACACATACAGAAATCTCTTTGGGGTTTTAAAAGTATGGGAAGAAACATGTGCAAGAACTGTGAAGTTGAGGCAAGTAATGTGGGCATTTCTTTTTACTCTTAAAAGTGAGGAGGCTATGTGATATTTTGAAGGGATGTTTTGCCTGAATCTTCATCAAAGCAATGTAGCCCTTTAAATATGTCAGATAAATTTGATGAATGTGATTTTTAAAACACTGTTTTAAAAGAATAAGAAGCTAGCATTCTGTACAGCACCAACAAAATTAGATTTATCACTAATTTAAACATACTGCTGAAATTAAGAAAAAAGAATAGGGTAGCTGGAAGGGATCTCAGGATTCTAATAAAAATAGACTCTAAAAACTCAAATAGCATACTGGAGAATTCAGTAATAGATTTCTCTTTAAGCAAATTGGGAGATCTACCCAAACACAATACATTATGGCATTATTATCCATTATTCATTTTGAAATTTTTTGGCTTTAATTTTTTGTATGTTTTGAAGACAGAAGTGGGTTTAGATGTGTGTTTAGAAGTGAAATTAGATGTTATTGTCAATGTTACTGCTGAACATGCAATCTTATGCACCTCGAAAGCCAATATATAGGCTACTTTCTTGGCATTGTTGTAGCCTCTGAATTTATTTCCTCATTAGTCAATAAAAATAAATGATGACAAACTTCCTAAAAATAGTATTTACTGCTTAATATCTGAAAAAGGGGGGAAAGTTAAGAAATGAATTTTTTGTTTTGAGATTTTTATTCTTTATGGTTATTAACAGTTTTGACTGTTTTGATATAGATGTGATGTGTATTTATGAATGAAGGATCATTTATTCATCTGTATATCAGAAAAAAAATATGGTTAGAAATAGATGTCTCTAGATACATAGCTTTCAGCTGTGGTACACTTTTATTACAAAGATCAGAAAGAAAACTGGCTTATATTATTATTTGTTGTTCACATATGATGGGCTGGATAGTGTTCATTGCTTCTTACTCCACAGTAATAATCCTTCTTCCCACTGGGATAAATACTATTATGAACAAATCCTAAATACGGCACCATGTTTCCTGATTACTAATAAACATTTATAAAGTGTAAATGATCACAGCATGTTAACAAACATGATCCAGCTCATATTTCTGTGACAAAATACTGATGGCTTCATCAGATGCGTTCTCAGCAATTAAAATAAATCACCAAAAATAAAAGTGTTATATGTAAACAACAGCTTTGCCTTCTATTTTATCAAAAGCAGATTGATTATTTGGTCTTCCTAACTGGAGTAATTTTCAAAAAATAGAAACAGACTCAATAGGACAGAATTTTGCAATTGAATACTAACTTATTTACTAGCCATAGTATGGATACTGTGCTACAATACAGATTTCAGTAATTCAGATTCAGGTATGTTTCATCTAATGAATAGTTATTTCATTCTAATTCATACAGCTATTCATTACTTGCAGATGAATATTTTCCTTGGCAATGTGATAATGAAATCAATGTCCAATCCAATTTCATAGAAAGATAGTAAAAATGTCCTTTACTAGAAGTGTTCAAGCATAGGCTAGATAGCCATGTGTTAGGGATGCTTAATCTGGATTCTACCACCAAGCAGGGGTTTGGATCAGATAGAATAGATCAGTGATTGCAAACCTGGGTGACATCCCATGATATTTTGGATGAGACATCAATGCTGGTGTTTTACCCAAACAATTATGTTTGAAAGCATGACTTATTCTTGTGTGGTTTCTGAGGCTGTAGGAGATGTGCAAGAATAAGGTGTGCTCTTGTGTGTCCTCTGAACCCTCTGGAAGTCACACAAGAAAGCTGTACTCTCAGAGCCTCCAGAGCATCTGAAAATTGTGTGAGAATGAATCAGGTATGGATAGGATGCTTTCTGGCATCAATACTGCAATATTCTTGCACACAGGTATGTGAGAATCTGGCATTGTATGATCTTTTGAGGGAATAATATTATTCCCTATATTATTATTGATTAACCCATTTCTGAAGTGGCTATCTCTGGACTCACAATATATTAGACCACTATCTTCAAGTTTCCAATCTTCTCTTTTTTTAGGGACATTTGTTGCAAAATGCCCTAAAAGAAATGGATTCTCTCACCCCTTTCCAGCCACGATTCAGGCCCAGGCATGGAACTAAGATGATATTTGTCACTCTGGTAGATAACTTTTGTCAGGATGTGGGCAGGGAAAGTGCAGCTGTCTTAATCAATCATTTATCTTCTCACTGCCCTTTAATACCATTGACTATAGTATCTTTCTGGATTTTCTATGTGAGCTGGAGACAGAGCCACTGGTTTATAGTGGTTCTGCTCCTTATTTGATTTAGATGTATTAATTATCCAATTTACATGACCAGGGATGGGATTCTACTGGTTCTGTCCAGCTCTGTAGAACCGGTAGCTCTGAAGAGCAGCAGACATAGAACTGGTTCTATCTCTGCTGCTGTTTTGGCCCACTTGCCTTACCTGACCTTTATTTCCTGCTTTTTCAACCTCAGCTGCTTTGTGCAGCATAGCTATGGTTGAAAAAGCAGGAAAATAGTGATTTTTCAAATGCATACAGCGCTGCTCAGCTGTTTGGGCAGCATTGCTGACAACGTTCCACACATGCGTGAATTGCAAATCGCAAAATTACTGAACCAGTAGTTACACCAGTCGGATCCCACCCCTGTTTCCAACTATCTGAAGATACTGTGGGCAATGAACAAAATAAAACATATCCCATTAAAACTGAAAAAGAAACCAAATTGAGGTCCCATTGAAATTTAATTCTCACTTATCACATATGCCTATGCCAGAGATCCAATAACATTTTAACCTCAATGCCCAACTCTATGGCTCCAGTCAATAGTGGGAAGCATAGCTTGGTTTCTTACATGTTCCCATTGGTTTGAGGTGAAATACCACCCATATGCTGATAATAAAGTCACAATATATAACATCACACTATGTCTTCAATAGTGTAGACCAAATTACTCAGAGTCTGAATTAGATGAAAGTAATGGTTGAACCTCAACAAGATAAGAGTGGTGTTTGTCAAAAAATCATCTGGTTCTCTGATGGTTACTCTGTAAACAATGCAGTATATTTACTTTGAAAACATGGTTGATTCACAGCTACCATTTGATTAGTAGGTAGATGCTCTGACCAGGAAGCCCTCTGCCCAGCTTTGAATGATGAACCAATTACAGTCCCATTTGGAACAAAAGGTACAATATTAACCCATGCTTCATCACTACCAATATAACTACTGCAAAGTTTCTACATAGGGCTTACATTCAAAACTCTCAGAAGCTGCAGTTTGTACAGAAATAACTCATGTGTTCACAGGTGAGAGCTTTAAAAACTTCAGTTACACTGATATTGTGGGAGTTTCATTGACTGCCAGGAGGTCTCTGAATAGTTTTTTCCATTTCTGGAAACTCTTCCTGTCTTGTATCCACATTTTTACAATAACTTGCCACCTTATATTGCCTACTGGTGCCAAATGAGTTTTTTAAGATTTAGAGACAACAGACTCAAACCAGAGTAAATTTAAGGAGACTTATAGAGCAGAAGATACCAATCTACATCTCTTCCATTTCCCAGAAACCCCAAAGAAGAAATATCTGAAAACAGGATCTTATGTCTGTACTAAAAGTTCACTTTGTCTTGGTTTTTGTCACTTTTTCATAGTTTTCTTAAGAGTTATGAAGTACAAACAGTAACACTTGAAAATGGCCACATCTAATTCTGATGAACTATTCTGGAATATTTTTTCAGTAAGACAAAATCTCAAGTAAGGACTATTTGGGGAT
The DNA here is from genome assembly GCA_033807585.1 of Hydrophis major. Lineage (NCBI taxonomy): Eukaryota > Metazoa > Chordata > Lepidosauria > Squamata > Elapidae > Hydrophis > Hydrophis major. Next base: position 391,322,805 of record CM066328.1, on the reverse strand, counting down.
GGTCTAATAACATACCTTGTCAGTAACTTGGGAACTCAGACTGTCAACCCTTTGCTAAGAATATTTAAATAGGAAATATTCTTGTGTGAAGCCCTGTTTCTCAATTGTCCCAGAGAAGTATCTAATTGCAAGATCAATCTTGCAATTATCAATCTTGGCTGGTCACCAGGACCAGTGGTTTTGTCTTCTGAGCTTTCAGATTTGTGATGGAGCCCGGCCTTGAAACAGATAAAATGGGCCCCTTGTCAATAACCAGGAGTTTTAATTAAAAATAATAATAATTTTTACGTGCAACAATACAGAGAAAATGCTCAAAGACAACATTTCCAGAACACTACTACAATCCTCAAAGATTACCAATTAACTTTTTATAAGCACGCAGATGAAAGAATATACACTTATTAAGTTATATATAAATTGCCTTAGCAGATAAAGTAATTCCTCGTACATAGTTTATGTGCACAAAATGAAAAAGGGTACTACACCACGCTCTTCTCACCTGGTTCCATGCCATTACAGGTAACTCTCATTTAACAACCCTAATTGGGACCAGAATTTTCATCACTAAGTAAAATGGTTTGAGACAAAATATCACATGACTGCCCTGCTTAGCAATAGCAGTTAGGTAGTTGCATTTGCAATCATTAAGTGAGGACCACATTGATAGGTGACAAATTCACATTTTTCCTATACTGCTGCTCTTGCCTCCACTTCAGCTCCCTCACACAAACCCTTACCTCTTAGCTGACCCACACTCTGTTGCTGCCATCTACTCCAATCACCTCCAGCTGACCTTCATCATCTTCATCCTCCCTGTCACCCTCCCTGGGCAAACCAGACAGGAAACAACTACATAAGCTAACTCTACTTTATTTTAAGTCTGCATTAACATTGTCTTGCAAGCCTGAGGTTACCAACTTTCCACCACCACTTCTACTCATGTGATAAATTGGGGTGGGACTTGTTCTTGGGCAGCCAAGATTAAGTTTTCAGTTTCTTTCTTCAGCACCCTTACCTCAACCATCTCCATGTTAGCTTTGTATCTACCTTTCCTTCAATGCCTTCATTTATTGACTGCATAGGCTTCTTTTTCCAGTTAGAAACTCTATTGTTTCCTTTTGATATTCTGCTTTCAATCTCATTGTTTTCAAGAGGTTTCACTTATTCACCTTTTTCAGCAAAGGCTCTTTTTTTATGTAGTCTTTAAGCTGTGTTTTTCCTCTTCCACAATTTGTTTCATCCAAAAGAGTCCTCTGCTACACTGAGATCTAAATAAGAACAATTGATCAATATCACTTTTTGGGTGCAGAGCATGATGCACTGACATTAGTTTTCTTGTCTTTTGATCCAAGTTATCAAGTTCTAGCTGAGTCCAATCAATGATCTCAGTTGAATATCATATTACAGTCATTGCCTTCAAGTATTAATTGCCTTCACAATATTTTCTCCACTTAGCTTTGATCTCAAGATTTTCCGGACTTAATTTATGTATTTTGTTGAAGTAGCTTCCTCGACTTGGTTGTACAACCAAGACTTCCAAAACTCCTAAGTACTGAAAAGCTAATTGCACAATGCAGTTATTGATCAGAATGGGGAAAATGTCGCTTGTTTAACAACATTCCAACTTCACATTATTTGCATTCTTGTATTTTTCCATAGGGCTCTGTGCTATGCAAAGCAAATTACACCCAGAAGCCTGTGTTTGAGAATATGCCCATCCGTTGTTTCTCTTGTGCTTGTACCAGAAACATATTTTTGTTTTAAATATGACAAACCCAGCAGAATAGTTTCTGAAAGTTAATGAAATATTGTAATGTGATCAAGATCAAATAAGTTCAATTTTTTCCTTTCTCTCTCACCCTCCCCTTACAAAAGTAGTGATTTATCTTAATTGCCACAAGCTGTTTACAGATGCATCCCATATAATACAAAATCATCACAATCAGCTGGAACAAGAAAATGCAAGAGGAGGACTAGTCCCTTCTTTTTTGTACTGAACTGAACAGCCACCATTAATTAATGAACATCTGGTTCATTATCTGGTATAAAGATTATAATGGCCTAGAGAAGACAGCATTGTCACTGATGGCAACTTTGTAGTGCCTGAGGAGTGGCTATGGAACATAAGGCAAAGGATATTTTTAAAATATCTCAGCAGTTTTAATTCTTACCATAGAGATGGCACTTGGTAGGACCCTTCAGTGATTTTTCTGATTGCTTTTTAACAAGTCAATTGTTATATTCTCAAGTGGGACTTTCTCTTTTTGGGAGCTGGTGGCCCCTTTCCTAGTTTTAGCTGTATTCTCAAATGGGACTTTCTCTTTTGTAGAACTGGTGGGCACTTTTCTAGTTTCAGGCTCTTCTGCCATTTGTAGAGCTTGGTTGCAGATGTTCTAGAACCCAGTGCTCTTGGCAGGATGATAAGAGATTGCTTTAAGTCTATGCACTCATAGACCTTTTGAAAGGTCTGAATTTTATGAGACAACTACTTTTTGGCCTGCTCTCTGAACTGATTCAAGGTTTTTTAGTATAGATCCTCTACTCTGAATCCCTCTCCTCAAAACTGTTGTCAATAAACATCAGCATGGGGTTCCAACTGTTACTGAATTTCAGTCTGAACTAGTTTACAGTCACAGGATGCTGAGGTGAAAAACTGCTAAAAGTTTTCAAGACCTCCCTAGTTAGCTAAAGTGCCAGAAGCATATCCCATTCTCCTGACCAGAGATACTACTTTTTCAAATATCCTTAAATAAGTGTCTTCTACCCCATCTTAACCAACTTTATTTCTATGCAAGGTTGTGGCAGTGGAACAGCAGGAGAGGTTAAGGAAAGAGCATCCCATCTGCAGAGCTCTGAAATAGCTGACATCTGCTTCTGATGCTTTTGCTCATTAGTGGGATCATTCTGATGCCTTTCCTCTCTGGCAAATCTTTCTCTTTCCAGTCAATTTTGGTATACTGGCTCCCATTGTGCTGTATATTCCCAAGATTATTCTGGATGTATCATAGCTTGCACCATGGCTATGGGATACACTCCACATGCAATCTGTAGATAGGACTGTCTTCTTTAAGAGTTCATCAGAAGAGTCATCCTGATTTAACTGCTGCATCTTTTCTATCCATCTACTCAGTCATGTAGCAAGAAACTTTTGTTGAACCAATCTACAGTAGGCTTGGGTTTGGGGTTGTAACTCTGATTTACCCAATGCATAAAGCTTTAAGGAATGATAACCCTAAAAGCTTTTCTCGGGCCTTATTTTCATGAATCACGTGCTTGCACTTTGTGGATCGACCACTAGCTAGGGCCTCTTCCAAATCCCACTGCTGACACCTACAGTGTAGCAGAGATCCTTGTACACAGAGAGGTGTGGAACTGACTGGCGAATAACAAAAAGCAAACAATGGATTCTCCAAAGATTTAAAAAACTAGAAAACTTTAGTTTATTTTCCCCAGATGCTTGACCATTTAGGGAGACAGGTGGTCAACAAAGATAGACTCTGAAATTTCAGAAGTCCAAACCAAATACTTAAAAGTAACTCTCAAAATATCAAATCAAGGATGTAAATAGCTGTGGCTGTAGCAGTTTGAGGCTTATTCTCCTACTCTTTCCATTAACAGTCTCAGTGTACTTTCTAATCTCAGCTGCCAATTCCTTATTAAAGAAGTTTCTGACCCCTTCATGCTGCTGAGAAAGACTTTCCAATGTTTTGTGCCTGGAAAATGAGCTGAATCCTGGCCAAGCAACATAGAATGGCAGAGGACTATGTTTATTCAGATTTGATAAGAGTAATCTCCATCAACCTTCTTCTCCTACCTACCCTTTCCTCAGAGAAGCCCTTTGTGCTTAGCAGACTCAAATGATGATGCACTCATCATCTGGAGTTGCAACTTACTCACAAAGATGCTGGTGTTTTCCTTTCACCACAAAAAGAATTTCAGTTTTTAGTTCATTGGGAATTAAATGCTATGCTATACTGGTGCATTATTGTTAATCAGTTTGACTTTAGTTTGTGGTTCCAATTTGATCCTTTTGTTCAGTTAGTGTTGCAAGCAATTAAAAAATTCCATTTGACACTGAAATTATAAGATATATTTGCAAAAAACTAACAACATAATGTAAAACTAGCTTAAACAGATTGATTTAACAAATTGAATATACAGTTGTAAGTAGTTCTTAATAGCTATTTTTTAATACTTCATACATATTGGGTCTCATATTTGGATGATTCACTGAATCTGAGGAAATATTTGCAAACATTTTCACCTCTCTAAGCACCTATATTTTGCATCCCATCCAAATATCAATCAAGGTACAAAGTGCTTAAACATTCAGGAAACACTGAACAGTAGAATTGGGTATAATCATCTTATTGATGAAAGTTCACTGCAATTGTCCTATTAATCACTCTCAAAAGCCTAATACTAATATTAAACAGCATTAGAGATAGAATACAGCCCAATGGTTTAACTGCTAGCCATCAATTGCTGTCCTCTATGATCACATAGATAAGAATAGTATCGGTATATTGCATAGTTCTTTATTCCCAAACCTAAAAGAAAACCAGTGAATTAAAACAAATGCTGCTGTGAATCCATATTTTCTCCATGGAGAGTTAATTAATCAAAGTGACTAAGGCTGGTTTGCTTCAACCCACCATGGTCCAAATAATATCCAAATCTGTGTGCCACTATACTATGTAGGCTATCCAGTTGATGAAATGGAGTAGCAGGTGATAAAACCATGAGACTCTGTAACATAGACCTCAGATAAATCAGATCTCAGATAAAGTTGCAACTGGTGTACCACCTGAAGTTGGGCAATGACCATCCTGGCCACACCTTCTACCTATTCCTGATTAAGAAATACCAGAAAGACACTCCTCCTCCCACAAGTCACAGATCTACTCCTGAAAAGATAGTGCAATTCTAGCAAGAGTCGTTATTGGGACTATCCTAAAGCCTCACTATATAAACCTATCCATCTTGCTAGCATTCACTTGAGTCTCTTCTCCCCACTCCACCCCCTCATAGCCTCCAAGCTGCAGGACAAGACTTTGACAACATATTCAATGGAGCCTGGGGTCATGATATAAAGCTGGGAATCATCAGCATACTGTACTAACATTACTGGATCTCAAACTGCCAGGTCTCCTCCCATAATAGTGGATGATAAGTAATGGGAAATAAAGTTGATCTTTGCAGTACCTCGTAAGGAAATAACCACTGCGTTGCTCCCTATTCCTCTATCACCACTGACTGGAGGAGGAGGAGGAGGAGGAGGAGGAGGAGGAGGAGGAGGAGGAGGAGGAGGAGGAGGAGGAGGAGAAGAAGAAGAAGAAGAAGAAGAAGAAGAAGAAGAAGAAGAAGAAGAAGAAGAAGAAGAAGAAGAAGAAGAAGAAGAAGAAGAAGAAGAAGAAGAAGAAGAAGAAGAAGAAGAAGAAGAATCCACTGCAGAATACAACTCAGAACTGTGGCCCAGAGGATACTCTGTTTCCTCTGGGCTGCTCTGTATTTGGCCCCTAGCCATTGTCCCAACAAACTTTACTAAAAATGGAGCTAATATTTTTGAATCTAAGGAGGCCTCGTAATTTCTTTAAAGGCTGTTGCCATTGTATCCTCCTACAATGAAGCATTCGTAACATCCAATGAACTACCCCATTACAGCAACTCAAAGGGACAAACATCTAACCCATAGGGAGCCAAGATATTCTGTAATCCATTTCTCTATGGTTACAGCCCTAAAAGAATCCCAGATAATACAATAAGATGATGATATAGTCTTCATACCAGACCTTGCCCAAATAGAATCTAGAAAAGCTAGCAAATTTGAATAACAACATGAAAATTGACCTTGGACTCTTTCTCAATCCAACTGACCTCACAGATTGTTGTTGTAGGGAAAATAGTAGGAGGAAGGAATATTCGGCATATTTACTGCTTAGAGTTATTTAGAAAAATAATAAAAGTGGAGTATAAATAAATAAATTGTAATAATTGCCAGGTGGCATCTCTACTGAATTATTTTTACCTAGAACATGATTAACCATCCCATCAATGGCTGCTAGAAAGCAATTGCCTGATGTAGTAAAAGATATTAGCACATTGTAATCTTCTGTAAACTGCCGGCTTCTCTTCCTGCCTTAAGCATAAAGCTAGCTGGGTGACCTTGGGCCAGTCACTTTCTCTCAGCCCTAGGAAGGAGGCAATGGTAAATCACATTTTAGAATCTTGCCAATAAATCTAATTCACAGGACTTTTCCAGGCAGTCTCTGAGAATCAAACAAAACTGAATGGAAGAAAAAAAAAAACCTATATTTTTATGAAAGAAATATCAAATAGGTTTACGTCTTGGTTCTCACTATGAGAAAGAATCCCCCTATCTTCTATAAACAGTTTGAAGATTCTTTTAAATCAGAAACAGGCAAGTTGATTCTCTTCAGAGGATTCAATCTATGGTTGCCACAATACCATGTTGTAAGCCATGCTATTGGAAGCTTACAGAACTTTATTTCTTCATTTAACTGTAAAAAAAAGATGTGCCATTTATCCCATTTGTGACTGGAGAATTTATAAGGTATGTGGAAGACACTAGGTTACCTACTTTTGTCTTACATAACAAGTCATATTTAATATTTGGATTGTGTTACTAAAATATTTTTTGTGAGAGTAGAGATATATTTGATCCTTCTGTCTCTTCAGTGCCCTATGGTCCTCCGCACATCTCCATGAGTTACAGAGTAAAAGTGTACAACAGAGAATCTTTGCTGCTAATGTAATTTTGCCAAATGCTTCAACATGCAATCATGTACACTGCAGTAGAACTAACCCAAGTTGAGCACTCTGTCTGCTGCATGGGATCACTGTACAAATTGTAGAGGGTGACAGACCTAGTATTTGAGGAGTCAGAACTATTGTATTTATTATTGCTCCTCTCACTATGATACCAATTTTCTAGGGCTTAAAATCTTCAAATATGACTCAGCTATTCAAATGCTTCTTGAACTTCACATTCCAAAAAGAAGGTCTTCCTACCAACTGATAAATAATGTGAAGCAACATATAACAGTGAAATAAGAAAGTAACCTCTCCCTTTTTAAAATAATGTCACAGAACAGGAAACGATGAAAAGAAGGCTGATTAAAATGATTACATAGTTCAAATATTTAGGATGAAAGTTTATATGATTATATTTTAGGGAAAAAGATCATACTTTATAGTTTGAGGAGGGGGACAGGATACATAAACTGCTGCAAACCAGGTGATGGCGTAAACTTCTACCAGTAGTATTGGTTGAGAAAAATCTTAACCAATGCAACTGGTCAGTCCAAATTTTGGCCCTGGACCCCAGTCACCTTCACATTCCAGCAACATACTCAAAACCATGAATAATGGTGATCTCATACCTCATGCATCCATTGTAGTGCCTTTATTCTTCCAGCCAGTCACTGTCTTTCAGTTCCAAAATGACATAAAAGTATACACACACAATCCCCTTAACCTTCTCAGACACAACATTGATGAAAAAGAAAGATCCTCCACTATCTGGATCCAGAAAACATTCAGTGTGTCTCAAGATGACTCACAAATACAAGAAACCATGAAATATTTTAGAATTACAACATACAAACAAAATGATTAAACACAGACAATAAGACAGTACTGTTAGGTAAACAGTAATTGAAAATATTTTAAAATATTTAATTATTTTAGGAATGAGAAAATAGAATAGTTTTCATCTAATCTATAAAAATGCCTAGATGGGAAAGGAAGACAGATACATTGTTTTTCAAACCTATTGCCACTATTTTGCAGGTATATTTGATGTAGGTAAATTATTTATCAATGGTAATTATTTGGGAGGGGAGGGGTACAAGGCGGCATTTCTACTTTGCAGTAATTGATGTGATTATTTTATCATCTATGATTATTTTGCATGGGATGTTCATTGTATATAAAGAGTACAGCAAATGATCTTAAAACACATAGTAGTAGTTCTTGATATTTAATTTACTGGATGTCAAAATATGATTCTAAGAAAATCTTCTACCAAGAATCATCTTCACCTCATTATATATTATGATTTAATATTATTTAAATGTTATACTAATACATTGTTTCTCATATATAACCTGTTGATCTACAATATTAATGGGAAAGAAAGGGCTTTTTTAAAGTGCAGGAACATTGTTCATCATTGTTTAAACCAGGGGTGTCTAACCTTGGCAACTTTAAGCCTGGAGGACTTCAACTCCCTGGGAGTTGAAGTCCTCCAGGCTTAAAGTTGCCAAGGTTGGACACCCCTGGTTTAAACCAATTCTCATTTAATTTAATGAAAGAGAACTTGTTTTCAAAATTTCAGTGAAAGTTTCAAGGATTCAATGCATTTTGGTGTAGATACCTGTAAATCTACTGTCTTACTGTAATATCATATTTCTAGTGTTTGGCAGTTTTCTTGGCTATTTGTACTTTCAGTTAAATCCCAAAGGAAGATATTCCCATTGAGAAATATATATTGCTGAGGTGACTTCAAAATGATGGAAAGACACGGAGCAGCAATAGTAGCATCTTTTACTGTTTCCACTAATTAATTAAGCACCAAAACCAAAAATTGTAACTTTCTCTACTCTAAAAATGAGGTTGGAAAACCCAGAGGGAAATGTTTGAGAAACTGCAGTGTAGTTTTAGCACAGTAGAGGACAAAATAGACCACAAAACAACAACAAGCTCTACTCTTCGCTGAAACAATGTTTATTGTCTAAATAAGATTTACAATGGCTAGTTGAAATTCTGGAAAAAATATTATATCATTTCTGCTCAAGCACTCGTAAAACCAAAGGTTCTTAATTACACAAGGCTGCAGCCTAGTGATGCCTGTAGATTTCCAATATATGTTTGCACTATATAAACTGGAATAAAGTGGCCATAGGAAACATTTACAAAGACTGCAATAACAAACAGTAAAAATGCAGCTTCCTCTTGTGTGTAAATGAGATTTTTAAAAAGTGCTGAATGTTCACACTTTAGTTGCAGTGCATGCATACCACTTTTTATATCTGTGCACCATGCTAATTTGCTCTCTGGGCATACTGAGCTAATTTGCTCTCTGGGCATAATTATTTGCATAATTTCAGCTTCCTAAAACCTGGAAACATCAGGAAAATCCATGTGTTCATTTGCCTGGAGCAAAAATTCATTGAATCTCCAACAATTGGTATGAGCTTTTGGAAACATGAAAAAAACGGGAAAGGGAGCCACTTTGGGAAACCTGCAGTTTAGCTTTGACAACTAACATTACAATTTCAATTACTGCGCAACCTAAAGCTACTTGTCACAGTGAATGTTTGTTTAAAAATAGCATTATAGTCCTAAGTATAATTGTTATAGAAATAACATTATGGAATGGTTATTCCACAATAGTCACAGTAGAAAAATGCAAATTGTAATTTTCTGAATATTTTTTTCAAGGTTCATTTGTGAGGGCAGAAAATATAGGATCTGGAAAAAAATGTTTCAATTTGGTGTGAGGACAGTTCATATTTATGTGTATGATCCTTTTAAAACAAGCAAAACAATTAGTAGCATTCAGTTGCAACCATAAATATGTTTAATCAATTCGAATCACCATTATATCATAACCTTCTACTTACGCAGAAATAAGTTGTCTGAACTCAAAAGACACTTCCTTGGCTTCCAGGTCATATGACTGCATCCTCGTTAGGCAGTATTATTTACTTGGACTTCAGTTAAATAATCAGTTATCATTACCTTACACCATACAATGAAGAATACTTTTGCATAATGAAAACAAAGACCATAACCCCACTAGCAGTGAGAAGAGAAGAACATGCTATTGAGTTCTATTATAAGATTCCATGTCTGGTATTTCTGCAGCCAATGTGCTGTTTCTATCATGGCAAGATGTGATTCATGTGTTCAAACAGTCTAAACATAGCCTCTCCGTGATTGATCTTTGACCATCTAATTCTGCTTCTCCCTGAGCCCTTCCAGCAGAAACAGAAATGTAGCTATGCACAGGAGTATAGGGAACAGCAGACATTAAATATTTTCACATGAGATTCAGAAGTACCATATTTTCAAACTATAATAACAATGTTATATTCAGACATACACCAGCAGCTTATTGAGCAGAGTAGGGAAGGAGGGTGTTATATTTCCTAGAATTATAGGAATCCCTTGATACTATCCTTTTCTATGTGTAGTTGCAGAATTACAACCCCAAATATTTGTCTCTTTCCTTTGAAAAAATACAAACTGCATGAGTTCTGACTGTAGAATACAATTAATATGCTGAATAAATATATGGTTAAATCGAGTTGGTACTTCTCCCTAATTTCCATATTCAAAGTCCAGTGGAATAGATAACACAGAAAACAATGTTATAGCAACAATATTATTTGACCAACTAATCTATTATTATCTATTCAGGCTCACAGCAGTTCTTTAGAATGTAAGGCAGATATACAGTATATATTTTCACTGCTACTTTATAGAGATTTATCCTATATCTACCATTCAATTCACGGATTTATCGGGGGTGGGGAGGAATCCACAATTTTTCATGCTCAAAATGAAAATAGTTTCTCATAGAAAATGAGATCACAACATATAGTTATAACCTTTATATTTTCATTAAATTATTGGCAGGACACAAAGTGAAAAGGCAGCTCCCACATAGCTTGGCACATGTAAATAAAAAAGAAACAAGTCTTCCTTTGAGTACTATCTTTGCTGGCATATTTATGATCATACTCATAGAGAAGAGACTTCCTGTTTCTTCTTCCTATTGCTATATTTGAAAAACTCCATAAGAATACTGATTGGTTTTACCAGTAGGCCATTCTAGAACTGACTCTTTAAAGTAAATTTGTAATATTTATTAGTGGGCAAATAATAGTTAAGGTTCTGGAAAGGGAACAGAGACTAGGAACAGGGAGAACCAAGTCCCAGTCCAACCTGAGTATGAAAGCCAACTGGGTGACTTTGAGCCAGACACTTTGTCTTTGCCCTAAAAAATAGGCAAATGGCAAACCACTTCTGACAATGTTCCCAAGAAAATTGCATAGACTTGAAAACCACACTGGATTTGTTGGTAAAGAGGTAAGGAAAGCTCTTCTCTATCCTCAGTTTCATGAGATTGACTAGAGCACTGATGTCAAACTTGCCATGGCAGGTTGCTGTCACGTGACATTTCAGGTTTCCCATTTACAGAGTGGGTGTGGCCTGTGTGTGATGCATCCAGCCTGTGGACCACCAGTTTGACACCCCAGACTAGATAATCTTTCAGAGACTAGTGCAAATTGGTTAAAAAAATAGATTCGAGAAGGATTGTAAAATCAATCCTGCCTCAAATACAGAAACTAAGTAGCATATTTTATTTAAAAAGTTGTAAGGGTGAAACTAAATGGACTCTGAGGGATGGATGAGGACAGGAAGGCCTGGAGGCAGAGGTGGTATTCAGCAGGTTCTGACCAATTCTGGAGATCCAGCAGTGGAAATTTTGAGTAGTTCAGAGAACTGGCAAATACCACCTCTGACTGGAGATTTTACAGTATCCTTCCCCTGCCAAGCCCGCCAAGCCATGCCCACAGAACTGGTAGTAAAAAAATTTAAATCCCACCACTGCCTGGAGGAACGTTGTCCATGGGGTCGCTATGAGTCGGACATGACTTTGTGACTAACAACAACAAAGGTGAAACAATTCTAACTGCATTGTAAGCCATCCAGAGTACCTGAGATAAAATTTATAAGTAAATAGATTTGAAAAATCTAATGTCAAGTGAAAAATTTGAGTTAATAAAATAAATTTGGATTTCATGTATGAAACTGGATTAGCAGTCCCCTCTGGAAACCTGAGGAAAGAGGTAGACTTTCCCCACAACATTTGGGCAGCCAACAAATTTTACAAATAAATACATAAATTGGAAAAATCTAATGCTGAGTGAAAAGTTGGATTTAATAAAATAATTTTGGATTTCATGTATAAAACTGGATTAGGTCTCCTCCCTTGAAACTTGGGGAAAGAAGTTGACTTTCCACACAACATTTGAATGCCAAGACAATCTTCTCAAAGATTAATAGGTTGCTTATTAAACTTGGTCTAGCATTTTAGAGATATGGAATCATATTTAGTGTTTAAGGCCAATCTTGGTGAAAGTTGCCTAGAACTGATCAAACCAGGACTCTGTGGACCAGAACACCTGCCAAACTAAACCAGTTACTCTCTATTTTAAGATCTTAATGTAGTAGCTTAAAGCTAAGCAGACATTTCTTCTTTCTGCTGTGGATATGAACAATTTAATATACAACCATAGAATCATAGAGTTGTTAAGGGATGTTAACTAATTTAACCTTCCATTCAATTCAGGATCTGCTGAAGCATTTCAATTGATAACTGTCCCAGCACCATTTGAAAATTTTCAGTGAAGGGAAAAATACCATCCATTTATTCTTCTATATGATAGCCTTTAGATACCTAAAGATTGCTATTGTATCTCCTCTCAGTGTTTTATGTAAGCTAAACACAGTTTCTTTAACATTTCCTTATACTGTTTGATTTCCAGTCATTTATCTTTGTAATTCTCTGAACTTACTTTAGTTTGTTGATATCTGTTTTAGATTGCATTTGCCTTTTTAGCTTATGTATTTAGCTTATGCATTTTTAGATGTACTACTGGGAAGCTAAGTGTCCACCCACCCCCACCCCCCATACTGGTGTCTTGTTGTGTCTTGTCTTGTCTTTTGTCCTGTCTTGTCTTTTGTCCTGTCTTGGCTTTTGTCTTGGTCTTGGTCTTGGTCTTGTCCTGTCTTTCCTTTCCCTTTCCCTTTCTCTGTTCCTAGTTTTGTGTCATCTGAAGATTTGAATGTTCATCTTTAATTCCTTCATCCATAAAATTGGTGAATAGAACTGAACCCAGAATAGAGACCTGTGGCACTGAACTGGCATTATTAAATCTGATGTGGAGGTTTCTGAAACTATCCTCTGGGTGTGGTCATTCACTTGGTTATGGTACCTTTATGAGTTATATCATATTTTTTATATTTTATTAATGAGGATGTCATGAGAAACGTGGACAAATGCTTTGCTTAATTTAGGTATATGCACACCGTTTGCCCAATATATTAAAAGTAGCAATACTCTGTGTATGTACACATATGATGTGCAAAGCATATTTGTTAGACAACATTATTTTTGTGATTTTTACTAAAATGATTTTAAAGAAGTGAGCCTTTGCTTTGTTTTGGATTTGATTTCACAGATCAAAGAGTTGAATGATAGAAAACTGTACAGACTTTGTTTCAGGCAGAATCCTTTGCTCATTGAACCTATTTCCAACTCATTAGAAGGACCTTACAATCAGACATATTCATGATTTTTTTTTTTAAAAAAAAATAGCCACACTTGTTCTCTGGAGCCTTGAGGATCAGAACCTGAAGATTAGGTCCTGAATCACAAAGTAATTTGAAATACTACAATAGTATCCAAAATACACCAAATACAGGAGTTGCTTCTTTCATCTTCCAAAATCATCCAGGTCATGGTTGTTCCAAAGGTGCTTTTTTCAAAAAGCATGTGTACTTCAGGGGCTGTCACAGAGAAGAGAAAGTCAGTGTATTCTCCAAAGCACCTGAGGACAGGACAAGAAGTAATGAGCAAAGGATCATTAAAGAGAGATCCAACTAAAACCAAGGAAAAATTTCCTGAGAGTGAGAACAATTACTAACTGTGGGTGCTCCATCACTGGAAGCTTTTAAGAAGAGATTGGACAATCATTTGTCTGAAATGGTATAAGGTCTCCTGCTTGAGCAAGACATCCAAGGTCCCTTCCAACTCTTATTCTGAGAAACTGGAAAGGAATAGGGAATGAGACCTTCAAACAGATTACCCTTAAAGACTCTTCACCAGTGCCTCTAAGCCTTTTGGGAAGGTCATTTTTGGGTGAAATGATAGCATCTGTTCGTAACTTTTCTCTCTTGGTAGTTGCTCACCTAAGTATTCCTGGGGAGCATTATGGACAGACTTCCATCTTATGTGTATTGGAATGTGCAATGTGGGAGCAGATATTATCTGATGGAGTAGCGGCTGCCTCTATGGGATCCCCGCAAGAGTCTGGCGAAGTCAGGGTATAAGAGAAGCAGAAGATGGTGGTAGCCTCCTTGTTTTTATTTTTGCTTATCTACTTTGGTTTCATTGAGTTACAGGGTGAGTTGGATCCTCTTGAATAACCAACCCTACAGCTTATGTCACCCACATCAAGTTGAGAGGGGTAACTATTTACAAAAGAAAAACAGTATGGGGAGGAGGTCAACAGTTGGAAGAGATTAAAAAGCTGTCCTTCCCTTCTTGCAGGTTTTCTTCTTCCCCGGGAGCTCAAGCATCTTCGACTTAATTTTCTTCAGAATAAACGTAGCATTATTAAGCATTCACCACACCTATTCCAGAGTGTTGTCCCAAACACTTTCAATTAACTCTTCTGCGTCCCGCTCCATAGAGAACGGCTTGGGGAAAGGGCCTTGGAAGAGGAAGAATCACGTCACCCCTGAAATAGAAAAAAAAGCCGGGATTGGCTGGGAGGGGGCGGATGGGTTGGGAAAGAGATGGAATAATTTTATTTTATTTTTCATTTTTATCCGGCGCCATCCCCAACGCTCTCTCGCTTTTTCTTCTATGCTTCTGAAGGGACGCGACGGCAGGACGGAGGCCGCCGTGTACAGAGAGATTCCTGTCCACGACGCTGCAGAGAAAACAGCTCCTCCCTCCTCCGGCAGACAGACAGCAAGGAGATGTCACGTGGGTCTCCGCTAGCCCTCCTTTCTCTCGGCTCTCCTCCCTTACTCCCGGAGATAGATAGAAGCCCTAGCCTGACGCTGCTGAAAAGGCGAGGGACGGCGCTTTCTTTCTCCCCCTCCCCATCCACCCCTCACCCCTTCTTGCTTCCCCGAACTGCCTTATTGAAAGAACCTAACCGGGAAATGCTCTTGGACCAACGCCTTATAAACGAGGAGGATCAACCGCGCAGGTAAACAGAGCTGGGGTTGGAGGAGAGGGACAGGTGTCCGTGTTGTTGCTGGGAGGGGAGTGGGAAATGCCCATTTAGCAG
Organism: Hydrophis major; assembly: GCA_033807585.1. Classification (NCBI taxonomy): domain Eukaryota; kingdom Metazoa; phylum Chordata; class Lepidosauria; order Squamata; family Elapidae; genus Hydrophis; species Hydrophis major. The sequence continues at coordinate 391,307,686 of CM066328.1, read as the reverse complement.
GGAGTCTGAACTGTCAAGGCTGCGCAAGGGACCGGGCACGGTTTTTGCACGCAGGATTGGGAAAAAGGGGTTGCAAAAGCGAAGCTTTTGGTGGTGGTGGCGGCGGCGGTGCTGCTACTGCTGCGATGAGGAAGTTAAAGCCTTCTTGTAGTGATTTATTAATAATTTGGGAGAGAAAGAAAAAAAAAATATTGCCTAGAATTTTAGAGGCTCGGATGCGCCGAGTTGGGGGGGGGGGCGGGGGGCTAAGAATCAATCGTATTGATTTTCCCCTCGTCTTCCCTCCCTCTCCCTCCATTGGTAAAATATGTGGCAATTTGGCGAAGGGGAGGGCTAGAAAAGTGGAGCTATGCTTCGGATGCAGATTTATATTTCGGGACGCTTTAATTGGGACCCGTTAAATAGAGAGAGGAAGGGGCGTTCTTTTCTGCTCCCCTTTGCTTATCTGACATATTAGAAGCTGCCTCATTTTAGGATCTCTCTCTCTGTGTGTGTGAGAAAGAGAGGGGGAGGGAGAGGGGGACAGAATAAATTGAGGTATAACCTGCAGCTTCCTTAAGTAACAGAATAAATCCAAATAAGCAAGCAAAGAAATAAAGAAAAGAAATAGGAAGAAATATGTTTGCCTAACAGTTAAAGGAGCATGAAACAGATGGAAATGGATATATAAAAAGTATTTTTTTTTTTAATGAGGGCACTTATCTCTCCTTGTAGCAGAGGGTATTTTTGTAAAGGGTGTGGAGAGTTCCTCCACCTTCCCAGCCCCTTTTTATTTCAGCTTGTAATTTGTGTACTCCCTAGGTCCTTCCTGCATCCAGAGAAAATCCTTCTGATATTTAAAACAGCAGGATGCTGGTAAGGCTATAGATGCCAAAATGACCTGCTATTAAGGATTTGTTGTTGGATGTATTGCCATAACGCTTTGCCTTTTTTTATTATCTTTTCTTCATCTCTGTTGCTCTATCCTTATTTAATATCCAAGTTGAGAAACTTATAGCTAAAATGCTATTTTATTAATAATAACAACAGCAATTTATTTTAAGGTGGGGTATTGAATTCATTGATGAGTTTTGAAATAGGTATTCTCGTCTATTAATTAGGCAAAAAGAACCACAGGCTTTTAAAACAAAAACTCTAAGAGACCATTGAAGCCATGCATGTTAAATCAGCAGTCTATCTTTCACAATCTGCCTCCTACACTTGCTTTTCAAACCAGTAGACATTCAGTATTTATCATTGTATCAGCCATAATAAATTTGCAAATGGCTGTTGTTAACTAGTATTATTTTGCAGCTGTTGTTGTGTTTGTATAGGCATAAGAAAGGTGGGCAGCACGAAGAGAGCAGAAGGTGCTGTCATCAATTTAATGTAAGAAAAATATTTTAAAAAGCATCTCCTTAGTTCAGCAGCTTGTTCAGTGTAGGAACCCTTCTTCTATTCACTTCTGGTTTGCATGTATGTCTATGTGCATGAGAACTGAACAGGAAAACATACAGCCACACAAAGCTTCCCACTTTCTGAGGACAGCCTGAACTGGCCACTTTTTCTCCTGAGCAATTTCCGTTGAACCAACAATAGTCAAAGACCCCATCCCTGAAGACACTCCTTTCCTTTAGAAAACAACCATAGTTTTATGATACAAATTAACTATAACTACACAAATCCTTGAAGTGAACCTTTTATTAACCCAATTTAATTAATGGATTAATTTAATTAAATTCAAGGATTAATTTATTTTCTATTTTGGTTTTGGGAAGACACACAACTCCCATCCATCCCTAATTCTGACATTCTCAATAGATCTGCAATATGAAGAAAGACACAAAGTCTTAGCAGAACCTTGAACCCCAAGGCTGTAATTCTGGGAAGTTTTCCCAACCTGTTCAGGATATTTTTTTCTTCCTTTCACCTCAGTACCAATCCTTATGCTGAAACAATGTTACTTTCTTCAGATGCACCAGGTTCTGTGTTACATTTTTTGCATTCAGCCACTCACATATACATATATAAACGTACCTTTCTCATACACTGAATCCATTCCTTTGCTCATAAACTGCTGCCAATCTGTTTCTCATTCTCAACACAATAACTACCCAGACCTCTATTTCAGTCTTCATTCACCCCACCATGACATCTGTTGTAAAGAGTTACACACTTAATTAGGGTACATTGATATTATACATTTGCAGCAACATAGTCCTCCAACACACACATACACACACATTTGTCTTTTCCTTGAATTCTCCCACCCCTTTATTATGCATGTTCATCCAAATCTTCACAATCTTCATAACAATCACCCACAACTATTCATTTTTTTTTAAAAAAAATCACATTCTGCCATCATGACTCTTGCCTGGGACACCATGATTAGAATCACATATCCACAATGATTCTTTCTGTTCTTCCTTTTTGCACACCCACCAACTCTTATGTGAAACACTTCGACATTCCTTGTGCAACCTTCATTCTCATAGCCATACCATCCCTGTAGATGGAGGATAATTCTTCCTTCTTTGCTAATAGTGGTTTATTCTGCACAAGTTACTGATCTTTTTTTTAAACCAAGAAAAGGGTATTCCTTTTTCATTACTTACACTGTCATATGAATACATTCATGCAAACATATTATAGCTTCTTTGTTTAATCTTCTCTCACATACATTTGCACACAAATTAAGCTTTTCTTTCATACAAAGTTAACTTTCACCTTTTACCTTCAATATATATAGCACACATGCCTATATTAATTTCCTTTGTCTAATATTCTTCAGAAAATCTATTTTATCCATATAATCCTTTCCTGAGTTCTCACGTATAATAATATGTCTCGTGTGTTATTTTTTTCACTCATTAATTCCCCTCCTCTCTTTAAACATTTTTCCCCTTCATGGAAAAAAACAGAATTATCAGGCATGAACATTTTGCTTTAATTCTGGGCACCTCCAGTTAAAATGATCTCTGATTGCAAAGCCTGAAAAAGCTCTCCGCTGCTGCTTGTTAGATGAGACACGAGATGGCTAAATGACCAAATGGATCCGGCTTCATAAAGACAAAGCAACATATATTCTGTTGGGACCTTTTGGGGTGGGGGGTGAACTGTGGTTCATCACTGAGTTTTGCAGTGGTGGAAGATCCCAAATTCAATTCTTGCTTGGCATCTGCATGGCGCACACCCTCATTCTGAGGAAGAGGCCGCTGTTTAGCAGCGAAGGGCAGTTTTTGCGTGGGAAGATCTCCTTAGCACCTTCAATTCCGTGCGTGTTATCCGGGATTTTTAGGAAGCAAGGCTGGAAAAACGGGAGAGCGCTGTTGAGAGATCTTGGAGAGCTCTTGCAAGTTGGACCAGAGAGAGATTTTTTTTTTAGGAAGCAAAGGCTAAGAAAACGGAGAGCTCCGACTGAAACCTTGGAGAGCTCTCGCTAGTGGACAAGAAAGATTTTAGGAAGCAAGGCTGGCAAAACGCAGAGCGAGCGCTGTTTGAGACCTTGGAGAGCTCTTGCCAGCTGGAGAGAGAGAGAGAGAGAGAGAGAGAGAGAGAGAGAGAGAGAGAGAGAGAGAGAGAGAGAGAGAGAGTCGTGCTTGGGAGACACAACGCGTTCTTCACCGAATATTTATGTCTCTGTAATGCTTCAATCCCACTCCTCCCCTTCCTTTCTCGCCCGCTTGCAGATAATTAATTTTCCCGGTTTTCTTTTTTTCTTTTTCTTTTTCTTTTGACAGAACTCTCCCACACATTCGTTAACACCGTCGTCCTGTAATACTTTCCGTCACACACTCCGGCGCTGGTTCTCCAACACATTCACACACACACTCCTTCCCCTTGCTCTCTCCCCCATTTCCCCCGAGCTTCAGCACAACAACCTGGAAACAGAGATTGGGGGTGGCGGGAGGGAAGTGTGTGGAAACAGGCCGGCGTAGCCCGAGCTTTCACTCCCTACCTCCCTCCCCGGTCAGTCTCTAGCGAAAGCAGCCGCAGCAACGGCAGTGGCGAGCTTTGAAAAGCACGGGGCGTCTAGCTTGCAGCGCGCGCGCTGCCTCGCCAGAGGAGGAGCCCGACAGCTGCCAATGGGCGCGCGAGGAAGCGTGACGGCGTGACGGTCCCCGGGGGCAGGGCAGCGGGCGAGGGCTGGATGCGGTGTCATCAATTTATTGCTTTCTCTCTCTCCCCCCCCTCCCCTCCTGGCACGTCCCCACCCTTCTCCCTAACGGGCAGCCTTGACCGAAAGGGCTGCGGTGGTGGTCGGTGCCAAGTCGGCAGCGCTTCTCTAAGAGGGAAAGGAAAGCCTCAGCGGGTTTGGCTGCGCCTCAAGGAGGTGAAATGGGGCTCTCTCTCTTTTTTTTTTTTTGGTGCTGCTTTCTGCTGCTTTCGGTGCTTGCAGACATTGGCCGCTGCCTTGCTGATAAGTCCAGGCTGAGAAACAGAGGCTTGTTTTAGCGAAGACCACAAAAGCCTCAAAGGAAAATATATGGCCGTTTCACAGAATAAATCCCTTAAACACCATTTTTCTCCCTTCATACTTTGTATGTGGCTATTCGCAAATAGTCTGCATGGAAATAAATTCTGCAACCTATATAGGTGGACCTGTACAGTAATTCAAACTTGCCTTTTCCTTTGCCTATTTTATCTAATCTACTCAAATTTATTTCCATTCTTCCCCTCTAATTCCTTGTTTCATTTTCTCATGCACTTATTCACCAGTAGTGTGTGTGTGTGTGTGTGCTTTTTTCTTTCTTTCTTTCTTAACATTGTGTTATCAGGTGATGTTAAAAGTTTCATGGTAAAGAGCTCAGAGTGCTCTCCCTCATCCAAATTCTGAAATTACAAGTTTACAAGCTGCCTTTCCAGCACATGCTGACAAATCCATGATCCTTAAAAAAAAAAAAAAAAAAAGCTTTCATTCCCCATACTGAAGTCTATTTTTGAACTGATAGATTTTTCTATTCATATTTTTCTTAAAACCAAAAGAAAACTTGCCATTTTTAATAGATGGGAAATGGTTAGTACAACATAAACACTGTAGAATATTAAATAATAGGACATGGAGCTAAGAAAATGATCCTTGATGAGAGAACAAGTTCTTGTAAGACCTTTTTTAAAAAAAAATGGATAATATTAACTTTGAGAGTTAGTTTCTAAGTATAATTGACGTTTGCATCATAAAGGGGAAATATTATTTTAAATCTATTTCTACCACCTTTTTGAATATTTGACTAACATGGTTTATGACTATATTATACATGCATGGTTATAAAATTAAAAAAAAAAAAAAACCTTGGGAAAAGGTATCCCAGACTCGAATTTTTCTCCTTAAGTTTTGTCCATGCAATATTTTATTTCAAATCAAAGTAAGAATTAATCTTTGTGTCTCCCAAAATATAAAGTTTTATCAATTCCAAAATGATATACCTTTCTCTCTTACTAAAGCATTAAAACTATAACAAGAAGTACTACATTTAGTTTTTGGGGGACTTCTGGTGAACCACAGTGCTGACATGCAAATTCTGTTTTGAAGTTAAAAGGTATTAAAATGTAGAAATTGCCATTAATTGATTTCATTTATTAAACATTTTTCTTCCAGCTTTTTTCAAAATATTAATTGCATCTACAATCACTGTAAGTTGCCCAGACTCACTCAGGATAGTGAGACAGGTGGCATATAAATTTATTCATTCATTTAATCAATGAATCAATCAATCACAATATGCTGCTTGCACCAAGAAGTAAACAATATAAAGTGTTTACCCCCTCCTACAGCCTTTGTGTTGTAATGGCATAGTGCTGAAATACTTCTAGTTGCAAAGCTATGCAAATTATGAATAGCAAGAGGTGCTTGCACTTGAGATAGATGAAAGCATATGTTATTTAATACTTTAGGCATAATCTAAAAGGGTTATGCTTTGGTATTGCTACTACTTTTTTTTTATTTGTTGCTGCAAGTCAATTAGTTTTCTTTGATGACAGCTGTAGCTGCAATGGGATTGGGTATAGAAATAATGATGTGATTGAACAAATACCAGTAAATATGCATTATCTGCAAATGGTGGGTTTAGCTGGGAATATTTGAGGGGGAAGTGTGGGATGATATTTTAAAACATAGAAACCAATTTAACTTGCATTACAGAGAAACATGTACATATAGCTAGTTTAAAGTTATACAGAGAAACATGTACATATAGCTAGTTTCAAGTTATAGCTAATGTGAGGTTATGAGATTGTATGTAGTTCTTTATGCTAGAAGATGATAGCAGATATTAATCAAATGTTGGCTTCTATTATGTAAGCAATTAAAATGAATCAATTTTCCAAGTTTAAAAAATAGTTAAAGGAAGCAGGTAAAAATATACAAAGAGATGTATCAATAACTATATTTATTCCAGAAAAAAACAAAAACAAAGCAAAGCCATACCACTGAAGAAATTCATTGCTAGTTTGCTCCTTTTATGATTTCATCCACTTTATATAGGATTAAAAGCATGTTTATTACATGGAAAATTGCTAAACATAGGTTATATAGCAGGCAAAAATATACTTTTTACCATGACTCTTTTTGAGGATAGTAAAATGGTGGTAAATATCTTTTGAGGTCCCTTTGTATCTTAACTTTCTGTTTAATGAGGCATTTCCAGTTTCTTTTTTGCATAAAAACTTATCATTAAAAATGTAGCAGGCTGTGTTACCAGAAACTTTTTGAGCACAATATATTAAATCTATGGATCTATTGCAGCAGAAGACCTTCAATTTAATTCTGCTTGCATTTATATTTGCTGTTTACTTTCTGCTCTTTATTTTTCAGGAATGCAGTACTCAGGATTTTGAATGTAATTTTGTTGTATTTCTAATTTTTGCAGGTTTTTGTAAAACATTTTTTTTTAAATGGTGCAAAATCTTCCAACAATCAAGCACCGGGATTTTTTCAGTTTTGGCTTTGCAGAAGAAAAACAAAATAGGAGCAGCTGTGAGGCTCTGCATAGCAAGTAGCTTCTAAGCTACATGACAGCTTCTGGATTTCAGCCCCATTGGGAAATACACAGTCTCCTGGTTTATTACATGGCAGGCAGTCCATGGTCTGATGAAAGAATCAACTTTGGAAAGACAGGACTGAAATCGGTAAATTGCTTGCAGTGAAGGTGACAAAATTCCTGGGAAATACAGCTATTGGATAAGATGACTTTTACATACACTTGGATACTGACTTCTCCATATATGCTGGAATATTGATTAAATCTTGCTGGATTTGTGGATCTTTTAAAAAGGTCGTCTAAGTAGTTTATGGACCTTCCTACATTTGTGTATTTTCCACCCATCTCCATATTCTTTTCATCTTGTCAACATGGATTTTTAATATTAATATATTTGCTGACTCACTCAGTCTTCACTTTGAGAAGCAGATGACTGAATAATTTTTTATCAGTGCCTTTTATTTTTTTTAAACACTTTTTACAGTTCAAATAAAATTGCACATTTGTTGGTGCTTTATCTTTCCTTTCTTCCATTATTTTTATTTTTATTATTGAAAAAGAACAAAATTTGCATCTTGGCTGAGAAGCCTAAGCCTCTCCTACTGGGGACGGCAGCTACATTATTTTCCCCCATAACCTGGAAAGCAAGAATTAAGTATCTGTTGTGAGTGGTCACTGGAAAGATTTTACCCTGTCTGCTTCAACGCCCCCACCACCACTCCCCCCTCCTCTTCCCCCTCTCCCCCATCCCACCCCACCAAGAATGGGGCCTGTGCTCCTTCGGCGCGGAGGCTGCCTCCTACTTTGGATGGCACTGCTCCTGGGTTGTTGGGCTGAGCTTGGCAGTAGCTTGGAGTTCCCAGGAGCAGAGGGCCAGTGGACTCGCTTCCCCAAATGGAATGCCTGCTGTGAAAGCGAGATGAGCTTTAACATGAAAACACACAGTTCCAGTGGTCTGGTCCTTTACTTTGATGATGAGGGCTTCTGCGACTTCTTGGAGTTAATTCTGACACAAGGTGGGCGGCTCCAGCTAAGTTTCTCCATCTTCTGTGCTGAGCCTGCCATCTTGCTCTCTGACATGGCTGTCAATGACAACCTGTGGCACACTGTGGTCATTCGCCGCAATTTTAAGAATACAACATTATTAATTGATCAGTCTGAGGCTAAATGGGTAGAAGTGAAATCTAAGCGACGGGACATGACGGTCTTCAGTGGTCTCTTTCTAGGAGGGTTGCCTCCAGAGTTGCGTTCACCTACCCTAAAAGTAACACTCTCCTCAGTGAAGGATAGGGAACCTTTCAAAGGATGGATAACAGATGTAAGAGTCAATTATACACAATCTTCACCTGTGGAGAGTCAAGAAGTACGTCTGGATGATGAACAGAGCCACTTATGTGCTAGAGATGTTTGCCTCAATGGTGGTGTATGCTCTGTGCTCAACAATCAGGCAGTGTGTGACTGCTCCCATACTGGTTTCCGTGGGAAGGATTGCAGTGAAGGTAAGAATCTGTTTTGCCATTTCCCAGTCAGCCTGCCCCTCAATGAAAGAGGAGGTCAAGAGATGGAGACTGCATGGCTTTTCCTCCATAGGAGTGAATCTTGCAGCTGTTCTTTCCCCTGATTCATCTCACATTTGAATCTTTTGTTAAATTTTCCAATCCCTGTTCTTCCATCTCTTTAAATTATGACATAAGCATATTCTTGCATTGTGAAGATCAAGCTGAAAATTAGGTTGAGGATCAGAATTTTGTAGAATTGTAAGGAATGCAGATAAAAAGAATAGAGATTTAGAAAGCTGAATAGGTAGGTGAATTTTCTACCCCACTCAAGAAAGGATAACTTTAGTTTTCAGGAAATAGGCTGGCAAATTGATCTACCAACCAGGTCAATTGAAGTATTACAATTTAACTCAAACAATCCTAATAATAGGACAAAAAGGAATAATTCTAAATACAATTACTTATATTCAACAAGTGTGTGGATTCAGTTGTTGCAAGCCTCATTATCTGCATGCATGGGAAAAGAGTTTATTGGATTTATTTTTCATAACAGAATATTTGAGAAATTCAGTATTTATCCTGTATAAGGCTAGATTAGTAAATATACTTACCATTTTTTCTTGCATTTTAAAACCATAGGATGCCCTCAAAGTCAATACAAATAATATTGTATGAGGGAAAATAATATATATTTTATATGCTTGCACAAATTGTCAGAAATGGTATAGGGTCTCTCGCTTGTGCAGCGGGTTGGAATAGATGACCTATAAGGTCCCTTCCAACTCTGATTATCTGTTAAGTAAAAGTAAATTATATTATCAAAGATGAAATTGAAAGGATTGTTTACAATAGATACAGAATAGGTAATTAAATAGCCTTTGTCTTTATCATTTTAATCTAATTTTACTGGCTATGGAACAAATATTTGTGGAGTATGTTTTTATGTAAACTTCCTGTCTTTATCCATATGTTAGCCTCAGTCACCCAACATTTTTTTTAAAAAAAAATTGACTATTTGATAAAACTTCATTTGAGCTACCGTCAGTCTACCATTAATCAAAAAAGCCACTCAGTCTGTTTTAATATATATTTACAATTCCTCTTGAAATTGTAATATCTCATATGTTGTATTTTACTGGCTGTTTTATAAAGCTGGTCATTAACCAAAATTAATAAATTCTATAGCCTGTGTACTGTAGTGGTTAGTGAGGAAACACTTTTGAATTAGTCTTCTGGCAATACTTAGTTTGAAGATGTATGGGACTTTAAAAGATTTTTTGCTTGAATTTAGATTTTTCTACTTCAATATATGGATTTTTGATGTAATTTAGACTGATAATTAGTTGAGAGATTAGCTGAGAGATTGTGATCACCACAAAAGCTATTTCAAGTAGCTTTTTAGGCAATCCTAAAAAAACTCTTCATTTAAAACATAAAATTATGTTTCCATTTTAGTTATTTATATATTAAATTTACAACCCATTTTAGAAAGTAACAGTTTTAATAGGGTAGGAAACTAAATTATAAGAGAAAATATATTTTCTCTTATAATTAAATATATAGTCCTATAGTGTTTAAATTTGCCCAGAAGCAATTTCTGTGGCTTTCAATTGGATATACAGGTAATTGCATAAAATTGCAAACTTATATAGTATTTTCATTCTCTTTTTGCAAGGATGCCTTATCTTAAAGAGTAAAAATGCCTTAGACTAATCATAGGTAGGCAGGCAGGCAGAAACTTTCTTATTAATTATGGAGGACTATTACTCTGTCTTCCTTCCTATTCATTAATGGAACCAATTTCCATTGTTCAATTGCATATCAGCAACACATTGGTCTGTTTATCAATTAAGATAACATTTGAATTTGTATTTATAGGACTGAAATGTCTTTATACAACTTGTTGCAATCATTATGGAAGGGAATCAAAATAAATATTGGATACAGTATTTTCATTTTTAGAATGTATTTTGAAATAGTAGATTTGAAAACCTTCAGTGGATTTTCTCTAGAGGTCTAGAAGCTGAAATATGGTGTCCCTTGCATAGTGGTGGTTTTATATGATTGGTGAAGAGTTGTTCATCAGACTTGTAATGTATTATTAATAGGTACATAATGTATTATTAATAGGTACATAATGTATTTTTGGTACTATTGTATAAAAGTTAATTAGAACATAATAATTTGAATTTCTGGCTATTAACATTAATTGCATTTTATTAGTACTACATATCAAATAACTATTAGTATGGGTAAATCATAGTTAACAAACTTTCATTCCTTAAATATTTGCAAATCACCAAACACTGTATTTGTAGTATTATTAAAGTTCACATCCCTAGCCATTTGTTGACCTTGAAAAACTAAATAGCACATTGCTCCCACTTAGTAGGAAGAGTAAGGAAGTCATAGAAATTAAATTAGAAAGTTTTAAAAAATAGTAGAAACAGATAATGGCAAACCATTTTCATACTGTTGCCAGAAAACTTACATGGATTATATTAATTATAAGGAATGAGAATTTTTAAGATAATTTTGTATATTTTATAAATATTATATATAGTAGTATACAATTCATGTTTCAGTTTAAAACATATTTCAGGTTATATTATCCTGACAGCCTGTTCTGTTTAGATAGTCAGATTAAAAACCTTTCTATAGAATAGAAAAAGGGTATAACAACAAATATCTCTACATTCTTAAAAATTTAGTTCACTTACTTTAAAAGACACACAAGCATGGTTTGGAGTGCTATAATTGTCTGCAATTTATAACTTGTCAGATAATAGACACAATTTTTTATCACATGCATTGAATTTGAAAAAAAAATCCAAGAGAAAAATAAAAATGTCTCAATAACCCACATATTCTATTGCATCTTCAATTCCAGTTTAATTAATGGAGTTGTCAATTAACCATGCTGAATGATAACAATGAAAGCTTGTAACATTCTTGCATTTTCAAACATTTAATATATGAAGCATTTCCTTGACAAAATATCAAAAGATTTCTAACAAAATGAACCATCAAAATCACCCATTTTTAGTAAATTAAAATAACAGTATTTCTGGCAATGCAAATCTAGGCTTCAGCCTCTAGGTTCAGCAACAATCCAAGTTTGCTCCATACTACATTAGAAAAAGAATGGCTAGAAACCAACTACTTGAGCATGGCTAATTTTAATCAAAGACAACTGAAATTCCTAATTACTAAACTACTACTGTGTAGTATTCCTTCATTACTACATAATAATTAATGGGGATCATTCTGTAGAAGGCTTTAAGAAAGTAATATAAACCAATGGTCTATTCAGTGTGAGGAATGTAGATAGGTATGAAAAGAAAATTAGTGAAAAACATATATTAGCTGCAAGAGAAATGAATTCCATATTAGAGATGATTAGGACTTTTAAAAGAAAAAAAACCAATTTCATATAAATTTATGAAGTCATAATATCATGAATACAGCATATATTTCTACCTATTATATCTCATAAACATAATAAAGGGGAAATAAAACATTTAGGAAATTGGAAAGTCTTCATTTTTTCCTTTATTAAAAAAAAGGATGAATAACAGTTAATCAGATTTATAGAATTATGTACAAGAGGCATATATTGAATGTACTTTATTAAAAAAAATCCACAAGGCATGGCATGGAAGTCACTGATGAAGCGTATATTATGATGTAACCTTGTGACTTAAGTATATGCTTGTGTTTGATGTTGGAACACAAGTGCAAAAGAAATGAGGTTTCCATTATGAGATATATTTTGTTTGTTATCATTAGGAACAGATGCTTGTAAGAAAGTGTGAGTTGTTTCCTCCACAAAAAAAAAACTGTGTATGAATTGAATAGCTGCTCAGGTGGGACTGCATGGGTGAGCCTATACATGCCTGCTAATTTAACTCTTTCTATAATGTCTAATAATAAAGCTTTTCTCTATTTTCTTTATGTCTCTGTCCATTACTTCTTTCTTTTGCCTCATTTTACCCATTTTGTCCTGTGTTTCCTTTATCTTTCCCTTCCTGGGTCAGTTAAAAGATCCCCCCCCTCTTTTTTTGTTTTTGGTGTTTCAGATAAAAAAAAAGAGACAGAATGTTTGAACACTTCTATGTGAAGTGTGAAATACAGTATGAAATACTTCTATGCATGTGAAATATAGAATGGTAGATGTATGGAATATTTTGTTTCTCTATTAATATTAGCTTCAGTTAATGTAAGAGGATTGCCTTGACTACATATGCATGTGGATATGTATTGTGACTTCTGGTAGATACATACCACATGCAATTGTAGAAGGGTGTCACATGCATATATTTATGTGGATTGTGAAAATTTCTGGGACTGATTTCAATTGTATTGGACAATCTTAGGATGATAAGATATAGAATCTATGATTTCTTCCTGGAAGATTTTCCACTTTGCTTATTCCTCAATCTATTTTGCTTTTATTTATTTACGGATTTATTTCTGATGGTTGCCTTAAATTGAGAATAGTCTTTCTTTCAGGTAAATAGGACAATGGATAGATGGATTATCCCTTTTCTTTTTCTCACAATACCATCATTTCACAATACCAGAAAATCCAATGAAATATTTGGCAAGATTTCATAACAGATTAAAAAAAGTCATTCCTCATACATCCCTTTAATTCACTAATATATTTTCTTGCCAGACATTGAGCCAATGGTTTATACAGGAGATTAGATGAATCTTGGAAGAAGAGTGTATTGATAGCAAATGGTTCAACACTCAATACAACAACAGCAAAGCTATCAACATAGCATCTGTAATGTTTTCAGATAAATAATATGCGCTCACAGAAATATAAACATAGTAAATCAGATCAGATAATTTTAATTTGTTAAACCCTAGAATGTTTTTATGAAAAAGAAAATAAATGATGGTATTGCTGCAAGATTTTGAATTTGAGATGGAAAATTATTTTATTTCCATGAAAAACAACTTGATCATTATCTGGATGTTTTCTATTTAAACAGGAAATTATCCATGATAGTACTGTCTTGCTAGTATTAAAAATCCTTCTTGAAAAATCTTGTTCCTTTTAATGAGACAGTGATGAGCATTTGAAGGATGACAAAGTAATAAGAGTTAAAAGCAAACCAACCCATGTTTAAAACAATTAAAGCATCAAAACAAAAGTTTTATAATATTATTTCCAAATTAGTGGCCCTTCCTTTGAGCATTTTAATGACCAGAACATACTGCAACAGTAGCTTCTAGATAATAAGGTAGAAAAACTGATTTATTTTATTTATAGTCTTAAGGGTCATATTTGATTAAATTAAGGAAGAATACCTATGTACTTTCTAAATTAACTTAAATGAGCATTCAAGTTGATATTGATATTTCTCATTCACAGTAGTAATTTATCCTTTCCTGTAACATAAAGCTAGAAAACAATATCCTTTATAGTTTTTATTATTATTATTATTTGTTCAATGTGAAGTCACAGCACCAGTGCTTTAACTGGTGTTGACCTTTGTAGAAAATAATAAGGTTGGAAGGTACTTTGAAGATCTTCTATTCCACCCCCCTGGTCAAACAGAAGACCGTATACAATTCTGGGCAAATGGCTGTCCAGTCTCTTCTTGAAAACCTCCAGTGATGGAGCACCCACAACTTCCAAAAATAAACAGCTCCACTCATTAATTGTTCTCACTGTCAGTCTCCTTAATTCTAGGTTGTATCTCTCTTTAACTATCTTCTAACCATTACTTTTTGTCTTGCCCTCAGGTGCTTTGGAGAATACATTGAACCTCTCTTTTCTGTGACAGTTCTTCAAATTCTGGAAGACTGCTATAATATCACTCTAGTTCTTCTCTTCGTTAGAGTAGGCATACCTAGTTCCCTTGTTCAACATATGGTATGGCCTCCATACCTGTTTTTGTTGTTGCTCTTCTATGCATTCTTTCTAGGGTCTCAACAACTTTGTTGTATCATGGTGACCAGAACTGGATGCAGTATTCAAAGTGTGATCTTACCAGTGCAGCATAAAGTGGTACTGTCACTTCACATGAAAAATACTTTCTCTTGGTGCAACCTAGGATTGCATTAGCTTTTCATTTGCATCTTCTTCCCAAGAACCTTGGATGTCATAATATATTTGTATATTATATGTGTAGATCCAAGTAGTGTGGCTTTTTGCAATTGATAGATTTAAATATTGCCAATGTGCAGATCACTGGGGCTACCACTGCTGGTTTATGCCAAAATCAATTTTGATTTTCAGATCTTGATGCTTTGTGATCAACTTTTCCTCCTCTTCTTCCTCTTCCTTCTCTCTGTGAAGATTCTCAGTTATCCAGGTCATAGTTGTATCAAAAGTTGTTTTTATTTTGAAAAGGCAATTGGACTGATTTTTTAAGGAAAAACAAGATGTTTCGCTTCCTATGCTGGAAGCTTCATCAGTTGTATTGGATGCTGTGGGAGATGAAAAGGCTTCCTCCTCCTCCTCCTCCTCCTCTTCCTCTTCCTCTTCCTCTTCCTTCAGCAATAGTTTCTACCTATACTTAACACCTGCCATAGAAGGTTCTGTTTTAAAATGTAATTGGCTTTATACTTACCATCTAATATCTTTGTTCATACCGACAGGCGGCACACAACATTTATAGGTAGTTCAATACTTAACACATTTCTTTTAATACAAAAGAGAGCTGATTAATTTTATGTTAAATCATTGCTTAGTTTAACCCCCTATTATGTATGTAGATTACCCAATAGATATTCCCTTACTTTGTATTCTCAAATCCTGTAGTAGATACCAAAGACAATTAATCTGTACAGTGAGTTTTTTTAAACAAAATACAAATCTCATGTTGCATATAGTGAATTGTTTTTATTCTTCGTTTGAATACTGATTATATAAACCATGCAGAGTAACTTTGGACAGAGAGTTGGCCGCCAAAATAAATAAATAAAGAATAATAAATAAATAATTTGTTGCATGATGTATTTATTTTTTGTTTGTATTTAATTTAAGTTATACATTTAGGAAATTAGGAAAGGGGTTATATGATTGAGGCATCCTATTAAAAACAGAAAGAAATACCTATATACATTTTTTTCTAAATTGTCTGCTCTACAGCTGAGTGATCATTTTAGTTACTCGCAATCATGTGTATTACATTTACCCTACTAAAACTACTTTTATATAATAATCAAAACCAAATGAGTCTGATGCTAATCAATCAAAGATGAAATTATTCAGTCTATAGTGCAAATATCAACAACTCAGAATTGGAAATGAAAACAATATTAAACATGGTTTAATTTTAGAATAGGGTTTGAGCCATTGTCTCTGATTTTAAATTTGAAACCAAGTGCAAAGAAAGGTTACTGAAGATGAAAAAGCTGCCAGGAATGGAAAGCAAGAAAAGTATTTTAGTAAATCTTGGACTCATAACTTTTTATAACTATCACCTAGAAGAACAATGATTATTTGACAGTATTCATAAATTATTAAAGATTACAAAACAATATCTTGAGCATGCCTTCTTCCATAATCCACTTCAGCTGTAAACACAAATAGGAGTGTTGGAAAATCAGCCTAATCACCTAAATTATATAATATTGATGTTCTGTCTATGAAAATATTATTTTTAAACTGTTCCAAATAAACACAGGGTCCCTTTAAATCTATGGAGGCTTTCTCATTGATAATATATCTATTTCCTTTGACCAATCTGTTTCTGTAATACCTTTGGAAAAATTACCTCCTATATGACATGCATTGATGTCGAGGACTTGTGAAGATGGGATTAGACTGTTCATTCTTCTTTGCCAGCCTGGACAATCCCTGGAGAGAATTTCCATGAATTGAATTCTTGTGTGATTAGAAATATAACTACATTAAAGAAGTCATAAACAATGGAGGTAAAAACTGGTATATATTACTTCATATACAAATAAGATGTTCACACATCTTCAATGTATTTTATCAGAATAAGAATGCTTCAACAATCAATTTTCTACTAGCATAGGAAATGAAATTTAAAATGAAGTAAAATTCTTCCTCCATATCCAATACTAAAGCAATTAAGGCGCTAAAGCACAATGAGCTATTCTGCAGGACAGTATAACTAGCTTCTTTCTATATATTTGTAATAGAAAGGAACTATTAGATCAGGAATTGAGTATTGGCTGCATTTTCTTATTATCCAACAGCACTATTACTTTACATTTTTATATTAGCTTATTTCTACTCATAACAGTAGATGATGATGAGTGGAATTTCTGAATATCACTCCATGTATTAGATTGATCAATATATCCATCCATCCATCCATCCATCCATCCATCCAGTAAATCACTGAAATGAATCTAAAAAATCTACAAAAATAGCCTAAAATAATTATTTTACTACAATAATAACTTACAATGCTATCTAAAATAGCACATATATGTACTCCTTAATGAATTATTGTATTTTCTTTTCAGTTTCTTTTTACATGAGTAAAAGTGATTTACTTTGTATAATTATTGTGACGGACAAACTGTAAAAAGCAAATTCATCACAGAATCTGTCTTAGGAAAATTCCATATAAGTGGGCAATACTAATAGAATAGAATGGCATTTGGGAATAAAATTGTCCTTGTGTCTAGTTGTTCTGGTGTGCAGTGCTCTACAGCATTGTTTTCAGGGTAGGAATCAAAATAGATTATGTCTAGTATGTGAGGGGTCTGTAAATATTTTCACAGCCCTCTTTTTGACTCATGCAGTATAGGTCCTTGATGGAAGGCAGGTTGGTAGTAATTGTTTTTTCTGCAGTCCTAATTACTCTCTGAAGTCTGTGTCTGTCTTATTGGGTTGCAGAACCAAACCAGACAGTTATAGAGGTGCAGATGACAGACTCAATCATTCCTCTGTAGAACTGTATCAGCAGCTCCTTGGGCAAATCCTTGTTTTCTGAGTTTGCGCAGAAAGAACATACTCTGTTGTGCTTTTTGATGTTAGATGTCCATTTTAGGTCTTGTGATATGATAGAACCTAGAAACTTGAATGTTGTGAATGCATAAGGTTTAATAAAGTTATCTTGAGCTTGGAGTCAAGTGCAGGGTTCTGGCCCTGCACTTCTGATTGGCTGTTAATGGCAGGATCGGATTGGCCCGTTCCGGGGGATCTGATTGGCCATTAACGGAGCGTTCATATTGGTTAAGGGAGCTAGCGCTCCTGGATTGTTATTGGTTAAATAGTTATTGGGTTGGCTATATAAGGAGGGCTATAACTGCCATTGAGTTTGAGCTGTCACCATGTAAATAAAGAGTTGAAGTTCACCATTCCAGAGGCTCGTCTCCATTCTTTCTCGCCCATGCTCCAAACTTAACAATGGCGACGAGGATGGGATGTGGAGACGTCAGAGCTGACTGAACTAAGAAGAAACACCGAGCACGTGGCTGACAGCACTACACAACGGAACCATGTCCGGCGGCGTTGTACCACCTGCTCCGTTCGATCCAGTGCAAGAGGACGGGGAGTCCTACATGGATCATTTCCAAATGTTTTTGGAAACTAACAATTTAAAGGATGCCACAACCGGGAAGAAACGGGCGGTATTCCTAACGCATTGCGGACCAACCGTATTTAAGATGGCTAAAGCACTAGCCAAACCTGCAGAAGTGAAGGCGATGGACTGGGACGTCCTCGAACCCCTACTAAGAGCTCATTATGCACCGACCGTGCCCACACTCGTGAGATGGCACGAATTCTATCAAAGGAACCAGCGAAAAGGAGAAAGCATCACCGATTTCATAGCAGACCTCCGAAATCTGGGAGGCCTCTGTGGATTTGCCAATTTGGAAGAGGCACTGAGAGATTGAATAGTTCTGGGACTAGATGCGCCAGGCGTGCAGAGCAAGCTGATGGCAAAAGGCAACATCAGCCTTGCCGATGCCATCGCCGATGCTACTGTAGCAGAAGCAACCAGGAAGTCGGCTGCACAATTACGCCACAACCGTGCTCCAGTACACCAACCGACAGGCGACATTTTACCCAAGTCAGAAGGGCAGCTTACAACGGCCCACCACAAGGACCTCTGTTCGTTGTCAGACAGCGACGAAGAAGAGGTCCATCGACTGCGGTCCAACCGGGACCCCTACCCGAAGTCCCTACACCCTTGCGCTGGCTGTGGAGCCAACCATGCCAGGTCCGAATGCAAATTCCACGATGCGCTCTGCCATGAGTGCAGGAAGAGAGGCCACATCGGACGGGTCTGCCGGAGTTTCCAAGGACCCGGCCAGGCCTCAAGAGGGGCTAACTATTGCCAATTGACAGGAAACCGTCTTGTAAGGCGAGAACCAGTAAACCACTCCTACAGAAACCGAGTTTTGAATCGCCCCACGAAGTGAGAAGAGGCTCACCAGACTATCACTATTGGTCACGCCTCTGCCTTGGATGCCAAGAAAATCCGAATTACAGTGGCCATTGAGAAGCAGCCTTGCCAAATGGAAGTTGACTCGGGATCGTCCCTCTCGATGGTGTCCTGGAAGACTCTCAAGCAACTCATCCCCACGATCCAGCACCAAGACCTCAGTTCCCAAAGACTTATTCTTAAGGACTATCAAGGGAATCGAATCCCTGTCGTTGGATCCAGCCGAGTCCAGGTCTCATTCAAGAAGCACACAGCGTACTTACCGCTAACTGTGATCGACAAAGATCAGCCTAGTCTGCTAGGTCTCCAATGGTTCACGCCACTTGGCATTGAAGTGGCAGGCATAAACTGAGTCAGTGGAAGTGACTGGGAGGAGGACCTCATCCATGAATTCAGGGACGTCTTTGCAGAAAATTTAGGCGAGTACAAGGGGACCCCAATATCGTTCAGCCTTAATCCAAAGATAGCTCCCATCTGCCTTAAGCCCCGTCGAGTTCCGTTTGCCTTAAAGCCGAAAATCGGTAAATTAATAGCTCAGAGGGTGCTAGAACCTACCGATCACTCCCCCTGGGAGACCCCAATCGTAACACCAATTAAGCCGGATGGTTCAATTCGAATTTGTGGGGACTACCGGGCCACCCTGAACCACACCCCACAGCAAAATGCATATCCGGTGCCGGTGGTGCAGCATCTCCTCCATTCCCTGGAGGGCGGAAAAGTCTTTGCTAAATTAGACTAAGCTCAGGCATATCAGCAATTACCTGTTGATGAAAAGACTGCACAGGCACAAACGATTGTGACGCACCAAGGTGCCTTTAAATGTACCCGGCTCCAATTTGGAGTCAGTGTAGCCCCGGAAATTTTTCAGAGCCTTATGGAGAGACTACTACAAGAGATTAAAGGTGTGGTCCCCTACTTTGACAATGTATTAATTACTGCACCTACAAAAAAAATCTTACGGGATCATTTAAAATTAGTTCTACAAAAATTCCAAGACACTGGTCTTAAAGTGAAAAAGAATAAGTGTAAATTGTGTACAGATCGTGTCGAATTGTTAGGGTACCTAATTGATAGTCAGGGTATTTACCCTACCGACAGTAAATTAAGAGCAATAAAAAACGCCCCCAGGCCTCGGAACAAGGCCGATCTCCAGATGTTCCTAGGCCTCATCAACTTTTATAATGTATTTCTACCACATAAAGCAACGGTCGTTGAGCCGTTACATCATTTGCTAGACAAAAAAGCAATTTGGTTATGGGGTCATAAAGAAGAACAGGCGTTCCATAATGTGAAAAAACTACTGACTTCTGATGCTGTACTCATGCAGTACATTGAGACTTTGCCGTTAAATATCACATGTGATGCTTAACCTTTCGGAGTGGGCGCCATTTTGAGCCATGTACTGCCTTATGGTAATGAAGCCCCTGTTGCATATTTTTCAAAGACACTTTCAAAAACTGAGCGAAATTATAGCCAAATCGATAAAGAAGCCCTTGCAATTGTATCTGCTGTTAAAAGATTTCATGAGTACATGTATGGCCGGGTTTTTACTATCGTGACTGACCACAAACCATTATTGGGGATAATAGTCGGAGATAAGCCAACTCCCTACATATTATCCCCCAGGATGACTCGCTGGTCAGAATTCTTGGCTGCTTATAATTATTGGCTGCAATACCGCCTAGGGAAAGCCATTCCCCACGCCGACGCATTGAGCCAAGCACCGCTTCCAGAGACTCTCGATGATCCTGCACCAACGGTAACCAAGTTACAGATTGAAACACTCCACACACCACCATTAACTGCCCGAGATATCGCGAGAGAAACCAGATGTGACCTTACCTTAGCGTGAGTCCTAGGCTGGGAAGAACGCGGATGGCCATAGGACCAATTATCGGATGACTTCACACCATTCAAGACTCGACAAACAGAGTTGTTTTCTCAAAAAGGCTGTGTCATCTGGGGTGATAGAGTCGTTATCCCAGAACGACTCCAAAAAGCAGTACTGAGAACCTTGCACGATGGCCACCCCAGTATCGTGCGAATGAAAGCCCTCGCACGAAGCTACGCATGGTGGCCAGGCATCGACAAGCAAATCAAGAATTGGGTTAAAGCTTGTCATAGATGCCAGGGAAGTGAGCAACGCACCACCAAAAGCCATCCCTACCGAATGGGAGACACCACGGGGACCCTGGTCCCGTATTCACCTGGACTTTGCGGGGCTGACCAAAGGCCACACCTTTCTCTTAACCGTCGACACCTACTCGAATTGGCTCGAGATTCACCGCATGACGAACACGACCACCGAAGCGGTTATCAAAAGATTGGAAAGACTGTTTGCCACCCACGGATTACCAGACGTTCTGGTATCCAACAACGGGCCCCAATTTACCACGCTGTCCTTCAAGCAGTACCTGGCTGACCGCGGCATCCGACATGCGCTCACCTTGCCTGCGCACCCTGCGAACAATGGCAGGGCTGAGCGCATGGTCCAATTTGTTAAGAAAACTTTGCAGAAATTAGACTACAATAACATCGACGACAAAATCAACCGAATCCTTTTTCTACAACACATCACACCTCATAGCGTCACCAACAAAACTCCCACCGAACTGCTAATGGGATGAAAGCTCCGCTCCCACCTTGACTGGTTACACCCAGCTTATGAACCGGAAAAACCACTAGGATCCAGCGGCCGATGTCGTACCTTCCAGGTAGGTGATTTGGTATACGCTAAAAACCTATCGGGCGATCCGCTGTGGGTAGAGGCGACAGTAGTTCGTGTAACCAGCCCGAGATCCTACCTTGTACAATGCCTTGAGGATAGACTATGGAAACGCCATATCGATCAATTACGATCACGGCTCCGGTCGGGCATTTCTGAACTCCCTTATGACCAAACTGAGGGGGTGGGAGATACAGAAGAAGACGAATTTCAACTAGAAGAAAACCCGTTTGAAGGGAATGATAGCGGAATAGAGACACAGGAACTGGAACCAGAGAAGGGAATAGGGTCACCTCAGGGAGTTGCCGAAGATATTGGTGACGATGGAAATGTGAACTCTGAACCAGAGGCAACCCCTTCGCCAAACAACCATCTACCTCAGCGAGATTGCAGCCAAATGCAAAACACACAGCGAAAATCAAAAAGACTAATAAAGCAACCGTCCTACCTTAAGGACTATGTAACTGCGCCCTGTAAACAGAAGCCAGGGGGAAGGGGTGTTGTGAATGCATAAGGTTTAATAAAGTTATCTTGAGCTTGGAGTCAAGTGCAGCGTTCTGGCCCTGCACTTCTGATTGGCTGTTAATGGCAGGATCGGATTGGCCCGTTCCGGGGGATCTGATTGGCCATTAACGGAGCGTTCATATTGGTTAAGGGAGCTAGTGCTCCTGGATTGTTATTGGTTAAATAGTTATTGGGTTGCCTATATGAGGAGGGCTATAACTGCCATTGAGTTTGAGCTGTCACCATGTAAATAAAGAGTTGAAGTTCACCATTCCAGAGGCTCGTCTCCATTCTTTCTCGCCCATGGTCCAAACTTAACATTGAAGGTCTCTACTGTTGATACTGTGTTGTCTAGTATTATAAGAGGTGGTAGTATGAAGTGTTTGTCCTAAAGTCTACCACCATTTCTATGGTTTTGAATGTGTTCAGTTCCAGATTATTGTGGTGATAAGGGTGATAGTTTATTAATTCAAATTTAAAGGCAAGTGAGTATACAAATTCATTTGTTATTTTTGAACCAGTTACTATGCATTTATGTTAACCTTTTTGCTATTGTCAAAGCTTGATATTCAAACATAATTGTTTGCTGTAAAAGTAATATACTTATTATTTTATCCTATGCCTTATGAACATCATATGTGTGTGATATCACATATATAAATTGTGAGGTATATTGTGGGATGTGTGAATGTACATATTCAGGCTAAGTAGTTAATGGAAGAAGATAATCAGGCATTTGACTGGTTATAACTACAGAGGATAAAACTACCTCTGTATCATCGTAAGGATTATTGGCAACCATAGTCAGGCTCAGTAATTTATACTGACATTGTTTTAAAAGCCTTTCTTTAATATGAAATCATTCTTACACTTGTATTTTTTGTATTTTGTGAAGAAAAAAAAATCTAAGTTTTCTTTATGGTAGTAAAAATAACAATGAGTAGAAACAAGGCTTGAACTGAATTCTTAAGAAGGGTAATACTTTTATAATTTTCTTTTAATTTTAAGTGAAACTGCAGTGTGTTTTAAAGTATTTAAAGAATATACAATAACTTCAAACTTTATCCTAATTGATCACTGCGTAATTTTATGAGAAAGCTAGAAAGGAATTTGTTTTACTACACTGAAATAAATCCTTTCATTTTTAAGTATTATTTATTTTATTAATTTATCAAATTTATATGCCTCTCATCTTGTGGTGCATTCAAGTTGTCTTGAATGTAGAATAAAATATAATCCTATCTTTTCCTATTACTGTATATTTAAGAAAATTTGTAATGTCCTGTGTGTTCAATACAATATATGTTTATTTGTTTAGAATGCAATCAAGAGCAATAAAAGCAAAGACTGCATATTGGAAATGTGAATGAACTATGACATTATCTATGGCAAAAATGTACCCCAAAAAGTTTCCCCCCCAAAAGTTCTGTTATTATCACCATTTTTTTAATGACCTTTCTTTCAATACCTTCCTTATATTGGCCTAGGAAATTCTGAGTAATTGTAACTAATATTTTAACATACAGGCCGATATCATTTTATCAATTGATATGCTATGGATAGTAATACTGGTTGAGCTACAAACATAATCCTACCCTTCATTTATCATTTATTTTTATTTATTGTAATTTGTCAAACAGAAACAAAAACAGGAATAATATAAAAATACAATAACAGGGATGATAGGTACGTTAGCGCACTTAGGCATGCCCCCTCTATGGACCTCTTAAGTATGAAGTGAGGTCCATGGAAATCAATTTGTGACTAAAACTGAAAATTTGTAGCTGAGACAAGTGAATCAGGCAGCGCATTACATATTTTGACAACTCTATTACAAAAATCATTTTTTTTACAGTCAAGTTTAGAATGATTTGCAATGAATTTAAAGCCATTGTTCACACACGTATAATTGCAATTAAAACAGAAAAAATCATTTACAGGTAAAACACTACATACAATTTGTATGCAATACCCAAGTCTTTAGACAGATCCGTAATTGATCAGTATTGTGCATTGCTCTGAGTATTATCTCCCTCCCTTTCATCATTCATTTAGTCCTTGAAGTGTTCTAATTATGATTTCAGATTTGACTGCATGTAACTTTTGTTCTTTCTAGAAACTAGTTTTCTTAATGGATTGTCAAGTTTTGTTTTCTACTTTTTCTAATGTTATCATGTAGCATATTGACTAGAAGATAATGTGCTGCTAAAAACAGTGAACAACAGCACACAAGATTCTCAGAAGCTGGAATTGTGGATTTTCATGTAACTGCTGAATATATTATTACAGAAGTTGTTACAGGATCTCAGACTGACTGGGCTAGATTGAAGGATGCTTTTTCCTTCTTCAATAACTTCCCTAAAATTAATTCTGGGAGCTTGGGGAAGGACAAAGGGGATTCCAGGAACTTCATCAACTTTTCAGTTGGATTGGGGAGTTAAAAAAACAAAAACAAATTAGTATTAATTTTGAGCTGGAAAGGAAAATTTGTACTTACACTGTTCTTGATTTGCCCACATTGGTAAAGTTGTAATAATAACGCTGCTTCAGCAGAATGAGAATACCTGTTCAACCCTGGCTTCTTTCAAAAACTAAGCAGATAGCCAAGTCCTAGTTAGTACTTGGATGGGAAGCCACCTGGAATTTCAGGGCTGTGAACTAAACAAGGATGTAAAAAAAAAAAAAATCACAGGAGGAAGTAATGGTAAAATTCTTCCTTAATATAGTAAGAAAAACTGCATGAATATATCCATATAGACCTCAGGAGTCAAGCAAATGGTTGTATATTATAGTGTACATATTATTTATACTTATTATATACAGATAATTTCTATGCATATATGTTAGAAAATGATTTAAGGAAAATAAATTTCAACTTAAGATAAATTTCCCACAAATAATATTCCATAAATAACTATACTATAGAATTTTGAATAGGATTGTTATTGATGTGAAATAGCTGAATCACAATTGGAAAAACAAAAACCATTTATTAAAAGCCACATGTGTTTACAAGAAATAACATTATGAATTGTCAAGAATACAAGTATTGCTTTATTTTTTTCTTACACCTAAATTTATTGAAAAAAGAAAACCAATCAAGATCCCCTAGAATAACAAAAGCCTCAGTCCCCAAAATCTTTATTTTAAGAAAATAGTCCAATTTTCCTAAATTAGAAATTTCTGCATAATCAAAGCAGACTCTTTTTAAAATCTGGACTCAATGTTTTTTTGGACAGTGAAGGTTTTCTGTGTGACCACCCGTATACTGTAAGTCCTGAAGGTCCTTGTATATTTTCTCTCAACTCATTTTTGTAAAAAATAGATTTTCAAAATGTTATTAGAATATATTTATTATTAATAATAACATTATTATTTAATATAAACTAATAATATAAAATCACTCAGATAAATAGATTTGTACTAGTTTTCCTTTATTTCTTTGTTGGCAAAACATAAATTTAACACAAAAATGTTGTGAAAGCAACTGCCTGTGAAGGTTCCTGGATTGGAGGTGAAAGGTGAAAGCAGAATCTGTCTCATAATTGGGTAGATCACGTTGCCCTAATAGACCAGTTTCATCAGAAAAAGCAGTCACTCAGATAAGCATAGATTAACTCTAGACAAATAATCAAGGAGAAAACAATACTGTAATCAAGGGACTATCAAGGAGAATATCATACCCGGACCAAAACTAGCAGGGCAAACTACTGTATATAAACATGGAGCAAACCCCTCATGCATTCATAGTGATGAAGTTACCTAATTGGATAATGAAATATTTCACACACACACACACACACAAAGTATAACTGTAGGCCATCTCTATGATTGTCTTCAAAATACAAAACACCTACTGAGATGTGCTTGCCCCCTTCTTTTCTGGCATTTAAGATTATGTTTAACATTTTTCTTTTTATGTTGGCTTTCCATGTCTATATCATTTCACTGAAATATTACATCATTTTACTGTAATCCATTTTACTGCATTTGTTGAACACATACAACATGCAGTTGGGATGTATTTTACATTGTTTTTGCTCAGTTCAGTTTTTGTTTAGTTCATTGTCCAGAAACCTGGGAATGGGCAATACTGTATAAAATATAATAAATAACATTAATTGTGTACATGTGCAAGGGAGAATGACACAGTAGGTGGGTGCATCTAGTCCACATTGGCTGAAATAGCTAAATAATACCTACTAGAAAATTCCAGAATTGGAAATTGTGTCAGAGAAAATAAGAAAAAAAAATGCCAGAAGACTTCAGCAGCAAACAGTTTTGGCATTGACCATCATCTGTATTAAGCATCTCCATATAGTCAACAAGTTAATCTGATGCAGCATTTACTCCAGTGGTGCTTTGAAGTAACTTCAAAGTCCTACATTGGAAGAATGTTGTTTTTTTATAATGCAAGTCATTGGGCTTTAGCAAAACAGAATGAAACTGACATATTAAAAAGTCTGCTAAATACCACTTTATTGGTGTTATCTAGGACTGTATTCTAGATTTATATTAAGACAACAAACAGCAAAATTTGCTTTCTTTCTTTGGTTCATGGATTTATAGTGCCACATCCAATTCAACTCTGGGCGATGTATAATAGAAACAAACAGCAAAGAAAGAAAAATAACTATACAATATTAAAAATAACAAACTAGGATATAAAATATAAAATACTGACCAAACAGGATCATTATCTAGGTTGTGTATTGATTGAATTAAAATGATTTAGAGTTTCTATCTTGAGTATATATTTTTTAAAAAGACAGGCCTGGCTTTTTTCTTTTTTTGCTCAATCTTGGGTATTGGTTTTTCTCTTTGAGAAAAAAGTGGGTAGCCTCAGTTTTAGCTCTTAGAGCAGTGTTTCAATCTTGACAACTTTAAGAGTTGTTGGACTTCACCTCCCAGAATCCCCCAACCAGCATTGTTGGCTGAGGAATGCAGGGAATTAAGTTGACACTTCTTTAAGTTACCAAAGTTGAGAAATGCTTCTCTTAGAGCGATAAGCATAGTAGGAATGATGCGCTGATTTAAAAGTAGAAAACTAGAAAACAAAAATGAGGCTCTGCTTTTCCCATATATCATCAGGAGAAAATAAAATAAAAGGAAACTTCAGGTAATGAATTATGCTTGATTTGTTTCATAAACCTTTGAAATAGGATAAATGAGTTCAGTATAATTGTGCTTCAGTCAATCACTGTATATTAAAGGCTAATTGTTAAATCGATAGTAAACTGAATCAGAACAGTTGCTATAAGTGAAGAACAGTGCTATATTTAATAAAAGTTATGATTAGAATTTATTTTAATTTTTTTAGTGGGTAAACAAATCCGCCTCTGACTGCCTGTGAAAAGTGTTTATTTTCCTTCACAGAGTGAGGAATAAAATGTAGGAGGAGGTTTTAAAACAACTCACATTCAATAAATGGTTGTCATGCTATTTTATGGATGATTATAAAGAAAAGGTAAAATAATCACCATTCCGGAGCTTAAAAGCTGTTCTAGAAAGCAATTGAAATGTGATTGCTGAAATGCCAAAAATGACAAATCCTGTAAAAACTGCAAAAGACTGTGAATTTGTAACATCTTTATGGAATCTTGGGTATTGTTTATATATTAATATAATTACAATTTAATAATCTTCAAATATATAAAATAAAATTTGCAAATATACATAACTAAAATTTCCATTTTATTTTCTTAGAATAAAATGCAAATTTTAGTTTTGAAATAAACATTTCATAATCAATATTTTCCAATGAAGTAGAAACTAAAAGACAGTAGAAACCAAAGAAACTAAAAGACAGTACAAGAGAGCACTGATAAAATGATCTGTTCAGATAAAACCAAATGCTTGGCAAAATGACAGCACATTTTTAAGGTAACAAAAGGACTTATTAATTGCTACAAGAAGAAGAAAGTCATACATGTATTATTATGGTTCCTTGCAGATATTTAGATTGGATTTGGAATTTTTATCAACTATAGAGTTCTTCCCAAATACCTTGAATAGCAAATGTTCTTTGTTTGATGGTTTTAAAGATATTGTTGCAGGATGTAAGCTGATCCAAGTAAAGCTGTCTTTTGCAATTGACTGATGGTGATTTTGTCAATATTAATGGTATTCAACTGGTACACCAGATTTTTTTGGATTGCAGCCAAGACATCTATTACTGTTGGGACTATGTTTGCTTTTTTTTCTCACAGTTGTTCTACTTCTACTTTGTTGCTTGTCATTTTGTATAGTTCTTTTTCTTCTCTTCTGAAGTCTTCAGGTAGCACACAATCATACCGATCGTCCCTGTCCATTATCCCCAATTATTAGTTCCTATTTCTTGTACAGGTAAAACTCAAAAAATTAGAATATCATGCAAAAGTTCATTTATTTCAGTAATGCAACTTAAAAGGTGAAACTAATATATGAGATAGACTCATTACATGCAAAGCAAGATAGTTCAAGCCATGATGTGTCATAATTGAGATGATTATGGCTTACAGCTCATGAAAACCCCAAATCCACAATCTCAGAAAATTAGAATATTGTGAAAAGGTTCAATATTCTAGGCTCAAAGTATCTCACTTTAATCAGCTAATTAAGCCATAACACCTGCAAAGGGTTCCTGGGCCTTTAAATGGTCTCTCAGTCTGGTTCAGTAGGAATCACAATCATGGGAAAGACTGCTGACCTGACAGTTGTGAAGAAAACCATCATTGACACCCTCCATAAGGAGAGAAAGCCTCAAAAAGTAATTGCAAAAGAAGTTGGATGTTCCCAAAGTGCTGAATCAAAGCACATTAATAGAAAGTTATGTGGAAGGGAAAAGTGTGGAAGAAAAAGGTGCACAAGCAGCAGGGATGACCGCAGTCTGGAGAGGATTGTCAGGAAAAGGCCATTCAAAAGTGTTGGGGACTTTCACAAGGAGTGGACTGAGGCTGGAGTCAGTGCATCAAGAACCATAACACAAGACGGATCCTGGACATGGGCTTCAAATGTCGTATTCCTCTTGTCAAGCCATTCCTGAATAACAAACAACATCAGAAGCGTTTTACCCGGGCTAAAAAAAACCAGAACTGGTCTGTTGCTCAGTGGTCCAAAGTCCTCTTTTCTAATGAGAGCAACTTTTGCATCTCATTTGAAAACCAAGGGCCCAGAGTCTGGAGGAAGAATGGAGGGGCATACACTGCAAGATGTTGAAGTCCAGTGTGAAGTTTCCACAATCTGTATTGATTTGGGGAGCCATGTCATCTGCTGGTGTTGGTCCACTGTACTTCATTAAATCCAGGATTAACGCAGCCTTCTATCAGAAGATTTTGGAATACTTCATGCTTCCTTCCACAGATGAGCTTTATGGGAATGCTGACTTCATTTTCCAGCAGGACTTGGCACCTGCCCACACTGCCAAAAGCACCAAAATCTGGTTCAATGACCGTGAGATTACTGTGCTTGATTGGCCAGCAAACTCGCCTGACCTGAACCCCATAGAGAATCTATGGGGCATTGCCAAGAGAAAGATGAGAGACATGAGACCGAACAATGCAGAAGAGCTGAAGGCCGCTATTGAAGCATCCTGGTCTTCCATAACACCTCAGCAGTGCCACAGGCTGATAGCTTCCATGCCATGCCGCATTGAGGCAGTAATTGCTGCAAAAGGGGCCCAAACCAAGTACTGAGTATGCATGGTTACACTTTTCAGAGGTCTGACATTGTTCTATGTACAATCCTTGTTTTATTGATTGCATGTGCTATTCTAATTTTCTGATATTGTGGATTTGGAGTTTTCATGAGCTGTAAGCCATAATCATCTCAATTATGACACATCATGGCTTGAACTATCTTGTTTTGCATGAAATGAGTCCATCTCAGATAAGATAATCAGAGTTGGAAGGTACCTTGTAAGTCATCTAGTCCAACCCCCCATCCAAGCGGGAGACCCTACACCATTTCTGACAAATGGCAGTCCAATCTCTTCTTGAAAGTCTTGACTGATGGCGCTCCCACAACTTCTGAGAGCAAGCTGTTCCATTGGTTGATTGTTCTCACTGTCAGAAAGTTTCTCCTTGTTTCCAGGTGAAATCTCTCCTTGTTCAGTTTCCATCCATTATTTTTTGTCTGGCCTATGGGAGCTTTAGAAAATAGCTTGACCCCTTCCTCCCTGTGGCAGCCCCTCAAATATTGGAAGACCGCTATCATGTCTCCCCTGGTCCTTCTCTTTACTAGACTAGCCAAGCCCAGTTCCTGCAGCTGTTCATTGTATGTTTTAGCCTCCAGTCCCCTAATCATCCTGGTTGCTCTTCTCTATACTTTTTCTAGAGCCTCAACAACTTTTTTTTATAATGTGGTGCCCAAAACTGGATGCAGTACTCTAGGTGTGGTCCTACACCTATATATGGTCTTATATATTAATTTCACCTTTTAAGTTGCATTACTGAAATAAATGAACTTTTGCACAATATTCTAATTTTTTGAGTTTCACCTGTATTTAAACTTATATTTATTCTTGTTTCTGTTATATTGTAAGCTTTTGACAAATAAATAAATAAACAATAAATAGGTACTGCATGCCTACTATCAAGCCTTTTTTGTCTTTCTTATCAATTATTGTTAAGTCTGGAGTGTTATATTTTATGTATTGGCTATGTAATACTTTGCCTTGCCATGTCCCTTTTCTGTTCATTTGTAGGTTACTTTGGTCTCTCGTGCTTAATACACCTCATGGTGTGTTAGTTTCAGTGCATTATCTTCACTGTCTTTCAGCTATTCTTCCAATTCCCCCTTTTTTTTCTTCAGTTGTCTGGTTTACTTGCAACATTCTTCATGCATCTATTTTCCTTGGTAAATAGAATCTGTCAACATTGATTCATGAATAAAGGGTATGATTGTCATTATATTTCTGGTTTTGCTACCCAGGGCTTTTACTTCTGATTTAGTGCAGTCCATAATTCCACTTGTGTGTTTAATGACTGGAATTGCCCAGATATAAATCAGTTTTATATAATTTCTGCCAGTGAATTAGGATTTTAAGATCTTCTTCATTCTTGTGATGTACTCACTTCTAACATTCTTTAGATTTTAGTGTACTTGATCATGTCAGCTTGAAGAATGCCCAAGCTTATGTTCATACAACATCTTGATTTTTTTAGTTTTCACTATTTTTCCTATTGATACTAAGGCACATTTGTCCAGTCCAAACTCCATTGCAATATCTTGGGTTTATAGACAGAGAATGTTGAATAGCAATTTTATTTCACAGAGTGTTTTTCCATACAGATTGTATAGCCTGACATAAGTTTTTTGCTCTTCGATGGCCATGACCTAAGTCATTCAGTATTGTTGACAGAGGAATCAATGCAATAACAAATAGCTGTGGGGAGAGTGTGATATTAAGCTCTCTCAGTCTATCATTGACCAGCAACTGTGTCTTCTATTGTGCCATTGATCTTTGCACAAAGCTTCTGATGTTTCTACTATTCCTGTTATTTCTAGGCAATTCATTATCCAATCATATGGCTGGAAGTCAGATGCTTTCCTTAATCAGTCCAAATTACATTCAAATCAATCTTTCTTTTCTTAATTTTCCAAAATCACCTTCTCATTAAGAGGTGATCTTTTATTCCTCTGCTGTCTGGATGGTTTTCTTTTTGCTCAGGTGGAAGGGGGCTTGTTTTCAACTAGATGCTTTTGGATGGCATCCATTCATCAATTAGCTACTTGGAAGCAGGAGTGGGATTCAAATTTTTAACAACTGGTTCTGTGGGCATGGCTTAGGTGGTGGGCGTGGCTTGGTGCTCATGTGACTGGATGGACATGGCTTGGTGGTCATGTTATTGGCTGGGTGTGGCCAACTCAATATCACTCACATCAAGGCACGCATCTCCTCTCCTGGCCTCTCATGACTGTGGGGATGCTGCAACAGTTGTAAGTGTGAAAAATGGTCATAGTCACTTTTTTCAGTGCCATTGTAACTTTGAATGGTTACTCCACGCAAGCAAAGTACCAGCAAAGGAGGGGAAAAAAACTCCAGAGACATTCTTGAGACAGGAAGTCTAGTCCTGCCAAGAATGTAATAAGGGTTGATGGAGAGGCAGTTTCTGTAAGCAACACCAGAATGTTTCCTTCCTGTCTTCCTTACAGGATTAGGCCAGTAATTTCTTCTAACAACTAGTTCTCCGAACTGCTTAGAATGTTAACAACTGGTTCTATTGAATAGGTGCAAACTGGTAGAATCCCACCCCTGCTTGGAAGTTGTTTGTAAGCAGGTAATTGGCTTGCATTTGCCTTTTGCCTCTATAGTTCCCTATTGTTAGATCTTTCATTATCAGGTAGGTTTTGCCAGATGTTTACCAATCTTTAATTTAACCTCCTTTGCAATATGTTGTTAAATTGCTTTTCATTGAGAGGGTGTAGAGCAGTCACATATTTCAACTAAAAGTGACGTAGTTTATATTTACCTGATTCCTGATCAGTGCTTGATATTCCTTGCTCTTTTCTTCACCATTTCTGCTATTATTATGAGTTCTTTCATTTCACTTTCTTTTTTATTCTTATCCACCTCCCTTACTTAACCTGCATTCTATTTGCATTTCTTTGGGATGTCCTTAGGTGCTCTAGGAGATGACCAGGCTGAGCCTAAAGGAGGGGTTAAATGTATCATCAGTCTTGAGTCTCTTTGTGGCCACAAAATATCTAAGTTCAGCCCACTGTGAATTCCATTAGCTCTTATTTACTGCCAATTTGTTTTAACTATTAGTACTTCAGATTCTTGTAGAGAACATTATCATTAACCTATATTCATTTGAATTGCCTGGACTCCTAATTATCTCTGTTTGACAACTGCACCCAAATCTACTCTATCAGATATCAACTAGTTCACTTCAGTATTTTATCTGATGGATTGGTAGAAACATTTCTGTTTTAACTGAAATTGGAGATTTTGCTTTTAGGGTGCAATTAGAAAAATATATCTGGTAATATTCTTGTCTATAACTGCAATTTGATATCTTTTATTTCAAGGGCTTCCTTGATCTTTCTCTCGAGGTGATATTTCTCTCCAGGTGACATTTCCAGGTATTTTTTGGTTTTGATTTTTTTTGTTTTTCGATTTCTTTTCTTTAATCTCTTCTAGCTTGCTCGGTTTTAATACTAGTATGCTGTCTTATTTTCCAATTTGATCTTCCATTGGTGGTCCACTGGCTTTTTGGTTTGTTTGTTTGTTGATATTACATCCCACATAGCTGTGTTGTATATTAGTTGGTTTGTTTCTTGCAGTGAGCAGGTGCTTATATTCAATATTACAGTATTGATATCTTTCATTATTTGTGCTATTTTGTTAAGCTGCAGTGCATTCAACCTTATTCTGTTGCATGGTAATTCTTTGTTTAAATTTTTCTTTGGTTAGGGAGTTTCTTTCTGAGAAGGCAGAGAAGATTGGTATTTAGATTGGGAATGAAAACAATATAATACCCAGGCTGATTACTACTGATTCCCCCAATTTGTCTCTACAGTCTCCACTATACCTAGCTAGACTTTGATTTCTTTGTTGTGATAGACCTTTGCAGTACTTCCAATTTTTTTTTCTCTGAATACTTCGTTCATATTATAAATCAGCATTTGATTAGGTAGCCTCTTTTTTGTCACTCCTGATTCTGGATGGTTATTTCCAATGAGAGGAACAGGTTGGATGGTTATTTCCAGAACTGGTGCATTCTTTTTTGAATATTCTCTTCTTGTTGGGGTTGATTTGTAAAAACAGATCATTATTTTTTGTTTTTAATCTTTGTACATATAAAACACTTTTCTTCCAGTAGTGCTACAACTTTTAGTTCTAGTTGCTCAGCCAACAGTCATGAGTCCAGTAGCTCAGTTGTCATCAAATGTCCAGACACTTCAATACCTGATATGGTTCTTATTGATCCCATATGGATTTCTGTAAATTACATCTCATCATACTTTTATAGCTTCTCTGATGAGACCTGTTCAATATGGTTGAACCTCTGGCATAGTACTGGAGAGTACTGGAAATAAATATATTGCATTATTTTAAAATTAAAAAAAAAAGAACTTTCCCTTCCCTCAAAATATGCCAAATAGTGGTGTTATCAGTATTATGAGGTTTACATTTTTCTTTAAGATGGCATAAGCTTAATTCTATACATTTATTTATTTAATTTTGAATTGAATTAAAATTATAAATGTCATCTGTAAGCATTAAGAATTTTGTTACATTAAGAATTTTGTTACATTATATTGTTACATTTGCAGAATGTAACAATATAATATAATTATTTGTGCAGAAAAAAATAATACAAAGATATCTGGCTTGACAAGAGTACTTGTGCAAAAGATCTTGATAGAGTAATTGCAAACTGAATAAGACTATTATTATTATTGTTGCAGGAAAGAAAAAAAAGCCTGCATCTACTGAAATGTTACTTCCATATTCTGAGAAGAAATGATTCTATACTACTGTTTTGATGAAACAATGCCTCAAATAGTTGTCCAGTTCTGAGCATCAATGTTAAACAAATTGCAGAAAAATTAGAACAGATTTAGAGAAGAGCAATGAAAAAAAATCAGGGACTAAGTCTTTATAAAGCAAGTTGGTATATTTAATTGAGACTTGAAGAAAGATAATCGAGGAACAAATATAAATCTTCATTTTGAATACCTAAAAGGAGGTCAGGATTCATTCTTGCTTATTCCAGAGGGCTGGACTCTGAATAATGGGCTTAAATTACAGAAAGGCAGATTCCAAATGAATTATCCTAATGGTAGAAGCAGTTTGACAGTGGAATCAATTTTCCTGTGAAATTGGGGCTCCCTCTACTTTCATTAAAGGCTAGCTTGTCATTTGTCTGGAATATTTTGACAAGGGATTCCTATACTGAGTAAAGAACTGAAATCAATAGTGTTATGTTCGGTGTGTGGCGCAAGAAGCGGAGACGAGTTGATGAACAGTGAACATCAACTCTTTATTTAACATGGTGCAACAGCTCCAAAAATGGCCTCAACAGCCCCCTTTATATAGGCAAGCTCTTGGGTATTTAGTCAATGAAAACACAGGAACTCTAGCTCTTTTAACCAATGAGAAAGGCTCGTTAATAGCCAATTAGATTCTCCTGAACGGACCAATCCGATATTGCTATTATCGGCCAATCACAAGTGCAGGGCCAGAACCCTGCACTTTGCTTTAAGGTTTCAACAAGCTTTATTCAAACACTTTTATTAATTCACAACATCCCTTCCCCCCGGGTTCTGTTTAAGGGGTGCGGTAACGTAGTCTTTGAGGTAGGCAGGTTGTTTTGATTGTCTATTTGATTTACGCTGTCCTCCGGGTATTTGTTTAGAGTCTTGTTAGGGTAGGACGTTATCTGGTGAGCAGTTTGCCTCTGATTCTGTATCTAAATTCCCGTTCCCATTTATGTACTCGATATCTCTTTGAGGTGAGTTAACCCCTGTCCCCGATCCTTCTTCACATGTTGAATCTGAGTGGTCGTTCATTCCGCTTGTGCCTTCCGCCGTTCCAAACTCAGCCTCCTCGGCGTCTCCTCCCCCCTCAGTTTGGAAATCACTGGAATCGCAAATCCCCGACTGCAGCCTTGAACGCAGCTGATCAATATGGCACTTCCATATTTTATCATCGCAACATTTCACTCGGTATGATCTGGGTCTGGTTACTTGGATTACAGTTGCCTCGACCCACAATGGGTTGCCATTGTTTTCTTGCGAAAACCAAGTCATCTACCTGGAAATTACGGCATTTCCCGCTGGATCCGTGTGGTTTTTCAGGTTCGTACAATGGGTGTAGTCGGTCCAGGTGGGAGCGGAGTTTCCGTCCCATCAATAATTCAGCGGGAGTTTTGTTGGTGACGCTGTGTGGAGTGATGTGCTGCAAAAGGAGTATCCGGTTAAACTTGTCTTCGATATCGCCATAGTCCATTTTATGTAGAGTTCTTTTGATGAATTGTACCATGCGCTCGGCCCTTCCATTAGCCGCAGGATGCGCTGGTGAAGTTAGCGCATGGCGAATACCGCGGTCCGCCAGGTACTGTTCAAAAGAAAGCGCGGTAAACTGGGGCCCATTGTCGGATACCAGAACGTCCGGTAATCCGTGTGTTGCAAATAATCTGTCCAATTTCCTGATGACCGCTTCGGTTGTTGTATTTTTCATCACATGGATTTCGAGCCAGTTTGAGTAGACATCCACTGTTAATAAAAATGTGTGTCCATTCGTAGGTCCCGCAAAGTCCAGATGAATACGGGACCATGGTCCTCTGGGTGTTTCCCATTCTATTGGGGTTGCTATCGGTGGGGCATTACTGACTTCCTGGCATTTGGAACAAGTCTTTACCCAGGCCTCGATCTGCTTGTCTATACCTGGTCACCACGCATAGCTTCGTGCGAGTGCTTTCATGCGCACGATGCCGGGGTGGCCATCGTGCAAGGTTCTCAGTACCGCTCTGGGACAACGACTCTATCGCCCCAAATGATGCAGCCCTTCTGGGAAAACAGTTCCGTCTGTCGACTTTTGAAGGGGGCGTAATTGTCAGGGATTTGGTCCAATGGCCATCCACGTTCTACCCAACTGAGGACACGTGCTAAAATGGAATCGCATTTAGTTTCAATCACGATATCGCAAGTCGTCAGTGGTGGTTTTTGGAGTATCTCGATCTGCAGTGTTGTGATGGTTGGAGCAGGGTCGTCAACGGTTTCTGGAAGCGGTGCACGGCTTAATGCGTCAGCATGGGGAATGGCTTTCCCCGGGCGGTGTTGCAACTTATAATTATAGGCAGCCAAGAATTCTGACCAGTGAGTCATTCTGGGAGATAATATATAAGGGGTTGGTTTATCTCCTGCTATTATTCCCAGTAAAGGTTTGTGGTCAGTTATTAAAGTGAAAGCTCGCCCATAAATATATTCATGAAATAGTTTAACAGCAGATACAATAGCAAGAGCTTCCTTATAAATTTGACTGTAATTGTGTTCTGCTTTTGACAGTGTTTTTGAAAAATAGGCAACAGGGGCTTCACTTCCGTTTGGTAAAACGTGGCTCAAAATGGCACCCACTCTGAAAGGTGATGCATCACAAGTAACAGTCAAAGGCAAGATCTCATTATATTGCATCAAAACAGTGTCAGAGGTCAATAAGTTTTTTACTTGTCAAAACGCCTGTTCCTCTCGGTGCCCCTAAACCCAGGTTGCTTTTTTGTCCAGTAAACGATGTAGGGGTTCGGTTGCCTTGTGAGGCAGGAAGACATTATAAAAATTGATAAGGCCTAGGAACGCTTGGAGATCCACCTTATTTCGGGGTCTTGGGGCATTTTTGATTGCCCTCAGTTTGCTGTCGGTGGGGTACATGCCTTGTTTATCTGTTAAATATCCTAAAAATTCTACTCGATCAGTGCATAGTTGACACTTGTTTTTCTTAACTTTGAGACCCGAGTCTTTAAATCTCTGAAGAACCAACCCCAGGCGCTCCCTTAGTATTTCTTGAGTCAGAGCAGCAATTAAAACGTCATCAAAATAGGGGACAATGCCTTTTATCCCTTGTAATAGTGTTTCCATCAAACTTTGAAA
This sequence comes from Hydrophis major, assembly GCA_033807585.1. Classification (NCBI taxonomy): domain Eukaryota; kingdom Metazoa; phylum Chordata; class Lepidosauria; order Squamata; family Elapidae; genus Hydrophis; species Hydrophis major. The sequence goes on along the minus strand of CM066328.1, from coordinate 391,270,026 downwards.
GATTCCCGGGGCCATGCTTACTCCGAATTGGAGTCGGTTACATTTAAACACACCTCGGTGCGTAACGATCGTTTGGGCCTCTGCTGTTTTTCTGTCTACAGGCAGTTGTTGGTATGCCTGGGCTAGATCTAGTTTAGCGAAGACTTTTCTACCCCCCAGGGAATGGAAAAGGTGTTGTACCACCGGTACTGGGTAATTGTTTTGCTGCAGGGCGTGATTCAGGGTGGCTTGGTAGTCCCCGCAAATTCTTAACGATCCATCCGGCTTGATGGGTATCACGATTGGGGTTTCCCAGGGAGAATGGTCAGTTGGTTCTCACAGCCCCCTGGGCTATTAATTTATCAAGCTGCTCGTCAATCTTTGGTTTAAGGGTGAATGGGACTCAAGGCTTAAGGCGGATGGGAGCTATTTCAGGGTTGAGATTAAATGATATCGGGGTTCCCTTGTACTCGTCTAGTTTGTCTGCAAAGATGTCCTCGAATTCTTGGATGAGAGCCTCTTCCCAGTCATTGCTGCTGGTTCAGTGAATGCCAGCCACTTCAATTCCAAGTGGAGCGAACCATTGGAGGCCTAACAAGCTAGGCCAATCCCTGTTGACTACAGTCAAGGGTAGAGATGCAGTACGAATTTTAAAGGAGATACGGACTTGGTTGGATCCGATTTCCTTGATAATCTTTGAGTATGATTCTTTGGAATCGGAGGTCTTGTCGCCGGATGGTAGGGATGAGCTGTTTGAGGGTCTTTCAGGAAACGATCGAGAGGGACGATCCTGAATCAACTTCCATCATACAAGGCTGGTTTTCGATGGCCACCTTCACCCGGATCTTCTTGGCGTCCAGTGATGAGGCGTGACTAATCGTAATAGTTTGGTGTGCCTCTTCTCGCTTCGTTGAGTGGTTTAGGAGTCTGTTTCTGTAGGAGTGGTTGTTCCATTGGTGGTTCAAGGGTTCTCGCTTTGCAGGACAGCTTCCTGTAGATTGGCGATAGTTAGCCCCCTTCGGGTTTTGGCTGGGTCCTTGCTTGCTTCTACAGACCCGTCCTATATGGCCTCTTTTCCCGCACACATGGCAGAGCACGTCGAGGAATTTGCAGTCTGGTCGGGGGTGGTCTGATCTGGCATTGGTCTCATTCAGACCGGAGCCAGTTGACCTCTTCTTCATCACTTTCTGATGACGATTCGAGGTCCTCGTGGTGGGCTGTTGTTGCCGGTTCTTCTAAGTGAGGTGAAACTTCGCTGGCGAGTTGGCAAAGTGGAGCGTGGGTGCGGCGCATTCGAGCAGCTGACTTCCTGGTTGCTTCTGCTGCAGTAGCGTCAGCGATGGCATCTTTAAGGCTAATGTCGCCTTTCACCATCAGCTTACTCTGCGTGCCTGAAGCATCTAATCCCAGAACTATTCTGTCTCTCAGTGTTTCTTCAAGGTCGGTAAACCTGCATAGGCCTCCTAGATTCCGGAGATCTGCTATGAAATCTGCAACGCTTTCGCCCTTCCGCTGATCTCTCTGGTAAAATTCATGCCTTCTCACGAGCATTGGTACGGTTGGTGCATAGTGGGTCCTTAGCAGGGGTTCGAGGACGTCCCAGTCCATGGACTTCACTTCCGCTGGTTTCGCTAGTGCCTTGGCCATCTTGAATACGGTTGGCCCGAAATGAGTTAGGAATACCGCCCGTTTCTTTCCGGTAGTGGCATCCTTCAAATTGTTGGTCTCCAGAAACATCTGGAAACGATCCATATATGAGTCCCAGTCTTCTTGTGCTGGGGTGAATGGAGTGGGTGGTATGACGCTGCCGGACATGGTTCTGCCATTGGTGCATTTCAGCCACGTGCTCTGTTATCGTTCTGTAGTGTTCAGTCAGCTCTGACGTCTCCACATCCCATCCTCATCGCCAGTGTTATGTTCGGTGCATGGCGCAAGAAGCAGAGACGAGTCGATGAACAGTGAACTTCAACTCTTTATTTAACATGGTGCAACAGCTCCGAAAATGGCCTCAACAGCTCCCTTTATATAGGCAAGCTCTTGGGTATTTAGTCAATGAAAATACAGGAACGCTAGCTCTTTTAACCAATGAGAAAGGCTCGTTAATTGCCAATCAGATTCTCCTGAATGGACCAATCCAATATCGCTATTATCGGCCAATCAGAAGTGCAGGGCCAGAACCCTGCACTTTGCTTTAAGGTTTCAACAAGCTTTATTCAAACACTTTTATTAATTCACAACAAATCGCTTATATGGCCCCTTACTTTTCTATGATTTTATAATTGTATGATTATATTTTTTTATATTGGAATGGAAAGGCACAGTCATATTTTTGATCTAATACAAATTCATTAGATGAATTTTATAAAGCTAGTTTTGTCTCAGTCTCCACTGAAATATAACAATAATGATGCTAATAGATTTGGGATCTAAAATGGTATATAAATATTTCTATGTTTATAAGATATCAGTGAAATAATGGTGATAGAAACTGGCTCAAGTATATTTTTTTCTGTAATAGGAGCAATATTCTTACCAAAATACAATTTTCCTCAATTCCTGAGTAAACATGCCATACAACTTCTCTCCTAAGTACAGAGTAGTAGCGATAAGATGCTTTCAGAACTATTTCGATTCCTATAACCATACAACAGTAGAAAATATATATACTTCAGAGGTCAACTCATTTTAAATGTTTTCAGAGCTTACTTTCTTGCAGATGTTTGATTACCAGGCTTAGTAATATCACTAGTACACAGGAGAATATATTTTGCTGATTGTTTTTATATAACTAGTTTGCCTTGCTAGGTTTTTTATGCCTTGATATTGTTTCTTCCCTCGCACCACTTATTTTTCTTTGATAGTATAAGATTTTAATATTTTATATTCATTTGGCTTTTATTGTTGGTATTTGAATGCTGGGTTGTACCTAGTTGTGTTATTCTGCTAGAAATGTCCTTTGCACCCGAGCATTTATGCAGGGACAATGAGATGAGGCTAGTACCAATGTTTCTGTAGTATAGGCATTAGAAAAGCACATGTCGTGCTTTTTCAGTGTGTTTAGAATCACAGAGAAATCACCTCTTTCAAGTAAAGAATATTGGCTTTCAAAGAGAGCTGAGGGGAAGGCATGGCAACATTTTGTTAAGAATCTGAAAAATTTACAGCAGACTCAAAATATTCAAGAAGCATAAAAGCATTCTAAATAAATAAATACATTTTATTATTAAATCTTTTACAATAATTTAAGAATCATAACCATAAAATACAAACAATCCATATGCTTTATTAACTGATTAAAGTTATAATTACAAAATATATCAGAATCCTATTTCAGGTGTTGATGATGGTGGCTATTTTACCCATTTTAGTGGTACAACCATTGCAAATTATTTACATTATCCTTGTGATCTGACCTCAATATATGTAGTAAAAAAACCTCATATTTTATTTATCTCCTAATTTAAAGATATGCTTTTTCATTGGTGATTTAATCTCTCTTCTTATTTATGGACTTACTTCCTGAAAATGTTATAATTTTTTAAAAAAATCTTCACAGTAAAAAATAAAGGAAGAACATCCGAATAAAATACTGAAAGTAGTCTACATTCAGTAAAAAAACTAAATTCTACTTTATATAATAGGACCGTCCCATGTATTCCAATTTGATTTTGGAACATCCCCCATCCTTGCAGAAGAAATATAAAAACACTCAAACTTATTAAGAATCCAGTCCAGTGGTGAACTAACAACTTCTATACTTCCCTGCTGGTTTCATATACTACTCTGCTAAATTATACAATGTTGTGAGGTACTGGCCAGCAGTGCTAAAAAATTTTTGAATGATGATTTCTGCTATAAATTAGATTTATTGAGCAACTAGTTAACCAAACTAGATGAATTTGATAGGTCTGTAATTTGATAGTCATAGTTTTCCACATTCTAAACTTTGGCCATTATACCCATCTAATTCTCTACCCCTTGTTTTGGATTCTTATAAACTTGTATATAAGAAAGTATATAAATACTTTCTATTTTAATATATTCTAGTTTTCTCATTATTTTTGTTTCTGGTGTATTGTTTATGCTTTCCCTCTCCCTTCTTATGCTGGTTCTAATTCCATTGAAACTTCATTGACTATAAGAAAGGTCATGGGAATCACAAAGTAATAAGTTTGAAATTCTCTGGATAATACTGATATATTGCTGCTTAAAGAGGACTTTCTACTCAGTGGAATGTAGTCCATACATTTCCTTTTGTACATTCTTTATATCCAATCTTCAATGGTAAATCATGCTCTATTAGATCACAGGAGTGTATACTCTACCTTGCTTCATAGGACAGTAGGAAAGCACTGGCCCAGAAACTTTTGGGAGAAATCTATGAATTTTTTGTGAATGTTTAAATACAGGAAACCTCAATTTTATGGATAGAATTGAGTAAAAGACTATTTGAGCATTTCCAAGCCAGCTAATGATTTGACCTATGTTTTGCAGATGCAGTGATACTCTGAGAATTAAAATTAATAAATGAAGAGGAGCTATTTAAGAGACTGTACTTCAATCTTTTTAGCCCATTTCACCACTCATTCCCAAATAATATATATATGTTTAAACTGCAGGTCGCTTTGTGATCTGGCTGATTGGTCAAGTACACAAAGTAGTTTGGCACCAGGCTGATTAACAATGCATTGAGTCAATAACTATGTAACTCTTAACACTGAGGTATTTGCTGTGTACTAACATAGTTTTGTGTTTAATGATCCAAAATTCTATAAAAGTCCTACTTAAAATAGGCAAAGTGTAGCAAATGTCAATGAGTTTCACTAGTTTAGATTCCATTTCTTTCTTGACTACAAAGTATTTCATTATTCAGACTAATTCAGTTGCTTTTTTTGTATCCCTATGTTCATTGCTTGAGAAATAAAATATAATGTAAGAGATATTGTTGAGAAATCAAACTTTATAGTTTGTAAATCCATATTCTAGAATTACTTTTTAATACTTAACAGTGATCATTCACAGAACCCATGCAGTTTTATCAGGACTCTTAATTTTGTTATCTTTCTAGATTTCTAGCATAGTTCTAAGCAGTGCTTCTTGAACACAATCCTGCAATTTTGATGAAGGATACCATTAATTATATCTGTCAGATAACAAGTTAAATCCAACAGTTATTGCTGGGTATAATTATTAGCTGTCACTCATTTTACTAGTGCATTTAATTCCCTCTTTTTGGGCCATTATTTTTCTCCATTAGAGTCCACTTCTGCTGTGTATGTACCATAGTTAATAAAGTATGAGCGTGAGGTAAAGTGCAGGGTTCTGGCCCTGCACTTCTGATTGGCTGTTAAGCGGCCAGATCGGATTGGTTAGTTCTGAGGAATCCAATTGGCCCTTAACAGAGGATTCTTATTGGTTAAAAGAGCTAGCGTTCATAGCTCACTATTGGACAATTCTTACAAGGGTTGCCTATATAAGGCAGAGTTCACTGTTGTTGTTTTGAGAAGTCACTATGCTAATAAAGAGCTGAAAGTCACTATTCAGAGGCTGTCTCCATTTACTCCGACCCATGTCCAAGTACTTAACACTGGCGACGAGGATGGGATGTGGAGACGTCTGAACCGAAGAAGCCAGGAAGCAATACCGGGCACGTGATAGACGACGCCAACAACGGAACCATGTCCGGCGGCATTGTACCACCCGCTCCGTTCGATCCGAACCAAGAGGATTGGGAATCCTACATGGATCGCTTCCAAATGTTTCTCGAGAAGAATAACTTGAAGGACGCCACACCAGCAAAGAAGCGGGCATTATTCATGACACATTGCGGCCCAGCTGTATTTAAGATGGCTAAAGCACTCGCCAAACCTCGAGAAGTGAAAGCCATGAGCTGAGACGATCTCGAACCCATCCTGAGAGACCATTACGCGCCAACCGTGCCTACACTCGTGAGACGCCACGAGTTTTATCAGAGAAACCAACAAAAAGGGGAGAGTGTGGCCGATTTCGTGGCGGAACTTCGAAATTTAGGGGGTCTCTGCGGGTCCGCAGATTTAGAAGAGGCACTAAGAGATCGAGTAATTCTGGGATTAGATGCACTAGGCGTGCAAAGCAAGCTGATGGCAAAAGGCGACATCAGCCTTGCTGAAGCCATTGCCGAAGCCATGGCTGCGGAGGCGACTAAAAAGTCGGCTGCACAACTACAGCAAAGCCGCACTCCGGCAACACCACCGACCAGCGAAATCTTACCCAACTCAGGGCAGCTCTCGACAATGAAACCACGAGGACCTCTCTTTGTCGTCAGACAGCGACAAAGAAGGGGTCCATCAATTGTGGTCTGACCGGGACCCTCGCCCGAAGCCCTTATGCCCTTGCGCTGGCTGTGGAGCAAACCATAACAGGGCCGAATGCAAATTCCGCAACGCACTCTGCCATGAGTGCGGGAAACGAGGCCACATCGGACGGGTCTGCCGCAGCTTACCAGGATCCAGCCAGTCCTCAAAAGGGGCTAACTATCGCCAATCAACAAGAAACCGTCCTGTAAGGCGAGAGTCAGTAAACCACTCCGACAGAAATCGAGCTTTGCAAAAAGAAGAGGCTCATCATACTATCACTATAGGTCACACCTCAGTTTTGGACACTAAGAAAATCCGAGTCACGGTAGCCATCGAGAACCAGCCTTGCCACATGGAGGTCGACTCGGGATCGTCCCTCTCGATGGTGTCTTGGAAGACACTAAAGCAGCTCATCCCCACAATTCAATGCCAAGACCTCCAATTTCAACGCCTCATCCTCAAGGACTACCAAGGGAATCGAATCCCCGTTGTCGGGTCCTGCTGAGTCCGAGTCTCCTTCAAGAAGCATACAGCGTACTTACCTCTAACAATCATCGATAGAGATAGGCCTAGTCTATTGGGCCTCCAGTGGTTCGCGCCACTTGGCATTGAAGTGGCCGGCGTGAACCGAGTCGGTGGTTGTGAGTGGGAGGAAGACCTTATCTCTGAGTTCAGCGACGTCTTCACGGACAGCTTAGGCGAGTATAAGGGGACCCCAATCTCATTTAGTCTAGATCAAAAGGTAGCCCCCATTTGCTTGAAGCCCCATCGAGTTCCATTCACTCTTAAAGCAAAGATCGGCGAACAACTCGACAAACTCATTGCTCAAGGGGTGTTGAAGCCCATCGATCACTCTCCATGGGAAACCCCCATTGTAACACCCATTAAGCCAGACGGGTCAATCCGAATTTGTGGAGACTACCGGGCCACTTTGAACCATGCCCTACAGCAGAATGCGTATCCAGTTCCGGTGGTGCAGCACCTCCTCCATTCCTTGGGGGGCGGGAAGGTTTTCGCTAAATTGGATTTAGCTCAAGCTTATCAACAATTACCAGTGGATGAAAAAACGGCTCAAGCCCAAACAATTGTAATGCACAGGGGTGCCTTTAAATGTACCCGATTGCAACTCGGAGTTAGTGTAGCCCCGGGGATCTTCCAGAGCCTTATGGAAAGGTTATTACAAGGAATCAAGGGCGTGGTCCCTTATTTTGATGACGTATTAATTGCAGCCTCTACCAAAAAATTTTTACAGGACCTTTTGAAATGCATTCTAAAAAAATTCCAAGAGGCCGGACTTAAGGTGAAAAAAAATAAATGTCAATTGTATACTGACAATGTTGAGTTTCTAGGGTACCGGATTGATAGCCAGGGCATTCATCCTACCGAGAGTAAATTAAAAGCGATCAAAAACGATCCCAGGCCACGCAACAAGAGCGATCTCCAGGCGTTCTTGGGCCTCATTAATTTCTATAATGTGTTTTTACCGCACAAGGCAACTGTCGCTGAACCGTTACACCGATTATTAGATAAGAAAGCATTGTGGGTATGGGGGTACCGGGAAGAGCAAGCATTCTGGAATGTTAAAAAACTGCTCACATCTGACTCTGTACTTATGCAGTATAACGAGACTTTACCGTTAGTTATAACCTGCGATGCATCGCCTTTCGGGGTGGGCGCCATTTTGAGCCATATACTGCCTAATGGGAACGAAGCCCCTGTTGCATACTTTTGGAAGACTCTTTCACAAGCAGAGCGGAACTATAGACAAATTGATAAAGAAGCCCTCGCAATCGTTTCAGCTGTAAAGAAATTTCATGAATATGTGTATGGAAGGACATTTACCATTATAACTGACCACAAACCATTGCTAGGGATAATAGCTGGGAACAAGCCAACCCCCTACATATTATCCCATAGAATGACCCGATGGTCAGAATTCCTAGCTGCTTATAATTATCGCCTGCAATATCGCCCGGGGAAAGCCATTCCCCACGCCGACGCATTAAGCCGAACACCGCTTCCAGAGACTCTCGATGATCCGGCACCAACGGCAACTACGTTGCAGATCGAAACACTCAACTCTCCACCTATGACCGCCCGAGACATCGCGAGAGAAACCAAACGAGACCACACCCTAGCTCGAGTCCTAGGCTGGTTAGAACACGGGTGGCCATTGGACCAAGTACCAGATGACTTCGCACCATTTAAATCTCGACAGACTGAACTTTTTTCCCAAAAAGGCTGTATCATCTGGGGTGATAGAGTCGTTGTCCCAGAACGATTCCGGAACACGCTGCTACGAGTTCTGCACGAGGGCCACCCTGGCATCGTGCGGATGAAAGCGCTTGCACGAAGCTACGCATGATGGCCGGGCATGGACCAGCAAATCAAGCAGTGGGTCAAAGCGTGTGCCAATTGCCAACAAGTCAGCAATGCCCCACCAAAAGCCATGCCTACTGAATGGGAGATGCCACGTGGACCCTGGTCCAGAATCCACCTGGATTTCGCGGGGCCAACCAAGGGCTATACCTTCCTGCTGACAGTCGACGCATACTCCAATTGGTTAGAAATTCATCGTATGGTGGCTACAACTTCCGAGACAGTGATCAAGATCCTAAACAGACTCTTTGGAACCCACAGATTACCTGATGTCCTGGTGTCCGATAATGGGCCACAGTTTACAGTAAAAAAATTCTCTTTTTGCAACACATAACTCCACATAGTGTCACCGGCAGAACTCCCGCCGAACTACTGATGGGACGAAGACTCCGCTCCCACCTCGACCGCTTGCACCCTGCTTACGAACTGGAAAAGCCAATAGGATGCAGTGGCTGCTGTCGCACCTTCCAGGTAGGAGACCTCATTTACGCACGAAACTTATCGGGCGATCCGTTATGGATAGAGGCAACAGTAGTACGAGTGACCGGCCCCAAATCCTACGTAGTGAAATGCTGTGACAATAGACTGCGGAAACGGCATATCGACCAATTACGGTCACGACTCACAATGGCCAGTCAACTACTCTCCCATGACCAAACCGAGGGGGGGGGGAGGTACAGAAGAAGATGACGTTCCAGGGAACCTGCTCGAAGGGAGCAACGAACTAAGTGATACTCAGGAAATGGAGCAGGAAGGAGAATTGTTTGCACCACAAGAAATTGCACCTGAGCAAATAGCAGATCCACTGCCAAACAACAATCTACCTCAACAGGATTGCAACCAACCAGTCCAACGAAAATCCGAAAGACTTAAAAGACAACCGTCCTATTTAAAGGACTATATAACTACACCATAATTAAGAAGCCAGGGGGAAGGGGTGTTGTGTATGTACCATAATTAATAAAGTATGAGCTTGAGGTAAAGTGCAGGGTTCTGGCCCTGCACTTCTGATTGCCTGTTAGGCGGCCAGATCGGATTGGTTAGTTCTGAGGAATCCGATTGGCCCTTAACAGAGGATTCTTATTGGTTAAAAGAGCTAGCGTTCATAGCTCACTATTGGACAATTCTTACAAGGGTTGCCTATATAAGGCAGAGTTCACTGTTGTTGTTTTGAGAAGTCACTATGCTAATAAAGAGCTGAAAGTCACTATTCAGAGGCTGTCTCCATTTACTCCGACCCATGTCCAAGTACTTAACAACTTCTTTCTGATATTTTTTGAAATTCTATTTTTAAAAAGAATTTTGAATCCACTTATCTGTTTTGTGAGTAATTAATTCTATATATTTAATTCATAAGCATCTGAATAAAATATGCACTGTAAAACATTTCTTCTAATTGAGACTTCTTTAGATTGGAAATGAATGCAGATTATATCATTATGAAACATAACAATGGAGTTGGTGTGTTAGAACAAAAGTTCAGCCTTCTGCTTCCAGCCACACAGCTATCTCATACATTGAGTTAATAGCCTAGATACTGTGTGGAAGTCACGTAAAACTGTTCTTTGAAAGCTTAAGGGAATGTGGACTATATATACCATTCTGACAGTGATCCGTTTTCTGAAATAATAGTAAATAAGTCACAGAAATGTAGCACTTTTGTGAAGTTCTGATCTTTCTGGAATAAACTTGTATATTATAAAATTACATGAAAATATTTCAGTACTGGAGATACAAAGGGATTTGGAGTTCCAAAAATTCTAAATATCAGGTGCAAGTGACTGGAAAGTTCAAAGCACTAAGTTTATTACTTGCTACTTGTACACAAAAATCCAATCTAGTAATAGTCAAGGCAAATTGGCACTAGATAACAATCAGTGGAATTCATGAGGGGCTGGACTCTTGTGGCTTTGTAAGGATTCTAAAGTGATAATGTATTCGACCCCACCGTTGGATTCTGCCTGGTCTTTCCTACATTAAAAATGGTAATAATTGGGTTTTAAGAATATAATCTTGAAGTGTATTTTTCATCTTTAATAGGGTATTTTTTTAATAAAATAGGTCCCATAGTTTTAATGGGATACTTTTTCAAGCATACTTAGGCTTACAGGTTCAGTTTTAGAAATTGCATTGATTTAAGTGGGCATTACTGAGCATACAATTAGAGACTGAATTATTAATTGTGTGGGTAATACTAATTGTAATAAAAGCATAATCAATTATATTCCCATTTTCACAACTACTGGAGCTTGCCTTGTGATAGCAAAACATCTGGGAAATTGTTTTATGGCTTTTGGGAACCACAAATTGCATTTTATTTTCTCTGCCTGAGCCTTTTTGATTATTGGTGTAGAAAGACTATGCCAGTCTTTTCTCCCAAGTTGACTGCCACCATTCTAAATGGATTAGTTTCTGGAAAAAAATAACATGTTTAGACAATTTGCTAGTTTGCTCTGTCACAAAGAAACTGGCATTACTATGCCACCCACTTTGCTACTCCAAATTGCCAGGCTGCCTAAATTCTGACAAACCATTTTCATGTCATTTTTCCAGATGAAAGGTTTAGAGCTTGATACTTTTAGAAGGATAGGTTATTTGTGAATATAATCCTACAGCCATTAGAAATACACTCAAAATGGTTTCTGACATAACATTATTATATTTTTAGCAATCTTGAAGCTTTTTACTACATCAGGCTGCTTAACAGAAATGTGAATGATTATTTCTGTGAATGAATTCTGCTTTACTGAACAACATATGGAGTTGCATCTTAGTTGCTTTTTTTTAAGGGGTGGGGTTTATATATCAGTGAACAGACTAATAAAATGTTGAAAATATTAAAGCAGAAGTAGTTAAATATTTCAGCATAAAAGGGCAGAAGCATTATAAAGATAAACCCCAAAACAACACACAATAAATTGAACAAAGAAAGCAATGGAGGCAGATAGTCTTTGCCTGGCATTAAAATAAACCAGATGAACTTCCTTGAAAAGAGCATTCCACACAGTTCCATTGTCAAGTTAACCTATCTTGCAACCTTTGAAGAAAGATCTCTTACCGAATAAGCATTCTTTTATGCATCCTCAATCCTAAATGATGAAAATCTTAAAAGTCAAAAACTGTATCTGAGTAGGCCAGAAACAATCTGAGAGCCAGAACCATTGACAAACCATAGATAAAAAATTGATTGCTTATTGTACCCTATGAGTGTCATTGTGTCCTACCATATGATTCTCGACTCTTGATGAATGTATCTTTTCTTTTATGAGAGTATCTACACCAGGACAAATACCTTGTGTGTCCAATCACACTTGGCCAATAAAGTATTCTATTCTATTCTAAAAAATGTAATCATAATGCACAGTCTCAGTGAATAGCCTCACATGTACATTTTAGATTAATTGCAATTTCCAAATTTTCTTTGGAAATCTCACGTACAGCACATAACAGCCCAACATAATTAATAATTAGTCATAATACTAATGTTGAGTATCCATAAAGGAGAAGAAAATATAATCTCAAAGCATATAAATAAGCTCTCAAAAGGTAAATGCATAGAAGACAGTAGTACAGGCAATGCAGACAACTGTTCTCATCCAATCCTTTACCTAATGTACAAGTACTGTTGTTGTAAAGAAAGAAATCATAGTTTAACAATACACATTCTTTCCATACCATCATCACCAGTTTTTACCCTTGGAATCTCAAATTAAAAGATCAGATACCAAGATATGGAAAATACCTTTGTCTTCTTAGACCTTCAATCTATTAGAGAAGATGGCAGTTTCGTAACTGATCACCTTATTACTGTGCACAACAGTTTAAATTTAACTGTTGAGATTTGATAAAACTTACAAAAATACAATGCAATCCATAGAACAATTCAAATGTGGGAACATGTATGGACCATTTGTCTTGATAATGGGAAAGGGCAATGCTTTGTTTCCCTCTGTGGAAAGGAAGACTGAGAAAGCAGAGACAACTTTGCCGAAGTTGTCTCCAAGGCATGTGAAATCAGAAAGCTAAATATGGACTGGTTGAAAGAAGATGTAAGAAAATGAGGTAGAAAAGTATTTAGAGATAAGACCTCAACAGGATTATAAATCCTGTCAATCAAAAACTCTCTAAGGTCTGAAGTTTCTGGGGAAAATCATTTTAATGGGTCCTTCAAAGATTTCTCACTGGTAATTTAAATCTCAGGAGGAAACTATTGATAAAGTTTTTATAGATATATCCTCATTCCTCAGTCCAAAACTAGTTTTACTCTGCAGTCATCATAACCAGATCCAAGCTATGACCTACCACATGTATTACACAGAAAATGAACAGAAAGTGTTCTAGATATTTCACAATGAGCATCAGTTGCTGAGCTAGCTATCAATTTGGCCTCTGTGTAGTTACTGAAGTTTCCTAGAATAATCACAATCACCTCTACTATCAAATCAACCAGCTATTCTGAAAAGTCATGGACTAGAAAAATGGTTTGATCTCATTGGTTTAGTGCCAAATACATGCTGTCAAAATTGGTGCTACAGCAGAATAATTTCCTGTGATGAGAATAGAATGTCTATACACAAGAGTTATGCTAGGCCAGTTACACCTATGCAAAATAGTATGCATATTTATCTCAATTTTGCTTACAATATATATAAAAAATTATAATAATATAGCCTTAAAAAAGGGAGAAATCATCTACTACATTATCATTTGTATAATTGTAGATTATAAATTCAATATATGTGCAGGTTTGGAATAATTGTATATGTATGATCCTGGTGAATCTTACAGATTAACAGAGTTCAAGGGACCTTGTAGGTCATCTAGACCAACCCCTCACCCAAGCAGACTCTACATCATTTTTGACAGATGGCAGTTCAGTCTCTTTTTGAAAGCTTCCAGTGATGAAGCTCCCACAACTTCTGAAGACAAGTTGTTCCAGTGGTTGGTTGTTCTCACTGTCAGAAAATTTCTCCTTATTTCCAGATTGAATTTCTCCTTGTTCAGTTGCCATCCACTATTCCTTATCTGGCCTTCAGGTGCTTTGGAAAATAGCTTGACCCCTTCCTCTCTGTGGCAGACCCTCAAATATTGGAGCACTGCTATAATGTCTCCCGTGGTCCTTCTCTTCACTAGACTAGCCAGGCCCAGTTCCTGCAACTGTTTATTGTATTTTTTTTTATTTATTTATTTATTTTTGTCAATTGCTTACAAGGTAATAGGTATAAGTAAAACATAGTTATGAATACATAAATACATATAAGAAAAAAAAGAAAGAAACAATAGGACAGGGATGGTAGGCACATTGGTGCGCTTATGCATGCTCCCTACAGACCTCTAAGGAAAGGGGTAAAGTCAATAGTAGACAGTCTAAGGTTAAAGTTTTTGGGGTTTGAGGAAGAAACCACAAAGTCAGGTAGAGTATTCCAGACATTGACCACTCTTTTGCTGAAGCTATATTTCTTGCAATCAAGTTTGGTTAACCTTGAGCTTGTATCTATTTGATTAACCTTGAGTTTGTATCTATTGTTTGCTCTTGTGTTGTTATGGTTGAAGCTGAAGTATTCGTTGACAGATAGGACATTGCAATGTATGATTTTATATACTATTCTTAAATCAGACCGAAGGCGGAGTAGTTCTAGGTTTTCTAAGTCTAGAATTTCGAGTCTGGTGGCATAAGGTATTCTGCAAAGAGTAGAGGAGTGGAGAACTCTTCTTGTGAAATATTTCTGGACTTTCTCAACTGTGTTAATATCAGATACATAATGTGGGTTCCAGATTGATGAACTGTATTCGAGTATTGGTCTAGCAACTGTGATTTTTTTTCTGCCATTATGTAGGACAGAGCATTTATTTGTTGAGATTTGAAGTTGCCATTTGTTTGACCATTCTGATACATAGTCCATTCTGATACATAGTTTGACCATTCTGATATAAGGTCTTTTTGAAGGGTAGCAGTATTATATGTGGTGTTGAATAGTTTTACATCATCAGCGAAGAGAACGCAGTTGCTCTTGATACGTTCACAGAGGTCATTTATGTAGAGTATGAAAAGAGTTGGTTCTAGAACACTGCCTTGGGGGACACCATTGTTGACAGGTACAGAACTTGATAGGATGCCCCCAATTTTGACCATTTGTTGTCTGTTTGACAGGAATGTTTCTATCCAGTTATGCAGGTGTCCACAGATACTGTAAGATGTTAGTTTTAGGAGTAGTTTTATGTTTTAGTCTCCAGTTTCCTAATTATCCTGGTTGCTCTTCTGTCTACTTCTTCTAGATCTCAAGCATAGAAATTCTTTAAGAAAAACAAAGGTAGACTAATCAGATTTTTACTTTAGATTAAAAAAAAATACTTCAAAAGATTTACTCCCTTGCTTTTCAAATAGCCTAATGGCTCACTTCAGCTCTCTACTCACTGGGCACAGGGTCAGGGAAATTTTGTCTTATTATTTTATTGCTCCAGGTATCGAGGTAGTACCTGTGTTTAATCAACCTCAAATGATTCTTAGCCTGGTATCTCCTAGGGTTGACATTCCACAGAACAGCTTCTTCAGATTCAGAATCTGAGTTCTGAACCTGGGTCATGACAGGCTGGGATTTCTGGAGCTACATTCCAATGTGTGAGTTTGTGTGAAAACTGATCTAAATCTTATAACAATATATCCTTGGGTTACAACTATTTGTTCAGTGACTATTCAAATTTACAATGATACTGAATGCTACCTATGACAGGTCATCATAAGTCCAGCCATTGCATCATCCCTGTAGTCACATGATTGTGATCTGAGCACTTGGCAACCAGCTTGCAACAATGATGTTGCAGCAAGCTGTAATCCCACAATCACACTTTCCAACATTCTCTGCCAGCTTTCTAGAAGCACAGTTATTGGGGAAGATGGCATGAAATTATCATTTGCAGTCACGTGTGGTCCACATTTGACAACCGGCTTGGTCCTCAATTAATGTTGGAAACTGGAATGACATTGTCACATCTCGCTGTTTGAGGAAGTTGCACAACATTCTCAGAGACTCTTCCCATCCTGCTTACAATCTTTATTAACTGTTGCCTTCTGGCAGAAAATACAGAACAATTAAAACTCGGACCACACATTTTCTGAATAGTTTTTATCCCAGAGCTATAATTGTACTTAACAATGAACTTAAATACCACCATCAATGAGCCGTTGGACAGTAATACTTGGTCTGTTGTGTGGATTCTTGTGTGTTTTTAGGAGGCGGGGAATTTTGGTGAGTGGGGAGGTGTTTGGGGATTGTCATGTGTGTGTGCATGTTGAGTCTGGTCTCTGGGTGTTATGTGAATTTTGTTGTATGTATATACTGTGTATATACATACAATGACAATAAAGAATTCAATTCAATTTGAATTGCTGGAATTGCCATTTTAAGTGATGTGATCAAGTGACATTGGACTTTACAACTATGACATTTATTAATAACAATTCTGGTCCCAATTGCTATCATAATCCAAGGACTACCTATAATTCTACACTGAAGACAGCACAGTGAGAAAATCCTACTGTGCATTCCTTCTAAGAGATTGGATACAAAATTTACAACGTTAATAGTAAAAACATTAAGATAAATATTACTTTTCTGTAAAATTTATAGCTAAATATGTTGACAATATATTTTATTGAGCACAATATAATTTTTTTTAAAATTCATATTCACTTTTGTGCAAGAAAATTTCCCCACAACAAGCCTCAAGTTGGACTGCAAGAGAGTAATTGACCAAATCACAGACTCAGCTTTTGTGGCTTAAGATAAACTAAAAGATGGGTCTTCTCTTAGATCAACACCTTAACCTCCATACCATACCGACTCTCACTTGACAGTTTTTCAAGTGAGAAAACTTGATTTTATGTTGCCATGGTTTCACACTGAATGTGGCCTAAACTCCAGAAAGGAGAATGCTTCTTAAAGATGTTTTTTCCTCCTCCCCATCAAAATTGGCATAGAGAGATGGTGGAACATCACTGAGGCATGAATACTGTTGGGCTCCTCACTTTTAGCGTCACCAATTAATCGCTAGGCAATTTTTAAATTTGTGAGTAAAGTTTTCATTTGATTAATGTACTAATTAATCAAGTACAGTACTTAGTCATAATTTCCAAGGAAACCTTCCCTGTCCCCATATCAGAAGGCTGCAGAAAATTTAGAAAACTTTTTATTAATTTTGATAAGACCACAAATAGCTGTGTTTCAGGTACGATAATGTTGCTAATATGTGAAGGGAAAGAATGGGAATAGTATTTTCAAGGACATTCTTTTTTATCGTTTATATTTTATTATATAAAATACAAAAAAAGAAAAGAAAATAGGAAATTAAGGGAGGGAAAGGGAATGGGGAAAATGGAGTGTGAAATACAAGGGGGAAGAGAAAAAGAAAGAAAAGGCAGCATTGACTTCCAACTCTTCCTAGCACAGTACAAGATAAATTCAACATCAACTTTTTGTTTTTGCACATTAATATATAACTAACCCTTTATATAACACCAAATTTTTCTAATCAGCAAAACCAAGATCAAATTTCATTTTTTTTCTTCACAAGCACAAATTCCAGAAGTGATATCCAAATAAGAACATATTTTCCCCTTTAAAGAAAGTAATCAATTTAACCATTCCTTCTTTATCTTCCTTGATATGGAATTAATGTGTATTTCTATTTGTACCTAGTAATCTTTGTGAACTGTCACCATTTTTTTTTTAATTCATTGTATACTTTCAAATTTTTTGGCCTCACTGAAAAAAATGGGGGAAATCCTTTTTTTCCCTTTTACCCTCCTTTTTTCTTCAAAGTACTAAACTTTTTAAAAACAACAAAAGCACTTTAAAAAAAAAACGTTCTAATACATCTTATTCTTTGACTGTAACATGTAAGCTTTAAACTTCAATATTTCATTTAAGTCCGTTCCTCCAAAATTACCCTTATAGAATAATTATTTTTTCTTTTATAAGCAATCTTTTTAACATACAGAAGTTTATTTAAACTGATACATCATTTTTAAAAAACTTTCTCTTCATAGAGGTACTCTCAAATACATTTTTAATAGCTTTTGCCTACTTTAAGAGTTATTTAGGCATTATATATATGTCAAAATAAATTTTCAAATTTTGGGTTAAACCTTTCTTTCAGTTGCGCATATCAAGCAGAGAAAAATGCATCCTGATTCTAGTTAACTCATTAAGTTTACGTCATTCCTTCCAGCTTATCTTCATGGAGTAAAATATTTTTCTTCTCTGGAAGTATCAAAGATTTTCTTTTTTATCATGAGATCTTCAACCTTGTTAATGTCCTTAAAGAAAAAGTCCCAAATTTGTCTTTTTTCCCCTCAATACTCTTCTTTCAGGTATTAAGAGGCATACATTTGAACCATAGTAGTGAGGGTGAAAATGAAAGTTAATATCCAGTTTTTCCAAAGCTGTACTATACTCTGCATTTTCAGCTACCTGTGAAATTGCCTTGGCAGTTTGGTAACTTTCTCCACATTTTTGCATCTCAGAAGTACTTTGAGAGCATTTTTTGTCATCAGTGAACAACTGGTCCACAAATTGGCAGATTTTATTTAGTGATCTTTCAAATATATCTCTAATACTTTGCTCCACTGTGGCTTCCTCTTTTAGTCAGAATCAGAAGATTTTAGCCACCCACAACTGAGAAGATCAAGCTACCAGTTACTGTTATGTTTGAGAATGGGTGAGGAGGAATGGAGACAAGCCTCTGAACAGTGAACTTCAGCTCTTTATTTACATAATGACTTCTCAATCAAACAACAGTAACCCTCGCCTTATATAGGCAACCCTTGTAACTTTTTAACCAATAACAGGCTAGGAACGCTAGCTTTTATGACCAATAGGAACTCTCTGTTAAGGGCCAATCGGATTCCCTGGAATGGGCTAATCCGGTACGGCCACTTAACAGCCAATCAGAAGTGCAGGGCCAGAACCCTGCACTTACTCCAAGCTCACACTTTTATTACTTATATACATACACAACACCCCTTCCCCCTGGTTCCTTAGTCCAAGTCATAGTCCCTAAAATAGGACGGTTGTTTTTCAGTCTTTTGGATTTCCTTTGTATTGGCTGGTTGCAATCCAGCTGAGGTAGATCATCGCTCGGTGGTGGGGCTGCCTCTGGTTCAGAGTTCACTTCCAGGTCATTGCCCACATTTTCCGCAATTCTCTGAGGTGCAAACGTTTCTCCCTCCAGCTCTGCTTCTTGAGTTACATTTAAATCGTCGTTTCCTTCGAGCGGGTTCTCTGGGATTTCCACATCTTCCGTACCTCCCCCCCCTCAGTTTGGTCGTAGGGGAGTTGCGGACTGGCTGCTGCAAGTTGTGACCATAATTGGTCGATATGCCGTTTCCAAAATTTATTGTCAAGGCATTGTACAAGGTAGGATCTGGGGCCGGTTACACGTACTACTGTCGCTTCCACCCACAATGGGTCGCCCGATAAGTTCTTTGCATACATGAGGTCTCCTATCTGGAAGGTGTGACAACGGCCGCTGGATCCTAGTGGTTTCTCCGGTTCATAAGCAGGGTGCAACCGGTCGAGGTGGGAGTGGAGCCTTGGTCCCATAAGCAGTTCGGCGGGAGTTCTGCCAGTGACGCTATGTGGGGTGATGTGTTTCAAGAAGAGGATTTGATTGACCTTGTTGTCAATGTTGTCGTAGTCTACTTTTTGCAAGGTTCTCTTCACAAATTGGACCATGCGTTCTGCTCGGCCATTGGTTGCAGGATGCGCAGGCGAGGTGAGCGCATGGCGGATGCCGCAATCAGCGAGATACTGCTTGAACTAGTGCAGTAAACTGTGGCCCGTTATCGGACACCAGGACATCTGGTAGTCCGTGGGTTGCAAAGAGTCTGTTGAGAACCTTGATGACTGCCTCGGAGGTCGTAGTCATCATACGATGAATTTCGAGCCAATTTGAGTAGGCATTGACTGTAAGCAGAAAGGTGTGGCCCTTGGTTGGTCCCGCGAAATCCAGGTGAATTCAGGACCAGGGTCCGCGAGGTGTCTCCCATTCAGTAGGCATGGCTTTTGGTGGGGTGTTGCTGACTTCTTGGCACCGGGGGCAAGCTTTAACCCACTGTTCGATTTGCTTGTCAATGCCCGGCCACCATGCGTAGCTTCGTGCAAGGGCTTTCATTCACACAAAGCCAGGGTGGCCCTCATGCAACATTCTCAGCAACGTTTTACGGAGCCGCTCTGGGATAACGACTCTATTGCCCCAGATGATACAGCCCTTCTGGGAGAAGAGTTCAGTCTGCCTAGACTTAAACGGTGTGAAGTCATCTGATACTTGGTCCAATGGCCATCCGCGTTCTACCCAACTCAGGACTCGTGCTAGGGTGTGGTCGCGCTTGGTTTCTCTCGCGATGTCTCGAGCAGTCAGTGGCGGCGAGTTGAGTGCCTTGATTTGCAACGTGGTTACCATTGGTGCTGGATCATCGAGAGTCTCTGGAAGCGGTGCTCGACTCAATGTGTTGGCGTGGGGAATGGCTTTCCCCGGCCGATATTGCAACCGATAATTATAAGCAGCTAAGAATTCTGACCATCGGGTCATCCTAGGGGATAATATGTAGGGAGTTGGCTTATCCCTGGCTATTATCCCTAGCAACAGTTTGTGGTCAGTCACAATGGTAAAAACCCTCCCATACATGTATTCGTGAAATCTTTTCACAGCTGAGACGATTGCGAGGGCTTCTTTATCAATTTGTCCATAGTTCCGCTCTGTTTTCGAAAGAGTCTTTGAAAAATATGCAACAGGGGCTTCGTTCCCATTAGGCAGCACGTGGCTCAAGATGGCGCCCACCCCAAAAGGCGATGCATCGCAGGTTATAACTAACGGCAAGTTCTCGTTATACTGCATTAGTACAGAGTCAGATGTGAGCAGTTTTTTAACATTTTGGAACGCCTGTTCTTCTCGGTGACCCCATAACCACATTGCTTTTTTATCTAACAATTGGTGTAACGGTTCAGTGACGGTTGCTTTGTGCGTTAAAAATACATTATAGAAATTGATGAGGCCTAGGAATGCCTGAAGATCGGCCTTGTTTCGTGGCCTGGGAGCGTTTTTGATCGCCTTTAGCTTACTCTCGGTAGGGTGAATGCCCTGGGTATCAATCAGGTACCCCAGAAACTCAACACTGTCAGTACATAATTTACATTTGTTTTTTTTACCCTAAGACCGGCTTCTTGGAATTTTTTTAGGACTGATTTTAACCGGTCTTGTAAAACCTTTTTTGTAGGGGCTGCTATTAAAACATCGTCAAAATAAGGGACCACGCCCTTAATTCCTTGCAATAACCTTTCCATGAGACTCTGGAAGATCCCCGGGGCTACACTAACTCCGAATTGCAGCTGGGTACATTTAAAGGCACCGCGGTACGTCACAATAGTTTGAGCCTGTGCCGTTTTTTCATCCACTGGTAATTGTTGATATGCTTGAGCTAAATCCAATTTAGAAAAAACTTTCCCGTCCCCCAGGGAATGGAGGAGGTGCTGCACCACCGGGACTGGATATGCATTCTGCTGCAGGGCGTGGTTCAAGGTGGCCCGGTAGTCCCCACAAATTCGGATTGACCCATCTGGCTTGATGGGTGTTTCCCAAGGGGAGTGATCGATGGGCTTCAACACCCCCTGAGCTATCAGTTTGTTGAGTTGTTCATCGATTTTCAGTTTTAAAGCGAACGGAACTCGACGGGATTTCAAACGAATGGGAGCTATTTTTGGATTTAAGCTGAATGAGATCAGGGTCCCTTTGTACTCGCCTAAGCTGTCTGCGAAGACGTCCCCGAACTCAGATATAAGGTCTTCCTCCCCCTCACAGCCACCGACTGAGTTTACGCCAGCCACTTCAATGCCGAGTGGCGCGAACCATTGGGGGCACAGTAGGCTAGGCCTATCTCTATCGATGACCGTTAAAGGTAAGTACGCTGTGTGCTTCATGAAGGAGACTCGGACTCGGCAGGACCCGATGACGGGGATTCGATTCCCCTGGTAGTCCTTGAGGATGAGGCGTTGGAACCATAGATCTTGGCGTTGAATTGTGGGGATGAGTTGCTTGAGTGTCTTCCATGACACCATCGAGAGGGACAATCCCGAGTCAACCTCCATGTGGCAAGGCTGGTTCTCGATGGCTAACGTGACTCGGATTTTCTTATTGTCCAAGGCTGAGGCGTGACCGATAGTGATAGTATGGTGAGCCTCTTCTCTCTGCAAAGCTCAATTTCTGTAGGAGTGGTTTACTGGCTCTCGCTATACAGGACGGTTTCCTGTCGATTGGCGATAGTTAGTCCCTTTTGAGGCCTGGCTGGGTCCTGGCAAGCTGTGGCAGACCCTTCGTATGTGACTTCGTTTCCCGCACTCGTGGAAGAGTGCGTCGCGGAATTTGCATTCGGATTTGGCATGGTTGGCTCCACAACCAGCACAAGGGCGTAAGGGCTTCGGGTGAGGGTCCCGGTTGGACCGCAATCGATGGACCCCTTCTTCGTCACTGTCTGACAACGAAGAGAGATCCTCGTGGTGCATTGTTGCCAGCTGCCCTTCTGAACTAGGTGAGATTTCGCTGGCCGGTGGTGGTACCGGAGTGCGGTTCCGCCGTAGTTGTGCAGCTGACTTCTTGGTCGCCTCTGTTGCCGTGGCTTTGGCGATGGCGTCGGCAAGGCTGATGTCTCCTTTTGCCATCAGCTTGCTTTGCATGCCTGGTGCATCTAATCCCAGGACTAAGTGATCTCGTAGTGCCTCTTCTAAATCGGTGAATTCGCAAAGGCCTCCCAAATTTCGGAGGTCTGCTATGAAGTCAGCCACGCTTTCTCCCTTTCGCTGGTTCCTCTGGAAAAACTCGTGCCGTCTCACCAGCGTAGGCACAGTTGGGGCGTAGTGGCCTCGCAGGAGAGGTTCGAGGTCGTTCCAATCCATGGCCTTCACTTCTCAGGGTTTGGCTAGTGCTTTAGCCATCTTAAATACAGTTGGACCGCAATGCGTTAGGAACACCGCCCGTTTCTTTCCTGGTGTGGCGTCCTTCAAGTTGTTTGTCTCTAGGAACATTTGGAAGCGATCCATATGGGACTCCCAGTCCTCTTGGGTTGGATCGAATGGAGCGGGTGGTACGATGCCGCCGGACATGGTTCCGTTGTTGGCGTCGTCTGTCACATGCTCAGTGTTCTTCAAAGTTTCGTTGGTTCAGATGTCTCCAAATCCCATCCTCGTCGCCAGTGTTATGTTTGAGAATGGGTGAGGAGTAATGGAGACAAGCCTCTGAACGGTGAACTTCAGCTCTTTATTTACATAATGACTTCTCAATCAAACAACAGTAACCCTCGCCTTATATAGGCAACCCTTGTAACGTTTTAACCAATAACAGGCTAGGAACGCTAGCTTTTATGACCAATAGGAACTCTCTGTTAAGGGCCAATCGGATTCCCTGGAATGGGCCAATCCGGTACGGCCACTTAACAGCCAATCAGAAGTGCAGGGCCAGAACCCTCCACTTACTCCAAGCTCACACTTTTATTACTTATATACATACACAACAGTTACTAAAATAGTAAACTAAAATCATGGCTTTCAATCTTGCTCTCTTTCCCTCAACTTTTTTAAAAATTCTCTCAGCACACTTCTGTATTTGGCTTGCCTTAGCAACATTTTTCTTGTTCTTTAAGACAAAAGAAATCCCTAAAATGACTCAGGTCTTCAAAAAGGTATAGCAGCCTTTTTTAAGTTGACTTAAGATAGAATAATAATTGTTGAAGGTGATTAAGAAAGGAAGGCATAACTTACTGTCTGTTTGAAGGGTGGATTTCAAAACAATGACTTCTTCAAGATTGCAGCCCCTCCCCTCCCAGCTTTTGGCATGCAGACAGCTTTGGAGTTGAACTCTAGAAGCAATTTGCTGGCTTACAGCTGTACTGAACGGTCCTAAGGGGAAGTTCTTTGATACACCCTGATCGGGTGGGTGATAAAAGCTGAAGGGATACTAATCCCTTCAGTTAGAAGGCAGACGAACAATACTCCAGGAAGAAATCCTGAGATCTCTCCCTGTGTGTGTGTTTAGTTAGCCATGTTCCAAGGAAAGATTCATACTTTTGATACAGGCATGGATTTTAAATGTTGTATGTGTGGTAAATTTCATCCAAGCCAAGAAACAGAGAAGAAGTAGTCGATTTAGACAAATCACTATATTGACTCACAAAGACACATTCTGGCATAATGAATTCTGTTCATAAACCTGATGCCACTAGTGTTGTTTGCAAAGATGGCTCTGACTCATTTTCATGTAAAAGTTCACTATCATTAATCATAAGAAAATTACTTTATTAAATGACTTTTTAAAAACAAATAGCACAGTCCCTTCTTCTAAAACCACACACACACACACACACACACACACACACACACACACACACGTCCAGGAAGACCTGCTCATAGGAGGGAAAGCGATTGGCAGTATTTTATTGAACAAGAAAGGTTGCAGGGCACAGCTGCAAAGCAATAATCCAGTTGGATGATATGGTGGCTGCAGGTCATATTGAACCCTTTGCAAACTATTGCCAATAGATTTTATAAAATGATTTTAGATGCAAGCTGGCATGAGTACAGGAAAGAAAGCAATTTAAATGATGTGTGGCTAAGTCCTTCAATTTCAAAGAGGCCATTTGATAAAATATGTACATTAAAGGGTTCGAGGACAGATTGAAAATGTAAGCAGTGGTCTCCATTACTTTGTTGAGTAGCTAAATTTTGTCCTGAGGTTTCTTAAAAACAAACAAACAGAAGTTCCTGTCATGTGAGGTATCAGGATTTCACTCTTCATTGGAGAATCCTCCTTTTCTGGTTTTCAATAACAACCTTGTTAAAAGAGTCATAATGAATATTTCTAGCAATTAATTTTCAAAATTTAGATCAACATCCATATGCATAATATGTAGACAGAAAAAACATACATTTTACTCTGCGTATCTTTAATTGGAAATGTCCAATTTTGCCATTTTAAAAAATCTTGGCACATTAAAACTAATGCACATTGATGTGACATATCATTTGCAGTAACTCAATTGGCTCAACTAGATTCAAGAACCAGATCCCTGGATATAAAAAATATAAAAGACAGAAAAATTAATTGCTATATAAATGCTAAAATATGTAAATGAAGTTTGAATTATTTTTAATTACTTAGAAAACCCAAGAAATAAATAATTATAATTATGTTACTAAAAATAATAATTCAGGAAATAGATGCATTTTCACTTACCATTGCTTAGATTTTGAATCAGTTGAAGATTGAATAATATCTATAACATTCTGGACAGTTTATTCAGAGGGTGATTTCACATTAGCACACTGCAGCTCCTAATCAAACTACTGTATATGCCACATATCTATGGGTCAAACTTTATGTTGCATTTATAAACATGAAGGCAGCATTCAGGCAGCATTCAACTCAATCTCCAGAGGCTGGAAACTAACTGCAACTGCCTCACTATCTTCTCATGCTAATTATGAAGATGTATGAAGAAAATATTATGTACATTCACCACAGCTCTATTGGACATCTATTTTTTTCCTCCAATAGCAATCAAAAAGGGTTCAATGTGTTGTATCTTAGTCCTATTTTTATTTGCATTAACCCTATGGAAACTGCCATATGAAGAAAATAACTTACTTAGCTGAAAGACCAGTTTCAGTCCTTTTTAATGTGGTCAGTGCTACCATTTTTCTATAACGCAGATGAACTTGATCATTGCATGATACTGTAAAGTGGACAATGTCACTAATAAAGATGATCTTCTCCCAATACAAAATGGTGTTTGTCATTTCAAAAGGTTCTATATTCATAGAGTCTACCATCATCCAAAACACTAGATCATTCAAATATCCTGGAAGTTCTTTCCATGCTTCAAAGCCTTAGTCCAAGCAGTTGAGAGTAGCTTCCTTATATATTTCATGGAATGAATACCATATTGTCTTTTGTCTGTTGTCACAGCCATGATCAGCTCTTCAAAAGCAAGGGCTTATCTGATCTCTGCCATGCAGGTTTGTTGTTATTGTAGTATGGCCTTTCTAGAAAGGACCTAAATGCATGCCTAGGAGTGTCTCTTTTTACTAAGATTAGAGGTATGGTTGATTTCAGTAGAAGCTCAGATTCAACTTTGTTGCCTTTGACACTTGCTGAAATTATTTTCAAAACCTTCTGGGTTTCATTGGCTTTACACAATAACTTTGTTATTAATTACTTTAACCATCAGACCTCCCCATGAAATACATGCGTTTAGTTAACCACAAGAAAGTTTATGTGAAGATAAAAGAGTTGATCTTTGTTCTGGATCTACAAACGGAGTTAAATTCCATCCTCTCAAGCCCAACACAATAAGCAAGATCAAAAAAATCCTGATACATCATGTGATGCTGCTGTGACGATGTAAGCTTAACAACCCTGAACTAAACTATAAAATGTACTTTGATGACATAGAAACCAAACAGGTTTAAGAAGGCATGAGTAGTAGGAACCATTTCAATCTGGAATCAAACCTCAGACTGAATTAACCTTGATGCTGTTCAGATCTGGTTGGTGCTGAACTTTTTAAGTTTTAACCCCAGTTGAAAAATAGCTCTTCTTTTCATTATAATTAAACTGTTATTCCTGTGCTGGAGAATAACAGATTCCCATTTTAAAGTGTTCTTACTTTTAATACACATTATTTTAGAATTTGTATTGAATTAATAACATGCTAATGATTTTAGTGCACTATAAATAATTTAATGATTTTCCACTTGGGGATTTTTGGTCATTATTAAATAATAAAAAAGATGATTGTAAGTACTGGTAAATAGAAAAATTCATAGAGAAATATAAAATATTGAACTATCTCAAAAGGATAGACAGAAGCTTATATTCAGCATTTAATTCTCTATAATTTTTCACTTCCCTTTAATAATGGCAAATTATATAACTATGAAGTTTTATATAAACTAATATATAAATAACTAAATAAATATAATAAGGATAACCATCAGCTGTGCTGGGATCCCCCTTGCTATCTTACTGTTTTGCTCAGGAGGCTTCCCTGAGGCCCAGGAGGCAAAAAGGGGTGCAGGAGGTTCTGTGCAGCCCCCCCACATGATCCGTTTTTTGTTTTGTTTTGTTTTTTGCCACCTGAGCCTCAGGGAAGCCACTTGGGAGCAAAAGCAGCCTCCCTGGATGCTTCCCTGAGGTCAAGGAGGAAAAAAAAAAAAAGAGCGCAGGGGGTACTGCAAAAAAAGAAGAAGCCACACCCATCCAGTCACATGGCCACATCCACCTAGCCGCTTCCACCTAGCCACACTCACAGAACTGGTAGTAAAAATATTTGCATCCTACCCCTGGGGAGAAGTGAACGAAAATCACACCACATGATCCAAAAGGCCATTTGCCTAAGATTGGATTTATTCATATGTTAAACTGGCAGAAAGGAGTTGAACAAAGATATAACACATTTGCAAAAAGCTGGTCATGCTTTAAATTGATTTTTATACAATTAATAAATCCAATTCTGTAGTCACTTAGCTGAGAATAATTCTCACTGAACACAGAAAGAAAAAGCTATGAGAAGATGTATAAAGACTCAAATTATAATTGTTCAACACCATGAAAATAAGAAAGCATAATATAGGAAGCCCTCATAGGAGACAATAAGGTCATACAATTTAGAACTGTAATAATAAAACCCAACTTTAAAAGCCTGAGCATATTTTTTGACCTGGCCTCGGAAAGATTGTAATGTCACATTTTCTTGAGAAGCAGTTCCAAACATGAATATTTATAGTGAACAATTTCTGGTAGTGACACAACAGAAAAGATTTTCTCCTCAATGCATTCACACTGAGTAATCCACCAACTGTAATGAACTTGGTGAAGGACCTCATCTCAAATTCTTATTTGACCACAAGGCGATCTGTGTATGAATCCAATGGCCTTTGAAAGCCATTTAAAGCAAATAGGCAGTCAATATTTTTGTAATAAATTATCATAATCTTCACTGCGATTATCTGTATTGTAGTTTTTGAATTGTCAAGGACTGACTCTTGATTAATGCATTACAGAAATCCAAACAAAAACAAGACCACAGCATACAAAATCTCATACAATCATAAGGCTGGAAGGAGTGTTGGATGTCTTCTAATCTAACCCCTGCTCAAGGCAAGAGACTTATACCATCTCAGACAAAAATAACCTGGACATCCCAGGATGTCCAGTCTATTTTTGACAATCTCCAATAACGGAGCACTCAGAACATAATTTCAGGTTCAGAATTAGCTAAAACTGATAAAATATATTTCATAATGTCTGTGATATGATGATAATATATAAATGGACTGTTTCCTTAGTTTTAATAAACTTCTGTTATAAAAAATATAGACTGAAATGAATCAGTACAAAAATCATAAAACAGAACAAACAGCTAATTCGATTTGAATATTGATGCTCCACTTATTTGAGAATAAATTAATTTATGTTTGGAACATCTTACAGACACTTTTGTTGATATTCCTATAAGTGATCTGTGAAATAAAAACAACAGCTAAGAATCACGCTCTCTACAGTTGTTTTTTAATGGATATGAAATCAAATGTTGGATAACAATGAACTGAGTGCTGCTTAGTTCTCCAACTTAAATAATAAGTCTATTTTTATGTTTCCATTTACTGCAATAAAATAAAATAAAAATCACATGTTGAAGCAGCAATGGAAATAATTCAGCCTATGAATTTTCTATGTGTCTTCTATATTTCTCATGAACTTCCTCTTTCTTTTCTTCTTTCTGATATGATATCCTGCTTTGTATGATATATTTCCATCTGATGTCATATGAAATGCTTGAGATTATCATTAGATTCATATTATTTATATTTTTCAATTTATATAGCTATCTTATCTAAAGAACATAATTAATAAATAGATGTCACAAAGCAGTTTGGCACATGTTTATATTGATAAAACGTATTCTGGGGCTAGTATGATTGGTTGATTTATACATTACTTAGCATTTATTCAGCCTAATTTAAGTACTTAGTATATTGGACTTCCACTTTACTTTTATATATCATCACAGTGATTTCATTACAATATATTTATGAATTTAGCTATGTTTGCATACAAACAGGTAGAATTAGTTGGGGAAGAACATACAGTATTTGTTTGTCCAAAGCTACAGTGCATTTTATATTACATTAAACTAACTTCAATAGTTGCATTATATTGTGCTATTTTTCTATAGAGATAAATAGTAAACAATGCATTTTTCACAATATAATGTCTTCATCATTACTTCTGTTGAGTTTACCCAAAATCTTGATAGGTTTCTGTTTCACTGGGAAACAGATTTCTTCTGTTTTTATGGCTAACAACCAATGGATGTTCCATTGAATTTCTAAGAATCTGAACTATACAAGATTTCTGTGGTCTTTGAGTAACAACAGAACACAGAATGTCAGGATTGCCATTGCTGATTGATATGGTCATAAAGCTTGGCATCATGTGACCACATTCCATAGTGATAGCAATCATGGAATTCCTTATGGCAATTGTTAACCAAAATCTACTGGTCAAACTAAGGACTCACCTTGATCCAAGACATTCCCAGCTTGGTCCTTCACAGCCCAAAGCCCTGTCTCTTCTATTATTAATTATTGCCTCCTCTAATAGAGGAAACAGTTTATTCATACTGTGTGGGCATTTTTCTATCTCTATGGCTTCTCTGATTATTCTGTTGTTGAAGTGTTCAGTTTTGGCGATAGTTCTGGTATTTTTAAAGTCAATCTCATGTCCTGTGGCTTTGAGGTGTTGGACCAGGGAAGAGGCCAGTCCTTTTTTTTGATTGAGTTCTTGTGTTCAATGTGTGCACTTATTCTTCTATTAGTTTGTCCGATGTATGTGGTGGGACAGGCGGAATTTGATACAATTTGATACGAAATCCCTTGCATCGCCTGCCCCACCACATTTTAAATTTGGGGCTAGTCTACTGCTGTGCCACAATGGTTTTTTCTTCATCCTGATTGGTTGGGAGTCTTGGTCTATGTTTATTGGTCTTGGAGTTTGCTGTGTTCTGCTTGATTGGTGTTTCTAATATCTTCTGTCTGTTTTGTGGCTTTTTTTGTGTGTTGGTTGGCTGGCAACATTCTGTTCCTGTATTGGAGGCTTTTAGTGCAGTTTGGCTCTGAGTAAATGGATGGCTATCATTTGTTAGGAAGCTAGGTTTCATCTGGGGGCCTGGTTGGGGTGTGTTTGAGCTGGAGGTATCAGGGGGGATCTGTTTGTGCTCAGGTGTTTGTGCTCAGGTGTTTGCCTGGCTTGTGAAGATTTGTTTGTTTGTGAGTGCAGGCTTCCAAATAATTGACAGTCTGGTGGAATCATCTCTTCTATTCATACTTTCAGGTCTTTTTTCAATCTCTATAGCTTCTCTGATTATTCTGTGGCTGGGGTTTTCTATAGTGGCTAGGGTTTTGGTGCCATTGAAGTTGATGCTATGACCTGTGGCTTTCATGTGTTGGACTAGTGAGGAAGTGTTTTCCAGCTTTTTTACTGCATTTTTGTGTTCATCCAGGTGGGTACTTATTCTTCTATTGGTCTGTCCAATGTATCTGGCCGGGCATGATGCACAGGGGACTTTATACATGCCTTGGTTTTCCAGGTCAATTTTATCTTTGGGGTTTCTAAGGATGGCTGCTATTTTTCTGTCTGTTTTGAAGGCAGTCTTGATGTGATGCCTGTGTAGTATCTTACTGATTTTGTCTTGTCTGACCTTTAAAAGCACAACTATAATGACGTGGGAAAATACCCGAACAAAGCTGAATACCATACATGTAAGTACCTGTGAAAACGTAAGAATATATATATATATGTCCATTTTTATTATATAGTTCTTAAAACCAGTCAAAAAAAAATTAAGGTACCATTTGTACCATAGTCAACTGGTTTGAAATGGACGGCTATAGAAATTGAACAAATAAATAAATAGAGTCTCTAAGTGTTGTGTGCTACATTGTTCAGCTTCTTTAAATCAAGCTATAGCCCAAATTCTAAAAAAAAATGTAGCAGCAATTTGGCATATTCTAATAGCTGAGCAACTCAT
The DNA here is from genome assembly GCA_033807585.1 of Hydrophis major. Lineage (NCBI taxonomy): Eukaryota > Metazoa > Chordata > Lepidosauria > Squamata > Elapidae > Hydrophis > Hydrophis major. Next base: position 391,239,198 of record CM066328.1, on the reverse strand, counting down.
AGCACACATATAGAATCAGAAAGCCTATTTGCAGTCCCCAGAATTATTCATCACTGCATAATTCTGTCAGCAGTTTACAAATATTTAAGGCAGCAAGCTGCTGTTTTAATTCCTATTACTGCTTACATTTTATTATAGTGATAAAATTTGTGTTTTGCAAAGGCTTAATTTTTTAAAAAAAATTTCCCCTTGATTTTGCTGCCTATGATATCATCACCACAGCATTGATGACACAATCCCACACACAAACATGAACACATATATTGCATGTGTCTGTGAAAATTTTTGATTAGTAATCTCCTGATTTGTGAAATGCTTTTGAATTATGTATTAGGGATTTATTTTATTTTATTTTATTTATTTTATTTTATTTATTTATAGCTACAAATGCATTTTGCTTACAATGAATGAGGGAAGGTAGTGGGCTATATTGTCAACAGCCAGCTGAAAGCAACCAATTTCAAAAATTTAAAAAAACTGCCCTTATTCATTTTTGCAGGTAAAAGGCAGCATAAAAAGTGAATGACTGAATTACTTTCAAGTGTACCAGTATTTAATATGCTTAATACAGCACACATGTGTACAGAGTCCTTTATTAATAACAAGAGAGGTTTTAGGAAGAATGTTTTGGAGCAAAATTTGATGACTCTCCAAGTTTCACTATTAACAGGAAGATAAAAGATTAAGGGATATTCTTTTATTTTGTTCAAAAATGAATCTCCTAAAGTTATACTCTTTAGAAGAGAGCATATTAGGGCTGATCATACTTAATGTATTATTAAGATATTAGTTTAGTATGAAAGAAGATAGCATCAAAATTAATAAAATATTACTGATAATGAAAACGTGACATTTAGAGTTTATTCTGTGACTTGGAGTTTGAATACTTTCATGAGCAGAGAAACAAATGTGAATGAATAGAAGCTGTTATAACAAGAGGAGGAAGCAGAGGTGGTATCCAGCAGGTTCTGACAAGTTCTGGAGAACCTGTAGTGGAAATTTTGAATAGTTTGGAGAACCGGGAAATATCACCCCGGACTGGAGATTTTACAGTAAAGTAAAACCTACATTCTACTATTTGGTGTATATGTGCTGGTCGTATGTTATTCAACATCACTCTCACTATGTTTCCCTGAGTGCACTCATTCTCCTAACGGGGAATACCTCAACACTGGTTATGGGTCCAGGCCATACCAGGCTCAGATAACTGAGAGTTAGTGTGAATACACAGTACCATATACAGACAGCTGTTTACTGTTTAATTGTGGGTTACTGTTCTGGTAAAGATGGCACAAGACCCATCAACAAGTCTATCACTGATAACCCAGTTGGATGGAACAAATTATGTTTCCTGATCTATGAAGTGCAGTCTACTTCTGCGTAGGGAAGAGTTATGGGCTGCAGTTCAAAATCTACCGAATGTAAGTGCTTGGGATCTAAATAATGAGGACGATGCCAAAAAGTTAGCTGACTTTAAACGGAACAATGAACAAGCTCTTTGTATAATTGGATGAACATTGAGTGACAAGCAGCTACTCCATATTCGTGGAGAAGAGTCTGCTGCTAGGTGTTGGGAGAACTTGAAGAGGATTTATGTTCGTAACAGTGTAGGTGCACACATACATCTTACACATAAACTGTTTAGAACACGTCTTCTTAAAGGTGGAGATATGTTAGCTCATTTGAACTTTATGAAAAGAACTTTTCAAGAGCTACATGAAAAAGAACTGATTTTTTTCAGAGCTGCATCATGTTTACATCGTTTCCTCATTGGATAAAATTTATGATGATTACATATCTTCACTGGAAGTTCTGACCAGAAATGAACTGACATTGACTGACATAACCAGATGATTGTTAGAAGAAGCAAGAAGAAGGCTGAAAAGAGACCAACTGAGACAGAAACAACCACAAGAAGAAAATTTGTGTTCAACTGTCTATACTGTTAGGAAATGTTTTTCTTCTGGGGCTAGAGGACATATAGCTAGATTCTGTAAGAAGGGAAAATGACAGAATACTGGTAATCACCAGAAGGCCAAGAAGAAGGTTAATTTAGCTATGTCTAGCAATTCAACTGTAAACTATGATTTGTGGGTAGTTGATAGTGGAGCATCGCAGTGCATTACTAGAAATAGAAAGAGGTTTGTAAAGATGTCTATGGGTAAGCAGCATGTATCATTGGCAAATGGATGGAAGATGAAAGCATCTGATGAAGGTACTGCATATTGTTCATGTGTAAATGAGCATTTAACTATGTTATATGTACCTAAACTGAAATTTAATTTGTTATCAATAAGGGCTTTTTGTTAATATTGGTTATGTAGTAACCTTTAGAGGAGATAATTGTATAATAGAGAAAGAGGGTAAAAGTGTTACTGCTACTTTAGAGAATGATTTATATGTGATACATGATGACCAGTTGTAGATGGCTAACTCGGTTTATAACAATGTTAAGCCACATGACGTATATATACATTTATTGCATAGACATCTGGGGCACATTAATTTCAAAATGCCGAAACAAACTGTTAAATTGTCAGAGGGAGTAAAATTAAAACCCTGTAGGAAGTACTTAAACTGTAATGCCTGTAACCAGGAGAAAAGCAAGGTTACTCCAGCAAACAGACTGAATGGGTTTAAGATGAAAGAACATTTAGAGGTTGTGTTTGCTGACATAATTGGTCCTAAGAAACCCAGTTTATGAGGTGCCTGCTATATTTTGAGTATAATAGATCATTACTCACGGCACGGTTTCTGTTATTTAATGAAAAACAAAACAGAAACATTCCAACATTTCTTTAATTGGCTAAGATTTGCAGAAAGAAAAATGAAACATAAGGTAATTACTTTAGTAACAGATAACGGGACTGAGTTTCTTAACAACAGATTCCAAATGATGTTAAAGTTGGCTGATATCGAGCATAAACATTCTGTACTTTACAGGCCACAACATAACTCATTTATAGAATGAAGAGGGCAAAGTTACAAGCCATGGCTCTCACTATGTTATCTGATTCAGGTTTGCCTGAAACACTGTGGGGTGAAGCCATAATGTGTAGTAACCATGTTTTAAACAATGTAGTTAATACAACAATTGGTGAATTGCCATTCACTCGTTGGCATGGCAGAAAACCAAATTTAAGTTATCTACATGCATTTGGAGCTCCAGCATGGGTGCATATTCCCTCACAAGTAAGACTGAAAGGGCAACATAGAGCTAGGAAATTATTTTTCATAGGTTATGAAGCCAACTATAGATTGTTTAGATTTTGGGATCAAGGCACAACTAATATTTACTGTAACGCTAGTGCTAAATTTCTTGAGCACATTGGGTGGCATAAACTGGAACAAGAATCCAACACTGATGTTGTTATCGATACCCAAGTAGTCCCTAATGATGAGATAGTTAAACCATCAATAACCATTTGTTAAGCCTGAGTTCCCCAACCAGGGTTAAGGAGACAAGCTAAACAGAATGTGCAGCGTTAGTCAGATAGGCACATAGATAAATGAGTGAGATATGTTTGTATGTTTATTAACATACAGTAAAAATAACACGCTTGTGCTATCAAAAATATAGTTTATTCCATTTATAGCATAGTCAAAATAACAGTCCATTAGTCATGTATCATTTAGTCAGTCCATTCAAGGATATTCAGTTAGCAAAGTCCGTGTAGAATATCCTATGTCAGTTCACTTACAAATCAGTCCCTTTGTCTCTCTCCCATTCGAGTAACGCTGTCTTGAGTCCATGCAGTAATTAGGGATCATTAAAGCCAGAGAGAGAGCAAGCCTGTCGTCTTGCTTCTTTTAAAGTGCTTTCACAACCACTCCCCTAATTACATTCCCACAGTTAAAGTTGCAGACACTTTAACTAATAAACTATGATAACATATTTATTATTTTACCTAAACCAGTTAGGGTAAACAATGTTATCCCTAACACCATTAAAGAAGAAGAACAGGCACAGGAGGAGATAGAAGAACAGGAGAGTCCAAGAGTAAGCCCTGAGTTGCCTAGACATTCAACCCATGTAACATGACCACCAGACAGATATCAGGCAAGTAAATACAGTTCCTAGTAACTATAATGAACTGAACTGTATCCTGCTGAGGATTAGGCTGCTTGGCAGGAAGCAATGGATAAGGAACTGAAATCTTTACAAAGTTTGGAGGTATATGAAAATGCCAGGTTACCACCAGGTAAGCATGCCATAGGAAGTAAGTGGATTTATAAAATTAAGACATGTGTGGATGGGACTGTTAGGAATATAAGTCACCTAACAGCTATTTGGGTTGGACAATATATAAACCAGGATAGACATTTTAAAACTGTCTCTTTAAGAGAATCATAAAAGTATAATTGGCTGAGGTTCATCCAACAGCCATAAGATGGAGCCAGAAACCTGGTTTCTTCCTCCTTGCATTTCCTGTATTGCCGTATTGCCTGATCATCGTTCTACTTGGATTGCTGTGAGTCTTGCAACTGTTAGCAAATTCCATTTACTGAACTTTGCTTATGATACTTGACTTCATTTTTCGATTATCCCTGCACTGATACTAACTGCTTTAACCGTGTATGATTTGGACTGTTTGTTGGACGTAAAACCTACTTTTTACTATTCAGTAAAATGCTATTCATACAGATACACTGTCATATGTTATTCAACATCACTCTCACCATTTGCCTGAGTGCACTCATTCTCCTAACAGGGAATACTTGAACATCCTTCCCCTGCAACACCCACCAAGCCACGCCCACAGAACCAGTAGTAAAAAAAAAATTGAATCCCATCACCGAGAGGAAGGAAGATATTTTGATTGACTGCATATGTATGAATATCTAGGGTTGTTGAAAGGCCCTTTTATCAAGAAATTGTTTGGCTCCAAAGCCTGTCTCCTTTTAAAAAACACAGCAACTTTCCATAGAAAGAACATTTTCTTCTAGCCCAAATGATTATCCATGCCAGCAATACTGTAATGCCTTTAGGTTCTCTCTAGTTTTGTGTATGTAGTCAACAATTAGGAATCTTAACAGGGATAAAATAAATTGATTGTGGCCTGAAATTAGTAATTAGAAGTCAAGAGATGACCTAGCTTAAGGAAAAAAAATTGTCACAAATATTCACTGCATTTTAATGATGATCTAAATGCAAAAACATGGATTTAATTTCCTGAAATAATAATAGATACTGCCTCAGAATTAATTACAATAGTGTGCATCTCTTTCTTTTCTTTTCTTTTCCTTTCATTTTACCCCTTCTATTTATGCTTTTCTCTATGTCCTAGATTTTGAGAACCAGAGTAAAGTAGGCCAATATTTTTCATCGCAAATAAGTTACTAGGTTTTGTGATAAAAGTAGTTAAAATACATTTAATAATATTAATTTTATCACATGATAGTGATAAATATGTATTTCCTTGCTGTCTTTAGTTGAATAGATGTTTTAGTCTTATTAAACAACAGTATTGCATTTTTGAGGATTTCCTAATTTGTGAAATGCTATCTATAAAATTATCTATAAATACAGATATGTTTCTACAAAACCAAAATTTTTAGAATTGTATTATATATTACTATGTTCATGACTTTAAAAAAAAAACATTTTGTCTGATTTAGAGAAGGATTAAACATATTAACTTAGGTCATCAGTCTTCCATGACAGGTACTTAATAATGTGTATTATTTAGTGTTTTAATATCAAATTAAGGAAACACAAGGTTTATTAATTCTCACATATATAGTAATTGTATTCAGAAAAAAAAAATTTCATCGAAGTGCAAAAAGAAAATACTAGCAAAAAATAGCAAATCTCTGTAAGATTTTACATGTTTCTGCTTGCTCTGGTAATCAATTAGCTAAACAGTCATTTGCTGAGATCATCAACTCTGAAAAAGAAAACAATGCATTTTGTATCTATCTGGAGGTAGGACAGTTTAACTTGTTTGGATTTTGGATTTTTTTATTAAGGAGGAAAAGGAAACCAGATCCCCACACCATCATTTTACATGGGGTGAATATATAGTATAGGTCTTTTTTTTTATTATCAGGGTGTAATTAAATGTATATGAAAGCTAGATTGCTGTTTTTAAAAAGCATGTCAAATTTCACAAAAATCTACAAATTTTTTTTAAAGCTTCAATGTTTTCAGTTGCGAGGGAATTTAGCAGAATATAATTTGGAGAAATGGGGAAGAAACCCTGATCAAGCTTAGAATCCAGTCTTTCTACTCCATCTCCTTCATACTAAGAGGAGAGTATGTTTTTGAAATAATTTTTATTAGCAACAGAGTTCCCAAGCTACCACAGATCTGAGGCAAAGCATCATGGAGAATTTTGAGAAAAGGAAACAGTAATTTAATTCAACTGAAGTGAGGTGCTTTAAACTGGCCATTTCTGTTCACATTTTATGATTTATGCCAAGTAAGTTCATAGCTCACTTCACATAAATAGAGGACTAATCTTACCAATTTTGTAAATATATAACTTATTGAGTTTGGAAATCTAATCTGGCAGTACTTTCCATTCAGCTGGTAGATAGCCAAAGCAGGATATAATGCAGTATGAAAACATTCCTTCTGTCAGTTTATCCTTTTCTGATACCTTTCAAATGACTTTTTCTACAACTTTGTTAATTCCAAACCAGCATGAAAGATACTAATCTAAGGGAACTGTAGAATACTGAGTGTATAATCAAATAATGACAATAAAGAGAATAATATCAGAGGCTGTAGTCTCTACCTCAGAATTTTGGAGGAGATTGTTTTGTACCATATAGTATTATAGTCAAAGAAGAAAATTTGGAACAGAACTGTGAATTTAAAACTAGAAGGAAAAAATACTCAATTAATTATACTAATCTGAAGATGCTACTATAATAGTTAAAATATAAATCATGTGCAAGCTCTAATAATGGAAGCCAAGAAGTACAGTGAAAAAGTGGATTTGCCATTAAATAAAACTAAAATTAAACTATTGAGAAAAAAGAATAATAATCAGACTTGGAACTGACAGAAATAATAGATAGCTTCTCCCCTATAAGATTGCTTATCAACTGTAAAGGAACCAACCATCAGGAAATAGGTTACTGATTAAGATTTCGTAGGCTATCAATAAAAGGTTTGGAAGACACATTGTAATATTAGGGTGTGTCTAGGCCTTCAAAAATCACAACAGTGAAGGCCATGAATTTCCTGTGACACTCTATGGAAGCAAAAGTTGGATTAGGAGTAGGAGAGGAAAGAAAACTGGAGAAAACTTCTAAGAATACAAGAGACAAAAAAAATCAAACAAATTGAACAAATCAAACAAATCAAAATTCTTATTCAAGACGTAAATGAACCAGCTATTATATTTTGGATAGATGCATGAAAACTCAGCCTCCTTGAGAAAAGTAGAAGGAAAGGAAAGATGTCCAGCTGCAAAGATGGATCAAATTAATTACAGAAGAGATGCTTCCCCATTGGAAGACCTGATCTATTCATGACAGATCATCCTGGAGAAAAGCAATCTGAATTGAACTAAGTGTCAATTACAACTTAATAGCACATAATAAATTAGTCAATGAGTCATGAATTGAACATCAGGAAGAAAACTTCCTTGAAATCCTTATAATAAAAACATTCTAATAGCTATTCTATTAATGAGCTTGAGAAAAAAATAGCAAAAACAGAACATTTTCTTATATTACTCATTATTTAAACTACCCCTGTGCTGTGGATCGGTATCAGCCTATGGCCTGTTAGGAACCAGGGCGTGCAAACAACAGGCAAGCAAGCAAAACTCCATTGGCACATGTGCAGGATCTAGGTTGTGCACAAAATCACCCGCTCTCCAAGTCCATGGAAAAATTGTCTTCGATGTAACTTGTCTCTAGTGCCAGAAAGATTGAGGAATAGCAATAGCACTTAGACTTATATATTTTATAGTGCTCTACTAAATGCTGATTTAAATGCTGATTTAAAGAATTTTAATTCCATTGGTGAAATAATTTGGAATCCATATACTGTATTCTTAAGATATATTTCAGTCTTGAAGGAAAACTGAAGTGCATTCTTCTGTACAATTATGAGAAAAATGTTTATCATGCAGTCATTTGTATGTCAGCGGAAAAATGGTATGTTGGGATACCTGTTCATCAACTGGATTTTGTTTTGGGAACTGTAAATAACCATGAATAAATTCTAAGTTTGTAAAAACATAGGAACATATTCCAGTATTCTGAAGATATAAGCCCTTTTACAGCTGATTGCAAAATGCTTTTAATATTTAAAAAAAAAAACAATAGGAAATTAAAAACATCTAAACTATTTTTGTAATACAAACTCTACAACAAGGAGTTTGTGAATTTAGGTGAGATCACTGTGCCCAAGTAAATTTGGGTTGGTTTGCACACTGTTCAGTTGTTCTCATTTAAGCGTCTTGGCAATATACAGTGTCAAGTTTTGAGCGTGGGCGAGAAAGAATGGAGACAAGCCTCTGAACAGTGAACTTCAGCTCTTTATTTACATAGTGACTTCTTCAATTCAACAGCAGTAAAACCCGCCTTATATAGGTAAACCCTGTAATGTTTAACCAATAACGAGCCAGGAACGCTAGCTCTTATAACCAGTAAAAACTCTCTGTTAAGGGCCAATCGGATTCCCCGGAACGGGCCAATCCGGTCCGGCCGCTTAACAGCCAATCAAAAGTGCAGGGCCAGAACCCTGCACTTACTCCAAGCTCACACTTTATTAATCTTATTGCATAAACAACACCCCTTCCCCCTGGCTTCTTATTTCAGGGCGCAGTTACATAGTCCCTTAGGTAGGATGGTTGTCTTTTTAGTCTCTTTGATTTTCATTGTATCGGTTGATTGCAATCATGCTGAGGTAGATCATTGTTTGGCAGTGGGGCTATTTCAGGTTCAGAGTTCACTTCTACGTTGTTTCCCACATTTTCTGCAATTACCTGAGGTGCAACCGTTTCTCCCTTCGGCTCCGCTTCCTGAGTTTCTATTAAACCGTCATTTCCTTCGAACTGGTTTCCTAGGAATTCATCTTCTTCTGTACCTCCCCCCCCTCAGTTTGGTCAAAGGGGATTTGCGGACTGGCCGCTGAAAGCCGCGATCGTAATTGGTCGATATGCCGTTTCCAAAGTTTATCGTCAAGGCATTGCACAAGGTAGGATCTGGGGCTGGTTACACATACTACTGTCACTTCCACCCACAACAGGTCGCCCGATAGGTTTTTTGCATAAACCAGGTCTCCTACCTGGAAGGTGCGACAACGGCCGCTGGATCGTAGTGGTTTCTCCGGTTCATAAGCCAGGTGCAACCGGCCAAGGTGGGAGCAGAGCTTTCGTCCCATTAGCAGTTCAGCGGGAGTTTTGTTGGTGATGCTATGTGGGGTGATGTGTTGCAAGAAGAAGATTTGATTGACCTTGTCGTCAATGTTGTCGTAGTCTAGCTTTTGCAAGGTTTTCTTAACAAATTGGACCATGCGTTCTGCTTGGCCATTGGTCACAGGGTGCGCAGGCGAGGTGAGCGCATGGTGGATGCCGCGGTCAGCGAGGTACTGCTCGAATGCTAGTGCAGTAAATTGTGGGCCATTATCGGATACCAGGACGTCTGGTAATCTGTGGGTTGCAAAGAGTCTGTTTAAAATTTTGATAACCGCTTCAGAGGTCATAGTCATCATGCGATGAATTTCGAGCCAATTCGAGTAGGCGTCGACGGTAAGCAGGAAAGTGTGGCCTTTGGTTGGCCCCGCGAAGTCCAGGTGAATTCGGGACCAGGGTCCACGTGGTGTTTCCCATTCAGTAGGCATGGCTTTTGGTGGGGCGTTGCTGACTTCTTGGCATTTGGGACAAGCTTTAACCCACTGTTCGACTTGCTTGTCAATTCCTGGCCACCATGCATAGCTTCGCGCAAGGGCTTTCATTCGCACGATGCCGGGGTGGCCATCGTGCAAAGTTCTCAATAGCGCTTTTCGGAGCCGTTCTGGGATAACGACTCTCTCGCCCCAGATGACACAGCCTTTCTGGGAGAATAGCTCAGTCTGTTGAGACTTGAATGGTGTGAAGTCATCTGACAACTGGTCCAATGGCCATCCGCATTCTACCCAGCCTAGGACTCGTGGTAGCGTTTGGTTTCTCTCGCGATATCTTGGGTGGTCAGTGGCGGTGAGTTGAGTGCCTCGATTTGCAACGTGGTTATCGTTGGTGCCGGATTGTCAAGAGTCTCTGGAAGTGGTGCTCGGCTCAATGCGTCGGCGTGGGGAATGGCCTTCCCCGGGCGGTATTGCAGCCGATAGTTATAAGAAGCTAAGAATTCTGACCATCGGGTCATCCTAGGGGATAACATGTAAGGAGTCGGCTTATCTCCGGCTATTATCCCTAATAAAGGTTTGTAGTCAGTCACAATAGTAAAAACCCTACCATACACGTATTTGTGAAATCTTTTCACAGCTGAGACAATTGCGAGGGCTTCTTTATCAATTTGTCCATAGTTTTGCTCAGTTTTTGAAAGAGTCTTTGAAAAATATGCAACAGGGGCTTAGTTCCCGTTAGGCAGTACGTGGCTCAAAATGGCGCCCACCCCGAAAGGTGATGCATCACAGGTTATAACTAACGGCAAAGTCTCGTTATACTGCATGAGTACAGAGTCAGAAGTGAGCAGTTTTTTAACATTTCGGAACACCTGTTCTTCACAGTAACCCCATAACCAATTTGCTTTTTAATCTAACAATCGGTGTAAGGGTTCAGCGACAGTTGCTTTGTGCGGTAAAAATACATTATAAAAATTGATGAGGCCTAGGAATGCCTGGAGATCGGCCTTGTTTTGTGGCCTGGGAGCGTTTTTGATCGCTTTTAATTTACTTTCGGTAGGGTTAATACCCTGGCTATCAATTAGGTACCCTAATAACTCAACACTGTCAGTACACAATTTACATTTGTTTTTTTTTAACCTTAAGACCGGCCTCTTGGAATTTTTTTAGGACTAATTTTAACCGGTCCTGTAAGATTTTTGTTGTAGGTGCTGCAATTAACACATTATTAAAATAGGGGATACCTTTCCATAAGGCTCTGAAAAATCCCTGGGGCTACACTTACTCCGAATTGCAGCCGGGTACATTTAAAGGCACCTCAGTGCGTCACAATAGTTTGGGCCTGTGCCGTTTTTTCATCTACTGGTAATTGCTGATATGCCTGAGCTAAATCCAATTTAGTGAAAACTTTCCCGCCCCCCAGGGAATGGAGGAGGTGCTGCACCACCGGAACTGGATACGCGTTCTGCTGCAGGGCGTGGTTCAAAGTGGCCTGGTAGTCCCCACAAATTCAGATTGACCCATCTGGCTTAATGGGTGTTACAGTAGGGGTTTCCCACGGGGAGTGATCGATGGGCTCCAACACCCCCTGAGCTTTCAGTTTGTCAAGTTGTTCGTTGATTTTCGATTTTAAGGCAAATGGAACTTGATGGGGCTTTAGGCGAATGGGAGCTATTTTTGGATCTAAGCTGAATGAGATTGGGGTCCCCTTGTACTCGCCTAAGCTGTCCGCGAAGATGTCCCTGAACTCATAGATAAGGTCTTCCTCCCAGTCACAGCCACCGACTCGGTTTACGCCGGCCACTTCAATGCCGAGTGGCGTGAACCATTGGAGGCCCAGTAGGCTAGGCCTATCTCTGTTGATGACCATTAAAGGTAAGTGTTAGGGATAACATTGTTTTACCCTAACTGGTTTAGGTAAATAATAATATGTAATCATAGTTTGTATGTTAAAGTGTCTGCAAATTTAACTGTGGGATAGTAATTAAGGGAGTGGTTGTGAAAGCACTTTAAAAGAAGCAAGGCTGCAGCTTGCTCTCTCTCTGGCTTTGATGATCCCTGATTACTGCAAGGACTCAAGACTGCATTGCTCGAACGGGAGAGAAAACAAAGGACTGACTTGTAAGTGAATTGACATAGGATATTCTACACGGACTTTGCTAACTGAATATCCCTGAATGGACTGACTAAATGATACATGACTATTGGACTGTTATTTTGACTATGCTATGAACTCATAATGGAATAAACTATATTTTTGATAGCACAAGCGTATCTGTTATTTTTACTGTATGTTAATAAACATACAAGCTTAGCTCACTCATTTATCTGTGTGCCTATCTGACTAACGCTGCACATTCTGTTTAGCTTGTCTCCCTAACCCTGGTTGGGGAAACCAGGCTTAACACTGGTTATGGGCCCAGAGGCTGCAAAGTCAGTTTAACTAGGATAAAACAGATTTATGTAAAAGTGAGAGTTTGTGTTGTTATACATTACAGTAAACAGACAGCTGTGTTTTATTAATTATAGTTTTATATCCATATAAGAAAACATGGCACAAGTCAATCGACAAAGTTTGTCCCTTATATCCAAGTTGGATGGAACAAACTATGTATCATGGTCTATGAAATGTAGTCTGCTTCTACGAAGAGAAGGTTTGTGGAACATAATTGAAAATCCACCAAACGTAGAAGAATGGGATCAAGAGGATGATGAAGATAGAATAAAGATAGAAGAATTTATGCATAAAAATCAGCAAGCTATTTGCATAATTGGGTTAACTTTAACTGATCAACAGCTTGTTTATATCCATGGAGAGAAAACGGCTGTTGGGTGTTGGCAGAAGCTGAAAAGGATTTATGTTCGAGATAACGTTGGTGCTCACATAAATCTAACATGGAAGCTTTTCAGGATGCATCTCCAAACAAATGGTGATATGCTGAGTCATTTGAAAACTATGCAAAGCATTTTTCAAGAACTGCACGAGAAAGAGCTTATTTTCTCTGAACAACACCAAGTCTACATAATTCTATCTTCCCTTGATGAAAGTTATGATAACTACGTAACTTCCCTTGAAATATTGCCAAAGGAAAGCCTAACTTTAACTGATATAACTGGCAGATTGATTGAAGAGGCCAGAAGAAGGCTTGAAAGAGATGAGTTAAGGAGGCAGCAGCCTCAAAAAGAAGATAATGAATCTCCTACTGCATACGCAATTAAAAAGTGCTTTAATTGTGGAGGAAGAGGACATTTGGCAAGATTTTGTAAAAAAGCAAAGCGCCAGAACGCTGGCCAGAATACTAAAAGTCATCAAAAGATAAATAAAAATTTAGAGTTAGCCATGTATAGTAATGGAGCTGTAAAAAATAATTTATGGGTGGTTGACAGTGGAGCATCTCACTGTATATCAAATGATAACAAAAATTTTATTAAAATGTCCAAGAGTACACAGCAGATATCGTTAGCCAATGGCTGGAAACTGAAAGCTAAAGGTCAAGGTATAGCATATTGTTCTTTTATAAAAGAGAATGTAAAAATGTTATATGTACCACAACTTAACTTTAATTTAATTTCAGTAAGAATTTTGGTTAAACTAGGATATGTAGTTACATTTAAAGGAGATAACTGCATAATTGAGAAAGAAAATAAGAAAATTACTGCATCTTTAAGAGGTGAATTATATGTGTTAAATGATGATGGTTTAAAGGTGGCTAACACGATTTATGAAAATAAGAAACCTCATGATGAATGTATTCACTTGTTACATCGAAGGCTGGGGCATTTAAATTTTAAAATGCTTCAGAAAACTGTTGAATTATCTAAGGGAATAAGTTTGAAACCTTGTAATAAGTATTTGCAATGTAATATTTGCAATCAAAGCAAAGCCAGGGTTACACCTGCTAATAGAGTTGATGGATTTACTACCAAAGAGCCTTTAGAGGTAGTATTTGCAGATTTAATAGGTCCGAAAAAACCAAGTGTAGGAGGAGCTCGTTACATACTAAGTATAATGGACCACTATTCTAGATATGGGTTTTGCTATTTAATGAAGAGCAAAACTGAAACGTATCAAAATCTCTTTAATTGGATTAAATTTGCTGAAAGGAAAACTAAAAAGAAATTAGTAACTCTTATAACAGATAATGGTACGGAATTTACAAATAATAAATTCCAGAACAGACTAAGAATGTTAGGTATTCAACATAAAAAGTCTGCACCATACAGGCCACAACATAATGCCTTTATAGAGAGAAGAGGCCAAACATTACAATCAATGACACGAACTATGATGTCTGATTCAGGATTACCTGACAATTTATGGGGAGAAGCAATAATGTGTGGTAATCATATTAAATAATGTTGTTAATTCAACAACAGGTGAATTACCATTCACATTGTGGCATGGTACAAAACCTGATTTAAGTTACATGCACACATTTGGAGCACCAGCATGGGTGCATATCCCTACACAACTTAGACACAAAAGACAGCATAGAGCTAAAAGATTATATTTTGTAGGATATACATCTAATCATGGATCTTATAGATTCTGGGAACCAGGTACATCTAGAGTTTACACCAGTGCTAGTGCAAAATTCCTAGAACATGTAGGATGGAATAGATTAGAGCAAGATTTAAATAATGAAGTAATTATTGAACCCTACAAAAGGCAGAAAGATCAGACTAGTTATAAGAAGAGTCCAATTAAAGAAGAAGTCCATGGAGCAAATAGGACCAGAGCAAGAGGAAACAGTTGATCAGGAAGAGTTAGATAATCAAGAAGAGTTAATAAATAAAAGTCCACCTGTAAGTCCTTTAATACCTAGACGTACTACACGTATAACTAGACCACCTGATAGGTATCAAGCAAGTATAGTTTGCCAAGTAACTAACGTTCCAACTAGTGTAGATGAACTTAGGATGTATCCTGCTAAGGATCAGGAGAATTGGCAAAAGGCAATGGAAAAAGAACTAAATTCATTAAAGGTAATGAAAGTTTATGAAGATGCTGAATTACCTCCAGGAGAAAAATCCATTGCGTGCAAATGGATATTTAAAGTAAAAACTGGAAATGATGGGACTGTTACCCATAAGGCTAGGTTAGTAGCTCAAGGATTTAATCAAACTGCATCTGATTACGATGAAGTTTTTGCACCAAGTCTTAAAGCAACATCTTTAAGAGCAGCATTAGTGTGGGCAGCTAAGAAAAACTATGTCATTAACCATTTAGATGTAGAAACTGCCTATCTGCATGCACCATTGCAGCACACTATATATTTAAGAAAACCGGTAGGTATAAAAGAAAATAAAGTAAATAGTAATGATTGTTGGAAACTCAAAAAGAGTCTTTATGGGTTGAAACAATCTGGCTTTGAGTGGAACCAATATATTGTGAAAGAGTTAAACAATATAGGTTTTAAATCTGGTTTAGCAGATCCATGTGTGTTTAAAAGAGAAAATAATGGAACGGTGTCATTATTGTTATTATTTACAGATGATATTGCTTTGATAACTAAGACTAATAATGAAGCTAATGAGATTATATCATTATTAGCCAAAAAGATAAAATTAAAGCATTTAGGTGAAATTAAAAAGTATCTAGGATTGACAATTAACAAAACAAAAAATGGTTTTAAGATATCTCAAGAAGATAAAATTTGGCAATTAATTAAAACGTTTAAAATGGAACTTTGTAAACCGGCAAAGACTCCAATGAGTCAGGAAGTTTGCCAAACTGATGATCAAAGTCCCAAATTTGATAAGTCCATATATCAATCTTTGATTGGCAGCTTATCATATATAAGCAATTGGTCTAGGCCAGATATAGCTTATAGTGTAAATCAGCTGGCATGTTTTAATTCAGATCCACAACAATGTCATTGGCAATCATTAAAGAGAATTTTAAGATATCTTAAAGGAACAATGAACCATGTATTGTATATAGAACCAAAGGGTGATTTGAGTCTTAGTGCCTATGCAGATGCAAGTTTTGCAACTGATATAAACACTAGAAAATCAACATCTGGGATGGCTATATTATTTGGTAAGACACTAATAGGGTGGAGGTCAATCAGACAACAGCATATCAGCTTGTCCACGATGGAAGCGGAATTTTCATGTCTGTCATTATTATGCACTGACTTGATTTTGTACAAACAGTTATTATTAGACATGGGTGTAACTGTTAAAGATTCCATTATTGTGTACGAGGATAACCAGGCAGCTATAAAGTTAGCTACTAGTATTGCTGTAAAAACTAGATCAAAGCACACTGATTTAAGATACTTAAATGTTAGAGAATCTGTAAAGAATGGACTAATTAAATTGGAATACTGCACGACGGAAGAAAACATTGCAGACCAATTTACAAAAGCTCAAGGAGTAACTAAGTTTAAAGAGAGTTGTAACAAATATGATTTAAAGATGTAAATAGTTATATTTATTATTATTTCCTAAAAGGGGAGAATGTTAGGGATAACATTGTTTTACCCTAACTGGTTTAGGTAAATAATAATATGTAATCATAGTTTGTATGTTAAAGTGTCTGCAACTTTAACTGTGGGATAGTAATTAAGGGAGTGGTTGTGAAAGCACTTTAAAAGAAGCAAGGCTGCAGCTTGCTCTCTCTCTGGCTTTGATGATCCCTGATTACTGCAAGGACTCAAGACTGCATTGCTCGAACGGGAGAGAAAACAAAGGACTGACTTGTAAGTGAATTGACATAGGATATTCTACACGGACTTTGCTAACTGAATATCCCTGAATGGACTGACTAAATGATACATGACTATTGGACTGTTATTTTGACTATGCTATGAACTCATAATGGAATAAACTATATTTTTGATAGCACAAGCATATCTGTTATTTTTACTGTATGTTAATAAACATACAAGCTTAGCTCACTCATTTATCTGTGTGCCTATTTGACTAACGCTGCACATTCTGTTTAGCTTGTCTCCCTAACCCTGGTTGGGGAAACCAGGCTTAACAGTAAGTACACTGTGTGCTTCTTGAAGGAGACTCGGACTCTGCAGGACCTGACGATGGGAATTCAATTCCCCTGGTAGTCCTTGAGGATGAGGTGTTGGAAACGGAGATCTTGGCGTTGAATTGTGGGGATGAGTTGCTTGAGTGTCTTCCATGACACCATCGAGAGGGACAATCCCGAGTCGACCTCCATGTGGCAAGGCTGGTTCTTGATGGCTACCGTGACTCGGATTTTCTTAGCGTCCAAGGCTGAGGCATGACCAATAGTGATAGTATGGTGAGCCTCTTCTCTCTGCAAAGCTCGATTTCTGTAGGATGGTTTACTGGCTCTCGCCTTACAGGACGGTTTCCTGTCGATTGGCGATAGTTAGTCCCTTTTGAGGCCTGGCTGGATCCTGGCAAGCTGCGGCAAACCTGTCCGATGTGGCCTCGTTTCCCGCACTCATGGCAGAGTGCGTCGCGGAATTTGCAGACGGACCTGGCATGGTTGGCTCCACAGCCAGCACAAGGGTGTAAAGGCTTCGGTGAGGGTCCCGGTCGGACCGCAGTTGATGGACCCCTTCTTCGTCGCTGTCTGACGAAGAAAGGTCCTCGTGGTGCGTTGTCGCGAGCTGCCCTTCTGAACTAGGTGAGATTTCGCTGGCCGGTGGTGGTACCGGAGTGCGGTTTCAGTGTAGTTGTGCAGCCGACTTCCTGGTTGCTTCTGCTACAGTAGCATCGGCAATGGCGTCAGCCAGGCTGATGTCGCCTTTCGCCATTAGCTTGCTTTGGACGCCTGGTGCATCTAATCCCAGAACTATGCGATCTCTTAGTGCTTCTTCTAGATCGGTGAATCCGCAGAGGCCTCCCAAATTTCGGAGGTCTGCTATGAAGTCGGCTACGCTTTTTCCCTTTCGCTGGCTTCTTTGATAAAACTCGTGGTGTCTCACGAGCGTAGGCACAGTCAGAGCGTAGTGGTCTCGCGGATAGGTTCGAGGTCGTCCCAATCCATGGCCTTCACTTCTTGGGGTTTGGCTAGTGCTTTAGCCATCTTAAATACGGTTGGGCCGCAATGCGTTAGGAACACCACCCATTTCTTTCCGGCTGTGGCGTCCTTTAAGTTGTTCGTCTCTAGGAATATTTGGAAATGATCCATGTAAGACTCCCAGTTTTCTTGTGTTGGATAGAACGGAGCAGGTGGTACGATGCCGCCGGACATGGTTCCGTTGTTGGCGTCGTCTGTCACGTGCTCGGTGTTCTTCGAAGTTTCATTGGTTCAGATATCTCCATATCCCATCCTCGTCGCCAGTGTCAAGTTTTGAGCATGGTTGAGAAAGAATGGAGACAAGCCTCTGAACGGTGAACTTCAGCTCTTTATTTACATAGTGACTTCTTCAATTCAACAGCAGTAAAACCTGCCTTATATAGGCAAACCCTGAAACGTTTAACCAATAACGAACCAGGAACGCTAGCTCTTATAACCAATAAAAACTCTCTGTTAAGGACCAATCGGATTCCCCGTAACGGGCCAATCCGGTCCGGCTGCTTAACAGCCAATCAGAAGTGCAGGGCCAGAACCCTGCACTTACTCCAAGCTCACACTTTATTAATCTTATTGCATACACAACATACAGCATTTGGCAAACTTATAGCTTGGCAGCACTCACAAAGATACTAGTTGTGTGAAGTGACATACATATTTATTGTTCGCCATTACTGACTACACAGCTGCAGTACACATGAATCAGTTGCCATGTACACTAACTCTGAATGTTTTATTAATTTGAGATTAACCAATTAAACTCATCTTTTTGTTAAATTTGGATTGTTACGAATTTTTATTTATTACATTATTAATATACTGCAACTCTAATTGGACTCCCAATGGTTTACATATATATAAAGATGATAAAATTATAGAATCTACCTTAAACATTCCCTTAAAATGAATCTTTCTCTCTCTCTTTCTCTCTCACACACATAGAGAGAGAATTCAAATTCATAGGGCAGAGATAGAAATAAAAACAAGTGGAAATAGTTTACTTAATTCAATTTCTTTAATGGAATCACCCTGACTTCAATGCTCTTTCTCTATTTCTTAAACTTAAATGATGGAATTATTCCAAGGAATTAGGCTTTGAAGGCCAGAGGGCATCAATACCATTTACATTTCCATTGCATCAGCTATGAAAATGATAATCACCAAAATATTACACTCATTTGAGTTCCAGGAATATCAAAAAAAATAAAATTGTTTTCCTTTGGGAAAAAATGTATCTGTGTAAAGAAAAGCATTTTTCTAAGTATGTTTTTAAATTATATCCTTACAATTATTGTGGTAACATTCATTCTTGCATTGATAAGAAATTTAGTAGCTATTTTGAAAACAATAATATTTTTGGTTATCCCATCTTCACAAAAGAGTAGACAATCCATTCCCTTTCCTAGGGCCTTGAAAATCTGGCTTTGTACTCAAGCATGGAGACCCAGATGTTGGTTAGAGACATCCAGGGCTCCATGCTGGATAATGGATAATGGATTTGATTGTGTCCAATTGTTATATGGATTTGTTTAATTGCATATTGTGTATTATGTGTTTTTATTTGTTTTACTGCAAGTTGTCTAGTGTCACATAAAGGTGAGATGGGGAACTTCTGGTTTGAGCTTCTTTGGCGATGGACTGAAATTTGCGATTATGTGCGGTTTTGATCTGTGCTTGCCGCCGGAGTGCCCCGAGCCGGCTGGATTTTGGGGCTAAGCCATCCCATAGAGGTGGAGAAGAGGGGAGAAGAGGGGAGAAGAGGGGAGAGACCACCAGCAGGGTTGAGAAGAGCTGCATCTCTCCTCCTCATTACTCCCTTTCTCAAAGGTGGTTGCAGTGGTGGTCAGAAATGGCCACCTCAAAGAAGAACTTGTCTGGGAAAGAATGTGCAGGAGGAAGATAAGAAGAGAAAGTTTTGGTTGACTGGGTTGAACTGAAAAAGCAACAACGTAAGGTACCCTGGAATTTGAACTATAAAAAATAACATTGTTCCCAAAGAAGAGTTTGAAGCAGTGAAGGAGAGAGGGAAGGGAAAGGATTTGGCTTTTTTTTTCTTCCCTTCCTTACACTGACAGCTAAGAGATTTAAGTAAGAAATTGACAAAAATCCACTTTGACATCAACAGGCATTTAAGCTGAAAATAAAATGTCAAAGGGATAATAAAGACTTTTGGATACTCAAAAACCTTTAAAAGCAGGAAAGGAGAGAAAAGGAAAGAATAAAAGGGTGGGATCTGGAAAAATGGAGGAGACTGCCTGGAACTAAAAGGAACTTACTGTGAAACTTTGACAAGATTCCTAAAAGATACCTTTTAACTGAAACTTGGCTACAAAATAATAGAACCCCAGGAAGAGAAAGTGGAAAAAAGAAGCAAGAAGAAACAGTTTTGGATTATTTTTGGTGATTTTTGGTTTTTTGGCTATTGGATTTAAATGACTAAAATCAATCGGGTGGTTGTTTAAAAGTGTTTAAAATGGCACTTAAAGGGAACTTTAAAAACAGAAATAAGATGCACAAGAAGGAGGAGGTTCTTTTGGCTTTGTATTTCAATTTTTAGAAATGGAGATCTGGAACTATGAGAAACATCAAGAAACACTTGTAGAACAAGAAGGTTGGAACAAAGAAGAAGCCACCTTTAATGATCAAGTAATTTTATGTGGGGAAAAAAAGGAAAGGGGAGAAAGAGAGTGAAAAGTTTAAGATTTGAAAAACAACCAGAAAAAAAGAATAGTTTGAAAAATAATTACAATATTAGGAAGCAACAGAAGAGAGGATCACAGAAGAGAGAATTAAAAGTAGAGAGACAAGGGGGCAAAAAGGGGAGGGAGAAGAAGAGGAGGAAGAAGGAAAGGAAAAGAAGTTATAAAAGGCAGAAACAAGATATAGACAACAGGGAAAATGTATAAGGATTGAAAGCCTATTTAGAGATAATGGGTGAAAATTTAGTTGAAAAGGGGATTCTGCAAAGGTACATAAGATAGTATTGTTTTATTAGAATTAGAAATAATTTTAGAAAATATGAAACAATGTATGATTAAAATGATGGATCAAATACTTATTGTAATGCAGCGGAATGTTTGTTAATAAATGAATGAAATAAAGTGAATGAGAGAGTGAAATTAAGAAAGGATGGGAACATTTTAATTTTTATTAATGATTTATAAAAATATAAGTGAAGAGAAATATGAAAAAAAAAAGAATTAATTGTGGAAAGTTTATAAGTGTTCACAAGAAAGTATGATATTCAATTGAAAAGAAATGTTAAAGATGTTAAGATTCTAACTAATATTAATGATAGAATTGAATTGGAATGGAATGAGTGTTTTATTTACTATTGATATATATGTATATGTATATGTATGTATATATGTGTATGTGTATATCTATCTATCTATCTATCTATCTGTCTGTCTGTCTGTCTGTCTGTCTGTCTGTCTGTCTGTCTGTCTGTCTATCTATCTATCTATCTATCTATCTATCTATCTATCTATCTATCTATCTATCTATCTTTCTATGCTTTTGTGAAAACCCAAATAAAATATATTAAAAAAAAGTGATTAAGTGAATAAGCAAGTAAGCAAGCAAACAAATAAGAAATGCACCTCATCACTGGACTTTTTATTCCAGGCTCTCACAGTGGACATCCCAGATGAAATCATAATCCCATATGAGTGGTCTGTGCCTTCCTCAATCTTGGGCCCTCTATCAGAGGCCTTGGAATTTAAAGGTCATGCATGGGATCTTAGCTGTTCCTAGCACTACATTCTTCTGAAAAGAGAACTCTGATGTCATTACTGGAATCTGTTTGAGCCACTGTCCCAGTTTAGGAGTCAAAGCCCCAAGTGTTCCTATCACTACTGAGATTATTTTGGCTTTTCTTTCTTTATTCTCTCCAGTTCCTTCTTCAGACACTTGTACTTCTCCAATTTCTCATGCTTCTTCCTGATGTTGCTGTCACTTGGCAACACTATATCACCACCACTGTCTTCTGGTCACTGTTTATTACCATGTTGTCTGGTTGATTGGCAGGTACCTGTCTGTCTAGATCTGGAAATCTCATGGAATTTTAATTCTCTTATTTAATTCTCTGTGGGATCTCCCATCTAGACTTAGGAGAATCTAGCCCATATTATGTACAGAAGTTCCTGTATACAATGCCACCTACTTAGCTGTGTACTTAATTATTCATTGTATGCTATTACAGCCTGCATTGTGTTGCACTGAGACTTCTCTGTATAGTCTGCACTTTGGGTCCTGCTAATGGGTGGATCCTTGCTTCTATGGATCTGATGCTTATTGCCTGTTCTTATGATGTTATGAACAGTGCCTCAGGACTGTCTTTTGTCTTTTAGTCCAGCCCTTTCCACTCAGTGTCTACCATCTCAGCTATATATCAATGGTACATCCCATGTCATAGAACTTTTTCTGCTTGATCTTTTTTCCACATCTGCTGCTGCCTCAGACATTCTTTCAGCAGCTCATCTTTGGGTGCCATCTCATTTATGTACTGCTGGATAATCTGAGTTTTATCCACGACAGTAACTTTGACTATCACAAGATCCTGATCATCCTCTTTCAAAGGTGTTGGGATGGAAACCCCTGTAAATTGTGAACTTCACATTAACAGTTTCCATGTCCAGCTCACTATATTGGCAAGATAACTGAAGACTAATAGAGCATACATATTGATAGCACAGATCTTGTTCTTCCCATAGAGCTGGTTCTTCAGGAGTTGTCTGATATTTTGGTAGCACTTAGATTTTGCTATCTTCCTAGCCCTTTCACTGGGGTTCTCTTGTGACTCTGGGATACCAAGGGATTTGTAACTCGTCAGTATGTCTGCTATGTGACCCACTGGTGGATAAATCTCATTAGTCTTAACTACTTTTCCTCTCATGGTTGCCATCCAAACATACTTCTAGTCTTCTAGTCTGAATGATATCCTAATGTCCTCATTGCAGATCCATGTCAAGTGGATCAGCAACTAAATGTCTTGTTTATTTTTGCATACAATCAATGTTGTCTATATAAAGCAGGTAGATGATGGTAGTTTGACTCTAGAACTCGTATCTCGTTCTTGTGATTAGCTAGTTGAGAGAGTTCTTGATGGCTCCATGTGTGAGCTTTCTTGAGTTGATTTGTAGTGTTGTCTTCCACAGTATAACTGGATTCTTGAGGGATGTTCTCAGTGTCCTGCTGATTTTCTATAGCATAGACCATTTGTAGATTCATGTATGTTGTACTGAGTCATAAGCATTTTTGTAGTCAATCTAGGCTGTGCTCAGATTGGTCTGTCTAGAGCTTGCAACTTGGGCAACTCTCTATATATGAGCAACTATGTTTTGAACCTCTGGTGTTGTCAACTATGAGCAACTATGTTTTGAACCTCTGGTGTATGCCTTTCTGAGCTGTGCTCATGTACTGCCCTGTATGGGTACAGTAGCTTGCTAGCATGCTGATAGGATTTTGCATGGTGTAGGTAGTTGGGTTATTAGCCAGTAGTTGGATGATATGTTTCCCTTGTAGGAGTCTTTTATGATCAATACTGTCTTTTCTTCAGTTAGCCAGTCTTCATGGGAGACTATTGCCAGCAGCTGGTTTATTTACAGTAGTTCATGTACTACTGTAGTTTCTTTAGCCAGTAAGTATGGACCATGTTTGGGCCAAGTGCTGTCCAACTCTCCATGTTCTTGATCTGCTGTTGGATATCTGCTACTTTGATGGTGACTGGTTCTTGTTCATGTAGATTTCTGTGGTGTCTGTCAATCCTGTGTACTGGTGTTATGTGTCTTATCTTTTCCCCATATGTTTTTTTCCAATACTGTTCATTTTCTGCTCTTGGTGGCTCTGCTGTTACTGTGTTAATGCACTGGAATTGGATAGTTCTTTGGGGAACAGGACATTTATTTTCTTAACCTCTGCTTCTCTAATATATCTTCTTAACCTGGAATTCAGTGTGGTGAGCCTTTGTTTAGCAATCTCAAGTGCTTCAGATTGACTCAGGCCCTTGTATTTTTCCAGTAGTGGAATCTTACTCCTAATCTTCATTCCTTTCTTTATTTCCACCAGCTGACTAAGTTCTCTTTGAGTTTCATTGATCTCAGCCTCTAATCTTATTTTCCTGAGCTGATATGTACTGCTGTTCTTCTTGATTGTGTAACAAAGGATCTCTAGGATTACATCATTTATAGCAGCTTCCTCTTTACTATGTTGAAGTGTTGGGTCACACCTGTTTCTCAGTTAATGTGCATGTAGGTCTTCTCGCCATCCATTGTTCTTGGATATACTTCATGTATCCTCTCTCATTATGTTTGCTATTGTAGTAGAGTTCCATCAATTCCAAGTTCTCTTGTCTCATCCATAGATTTGGTTTTTGTGTGTGTGTATGTATACCGTATGTGGGGTGGGTGTGTATGTGTGTGTGTGTGAGTGTGTAGAGAGAAAGAGTCATGTCACTTGTCTCTATTTTTTTTGCATATCCACTGATGAATAGCTAAATGCAATGTGTAAAAAATGCATGCATGCTTGTAAACTAATCAGATAGTTTTAATATTTGTTTGACAAGATAATTATTTATTCCTTGTCTTTCCACAAATTCCTTGTCCCCAAAGCAAAATTTAACATAATATACAACATTATTTATGTGGTATTGGATTAGGTGTATTGATGGCATTATTAGTTACTATTATACAAATGGGGAAGGGCCTCATTTCATTTTTATTTATTTAATTACACTTCTTAATTTTAACTGCTCATCTCCCTCAGTTTATCAACCACAAGTTTGGGGAGCTGAATTTTGAGTTCACTAAATGGGTTGTCATATAATAGATGCAGCCAATCCTGAAATATAGATTTATCAGAAGACATTCTAATGAGACCAAGAAACAAATAATTTGAACAGAAAGTTTAAGATCTGAGCCTCAAATATTAAATCACATATTTTCCCCCAAAAAAATACAACAAAGTATCTGTTTCATATGAAACAAACTGGGAGTACTCAGAATACTTAATACTTGTGGATTCAAGAGGCATTATTGTAGATAAAAGTAATACTAGACATTGGTGTATTGCTTTGCAGAATGCACTTCCCACAGCAGACAATCCTCAAATGTAATAGATTTCAATTTTCTGTATTATGAGTAGATTATAATCCAATGTATTTTACTTTCAGAATAACAACAACAGTAACATAAAACACATGTAAGTGATAATTGGAATTTAGACAGTAGTGACCTTTTTTTTACTGTTATACAGGATAAGGTTTTCTACTACTGTGTTAAAATACTTAACAGTCTGTTATTGGAGTATTTTTAAACTGAAGTTTCTTCTGAAATCAAGAGTTTGTGAGCTTTTTAGAGTATGCATATCTGATTAAATTGCAAAAGAAATGTCAGAATCCATCAAGTGTAGGAAGAAAAGCTTGACAAATCTCCAGTAGCCTAATGTACAACTGACAGAGCTTTGACACCAAGAGAAGTATCTCATTATCTATTAAGCTGAAGTTGTGTATTACTTTTTAAAAAAGAACCATCAATTTTAAAATGCTGATAATATAAAATTGTTATTCCCAGATACATGCACATTATTGTATCCTATCTCATTACATTAGAACAGCATTTCTCAACCTTGGCAACTTTAAGATATGTGGACTTCAACTTCAAGAATTGCTGAGCCAGCATTCTGGCTTAGGAATTCTGGAACTTGAAATCAACATTTCTTAAAGTTGCGAAGGTTGAGAAACAGTGCACTAGAACTTCAAAAGTAATGGAACTTCATTCAAATATTAATCACACGCAACACATTTACTATTTGCTGTTCATTGTTTTTAAATCCTTTCCAGTATCTTTAAACTAAATACTAGAATAAATATGAATTTTGTTCAGCCAGTTTGTCTTTATTAATTTTAAAACAAGACTCAGATTCACACATTTCTTCAGTCAGAATAAGATAGATAAGATTTTAAAAGGATAATGAAGGGAAACATGATATTAGCAAATAGATTCATATCTAATTAACTTTTCCCAGTGTTTGGTAGATTTAGCAGTATAGGAATGGATGCATGTTAAGATGCAGAGTTTCTGGAAGAAATAGGAC
The DNA here is from genome assembly GCA_033807585.1 of Hydrophis major. NCBI lineage: Eukaryota > Metazoa > Chordata > Lepidosauria > Squamata > Elapidae > Hydrophis > Hydrophis major. The sequence goes on along the minus strand of CM066328.1, from coordinate 391,213,288 downwards.
GTTGCTTACTTTCTTTACTCTGAACCAAGGCTGTCAAACTCAAAGCCTGGGGGCTGGATTTGGCCCATGTGGTACTTAGATCTTGCCCACAGGGAGTTGTCCTGGAAACAACGAAGGACCGGGTGGTGGTGTTTCTGCCAGAGAAAATGGGCTCCTGAGTTCCATTTTTGGTTGCCACAGCTTCCTACATCTTCTGCCAGTGAAAACAAAGCTCAGGAGGGGTGCACACAGCCTGTTTTCACTGGCAGAGAGCTTGGGCCACCTCAGGCGTCCTCAACAGGATTGATCTCAAGCTGGCCATGCCCACCCTGGCCACGCCCACCCTGGACCCCCAAGGTCAAACACAACCCTGATGTATCCCTCAGTGAACTTGTTTGACACCCCTGCTCTAAACTGTTGGCACTACAGCAAAATTTCTAAAAAAAACATGACCAAGATTAAAGTTATTTCAGTATCGTGAAAAGTTATAATCTTAATACAGTAAAGAATTCCAAAATAAGAAAGTCTGGAGTAAAATAAATTTTGACTGATATTCCTCCCTTTCCCCATTTCATCTACTTGTTTTCCATTTCCTGACATTATTAATGAAACAAAAGCAACTGGCATTTCTGCCTTTTTTTCTTCCTCCCCATTTATGTTGCCATCTACTGTAGGAAAACATATTTTGCTCTATGGGAGTCTTTGGAATGGGACAGAAGCAGTGGCTTGAACAGCCATTTCAGCCATGATAATAAAATGGCTCGCAGAGCTATAATCAAGAGGAATGAAGATAATATCATCTAATTTTGAAGAATCATCAGTATTCACAATCACAAGAACTTCCAGAAGCTGTTTCAAGTGCAATAAACCTGTAAAGAGACCAAAATTTGAAACATAGTATCATATAAGGATTAGAACAACCAGTGATTCATGTTCCTTGTTTTCAAGCATAAGGAGTGTGACTTTTAGAAGCTGAATAATCTAGATGCTTGTAAAAAGAACCAGTAGTTGTGGTGAATAATTCCTCAGTGCTCTTAGTTGTTACTGATAGTCTAGTCACCACCTTGTATGTAGAATTTTGAAAAATCTTGTTTATTATGTACGACTGACGAGTGAAATACAATAATAAATGAATCTAAGAATGGGGGTTAGTATTCTACATGGCAGGAACAATTTGAAAAAAAAGAAACAGATGTTAACTAGAAAGGCAAGCTTTCTACTGAGAATAAGAAAAAAAAAATGGGCCAATTTTAATATTGTAGAAGTGTTCCGTCACCTATATAAACCATTCAATCTTGGAACAGACTTTTCCAGAATAGCCAGAATATTTGATGGTGGACATTTTGCATATCTCTTTTATAAATTTATTTTAACTAAACTGATGGAAAGGAACTTCAGAGGAAATGTAGGAAGTCACTGAATTGGGTGGTTGTTGTTTTTAAGAAAAAGAAGCCATACCATGAACTAATTTATATCTATGTTTAGCCAAGTTGATCTTCTTTTGCTATGCTATTGGAAGAATAACAATTGATGGCTCCTGTTCTTTTTGCCGAATGTGGAGACTGAAGTGTACTTTCTGTTGTCCTGAAACAAATAGTCATGTATGTTTATAGGCATAAATATAAATATATAATTTATTTTAAAATGAGTTTGAAAATTCTGTCATTTTGGAAATGTATAATACATGAAATAATGAAAGAAGCTTCATTATGTCTAGTTCTGTCTTAAAATTAATAGGCAAATTACTTACTTTTAAACTGGATATGTATTTCATTAAGGATTCCCAGTCACAGATGGTTATGCACATTTTAACTTGGAATTCTATTTTATATATTTAATATGCATAATAAACATATCCAACATTTTTAGAGTGGTTTGGGCACATAAGGTTGTATATCTAAGTTGGCTGTTCTCCCATTTTCGAATTATGCATGTTCTAATACAAATAGGATTTTTTTTTTTTTTTTTGCATGCTTACAAAAGGTCTATCTTGGTGTAGTATTTTAGTTATTTTGGGTGAAAAGATATGGAAAGATTTTGGGGAAAAGTCAGATTTTGACAATCCCAGTCAAAATATGTTTATTTAAAATATTCAGTAGTACAAAATACACTGACATAAGAACTTAGCATTTCTCTTGGGAAATCAAAGTAGTGCATCATCACAACAACCCTCTGATTTAATTGAGAAGATAGGTAGATGAAGGTAAAGGTTTATTCTCCAAGCTTTTGGGTTGGTTTCAAAACATTTAGTTACTGGGCTAGGTAACATCTTCAGTGGAGTTTATGGGATGTCAGTGTCAGCGTTCTGATTATAAGGGTTTAGGTATGAGAGTGTAAAGTGAGGGTCTTGTGACAGGTTTTGTGATGAGTCAGCTGTGAGTCTTGTGATGGTCTTGTGATAAGGAGATTACCTCAGGTCACAGTTGTTTGGAGGTGAACTGCTGGTATGTGTGAATGGGGAGGAAATGGCATAAATTGGTTAAAGGTCGGTACTGTCTCTGGTTGGCTCTGTGGTTGATTTGGATTCTGTGGGGTTCCTAGGCTGGTTGTAGGTCAATTTGTTTGTTGATGGAATTGCTTGTGGAGTGCCAGGCTCATCACAAGACCAGTCACAAGACTCTCACTTGACTTAACCATAGCTAAGCCCTTATAAACAAAACAGTGACACTGACATCCCCTAAACTTCACTGAAGATGTTACCTAGCCTGCTAATGAAACATTCAGAAATCAACTCACAAGCTCAAAGAATGAATCTTTAACCTCATCCTACATCTGAGCTACAGATATTCGTCACTGTAGCAAAGATAGGTAGATCTTCAGTATACTGTATATCATCTTCTATGTTTCATATTTTGAATAATATTCAAAAGATGGTATATGGATCATGTTTCAACTATAAACATGGCTAATTGTCGGGCCCCATTAGTGCTGATAGATAAACTGAGCCCATCAGCATGTTTGCAAGAGCTGCTGAAGCCTGACACTTTATACTTATGGGATTGTTTAACTGCATCAGATGCATCATCGGCAGAGCGGGATGGTCGATGGTGACGAGAGGGGGACTCTGGGAAACTCTCTGTCCTTTTGCGGCTTTTGGAATCAACTGTAGTGCTGCAATGGATGATGGGGGGAATCTAGGTATATAGTTTACTCATGAGTAGGTAGGCGAAAGATAGATTGCAGAGATGGGAAATAATGGACATATTAGGTATAACTGGATGGTGACCTAGAGGGTAATTAAGGGGCTAATTAGCAGCAAGTACAGGAGATAGGAGTGTTTAGGTGAGTGTGTTTATACCTTTAAATGGCATTGGAAGGCAGAAGCTTCCAATGCTAACCTAGACCAGATTGTATGCAGTTCTTGGTGGATGGGAAATTTGTTGTTTGACATTAAATACCTTGAAACCTGATTTCTGCTGTTGTATGGTGGTTTGTGTGCAAATCTACGAGCTTTCAGAAGACTGGCTGAAACTAATTTCTATATTTATATTGATTTTCTTTTTGGGATTTTAATCTATATCAGATCTATTTCTGAAGTAACATTGATGGTTCATAATTACTTTCTGTGCTGAACTAGAAACAGGCATTTTGCAAACAGTTATAGACATTTATCATTGTTGAGTCAATATGTAGAACAAAATTTGTTGATTTCTTTTTTTTTAATCCATATGTATAATTTAAATTTTTACTACTTTTCACATTATATTCGCATCCTCAAATACAAATACGAATTATAAAGTCTATTTTAGGTACAGTGTGCATATATCTTTCAAAATAAGATGTTTTTAAAACATTACATCTTTTAAAACGTTTACTTGCTAACTGCTATCTTGTCATACATTTTAATGCCTCATTTAAGAAAATGGAAACTAGTTATATTCTATAAAGAAGAAGGTGTTAGAAAATACAATTATATCTGAGTAACAGGCACTTAAGTTTTTCTTGCTGTGAAACTCTAGGCTTTTATTATGCATATTAGATAGCTGATGTGAATATTCATAATTGTGTGCATATATTTATGTATGTCTATTTTGCTTTCTACCCCTTTACTCTACTGTCATCTGTTAATAAAACAAAAATTCAATAAAAAGTTATTAAATTAATTATTGACCAAGTAAAAAGGTAACTATTAACTTATGTTTGAAATGCAGAAAGAATATGATCCAAATGCTGTTCCAGAGGGAATACACTGTTGGGTAGATTATCCCCATCCACAAATTGTGGATTTTCATGGTGAAAAATAGACATAGAATCATCTGGTGTCCAATTTTCCATCTTTGTTTGAATGCTGTTATTGTACATTAAAGAGCTGCAGCTGAATTAGCTAATCTTAATTGCCTAAAGCACAGTGTTGTTATTATGCTCCAGAAACTTCTGAGATTTTTTTTTTTATGTAGTTATAATCTATAAATTCTTGACCATTCATGTCTTATTTTCTCTGTTTTCTGTCTTTTGCCCCAGTTAGCTATTTAGTTTGCTAATGTTTAATACATTTATTTATTGATATATTTCTACTAGCTGAACTGAGTAGCATTTTTTAATCTGAATATAAGGATTGATTCAGTGTGTCCTGAGAACAAACTAAACTAAACTGGAAGTTACCCACAGTAACTTTCTACATATGTTGAGAATGAAGCAGAATGTTGATTTCCTGACAAGTGAATTACTTCTCTGAGTGGTTCATATCATGGGAGTCTAAGTCAATTGATTCTTGATTGTTTCCTCACCGAGGTAGACTTCTGATTGGTCTATGTTGAAAAAAAATCCAAGAAAACCATTTCCTGAAAGGCTTAACCTTACACCAGACTGCTAATTTGTTCTTTGTATGGGCACCTTTCTAACTGATATATTTTGGAGAAATCCAGGAGAAGTATTAGGTGTTAGTGAGGCTGCTACTGATTTTTCAGATTGTCCTAGATTTTAATCAAATCTTTTGCAGTTATAATACATATTATCCACAGTTACAGGAGATGTTGTAGATGACAGTGGATTTCTGCAGTCATTAGGTGATTGAATTATGTTGAATATTTCTCTTTATTTCCATTTAAATGTTCCATAAAACATGCTTGTTTTGATATGATTTAATTGAAAAGTTAACTGTGTTTTTCTTTTTGGGAAAAAATGAGCTTGGTGCCTAGGCCACCAAAGTTAGCATTTTTTAAGTTAATTTAATTTTGAAAAAAAATATCATTTATCATTTCTTGATTACAAGTTTTGTTAAATAAAGGGCTTAGTTTTGAAAAGCAACTCAAATATTTATTTAAAACAATTAAGCAGAGAAGTACTTGGAATATCAAGTTGATATTTCAATGTATATAGTCTCCATAAAATCAGATATGTATATCACTGTAACTTTGAACTTACAAGAGAAGATAGCTGTAATACCATCAAATAATGATGTGAGAAGCCCAAATTATAAAGAATATTTTGAAAAAGAATGAAGTTTTAGAATTAGAAAAATCATTATTAAAACTATGTCAATTATTAGCAGTAATTGTATTATATTATCAACATGTCATGATGACATATCTTCCAAATTTAATAAAACATTTTCTCTATCAATCAACTGGACTCAAATATAAATTTGGCTTTAATACAAATTATCCAAGTGTATCTTTTATTCTTTAAAAGTTGTATTACATTTCACTGAAGAACCCTAAGTACAAGCTTTCCTACTTTGGGTTAGTGACAAAATGAAAAGAAAGAGTTGACAAGGAATGCAATAGATTCAATAGATTATGAAAAAAGTTCAACATATTTATGGATTATTTTTTATAGAAGTTAAACTAGGAACAAAATGACAGGTGTCACTGTCATCAGCCCTGCTTTAGAAAGAGATATGCATTTAAAGATCTTTCAAATGCCAATTTTATATAATATCATTACTGCATTTCATTTATACAAAATTTTATAGTTTATATATAAACTTGTTGCTCCTAAAATGGAAGAACTAATGGGAAAATCAAATATTTTGTAGTATAAGCTTGGGGATATAAATTCAGCCTCTTTGTGTTAAGGTTGCAGTTCTCCTGAAAGAGCAGATAAAGAACTAGGATGGCAGATGCAATGTTTTATGAAGGCTTATCAGAGTTCCCCTGGGAGAAAGTATGATATCTTCTCAACTTTTATTTGTTTCCATTATTGTATTTTTCTTTAGATTTTAATTGTGACCTTCAGGAGCTCAAGGAATTTACATATCTTACTGCCCTGTGAATTTGAATGGTGTGTGTGTGTGGGGGGATGACTTCTGTTCTGTACAGTCATTAGCATACTTGCAAGCGCCACACTGAGATTGCCAAAGCGCATGGCGATCTGATTGGCCGAGCGAGCCGCACTGATTGGGCCACTGCGAATCCCCTGCGACTGGTGGAAACTGATCACGGGAGATTCAAAGTGGTGCCATTGGCCGCGGCCGCCGTGGCCAGAGAATAAAAGCCACTGTTTTTCCCCTTGAATCCCGAGCCAATCTCGGGATCCAATAAAGAGCTGAACTAAGTCACTGATTCCAAGTCTCCTTCTGCGACGGACACAACACTGGCGACGAAGGTGGGATCTCGAGACTAATCCCCATCAAGCACATGTCCTGAGGAAGCGAGACCGACAAGATGGCCAGCATCACGCCACCTGCACCTTTTAACCCAGCTGCCGAGGACTGGGAATCGTACACAGACCGATTCCTAATGTTCCTCGAAAGTAGCAACTTGAAGGATGCAACCGGGTAGAAGAAAAGAGCCATTTTTCTAACACACTGTGGGCCCGCAGTGTTCAAGATGGCAAAAGCTCTCGCAAAACCTGGGGACGTGAAGGAGATAGACTAGGCCGATCTCAAGCCATTGCTCCGAAACCACTATGCCCCCGCCATGCCCACCCTCATCAGGCAGCACGATTTCTACTGGCGGGACCAGAGATCGGGTGAGAACATCAGAGACTTTGTGGCTGATCTACGGAGCCTAGGGGGCATGTGCGGGTTCTCGGACATGGATGAAGCTTTGCGGGACCGTGTTGTACTCGGGCTCAGAGACCCAGTCCTCCAAAGCCGTCTGATGGCAAAAGGCGACATCGCCCTTGCCGATGCCCTTGCCGACGCCCTCGCCGAAGCCACCACAGCCGAGGCAACCCGGAAATCGGTGAATCGAATGTGGAGAATGGACACCGGGGCGACCATCGAGACAGGCCTGGCGACTGAGGCCCACCCAGAAGCAAGCCGCCGAGAGACCACCACCCATCATGGTGACTTCCACTCCGCCTCCGACACCACAGATGAGGAAGAAGACATCCATCGACTCCAGATGGGACAAGACCGGCGCGATCGGCGGAATCGTAAGTCGGGACCCACATGTGCCGGATGCGGAGGCGACCACCCTCGATCGGAGTGCCGGTTTTTCAATGCGATCTGCCGACACTGCGATAAAAAAGATCACATCGCCTGAGTCTGCCGACTGAGGAAAGCCTACAGCCCCCAATGGCGAGATCACAGCAACCGGAGACGAGACGGCACCCTCCCCAGGGCCAGAGACCACCAAGCCGAAAATCGCTGGAACCGAGACGGACAAGGCCGACGAAGCGGCGAAAACCGTCACAAAGAGGAAACCCACCAGACGGTCGTCATCGGCCACTCATCAGGTGCAGACGCCCGAAAGATTTACGTGGAAGTGGGCATCGAAGGCGACCCATGCAAAATAGAGGTGGACTCTGGGTCCTACCTCTCCATGGTTGCCTGGTGAGAAATCAAGCATTTGGTGCCCATGATCCACAAGAGGGGTTTGGAAACCCAGAAATTAATCCTTAAAGACTACCAGGGGAACCGCATCCCGGTAGTCAGAACCGGACATTTCGAAGTGACTTCTCGAGACCACCCAGCCTTTTGGGACTACAGTGGTTCGCACCACTCGGGATCGAAGTCACGGGGGTCGACCACGTCACAGAGGTCGACTGGGAAGAGCAACTTGCATGGGACTTCCAGGAAGTGTTCGACGGTACCCTAGGCAAGTACCAAGAGCCCCCTATTCCCTTCAGCCTACAACCCAGCATCCCCCTGATATGCCTAAAACCACAGAGGGTACCTTTTGCACTCCGGCCCAAAATTGACAAGCAAATTGACAAGCTCATCAAACAAGGGGTCCTACAGCCAATCACGCCTGGTGGGAGACCCCCCATAGTCACCCGAGTCAAGCCCGATGGGTCGGTGAGAATCTGCGGGGACTATAAGGCCACCCTAAATTGCGCCTTACAACAAAGCGCCTACCCCGTCCCAGTAGTGCAGTACCTCCTACACTCACTGGGGGAAGGCAAGTTTTTTGCGAAGCTTGACCTGGCGCAAGCCTACCAACAGCTGCCGGTCGATGCAGAAACCGCTGAGGCACAGACCATAGTCACCCACCGGGGAGCGTTTCACTGTAAGAGACTCCAGTTTGGAGTCAGCGTGGCTCCGGGAATTTTCCAGAGCCTCATGGAGAGACTCTTGCAAGGAATTAAGGGGGTGGTGCCCTACTTCTACGACATACTGGTGTCAGCGGCCAACCAACAAGAACTAGAGGGTCGTCTAAGGGAGGTACTAACCAAATTCAAAGAGGGCGGGCTAAAGGTGAAAAAAGAGAAATGCCAGCTGTACACAGAGCGGGTCGAGTTCCGAGGATACCTCCTAGACTGGCACGGCATCCATCCAACCGTGAAAAAAATCAGAGCCATTAAAGAAGCCTCCCACGCCAAAGAATAAAATGGAACTGCAGGCATTTCTAGGACTGCTTAATTTCTATAATGTTTTCCTGCCCCAAAAGGCGACCGCAGCGGAGCCTTTGCATAGGCTTTTGGACAAGGCGGCCGCATGGATTTGAGGGAAATTTGAGGAAGCCGCCTTCAACAAAATCAAGGACCTGCTCACCCTGGATGCTGTCCTCATCCAATACAGCGAGATCCTACCAGCAGTCACATGTGATGCCTCACCTTTCGGCATCGGCGCCGTCCTCAGCCACACGCTCCCTGACGGAAAAGAAGCACCCATCGCCTTCTTTTCGAGGACCCTCACCAAACCAGAGGGAAATTACAGTCAGCTGGATAAAGAGGCCCTGGCTATTGTCGCCACAGTGAAGAGGTTCCATGAGTACATCTACGGCCACACGTTCACCATCATCACTGACCACAAGCTGCTGCTGGGAATCCTGGCAGGGAACAGGGCCACCCTGAACATTCTATCTCCTAGAATGACAAGGTGGTCCGAATTCCTTTCCTCCTATAGCTACCGGCTCACACACCGACCCGGTAAGACGATCACCACCCAGACGCCCTGAGCCGCACGCCGTTACCTGACCTAGACACCAACCCAGCACCCACGACAGCCACCCTCAGCATAGAGACTCTGCCCGATCTACCCATAACCGCGTCAGACATTGCCCGCGAGACTAATAAAGACAAGCGTCTGGCGCGGGTGTTACATTGGGTAGAAAAGGGGTGGCCGGAAAAGGACGACGATGAATCATTCAGGACATTCCAGAACCGGCAAACAGAACTCTCATTACAAAAAGGTTGTGTACTTTGGGGGGATAGGGTTGTTATCCCAGAAAAGTTACAAGGGAAGGTATTGGAGTTATTACATGAGGGGCACCCGGGCATAGTTAGAACAAAAGCCCTGGCCAGGAGTTAGGCCTGGTGGCCAAGGATGGATAAGCAGATCGAGACTTGGGTGGCAACATGCAAACATTGCCAAGAAACCAGGCGAGCCCTCCCGCAGCACCAATCCTGGAATGGGAAACCCCCCGGGGACCATGGTCCAGGATTCACATAGATTTTGCCGGGCCCACGAAAGGACATATATTCCTTATCACAGTAGATGCTTACTCCAACTGGTTGGAGGTAAGCAACATGAAAACCACCACCATGGAGGCCATGACCAAGGAACTCAGCAAGCTGTTCGCAACCCACGGCCTCCCAGATGTCATCGTGTTGGATAATGGGCCCCAATTTACCTCGCTGGAATTCAAAAAATTCCTAGCGGAATGGGCCATACGACATGCACTGACAGCACTGGCACATCCGGTGGCGAACGGGAGGGTGGAACGGATGGTTCAATTTATGAAAAAAACCATCCAAAAAATTGAACACGGGGAAATCCAAGAAAAAAATAAACAAAATGCTTTTTATACAACACATAACCCCGAACATAACAACCAACAAAAGCCCAGCAGAACTATTAATGGGCAGGAAATTAAGGTCCCCACTCGACAGGCTGCATCCCACATACAACCCAGAAAAATCCCCAAACTCCTCAAGCAAACACCAGACATTTTCACCAAGCAATGCAGTCTACGCGAAGAACCTTACCGGAGATCCACTTTGGGTACTGGCAACCATAACCCAGCTGACAGGTCCCCGTTCATACTGGCTGCAAACAACCGACGGACGAGCATGGAAATGACACATCGATCAGATAAGATCGAGAACAACTACGGGAAACACAACTGACACGCAAACAGACACAGACAGCCCCCATAACACAAACCAAGAGGGGAGGGAATACCCCGGGAACCAAAAACCAATAGAAAGAAACCAGCAATACTCACTGACAAGCAGCCAGCTCGAAGCCTCACCAGGAAGAAGCAGCCAGGCCAGCTCGACCAGCCCAGAAAGACCAGATGGGAGCGGCAACAACCGCAGCTCAACCTGCCCGGGTAGACTGGGAGGGAGCTGCGACGAAAGGCCTGGTGAGGCCTTCCAGGCGGTTCCACCGACGAGGCAGAGAGCAACATAGAACCCGACCAAACCGGCCGGGAGCTAAGCAACAACTAACCTGCACAGGTCAAGTAGGCAAGTACGAAGCCCTGTCTACTTACGGGACTACATTATGTAGGACCATACCAAGAGGGGAGGGGTGTTCTCTTCAGTCATTAACATACTTGCAAGCACCGCGCTGTGATTGGCCAAAGCACACGGCGATCTGATTGGCCGAGCGAGCCGCACTGATTGGCCCGCTGCGAATCCCCTGCGATTGGTGGAAACTAATCACAGGAGATTCAAAGTGGTGCCATTGGCTGTGGCCGCCGCGGCCAGAGAATAAAAGCCGCTGTTTTTCCCCTTGAATCCCGAGCCGATCTCGGGATCCAATAAAGAGCTGAACTAAGTCACTGATTCCGAGTCTCCTTCTGCAATGGACACAACAACTTCCTGACCTTCAGATCTCCTGTTCTGCTCTGTAGAGTTCCAGATCATATTTATATTCATTGTGCCTGAAGATACATAATTTGCTTTGATTCCTAAGTAAAACATATCTTTCTAACATTTATCTTCAACCTTATCATGACTACTTTGTATTGGCTTTTTTATTTATTTATGGAATTTGTAGGCTATCTCAAGGTGTAACTGTGGGCAACTTACAATCATCATAAAAATAAAACTTAAAACATGTTAGTACAAAATCCAAAATATAATAAAATAAATAAATAGTTGTCCAAGACTACTAACTAAAAATAGTTTAATCCACAATAAAATGTATATAAGATGTTCTGAACATATTTGGAATATATTCATCAAAGTGCCAATCTGCAAACTTACTCATGAAGCTGTTAATTGGAATCCAGCTGGTGAGAGAACATGAAAACATGAGAGGGACATCTTAAGATGTTCCCTTACCATAAAGACTTGAACAATCAATCCAGGCACGGATGGAAGCAAATGCATTTGGCAGAGAAACTGATTGCCTCCCTGTGTATAAATAGTGATGTGGAATGAGTTTAATCTTATATTCTTTTAGCTAGATCAACTATGAGATGATCTAACATCATACAGAGAAAATAAACTAAAAGACTCAAACTTTTCCCCCTCCCTCCCCTCCCCCTTCCCTAACCACTTCCCCTTGCCTTCTATTTTATGCTTTAGAGCAGATTTGATACACAATTTTTATCCTAAAATAGTAGAAGGCTTTCTTCTCAGTAAACTAATGGAAAAATCTGAGAAAGGGATGTTTGCAATAATTTCAATCAGGTTTGGATATCCCATAATACATTTAAAGTTCTTCAGTTCAAGTAAAATCTAAGGGATGTCATTTACTTTTATAATGAGTATATTTTTCAGATTCATATTTTATTCTGTCAGAGGAAAGGTCTGCATGATAAAGTACTTAAGCTGTTACTAATTGACACCTTGGACTCAATCTTGTGACCATTTCACATATTTAATGTCTAATATGCAGGGGTAGGATATGACGGGGTTAACTACCGGTTCGGGATTTTCGAGTTTCCCTGCACGCTGGGAGCCATGCACCTGTAAATTGTCATCAGCACACTGTGTGCAGAAAAAGAGCCTTTGAAATAGCCCTCTTTTCCTGCCTTTTTAAACTGCAGCTGTGCCTCTTTCGGCAGCTGAAATTGAAAAATCAGGAAATAAAGATCAGGTAAGAGCCCAGGTGGGCAGGTGGGCAAAAACATCAGCAGACATGTCTGCTGCTCTTCAGAGCTACCGGTTCTATAGAGGTAGACAGAACTGGTAGAAGCCCACCCCTGCTAATATGTATTATTGAAATTTATAAAGAAGTTTTAAATACATGTGTTGCACCAAAGAAACATAATATTTCAGTCCCCCCTAATTTGAAGTCAGTTACTTTGTAATTATTTTGTAATATAGCTTTCTACAATCTGTTGCCTCAAAATTTTCCCAAATTTTAAAGGATCATCCTAGCTTGGAAAGTATGGGAGCTGTGTCCAAATACACTGAATGACTTCAATTCATAATCTCTTTTTTTATATATATATAACTGCCTCTGTGCAATCAATTGACACTGATCTTAGCAATTATTCTTGAAGGTCTCACACTTTCCCCAAAGAGTTCGTGACTTTATTATTTTATAAATCAATTTATAAAATCACACAATGCATAACAATTCTAGACCGTTGCCTTATCTTGAAATACAAGGAAGTGTGGCTAGGATCCTTTTCTCAGCTTCAGCTGCTGTGCTAGTCTCAAGAAGGTGGGTGGAATATTATTTGCCACAAATAGTTGGTCAGACTGACATCCCAGTCACCTGTTTTTCAAGTAGTTGGCGTGGCTTTCACAGCTTTATTCTTTGTAATATATTTCATGGCTAAGGACTGCCTCACTCCTACCTTGGGTCAGCTTGCATCTGTGTCTTTTCAAGTACATTTTCCACAAGATGTTAGCATTATTATGTGACTGCACTTAGATGGTTTAATAAATATGATAATGGAGAAGAGAACATGAAAAATGAAATGATATAATAATAGCAATAACTTAGCACCAGGAAATGGAGTTTTTTCTCTTAATATGGGTAGTAATAATAGTTTTACAAATCCTCTCTTTGAAATTTGTTCAAGAGACATAAGATTGCTCCTTGCTGTCATATACATTCCACTAAAAGAACAAACAAGTTTTTCTGGCATGCCTATTTAAAAGAGAATAAAAAATTGGATTTTATTTAGAAATTTTTGCTGCAGGTGAGAAACTAGTTCACAAACATAATTTCATTTAAATAAGGACCACCTTTCAGATTTTTGTGTGATTATAATAAGATTTTCCTCTTAGTTCTTGATTCATTTTAATCTCCAATGCATACTTATTTTCAGTGCAAGTACACGAAGGGTATAGGTTGTTGGGGCTTTTGAAATATTATTTTTAACCACAAACACCTGTCTTGTGACTTATATTCCAGTTTCATCTGTTTCATACTTTAACCATTTTTAATAGCTGCTAAGTGGGGCTCTGGGGTTTCAGATTACCCACTCACATCAGATCCAAACTATGGGCAGGCTGTGAATGATAGCAGAATTATTTATCTTGTTGGATTAAAGAAAACCATAAACATTTATGGTTGACTGGAGATCTTTTGTAGACCTTTTGAATAAAGCAGGAAAAATGCACTTATTATTTTTGTTTTGATAACTAGAAAAACAACTAGATTATAAAAAAGTGAGCCTTTCAATAAACATAAAGAGATAATTTTATAATAGTACTTAAATTTTCTGCAAAAAATATCAGAATTTCCTCCTAGCAACAAGAAATTAAATGATTCTAAATTCCTCAAACTGCTTTTTATTACACATTTTAAAATAATTTCAGTCAATTCATAATTATTACCTGAACAAATGATACCTTAAATTCAAACACCAAACATTATTTTATGAGCAAACCATCTAATGCATAGTGCCTTTATAATTCTGTAATTTTAATCTTTATCAGTGATATAAACAAAAATTAAATATATTTTTAAAAACTAAGTATTGTATATTTCCCTTTCTGGCAGGTGGGATGATTTCACTTGAGGTGGAAATATAAAGCTAGATAGCATATTGATGATACCTTACCCCAAACTGTCAGATCACATCAAAAATATATAAATACATCCCTTTTGTTGATCCTTTAAAATTGTTATTTTAATTATAGATTTTCATTTGGGGCTTGATTTGGATAATATATACATTATATATAAAGTTGGAATAAAGAGAAAGGAAGCATACACGTTTTTGTATATGTATTCATATATATATTTATCAATACAAGATATTTTTGGAATATATTTGTTAGACCAAGAAATCAGGAAGCAAGGTGGTTCAAATGAATACAAGTTTGTTTTATGCTAACTCTTAAGCATCTATAAGAATATGAACTACTTAGTGGTCAAAGCAAATTGGTGGTAGATAAGAATCAATGGAATTCAAGATGGGCTGGATTAGATTGCAAAGAGATCTCAAGACTGATGACAATGTTCACTCTTCCCTTGGACTCAGCCTGATCATTTCCTACAATGCTAGATAGAGGTGGGCCATACAAATTTACATCATCTAATATTATCTGTCTGCCTGACTATTTTTAATTAGATTTGTGTAGCTCTCCAGCTCCCCCCACCAAATAAAACAACAAATATAAAAACAAGTATAAAAATTATAAAATACACATTAAGTGACAAATATTATAAACATGAATATAAAAACTCTAGTCAAAGAGAGAATAAAAATGCCTACCTCAGAAATGGAACCATCTAAGCATATCTTAAGTTTCCTCAAACCCCAAGCATCTGGCAAGTTTTGAGAGACTTCTGGAATGTCAAAAGGAATTGAATTAATATAATTTCAGGAGAAAGTATGACTCAAAAGCTGGGCACCATGGCAGAGAGAACAAGTTTTCTGGGAGCTACCAAATGAAGGTCCACAGCTAAATATACTTTCAACATGCCTACTCTGCCAGATTTAGTGGCATAGGCTGATGTAACCAGATAGAGATGGTATTGCTTAATTTGCCAGGGTTTAAAGATATATAAATGATGTCTCACCCCATAGAAATGGATGAATTCACCCAGCAGCCTCTTAAAGAGGAAAGAACCAATCTCCATAGCCAGGGGTCGATCCTCTTTCCCCAAGTAATCATGAACTGACTCTGAAAGAAGGTAGTGAACCAGCACAACCCTTGTGCTCCCTACTTCCAATCTCCAAAATGATGCAAAAGGATACCATGGTTGATACTATTGAAAATTGCTGTTAAGTCAAATAGGGAAAGGATGGATTCATTACTGTCCCCATTCTACCCATGCCAGAGATCATTCAAAACCACAAACAATGCTCATTCCATTGCATTCCTGGGTCTGAATCCTGACTGAAAAGGATCTAGAGATCGAGAAGCTGTCATGCAACCACCTTCACCACCATGTTGCCCAAGAAAAGGAGGTGAAATACTAGATAAAAATTGTCCATTTGATTGTGTCCAGTGATGGCTTCTTGTGGAGAGTCTTCTTTAAGAGGCAAAGTAATAACTCTCTCACTCAATGATGAAAATTATCTTGAATGCATTTGGGTCAATATTAAAGGGGAGAAAATGACATTGCCATAGGTCTATACTATAGACCACTCAACCAAACAGAGGAAATAGATTATTATTATTATTTTTTTGCTAGTCATATAACTAAGGTATGTAGGAAAGCATATCACAATAGTAATGGGGGATTTTAACTACCCTGACATCAATTGGGAGACAAATTCTACACCAAGTGGAAGATCCAACAGGTTCCCAACAAACCTAGCAGACAATTTTGTTTCCCAAAAAGTAGAGAAGGGAACAAGGGGATCAGCCATATTGGACTTAATTCTCACTAACAGAGATGAAATGACAGAAGGTGTTGAAGCTTCAGGAACCATGGGGGCAAGTGTTCATGCAATATTGCAATTCAACATTATGCAAGCACAAGTAGAACTAGAGTCTTGGATTCAAGAGAGCTAATTTCAATAAAATTAGAGAGAGCTTGGGAAGGATTCCATGGATGAGAATCCTCAAGGGGAAAACAACTCAAAAAGCTTGGGAAATTTTGAAAAGTGAGATTATAAAAGCCCAGTGTAGCACAATACCAATGAAGAAGAAAAAATAACAGCTCTCAAAAGAAACCAGCATGGCTGCATAAAGAACTCTCTGACAAATTGAAAGACAAAAAGGACTAGTATTAAAAGTGGAAAGGGGGCAAATAACTAAGGTAGAATATCAGCAAATAGCCCGAGCCTGTAAAGATAAAGTGAGGAAAGCTAAGAACAAAGGCTTGTGACAAAAGTAAAAAAAAAAAATAACAAAAAAAGCTTCTTCTAACATGTTAAAAATAAGAAAAAGTCAAGGAAACAATAGGTACATTGCTGGGAGAAAGTAGCAAGACAGTGACAAGCAACAGGGAGAAAGCATAACTATTTAACTCGTTATTTGCATCTGTCTTTAGGGAAAAAACAGTCCAACCTATCAAAAACAGCACCACAAAAAACAGATTAGGAACACAAGTTAAAATAGAAAAGAAAATGATAGGGAAACACTTGTCTACTTTAGATGAGTTCAAATCACCAAGTCCAGATGGATTACACCTCAAGGTTCTGAAGGAACTGGCAGACAAGATCTTAGAATCACTAAACTATATCTTTCAAAGTTCCTGGAGCACCAGGAAACTGCCAGAGGACTGGAAAAGAGCTGGTGTAGTTCCCATCTTCAAAAAAGGAAAAAAAATAGATCCAGGAAACTACAGATCTATCAGCCTGACCTCAATACCAGGGAAGATTCTGGAAAAGATAATCAAGCAACGAATCAGGGAACACTTAGAAGCAAACAAATTAATAACCAAAAGTCAACATTGGTTTGTTAAAAACAGATCATGCCAGACTAATCTTATTGCATTCTTTGGCAAAGTGACAAAATTAGTGGACCAAAGGAATGCTGTCGATATAATTTACTTGGACTTCAGTAAGGCATTTGATAAAATAGACCGTAACCAGAGGTGGTATTCAGCAGGTTCTGACCAGTTCTGGAGAACCGGTAGCGGAGATTTTGAGTAGTTCAGAGAACCAGCAAATACCACCTTTGACTGGAGATTTTACAGTATTCTTCCCCTGCCACACACGCCAAGCCACACCCACAGAACCGGTAGTAAAATTTTTTGAATCCCACCACTGACTATAACCTACTACAAGATAAAGTAGAAAAATGTGGGTTAGAGAGCATTAACTCCAGATGGATTCATAACTGGCTGACCAACCACACTCAATGTGTAGTCCTCAATGGAACTGCATCTACATGGAGGGAAATATGCAGTACCCCAAGGCTCTGTTTTAGGCCCAATATTCTTCAATAATTTCATCAATGACTTGGAAAGGAGAGAAATGGGGAACTCATCAAATTTGCAGATGACACCAAGCTGGCAGGAATAGCCAACACCCCAGAAGATAGGCTTAAGATACAGAAGGACCTTGATAGACTTGAACATTGGGTGCTATCTAACAAAATGAAATTCAATGGTGAAAAAAGTAAGGTTCTCCATTTAGGTAAGAAAAATCAAATACACAGATACAATATATGTGGTACCTTGCTCAATAATAGTAACTGTGAGAGGGATCTCGGAGTCCTAATGGACAACCATTTAAATATGAACTAGCAGTGTGCAGCAACTGCCAAAAAAGCCAACATAGTCCTAGGCTGCATAAACAGAGGGATAGAATCAAGATTACATGAAGTGTTAATACCACTTTGGCCTTGATAAGGCCACACTTGGAATACTGCATTCAGTTTTGGTTGCCACAGTGTAAAAAGATGTTGAGATTCTAGAAAGAGTGCAGAGAAGAGCAACAAAGATGATTTGGGGACTGGAGGCTAAAACATATGAACAGGAACTTAGTATGTCTTAGTTTAATGAAAAGAAGGACTAGGAGAGACATGATGGCAGTGTTCCAATATCTCAGGGGCTGTCACAAAGAAGAGGGAGTCAAGCTATTCTCCAAAACCCCTGAGGGCAGGTGTAAAGCCCAGACTCTCTCCCCTGCAGATAAACTTTTGCAAACTGGATATTTCAAACGGAATTCTTTATTGAAAAGAAAAATATCCAGATGATGTTCAAAGCAGGGTCTAGTATACCTCCAGGCACGTGGGCTTAGATAAAGGGAGTTAGAACCTATCCCCTTAGTCCAGTGTGGATTTCATCAATATGAAGAAGCAACATGTTAATTCTCCCCCTTTTTTTCTGGGAATGTAGTTGAGAAGAGCTTCCCAGGAAGTTTTTTTTCGGAACAGGAATTTTTATGGCCCCTTCTCCTCTTACTATCTCTCCAAGAGGTAACAAGTTTCCAGGCATCTCGGCTCCAGTCCCTAGTTGTATATCATCAATTTATACAGATTCAGTACAAGAATTAAGATATTCAGGTTACATTAAAAAGGATTACTTATATCAACCCCCCCTTTTTCCATTGAAGAATGGCAGATACATGGATCTATTGCTCTCCTCAAAAAATTGAAAAATCTGGACTTCCAGTTTGAGCTTCTTCAGTGACAGACCGAAACCTCATCTCTGCAAGGCTTCGATCCGTGCTTGCCGCTGGAGCGCCCCAAGCCGGCTGGTTTGGGGGCTAAGCCACCTTGTAGAGGTGATGAAGAGGGGGAGAGACTGCCAGCAGAGTTGAGGAGAGCCGCATCTCTCCTCCCCAGCTGGCCATTTCTCCCTTTCCTGAAGGCGGTTAAGCGGTGGTCAGAAATGGCCACCACAAAGAAGAACTCAATTGTAAAAGAATGTGCAGGAGGAAGATAAGAAGATAAAGTTTTGGTTGACCGGGTCAAACAGAAAAAGCAACAAATAAGGTACCCTGGAATTGAAACTGTTAAAAAACAATAACATTGTTCCCTAAGAAGATTTTTAAGCTGTGAAGGAGAGAGAAAAGGGAAAAGATTTGGTTTTCTCCTTTTCCTATACTGACAGCTAAGAGGCTTAAGCAAGAAATTGGAAAAAAATCCACTTTGACATCAATAGACATTTAATGCTGAAAATAAACAGTCAAAGGGATAATAAAGATTTCTGGATAATTAAAAGCTTTTGAAGACAGGAAAAGAGAGAGGAAGAATAAAAGGGCAGGATCTGGAAGGGAGGAGACTGCCTGGAATTAAAAAAGAACTTACAGCAAAATCTCAACAAGACTTCCAAAAGATACATTCTAACTGAAATGTCGCAACAAAAACCCCAGGAAGAGAAAGTCGAAAAAGAAATAAGAAGATATAACTCGGGACTATCTGGATTACTTGATGATTTCTGGATTCTTGGTTATTGTTTTGAATGACTAAAATAAATTGGGTGGTTGTTTAAAACTTTTTAAAATGGCTCCACCTTTAGAAGAACTGAAAATGGAACTTAAAAAGTACAAAGAAGATGCACAAGAAGGGAGAGGTTCTTTTGGCTTCGTATTTCAGTTTTTAGAAATGGAGATTTGGAATTATGAGAAACATAAGAAATGCTTGCAGAATAAGAAGATTGTGACAAAGAAGAAGCCATCTTTAATGAACAAGTAATCTTAGATGGGGGAAAAAATGGAAAGGGGAGAAAGAGAATGGAAAGTTTAAGATTGGGAAAAACAACTCCCCCCTCCCAAAATAGAGTGAAAAATAAGTATAAAATCAGAAAGCAACAGAAGAGGGAAATGCAGAAGAGAGAATTAGAACTAGAGAGACAAGGGGGTAAAAAGGGGAGGGAGAAGATGAGAGGGAAGAAAGAAAGGAAAAGAAGTTATAAAGGACAGAAGCAAAATATAGAGAAACAAGGTCTATTTAGAGATAATGGGTGAAAACTTAATGGAAAAAGGGATTCTGCAAAGGCACATAAGATAGTATGGTTATATTAGAAGCAGAAATAATTTTAGAAAATATGAAACAATGTATGATTAAAATGTCTGATAAAATAGCTATTGTAATTCAGTGGAATGCTTGTCAATAAATAAATGCAACAAAAGGTATGTTTAATGATTTATAAAACATATGTGAAGAGAAATAAGGGAAAATTAATTATGGAGATTATATGTGTTTTTCAGGAAGTATGATATTTAATTGAAAAGAAGTGTTAAAGATGTTATGGTTTTAATGATTATTAATGATAGAACTGAACTGGAATGGAATGAGGGTTTATAATTACATATATTTGCAATCTTTCTTTTTTTTAAAAGAATATAGTGTGTATTATAAGAATGTGCCAAGCAGAATTCTATTGGAAGTTATGTATTATATTGAAGGTCATAAACTTAAGGTATATATTGAAGTTTAAATAAGAGTTGAATGGATGTAATTAAAATATATAAAGCTGTCATACTCCAATTAATAACTACAGGAGAAAAATAGTTTAATGAGAAAAGATAATATGAAATTGAAACAGAACAGACAAAAGTATAAATATAATGATTTGTATTGAGATGAGATAATCAAAATTAAATTGAGAAAATTAAAAGAGGGGAAAAACTATATAGAAAATGTAGAATAGTATAAGATAAGGAATAGTACACAAAAAGGAGCATGAATTTGAACTTTGTGTCTGTATAAAGAAGTTCAACCCGGGACCATGCTATTTTCAAAAAAGATGTTTTACTTGTATTTTGTGTGTGAAAACCCAAATAAAACTTTATTTTAAAAAAATTGAGAAATCCACCTGGAAGACATAAATACATTTACAACTTAGGATGTTTGTGAGGGTATTTCAGGTGGAACTTCCATAGTAATGTGGGGGCTTTTACATGTTGTTTGGCAACCCACTCATTTTCTGAGGAGGGAAGGTGTTTCCAAGCTACTAAATATTGTGTTGATCTACGATGAGTGTGTGAGTCAAGGATATCTTTAATTTCAAAATAATGTTCCCCATGTACCATAATGGGAGTTGGAGATGTGGAAAGGGGGGGGGAGGTGTCTAACTTTTGAAGTGATCTCTGGTTTGAGTAGACTACAGTGAAATATTGGATGAACCTGTCTAAGTATCTTGAGGAGAAGGAGCTCTACTATAACAGGGTTGATGATTCTGGAGATGGAAATGGGCCAGTTTCTTAGAGGGTTGCAATGATTTTAGGAACTTTGTAGATAAATATACACGGTTCCCAACTTTGAATAGTTTGGGTTCACAGCATTTTTTTGTCCACTTGAGCTTTAGAAGCTGCTCTAGCCTCTTGTAAGGCTAGTCTGAACACTCCTTAAGGGAGGGAATTTCAGGTTCCTTGGTAGATAGCTCTGTCATGGGGTTGAATTCTTGTCCTGTGGCTACCTGGAATGGGGTGAACCCAGTGCTACTGTGAACCAAGTTATATGCTGCCTCTGCAAAAGGTAGAAGGTCAGTCTAATTGTCCTATTGGTAATTAATAAAGCATCATAAATATTATTCTAATATGCCATTAGCTCTCTCTATCGAGCCATTAGTTATGTTGTGGTTCACCGGCAGCAGTTGCGGATGGCTGAGGTCTTGGAGAGCGAGGGCTCAGATGAGGGGCCTGCGTGCGATGCAGAGATGGGGCCAGGACCATCAGGAAGTGGAATGCTGCCTTCGGAGATTATGGAGGCTGGCAGCAGTGATGAAGAGGTTCCCAAGGAACCTGTGCCCAGTGCGTGTGTATGCAGGGCTGTTTGAAGGAAAGAGCAGCTGCAGAAGCACAGGCGACTCGAGAGTAAGGCTGCAAGGTAATGGCCCTTCCCTTAAGAGATAAAAGCCAGCTGAGAAACTGGAGTTCTTTGCAGGAAACAAAGAAGTTTTTGCACTCAAACCTTGTGGATATTCAGAATATCTTGGTTGGTGTTTGGAGACTCTTTGTGTTTGAAATATTTCTTAGTAACTTTATTTAGTGTTCTTGGCAGCCTTGCAAAACCTTGGCAAGGCTCATTCTTGTCAGAGACAATTAGTTTGAAGCAGCCTTTTAACCAGGAAGGAACGGAATTTGTAAAGAATCATTAAAAGATTTTGCTGTTTCCTCTGTTTCATGTTTGTTTCCTTGGAACAAGGTTTGGGTCAGAACAAGTTTGGGGGTGATTGGAACAGGAGCCTAATAGGTTTAAAAATGCCTGCCAAAATGTGGATGTGAATTGTACACTCCTATCTGAGATAATCCACGGAGGCGATAAATATGTATTAAAAACATCTTTGCCAATGCCTTGGCTGTTGGGATTTTTTTTTTTTTTTGAACAAATTTTATTAATTTTTAAAGACGTACAGAACATAAAACATAAGAGCATGAAACCTTTTTTCTGAAAGTTATTTGTAAATTTTAAACAAATAAAACATTTTATACATCATTAACACAACTCCTTATAAACATATATCCTTTCAAGTTCCTCATTATTTCTCCCTATACTTTTATTCAATTATATTTATTTTCTATATTTATCTATTTTCTATATTTTTATTCACTATACTTATTTTTCCTTTCTGGATTCCTTTATTCTCTTCTATCTTTTATTCTCCCTTGTCCTTTTCTAATATTCCTCCAAGGTTTTATTAGCTCAATCAAGCGTAAATACACAGAAACACAAAACATAAAAACATAAAAAAACCTCTTTACTGAAAGATGCTTAGTCCCGGGTTAAAACTCTTGGTACAGACACAAATTCAAATTCATATTCATTTTGTATACCATTCCATATCTTATTAGCATTTTCAATTTTCTATATAGCTTCTCTCTTTTAAATTTTCTTAAATTTATTTTATTTATCTCATCTCAATTCGATAATATTTATTATTCTTTGTCTGTTCTATTTCCAGCTATCCGTTTATCTTTCTTCCTTAAGGAAAACTTCTCCTGTACACTAATTGGAGTATGACGCCTTTATCTCTTTCCCCTACATTTATAATACTTAATATATAATACATAGCTTACATTGGGATTCTGTCTGGTACATTCTAAAATTATACAACATTATCAATGCTATTATACAATACAATTATACAATATTATCAAATCTATTCATTAATATTAATATTCATTTGTATCTTAAACACTTAATACATTACTTTTCAGTTAAATCACATACTTTTATGGGAACACCTACTTTCCATAATTTTCCCCCCCACATCACATCTTATAAATCGTTATTTCATTAAAATGTTCCCCCTTCTCATACTAAATCTCTCATTTCACAAAAAAATTCATTAGGAAAATTAGTCTAATCATTAATGTTAACAGTCATTTATATCTTAAGCATTTTTCCCATTTCAATTAAATATCATGCCTTTATGGGAACACTTTTGCTTTCCAAAATTATTCCCCCCCCCCATCACATATCTTAAATCATTGTTTCATTAAAGTATTCCCCTTTTCTTAACAAAAATTTCACTAAATTTATACTAAATATTTTATCACATTTTAAATTGCATATTATTTCCAATTTTCTAAGATTATTTCTAAATACAAATATAAAAATACAATCTTGTGTACCTTTCCAGAATCCCTTTTTCAATAAAATTTACCCATTATCTCTAAAAGACTTTTGTTTCTTTGCATCTTGCTCCCCAACCCTTAAGGCTCCTTGTCCCTTCCTTTCTCCCTTGCTTATTCTTCTCCTTGTCCTCTTTACCCCCTTGTCTCTCCACCTCCCTTTTATTCTGCTTTCTTCCTTTCTGTTGTTTTCTAACATAGTATCCCCTTTTCACCTTACTCTTCTCTTTTTTGGTTGTTTTTCCAAGTCTTAAAGTCTTCTTTTCCTTTTTCTCTTCCTCCTTTCCTTCCCCGACCAAAGTCATTTGTTCATCAAAAATGGCTTCTTCTTTGTCCCAGTCATCCTGTTGCAAATTCAGCTTTACATAAGTACAAACTGCCATTTCTAAAAATTGAAAAAGAGTACCAAGAGCGTCCTTCCTTTCTTGCTTTTCTTTTTCATATTTTTGGTGTACAAGTTTCAATCCATCCACAAGTGATGCCATTATAGAGAGAAAAAGTTTTTCCAAACAGCCACCCAAGTACTTTTAATCAGAGATAATTCTCCGAAGTTCCAAAATCACCAAACAATTGAAACAAGCTGTTTCTTTGAAATACTTTATCCTTCTTCACTTTCTCATTCTAAGGTTAAGGTTTAGTCACAAAGTTCCATTTAAAATATATCTTTTAGAAGTCTTATTAATGTTTAATAACTCTTTAAAATTCTAGGCAATCTTCTCCTTATTTTCAAATTTTGCTCCAATTTTTTTTCCTTTCCCTTCCCACTCACAGCCAAAAAGATTATTTTTTTTTCCCAAAATGTTCAGAAATCCTTATCCCTTCAGCATTTAATTACCTCCAATACAGGTTTTCCAATTTCTCTTATAATTCCATCTGCTGTCACGTTAGGAAGGAGAGTGAAAAGAAAAAAAAAACTTTCCCTTTTAGGATTCCATTCGCCGCTTGTAACTCTCTCTGGAAACAATGTATTTTTAGCAACTTTCAAAATTCCAGGCTTCTTTCTCTTGCTTTATCCCAGTCCAAAAACCACTTTCACAGCTCTTCCAGCTTTCTTCCTCCTGCACCCTCTTGTCCGGCTGCAGGTTTCTTCGTGGCGGCCATTACTGACCGCCGCTCCTCTGCCTTGGGAAAAGGGGGTTTTGCTGGCTGGGGAGGGGGTCTGCGACACCCACAAACCCCTATCTGGATCCCCCCTGTCTTCAGCTGCCTCTATGGGGCAGCTATATCCCCCAGATCTAATCGGATCAGGGGAACCTTGGCAGCGAACGCAGCAGGGATCGCGCAGTATCGCGAATCCCTGTTGCTGCTGAAACTTCGCAAACCGGAAGTCCATTGGCTGTTGGGATCTTTTGGCAGGGTCCAAAATGACTCTGTTTTGAGGGCTTTTCGATCAGTGAAGGGGGTCTTCAAAGCAGTGGCATTGGGCTGTCATGAATCGATTGAGGTTCCTCAGCTCTGGGACATCAACATTGTGGAGGGTTATCATCCATCTGGTGGCAAGTCCTCTAGGGCTAGGGTGATGACTCACACTTGGGCCCCTGGGTCGGGAAGTTCCATCCATATTCTTGAATATAGGTGAGGACTTGCACCAGGAAGGAAAGCAATTTCTGGGAGTCCCCATCAAATTTCACCCCCAAGGGTGGGATCTTTTTCTGCAGTTGTAAGTCTCTGGGTTGGCTGGGGTTAATTCCCTGCTCTGGAGTGGCAAGAGGTTGGATACCTGGCACAGCTGCTGGTTTTCTGGCTTGGTCCATTACTCGATCAGTCTCAGCTGGATCAGGGCTGACATCTCGTGTTCTCTTGATTTCTGGTTCACTCGCTCTCCTTTGTTGGTGACTTGGTTCATCCCATACATTGAGGTTCTCCAGGGCTTCACTCATGATGGTGGTCTTATTACAGACTGACCTGTTATTCAGTGGAAGCAACCAAAAACCAGGGCCACTGAAAGTCTGTTGACACCATCAGAACTGAGATCAAGGAAGTGGAATGTGGTACCATTAAGAACTATAGTTCCCTGGTCTTTAAGGGCAAGCCATTCCACCTCTCCCACCATCTCTCCCCCGACTAATGCTATCATTATATCCCCTTCTATTACTACAAAACAGCCCATCCCCTAAACCAAGACCCCAGAGATTCAGGACTATGAACCTCCTAGTGACTTCATCCCACACCCCTGGAAGGGAAATTTAAGCAGCGTACAGCACTCTAGCATCAACATCTCTCAGCACCAATATAGCATCCCACCCTTACCACTTCACAGACATATCCCCCTCTCATATGCATACATTCAAACAACCAAACATGCATATAATCTAATATCTTTCAGAATGTAGATTGTGAAATGTGTTTTTATTATATATTTTGATCACAGACAGCAATAATGTATTACTATAATCATCACTTTTATCACAATTGTTCCCTGATGTGAGAAATAGATTACTAAAATATATTTTTACTGAAATATTGTTTGAAGTAGTAAACATTTTTTTAAATTTTATCTTATCATGAGTTCTTTTAGCTAATTCTTAGAATATGTTGATGGTAGAAATAGACTTAGCATCTGATTTTTAGTATCACTTTTCTAGATAGTAAATTGTTTGCTTTGAAAACTTCTTTTTTAAAAATAAATAAATAAATGTTTTAAACAAATGCCTTGACAGGGTGTGATATCATATGCAGCAGCGTGTGCTTTATTGGAGTAAATGTGTGTAGTGCACAGACAATGAGGAGAAAGCTACCAATACAATTTTCAATTTTAATGATTTTTTAATTAAACTTTTACAAATGCAGAGCTTCAAAATGCATCTTGTATAGATTTCAAGGATCACTAGGTTTCTTTATGACTTTTAGTGACTCTTAAAATGAATCACTTGTGACTTTGTTCTACTTATCCATCAGCACAGTGAGTCTACCAGATACCTCTTATAGTTATCTTATCTTTTTACCAAGTACCAGTATATATTTTAAAGCTTATTTATTTCTGTTTATTTTTATTTCTCTAATAAATATGGAGTAAGTGAATTGCTAATTGCTGATCCTTTATTTTCTGGAATAACTACAATTAAAACAATACAGAAGGCACGTATATCAAACTAATTTCATGCAACAAAAGTTAATCTTGTGTTTATTTATTTTAAATAATTTCTAATAACTCCCAATAGAGTCTTTGTAAAAAATGTTAGAAGAACAACAGCATCAGAACAGAAACAAAACTATGCCTGTACAGCACAATTTTAAGGCTATTATGGAACCCACATTTAGTTTGGACAAAAGATGTCATTAATAGTACTGTTTTTAAGAAGTTACAAAAAGTTAAAAGGATAAGTCTGAGGAAGAGAATTTTACAAAGTGAGGCCTACTACAAGTAGAAAGCCTCCCACTTTGCACCCTAAATAGCTCAGAAAAGCAAGGGTTCTCTTATCAGCCTCCTTCAAAATCATCAAACTAGACAGGTAACCAATGCAGTTTCCAAAGGTGTTATTCTGCACTGGCAGGGTTGATCTGCCAGTACTCCTGTTGCTGGATTTTGTCATAGCTATAGCTTTGAGGTTGTCTCCAAAGAGCAAGTGGCATGTTGAGGCTGTTTCAATGAACAGCATGTGGTCTAGATGGGTGGTGATTATAGCATGAATAGCTATTGCGAGGGAATCTTGGTGAAGTAGGATTATACTGGCACAATATACTGCCAAGCTGAAAAGTCTAAAATGCTTCTCTGTGTAGTCAATAGTTTAATTATTGGTTCAATAATTATTTTCTCTGTAAATAAACATTTATTCAACTTGTAGGGATTTGTAGAGATTCAGTCCAAATCTGAATTTATATTAAGAAATCTAAATTTCCCAGCAACATGGAAATTATGCAGAATAACTCAAATGATTAAAATAAAAATAAAAATAGAGTAAAAGCAAATAGAGTAGAGTCGCAGGTTTTCAAGAAGAGTTTGGACCATTTAAATGCTAATTTAAAATGTGGTATGCATAGGAATATATTTTAGTAGTTTCAGAGGAAGTTGAATGTGCTTAGAAAATTTTAAGATGCAGAAGTGAGCCAGTGATATTCCTGAGCAGGGAAATGAAGAAATTAAGCATATGCCTTCCTTTTTGGATTGAAACTTCCAATCTTGAGAGCACTTTTCCAAAGAACAAATAGTTTTTAAATGGATTTTTAAAATATTGCCTGCTTAACTGCATCCAAAAAGAAAATATGTACCAATATAAGATAGATGATGGATGTGGAATAAAAAGTAGCAAAGGTTGCCTTTTCAAAGCAAGTAGTCTTCAGAGAATACTAATTTGACAAGAAGTGAGTATGCAGTATTCAGATAATGATAATAAATAATGACCAATTATTTAAAAGTAACCCCCCCCCCCTCTCTTTCTCTCCAACCACCTTCCCAGATTGTTGTTGTGGAGAAAGAAGTATTAGGTATTTTTGTTGTTTTGAGTTATTCATAAAACATAATAAAAATGGGATATAAATAAATAAAATATTAAAATGAGAACTGTGGTATTTAGTCATTTGTATTTATCCGTTCTGCAAAGATACTAGCTTGAAATCAAATTCATAGTACCAGATACATATTTTTATGACAGTATATATTACAAACAATTATTCAGTGATAGAGAAAGAAATTTGGTACATTCTAGGAGATACATTCTTATAAAGTTTAGTGCTAGTATTGAAAACAGATTGAGCTACCTAATGGAGCTTCGTTTACAGAGAGATGAAAAATTGCCCATAAGAAAGGAAAAGGGAGAATTGCCCCTCAAAAGAAGGGATTGAATCTTACTTTTATAAAAAGCCTCTGGGAAAAAGCAATACAAGACAATAATTTGTTTATTTAAGACATTTAGTAATTTTAATACAGCCACTCAAGTTTTATCAAAATCTGTACAGCTCCCAACTAAGAGTTTAAAAAACCCATCAATATATCATATGAATGTACATCTGCGTTTGGATGTAAACAAAATACAGGGGCTTATCATCTAAAATAAAATCTGAATCTTTAATTTATGTAGGAAATATGCCATCAATCTGTATGTGAGTAGGCATTGAAACAAGATTTTTTGTCATATTCACTTCATTATTTTTTTATTTACATTTATCCATTTGTGATTCAAAAATTCTAGTAATTCAGAATTTCAAATATGGGTACAACATAGCACAAGTATGTTCCTTGGGTTATATGTTTCTGTCGTGTCCGCAAAAGGATGCCAGGAGTCGGTGACTAAGTTTCAAGCTCTTTATTTAACAGTTGTGAACCGAACCGGCGAAAAGGAAAAAGCCCGCGGCTTTTATCCTTTTCGCTGCGGCGGCCGCGGCCAATGGCAGCGATTCAAGTCTCCCGCTCTTGGAGTGAACCAATCACGGGAGACTTCAATCGGGCCAATCAGCGCGGCTCGCCTGGCCAATCAGAAATCCCCGTGCTTTAGCCAATCAAAGCGCGGGGATTTCAAGTATGCAAATTAAGGACAGAACACCCCTCCCCTCTTGGTATAGTCCATCACGTTGCGTAGTCACGTAGGTAGGCGGGGCTCCGTCTAGTCCTACTTGACCTGCGCAACTCAGTTGCAAGCTGGATTTCGGCTGGAGCGGTCATGTTTTTGGCTGCTCCCTCTTCTGTGCGAACCGGCTGGATGATCAGGCCGGTTCTTTCTCCGTGGCTCCCACCTGGGCCTACCGGGTTGGTTGAGCTACGAGTTTCGCCGCTCCCGCTTGGTTTCTCCGAGTCGGTTGAGCTGGCCAGGTGGTTCTTCTCCGGTGGGGGATTGCGATGGCTGCGTTCCGGTAAGTACTGCTGGTTTATTTTTTCTTGCGTTTGTTTATTCGGGTATTCCCTCCCCCCTTGGTTCGTGTTTTGGGGGTTGAGGTCTGTTGCTGTTCGTGACCTGAGCTGGTCAATGTGTCGTTTCCAGGCTCGCCCATCGGTGGTTTGGAGCCGGTACGACCGTGGACCTGTGATTTGAGTGATGACGGCTGGGATCCATAGGGGGTCTCCCGTCAGATTTTTCGCATACACCAAGTCACCTGGGGCAAAGGTCCGGTATTTTGTACTTGAGTCTGGGGGTCGCTCCGGGTTATATGTTGGGTGTAACCTGTCGAGCGGGGACCTCAGCTTCCTACCCATCAGTAACTCGGCTGGGCTTTTGTTGGTAGTGGTGTTCGGGGTGATGTGTTGTATAAAGAGGAGTTTATTTATTTTGTCGTTGATCTCCCCGTGGTCCATTTTCCGGATGGTTTTTTTGGTAAATTGTACCATCCGTTCCGCCCTACCGTTCGCCGCCGGATGCGCCGGTGCTGTTAATGCGTGGCGGATGCCCCTCTCCTCCAGGAACCTCTCGAAGTCGAGGGAAGTAAACTGGGGCCCGTTGTCTGAGACGACGACGTCTGGGAGGCCGTGTGTGGAAAAGAGTTTGCAAAGTTCTTTGATAACGGCCTCCGTGGTAGTGGATTTCATGTCGCTTACCTCCAACCAGTTGGAGTAAGCGTCAACTGTGATCAGAAAGGTATGCCCATTCGTGGGACCGGCAAAGTCTAAATGGATTCTGGACCAGGGTCCCCTTGGTGTTTCCCAGTCCAGGATGGGTGCTGCGGGTGGGCTGGGTCTGGTCTCCTGGCATCGTTGGCATTTGGCTACCCATGCCTCTATCTGCTTGTCCATCCCTGGCCACCAAGCGTAACTCCTGGCCAGGGCTTTAGTTCTGACGATGCCAGGATGCCCTTCGTGCAGCATCTCTAAGACCCTCCCTTGCAACCTGTCCGGGATGACCACCCTGTCACCCCACAAAATACATCCCTTGAGTAGTGAGAGTTCAGTCTGGCGGTTTCTGAATGTCTTAACGGATTCGTCACTGTCCCTTTCAGGCCAACCTTTTTCCACCCAATGTAAAATTCGCGCCAGACGCCTGTCCTTGATGGTTTCCCTGGCAATGTCTGACGCGGTAATGGGTAGGTTGGGCAAATTTTCGATGTTAAGGGTGTTTGTCGTTGGTGCTGGGTCAGGATCAGAATCTGGTAAAGGCGAGCGGCTTAAAGCGTCCGCGTGCAAAATTTTCTTACCTGGCTTGTGTAACAGTTCGTAGCTGTAGGCTGCCAGGAACTCGGACCACCTTGTCATCCGGGGTGATAAAATGTTCGGGGTGGCTCGGTTTCCTGCGAGGATGCCCAGCAACGGCTTATGATCTGTCACAATGGTAAACGGGCGGCCATAAAGGTATTCGTGGAATCGCTTAACGGCGGCAACTATAGCCAAAGCTTCTTTGTCCAGCTGGCTATAGTTCCGCTCCGGTTTAGTTAGAGTCCTGGAAAAGAAAGCGATGGGCGCTTCTCTTTTGTCGGGGAGAGTATGGCTGAGGACAGCGCCGACGCCGAAAGGTGATGCGTCGCAAGTGACAACCAAGGGCAAGGTTTCGCTGAATTGAATCAGGACGGCGTCGGAGGTGAGGAGGTCTTTGGTTTTTTGGAAGGCGGCTTGCTCTCGTCTCCCCCAAGTCCAGGTTGCCGCCTTATCCAGGAGCCTATGCAAAGGCTCCGCCGCCGTAGCCTTTTGGGGTAGGAAAACATTATAAAAATTCAGCAACCCTAAGAAAGCCTGTAGTTCCGTTTTAGACCTTGGGGTGGGGGCTTCTTTGATGGCTTTCACTTTTTTAATTGTAGGGTGAATGCCATGCCGGTCTAGCAGGTAGCCCAAGAATTCCACTCGCTCTGTGCATAGTTGGCATTTTTCTCGTTTTACTTTAAGTCCCGTTACTTTAAATTTTGTTAAGACCTCCCTGAGTTGGTTTTCTAATTCGGCTTCGTTTGGCGCCGCCACTAATACGTCATCAAAATAGGGCACCACCCCCTTGATGCCCTGCAGTAAACGTTCCATCAGGCTCTGAAAGATGCCTGGTGCCACGCTGACTCCGAATTGGAGCCGGTTACACTTGAAGGCCCCCCGATGGGTAACGATGGTCTGGGCTTCCGCTGTTTTTTCGTCGACCGGCAACTGCTGATATGCCTGGGCGAGATCGAGCTTGGCAAAGACCTTGCCCCCTCCCAGTGAGTGCAGTAGGTGTTGCACGATTGGGACGGGGTAGGCGCTTTGTTGCAACGCGCCATTTAGGGTGGCCTTATAGTCCCCACAAATTCTCACGGACCCGTCTGGCTTGACTGGGGTCACTATAGGGGTCTCCCATCGGGCATGGTCTATCGGCTGTAACACCCCCTGTTTGACGAGCTTGTCGATCTGCTCGTCAATTTTAGGTTTTAGGGCGAATGGTACCCTCCTAGGTTTTAGTCGCTTGGGGGGAACCCTAGGGTCTAGGTCAAATGAGATAAGGGGCCCCTGGTACTTGCCCAGGCTACGTTGTCAGGATTGGGACTGCCAGGCAACAGGAAACTTGCCCAGATGGCTTCATTGTTGAGGTAGCCATTTTTATTCTCCCTTTCCTGTGGTTTGTATCATTTACTTATCATACTTATCAACAAGGTTTTTTACATTGTACACCTTTGATTTTATGTATTGTTTTATTTGATAGTTGTTAAGATGCTGAGTTCTCTTCAGTGAGATTGGCAGCTATATACATTTGATTAATTGATAAATTAAATAAATGAAAGATAATAAAAAACTAAAAAGGAAAACAAAACAGAAGACAGTCTCTCCAACATCCAGATTTTATCTCTGCCGTCTCCAAGAAGGATAAAACAAAATGATGCCTTTGTGAAATCCTGTAGAAATACTGTTTGTCAGTGTTCATTCTTTGTTCTGTTCTTCCTAATTATCCAATCATGGAAACGATTAATATGTTTGAATGTCACAGATTATCTTAAATTTCTTTGCAAAATAGGATGGTGAGGCATTCAGTACAAGGAGACTTTGGGTTATAATAGCATAGATTGGGACTGGGATTGCCCCCACTGAGCAATGTGGTTATAAAGTGTGATGTCATGTGATTGTGTTACTTAACAACCACAAAGCCAGGCAGTCCCAGTTGCTGTCATAACTCCAAGATGTAGGAGTCATTAAGCAGAAGAGGTAGATAAAGAACATGTGAAGGGAGTGCCGTGAGAGGGCAAGACAGGGGAGGAAGGAAAATTAGATATATTTCCTGCCTTGACTTATTTATAAGAATAATAAAGGCAGGATAATCTATTTAGCAAGGTCAGGAGCTTTGGACTACATTAGTGATCCATTCTGAGTACTGGTATCCTCAGGATATCCATTGACTCCTCAGAATATCCATTGACAGAGGCTTTTAGTTCTCTTTTTCTTAAAATTGTCTCTCCAGTGCCTTGCTTGTTTAAATGGAATGAGCAATTAATGCTAGTAAGACAGAACAGTTATAACTTCCATTGCTTTTTTGCTGGTTGGTTGGTCAACAGCAGAAAAAAGGAGGAGGAGGAAAATGATGGAGACTCATGAAGGGAACGAGGTTCTTTGAAGATGTGTTTTGAAGGACCTTGTGAAATCTGGAGATGATATTGAGGGGGAGATGTGACACACTGTACATAGTAAATGTAGCACTGTATGAATAACATTACAGAATAGAATAGAATAGAATAGAATAGAATAGAATAGAATAGAATAGAATAGAATAGAATAGAATAGAATAGTTTATTGGCCAAGTGTGATTGGACGCACAAGGAATTTGTCTTGGTGTAAATACTCTCAGTGTAGATAAAGAAAAGGAACATTCGTTAAGAATCAAGAATCATAATGATAGTCATAGGGTACAATCAACAATTAAATCATACTAGGAAACAGTCAATATCAATCCATAAGGATACAAGCAACAAAGTTACAGTCCTACAATCACAAGTGGGAGGGGATGGATGATAAGGAGTGATGAGGAGATTAACAGTAATAGTGTACCCTTTGTAAATAGTTGATCAAGTGAAATTACAAGTGAAAGCATATGATATCTGTGAAAATTTCAAATGAGATGGAATTAATTAGGAACTGAAATGAAGTAAAGTCCCATTTCTTTCCTATGTAGACATTGATAAGATATACATATTAAAGAGATATTAGGATCGAATATGATTAATTCTGACTGGTCTGTCTTGTGATTTGTCGACTTTTGTTTCCTTGCCTAATTGACTTCCTATGTTTTGATTACCAATTGATTAATTTATGCTTGCTCGCATTACATGGAACCAAATTCAGGCCAGTAAGCCCAAATGTAGTTTGCCAAGATATTGACAATAACTCTGTTTTTAAAATCTTAGGCAGAAAGTGTACTCTCAAAGTAAGCTAGCTCTTACTGTAAATTCATATCACTTCTACTTAAATCAGTTTGATCTGTTACTAATTGTTTGCCAGTTTCTATTCTTTATTGTATGTCATGATTACATTAATATTGTGTTATGTACATTTATGTTATCAATATCTCATTTTAAAATGACCTGTGGGGTTAAAAATTCTTGTTTGACTATATGTGTGACTGTAATTCACACAACCGTTTTTATTGCATTCCTGTACACCATTTGATGTACCAGGCTAAACACAACTCACAAAGCACACATGACAAACCATTAACAATTAATTCCCATAACTGTGTATTTCATGTTCAATATTTATTGCCCATCTGGATTACAAAAATCAAAGTCATTAAGAAACTGATCATTTTTTCCAATAGTACAATTTTAGAATATGCAGCATATGATCCCACTCAATAAAATACATGGGTGATATAATTATTTTTGTAGAAGACTTAGCTTAAAGCAATTTACCAAATTTAGAGCCAGAGAATATTTTAAATTAGGGTTCCATTTTAAACTTAATATTTAATAGCTCTGCTTCTCCTGTATTTTTATTCTGTAGGTAGAGCCATTTAATAGATGAAATACTGTATAGCGTCAAGATGATTAATATGAAAAAGCAACTCTTGAACAAAACAAAACAAACAAACAAAAAATCACAGGAGCAGAGAAACTAAGGAAACAAAACCAAATAGACAACTCTAGGTAATGCAAGAACTGTTTTATAAAAGATGTAAGGATAATAAATAGGATTTCTTGACTTTGAGTTTTCTGCTTGGTTTTTCTTTAGCTCCTGAATTGTTTTTCTACCCTCTTAGAAAAGGATTTAAATCCAGAGGGTGAACCTTTCAGACAAACTTGACTCCCAGCAGCTTTCTCTCTCACTCAGTTTAAAATTGTCTTCATGTAGAAAATTCAGTCCTTAACTGATCTAAGAATTTATGGCAAATTAATCCAGATAAAGCAGAGGCCCATTTAATTATCAAATTCTCCTTTCATTTGAGAAATGGCATGTTTTGTTTTTCTTCCATATTGTGTGGGATTCCCTTTTCCTTTTAATTGAAGAAACACTGCTTCCCTGTGCTTCGGGTCTCCCCTGCCCTGCTTCCTTTTGGACAATAACAATGGATCACTTGCATGTGGTGTTTGATGCCTTGCATGATGCTAACATGCAAAGGCAAGTTCCAGTCTGCATGCTGCTTAATGAATGTTTTTCCCCTTTCTCTCCCTCCTTGTTATGTGCTTTCAGAAGACAACTATGTGGAAGGTGGGTGATTTCTATATTATTTTTTAAGCTCTGTTCTTTCCTTGCATATCCCTTCTTTTTAGTGTTTTGCCTCTAGGTTAGTGTTTATAATGATACATCTTATCATTAAAACGGTAAGTTGATTTTGTTCTTTCATTATGAGAGTGTTGAAATCTTAAGATCATGGTTCTGGATATTTCCCTGCTACCCACCCTTACCTGCCAACTGAAAATTAACTGCTAAAAATGCAAATTATATCTAGGTTTAATTGGGAAATAGAAGTCAAGTACCACATATTTATTTGTGCTCTATAAACTTATTAAGTGGACTTCATGTACAGGTTGCTTTAATGCATTGTAACATGATAACCAAATGAAGTCCAATTTTATATTCAAAAAATTCTAATCAACATATGTCTCAAACTATGACAACAATTAAAAAACTGTCCGGGATATGCATAAAAAAATATATGATTCCTAATTTTTCCCTAATAGAATTGGTCATACTATAAGTTGCTTTTGAAATTGCATTGATTATTTAAAAAAAAACACATTATGATATGGCATTAACTTTGTCTTCATAATCAATGCATTTAAAATTACAAATCACTACATAGTAATTCAAAATATATGATAAGCCTTTCTTATAAGCATGGAGTTCAGTTTTAACTTTGACATTAAGGAACTGCTTCAAGAAAGAGGAAAGGAGAAACTTCCCTTCTACATTTCTAGAAACTTTCATGACTGCATTTTTTTAATGGAATCAAGCAGAGGAAAAACAATAAGAACAACAAAACTGTATTCACTGCATTCTCTGTGGTTGCATGCCAACATTTTGGATTATTGCTTATATTACTATGGTTAAGAGTATTGCTAATACTATTGTATTGAGGGGGTGTGATTTAATTTTATTACCTTACATGGCAGGACATTATCCATATTCAAGATAATGGATCATATTCTCAAATTATTCACACTACTTTCTAGTTTTGCAAGAAGGGCCATTCATTTGTTTATCAGTTTATTAATGAAATTTCATTTTTCTTATTAATTAGATGTATATTCCATTATCTTTCCATGAGTGTAGCACTCATCTGTTTTTAAACAAAGTCCCTATGAACAGGTTATGCTGAAAGATTGACATTTTTAAAATCAGTCAAGACTATGAATAGTCATGAACCTGAATCTCTCCAATCCCAGTTTAACATTTGAAATAATGTGTTTACAATGACTTTCAGTTGGCATTGAATTTAATTTATTCCAATATCATAAAAATTGATAAATATAAACGTTGCTTATTAATAAGCAGCATATCTTTAACCATTGCCTCTTATATACCACTTCTCTCTCACACATAATAAGGACTCTTGAGAATCTGATGTGGTCTAAATTCCTTCAGACTGTGTACAATTTATTTTATTGAAATGGCAGAAAAAACAGACTTGCTTTAATAAATATTTTTAAGAGCATCTTCCAAAGCAAATAACAAAAAATAACACATAATCCTGCTAAGTTAGTATATTGGTAAGTACATTTGTAGCCAGTAAAACATCTATGAGTATGCATAGATTCTGTAACTTTATGGAAAAGTTACAGCAGATTAGTGTTTTGTTTATCTGATGTTTAGAGGGAATCTGGTGAGCTACCTACCAAGGAGAAAACAATATCCACCATCTGTTGTGGTCTAATTGTATTTTCCCAATTGTGTTGCCCAGGCAGGAAGCAAAGGAGAGAAGGAACCCTTCTCTTGTGGACTATCAAACATACCATATGGTTCATAAGTTATAGAAACAGAACCACTCCACTTCAGGAGAATGGCTTTAATTGTTATTGTACTATGTCCTAAAGAAAGATGTGGCAGTTTAAACAAAACCATGCCAACTATTTAATGAAAGGAAAGAACTTTGAAAATCCAATGTGGCAATCATGGAAGCTCATGGAGAATCAGCTGGTTTTTCATTGCACTCTGTGTGGTCACTTCAGTAAAGAAGATTAAGGATTTTTTTTCCTTTAAGCAAGACTTTTTAATCTAATTCGTAAAGAGGGAAAAAATAAGATACATACATTAATATGCATTGCAGAATAGTGTCTGAAGCACATTTGTGAATATGCAGAGCCAGATATATATTGATGTCTACATATTCTCTCACTTATTGTAGCACTCATGTCCATGCGCATTTCTTCATATGTAAGCTTGCTTACTATATAATCTTCCATTTCCTTCTGCTACCTTGATCAACATGTGTATCATCTAATGAAAAAAAAAAATCAACAAAGGAAAGATCAGAACTTAAAACCTCCTTGTGGTATAATAATTACAGGTAATTCCTGATTTACAAACCCATTTTAGACCAGAATTTCCATTGCTAAGGAAGGCAAAATTAAGTTAGCCAAAATTGACCTTTT
This sequence comes from Hydrophis major, assembly GCA_033807585.1. NCBI lineage: Eukaryota > Metazoa > Chordata > Lepidosauria > Squamata > Elapidae > Hydrophis > Hydrophis major. The sequence goes on along the minus strand of CM066328.1, from coordinate 391,175,744 downwards.
TTGGCCATGATTATTAAGTGAATCATTGCAGTTGTTATAGGAGTTATATGGTCATTAAGCAAATCCAGCTTTCCCCCATTGCTTTGATTTGCTTCCTCTGACTTTGCTTGTCACAAACCAGCTGGGAAAGTAGCAAATGGGAATCACTTGACCCTGGGATGCTGCTTGTTTGTCAAATTTCTGAAGTTTAATCATGTGACCATGGGAGGTCTGCAATAATAGTAATTGCAAAGACTGGTTGTAAGTCACTTTCTTCAGTGCCATTGTAACTTATAGGCAATGACTACCTCACTTCCTATTTAAATTGGCACAATTAGCAAACAAGTCAATCTGTTTAAGTACAGGAGGACTTTGACTTACTTACTTTGACTTACTTACTTTGACTTACTTTAACTTTGAGCCCAAAATTTCTATCTCTATGGAAAAGAAGTTGTTAAGTAAGTTTTGCCCCATTTTATCACCTTTCTTATCAGAGTTGTTAAGTGAATCACTGCAGTTAAATGAATCTGGTCTCCCCAGATGTGCTATGGGTTTGGAGAGGAATCCTGGCATTGGATCCCACATCCTAGACCATATATAAATATCTGTGATTCCATTTTTGGTGTAACAGTGCTGGAGCAGAGGGCAAGGCATGGGAAGGAATCCAGGGAAGCACTGATTCTAAATGAGTCAAAACCTTCATGGTAATTCAGCACATCCAAGAGTTGGATAAAAATTATGCAAACCCCTACCAATAAGCAAAAAAATAATCAAACAAATGGTTAAAAATGGCAAAAAGATGGTAAATTACACTTCCTGACTTTTCCTCTATCAGCCTCTTACTAGCAACATACTGAAAATATTAGAGGCTTTGACATTCAGGTTATCTGTGAGGTCAGGCAGAAACTGCTGTCTTAATCAACCATCTGCATTGGTTGATTACAGAATTTACATCCTAATTAAGTGATTGTTTTTAAAACTGATTAAAAATCCATCTAGAGAAGAAAAATTAGGTTATATACTTGTACACATTTTACTATGAACTGATATGAATGAGATCAATCAAAATTCTTCATACCTAACTGTGTATAATTGCAGATATTCACATGCAGCAAATGTAACATCCAAGTAAAGTGTTCATGGCCTAATATCACAGTGCATAAACATTAAAAGTTGATGCATGTCAAAAACTGATCAAGATTAATACACCAAAATGATTTCTATATGTAAGACAATGAAGCCCATTTTAGCTTTTTCCCTAAAAATCATTCTTTTGTTTTAATCACAACTATCCCTGCCTTTAAGGGATAGGGTGGCTCAGTGGCTAAGACACTGAGCATGTAGATCAAAAAGGTTGGTAGTTCAGCAGTTTGAATTCCTAGTGCCGTATAACAGAGTGAGCTCCCGTTACTTGTTCCAGCTTCTGCCAACCTAGCAGTTCGAAAGCATGTAAAAATGCAAGTAGAAAAATAGAGACCACTTTGGTGGGAAGATAACAGCGTTTCGTGTGCCTTTGGCATTTAGTCATGCCGGTCACATGACCATGGAGACATCTTTGGACAGTGCTGGCTCTTCAGCTTTGTTACGGAGATGAGCACCACCCGCTACAGCCAGAAACAACTAGCACGTATGCGTGAGGGGAACTTTTACCTTTACCTTTATCCCTGCCTTTGTCTGATTACATTTATAACAACTATATATTTTCTTCAATATACTCATTAGAAATACCTTTCTTTCATCCTCATTTTTGATAGCATTCTCTTACATGCACTTTTTAAAAAATTGTCTTGCACCATTTTATCAGGTATCTTTTTCCTACTTCTCATTAGAATAACACCACGTACTGTTGTGGTACTTGGTGTGAAGTAGAAGTCTCGGCCTAAAGAAGCTCACTATTTTAAACAAACCTCTTTTGCCCAAGGCAGTTAATTTAGAAAACTTAGAGGAAGAAGCTTAGAGCTTACAAAACCTGGAGATCTTTGTAATTTCTTTGCTTTACAGTTGGCAGTCAATTGTTGTTTAAGGCTTCATTCTTGTCACCAATACAGTTTGTAATCTAGGCAAATTATATCTGGGAGTCTTCCATCTAGTCCAGTCAAGAGGTGAATTAATGATCAAGTGTCTGGAGATTTGAGCCAGATGTGAAGTCTGACTCTATAACACAGTTCTCTTTATTTATTTGCAAGCAGTGTCTGTATCACCTTTCCTTTCATTCTCTTTCCATCCATTATGTTTAAATTCGAAGACAGGTTAATATTTTTCATAAAGGGTTTGTACCATTTCTTTCTGTAATTGTTCTACATTCACTTCAGTTTTTTCCATGTTTCTCTTTCTTTCATTATCATTTATTTTCAGGATTAGTTTTTATACTGTCAAGTAATAATCTGTTCCACAATCAGATCTTCTCATCCCTTTCGTACCCTCACCGATTCTGTCTTTTATCATAAACAACCAAATTAATCATGCTTTTACAGTATAAGTATGTATAAAAAGCACATATTTCAAATTGGTATTAGAAACACATTCTTTTTGTTCACCAAATACAGGAGTCTTCGACTTACAACAGTTCATTCAGTGACTGTTCAAAGTGATAACAGCTCTGAAAAAAGTGACTTATGACTGTTTTTTACACTTACAACTGTTGCAGCAGCTACATGGTCACAGGATCAAAATGTAGATGCTTGGTAACTGTTACATAGTTATGATTGTTAGTGTCCCAGGATCATGTGATCCCCTTTTGTGACCTTCTGATACGCCAAGTCAATGAAGAAACCAGATTCACTTAATAACCATGTTACCAACTTACCAACTTCACTGATTCACTTAACAACTGTGGTAAGATAGGTCATAAAATGGGACAAATTCACTTAAGAAATGTTTCATATAGCAACAGAAATTTGGGGCTCAATTGTGCTCATAAGTTGAGGACTTCCTGTGCTAGAGAGTGTTTTACAGCCCTCTCTAAGCGGTTAACAGAATCAGCATATAGCCCCCAACAATCTGGGTCCTCATTTTACTCACCTCGGAAGGATGGAAGGCTGAGTCTGGTGAGATTCGAACTGCCAAATTGCAGGCATCTGGCACTTAGCAGAAGTCGCCTGTAGTACTGCACTCTAATCACTGCAACACCATGGCTCTGTAATCAACATTCTTGTTCGTTCTGGGCATCTAAATGGCTCTTTAATTTCATTCTTCTTGTTTCTAGCCCATTGCTTCATATCATGTATCCTTATTGCATTCATTCAGAATTTTTCAACATATCTCTGCAAGTTCTTTCATCCTTCATTGAATCATAACATGCAACATGCATGCATCGTTATAACTTGCATAATCATCAATGTAGGACTTCTGAATATTTTACTCCACTGATCACTGATTATGGCTTTGATCAACCAAAAAATTTCACATTTTACTGAATAAAATAAAGACAATGTAGCAAAGTTGGTAGGTTAGTTGTCCTCGTGCTGTATGCAACAATCCCTACTAAGAATTTCATTGCACACAGTAAGAAGTATTCATATGTTAATGCTTCATACATACTTAGCTGTTTTATTTTAGATCATTACACTTTTAAAAAAAATCCACTTTAATATTATTATGGTCACAGACCAATGTGCAGGTTTATGTAGTTAACAGATAACACAAGCAATATAAAATTCAGATACAAGAAACTAATATTCTTAAAAACCATATGAATTGTTATGCTATCAAGTGGAATAAGAGTAATATTGTCAGAATAAAATGTGAGAATAAATTCTGTTATTCATAATTCCATTTATGACAGGAAACCTAGTATATTTATTCCTTTATTATTTATTTATTTTGTATAACCACCCATCTCAATTGAGTAATTCTGGGTGGTGAATAATCATAAAACCAATTAAATAATCCATCACAGAGTCCTTCACATATTTGAAGGACACCACCAGATCTTCAGGGTCTTCCAAAAGACACCAGGGCTGGGGACATCCTAATCTCAGGAGGGAGCATGTTTAAGAGGGCAGGCATTATGTAGAAAAACACAACTCCTGGTTCCTGTCAGCTGACATTTCTTGATCCTGCTGGACTGGATTCATGAAAAAAAAAACTGGAAAAAGATGGTTCTTCAGGTAACTCAGTCCTAAGCCATAAAGGACTTGGGTATCAATATCTAGAATTCCATCTGAAAACCAATGTAGCCCCTGAAGAAAAGATGATACACGTGCTGAATAGCTGACACCATTTGTAACCAATGCAACTTCCTTCTGTACTGGCTGAAACTTTCAAATGCTCAAATGCTCATGAAGAGCATTACCATATAGAGCACATTGCAGTAATCCAAATTGGAGGACATGAGCCCTCTGATCCAGGAATCAAAGCAACAGGTACCCAGCCCAAAGACCCCCTTAGCCACAGCAACCATCTGCTGTTCCAGCAGGAATCGTGAGCCCAAGAAGGTGCCCAGATTGTGCATCATGCCCATTTCAGACAGGCCCAATAGAGATGGAAAGCCCAAGAACCTACAGCCACTCCATCTTGCTTGGTTTGAGCCAAAGCCCTTTGTGCCCATCCAGTCTCCTAGAGCCTCTAGGCCCTGGGACAGAATTCTGTGGCATCACTCAGACAGCCCGGGGGGAAATACGTTGGGTATTATCAGCATATTGATGATACCTATCCCAAACCTCAGATCGCCTCACCCAATGGCCACACGTGGATGTGAGATAAGAGGGAAGAGACAATCAAACTCTGTGGCACCCCAGAAAGCAGAAGGCATATGCTGTACCTCTTCATTCTTATCATCATCAAATGAAACAAACCTCAGAGGGAGGAGAATCAGCACAACACTGTGCCATCCATTCCCAATTCCTGAAGCCAGTCCAGAAGGATACTATGATTGAAGGCTGCTCAGAGGTCAGGAACAGCAAAGATGGATGCACTGTCTCTATCAAGCTCCTGCCAGAAATAATTTAGGAACACATCAACACTGTCTCAGTCCTCATTCCCAGCCTGAAAGTGATACAGATAATCATGTCATCCAAGCTCTTTGAATTTGCCAGGAGATTACTTTCTCTACAGCATTCCTTAAAAAGGAATAGTTGTATATTTCTTATACGATTTTAATAATTGTATATATTACAATTTCTACTGCTAGAAAAAAAATATGAATCTACATTGGAAAGAAAATGGAGAAGAGGTGCATTTATGCAATAAATCCCATTGAATATGTGGAATATAATCCATGGAAGATTCTGTAGATACATTTTGGATTTAACTTTTTTATTTATTTGACTGCTTTTAGAACTCATTTGAGAATAACTTCTGCTGCTTATTGTAGGATTTACTTGGAATAGATTCCTTTGCAATAAAAACAATTACTGTAATTATGGAGGTGATTATGGAGGTGAAGACTGATATTTGTAACAGAACCCAGTTTGTGATGCAAATTTGCTATATTGTTTAAAATTTTATTTCTTTCATTGACTGATAATACAAAATTTACAGTATGAACTTTGCTTCTTAAAGCATTCTTAATTTAGGAAATCATATTACATTTTTACTGTATATATGCTCAATTTTCTATGTGAAGTAGAAGCTTTAATAAAGTTTAGGAATCTTACCTTCCAGTGAAAACCAGCATCTTCTTTTTCAAACCTTATTTGTGTGAAGAAATGTGTAAGAATGAAATGCATGAGATTATATTTGTTCTGTCCCCTCATTAGCATTCTTGAGATCCCCACGCTTTGATTGGCCAAAGCGCGGGGCACCCTGATTGGTCAGGCGAGCCGCGCCAATTGGCTCGCTAAGAATCTCCCGCGATTGGTCTATTCGAATCGCGGGAGATTCAAAGCGGTGCCATTGGCCGCGGCCGCCGCGGCTAAAGGAATAAAATCCACGAACCTTTTGCAAAGCGCCAGTTTGGTTCCTACCTAAATAAAAGAGCATGATTTGAAGTCACCGACTCCTGGCATCATTTTCGAGGACACGACAATATTTTATGACTCTTCCCAAAGGAATAGAATATTATTTTATGGCTTTTATTTTTTAATGACTTATATTGAGGTGTTTATTTGTTTAAAGTTAATTTCTATTAATGTTTGTAAAATTGAACATGGTGCATATTTCTTTTAAGAGGATGGAAAATACAGTCCCCATTCCTCCAATTGTTTCTTTAGGAAAATATAGCTTTAAAATGTTTTAGATAATTTGGATGGTAAGGAATTGTATAACGTACAGTTTTTTATAATTTTGAAAAACAACAGACCTTAATTTTGGTAAGCCAAAAGTGTAATTCATTTTCAGCTGATCAAAGCAATGGATAATGACTTTCCCTTCCACTTTATACCATATTGTTTTTCCATTCACTGGATGATGATGTTGATGACGACGATGATGATGATGATGATATTCAGAAATGTATTTATTTTAGGTGGAATGTTGCATACAAACAAGGAGATGTCCCTTGCATTTTCATTTCAATGTGATAAAGTAATTATTTTATTTAATTATTTGAAACACTCATTTTCAATGAGAGGAAAAAGATCAGACCCAGCCCATTCTTCAGGTTGACACTACTCCAGGTTTGGAAAAGAAAATAAATAAATAAAAAGAAACTATTTTATAACTGCAGGATGAAGCATCCATTTAGCCAAAAAAAATGTGATCCAAGTATTTATGAGATTTATGAACAAATATTCTAGGAATTGGTTGAAGTTGAAATCATTTTCTTACTATTTTTTGTCATTAAAACCCATTTTAATACTTAAAGAAGATAAAAGGTAATTCAGAATTATTGTGTTCAAATAGTAGTGCAATTGTCCAATTCCCACCTCCAAAAGAATTCCAACTGGTGGTTGAAACATGCTACTTTAACTTTGCAGTATTGTGCAAATACCTCACAAGAGACAGACACCTGTTATCAAAGAAATTTTAAAAGTCACTGTGACACTACCACTTCCCTTGAACCCTTGTTCATTGCTGACTGTGCTCTTGTTTCCCTTTAAGGTCTGGCGCACTTGATGATGGGCGACCAAGGTATGGGTTCTGCTCCTTTTCCACTCTGCTTCAATCATTTTATTTTATTTTATAAAAGTTCTTTGTTTCTTTTTTGTGTAGCTGCTTCAAAGTCCATCATAACAAATGATGGTCAAATGCTTGTGAGCTGTCTCAGGCTGTAAATAATCACACAGTCCTAATTACATCTTTTGGGTTTTTTTTTCCCTTTCTTTTGAACTGTGTGTCTATAAATAGATCTAGATTATGTTGCTGCTGTTCTTTACTATTTGCTCCTGAACTCTTTTGTTCTATTTTTTTTTATTGTTTTCATCATCCCACGAACAATAAAATAATTGTTAAAAAGGGTGCTATTTCTAAAATTCATATTGAGAAATTACTATGAGATTAAATATAATGATGATCATAAAACTTGAAATGCACTCTTCAGATAGATATGAAAGAAAACACTTGACTTATTCCCCCCCCCCCCAAAAAAAAAGTAATCTGCTTTGCATTAATGCATGGTTGTTTGGAAAATGCAGAAACCATTTGCTTTTGGCTTCTGGAATGTTAAGAAGACATTTTTGTAGCATAATGGAATTAGTGGTGTGTACTCAACACCTTGTGCAAATTCTTGCTCACCCAACTTAGTGTTCATGTTACTTTTGTGTCATGCCTTTAAAAAATGAAGCATGGGTTACCTCTGTATTTTTGTGCATGTACATGAAAGTTGGAAAGCAGTAATTCTTAAAATGTGACACCAACTGCATCTTCATTTGTCTTCAATTATTTGCCTCAAGCTTTGTCTCTTTTCATGCTTTGGTCTGTGATGGCATTTACATTTACACACACAACTCTCACTGTTGTTTCTCTTTTGTTTTCTCTTCCGTCTGGCAATACTTTCTTCATGGACCCATTTCATCAAATCCATAGGTAAAAGTAAAGGTATTACATGTCTTTCTTCTTTCCTTCCTTCTATGTCCCTTCCCATTCTTTTAAAAACCATCTATATACTGCAAAGTATGTCTGAGTGATGCAAGTACTGTTTATGTATTTAGTGTTGATACATTGTGCTGGTGGGAGGTAGGTATGCCTTTTTATTTTACAAGAAAAGCTTAGTTGGTAAGGATCAGGGAAAACAGACTAATTTTTTTAAGAATGTTTGTTGTGTCTTGAATAGAAAAAGCAGGGCTGTGACACTATGATTTAACATTATCTTGACAGTGTAAAAGCATATAGGTGACATAGTCATTTAGCCAAGTTTACTAGTACAAAAATTATGAATGGATCAAAGATAGGCCAGAGATTGGCAGAAATGTAGGTGAGAATTAATTGGTAATAGCTAAAACATTAATGAGTGTATGATATATGGTATTAGAAAAGGTGATGTCAAACACCAATATTTGTTTGGAGAAAATATAAGATGGAAAAGATAGGGATGGGTTGTTAGAGACTTTTCCAGGATTAAGAGAGCAGCTTGGAAGAACAATCGGAGACAGGCCCTGGAGAAGTTGAATTCAACAAACCATCTGAGGTATGAATTCTGTTTTCATTGCAAATGCAAAGCATATCTGTCAGAGGCAGTCTTTAAGCATGGAGCCACCAGATAGCTGAGCTGAGAAAGTTGGCCCAGGGTCCACTGCAATGACATGTAAGTCTGAGTACCATATCAGCAGAGCTTTTGTCTGCTATAGAAACTTGGCTACAGTTTTGTCTGTGAGAGTTTTGTGCATGGATTTGTAACTTTATGTGTATTGCTCAAAGCATGAATACAACAAGAGAGATAGGAGACCCAGAATATTAAATGAAAAGTTGTGTAAGATTTTGGGGGATTTTATTTATCTTCTTAAATCTGTTATTTAAATCTGTATGTGAAAATAAGTAAAAACAGGTAAAACTCTTGCCACATCCTTTGGTAAGTTTGAAACTTAATTAGTGTATCAGTATATAGTAATTAAAAATGAAGTACAAACCACCCAAAGCATTTTAGTGTCACTGACTCCAAGTGGAAAATGAAATACCCGATTTTCTTTTGTTGATATCAGTGGGACTCAAAAGGATTTCTATTTGAAAGAATGACAAAATATTTAAGTATATATATACACTGTTCAAAAAAATAAAGGGAACACTTAAACAACACAATGTAACTCCAAGTCAGTCACACTTCTGTGAAATCAAACTGTCCACTTAGGTAGCAACACTGATTGACAATCAATTTCACATGCTGTTGTTCAAATGGAATAGACAGTGGAAAGCATAGGCAGTTAGCAAGACATCCCCAATATTCTCCAGATGGTAACCACACACCACTTCTCAGTTCCTATGCTTTCTGGCTGATGATTTGGTCACTTTTGAATGCTGGCAGTGCTTTCACTCTAGTGGTAGCATGAGACAGAGTCTACCACCCACACAAGTGGCTCAGATAGTGCAGCTCATCCAGAATGGCACATCAATAAGAGCTGTGGCAAGAAGGTTTGCTGTGTCTATCAGCATAGTGTCCAGAGCATGGAGGTGCTACCAGGAGACAGGCCAGTACATCAGGAGACGTGGAGGAGGCCATAGGAGGGTAAAAACCCAGCATCAGGACCGCTACCTCCGCCTTTGCGCAAGGAGGGACAGGAGGAGTGTTAGATCGGAGACGAATCGGTTCGAAAGAGACGCGAGACCATTCTGTGAGTTCAGCTCTTTATTAGGTTTAGGTAAAGGTCTGGGGATGCGAGTCGCGGCAGCCCTTCATATAGTGCTGGCTCGCGGCTCGGCAGCCAATGACAGCACTTTGAATCTCCCGCGATTGGCACAGCCAATCACGGTAGATTCCTAGTGCTCCAATCACGGCTGACCTGTTGACCAATCAGGTCTTCGCTGGTCCGGACCAATCGGGTGCGAGAGTTTCTGAGTATGCTAATACTGTACACCCTTCCCCTCTTGATTTCGTCCTGCGGTGCGTAGTGATGTAGTCGTGTAGGTAGGCAGGGCTTTTTCCCTGCCTCCTTGACCTGCGCGGTTCAGTTCTGGTGTGGTCGTCGACCGGTTTGGATGCCTCCTCTGTCACTCCGGTTCCTTGGAATGGAACCGCCTGGAACGTTGAGCTGGGCCTTTCTTGGTGGCTCCCTCCCGGTTCTCCTGGGCTGGTTGAGCTGCCACTTCTGCTCCCGCTGGGCTTTTCCTGGCTGGGTGAGCTGGTTTGGCTGCTCCTTCCAGGTGAAGACCCCGGGGTTTCGTGCTCCATTGGTCCTGCGTCTACGGGTGAGTAGCGTTGGTTTATTGGTTTATTTATTCTTGGTGGGGGGTGTTCTGTTTGCATTAGTTGGTTTTCTTCGGTTCCTTCTCTATCGCTTACCGGTTCCCCTCTTCTAGTTTCTTGTTCGGGTGTTTGGTTGTTTGTGGTAGCTAGTCTTGACCTAAGTTGGTTTATGTGCTGTTTCCAGTTTTTTCCTTCACAAGTTTCCAATCGGTATGATAGGGGCCTGGTTATCTGGGTGATTGTAGCTGGTACCCAGAGTGGTTCTCCTGTGAGATTTTTTGCATATACTGGGTCCCCTATGTTGAATGTTCTGTGTTTGCTGGAGGAACCTGGGGGTTTGTCTGGGTTATATGTTGGGTGCATTCTGTCTAGTGTTGAGCGTAGTTTCCGGCCCATCATTAGTTCCTCCGGGCTTTTATTTGTGGTTGCGCTAGGTGTAATGTGTTGAATGAGGAGCATTTTATTGATTTTGTCCTGTATATTGGCTATTTCTATTTTCTGGATAGCTTTCTTGGTGTATTGGACCATGCGTTCCGCCCTCCCGTTCGCCGCCAGGTTTGCCGGGTGCAGTTAATGCATGGCGTATCCCTTGGCCTGCCAGAAATTGTTCAAACGCCAGTGCGGTGAACTGGGGCCCGTTGTCTGACACTATTACATCTGGCAGGCTGTGCGTAGCAAAGAGTTTGCTCAGTTTCCTTATCACCGCTTCCGTCGTGGTTGACTTCATAGTGCTTACCTCCAGCCAGTTGGAGTAAGCATCTCCTGTGATAAGGTACATGTGGAGTAAGCATCTACTGTGATAAGGTACTTGGTTGGCCCCGCAAAGTCTATATGAATTCTGGACCACGGACCTCTTGGTTTTTCCCATTCTTGGGTTGGGGCGGCGGGTGGATTGGCTCTGGACTCTTGGCATTGTTTACATTTGGCAACCCAGGTTTCGATCTGTTTATCCATTCCTGGCTACCATGCGTAGCTTCTGGCCAGGCTTTTCATCTTAACCATCCCCGGGTGCCCCTCATGCAACATTCCCAATACCTTTTCCTGTAATTTTTCAGGAATTACCACTCTTTCCCCCCAAAGTATGCAGCCCTTTTCGATAAAGAGTTCGGTTTGTCTGTTCCGGAAGGGTCTGAATAGTTTGCCTATGTCCCCTTCCGGCCACCCTTTTCCCACCCAGCTCAAGACTCGCACCAGTCGTTTGTCTTTATTTGTTTCTCTGGCAATGTCTGGCACGGTCACGAGTGGGTTGGATATTGTCTCTATTTGGAGTACCTCTGTTGTGGGTGCTGGGTTGTCTTCCCAGTCCGGTAAGGGTGACCGGCTTAGGGCGTCTGCATGGGCGATGTCCTTGCCGGGCCGGTGTATCAGCTGGTAATTGAATGCTGCTAGGAATTCGGACCACCTCGTCATTCTTGGTGATAGAATGTTCGGTGTGGCCCTGTCCCCCGCCAGGATTCCTAGCAGTGGCTTGTGATCCGTGATGATTGTAAAAGTCCTACCGTAAAGGTATTCGTGGAATTTCTTGACGCCGGCGATGACTGCTAGGGCCTCCTTGTCGAGCTGGCTGTAGTTCCGCTCTAGCTTTGAAAGTGTCCTTGATGAGAAAGCGATGGGTGCTTCCCTCCCGTCTGGTAGCTGGTGGCTGAGGATGGCGCCGATTCCAAAGGGTGACGCGTCGCAAGTTACCGTCAATAGCAGAGTCTCGCTGTACTGGATTAGTACCGCGTCGGATGTTAGCAGGTTCTTTGTGTTGTTGAAAGCGCTCTCCTCCCGTGCTCCCCAGGTCCAGGTGGCTGTTTTATCTAACAGCCTATGTAGCGGTTCTGCCACGGTCGCCTTTTGAGGTAGGAAGACATTGTAAAAGTTTAACAGTCCCAAAAAAGCCTGTAATTCCGTTTTGTTTTTTGGCCGCGGTGCTTCCCTTATGACTCTCAGTTTCTTTTCTGTGGGGTGAATCCCTTTTTTGTCTAGGAGGTACCCCAGAAATTCGACCCTTTCGGTCCATAGCTGGCACTTCCCTTTCTTTACTTTAAGTCCCGAATCTCTGAACTTCTGAGTACCTCCCTCAACCTGGCTTCTAGTTGTTTCTCATTTTTCGTGGCCACCAAGTCGTCATCAAAGTAGGGCACCACCCCTTCTATTCCCTGGAGGAGTCTTTCCATAAGGCTTTGGAAGACTCCAGGTGCCACGCTGACTCCAAACTGGAGCCGGTTGCGGCGGAAAGCCCCTCGGTGCGTTACAATGGTTTGGGCTTCTGCTGTTATGGCGTCGACCAGCAGTTGCTGGTAGGCTTGCGCCAGGTCGAGCTTTGCGAAGATCCGGCCTCTCCCCAGTAAGTGCAGAAGATGCTGGACTACTGGGATGGGATATGCGCTTTGTTTGAGTGCATGGTTTAGGGTGGCCTTGTAGTCACCACAAATTCTCACTGACCCATCTGGCTTGATGGGGGTGACAATTGGGGTCTCCCACCAGGCATGATCGATCGGTTCCAGCACCCCTTGCATGATGAGCTTATCGAGTTGCTCATTGATCTTGTGCTTGAGTGCAAATGGCACTCGCCTGGGCTTAAGGCGGATTGGGGCGATGCTTGGGTCTATGTTAAATGCAATAGGGGACCCCTGGTACTTGCCTAACTGGTTGTCGAAGACTTCCTGGAAGTCCCTCACAAGTGCTGCTTCCCAGTCTGCCTCTGCGATGTGGTGTATGCCGGTTACCTCGATGCCCAGGGATGCGAACCAGTGTAGTCCCAACAGGCTCGGCCGATCTCGATCGACGATCGTCAGGGGTAGCACTTCTGTGTGGCCCTTGAAGGTGACTTTAAAATGGCCTCTACCGACTACAGGGATTCGGTTTCCCTGATAGTCTTTGAGGGTTAGTGTTTGGTCTTCCAGTTCTTGATGGCGGATGGTGGGGACCAGGTGCTTGAGTGTGTGCCAGGACACCATTAAGAGGAAAGACCCTGAGTCCACCTCCATGTCGCATTGCTGGTCTTCTATCCCGACCATCACATATACCTTTCTGGTGTTGCTGGTGGAGGAATGGCCAATGACAAAAGTCTGGTGCGTTTCCTCTCTCTGTCTCATCTCCTGGAGTCACCTGTTCTGACTTTCCCGGCTCCAGCAGTTCTCCGTCTGCCGATCTCGGGTCCTGGTGGGGGTGCTGTCTCTCCATCTGGGGCTGGCATCTCGTCGCCACGGGCTGTAGTGCTTCTTATTCCGGCACACTTTGGCGATGTGCCCCCGTTTCTCGCAATGCCTGCAAATGGCTTCGAGAAAACAACAGTCTGCTTGGGGATGATCGCTGCTGCAGCCGGCACACTGGAACCTCGACTTACGACCTCGTGGTTTCCCACCGCTCCCGTGTTGATTGGAGACGGTGGATCTCCTCCTCCTCGTCTTTGGTTTCTGAGAAGGAGTCGATGTCGCCATGGTGTGTGGTTGTGTGGTCTGTCATGGGCCTCCTCTCGGGGGTCAATGTGGCCTCTCCAGTCGCCGCTCATGGCATGATGCTCGATTGTCGCATCCAGGCCGCTGATTTCTTGGCCACTTCCACTGCAGCGGCTTCGGTGAGGGCATCAGCGAGGGAGATGTCTCCCTTTGCCATGATGCGGCTCTGGAGGATGGGGTCTCGGAGTCCCAAAATGACGCGATCTCGCAGGGCCTCGTCCAGGTCGGTGAACTTGCATAGACCCCCCAGTCCCATAGTGCCACTATGAAGTTGGCCAGCCCTTCGCCCTCGCATTGATCCCGCCGGTAGAACTCGTGCCACCAGATGAGGATGGGCACGACGTAGTGGCTCCGCAGCAGGGGCTCGAGATCCTCCCACTCCATCGTCTTGACGTCCACCGGTTTGGCCAAGGCTTTGGCCATTTTGAAGACTGCGGGCCCGCAGTGCGTGAGGAACACGGCTCGTTTCTTGTGGCCGTTGGCGTCCTTGAGGTTGCTACTCTCGAGGAACATTTGGAACCTATCGGTATAGGATTCCCAGTCCTCAGTAGCAGGGTTGAAGGGAGCAGGTGGCGAGTTGATTCCGGCCATGTTGCTGGTTGCCGCGTGCCGCCTCGCCATGTGCTGGGTGGTCTCTTTGTCTCACGATCCCACCCTTGTCGCCAGTGTTAGATCGGAGGCGGATCAGTTCGACAGAGACGCGAGACCATTCTGTGAGTTCAGCTCTTTATTAGGTTTAGGTAAAGGTCTGGGGATGCGAGTCGCGGCAGCCCTTCATATAGTGCTGGCTCGCGGCTCGGCAGCCAATGACAGCACTTTGAATTTCCCGCTATCGGCACAGCCAATCACGGTAGATTCCTAGCGCTTCAATCACGGCTGACCTGTTGACCAATCAGGTCTTTGCTGCTCTGGACCAATCGGGTGCGAGGGTTTCTGAGTATGCTAATACTGTACAAGGAGCACTGCCAGAGCCCTGCAAAATGACTTCCAGCAGGCCACAAATGTGCATGTGGCTGCTCAAACGGTCAGAAACAGAGTCCATGAGGGTGGTATGAGGGCCTGACATCCACAGGTGGGGGTTGTGTTTACAGCCCAACACCGTGCAGGATGTTTGGCATTTGCCAGAGAACACCAAGATAGGCAAATTCACCACTGGCACCCTGTGCTCTTCACAGATGAAAGCAGGTTCACACTGAGCACATGTGACAGACGTGACAGGGTCTGGAGAAGCCATGGAGAACGTTCTGTTGCCTGCAACATCCTCCAGCATGACTGGTTAGGCAGTGGGTCAGTAATGGTGTGGGGTGGTATTTCTTTAGGGGGCCGCACAGCCCACCATGTGCTCGCCAAAGGTAGCTTGACTGCCCTTAGGTACTGAGATGAGATCCTCAGACCCTTTGTGAGACCATATGCTGGTGCGGTTGGCCCTGGGTTCCTCCTAATGCAAGACAATGTTAGACCTCATGTGGCTGGAGTGTGTCAGCAGTTCCTGCAAGATGAAGGCATTGATGCTGTGGACTGGCCCACCTGTTCCGCAGACCTGAATCCAATTGAGCACATCTGGGACATCATATCTCGCTCCATCCACCATGTTACACCATAGACTGTCCAGGAGTTGGGGGATGCCTTAGTCCAGGTGTGGGAGGCGATCCCTCAGGAGACCATCCGCCACCTCATCAGGAACATGCCCAGGCATTGTAGGGAGGTCATACAGGCACATGGAGGACACACACACTAATGAGCCTCATTTTGACTTGTTTTAAGGACATTAAAGTCCATCAAAGTTGGATCAGCCTGTAGTGTTTTTTTCCACTTTAATTTTGAGTGTTACTCCAAATCCAGACCTCCATAGGTTGCTAAATTTGATTTTCATTGATAATGTTTGTGTGCTTTTGTTGTCAGCACATTCAACTATGTAATGAACAAAGTGTTTAATAAGAATATTTCATTCATTCAGATCTAGGATGTCTTATTTTTGTATTCCCTTTACTTTTTTGAGCAGTGTAGTATGTGTGTATACTTGTGTGTTTCTGGAAATAAATTGTTTTGGCAATGTAATTGTATTGCTTGGTTAACATATGAACCACGGAATTTTCAGCCACTCTCCATTTCACATTCCATTTTACTTAATGTGTTATAAACCACCCAAACTGCGACAATAAATGGTGCCGCTTGCCTACAATTTGCTCCTGAAGCCAGTTGCTTTAGTGTACCTGGCAGATAATATCAGGAATGACATCACTAAAGTGTAATAATACAATAAAAATATAATAAAGAAAAATGAGATATTTTGTCCATTCTTAACATCTAAATCCTCCCTTTGCCTAATAATAGGCTCAGATGTACATGTACCAACAGAATGATCAAAAGTGTTATTTTTCTGAGAGTAGGTTTGCTGATGTTGCTCCTTCACCTTAATCTATATTATAGAACTTTACCTTCCTGCCATTTGTAAGCTAAAATGTTAAAATCTTGCAATTTAGTGTACGTGGTACTATGACTAAAAATGCCCTGAAAGTTACCATGTGATGAGTTGTTCAAATAAGAAGCAAGAGGAGGAAAACAATTACATCAATATTTTTTTTATTATGTTAGAAATAGCTTTCCTATCAGGATACATTGTTTCATTTTGAATGCCTACTGATTGTGGGTTTTGAAACAAACACAGAACATGGCACCAGAATTAAACATTATTATTGATGTAAATGGGAAGGATTCAAGAATATTATTCTTTATGAGATATAAACATGAATAAAGGAGAAGGGAACTCTTCCTCCATCATATTGTACTGCATACCATCATACTATCACATGTAGGGCTGCCCTTGATTTATTCAGATTCAAAAAGAAATGACCATTTAAAAGGGTAGATTTCAGGGTGGGTCAGTTAACGTGGATGGGGAAAATTATTGCGATCTTATTTTCACAATCCTTTAATTTAAATTTACCTTTTAATTCATTAATTTATGTAGATAACAATGTAATTTATGATGTCGAGCCTCGGAAATGTTTGTTAGCTGCAGTAATTTTCATTATTATTATACTTAAAAAAGATTGTCTTGTCATTGATGTAATGGATTAA
The DNA here is from genome assembly GCA_033807585.1 of Hydrophis major. NCBI lineage: Eukaryota > Metazoa > Chordata > Lepidosauria > Squamata > Elapidae > Hydrophis > Hydrophis major. The sequence goes on along the minus strand of CM066328.1, from coordinate 391,159,022 downwards.
TAAAGTTACATATTTGTTATTTTTCAATATTTTGATGTCTGTATTTAATCATAATTAGTTTCCTATGCAGTCTATATTTGTGCATTCTTATGCAAGGAATTCATTGCAAAGTTCACTGAAACAATAGACTCTCAAAGTCTATTGTTGGCAAAAAAGCCTTGACTCCAAGTGACCCCTGAACTTTTTTGTTTTATTTTTGAGCCTTCAAATGCATTCCAAACCACAATTCTTGAAAACCAGAAGAATGATTTCTTGCCATTCAGAAGCACAAGCTCCCTCTAAATTAAAAAAAAAAAAATCAGTTTTGGGTCCACCATATCCATAAATTCACAGCTTCTTGCTTTATTCCCTCAAATTAAAAAAAAAAAGTTTATTTAAGAATCATACATTTAAAACATTAAAAAAAAAACGAGCATATAAACAGATATATATATATACATATATACATTTTGCAGCGAAAGTTGAGCAATGGTTACACATTTTTTAACATTTTTTACCAATGACATGATCTGCCTTGTTACAATACCTTCTTCATTCTTTCAATATTTTAGTTTCACAAAAAGCTTCTTGCTTTTATGCAACTGAAATTTTATTCCAATACCATTGTTAAACATTGGTGTTTAGCTCTCTAGGATTTCTTCCAGTAAACTTTTCTTCTTGTTTCCTATTCTCCTCTTTCATCACCAACCTCCTTGCTTATTCTGTTTCTTCTTCATTTCTATCTTCCATGGGTTTCTCTGTCTCTCTCAGGTACACACTCCACATGCTCGCCCACAAAAACATTCTGCCAAAGCATTGCACTGAAGGTTCACAAGAAAATAATTTCTTTATGAATGGGAAATTCCAGTGGAACATTTATATATTTTATTTACGTATTTATCCTACTTTTATTACTTTTATAAATAACTCGGGGCAGCCAACATACCCAATACTGCTTCCTTCTCCCATTTTTCTCACAACCAACACCCTGTGAGGTGAGCTAGGCTGATAAAGATTGACTGGCAGGAAGACGTGCAGCTGGCTATCATGGCTAAAGTGGGACTGAAACTCATGGCCTCCTAGTTTCTGTCCTGTTCTCTTAACCACTAGACAAAACTGACTTTTTTATTTTTATTGTTCCCCTATTTTTGTTCCCTTTTGTTCCCTTTTAAGGAACAAACAACCAAAGCAATTAGTTTTATTTTCATGCCCCATAATTAAATCCAGGTATTAAGAAGGAAAGTTCAAAGTCTCTATTTCTGAGTTACCTGTGTTTTTCCTTATTTACATGGTAATATAACTGATATCACCAGCTGTGGGAGATCTATCATTTTGGAATAAGTTTTGCTTGAAAAATCTAAATGGCATCAAAAATCATAACAGCTGTTAAAGGAGCTCAGTATTGAATGCCAAGTAGTAAAAAGCAACTCTGTCTCAAATGTACATTGGGGAAGTTCTGCTCTGAGTAAATGATCCATATGTATTGTTACATCTCCACATAGAGATCCAGCTGTAGAAAAGAAAATATCCAGAGATAGTAGTCTAGTATCTTTAAGCAACCCCTCTTAAAATTCTTGTCACAAGCTTCTTTCCAGCTTCCTCCTCTTTCCTTGATTGATTACTGTGTAAAAGTAAGCCAACCTGGTCTTTTTTTTTGTCCCAGAGATAATAATATAAAGATTCTGACACTTTGGTGATCTGGGGGGTGTCTGAAGTTCCATACCATTAATACCACTTGAACTGTTCAATGTCTAAAATTTCATATCTCTCAACCTAACACATCAAAATCAAGAGGGTTCTGTTTTTACAGGTTGTCCTCAACTTACAACCACTATTAAGCTTAAAATTTCTGTTGTTATGAGTTTTGCCCAGTGGTCGGATTCAAATAATTTAACAACCAGTTCACCCAGGGTGAGCTTGACTGTTGTGGGAGGCATGGCCCATCCTAATCCTCCAGCTCTGCCATACATGTGGGATGAGCCTCCTGTGATGGCCAACCTGACCCTGGGTGAACCGGTTATTAAATTACCCCCTCCCCCACTATCAAAGTGGATCCTGGGCACTGCACTGCGCTGCAATAAAGAAATGGGCAACAGAGTGGCCAGCACGAGGGAAGGAAGAGGAGCAGGGAGAAGAAAGAGGGAAAGTGGCCTTCTCTTTCTCCGGCCACTCTGTTGCCCGTTTTTCCATTGCAGCACAGTGCAACACCTAGGATCTACTTTGATAGTGGGGATGGGTGGATAATTTAACAACCAGTTTGTCCAAAATGGCTGAATCCCACCACTGGTTTTGCCCCATTTTATGATCTTTCTTGTCACAATTGCTAAGTGAATCACTACAGTTACTAAGGTAGTACAAAAGAATCACACATGGCCATTTAATAATCCTATAAATTATGACTTGCTGATCTTCAAACTGTGATTATATATATATATATATATATATATATATATATATATATATATATATATATATATATATATATATATATATATATATATATATATATATATATATATATAATCATATGATAATAGAATTGCTATCCTAATAAATGAGACATGTTTTTTAAAATTTGATATAAAGTTTAAGGTAGTGGCAAATCTTGTTCCAGTGTGTTAATACTAGAAATGTAATTGTGGAAATATAATTTGATGTCATCTGCACTTTACTTGAAATATTTGTGTCAGACACATGGGCTTAAATATCCTTGTCCACTAATGAAAGTAGATTAGTAATTTTGATCTAAATCCATGAATTAGGACTTCTCTATCTCTAGATATGTTGTAGGATAAATGAAAAATGAAAGAGAGGAAGAGAATGAACAATTGCAAAGTGGCAAATACTTATTGTTCATGAGATACACAGAGTTTATAATTTCATGGGGTGATTTGTGTAGTACCTGTTTCTTTTCACATAAAATAATGAGAATCTGCTACTGTCAACAGCTGATTTCCTACTGTGTTAGAAATCCCTTCAAAATAAATGAAGCGAAATGTTCTGATAAATATCACAGTTTTGTAGAACAATGAAACAAGAAACTGTAGTTTACATAAGAATAGGAAAATAATTCATGTGTTATTTGATAAATTTCATTCTAGAAATGAAATCCTTGCTATTGCATTTCTACAATACATTCCAAAACTAATTCAGAATCACTGTTCAGGGTGGAATGGTTAAAAAAAGAATAACATGAATGAGACAGTTGGGTAAGGAGGAACACTAAATCTAAAAAAAATATAAACTAATTTTCAAAGAGGGTATACAATCTGCTCTGATGTTTTCTCAGAAGTAAATTCAGTTGGTTTCAGGGGTAAGTTTGTTTCTATTGTGAAAGTGAGGGACAATATATTGTGCCCCTTTTCAAAGCAACAGCAATAAAACAGTAATTATCAATTTACTAAGTTTTTAATCTCAAAGTGTCAAATTTTTATTTGATTACAGGTGTATTTTGTATAAGAATAATATGTTCTTTTTCCTGTTCCTTTTCTTAAATTAAACAACTAACCAACCAATCCCCCCAAAACCTTTTGGAAGTCATTCAGTTAGACTAAGCCATGTGGCTTTGTTTATCAGAATTACCAAATCAAGGCCACAAATCACCTTCGTCTGAAATCCTTTCAGGTATTTTCTTTAAATAAGACTTGTTACATTTATTTATTTTCCAAATATGAAAAATTAAGGTGATTGCACTTATTTTTGCTGATGAAAAATAGTTTGTAGACTTTCAAGTGCTCAGAATATTATCTGTTTTGATCCAAATAAATATTTCAGCTTTGCAGTTTTTGTGGTATTTCAGAATAAACAAAATTATTTATATTATTCCATTTGAATGCTACTTTCCTCCATGGTGTTTAGGAGAATGAGCAAGATTCCACCATCCCAACTACCATCCAAACATATTGTTCCCTCCACATATTCCTTGTGGTTTTGCAACTGAAGGGTTGTGCATCTGGAGGCATCCTAGTTGAAGGAAGTTGAATTAGAGAGCTACTGATCTAGGTGCCATCTTACAGCCTTAATTCAACTCCTTAATGATTAAATCACAGATTTTGTGTTTTTATTAGCATTATGTTTTGACCTTTTAAATTGCAAGATTGCATCAATTATATAAAGTACTTTTGTTTTAAAATGATATACAAGTTAGCTGCTTTATATTACATGTTTCATATATGTTACATTTGTTTCTGAATATAAATCGTTTTAGAATGTAATGGCTGCTTGAGGATTGTGCATCTTTTCCTAAAGGCACTTGTCCATTCATTAAAGGCCAACTGTTACATTCCTTTTAAAGTACTTGTAAATTTCAGTTGGTGCTAGTCAGAGGTGGTATTCAGCAGGTTCTAACCAGTTCTGGAGAACCGGTAACAGAAATTTTGAGTAGTTCGGAGAACCAGCAAATGCCACCTCTGACTGGAGATTTTACAGTATCCTTCCCCTGCCATGCCCACCAAGTCACGCCCACAGAACCAGTACTAAAAAAAAAATTGAATCCCACCATTGGTACTAGTGCAATAGAGGATTTCCAGTACTTCAGAAGGTCTATTCTAGTACTTCAGAAGATGTATTCCTCTAATGGAATATATTTCAGTTTAAACAAGCATTTATTTTACTTTTGCTTAATAAATATATTCTTTTAAAATTTTTTGATCCTTGCTTCTTTCTTTTTGCTGTTTTCAGTTTAATGATGTTTTATTATTGATATTTTACATTTGCTTCTATACTCTGTAGCCCCTTTGAATGAATCCTTTAATGCAGTGGCCCCCAACCTTTTTTTGTGCCACGGCCCGGTACCGGCATCACAAAATGATCCGCGGCCCGGTACCGGCATCAGCACACATGACAAGGCAAGGTGAGCTGAGCAACTGGCCAGCCAGCCATCCCCCGCTTCTCCCCACCACCTTCAACTCCTCCTTTGTACCTTTGTTGATGGGCTTCGCTTCGGGACGGCTCCAGGACGGTCGCTCGGCTCACCTTGCCTTGGGTGCTGAAAGAATCCTCATGCCTTAGTTTCGTTTGAAGCCCCTCCCCCTTCAATGAAACTAAGGTGTGAGAATTCCTTCAGGACCCAAACGCCGCTTTCCAATCAGAAAAGCTCACCCGGAAGCACTTTCTCTTCAAACAAGATGGCGGCGCCCAGAAAACCGGTGGCCCAGTAGGAAATGTTCCACGGACAGGTACCGGTCTGCAGCCCAGTGCTTGGGGACCCCTGCTTTAATGGGAAGAAGAGGTAGGAGAATCTATAAATAAATCAGTCAGCACAAGTCATCACTCAGCAAATTTTACCATAGTATTAAAAAAAGGAAGCTTATATTCAAATAATACTTCTTTTGAAAAAGTACATTTTTTTTTTTTGGTCATAACATAAATTACATTAAAAAAATAATAATTTAGAAACAGGGTCTCTTTTTCTCTCTTATTGTTATTATCTATCCAAGCCAAACCTGGTATTATGAATGAATGCAGTTGAGAAAAAAAAACACAGCTAATAAAAATAAAAAAAATCACATTGCCTGAATGTCATGGAAAAGTATCTCAGAAGTCTCAAATATCTGCAGCCTATATAGTCAATATTCCATTAAATGGTTCTCTTTCTCTTATATGTAGATTAGTGCACAGGAGTCTGTAGCAGATATCAGATCTATAGTTGCAGATATCAGAGAAAGCAAGTGACTAATAAGGGGAAAAAGGATTTTCCCTCATTATTTTGCATCTTATGTACATTATAAGCTAATGTTCCCACTGGTCTTCAGTTTTGAAACACATGTTTCTCACATCTTTCTGGAGGAACAGGAAATTGTAGTCTAGAAGGATATCAGCCATTATTTCTATCTTCCTTGTTTCTTGCTCCTCTAAGCTTTCTGTAATAGTCACATTGACCTCCAGAAATTTCTTGTATTCTATACTTCTACTAGCCAAACTACTAGTCAGGGGTGGGATTCTACCAGTTCGCACCTATTCGCTAGAACCGGTTGTTAACATTCTAAGCAGTTCGGAGAACTGGTTGTTAGAAGAAATTACTGGCCTAATCCTGTAAGGAAGACAGGAAGGAAACATTCTAGTGTTGCTTACAAAAACTGCCTCTCCATTAACCCTTATTACATTCTTGGCAGGACTAGACTTCCTGTCTCAGGAACTTCTCTGGAGTTTTTTTCCCCTCCTTTGCTGGTACTTTGCTTGTGTGGAGTGACCATTCAAAGTTACAGTGGCACTGAAAAAAGTGACTTGTGACCATTTTTCACACTTAGGAGGAGGAGATGCGTGCCTTGATGTGAGTGATATTGAGTTGGCCACACCCAGCCAATATAACATGACCACCAAGCCATGCCAACCAACTTAGCCATGCCCACAGAACTGGTTGTTAAAAAATTTGAATCCCACCCCTGCTACTAGTGATATTAAATTCAACTTTCTATTTAACATGCATATTTTTTACAATGTAGATAGCAGCCAGTGGGGAAAAGTTGATGGTATGTCATGTTTCAAAAGAAAGGGAGAATTAGTTCTAACATTTTTAAAGTTTAATGCCATTAGAAATGTCAGCTACATGTTTCACTTCCAGTGTGTGCAACATAATCACAAAATGTTGCTTATTCTTAGTCATTTTGAATTAGATAAAAGCAATGATTTTTTTTCTGTGAATCCTTTCATCCCATACTGTGTTTATGCCTATCCAGTGTACCAAAACTATGTTCTGTACATTACAAACTTTCTTTCTCAACTTTATTCCCAGATACTGCTTTGAAAAGCAGAAGGAACTATAGGGGTTTGTTGTAAGTGTAGGAACTGTCCCAACAATTAAAAAAAATCCTTAATTGCAGTAGCAAACAATTAATTTTGAAAAGTACTCAAATTTTCTGTTTTAGCATCCTTTTTGAGCTCCTTGTAAATCAGTTTCCCCTTTCCTATACATAGTATATTTATCCTATACATCTCCTATCTCCTATACCTAGTATATTTATCCATTTTATTATCCAAGTGTCAATCCTGTTAGGTCTAAGGAGTGAATTATATAACTTTTCCTGTTGAGTATGTGTTGTTCAGTAGGGGTGGGATACAACAGGGTTAACTCCCGGTTTGGAATTTATGAGCTTCCCTGCAGGCTGCGAGCCACGCGCCTGTAAATTGTCATCAGCAACTGCCTGCAGAGAACCAGCCTTTGAAACAGCCCTCTTTTCTTGCTTTTCTAACTGCAGCTGTGCCTCATTCAGCAGCTGAAGTTGAAAAATCAGGAAATAAAGATCAGGTAAGAGTCCAGGTGAGTGGGCCGGCAAAAACATCAGCAGACATAGAACCGGTTCTGTGTCTGCTGCTCTTCAGAGCTACCGGTTCTACAGAGGTGGACAGAATTGGAAGAAACCCACCCCTGTTGTTCAGTTATTTTTATATAATGAACATGTCTAAATTTCCTGTACATATTTATATAAATTATATGTAAAAAGTTATTTACACAAATTTATACCATATTTAAACCATCATCATCACTTCAGTCTTTTTTACATAAAGGGAAAAGAAGAATATTGCTGATTCAGACTAATAGCTCAGTCAGAATTTTCTTCTATACAGTTTCTGACCACATACATGGGCAGGAGAGTGATAATCCTCTTCTGTTGTTCCTGAGCAGCTGGCATTTAAGATGAGCTGCTTGGTTTGTTTTTTTAATTGCATTTTTTCTTTGACCCATTTAAACTTCCTGTTTGCCTGGCCCTTTCTACCTCCTTTTTTAGCTTCAGCTTTAACTCCATCTCCAGGTTGCTTTTGTTTCCTTCCTAGCCATCTGGAGTGCCTGTTTTGCTGTAGCTTTAACCCAATCATTACCACTTTAAATTCAATAAAATAATTTTGGACAGCTTGACTATAGCAACTCACCAAAACTGCCTTTCTGGATTCAACACAGAAGTTGATATCAGAAAAAACTCTCTTCTCCTCTTTCCTCATCCCATACTATCCATATTTATAAAGTCTGGACCAAATTTCGTATAATGCACATCCCTCAGACACAATTAACTTGCCAACCCCAAGAAGGCATATAGACAATTCTGGTTTATAAACTGTATTGAGCAATAGTGTTATATTTTGGGGGCTTTTATAAGATGATAAAGACCCTGGAATTAGTCCTAGGTACTGGGTTAGCCCATTTTGATATGGTAGCTATTTATTCTGTTCTAAATTTTGCACCATGCAAAATAAAAATGTTGCTTTTAATTACAATGTTTATTTTATTGCTTGCTTGCCATATTGAGGCATGTGTCAATTAGGTACACATATATAACTATGTAATTAATAATTATACTGAAAATAACAATATCTGTCTGGAGAATATAGTTGGTTGAAGACTTTTTGACCTGGAAAAAAATGTACAGAAGTGAAGTCTTGTCCAATTTACAATGTTTTATGAGTAAATTATATTTGGCACATAATGAAGTATTTTTCATTTTATGTTCCTTGAGATATATTTTTCTATAAATAAAACATATTAATTTTAGGTGATGAAAATTTATTATTAATGCAAGATTAGATTCAGTGCAAAATAAGGAAGGAACTTATATACATTAAGTAATACTCATTGGAATATTGGAATTAAGCAAACATTGCATTGCAAGGAGATATAAGACATGATAAATTAAATGTAGTGTACACAATTCCACATTTTTCCAGCTTCTGGAACATGATCACATTGTAAGATTGAACATAAATTTGTAATAATAAGTTGGCTTGATGTCCTCAATATCACTTTTTCTGCAAGAGCAAACTGACATTGTTATTAATGAGGGCCATAGAAATGCCATATGTGATTAGGTTAAAGAAATTGAGAACATTTCAGTAATCTCCATCAAGGATTAATTCTATCTATAGTTATAATGAATACATTTGGTTGCATTTATTTAATTTCCCTCTCGCAGATAGAAATGGCACAGAGCCATTTTTCTTCATTTGCAGGTCACTTTTCAAGTCTTCCAGTTTATTTACTATATTAATAGTTGATAACTTGTCACTTTTTCACCTTTTACTCCTTTCCATCCTGTGCCTAGTATCAGGAATTCAGGAGAACATTGCTGCATACTTTGCTTTGTCAATTTATACAATCTGAAACAGTTGAAAAGTTCAAGTTGAATTACTGTCTCCAGCAATCTACAGTTGTACTGATTTCTAAAGTTGCCCACCGATAACAAAAAATACCTTTGGCCTTCGGTATTTTCCTCTTATAAATTAATATGCAGAATTAATTAATGCAATTTTTGTACACCATGGAACTAAGCATACCAGATGATGTGTGTAAGAAGCCAAATAGCAATCCACATCTTCTCAATTGTAATAGGATCACATGAAATTAACATTAAAATTAATTTTGTTGATATTTTCATTGGCTTCTTTAAAATTTCATATGCTATCCATATTTTTTTAAAAAAATATCTAGGCATTTTAGTCATATAATTTTCTAGCACAGATTGCATTGTTTCATGACTGAATACATCATATCAAACCCATATTTTAAAAATTGCTCAGGTTTTTACAAAGTTAGGTAAGGTATTAGTTTCAAGTTATCTGGTTTCTTGTAATACTATTATTTGAAGAAATATATATTTCATACAGAAAATTACCCAAATTATGTTTCCTTTCTCCTCAGCTTCTATTAGTTTAAAGCTATTCTAAAGCTGTCCATTTTATTTGCTTTGGATGTGTTTGAGAAAGTGTGAGAGAAAATGGGGAAGAGCTTCAGAGTTTATCTGATTGTTGGTTTTGCTTTCAACTTTAAAGCATTTACATTTTAAATGATTTTTTTTTCTTAAGCTAGACTCAGTTTCTTATTTCTGAATTTGAAAATATATGGGTTAAAGTGTTTTCAAACACTAACAATCTCAGTCAAGTTAGCTCCCTATTATTCTTGGTTTCATCTAACTTCTCTACTTCCCACCCACAAGCCATAATGCATGCCAGTTATCATTGAAAAATGTCAGACTTCATATCTTGCATAAATTTTGATTATCTAGAAATTCATGCTCACATTCTATATCAGAAGTTTAACAGTCTCATCACAGCTGAGTAAGCCGCTATGAAATAGGCAAGAAAGTAGTCTTATTACTCAGAAGATCTCCCAGTGTTTAAATTCCAGACTTTTAGATAATATTTTTTTTAGCCTTGAGATACAAAAAACATTTTTTCATGCATCATCTGACCTAAGAATCCCTGATTCCTACTTCAGTCCTTACAAAAAGAGAACAATAGAGAAACAATTTTAATGATTTCCTGAAGAAAAGATGTAAGCGGTGTCTCAATTCTACTTTCATCTTTCCCAAAGAACAATTAGCTATTTTAAACCACAGTTGCTTTGCACAGTAAGAGTGACTGAATTTGACCATTATCCTGGAGCACCAGCTGTGCCTTCCAAGAGTGAAGAAAGTAGGACAAATGTATTACAAGAATGGTTACATTCAGCATTTGCTTTTGTAAAAGAACTGTGTTAAGTCTGGATCATGGGTGCGAATGATGGAGACGAGCCGGTAGAACAGTGAACTTCAAACTCTTTATTTACATATTGTGACAGCTCAACTCGAGGGCTGCTATAGCCTTCCTTATAAAGGCAACTTATTAACTATTCAACCAATAGCAAACCTGGAGCACTAGCTCCATTAACCAATGGGAATGGCCTGTTAATGGCCAATCAGATGCTCCTGAACAGACCAATCCGATCCTGCCATTAACAGCCACTCAGAAGTGCAGGGCCAGAATCCTGCACTTGACTTCAAGCTCAAGATAACTTTATTGGTATTATTCATTCATTCACAACAAACTGATACCCATGATAGCCATAATTGAAAATTCATGCAAAAATAGAAAGAAAGAAAGAAAATAAATCTTTATAAACAAACATAGTGCTGTTTCTATTTCAAACATTTACATAGTTATTCAATAATAATTTAATGTCATATCTTTTAGCAGTGATCATGTTTATCTTTGTGAGAATTAGGATCAATACAACTGGACAGTTTCAGGTTGGGAAAGCTAGATATTTACAAGTAAATGTACATTTATTTATTCTTTTAAGACTATTCTAAAAGTGATACATATAAACTGAGAAAATTATTTGTGTATAGATTTAATAGGCATAGTATTTTTACTTGCATGAATTTAATGGACTTTCCTAAGAATTTAAGCCATAAATAAACTCGTACTAATACAATATATGAAATATAAGTTTCAGGATGCAACGTGATTGATTGATTGATTGACTGATTATATGCCATGAAGCTGCTTTATGTATGCTCCTAGCAATCACATAGGTACATTTTCTCCATGGTAATCAATCAGCTTTATTAGTGGCATATTATAAAGGAGAAGAAACTAGACCTGGTGTATATCATGTGTATATATAGATATAGATATTTCCTATACTTTCTTATTCCTTTCATCTGTTTGTCCTGATAGCAAACAAATGCAAATCAAAATTGTCTAATAATGCTAGGAGCCATTCCTATGAAAGTTCCATAATTTGAGCTTTCACATTATGTTCTTCTTTAGTATAGTATTTCAATAGAGACCCGCCATGTTCTTAATAAAATTCTTTGTAATGTATATAATGGAACTTTCTCTTTGATCCTGTGTTAAAATGATCAGGAGATTCATATGCTTGTTTTATAGTGATACTGCCAAAATGGCACTATAAAATATCTGAAAGGTCTAGATTGGACAAGTTAAATCAAAGAGTGTTTGTCCTCTGGCATATAAACAGCACATTTTAGAGTTTCCTAGACTGTATTTTTTCTCTCCCTCCCTCTCACACACACACCCCTCTTCCAAAACTATATCATCCACTTTTTTTCCAAACAAGAATAATTTTCAGTAACATTTCAAATATTTCATATCGAATTGCAGTTCTGAGGAATATAGTTTGTCACTAATTTAGATGTAAATCCATCTCTATCTCTATTTATATCTAAATCTTTAAACATTGAGAACACTTGCTTTCTTAGTTAGTCTCCCACATTTTTTTTCATTCTGTCTAGAACAGTGAGCCTGTATATCATTTTTTTAATGTTTATCATTCCCAAGTGTCAGATTTTAAGCAAGATATACTACAAATGTGTAGTGTCCAAAAACTCAATCAGTATTTATGAATTAGATAACAGCAGAGATTTTATAGACATCACATTATTAGATAAGTTGTTTTATTGCAAAAAGGGAAGAAGTCATGTGTACAAAAAAAGATCTGAGTACTAAAGAACCCAGAAATCAAGTTATATGTATGTAAGTATGTCTCTCTGTCAACTGCAGGGTTTAAACTTTAACCTTCTTCTTCCCATTCTTGAAAGTCAATGGACTGTTGAATATCTTTTTCTCCAATGAGCTGCTCCGAGCATCCAGCAGTGGGAAGTGCTTAGACTTAGATTGGATAGGCTGGGCTTGATTGATAGGACACTCCTCCTCCTCCATGTACTCCTCCTTAGTGTCCCCAGTTTTAGCTCAGCCTTTGTGAGGTAGGCAGCTTGGTTGCTTCCTTGGCCAGACTAGGACAAATTAAACAGGTTTGAATTACTCTAATTGACAATTCTAAAATATTAGTCTATTACAATGCAAAATTGTTTGGCATTTCTAAATCATAAGTCTAATAGAATTCAAAAGTGTCTTTCTAATAACATTATTCCAATGGCAAATTGGCAAGACTGCCATCGGAATACACATTGGCTCCCCAGGGAGCCCTCAGCTGCTTCTGCAGCAATTAGAAACAACATCATCTTGACATCATCTGACAAAAACTAACTAAATGCTAGAATTCATTTTTATGTTTTCATTGTTCCAATTTCCACAGAGGTTGAGAGAGGGCTCCTAAAGCTCTAAATATTCGTAGCTGAGGGGTGAGATGCATGTATTTTCTACCTTGTAAGGTGGTTTTGTTCTTTCCATTTCTTCATCCAGCTATAGATGATGGGCAAAAGATAGTAGACTCTCCAGTTAATATTTGAAATAGGACTTCTAAAAATATTCTGAATTTATTTTATTAGAAATAAAATAATTGATCAAATCCCTTCTGGAAAATATATTGAATTAACTTTTTGGAATGAAATAAACCATGTAAGAAAAATAAAATTAGCTACAGTACAATAGTATCTAATTCTTATGAGTGAGTTATAAAGTCCATAGAACCTGTTTCAGGATTCCTATGCAAAAGGAAGAGGATGCAAAAATATTTACCTGGTGGGAGAGATTTCTTGATCACAAGGGGATACAACAATTCAGGCAGTTTGTTCATTAAAGATCTCGAATTGCAAAAAGTAAAAAAAAGTGGAACCATAGTCCTTGACAACTAGTTTAACATAAATCAGGGAGAAAGAGATGGATAACTTGGTCTAAGAAGCCTAATGGCCTGGCTTCATGGCATATCTGCAATATAGCTTCCCACAAAGAAGAAGAGAGATATAACTGGTCATAGCTGTGCAGTTTACCTTTTTCTTCCCTCAAAAAAAGAAAAAGAAAAGAAAAAGGAAGAAAGGAAGAAAGGAGACAATGGATCTACTGAAGGTCATGTGTCCAATTTCACATTAGAGACTTAATTATGGATTTGATCAGTTTGTCTTTTTTCTTTTTCATAGAACACTCCAATGCTCACATGGTGAAAGGACCACACAGTAGAGATTGAAGGAGAATGTTTTTGTAAGAAATATTCTGGGTTAGCCTGCTTATTCTACAGGAAAATGGAATATTAAAAAAAAATAGAAAAATTCAAATGAGATAAAAGTGTGGTGCCTGATTTGGTAAAGTTTATAGCTTTTCCAAATTCCCGTGATCCATTTTAACATACATAGAATATCTACTGCCTTTTGTTTTGGAATCAGAGTTGATTAGTAAACATCTCGTCACTGACAATGACACAAAATAATATTATGCCCACATCTTCCCAGATGCTCAAGACTTAGTCTCAAGAATGCACATGATCTGTTTCCTTTAAAAAGAATTGTTGCTGTGATAAAATCCTTTTTTTTAAGCAGCAAAGATTAGTTGTTTTCAGAAATAGGCATAAGACTGTTTAAATCATGAGCTGGTTATAATAAAAGGACAATACTTGGGTGTTGCCAGGATGATCTACTGCAAATATAAATGGAGAGAGCCTGAATCTACTTCTTTAACTTCTTTGTTGTATTCTTCCCTTTTTTCCTAGTATTTAAATCTGATGACTTTCTCTACTGAAAGAGATTTATTCCCATTTATTGACCTGTGTTTTTTCTAAGTTGCATTAATGAGCTTTATGATTGTCTAGTTTTGCATTCTTAAAATTCCTGTTTTGATTGTTTCCATTCTACTGGCTGGACATATGGACAAATGCTTCATCATTTGGGGGATTTTTTTTAACTAAATTTCAAAGTCACTATCCTATTTTGCCCTGAGATTTATATCAGTCTTGTATTACTCATATTTCAGTACCTAAATATGTCCAGTCTATAGCTGATTCAACACAAACCAGCCTCCCAGTTAGAAAAATATTTAACAACTTACATGCCTTAACTAACCTCAGAAGGGTTTTTTTTTAGCTCAATTCAAACAACTGAACTTCATGATAAGATATGGGACTACATTTGTGGAGCAAGTGGTATTGAAGACATTGAACACATTCTTGTTGACTACAAAGTTGACTTTACAGAAAGTGCTGCTTACTTAGACTTTTACTGAAAAACCAAAAATATTCACCTCAGAGAAATTTTTGCATAAACAAATCTCCAAATCATTAGGGAACAAATCTGCAAATCATTGGTAAGATTGCACTTTTTATGACAAAGGCCATTATGAAGAGAACAAAATATCTAGATCAGATTGAAGTTAACTATAGGTATGATGATTTATTATGAACATGTCACATTGTTTTCTTTGTGTTTATTTGCATTTTTATCAGTTTTATATATTTGATGTGATCAATTGAAAATAAAAAATGTTTATCTATCTATCTATCTATCTATCTATCTATCTATCTATCTATCTATCTATCTATCTATCTATCTATCAATAGTCTCAGTGGTGGCACAGTGGTTTGAATGCAATATTGCAGACTAACCCTGCATTCCATTGCTTGAGTTTGATCCTAACCAGCTCAAGGTTGATTCAGCTTTCCACCCTTCTGAGATTGGTAAAACAAGGACCCAGATTGCCAGGGGCAATATGCTGATTCTGTAAACTGCTTAGAAAGTGCTATAAAGCCATATAAAGCGATATATGTCTAAGTGCTGCTATTGCTAACATCTATCTATCTCTATTCTTAATAGCTGTATTTGTCTTTATTAAACAGCTAAATTTTCAATCTTGTACTTATTTGTTTTAATATTTATCTTCTGAATATTTTAAAACTATTTCTTCTTCATTATTTTTCTGCTGCTGTTCAAGCCTTCTCTAAACTGTATTTATTTATGTTCATTTAAATCTATGTATTCACTAGGATTGATTTCTTTATTATGCTTGTTTCATATAAAACTTCTGATTTGTCTTCCTAATTTCCCTATCTATCTTCTTTAGAATGATGCCTTTTTTCTTCATAATGTAGATTTTTCAAATTATTATTAATAATTCTCATTATATTTTACCATTCTCATTTTGATTGATTTTTTACAATATCATCTCTAGCCTTGATTATTATAATTTTCTTCAAAAGTTTCTTCCTTTTTTATCTGATTATCTCTAGTTTAAATACAGATTCTTCACATGTCCTCATATCTTTCCACAATTCACTTCTATTTCTTATAATATATGAGTTCCCAGGACCACATATGAATTGCCAGCATACTGAAACATTAACAGGGGCAAAAAGAAAAATGATTAAATAAACATTGAAATTTAAATTTTATTAATTAATAATGTATCAAATATATTTACCAGTTCAATTGGTCAAATATTGGATTTGTGCCAGGAAAATTAAATTTCAAGTTCTAACCAAGGAGCTAAGAATTATTTTATTATTTTATTTATTTATTTATCTAGCAAGTATTAGATAACAGGCATAAGTATATAAACATGGTTATGAATATGGATACAAATACAAATTATTAAGGTAGCATCTACAGTGTTCCCTGTAGGCAGTTCCAAGCAGTTCGAAAAAGTTAGATGTTATTTCTATATATCAAGGAAGTCTTTTAGATATTGCTCCAAGAGCTCCAATCATAATTGATAAAACAACAGATTTCTTTTTCCGTAAGTTCAACTTTGATCTGCAGCTCTCAGTATTTTATAATTTTTCCAGTTGTTTTTCTTCAAATCAAGAATCAGCTGGAATAGCAATATCAGTGAAGCCCATTTTCTTCTTCTCAATCATTGTTATGTCAAGCATGTTATGAGCAAGATACCTGTCTATTTTGATGTTAAAACCCCATAAGATCTTAACCTACTCATTTTCTAAAATTTCAACTTGATAGTCTTAGTAGCAACAGAACATAGATTTAACTCTATAGAGTTTTAAAACACTCCCTGAGTGGTTTACAGTGTCAGCACATTTTCCCCAACAATCTGGATCCTCATTTTATCAACCTCAGAAAGATGGAAAGTTGAGTCAATCTTGAGCACATCAGCATTGAACCCCAGACTGTAGAAAGAGTCACCACTGCACCACTACATTCAAACTTTTGGCAAAATTTCCAGTCAATAATTCTGGGAACTCAGATACTGCTAGTAGTCAGTTTGAGAAATTTTACTGCACATTATTTTATCCTTCTCATTACAAAGCAACATTTGCTATTGTTTTTTACATGTTGAATTTCTATCCAAATACAATTAATTGGCAAAGCTTGTTTTTGCCATGTTAAATTTCTGTCCAGATGCAATTAGTTGGCAAAGCTTGTTTTTGAGCTGGTAAAATAAATCCTTCAGTTTCTTTCATTAATACTCCTGATCTTAACCAACTCCATAAATTATTAGTAGTATCAAATGTTAAACTTTTGTGTCATCTGACTGGCTCAACAACAAAGAAATTACAATAAAATCAATACAAGATAAAGATAAAAGATGGTGGGTCTGATAAAATAAGAGGTCTCACTCTCCCTTGCCAAAGGCCTTGATGAAATGCCAGACCTTCACTGCTCTTCTAGGAGCGAGGAGTGAGGTCATCAGGAATCTCAGGGAGAACTCTGCTCTAGAGAACAGGTATTGCTTCAGTTAGGGTATGATTCCAGTGCTCCAATATATAACATTTAATTTATATCAATTAACATCAAATAATATTAATGTTTATTGCAGATAATAAACATTACTGATTATTGTTTATTGTAGATCTTTAGGATAGATATTTGGCAAAATTATGTAATGAAGTTAATTTTGTAGAACAATTAATTGAAAATAATCTGATGATGTAACTTTATCAACTATCATCTGACAGATTTATTGTGATGGCTACTCCTGAATTTTTTATCAAACATCTTGGTATTATGTACAATAGCATAATACTTACTACCTTGATGCTAACAGTAATAATCTAGAGCCAGTCAATGGATACAAAAAATAATAATAATAATAAAGCAAGCAATTCTTGTGAATTTCCCATTCACCTATGCTGGGAATTAATATAAAAACATAAGAATTCAGAATGAGGATTAAAAATTTCATACTTACTTTGCATTTAAAGATCTTGGGTATATGCAGTGACCTAGAAATATTGCAAGAGTTAATGTTGAGAATTATTTTTAAATTATTCAAACCTTCAGGAGGAGCCAAAAGGGAGTGGCATATTATTATATTCAAGGACTCTTCTACCAGCTTTACCGTTATTTGTGAATGTGACCAACTTTTTAAACCTTTGTGCTTCAGCCTGAAAAATATGTGGTACATGGAAATTTAAAGTACTTTCTTTATATTGCTTTATAGGCCACAAAAATTCCAAATTCTCTTGGCATCTTATAATATACCAACAAAGAGGTGAGGTCAATAATAGACAGTCTAAGATTAAAGTTTTGGGGTTGGGGGAAGAAACCACAGAGTCAGGTAGCGTATTCCAGACATTGACCACTCTGTTGTTGAAGTCGTATCTCCTGCAATCAAGTTTGGCATGGTTAACCTTGAGTTTGTATTTATTGTGTGCTTTTGTGTTGTTATGGTTGAAGCTGAAGTATTCATTGACAGGTAAGTCATTGCAATGTATGATTTTATATACCATACTTAGATCAGACCGAAGATGGTATAATTCAAGGTTTTGTAGGTCTAGAATTTCAAGTCTGGTGGCATAAGGTATTCTACAACAAGTAGAGGAGTGGAGAACTCTTCTTGTGAAATATTTCTGGACTTTCTCAACTGTGCTAATATCAGATATGTAATGTGGGTTCCAGACTGATGAGCTATTTTGAAACAAAAAAAGAGTCAGTATGATCTAGTGTTCAAGAAGAGTATAATTGAAGAGTATAATTGAAGCTTTTGATGTGTTAATAACTAATTTCTTCCATTTTCAAAAGTGTGACATCACCTACACTTGGAAATAAAATATGTTATCATACACAATCCTACACAAACCACTAGCAGTGGTGGGTTTATTTGAAACCTACCACTGGTTCACCAGAAATATGAACATCCACACAACTTCCGCACATGCACATGTGCACAGCTTCTGCACGTGCGTGGCTTCTGCCCTTCAGCAAGGCTTGACAGAGCAGCGTTTCAGGGCCTGCTCTCGTCCATTTCTGCTCTCCTGGTCAGTAGCTGCTTCTCTCCGCTGCTGCTCTTGCCAGGAGAGCAGACTGCAATTTAGCAACTGTCAGCCACAGCTTTGGTTCCTCTAAGTCCAATCTGCTGCAACACAGAGAAGCAGCAGGAATGTTGAATGCTCTTTCTCTCAGCTGCAGCGCTTTCTGGATGGGGCTTAGAGGACCCAAAGCAGTGCCTGACAACTGCTAAATTGCAGTCTGCTCCCCTGGCAAAAGCAGCAGCGGAGAGAAGCAGCTGCCAACCCAGAGAGCACATAGAGTGTCTCTGTGAGTGAAGCCTCAGCAGCAAGGGACGGAAGAAGCAGCTGCAAGATCTCTGCTGCAGCACTTTCCAGATGTATCTTCTTAAAGGTAAGAAGAACCATCCAGTCCATTCTCAAACTGCTTTGGCCCTCCTGCACCCATACTATCCCAACACAGCTGTTTAGCCTTACACAACAGGCCACAGGCCAAATAAATTGCTTCAGCCTCTGGAGCCGTAGTATGAGGCCAGAGTGAGGTGGCAGCATGCAGTAGGAGGATCAGGGCAAGGCCAGAGCCAGGCAATGTTGCATTCCCCAACCCAGCTGAGGTGGATGGTGAATGAGCAGAGGCAAAGCTGGAGCCAGGGAATGGTGCATTGCCCAACCTGACCGAGGAGAATGGTGAGTGGGTGGCATGCATTGCTTACCTTTGGTGAGCACAGGAGGCGAGGTGTGGAGGCAAGGCATGGAGATTAGCTGGGCCACAAGACGAAGGCAAGATAGGGCAAGGTGAAGTGGGTGGGGCAGGACAGCTAGGGTGGGGCCAGCCAGTGGTGCAATTGGTTCTATGACAGTACACTTCACGCAGATGCAGCACAGCACTGAAAGATAACCCTAGGTGTCAGCGCTGGTGAAGTGATTTTTTTAAGCTTAGGTCTGAGGTGTGGCAATACCAGTGGTGGGATCCAATTTTTTTTTTACTCCCGGTTCTGTGGAGGTGGCTTGGTGGGCGTGGCAGGGGAAGGATACTGTAAAATTCTCCAAACTACTCAAAATTTCCAGAACTGGTCAGAACCTGCTGAATACCACGCCTGAGCTCTGCCATGCAAATCAGCTGAGCTAAAAAAAACCCAGAGAATTTAGTCTTATTTAGGGGAGGAAAGGGTGAGGATGGGGGCAGGTGGTCAGGGTGGTCAGCCAGAGGTGGTATTTGCCGGTTCTCTGAACTGCTCAAAATTTCCACTACTGGTACAGAACTGGCTGAATACCTTCTCTGCACTGGAGTATAAAGAGATATGGATATATGTGAAGATGGATGATAATTTCAGTATTTTGAATACCGATAGTTTTTGATTTAAAACCAATTGCTTAGCAACCTGTCAAAATTATGATAGTTCTACTTGTGGGATACTTATGATCCAGAATCAATGATCTAATGATTGCCCCCTGTGGTCATGTGACCACACTTCAATTACTTGGAAACTGAGCATTTGCAGCATCCCTCAGATATTGCATTTTATGTTGGTTTTGCCAAAAACTGGTATTTATTTTAGATTTTTACAACTGGCCCATAGCAGGCCACAGCTTAGCTTAACAGCTGCAACCTTCACTTAATGACGATGACAAAGAAGGTCATAAAGTCAAGTTGTCCACATGGATGGCCTGATTTATGATCTTCATGTGTTATGACTGTAATGGGTAGTCTCTATTTGGATCATGTCAAAGATTGTCTTTAAACAAATTTGGAAAAACATTTTAGTTTTTCAGGAGATGCCATGTCTCCAGTATTTTAGTTGATTGTAGATCTGTGGACAAGGGACTATGCTTAGATTCTATTAACAGACTTTAAACCATTGTTACTCTATAATTCATTTTCTATAATCAATTTCAAGCACCAGGAACTGTTAATTGTCATGTCAAGTCTTTATTGTGTCCTTTTACCTGAATTTGATTCAACTTTGTCTGTTTCTATTGAGTAATCAAATAACCACTGGTTTTGGCAGCACTCCTAGAATTTTAGTATCTATCTCACATGAGCTTCTGTCAGCATTATATTCAGGTACATAAATAACTAGTTGAAGTTAAAAGGAAGAACAAAAGTTGGAAGGCAAATTAAAAAAAAAAACTTTCAGTATCTCAACAAACAAAGAAATACAGCTGCTGGCAAATGAACCAGCAAATAGAATATTTATATATTCTCTTTTTTTTAGAGGTGAATCATCTGCATGTACACAATGGCCATTAATTATTTACCTTAGTTAGAATGTTTGAGCCCTTTTTTTTTGTCTTTCCACCATACTCGTCATTATAATCATAGAATGTGTAGATCAGATCTTCTCTTGCCTCAAGGAAGGGAGGCTACAGTGTGTAGAGAGCATACCGAAAAAGTGGATAGAGCATATGGACAGAGCTGGTAGTAGTATTCTGTTCATTTCCTAGGTCTTCAGTAATAGAAACTATGTTTTATTTAATTTTCACGGGGGCTGGTTGGCATCCAAAGAACCCTCCTTTACTTTTTTAATGAATTTCTAACAAATTTTAATCAATCTTCCATCCTTTTAAATTTTCTAAATTTTTATATGTTGTTTTTATATTTTAACATTTTATTGTATTCCACACAGAGTCCCTCCCTGAGAGAGATGGGCAATTCAAAAATGTAATAAGTGAATAAATAAATAAAAATAATTCATAGAAACTATTCAGGAGAATACAGTTGTTAGATATCAAAGGACTATTGAGAGATTGAGCAGAATCAACACTTCTTCATCAAAAAGGAAAAAAAAAGTGTGATGGTTCATGTGGTTAGGACAATGAGTTGGAGGTTAGCAAAGCCCATATATGAGATCCGAGTGTTGCTGCAGGTGCTCCTGTCATTTGCTCCAGCTCCTTAATGCATGAAATGGTGATGTCACTGGCTAATCTTTGTAACCCAGAAACATCTTAAATGGTGTCTACAACATGAAAGGGACAGGGGGATGAAAAAGGAAAACAAAAGAAGTTGCTATTAATTAATAAAATATTCTGAGGGAGAATCCCCCCCCCTTCCCCCATAAATCTAATAACCTTAGCTGATTCAAAACAAATTGATTGGTAACAGTATCTTACAACTTAGTTCCAGTATAATAACTTCAGTTTAATAAAAGGACAGCCTGGAGAATTGTTAATAGGATGCTCTCCTGGTTATACACCTTTCTTATTGCATCCCCTTGAGATAATTGTGAATTCAAGATAATAATTTATTAGTGCTCTTTTGGTACTTTATTAGGCCAGTGGGATTTGTTACCAAGGGGTTGCTGTGGCTACATTCATGCTACCTTGATTATGCCTCTTTTTTAAAAAATAGGATGAATATAAAGATTGACCATATCTTGTCTGGCTTTTATTTCTCCTTCTTCTAAATTTATAATTAACAGCTATTGTTGATTATATGCCCATTTTGGGAGGAACTGTTTGCATGAAATACTTTGAATTATTTGACTTATAACAAAAATATTAATTATATTTAACATTTTTGGGCATTTGGTGTCTCCTTAGGTCACAGGAAATTGAAATGATTCTGTCACATCTTGAAAGACAGATTTCAAGAAAAATGGCATTGTATTTTGTATGTGTGAAAACCCAAATAAAACTTTATTAAAAAAAAAAAAAAAGAATAATGGCATTGCATAGAAAAGAAGGTTCTGTGCTACTGTGCCAAGTTGCCATGGTTACTGAGCACTGCTTCATGGGAATTTCCTGGCTTTACTTTAAGATTATTTTTAAACAGAATTTTGCTGCATTTCTCCTCACCTCTCCCTGTGTCCACCAAAAGATTGTTTTCTATTTTTATATTAACACCAAATCAGGTACTATATAGATTGTTACAATGCAGTGATAAAAGTAGTACAATGTGTATCTGGGAAGATCATAGAGCTTCCAGCCATAATTTCTATAAATAGATATTCTCATAGATATCTCTGGTGCACATTTACTAGTTTGCAAGCAAGAATGCAAAATAGAGTCATCTCAATTCCACAGAAATAGTAAGGTTGGCTTTTTGTGTTATATATCAAGTCAAACGATCACAATATAGTCACAAAAAGAAATTACTGTATCTGATTCTGCATTAACAGTGAATCTGGTTTTCTTGCTTATGGAGGAATAAGTAAGAGAAATATGAGCAAGGCTTGGAGGCTCTTTTCAATCTGCCTTGAGATTTTTTTTAATGATCTACAGTAGAAGGCAGCATTTTCTTCTCTACCTTGAATACAACATTCATTCTTGATAGTATTCTTCCATTTTTCCAAATTTATTGATTGTCTTGGCCTTCATACAGTATCATAAACTTAATATATAAAGGCAAGATTTAATATATAGACTGTTGATGCTTTATGATTGGAATGTCCTAAATTGCATTTTTTACTTTGCATCTTTTACATGAAAAGAAACAGAATTCATTTATAACTTATTTTAAGCTTGTTTACATTTTATTTTCAAATAACAGTATATTATTTACAAAAAGTGTAGATATTAAATCAATATTATACAACACAATCCTGTTGTGTTGCCAATTTCTGTTTCTATTCATAAGTGAACCTTGTTATGTTTAGTCACATTTTCTCCAAATAAATGTGCCCAAAATTACATCTTCCACTTGATATATGTCTTTCCCTCCCTGTCTAGCAACATTTTATTTATTTGATTGTTATAAATACTAACGATAAACTGAGCCAATATGCTGTGCTCAGATTATTCTTGACTATTGGCTATATTTCTTAGCCTGCACCTGCGCTCAAGTACAAAGAAGGACACAAATAGGTGCATTTTGGTATCACTGACCTGAATTCTGAATCTTCCTGTCACAGGATATTACTTTTAAGGCAGACTTCGCCCCATCACCTCATGCCCCAAGAACCAATAATTGTAAAATAAAGCTTCTCATAATGACAGGACCTGAAGGATTATTCTGAAGGCTGCAGAAAGCTTTTGTATTGTGCCAAAGCATCATCTCCTCTTCTTTCATACTGAAAAATCCAGCTGGCTTTCAGATCTGTTCAAGATCTGATTCTTTCTACTTTGTTATGCTATTATATCTGGCTTGTTTTGACCTTGTTGCATATGACTTTTTTCACCTGCAGTTATGCTGCCCTGTTTCACAACTTTCATTATTTTTAATTCAGCAGAGGACAAAGTATTTTAAAGTAAATAAACAAACCTTCCAGCAGTATGCCATGGATAGGTGTTCAAGTACAGTGATCTCTGATCTGAGAACAGAACAATTTAAAATATGACTTTTAAAATATTGGAATCATTGAAGAATATGATAGGAAGAGCAAATAAAATAGAATGAGGAAAATATGTGTACTAATGACATTGCATTTTTATTTTAAATAACACCAGAAAACTTGAAAAAGAGGCATATGGAAGATAACATATATTTTTTGTATGTAAGGGGAAGAGTTTTATGAGCTAAACTTTGAGTATGGCCAAATACTTAAACTTCCTAATGCATTTTGCTGCTATTATCATAGGCATGTTATCTTACTTAACAGAGGTGACAAATTACAACCAACAGTAATTAGAACATCATCCTAAAATTTTAAAAGAGATAAAATTATCTAAATAAATAAAATAATTTAGCAAAAGATGTCTGGTTGATGATATCATTAATTTTATTACTCTATTAATGAAGAGTTGGATGTATTTGGTAACCAAAACCAAAATGTTTTCAATACTTCCATTAATAGGGCACACAGTGATGATAGCAAGCAGTTAAAAATGATCCAATTGTAAATACATCTAGATAATGGAATTTCTGTTCATGGAAGAAAATAAACATTTTTAAGTCTTCCTTGTCACTAATCTGTAGAACAATAAATGTCATGAACTAGAGGCCAGGTTATTTGAGAGATTGCTTCTTCCAGATTACATTTACTGGCCATCAAATCTGGCAGGAAGGGCAAGATGTATGTCTTGTTTAAAAGGGTGTTCCATCTGTCAGGATCTAGGACAGGAGTGTCAAACTCATAGCCCGTGGGCCAGATGCATCATGCACTAGCCACCCCACCCCCCCATCCCAATTTAGTGAAGGAGAAAAAGTTGCAATATATCAGGTGACGACAATGTGACGCCACAAGTTTGACACTCCTGATCTAGGACATGAACACTTGCCCTTTGAGAACATTGTGAGCCTCTGTGGCCCATTGATTAGAGTGCAGTATTGCAAGCTACTTCTGCAGCCAGCTGACTACAATTTGGCAGTTCAAATCCCACCAGGCTCAAGGTTTTGACTCAGCCTTCCATCCTTTCTAGGTGGGTAAAATGAGGACCCAGATTGTTGGGAGCAACATGTTGACTCTGTAAACCGCTTAGAGAGGGCTGTAAAGCACTATAAAGTGGTATATAAACCTAAGTGCTATTGCTATTGCTATCATCCCTCACCAGATATTAGGCCTGACCCTTTTGATCATCTGAAAATCCCTCAAAATTTGTTCTTTTTCTGCTTAGGATCCCTGGTTAGGGGAGGCCTGCATCTTGGCTATATTATATGTAATATTGGCCCTCATTATCTTGTTTTACTTAAGTTTATTGTTTTTATAGAATGTTTTAATTGATAGTTTTATTATATGCCACCCAGAGTCACTTTACAGGTGGTTATATAAATTTGAGAAATAAATAAACAAATATGATTTCATGTAAATATAAACAAGTATTATACAAACATACTTTCTGATATAATGCATTACTATTTTTATGAAATAAATAAATATGTGAAATCTTTTCAGTTTCCTTTAGAACAACATTTGGCCTTTAAATTGTTTGTCCCTCTAAGCCACTTCCTTCCATGTTACCCCTTGAAGTGTAATAAACATGGAACTTTTGTTTTGGATATACAAAGATTTAACTCTAGAAGAAACATAACTAGAAAAAATAGTTCCCTTTCATTGATCCTTTGTTACCAAAAATAAAACTGTAGGCTGCTGTGTGAAAAAGTGATTGCTCCAAATTAGGTAGAATTTAGTTGTCAACAAAAATCACATCCTATACTGTTAAGAGGCTGCTCTGTATTTTTCATAATCCATAAGCAATACATATATCGACAAAATCAACATATCACAGTAGGTCACATTGAGAACTAGTTTTAGCTTAGGGCAATGCAGAGGTGGACTACACTTATGTTAACAACTGGTTCTCTGATTGTGAGCATGTGTGTGCTCACTTCGCTCGCAGCTGCATTTGGGGATGAAATGCAGCTTCAAACATGCAGCTAATCTACTCAGGCAGCTCTGGTGGGCAGCATGGGGGGGGGGGAGATGAGGCAGAAAGTTAGTTATATATGGAAAGGATAGCACAGGGGTGGGTAGACAGGCCCAGCCAGTGATCACAACTACCAGTTCGCCTAAACTGGTTCGACCAGGCAGCAGCCCACCACTGAGGCAATGTCTGAACTCTGTCATTGTGGCTTATAAATTATTATATTAATTATAACACTACAGTTAAATGGTGGCTTATCCAATAAACAAAGTGTTATGTCCTGAGCATGGGCGCAAGGAACGGAGATGAGACATCGAACTGTGACTTCAACTCTTTATTCGTGACTTCAGAACAGAGCAAAATACTTGGGCAGCAGCAGCTCTTTTATAGAGCTGGCTGCTGTCACAACAACCAATGATTTGAGTTTACCACTCTAACAAGCGTCCAATCAGAGTGACCCGCTGTCAGCCAATCAGATTGGCCAGAAACGACCAATCACAACTCGCTATTCGCGGGCCAATGAGAAGTGCAGGATTACAAGCCTGCTGTTAAAGTAAAGCTATTAGGATTGTTACTGACGCATTGGCTTAGTCCATAACACCCCTCCCCCCAGGTTCCGTCTGAGGGGTGGAGTGACATATTCTCGTAAGTAGGCAGGTCGCTTCATCTGTCTGCTTGATCTACACTGTTCCACCGGTTTCTGTCCTGGCTCTGGTTCCAGTGGGCTGCTTGCTGAGCTGGGTGGCGAAAACGGTCCCGCTGTTTCGTTGAATGGCTCTGGGCTGTCCTCTCTGCTCTCGCTAATGCTGTCATCTGGGTTCCCTGGATCTATTTCCATCGCGGTGCTGTCACATGGCTCGGCAATTTCCCGGCTCGGTTCTCCTTCTGGTGGTGAGTATCCCATGGTTGGTTGTGTAGACTGCTGGGTTCCGATTGTTAAGTCATCTGTTATTTCTTTTTCGGCCCCCTCGATGTCCCTTCCCCCCCAGTTTGAGATTCAGGGAATGAGATGGGAGTAGGTGCTAGTCTGGATTGAAGCTGGTCTATGTGGCACTTCCACATTTTGCCATCTGCAGTTTGTAGATGATAGGATCGGGGTCCCGTAAGTTGCGTTATGGTAGCGGGGACCCACAATGGGTCACCCGAGAAGTTTTTTGTAAAAACAGGGTCGCCTTCCTGGAATGATCGACACTTGCTGCTGGATCCCAGGGGTTGTTCTGGTGTGTAAGCAGGGTGGAGGTAATTGAGATGTGAGCGAAGTTTTCGGCCCATCAGGAGTTCAGCTGGGGTTCTGTTTGTGGTGCTGCTTGGAGTAATATTTTGGAGGAGAAGCATCCTGGTTATCTTGTCGTCAATGTCACCCTCGTCCATCTTGTGTAAGGTCTTCTTTACAAATTGGACCAATTGCTCAGCCCTACCGTTGGCCGCAGGGTGACTGGCGATGTTAAGGCATGGCGGATGCCCCGGTCTGCTAGGTACTGTTCGAATGCCAGGGCAGTGAATTGAGGGCCATTATCAGAGACCAAGACATCCAGCAATCCGTGGGTAGCGAATAGCTTATTCAGTTTTTTAATGACCGCCTCCGTGGTGGTGCTTTTCATTTTGTGGATCTCAAGCCAGTTTGAATAGGCATCCATGGTTAGAAGGAAAGTGTGTCCTCTTGTGGGTCCCGCAAAATCGATGTGGATATGGGACCAGGGACCTCGAGGCATTTCCCACTGAGTTGGGGGTGTTTTTGGAGGAGCAGAGTGAGTCTCCTGGCACTTGCTGCACGTAGCCACACAGGCCTCTATCTGCTAATCTAAGCCTGGCCACCATGTATAACTCCTTGCCAATGCCTTCATCCGCACGATGCCTGGATGTCCATCGTGCAACATTTTCAAAACTTTATGTTGCAATTTTTCCGGGATGACGACTCTGTCTCCCCACAAGATACAGCCCTTTTAAGAGAATAGTTCTGTCTGTCGATTCCTGAATGGCCTGAAAGTGTCATTGGGTTCATTGTCCGGCCAAACCCGTTCCACCCAGCTGAGAACTTGTGCCAAAGAAGGGTCCTTTTTTGTTTCTGAGGCGATGTCCCGAGCAGTCAGTGGTGGTGATTTAAGAGTTTTGATTTGCAATATGGGTAGGATTGGAGCTGGGTCATCTATGACGTCTGGTAGTGGAGAGCGACTCAAAGCGTCAACGTGGGGAATGGCTTTCCCCGGGCGGTGTTGCAGTTGGTAATCGTATGCGGCTAAAAACTCCGACCAATGTGTCATTCTTGGTGATAAGATGTGGGGAGTTGGTTTGTTTCCCGCTAAAATGCCAAGTAGCGGCTTGTGGTCTGTAATTATGGCAAAGGGTCTCCCATACACATACTCATGGAAACGTTTAATTGTGGATACAATGGCGAGAGCCTCTTTATCAAGTTGGCTATAGTTCCTTTCAGTTTTAGACAAAGTTCTCGAAAAGAATAGGTGCCTCATTACCATTTGGCAGGACATGGCTTAAAATGGCTCCCACTCCGAATGGTGATGCGTCACAGGTAACCGTTAAGGGTAGAGTCTTGTTGTATTGTATCAATACAGCATCGGAAGTTAAGAGGTCTTTTACTTGTTGAAATGCTCATTCTTCATGCCGTCCCCAGACGCAGGAAGACTTTTTGTCGAGAAGTCCATGTAGGGGCTCGGCTATGGTCGCTTCTGGGGCAAGAAGATGTTATAAAAGTTAATACCAGGAAGGCTTGGAGGTCTGTCTTATTTCTAGGTCTTGGGGCATTTTTGATTGCGGTTAGTTGTTTTTTTTTTGTGGGGTGGATTCCCTGTCTGTTGAGAAAGTATCTCTCTCCATACAAAGTTGACACTTGTCCCTTTTTACCTTCAGGCCAGTGTCTTTAAATTTTTGAAGAACCCTTCGTTGTTCTAATAATTCTTTAGTAGGGGCAGCTATTAAGACGTCGTCAAAATAAGGCACGATGCCTTTTATGCCTTGTAATAGTCTCTCCATCAGACTTTGGAAAATGCCCAGTACCACACTTACTCCGAATTGGAGTCTATTGCACTTGAAGGCACCACTGTGTGTAACTATTGTCTGGGCTTCTGCAATCGTCGCATCTACGGGTAGCTGTTGGTACGCCTGAGCTAAGTTCAATTTCGCAAATATTTTTCTGCCACCCAGGGAGTGAAGAAGGTGTTGGACCACTGGTACTGGGTAAGCGCTCTGCTGAAGCACATGATTTAGGATGGCCCGGTAATCCCCACAAATTCTTAATGATCCATCTGGCTTTATGGGTGTTACTATTGGGGTTTCCCATCGGGCATGGTCAATCGGTTCCAACACAACCTGGGCTATTAATTTGTCCAGTTGTTCGTCAATCTTTGGCTTCAGTGCAAAAGGCACCCGACGAGGCTTAAGGCAAATGGGAGCTACATTGGGACTGAGATTAAATGATATAGGGGTCCCCTTGTACTTGCCTAACTTCTCTGTGA
Source organism: Hydrophis major (assembly GCA_033807585.1). Lineage (NCBI taxonomy): Eukaryota > Metazoa > Chordata > Lepidosauria > Squamata > Elapidae > Hydrophis > Hydrophis major. The sequence continues at coordinate 391,129,715 of CM066328.1, read as the reverse complement.
AAACATCCTGGAATTCCTGGATGAGGGCCTCTTCCCAGTCATCGCTTCCAGTTTGCTGGATGCCAGCTAGTTCAATTCCGAGTGGGGCGAACCACTGTAACCCTAACAAACTGGGCCGGTCACGATCAACGACAGTCAGGGGAAGTGTTGCGGTGTGGTCCTTGAAGGATACTTGGATGTGGCTGGAACTGACAACCAGGATTCTGTTCTCTTGGTAGTCTTTTAGGATGATTCTTTGAGTGCTGAGGTCCTGGCGACAGATGGCAGGGATCAGCTGTTTGAGGGTTTTCCAGGAGACCATTGATAGGGATGACCCCGAATCGACTTCCATCACGCACAATCGATTCTCAATATTGACCTTTACTCGGATCTTTCTTGCATTTAGTGATGAAGTGTGGCTGATAGTGATAGTTTGGTGGGCCTCTTCTCGTCTCATTGAAGCGGCAGGTGCTCGATTTCTGTAGTAGTGGTTGTTCCATTGCTGGTTCAGGTGGTCCTGATTTACAGGTGGTTTGCCTGTCTCCTGGCGGAGATTATTCTCCCTCCGGCTTGGACTGGACCCTCGTTTGCTTCTGCAGACCTTTGCGATGTGGCCTCTTTTCTCACAGGAACGGCAGAGTGCGCCGAGGAATTTGCAGTCTGGTCACAGGTGGTTTGCCCTGCAACCAGCACATTGGTGCGGAAGTCTCTGGTTCCTCTGATCTCGTTCTGAGTGGAGCCGGTTGACCTCCTCTTCCTCACTGTCTGAGGATGATTCGAGGTCTTCATGATGGGTGGTAATAGTGTGCCTCTCAGAGGAATGCGTACTATCACTAGTGAGTTGGCGGTGTGGTGCATTCGCTCAGCGCATTCAAGTGGCTGACTTCCTGGTTGCTTCTGTGGCAGTAGCATCGGCAATGACATCTGCGAGGCTGATGTCTTCTTTTGGCATGATCTTGCTCTGCACCGTGTGGTCATCTAATCCCAGAACTATTCGGTCTCTCATGGCTTCCTCGAGATTTGCAAAACCACAGAGTCCTCCCAGTTTCTGGAGGTTGGCTACGAAGTCCCCAATGGTCTCGTTCTTCCGTTGGTCCCTCTGGTCAAACTCGTGTCTTCGGATCAGTGTAGGTACTGCGGGTGCGTAATGGGCCCGGATTTTCGTCGCTGTTAGGGATAACATTGTTTACCCTAATTGGTTTAGGTAAAATAATAAATATGTTATCATGGTTTATTAGTTAAAGTGTCTGCAACTTTAATTGTAGGATTGTAATTAAGGGAGTGGTTGTATAAACACCATAAAAGAAGCAAGGAACATCAGCTTGCTCTCTCTGACTTGATGATCCCTAATTACTGGATGGATTCAAGATTGCATTTTTTCTCCTATTGGAAAGGGAGAGAGAAAGCACTGATTTATTTGTAAGTGAACTGACATTGGAAATTCTACACGGACTTTGCTAATTGAATATCCTTGAATGGACTGACTAAAATGATACATGACTAATTTTGACTATGCTATAAACTCTAAGTGGAATAAACTATATTTTGATAGCACAAGCGTATCTGTTATTTTTACTGTATGTTAACAAACATACAAACTTATCTCACTCATTTATCTGTGTGCATATCTGACTAACGCTGCACATTCTGTTTAGCTTGTCTCCTTAACCCTGGTTGGGGAACCCAGGCTTAACACTGGTTATGGGCCCAGAGGCTGCAAAGTCAGTTGAACTAGGATAAAACAGATTTATGTAAAAAGTGAGAGTTTGTGTTGTTACACATTACAGTAATCAGACAGCTGTGTTTTATTAATTATAGTTTTATATCCATATGAGAAAACATGGCACAATCTACAAAGTTTGTCCCTTATATCCAAGCTGGATGAAACAAACTATGTATCATGGTCTATAAAATGTAGTCTACTTCTACGAAGAGAAGGTCTGTGGAACATAATTGAAAACCCACCAAACGTAGAGGAATGGGATCCAGAGGTTGAGGAAGATAGACAAAAAATAGAAGACTTTAAACAGAAAAATGAACAAGCTATTTGCATAATAGGACGAACACTAACTGACCAGCAACTTGTTCATATCCGTGGAGAGCAAATGGCTGTTGGGTGTTAGCAGAAGCTGAAGAGGATTTGTGTCCGAGATAACGTTGGTGCTCACATAAATCTAACACGAAAGCTTTTCAGGACGCATCTCCAGACGAATGGTGATATGCTGAGTCATTTGAATTCTATAAAAAGCATTTTTCAAAAACTGCACGAGAAAGAGCTTATTTTCTCTGAACTACACCAAGTCTACATAATTCTATCATCACCAAATGAAAGTTATGATAACTACGTCACTTCCCTTGAAGTTTTGCCTAAGGAAAGTCTAACTTTAACTGATATAACTGGCACATTGATTGAAGAGGCAAGAGGAAGACTTGAAAGAGATCAGTTAAGGAGGGAGCAACCTCAAAAATAAGATAATGAATCTCCTACTGCATACGCAATTAAAAAGTGTTTTAATTGTGGAGGAAGAGGACATTTGGCAAGATTTTGTAAAAAAGCAAAGCGCCAGAACGCTGGCCAGAATACTAAAAGTCATCAAAAGATAAATAAAAATTTAGAGTTAGCCATGTATATTAACGGAGTTTTAAAAAATAATTTATGGGTGGTTGACAGTGGAGCATCCCACTGTATAACAAATGATAACAGAAATTTGATTAAAATGTCCAAGAGTACACAGCAGATATCGTTAGCCAATGGCTGGAAACTGAAAGCTAAAGGTCAAGGTATAGCATATTGTTCTTTCATAAAAGAGAATGTAAAAATGTTATATGTACCACAACTTAAGTTTAATTTAATTTCAGTTAGAATTTTGGTTAAACAAGGATATGTAGTTACCTTTAAAGGAGATAACTGCATAATTGAAAAAGAAGATAAGAAAATTACTGCATCTTTAAGAGATGAATTATATGTGTTAAATGATAATGGTTTAGAGGTGGCTAACACGGTTTATGATAAGAAACCTCATGATGAATGTATTCACTTGTTACACAGACGGCTAGGGCATTTAAATTTTAAAATGCTTAAAAGAACTGTTCTAAAGAAATAAGTTTAAAACCTTGTAATAAGTATTTGCAATGTTATGCTTGTAATCAAAGCAAAACCAAGGTCATACCGGCTAATAGAGTTGATGAATTTACTACCAAAGAGCCTTTAGAAGTGGTATTTGCTGATTTAATAGATCTGAAAAAACCAAGTGTAGGAGGTGCTCAATACATACTAAGTATAATGGACCACTATTCTAGACATGGGTTTTACTATTTAATGAAGAGCAAAACTGAAACACATCAAAATTTCTTCAATTGGATAAAATTTGCAGAAAAAAAAACTAAAAAGAAATTAGTAACTCTTATAACAGATAATGGTGCGGAATTTACAAATAATAAATTCCAGAATAGACTTAGAATGTTAGGTATTCAACATAAAAAGTCTGCACCATATAGGCCACAACAGAATGCCTTTATAGAGAGACGAGGCCAAACACTACAGTCAATGGCACGCACTATGTTGTCTGATTCAGGATTACTTGACAATTTGTGGGGAGTAGCAATAATGTGTGGTAATCATATATTAAATAATGTTGTTAATTCAACAACAGGTGAATTACCATTCACACTGTGGCATGGTACAAAACCTGATTTAAGTTACATGCACACATTTGGAGCACCAGCATGGGTGCATATCCCTTCACAACTCAGACACAAAGGACAGCATAGAGCTAAAAGATTATTTTTTGTAGGATATGAATCTAATCACAGATCTTATAGATTCTGGGAACCAGGTACATCTAGAGTTTACACCAGTGCTAGTGCTAAATTCCTAGAACATGTAGGATGGAATAGATTAGAGCAAGATTTAAATAATGAAGTAATTATTGAACCCTACAAAAGGCAGAAAGAACAGACTAGTTATAAGAAGAGTCCAATTAAAGAAGTCCACGAAGAACAAATAGGACCAGAACAAGAAGAAACAGTTGATCAGGAAGAGTTAGATAATCAAGAAGAGTTAGTACATGAAAGTCCACTTGTAAGTCCTGTAATACCTAGACGTACTACACGTGTTACTAGACCACCTGATAGGTATCAAGCAAGTTTAGTTTGCCAAGTAACTAAAGTTCCAACTAGTGTAGATGAACTTAAGATGTATCCTGCTAAGGATCAGGAGAATTGGAAAAAGGCAATGGAAAAAGAATTAAATTCATTAAAGGAAATGAAAGTATATGAAGATGCCAAATTACCTCCAGGAGAAAAATCCATTGGGTGCAAATGGATATTTAAAGTAAAAACTGGAAATGATGGGACTGTTACCCATAAAGCTAGGTTGGTAGCTCAAGGATTTAATCAAACTGCATCTGATTACGATGAAGTTTTCACACCAAGTCTTAAAGCAACATCTTTGAGAGCAGCTTTAGTGTGGGCAGCTAAGAAAAACTATGTCATTAACCATTTAGATGTAGAAACTGGTTTTTTGCATGCACCATTGCAGCACACTATATATTTGAAAAATCCAATTATTATAGAAGACAATAAAGTAAATAGTAATGATTGTTGGAAACTCAAAAAGAGTCTTTACGGGTTGAAACAATCTGGCTTTGAGTGGAACCAATATATTGTGAAAGAATTAAACAATATAGGTTTTAAATTTGGATTAGCAGATCCATGTGTGTTTAAAAGAGAAAATAATGGAACGGTGTCATTATTGTTATTATTTACAGATGATATTGCTTTGATAACTAAGACTAATAATGAAGCTAATGAGATTATATCATTATTAGCCAAAAAGATAAAATTAAAGCATTTAGGTAAAATTAAAAAGTATCTAGGATTGACAATTAACAAAACAAAATTTAAGATATCTCAAGAAGATAAAATTTGCCAATTAATTAAAACGTATAAAATGGAACTTTGTAAACCGGCAAAGACTCCAATGAGTCAGGAAGTTTGCCAAACTGATGATCAACGTCCCAAATTTGATAAGTCCATATATCAATCTTTGATTGGTAGCTTATCATATATCAGCAATTGGTCAAAGCCAGATATAGCTTATAGTGTTAATCAGCTGGCTCATTTTAATTCGGATCCACATCAATGTCATTGGTAATCATTAAAGAGAATTTTAAGATATCTTAAAAGAACAATGAACCATGCATTGTATATAGAACCAAAGGGTGATTTGAGTCTTAGTGCCTATGCAGATGCAAGTTTTGCAACTGACATAAACACTAGAAAATCAACATCTGGGATGGCTATATTATTTGGTAAGACACTAATAGGGTGGAGGTCAATCAGACAACAGCATATTAGCTTGTCCACGATGGAAGTAGAATTTTCATGTCTGTCATTACTATGCATTGACTTAATTCTGTACAAACAGTTATTATTAGACATGGGTGTAACTGTTAAAGATTCCATTATTGTGTACGAGGACAACCAGGTAGCCATAAAGTTAGCTACTAATATTGCTGTAAAAACTAGATCAAAGCATACTGATTTAAGATACTTAAATGTTAGAGAATCTGTAAAGAATGGGCTAATTAAATTGGAATACTGCATGACAGAAGAAAACATTGCAGACCAATTTACAAAAGCTCAAGGAGTAATTAAATTTAAAGAGAGTTGTAAATACTATAATTTAAAAGTGTAAATAGTTATATTATTGTTAACCTAAAAGGGGAGAATGTTAGGGATAACATTGTTTACCCTAATTGGTTTAGGTAAAATATGTTATCATGGTTTATTAGTTAAAGTGTCTGCAACTTAAACTGTAGGATTGTAATTAAGGGAGTGGTTGTATAAACACCATAAAAGAAGCAAGGAACATCAGCTTACTCTCTCTGACTTGATGATCCCTAATTACTGGATGGATTCAAGATTGCGTTTTTTCTCCTATTGGAAAGGGAGAGAGAAAGGACTGATTTATTTGTAAGTGAACTGACATTGGATATTCTACACGGACTTTGCTAATTGAATATCCTTGAATGGACTGACTAAAATGATACATGACTAATGGACTCTTATTTTGACTATGCTATAAACTCTAAGTGGAATAAACTATATTTTGATAGCACAAGCGTGTCTGTTATTTTTACTGTATGTTAACAAACATACAAACTTATCTCACTCATTTATCTGTGTGCCTATCTGACTAATGCTGCACATTCTGTTTAGCTTGTCTCCTTAACCCTGGTTGGGGAACACAGGCTTAACAGTCGCGAGGTTATCCCAATCCATGGTCTTCACTTCCGCTAGTTTGGCAAGTGCCTTAGCCATTTTAAAACGGCGGGGCCGCAATGGGTTAGGAACACCGCTCGTTTCTTGCCAGGCGTAGCATCTTTCAGATTGTTGACCTCCAGAACATCTGGAAGCAGTCCATATATGAGTCCCAGTCTTCATTTGCCGGGTCAAATGGAGCGGGTGGTATGGCGCCGCTGGTCATTCTGCCGTTTGTTGCGTGCGCTCTCAGCCACGTGCTCTGTCTTGTTCGATGAGTGTTTAGTCAGCTCTATCGTCTCCATATCCCACCTTCGTCGCCAGTGTTATGTCCTGAACATGGGCGCAAGGAACGGAGACGAGACATCGAACTATGACTTCAACTCTTTATTAGTGACTTCAGAACAGAGCAAAATACTTGGGCAGCAGCAGCTCTTTTATAGAGCTGGCTGCTTTCACAACAACCAATGATTTGAGTTTACCGCTCTAACAAGCGTCCAATCAGAGTGACCCGCTGTCAGCCAATCAGATCGGCCAGAAACGACCAATCACGACTTGCTATTCACGGGCCAATGAGAAGTGCAGTATTACGAGCCTGCTGTTAAAGTAAAGCTATTAAGGTTGTTACTGACGCGTTGGCTTAGTCCATAATACAAAGCTTTAAATATTGTGAGTGTCTAGATATTCTTTTCCTTAACTTTTACAGCTAATAAGATGGGCATGTTATTAATGCCAAATGATCCATGCTAGTTATCACTGACAATATATTTATTATATTAATGATACATTGTGCAAAACAAAACAAAACAAAATACTTTTAAAAGAACTTTTAACCAATTTGATTTGACAACCATAGGTTGTAGTGTTTTGAAACAGAAGATATAACTAGTAACATTCACAATTATTTCCAACACATATGAGGTTTAGTATTTAAGGTATAAGGTAGCAAGTGTTTTGTTAGCCAAAATTTCAATTTTTTCTCATACTTCTACAAGCATAATTTAGAATACAAGCAATGCATGAAAACTTGAGGCTGTCTAATTATAGTGAATTTACCAGAGCAATAAACAAACCTAATTTCCAACCATATAATGCCTTTCTTAACTTAGGTTTAACAAAAAAAACAAAAAACCTGCCATTTCAATCAACCCAATCTTTCCAATGTCACCAAGAAAAGCAGCTGGTATCTCTCATTTTTTGGGAAGCAGGGGGACAGAAGCTGATGGAAGGCATTATTTTGTTTAGTGGGGCTGACCCTTTGAATTCTGCTCCCTTTTCTCCATAGAAGGCTTGTTTGGATGCAATGTTATCTGCCTTCCACAAACAAATGAAAACAGAGCTTTTCTGGAGGGCATTTAGGGTTGATACCACATACGGTTTTTGAATGTGTACGTAGTGTTTATGTTATTATGATGATCATGGTTCTGCATTGTCTTCTTTTGTGAGCTACCAGGAATTACTTGTAATTGCAGCAACACATATCATTAACATTTAATGAAATAAAATAAGTAATTAAATACATTTTTTATATTAAGATGATTCAAAATAACCCTGAGTATTAAATGCTGATGGGAATCTCATGGGAGTTTTGCTCTGTACATCAAAATATATATCATTGCTAGAGTGGATATCATATAAGTTTAATGCTAATTATATACTTTGTAACTCTAGATTTTAAACCCTCTTTTTTAGTTCTAAGGAAGATATTTCCTATTGTCCAATCTTTTTTTTTTTAAAGATAGAACAATCAGAAGTTATATTCCATATTCTAAATATAGATACACTGGTAGAGTATTGTATGATTGTATGATTTTTACAAAACTGGACAAACTGGATTTGAAATTATTCCAAAGTAGTTACAAAATTGTAATATAATTCCATCCTCACAGTTTTCATTGGGAATTTTAATGCAGGAAGAATAAATGACCCTGTCACAGCCAAGCAGTATTTTCCTCTAGCAACAAATTTAGGTATGGCCAAATGCTAAAGAAATCCTCATAGCATGAATTGAAATCAAGCTAGAAAAGAGTTACCACATCATTTTTCATTTCTGTGTAGAATGATAGCAAGACCTCTCGTTACTCCAGGACCTGCAATTTAAAGAGTTGGGTATAGAATAAAGAGCAAGTTCTGCAATCTCCAAATAGTCATCATGATGACCCCTAATTATGTTCCCTGCTTATTCTCAGCATTCTGAGGTTAGCAAGAGTGGAGCTGATTGCTTAGCCAATTTCAAAACACTCTGGAGAAATGGGAAGTGCAAGCAACACAGTATAGAAATGCCCAATGAGCCATCCTTTAACTGATAGCTAATGTACTCTGACTCCATTGTACATTGGGAAGATTTTTGTAAGCTATAAGCAAAATAATAGGTGTTTTTTTGTTTATTGTGATTGCAGCTCAATCACTCCTTTAATCTTTACATTTTATAGACTTTTTCATAAACTTTTTTCTTCTACAATTCTGCAACAGAATTAAAACACTGTTCAAATTATATGCTCAGAGTGAATATATTCTTGTTTTTGGGGGGAGTCTCTGAGCTTGGTTATTTGCTGACAAACACTGCTTTACCCAATTAGATTACATCTTCAATGCTACAAGGGTGTGAGTTTTGCTGTCTGTTTATACACAACAGCTTACCTTATCAGGGTTGGTGGGAATGTTATTTGCTGTTTGGTAATTCCTTGATTATTCTGATTCTTACTGAAGAGATAATAGTAAAGGCTTCCCCTGCCCAGTCATGCTTATCTCCATTTCTTAGCCGATGGAGCCAGCATTGTCCAAAAACATTTCCATGGTCATATTGCCAGCATGACTGTATGCTGAGGCTCACGGAACGCTGTTCCCTTCCCATCAAAGAGGTTCCTATTTATCAACTTGCATTTGCATACTTTCAAACTACAGGTAGTCCTCGACTTACAACAGTTTGTTTAGTGACCATTCAAAGTTACAGTGACACTGAAAAATGTGATTCATGACCATTTTTCATAGATATAATCTTTAAACATCCCCAAGATTATGAGATCAAAATTCAGATGCTTGTTAACTGGTTCATATTTATAATCTTTGCTGTATCCCAGAGTCATGTGATCCCTTTTGTGAACTTCTGACAAGCAAGTTAATGAGAAAGCCAGATTCATTAATAATCAGATTACTAACTTATCAATTGCAGTGATTCACTTAACAATTGTGGCAGGAACAGTTGAAAACTGAGGCAAAACTCACTTAACAAATGTCTCACTTAACAACAGAAATGTTGGGCTCAATTGTGGTCGTAAGTCAAGGACTACCTGTATTAGATGGGGAGGAGCTGGGGCACGTAACAGAACACCCCATAGTGTAGTGCTTGGGTCTCAATCCCAGGCTGTCAGCTTTCCAGCTAACAAGCTAAGCATCTTTGACCATTGAGCAACCATGCCCCTGGCTCCTTATTGAAGATGTTACCTAATCTGGTAATGAAATGCCTGCAAGCAAGCAACCGAGCTCAGGGAATACTAAAGATCTAATCCAGAGCTACACATTCTTCTATTGATACTTGTGCTTTTCTTCTAATATTGATCAAATACATGTTAGAATAGGGAGACAGTTTCTAGCATGAAATGAACTGTCAATTTAGCTTTGTTTTTCATGATCTGCTGTAAATCTTTGATGTCAAGTTCTCTAAGAAAGAAGTATTGCAAACCCTTTGACCTGATTCATTACGCAATATTTTTCAGGTAAATTGACTTTTGCAAAGGAAAACATTTACAAAAATGGAACTTGTGAACCATAGAAAACAGTTGTTTACCAAACACTGGGCTAGATGAAAAATGTTCTTTCTTTGATCCTTGTGCTGCTCAAAGTATTACTAACTGATTTGCCTGTGGTGTAAAACCTCTGAATGCCATTTTTTTTGCAGAATATCATTCCATCTGTTTTATCATATTCCAGAAGCATAGCATTATTAATCTTTGTGAAACATTCTTGCTGGTTTCAGGCTTCCTGCTGTTGATTAAGACCAGATTAAGTTTTGCAACTTGCAATTTGTTTTTAATAAATTTTTCTGCTGAAATGAAGTTTTTTTTTTTTCTGGAAAATATTCCCATTCACAATCTTTTAAAATGACATTTTAAGTTTCTAGCAAAAAGAAAAAGAACAAACAAAAGTTAAAATATCAGCTACATAATAGAACAATTATTTTTTAAATAAGATAGCATACATATCTTTTCAGTCATATAATGTCACTTTCAAAGTTTGTCTTTTCATATAGTGTGTCAAAGCTTCTGCATTTTAAATCATCTTGCTCAATTTTTAAATATTGCACTATTCTGGGTATTTTTGTAAAAAAAAAATCATACCATAGAATCCACAAATTAAATAAAAGAGATAAGATACAATATAATTTTGATAGATGTATATATCAATCTCACTAGGTATACCATACTATATTATAAATTCTCCTCCCCCTCCCCCTCCCCCTTCTTCTTCTTCTTCTTCTTCTTCTTCTTCTTCTTCTTCTTCTTCTTCTTCTTCTTCTTCTTCTTCTTCTTCTTCTTCCATATTAATGCATATATATATATATATATATATATATATATATATATATATATATATATATATATATATATTTGTTTTCTTAAGTTTTCGCGGGTACTTACATGTCTGGCATTCAGCTTTGTTCGGGTATTTTCCCACGTGGTGCTTTTAAAGTTGTAGCTACAACTTTAAAAGCACCACGTGGGAAAATACCCGAACAAAGCTGAATGCCAGACACACACACACACACATATATATATATATATATATATATATATATATATATATATATACATACATACACACACACACACCTGCATATATATGTGTGTGTGTGTGTGTGTGTGTATGTATGTATATATATATATATATATATATATATATATATATATATATATATCTTAAGTTTTCACGGGTACTTACATGTGTGGCATTCAGCTTTGTTCGGGTATTTTCCCACGTCATAGTAGTGGTGCTTTTAAAGTTGTAGCAACGTTTCAGCAGAATCTCATCTGCCATCATCAGGCTTCTGTATAGTGTTCGTCTGTGAGTTAGACTTTTACAGTGGTTTCAGATTTAAATTTGGGGCAGCCTATTGCTGTGCCAGAATGGTTTTTTCTTCATCCTGATTGGTTGAGAGTCTTGGTCTGTGTTTATTGGTCTTGGAGTTTGCTGTGTTCTGCTTCTAATATCTTCTGTCTGTTTTTTTTGGCTCTTTTTGTATCTTGATTGGCTGGCAACATTGTGTTACTTTATTGGAGGCCTTTAGTGCAGCTTGGCTTCGGGTAAATGGACAGCTATCCTTAGTTAGGAAGCTGGGTTTCATCTGGGTGCCTGGTTGGGGTGTGTTTGAGCTGGAGGTATCAGGGGGGATCTGTTTGTGCCCAGGTGTTTGCCTGGCTTGTGGTGTGGAGATTTTTTTGTTTGTGAGTGCAGGCTTCCAAATGATTGACAGCCTGGTGGAATATATATATATAGTATTATAACAACATTTTAAATCCTTAATCATAACTGTGGGGCAGAGCGAAGGGAAAGGAGGGGTCTCTCTCACCCTTTGGGGCCTAGAGGCTGGGAAGATCTGGATGGGGAGGAATTGGCTCCCCCTCAAATGAAAGAAAAGCAGAGCCCCCCCTCCCCAATCTGGTCTCCTGTCATTTCATATCTCAAGTCAGAGGAAACCTCTCTCTCCTTTGCCAGGTTTGGCTGCCTGTAGGTGAGGGAGGGAAGAAGGGCCAGGCTGGAAGCACCAAGGAAGACGGGCTCCTAATAACCAGGCAACACCCCACCTTCTGCCTCTGCACAGGAAGATTCCCCTCACTGAGGCTAGGCCCCAGGTTTCTCCCACCGCTTCCAAACAGAGAATGGCCCCTCCCTATGTGGAGGCTGAAGCGGGGAGTGGAGCCCAGAAAAGCTTGAGCTCTCTCCTGCACAAGCAGGCTGGTTATTAGGAGCCCATCTTCCTCAATGCTTTTTTGGTCTGGGCATTTGGTCCTCCCCCGCCCCATACCAAAAGAAAGCCAGCCGGGCTTCTCCTTCCCTCCTACTCTTCCCCATGCTCCCTTTCCCCCACTCAATCCTACTTCAGGACAGAGGAGGGAGCACTGGAAATATGTGTTGGCATTTCCAACAAGCATTTTTCTGGCGCCGGCCCACAATTCTTCATGTTCCTCAAGGCCTGGCTTGCTGAGGAGGGAGAGTAGCCCTAACTGCTCCCCCCCCCCCATGGCCCCATCCATCACTGCCCAAGGAAGGCACAGGAAAAGCAAGTGAGCAGAAACAAAGCTCTTGCTGGGGCGAAAGAGTAGAGATAAAAAAAACAACAACAACAACCCCACAGGCAACAGAAAACGGTGCTTTTCAGAGGTGGCAGCTTCCATCTTCTCTTGCCTGTGCCTTCTTTGATCTCCGCTCTTTCTCCCCAGTGAGAGCTATGTTTCTGCTTGCTTTTCCTGTGCTTTCCCTGGGCAGTGATGGCTGGGGCCATGGGGGGGAGTAGGGCAGAGTACTGAGAAGGATGAGAAAACTGATGCCGCTGACACTGCCTCATTCTGGACCTCTGTACTGGATGGTGAGCACATATTTGCCCACTCTGCCCCCTTCCACCAGCCAGTACTTTTCCTGCCCTGGGCCATCCCTATAGCCCACAGCCATCAAGGAAGAGCCCAGGCCAGGAGTGGTGAGCTGGAAGTTGCAGGAGTGACGTACAAATGCAAGTAGCGTGACACTCCTGCACCTTCCGGCCATTTTCATTGCCGCTTCAGCCTGCCTGTGCCTCCAGCCCCCTCTTGCTGCAATAGCACCAATACCTCGTCCTGGCTGGTGAGGGCTGCACTGCTTTTTGCAGGTTTGTGCTCGGCTGAAGGGTGGGAGCCAGCGGGTGGGCGGGCTATGTGGGCGACACAGCCTGGATTAATTGCTTTGGGGCGGACATTTCTCTGCAGCCCACCAAATTGGGCCATGGTCCACCAGTTGTTGATCACTGTTCTAGATATCTCTTGTCTTTTTTCATCTTCCTAGTGCTTCTCAATAAGTTAAATTCAAGGAAGGCATACTGAGAAGTTGCTCAGTTGTAAAATGAGGTGCTATTCCAGGAGGTAATTAAGCCCTTTGTTGAACTACTTGCCAAGGTCTAGGAAAGCACCTGAGGATGCTCTCCAAAAACTTTATTCAAACCAGTTCTGAAGGATAGCAGCCATAACAAGTGATTAAGCAAACAGAAAATGATATGATCATGATCAGGGATTGTTTTTAATGTCCCACATTTATATCACTAAGCCAAGACAAAAAAACTAGATCCAATATTCATATGCTTTCAGAGTATAATTCATGAACTGGAATAGAGCTTAGTAACAAGGTCAGCCAATGAATAGGCATAGCAACTAAATCAGCCAATGAGGACTGTTTGGAAAGTGAAACTAGAAGTAGCCTGAGTGTAGCTCTAGTCTCTGCAACTGCTGAATTAAAACTGGAACCGTTCTCTACTGTTCTCTCATCTGCTTGTTTTTGCCTGTAACTGTCTACCACGTTGGAAGAACTTACATTAGTATTGTACATTTACTTATGTATTATATGTATATAAAGAAGTTAATGAATCCTGCTGAATCAGTCATCTGTGTGTGCTTTCTGGATTTGAATTGCTGCTGCAAAATCTAACATATGTATTAGACTCTTAGCCTGGACTACGAACTCCAAATCTGCTTAAACTTTCAACAAATAAATGCAACTCCTGAACCATCAGAATAAGAAACTTCACCAACAATCTCCATCAAGCAGCTCAGGCAGAGGAAATGCTGTGAAAACCAGTACAAAAGAAAAAGTGCTTTTTCTTAAAGCCCAAACAAGAGTCTGAAATCTGATTATCTGATATGTAAGGCCTTTAAAACCATATCCTGAATAATAACAGGCACTCTACTAATAGCCTTGAACTTGCAGGTGATGCCACACCTAAAATCCAAATGGGCATAATTTATATCCATCCTAGTATCATTGAAATAAATCAGGTTAGCCCTCTCACCCAAGATACATTTGTCACACAAGCTAAGTTTATGCTGAAATGGGAACTGTTATAAGATTCAAAATCTCCTTTCCTAGAGAATAGTTCATTCCTATCTCCAATCATCAATGGTTCATTCTCTCTCTCTGCCAATCTCTACCAGATGTTCCAGTTTACCTTCAAGTCACCTATTTCTCTCTCACAATTGCTAAAGACCCATCATCAGTTCTTGGAGACCAATCAGCCAACTTCTTGTTTGTTGACTCCAGCCACTCAGCTGACAAACCCACCTTTTTTTCAGATATCTGCAAGTGTTTATTTACATTCAACCAACTGTCAAACCTTGCTTTTGCCAGAGTAAAATAGGGTGAGTCTCAAAATTATATTGTGAGTAGAGAGGTTGCAAGAAAAGTAAGGGCAAGTTAATTGAACGTTTATCTCAGATAAAGCAACTTATTCCTTGTGAGAGATATGGGGAAAAGCACTTCAAAGAGACTCCACTTTAATTAATTAACAGTAATTGAAGAATTTCCAGTTTTCCAGTTTCTGTATTTATTCCAGACTATCATTACAGGTTCAATATAGATACTGAAATTCATTCTTGCTTCTTGGACATTGCAGCTACATGGACTTGGCAAAGGTGAAGGTACACAATCCCTCTGTATCTTGATTGGAAAAAGAAGTCCAGGAATCTTTCTCATCAATTCCATTCAATCCAATTCCACCAATAAAAATAATTTCCTGACCTTGGAGTCTTCATGTCCTTATAAAACATAATACCAGCTGCAGCAGGTATTTTCCATCACTGAGGGCTGATAGCCATCTTTTTCTCTACTTCAGTCAATTACAAAAATCATCGCCAAAAATTCACAAAAAAATCCCCAAAAGTCCACATTGCCTTTCAAAATCACAACAGCATCTATCTATCTATCTATCTATCTATCTATCTATCTATCTATCTATCTATCTATCTATCTATCTATCTATCTCAGTCATATTTTTCTTTCTTTAAACTTTAATAGGCAAATTTGTTATTTTCCCTGCTTGATAATGAGTAAAGTCATTAATTTCAGTAAAATATCACCAAACTGATACTTAACTCTAACAGTGTTCAGTATGTATAGTATGCAGCTCTAAAGTAGAAAAGGTAATTGGTATCCAGTGTGGACAACCTAGAGAGCCTCTTAAAGAAGTTTCATTTTTTTTCCTAGCTGTCAGGCAGCAACAAGAAAATTTGTGTTTGAGTTAGTGAATGACAGCCTAACTCCTTAGTTCAAATGTTTCATGTGACTGCAAAAGAAGTGGCTTCTTTAGGGAGCCAGTGAGAGCAATGCTTATTTTAAGTTATCTTATAAGCTGGAAGATAGTGTATAATTAAGCCAAAACTAAGAGCTGGGCTGATTAGGCAAAACATTTTTTTTTTGAAGCAATAGATGAACAGAAAATAATTATATTTTCTAATTTTATAGATAGTTCAAATATATTACATGAACTCAGATCAGAAATCAATCTCAGTCAATCAAAGGCACCAGAGGTTTTGGACTTGAGCCCATCTTCAGCAAGATGGACTCCAGCATGAGTCCGAAAGCTCAGGAAACAAAACCCCTGGCCCCAGTGATCAACCCAGATTGGATCCTGCAACATTATCCTGGGACACATATATTCATCTTCATTCAGGAGATCAGAAAGTTAAATAATTTTGCTCCTTGCCCATATTATCTGAAGACTGTTGAGAAGAGATTTATTGCCTTATGGATAACCCTAATAAAAAGAAGAGCAGAAAAATGAGTTCTTCAAATAGAAAGGAGCAAGGAAATCCAGCATGATTTATTTATTTTACTTCATACAATTCATGTTTAGTCCTTATTCTTTTGTACCCCAAACAAAACAAAGTATGGTGGATCATGAGATATTGATGCCTGTTAACATCTAATATCTTCAAAATGGGTTGTTTTTAATTATCAAATATCATTATTGGCTTTGCACCATCCCTCGATGACTGCCAAGCTCAGTGTGATCTGTGCATGAATGCCAAGGCCATTTGGTCCAATTCTCAAGTGCCACTTACAACAGCTTTAGGGACTGTAAGGCAATTACTCTCACTATCCAGTTTTAAAGATTGGGGAAATAGAAAATGCTTCTGATGAATTGAAAGTGTTTGTTCAAATAAAGGGACACATTTAATTATCTATACAATTCACTTTGAGGAGCTAGGACTCCTATATAGTACAGAGGATGATGAAATTCAGTTAAAGCTCCCAGTAAAAAAATAATAATATCTTATTGAGAGGGTTTCATTCTGCCTATATAAAATGAATGAAATTAGCTAGAAAACTGTCCTCCTAGAAGAGAGTTAACAAATTGACATCTATAGATATTGTCTTAATACCTACACCTTCCAGGCCTGCCTGCCCGCCTTCCTTCCTTCCTTCCTTCCTTCCTTCCTTCCTTCCTTCCTTCCTTCCTTCCTTCCTTTGTCCCTCCTATTTAAAAATGAATTTAAACACTGCTATAAAGTAGTATTGAATTTAATAAGAAATAAAAGAGGAACTTGATTTTTTTTTCCCCTGGGGTATATACAGTATTACTCTTGGAGACCAATTATTCTTGGCATATGGATAGCATCATGTGGGATATTATTAATCTCTTTAGCTCTTTTCTAAATGATTCCTAATTAATGTACCGATAGAAGAAAGGATTCCATACAGATGAAACTCGAAAAATTAGAATATCGTGCAAAAGTTTATTTCAGTAATGCAACTTAAAAGGTGAAACTAATATATCAGATAGACTCATCACATGCAAAGCAAGATAGTTCAAGCTATGATTTGTCATAATTGTAATGATTATGGCTTATAGCTCATGAAACCCCCAAGTCCACAATCCCAGAAAATTAGAATATTACATGCAATCAATAAAAGAAGGATTGTACATCGAACAATATCGGACCTCTGGAAAGTATAAGCATGCATATGTACTCAGAACTTGGTTTTGGGCACCTTTAGCAGCAATTACTGCCTCAGTGTGGTGTGGCATGGAAGCTATCAGCCTGTGGCACTGCTGAGGTGTTATGGAAGACCAGGATGCTTCAATAGTGGCCTTCAACTCTTCTGCATTGTTTGGTCTCATGTCTCTCATTTTCTCTTGACAATGTCCCATAGATTTTCTATGGGGTTCAAGTCAGGCAAGTTTGCTGGCCAATCAAGCACAGCAATCCCACAGTAATTGAACCAGGTTTTGGTGCTTTTGGCAGTGTGGGCAGATGCCAAGTCCTGCTGGAAAATGAAGTCAGCATCCCCATAAAGCTCATCTGCGGAAGGAAGCATGAAGTGTTCCAAAATCTCCTGATAGATGGCTGCATTGACCCTGGATTTAATGAAGCACAGTGGACCAACACCAGCAGATGACATGGCTCCTCAAATCAACACAGACTGTGGAAACTTCACACTGGACTTCAAGCATCTTGCAGTGTGTGCCTCTCCATTCTTCCTCCAGACTCTGGGTCCTTGGTTTCCAAATGAGATGCAAAAGTTGCTCTCATCAGAAAAGAGGACTTTGGACCACTGAGCAACAAACCAGTTCTGTTTTTCTTTGGCCCAGGTAAGATGGTTCTGACGTTGTTTGTTGTTCAAGAGCGGCTTGACAAGAGGAATACGACATTTGAAGCCCATGTCCAAGATATATCTGTGCTCTTGATGCATTGACTCCAGCCTCAGTCCACTCCTTGTGAAAGTCCCCAACACTTTTGAAAGGCCTTTTCCTGACCATCTGCTCCAGGCTGCAGTCATCCCTGCTGCTTGTGCACCTTTTTCTTCCACACTTTTCCCTTCCACATAACGTTCTATTAATGTGCTTTGATACAGCACTTTGGGACATCCAACTTCTTTTGCAATTACTTTTTCCAGCTTTCCCTTCTTATGGAGAGTGTCAATGATGGTTTTCTGCACAACTGTCAGGTCAGCAGTCTTTCCCATGATTGTGCTTCTTACTGAACCAGACTGAGAGACCATTTAAAGGCTCAGGAACCCTTTTCAGGTGTTATGGCTTAATTAGCTGATTAGAGTGGGACCCTTTGAGCCTAGAATATTGAACCTTTTCACAATATTCTAATTTTCTGAGATTGTGGATTTGGGGTTTTCATGAGCTATAAGCCATAGTCATCTCAATTATGACATATCATGGCTTGGTCTATTTTGCTTTGCATGTAATGAGTCTATTTCATATATTAGGTTCACCTTTTGCATTACTGAAATAAATGAACTTTTGTACAATATTCTATTTTTTTGAGTTTCACATGTATATATAGAGAGAATACACACACACACACACACACACACACTTTCTGAAAGCCATCCAAAACTTTCTTTCATGTAATATTGTCCAGAAAAAATTTATATGCAGTAAGATCAAAATAGATTATAAATAATGTGATCACTATGATGTAGAAACACTGCATGCCCAAAAAGCTGATTAATTTTATACTAGCCCCTGCTTTGTACATAGTTACAGTATGATTTTGAAATACCTTTCTTTTATTGTAAATATCAATTCTTAGAAGCTAGATGATGAAAGTTTAAATCAATAGAAAGTTTAAGGGTAGTATAAATCCCTAATTTTCTAATATATTAAGGAAATAATTCTAAGGGGTTCATTAGCAGTATGGTGGTTAATTAACTAATTAGTCTGCCATCTTAATCATTTGAATAATAAAGTTAAATTTTTGTATTTCTTGTAGTGTCTTTTTGTGGCCTGGCACTGACAAGGGAAAAGACCTTGCCATTATTTTCTAATGTTGAGAAAAAATTTTATAAACACAAACCGTAATTTCTCTGTAAAGTTTGATTCCTAAAATAAAATAAGAGATTTTTTTTTTTTAATGTATCCTTCAGAATCCTGCATAAAATTCAGGGATACTCAGAATGGTCATTTCAGACACGACCTAATTGAATTTTCTAGCAGTAATTATTCAGTTCCAATATATTACCAAATTATGAGGCTCTAGAAAATTGTTTCTCTTCCAATTTCTGCAGGGTTGATTTGCTATCATCCAACACTTGGACAAATTATGCTTGACTTCTTTTCCTGTCCTTGGAAGCCATCACAGTAAGATCCCAATTGAAAAGCAAGAGCCAAAATTTGGCTAATTGGAACATAAAAATAAACTGTCACTGTGAAATCAAGGAAGAGAAGAAGAGAAGTCTGAATTGAATTACTGGTTTTTGAAAACCTGTCAGGTCTTTGAAAAGCAGTTTTTGCTTTTCAAAAGGGAAGTGTCTGAGGTGACACTTCTGTGTGCCTTTATTGTCCAGGCATAACTTTGAAAGGTACTATTTAGCAAGTCTCTTTTTTAATTTTGGAAGGTGAGGAAATTGCTATCTTCTTCCTCAGAAGGATTAACATAAACCTTAAACAGAACTTAACATCAGCATTATAAATAAAAGCAGTCAATGCTTAATGCAACCGGTGAGAAAAATTATTCCAGGACTCATGAATGGTTGATTTTCTGAATGAAACTAGTATGACCAAGTCATTGAATATTCTTTAAATTAGTCCAGGTCTCTTCATTTTCCCCATCATAATATATAAAGCAAATGTAGCATTGTATAAACAGTGTGATGTGATACTAAGGAATAATGTTACATTAAAGTAGATTCCCAGTAATAATAGGGCATATATAGTAATGCTAATTACATGTGAACAAAGCAGAGGGAGAATTTTCATTCTACAATAAAACCTCAATAACTTAGTTATACATAACTATGTATTACTGATAAATCCTTTGGGTTTCTGATACATTAAAACCAAAATGTCTGGCTGAGCATAATTTATGCTTTTTTATTCAAAAGCTACAGGCACCAATACTAACCAAAGAGTGCTAGTGGTATTTGAAAGCTGGGTCTGCTATTTAATTCTAGTCATACCAATTATGGAGAAAAACAATTTAGTTTTGGAAGCTGGAACTGCTTCAACATTTTACATGCTATTGTTTTAAATGGTGTTAAAGCTCTTAATGGCACTAGGCTCAAATATCTGAAAATCTGCTTATTTTCCATAATAAATTGTCCAAGCATTAATACTGAATGCCTATACCTGTAGGGTTAGATTGGCATTCAATAGGAATTTTTAAAAGTGATGTGCATTTGTGGCTTCTCTGCAAAGGTACCAGGATTATCATAATGAACAGTAACTGAATTTCCTTTCTGAAAAATTGTGCACTTTTCTAGTTACTATTTTAAAATTATTTTAACAATCTGCTTTTCAGGTATTACTATTATTTTACTACATAAACAATAAAAAAGCACATACATTGAGCTGATTGACAATTTATTCTAAACCAAATGAAGGATTACAGAGGGGGGAGTGAGACTCATTCTTGTAATAATATAAATAAGTCTGAATAATCAATAACCCACTGAGCCAAATGCAGATGATTATTAGATCCATATGTTATTATGCCAAATGCTTGATAGCCTCCATTTTTGCAATGGAGGTGAAATATATAAAAAAGGTTGTATTGAAGTACTTGAGGAGAACCATAATCCATGATCAGAAACCAGTATTTAATATGAGATGGTAAGGAGGTTATAAGATGTGTGAGCTTATATGTTGAGATAAACTAGCAATGAGATACATTTCTACAAATAGATCTTATTGGACTTCCAAGGATCATTGCTGTGGTTTCTTGGAATTACATTGGAGTGGGATTCTAGCAGTTCGTACCTATTAGCTAGAACAGGTTGTTAACATTCCAAGCAGTTCAGATAACTGGTTGTTAGAAGAAATTACTGGCCTAATCCTGTAAAGAAGGTAGGAAGGAAACATTCTGGTGTTGCTTAGAGAAACTGCCTCTCTGTTAACCCTTATTACATTCTTGGCAGGACTAGACTTCCAGTCTCATGAACTTCTCTGGAGTTTTTTTCCCCTCCTTTGCTGGTACTTTGCTTGTGTGAGTGATCAGTTAAAATTACAATGGCACTGAAAAAAGTGACTTATGACCATTTTTCACACTTATGACTGTTGCAGCATCCCCACAGTCATGAGAGGCCAGACAAGGAGATACGTGCCTCGATGTGAGTGATATTGAGTTGGCCACACCCAGCGAATAACATGACCACCAAGCCACGCCTACCACCTAAGCTATGCCCACAGAACCAGTTGTTAAAAAAATTGAATCCCACCCCTGAATTACTTGTAGAGCAGCAGGACAGCAAAGTTGAAGAGATAATGCAAGAATTGTTAAGTAAATGTCAACTTAATCCTGGAAGGGAAAAAGGGAGTTTAAAAGAAACGTAACTTTTGTTTTTATTCTGTTTTGTATAAAAGATGGCAGTGGGAAACATTTATCCAAGCAGATGCCAGAGGTCAAGATTTTCTTGAAAACACTTAAATAAAATAAAATAATGAAAAACTGTTTTTAGTGTAAGCTTTATTTGAATCAATTAAACATAATAAATATACATACATTTTTAAATACCTTGTAAAGAGCTAAAATTTAACTGTTCATTGAATCCAACCAAATTTTGCTTACTCACAATTCCCTGTAATTCGGTGTTTCAGTTTTGGTCCTTTTCCCTGTGTATAGAAGAATGTTAAAGAAGTTCTTCCAGGCATACAAAAAGGGAGAGAGTGAATAATACTGATACATTCTGGATTCTTAAGGACAGATTCAACTCTTTTGAAACAAATTTAGATACAACCTGTAATGGGGAGCAGTTGAGTTTTTAAATTATAAGCCAGCCTTACTTCTTTTTCTCCTCCTCGTCTTCCTCCTCCTTAATATCTGAAATTGTTTCAGCCGTTTTTATAACTTCCATTACTATTGGATTGTTACAGCATACTTTTTGCTGATGCTTACTGTTTTATGCCATATAAAATAGTAAGTTCTGATTTTTTTTCCCCTGTATTCTTTATCCTGTATTCTTTATCCTTTATCCTGTATCCTGCAACCAGCCTCCTTCCATTGAGGATCTGTATACTGCACGAGCCAAAAAGAGGGCTGTGAAAATATCTACAGATCTCTCACATTCTGGACATAAACTGTTTCAACATCTTCCCTCAATACAATACTATAGAGCATACCAAAACAGACACACTGACAATTTTCCCTATGCCATCACTCTGCTAAACTATTAATTCCCACATTGTCAAACCTATTCTATTCTATTCTATTCTATTCTATTCTATTCTATTCTATTCTACTCTACTCTACTCTACTCTACTCTACTCTACTCTACTCTACTCTACTCTACTCTACTGATTTCTTAAAGATAAATAACCTTTGGTCAGACCATTAAGTAATTTCTTTGATACCCCAGAATGCAATTTATCTATTCCTGGAGATAAATTAAACTCTTCACTTAAAGAAGTATTCTTTGGCTCTACTACTGTAATCTCAATCTTATCCTTTCATTCAAGTCTTCACAATTTTTTAGTGGAATGCATACTGTTTGTTTTGTCAGAGAATATGAATTATAAAGCTTTGAAAGAGCAGAAGCAGTTTTTACTTCTTATTAAATGAAAACTTGACAAAAAAATCATGAGCTTTCTAAGAAATAAAAACAATGAAATAAAGGATAATATGGCTAGCAGCAAGCACTCACACCACACACCATAGTTAATCAATGGTAAGCTTTAAATTCAAAGTTAATTTTATACCATTAAAAGAATAATGATCATGCTCTCATTAGAGCACAGCTGGGAGGACTAGCATCATCAACCTTTTCTTTTTTTAAATCCCCTTGCTCTCTTTTTTATATTTATTTTAGAAGGCAACTTCAAAGTGTTTCCTGAAGAAGCCTCTCAGGCTCCTGATTACACTTTCCAAATGAATCTACACACCCTAGTGACTTCTGCTTGAGTTGTTATCAAAGCATGATTGCTGCAAAATTTCATGACCAAGTCAGTGTACACACAGTATGCTATGTTTTCATGCCTTTCTTTCCATAAGAACTACTTTCTATGAAAACTAGTCATTCAGTTTAGTTGGTGCTACGTTAATCTATCTTTGGTTTAAAATAGTTGTGAACATACACTATATTTTGTGCCGGGCATGAAATTCTTCTACATAAAGAATACAACCCTCTAAGAAATAAGAACTATGCTGGATTAGATTAAAGGCCAAATTGAATTTTCTGGCTGTCATCTAGCCATCATTAATCATTATATTGATTTGACATACTTGTCCAATGCCTTTTTAGAGATGTCAAAATTGGTAGCCACCACTGTACTACAAAGTAGCAACTTCTATGCTATGTTATTTCCCATGCTAAGATTTTCTTTTATCAGTTTCACCATTGTTCAATTTCATTAACTAGTTCTGACAAGACTTCTTTATTCATCCTTGTTCATAATCTTTGGTTAAAAAAACTTTTTTCAAGAATCATTAGAAACTTCAAGTTCTTTTAGATTTATGAATGGCCTGGTGTTATTTACTAGATCATAGTATTCTTTCCAAGAACTTTAAATAACTGAAACAATGTTTCCTCTGCTTAAGCAATATTGATTCTTTCGCAGGAAAATATGATTCTTTAATGTAATCAATATTTTTATTATGTTAATACATTTCTTTGTGCCTAAGGCAGGATCGAATTCACCATTTCATGATTTCCATCATACCAAACTCACTTTCATATTTTCATATTAGTCTGAGTTTACACTATAATAAAAATGAGGATCTGTACAAAGTTAATTATACTAAGAATACAATGGGAACAAATAATAAAATTACTCTTGATTTCTAAGATTATCAATAAATAAAGACATAATATCTGATGTGTTTCCATTCCTGTAAAAAATAAAACTCTCATCTTCATGACACACATTGATATAGTGTGATAAATTGCCTGTCATTTATATTGTTTCATTTCTGCACTCTGTGCATAAAACTAAATTGCATAGAAACCTGCATTTGATTTCTTTCTTCTTTTAAGTGATGCCAGTTATTTATAGTGCAGTTGTTTTAAGATTACTAATATTACTCAGTCATTCAGATCTCTTTGAGTGAAGACATAAAGAGAAATGAGGCAGACTGGAACACACATGTATTTTTGTATGGTTTTTAACAAAACAAAACTTGAGATATATGCTACAAGTTCATCAGAGCAGAGAGGGAGTAGGGGTGGGGACCTTTGAATTTAGATGTTCCAAAGTTCCTTTTGCTCTCTTACAGAAAAAATATATTAGTCCTGGAATTTGGATACTTATTTTACCTTCTATTAAATTAATAGGAGATAGTTATTTTAACAAGAACAATGTATATATATCAGGCAGGGAAAAAAGAAAAAGAAGAAACAAATAAGCTTCTTGTTCTGTCTATAAGTAGGATTGCTTTACAAAAATAAGTCATGATGTAGCTGTTCATTTTAATCTATTGGTAGTTAAAAATATTCTGTTCCCAATGTGACAAAATTGGTACTGATTCTTTTTTTCTTTTTTGGAGGGGATGGTATTATAATTTGACTCACAATAATTTAATAAGCAAGAAACAAATGGCTCACAAATGCTTATGCTTCCTTGTTTTTTTTTTTACTGAGTGAATAAAAACTACACGCAGCTTTCCTTCTTGAAGGGAAAAAAATAAAGAGTAACTTCTATCCCTTTATGCAGCGTGATGGATACATTTGATTAAGTACCATGCATTTTCATGAAAATAGTTCTCAGTACTATATTAAGAATATTAATTTTAAATTATTTTCTACATGGATTTGTGATGCTGTGGAAATTTGGAATGTTGGAAATATATGCTTGCAGTGTACACACACTCCTAAGTCATTTGTAAAATAGGAAGGGCAAAGTCTTCCGTGAGCAAATTTGACTCTTTATAACGGCATAGACATATCTTTGCCTTGTTCTTGCCAAGCTGGAAGTTGTTTGCAATTGCCTTCAAGAGTATTTGTCAGCTTTGTAGTCTAGTCTCTCACCTTGTTATTTATAAAATAACATCCCAAAATATTTCTGAAGTGAATGAATGCAATAAATAAAATAGCTGTTACTTTCTGTTGCAAGCAAGAATAGGGAATAATTTGAAACTCATTGACAGGAAAAATCAATTATAATAAGCAGACACCAATCTGGCTGTATTTTCTGGCACCCCTAGTATGTTAAGGTAGGTCATTCTTAGCTATCCTACCAGGACATGTTTCTTTAGTCCAGCTTTACGACAAGAAAAATTAAAATGTGTTTGTGCTTCCTGTCAGCCTTCAGATATATAGACTCAACAAATAATTCAGACAGAAAAGATAGCTATGCAATCACACAGTCTTGGCTGTGGGAAAGATTTTAATGAGAAAGTTTCTTATAAAACCAGTGATGACAGATATCCCCCTATAAAAAGTTTATTGGGAGAGAGGATCTATAGAGAAAACAAGGGAAAACAGTAATAATAAGTAGAGAATTCCAAATAGGAATTCCAAATTATGTAGGCTTACTGTGCTGAGTAAGCCTACCTAATCAAATTATAACTTTGTTGTATAAAGTGTTGGATTTTATCACATGTTCTTTGTAGAGGAGATGGATAGAAAGAGACCTTTGTGCATTGTGCATATTTGTTGAGGTAATTCCCCATTAGGAGAATGAGCACATAAAGGGAGATATATTTGAGAGTAGTGTTTGAATAATACACACATAGCACACAGATATACTGCACAGTAAATGTAGGTTTTTACTTCCAGAAAGTTTTAAACAAAGTTCAAAACAAGCAGTCCAAAGTCATTCACAGGTTAAATCAGTCAGTTTTCAGTCCAGGGATAATCCAATAACAAAGTCCAGTGTAAAAAACAGTTCAGTATCAGACTTACATCAAATCCAGGAATATCAGTCAATTAGAAGGAAAAATGAAGGAATGGCAATAATCTCCAACAGAAGGAAACAGAGACTCACTGAGACTTCTTCTGAGACTAAGACTAAGACTAAACAACCCAGGTTTCTGGCTCCATCTTATGGCCGTTTGAGAAACCACACCCAATTACAAATTTTGCATTTTCTTAAAGATACAATTTTAAAATGTCTATCGTGGTTTATATATTTCCAACCCAAATAGCTGTTAGGTGACTCATATTCCTAACAATATTCATAGCTCCCCTTTTTTTTTTTTTTTGAGTAAAGATGCTCAATATTATAAGGAATACATGAAAGTGGGCCCTTTTGGGGAGTGGGAACTGATAGTTATATTCAGTAAAGGATAGAGTTCCATCTCTGATGTCCCCAGTCTAGTCAGCAAATCACAAATTTTCTAGGAGCCAAAACCACCAACAATCTTCATTAGAGTTATAAAAGTACAGTAAATTTGGAAAATTTCTCCTTTGTATCACACTGGAGAAGTTCTTTGGGGAAATTCCACCTCTTTAGGATCGATTTATCAGATGCTTTAGAGAGTACTGTTGTGCCATCCCTTAGGAGGCCTTTACAATTCCCTGATGATACAGTTCTCAGTGCTGAACATGCCTCTCATAATAAATCAGACTGTAAGTGCAAAAGTTCCTGCTTACATATCCCTGCAGGTTCTGTAATAATAATGTTCCATGTAGTGAACATTTCAGCAGCTTCACACAAAGCCAAATCTCTTCTTTTCTCCCACTTTTGTTGAGAGTAATTCCTACCCAGCCAGCATAAAGTTACAAATATGAATTGCAGATTGTGTTCATATTTCCAATTTTGATTGCATAATTATACACAAAATGAGAGTAGGATTGGCTTTAAAAGACGTTAATTCAATTGGTCCCTTTTAGCCAATTTTCTTCTTAGCTTTCCTGTCTGAACTAATGGAAAGTAAGTAATGGTAAAATAATGTAATGAGAAGTAATGGACCATATGTTGATTGACTGTTGATTGGATACCACTAATTTACAGAGCTTGTCTTTCCTTCAGGGCCCTTTAGCTGTACAGCTACCTAGCAACCATCAAGTCAGCACTCTAATATTGCTATGTAAAATATGAATAACTTGCTAGCACAATCAAAGGAAAACTGGAGATTACACAAATTGATATGTTGCTAATATTTTACATATTTTGATATTTTTGACAAATGATTCAGGATTAAAGAAATAATTATATTGCTTATACTAAAGGAAATCATAGTTTGGAAGTTTTTTTTTTTTTTCCTAGGTAAAACTCACAAACTAGAATGAATGGAAGATTATTTATTCTTATGTTACTCTTAATTTTTTTAAAAAAAATATTTTTATAATATATTTTTTTAAACTTAATAGTAGATCACTTACTGAGTTTGCAGGTTCCAGATTTATTCCCAGGAAATGGAAGGAAACTATTCAAAGTTCTGAACAAAAGACTCAGAATGTAT
The DNA here is from genome assembly GCA_033807585.1 of Hydrophis major. Lineage (NCBI taxonomy): Eukaryota > Metazoa > Chordata > Lepidosauria > Squamata > Elapidae > Hydrophis > Hydrophis major. The sequence goes on along the minus strand of CM066328.1, from coordinate 391,102,167 downwards.
GGTGTTCAGCTAAGTGGAATAAACATTTGATTTAATAAAAGGGAAATTGGCGTTCAACACATAATGGATCTATTCCCAATAAATGACTAAACATTAATTGTGAAGTTTAAAGATTTTAAAAAATCGGTATGATATGCAATCTGCTGAATTCAATGAGATAAAGTATACAGATAGTCTTCAGTGTTAGGGATAACATTGTTTACCCTAACTGGTTTAGGTAAAATAATAAATATGTAATCATAGTTTATAAGTTAAAGTGTCTGCAACTTTAAATATAGGAATGTAATTAAGGGAGTGGTTGTGAAAGCACTTTAAAAGAAGCAAGGCAATGCAGCTTGCTCTCTCTGGCTTTGATGATCCCTAATTACTGCATGGACTCAAGACTGCGTTACTCGAACGGGAGAGAGACAAAGGACTGATTTGTAAGTGAACTGAAATAGGATATTCTACACGGACTTTGCTAACTGAATATCCTTGAATGGACTGACTAAATGATACATGACTAATGGACTGTTATTTTGACTATGCTATAAATGGAATAAACTATATTTTTGATAGCACAAACGTATCTGTTATTTTTATTGTATGTTAACAAACATACAAACTTATATCACTCATTTATCTGTGTGCCTATCTGACTAATGCTGCACGTTCTGTTTAGCTTGTCTCCTTAACCCTGGTTGGGGAACCCAGGCTTAACATTCAGGTTATGATCACTTGTTCAGAAACCATTCAAAATTATGATGGCACTGAACAAGGAATATTTAGAGCTGATTCTTAGAGTTTTGGCCATTGTAGTGTGCCTATGGTCACATGATTGTGATCTGGATGGTTGAGCACCCTGCTTGTAGTTATGTTGTCATGGAGAGCTATGGTCATGTATTGGTATTTTCAGTTTTTTTCTGCCAGCTTCCCAGAAAGAAAAGCAATGGGGATGCCAGCAGGAAATCAGAAGTCACTTCTGCTCCTACTACATTTTTGCCTGTTTGCATTCTATAGTTCCTTCCCACAACATCATCTGCCCCCTGTGGCACCCACACACCCACTGACCTGCTTGCCTGGAAATCTGACCTCTTCCTACTAAATAGCATGTACAGTCCTGGGGTTGTAATGGTGAATGGGACTAATGGGATTGCTGTTACTTAGCAATGTGATCACATGACATTGCATTTTACAACTGCATCACCTAGTGATGGAAATTGCCATTGTAACTTGAGGGCTAGTTCTATAACAATACACCTGGCACCCAGCAAAGTTCCTGTTCCACCAGTCTTTATTCCATTCCATTCTTTTGATTTTTTAAAATAATAGTAAGGCAAGGCAAAGATCCAGAAATTCTGGAAAGTGGAAATGATGAAAGTCTTTGGCCTAGTGCTTTATTTTGGCATAATTATATTATTTAACTTATGATGATCCTAAAAGATTCAGGCAATGTGATGTCCTTACTCATCAGAGACATCATGGAACATGATCAGAAACATCCAAGTGCCATCTTATTTGGTCTTGAAGACACCAATGAATCAGACGACATCACCAAAGTTCACAATATCATAAGCAACTCAAATACACCAAACATCCCTCCTGAAGATATCATTGAAATAACCAGAGATGGCCCTGAATTTAAATACAATGATGGCTCAGTGGCCCCAAAATTTTATAGAGCTGTATGCAAAAATGACTCCAGCAAATGCATATTAATTTATACAATAAATGCCATTGCAAAAACCAATCCCAACCACAAAAAACTTTGCTCAAGACCAGACTTATCCATACTGCAAAGAATCCACTCCCATGAACTCCACAATGAACTAAAAAGATGTCTAGACAATGGAGAGAAGGATCTGTACATTGATTATCACGCTGATTGTATCAAAAGTAAGTCACACAACCCAAAACTCCACATCCAACCGTACCTCATCCAACCCGCCATCACTCAAAACTAGGTACGCGTGCCCCAAACTACCTCTACAACTGGCCTTAAATGCAAGCTACTCAATGCAAGAAGCCTTGTGAATAAAATACCTGAATTTCTCCTCTTACTAAATATGGCTAAATTTGACATCATATTTGCCTGTGAAACATGGCTCAATGCATCTCTCCCTGACTCCATTACCACAGTAAGAGACTATCATGTTTACCGATCAGACCATAAAATCTATAGAGGAGGTGGTGTTGCTATCTCCTATAAAAAGTTCTTGAATTTAAGAAACATCCAAGTTACCCAGGAGCTTGGTCTTCCTGAGACCATCGTCTGTGAACTGTCCTTAAATATCACATTTTGACATCGAACAGGTAAACAAGCTAAATTCACTACTAACATGGGGAACATCCTCCCCACACACTTTTATCTTTCTTGGTGATTTAAATCTACTTCACATTAACTGGACCCTAACAAATGTAAAACTGAACCCATATATGCAACCTTTTGTAATGCTGTAACAAACCTGGGACTGGAACAACTAGTAACCAACAATACTAGACTTAACAACTGCCTCGATCTCATCTTCTGCAAGTAGTTTGAATTCAATTTACAGAATACAAATTAAAGAACCCTTTTCCAACAGTGACCACAGCATGATTGACTTTTGTTTCAACATATGTCCACACAAAAATCAACACAACGATGTGATCTCCAATTATAACTTCAAAAAAGGCTACAACGATCTTATAGATAACGATCTCTCATCCCTTGGTTGGCAATTTCTATTCACTGGATACAATACTGTTGAAGACCATTACAACATATTTTTACTTGAAGTCAAAAGAGTCATCAAACTATATGTCCCAATAATAACTCCAAAAACCAGAAAAAAGAGATGACCCATAACGATAAGGAAGATTCAATCCAAAAAGAAATCACTTTGGTGGAAAAACAAATCTGGTCACGTTGCCAACTTCAAAAGCTGATACAAAAATTTATGCCACCAGATAAAGACAGAAGGCACCAATTATCACATTAAACAAGAGGAAATCCTTCTATGCACCAATTCCACCCACGTTTTCCACAATTTTGTAAACAACAAATTAAAAGACTCAAGATCCATCCCACCCCTGAAAGGACCTCATGGTAAAGACTGCAATGATGATACCATTAAAGCCAACCTCTTTAACACATTCTTTGGCTCAGTATTTGTAAACAGCAATGGATCATGCCCAGTATTTCCTAGTTGAACCACAGACAACTACAATGATCTAATACATATTGATTTTACAGAAGACAATGTTGAAAAAGCACTACACAATCTAAAACCATCTCTATCTATTGGACTGGACAGAATATGTGCCTACTTCTTAAAAAAGCTATCCACTGCCATAGCCGAACCTCTAAGCATAATCTTTGACAAATCTTTCAGGACCAGTTCCTTGCCATACCTATGATCACAAGCCACAGTCATCCCCATCTTCAAAAAGGGAAACCCCAGCCTAGTTGAAAATTACAGACCAATCTCTTTATGCTGCGTCACCTGTAAAGTCATGGAATCAATTATCAACCAATCCATTATCCTCCACTTAGAGACAAACAACCTACTCTCTAATAAACAATTTGGTTTCAGTAAAAAATTATCCTGTAATCTGCAACTCTTACACTTCAAAAACATATGGACTACACAACTCGATCAGGGCAAAGCAATAGACGCAATCTACATAGACTTCTGTGAAGCCTTTGATTCAGTGGTACATGACGAACTACTCCTAAAACTAAAATCTTATGGTATCTCTGGACATCTGCATAACTGGATAGAAGCATTCCTGTCAAACAGACAACAAATGGGAGCATCAAAATTGGGAGCATCCTATCAAATTATGTACCTGTCAATGGTGGTGTCTCCCAAGGCAGTGTTCTAGGACCAACTCTCTTCATACTCTACATAAATGATCTCTGTGATCATATTAAGAGCAACTGCATTCTCTTCGCTGATGATGTAAAACTATTCAACACCACAGACAACACTGCTATCCTTCAAAAAGACCTCGACTATGTATCAGAATGGTAAAACAAATGCCAACTTCAAATCTCAAAAAATAAATGCTCTCTCCTACATATTGGCAAAAAATATATATATCAGAAAATAAAATACAGGCTGAATAGTCAAGATTTTGTTGATGATCCAAACTATGTCAAGGATCTTAGAATACTCATGTCTAATGATCTAAGTGCTAGAGCCCACTGTAACTACAAAGCCAAAAAGGTATTAAGAGTTGTTAACCTTACGTAGCTTTTTCTCTGGTAATATTACACTAATAACTAGAGCATACAAAACATTTGCTAGACCAATACTCAAATACAGCTCATCAGTCTGGAACCTACATTAACACAGTTGAGAAAGTCCAGAAATATTTCACAAGAAGAGTTGTCTACTCCTCTACTTGTTGTAGAATACCTTATGCCACCAGACTTGAAATTCTAGACCTACAAAATCTAGAACTATGCCACCTTTGGTCCGATCTAAGTATAGTATATAAAATCATACATTGCAATGTCCAACCTGTCAATTAATACTTCAGCTTCAACCATAACAACACAAGAGCAAACAGTAGATACAAATTAAAGGTTAATCGCACCAAACTTGATTGGAGGAAATATGACTTCAGCAACAGAGTGGTCAATGTCTGGAATACTCTACCTAACTCTGTGGTTTCTTCCCCAAACCCCAAAAACTTTAACCTTAGACTGTCTATTATTGACCTCACCTCTTTCCTAAGAGGTCTGTAGGGGGTGTGCATAAGCGCACCAACGTGCCTACCATCCCTGTCCTATTGTTTCTTTTATTTTTCTTATATGTATCTATGTGTTCATAACTACGTTTTTACTTATACCTATTATCTTGTAAGCAATTGACAAACCAAATAAAACAAACAAACAAACAAACAAATAAATAGATCGATAAGTAGCAGTTGTTTATTGAGGTGACTAATCAGAATTCTGCCAGTTAACAAAATAATTAAACAGTTTCTGTTCAGGGTAAAATAAGATCAAGAAGGTTCTCATTAAATTAGATGAATGGTCAATCACATGAAAATGAAATTCAATTTAGTAAGCATGAAGTAATGCACACTGGAGCAAAAAGCTATTACTTAATGTATATATTAAGAGGAATTCAGCTGTCTGCAATAAACCAGGAAGAAATAATTTGGGGGTCCTAATGGTTAGCTGGGTGAAAATGCTGTAAGTGTGCATCAGCTATGAACAAAGTAAATTATATGCTACAAACCATTAAAGGATCAAAAATAAAAGTGATGACACTATATGTGTTTGTACTATATGTGTTTATACCAATCTATACTACGTTAATAACTGGCATAATTGGATATACTTCTAGCTATAATATTTGAAAAAAAAAATCATAATAGAGCTAGAAAGGGGACAGAAGAAGGCAACCAAAATGATCAAATGGCTGAAATTCTCCCCTTTGAATAAAGGCTATAACATTTGGGACTGTTTATCTTGGAAAAAAGCGATGGAGGGGTTACTTGATCATGGTGTATTAACCTATGCATAGTGTTGAGAAATTACACAGGAAGAAGATTTTCTTCTTCTGTTTAAACAGAAAGATCCTGGATCAAATTAGTGAAGCTGACTGGAAGGAAATGTACAACAAATTAAAAAGTACTTCTTTACACAGCAGTTAATCTTTTTTTTTTTTTTTTTTGGAAGCCATTACTACAAGACAGGGTACAAAACTTTGATAGCTCTAAAATGACAGTGGGTGAATTCATGGAAAATAGGTCCATCAGTGCTATTGGTTTTGAAATGACCTCTGGTAGCATGCCTCCAAATACAGCTGGCAGAATTGGAGAGGATAAGTTTCATGGTTGTAAGCATTGCAAGGCATCTGCTTGCTCATTATGTGAAATAAAATGCTAAAATGAGACCTGACAGAACTGGATTGTTTTGTGTCCTTATTCCTACCTGCCCAAGTGATGGGGTGATGATGAAGGATAAACTGGGGAAAGGAAGAATGTGCTAACTGTCACTCATGCCTTGGGCATCTTCATTTCTACTGCTGCTATATACCACAAAAGGCTGTCCTTGAAGATCACTTGAAAGCTTCAGACAGTCCAAAATACAACTGGCTTGGGCAGTTATTTGTTTATTTATGTAACACCACAGCTTCAAGAGCTGTGCTGGTTACTAGCCTGCTTCTGCATGCAGTTAAAGGCACTGATTGTCATTTTTAAAGAACTTTGTAACTCAGAGCCTGGGTGGTTTCTGCCCATCCCTTAAGATAAGGAAGAATGATTTTGCTGCATGTTCTGCCATTAATAAAGTATTATCTTCAGAAATCATAGAGCAGGACCTTCACTTTTGCCACTTCTTCCCTGAAACAGCATTTGCCTGAGAAATTACATCCATGCTGTTGACTTTTCAGATGTCTGAAATATTCAAAAACCAGCCTTCAAGACCTCACGTACTGTTGATCCTTTCTGCAGGTGAATGTCTGTATGTGATTTGATATCAATCATGACTGGACATTTGAGATTTATATTTTTATGTATCTGTTTTAGACCAATCACAGTATTATGTAAAAGTCTCCAGTAAAGGATAATATTTGTAGCTCAGGATTGAAATATAAATTTCTTTGCATAGTCTATAGATGTCTATATTTCTATTGATGGCTGATTTGTTAAAGTGTCAGACTTCTAGAAATTCCAGGGATTTTTGGACTTAGCCTGGTCTAGGATTGTACATTTTCCCAGTTGAAACTATGGTTAAATCTGGTTATATGTTGTGAAATTAAAGAATTTTTGTCATGTCCTCTGACTGCCAGTTTGTGTTCATGGATGCCAGTCTTCTGCCTTTTGTCCTACATATGTGACAATCCTGCAAAAGAGATAATCAATCAGCTCAAAAGAGAAAAAGACTCAAGCACCTCTCCACTACTAATCAGCACTCAGGTCAGCATAGATTAACTCCAAGATTAACTTCAGACCAACAGTCAAGTAAACAATACCCCAATCAAGCAACTGCCAAGGAGCTATCAGTAAACAGTCCAACCAAAGAATCTCCCACCCACACAGACAGGCAAGACACCAGAATATTAACTGGCAGAAAACAGAACTTATTAGTAGCACTGATGATGTTACCTAGTTAGGATAATGAAACGTCTGCAAAAAAAACAAAACAAGCATGCTCAGAGAACCCAAGGACAGGATTAGAGTCTTTTATCATTTGAATGATATATAAGTCCAGTTAATTAAAATAAAATAGGGATAAAATGGGGATTTGATACTGTATAATAATGACAAAACATTGAAGTCAAGATCATCACAATTGGTTTATCAATGTTGAGCTGTATTTAGGGGTTTCTTTTGATAACTGTATTAAAAGTTATAATTAAAAGAGATAAAACACTAATACAAACTAAAAAAAGAAACAAAAATAGAAAGTACAGAAAAGATAAAGAGAAAATAAAAAAATATAAGAATACATTAAAGAAAAAGAAAAGATATATAAAAGAAATATAAAAAAATCTCAACAAGTATAAACAATTTTAGGAACATCACCTTCTCTTAAATACAGCACATCTTTTCTTCCCAAAATCCATGCCTTATCAATAAATAAATCCTTTACACTTTGTTGTTTGGTCCTGATCAGCAAGAGTCTATTTATGGTTATCAGATGTAACAATGTATCTATTTTAACCTTGATCAAATAAAGCAGCTTTAAATTTCTCCTTTTTAATTATTTTGATTTTTAATCTCTTGAAATAATGTTTTAGAACTTGATTTCTTACAATTTTTTTTTGTGCTTCCTCAAAAATTATTCAAAACTTTAACAAGAGTTTTTTGTAAATCCAAAAAGGAAAATTATCCAAGTCATTCTCTTGGTTTATTTTAATGTTTTTTTTTTCATTATGAAGGCATCAGGCAGTATCCAGTATATCATCTTTTCCCATATTATCCCATTTCATTCTTGTAGCCTCTCATTTTTAAGTCACCTTCCAAATAAGTCTCAGTCTTGTCAGGTAAAACTTTTTCCTTTTTTATAATATCCTTCAATTTGTCCGATATTAAAATATTTTGCTTCATTCTGTATTATTAAGTGTAATTTAAGGATTCTTCTTCTTTAGGTACAGTCTTTGTTTTCTTCTGGTTCCCTCCAGTGTCCAACCTTCAAAGTCTCATCCTATCAAATTCTTTTAGAGAATTCACAGGAAGTTTATAATCAATTTCAAAATCTTATTTCAAATTCATCTGGGCCCTTAGTCCATTTGTATAATCAAAGTGCTAATCATCTCTTTTCTCTTTACCCCCCCCTCCCCACACACATGTCCTTAAACTTGTATTTAAAATTTATTTTACCAAGGACTGAAAGGAAATCATCTATGCTGTAAAGCAGCAGTCGCCAAGCAGTGGTCCGTGAGAAAATTTGGGTGATCCACAGAGAAATGTCACCCCCAGAGCATCCTCCAAAACAATTAATCCAGGCTGCGCAGAAACCCAAGGCTGCATTGGCCCATAGAAACCCTCCCCATCCATTCACTCCTTACCTGGCAAACTTGTCTGCTAAGTTGCTATTTTTCCTTTTTCGTCCTGACCATCATCGGTTTTGCTGTGCCAGAAGATTTAGATTAGCTAGAAAGCAGGAAATTGTTGGATTTCTTGCTTTCTAGCTAATCTTTAGATTTTCGGCTCTGCTTTTAAGCAAAGCTGAACGTTCCTTAGGACTGAAGCAGTGCAGACTCATCTAGCCGATGGCAGAAACACAGATCTCTAAGTGAATCTGTGATTCTGCGAGCAACTCAATCTGCCTGCCTGCTCTTCCTGATTTTGGGTAGAAGTTGCTCTTTTTTAGTAAAAAATCAATATGTATATACATGGTGTGTTGTGAGTTAATTTTGTGAGTTTGCTTGCTAGCAAATTTTATGAGTTTGCTTGCAAGCAAATTTTATGAGTTTGCTTGCAAGCAAATTTTATGAGTTTGCTTGCAAACAAATTTTATGTGACAGGCTCAGGTAGCCAATCTCACAGATCTCTGAATGAATCTGTGATTCTGTGAGCAACTCAATCTGCCTGCCTGCTTTGTCTGATTTTGTGTAAAAGTTGCTCCTTTTTTATAAAAAAAATCAATATTTATATAAATATTTATAATATTTACATACAAGCCATGTCCAGCCAGTCACATGACCAACAAGCCACATCCACAAATTAGGCCACGTCCACAGAACTTGTGTAAGGCATCGAGAAAGTATCCATGATATCAATCACTCCAAAACATTTCTCTCCAATTGATTTATTTAGAAACAGATCTGGCATGTCAAAGGCAATTTCCCAAGTGAAATTATTTTTGTGCGTTACACAGAATCCACCTTCTCTCCTCCCACTTCTATACTTCATAAATCACGAGAACCAATTAACTGCCACTGGAATTTCTTAATACAACATGCAGAATAACCTTGAACTTTCAACTCCTCCAACTCTCTTAAAAAAATGTGGCAACTGAATTTTAAAGCTGACAACCAGTTGTTAAGAAATTTGAATCCCACTCCTGCCTCTGTGTGTGTGTGTGTGTGTGTGTGAAAGAGAGTCGTCCCCAGGATTTAAAATTATGAGTTTGGTGGTCCCTAAGGTCCAAAAAGTTGGCAACCCCTGCTATAAAGGAAGTAGTCCTTAAAGGTAGTGAGTCCTTAAAGATGCCAACCATGGGTTCAACAAGGTAGTTGTTCTCTCATCTCTCAGATTTCTAAACCTGCCAGAGATTGCTGTCACTTCACAAGCATGTTGCATAAAGTCCCAGTTACCATATAGCAGAAGAAAATCACATGATTTTATTTCTGTTCTGTTTTGTTCTAGGAGCTTAGTAGCTTAGTAGGAAAGGGCTACATAAATAATGGACCCTTATTGCTAAATACAGGTCACCATTCTGGGAAACTTCTGGGAAGGATATGAATCATATCCTCTTCTTGTCTGAAGAGGAATTATAAAGAGCTGCAATTGTTGGCTCTTCTTCTAGTGAATGTCTTCAGTTCGTCCTTTGCTTCCCAGAAGTTTCAGTGGTGACCTGTATTTAGGAATAAGGGTCCATTGTTTATGTAGCCCTTTCCTACTAAGCTCCTGGAACAAAACAGAACAGAAATAAAATCATGTGATTTTCTTCTGCTATATGGTAACTGGGACTTTATGCAATATGCTAGCACATTATTGTACTTTGCCTCCAGGCATCAGTTCTGATTTACCAACCTTATAATAATATATAATGTTTCAGTCACTATGGAAAAATGGCTACTAATCGCCTGGGGCTACAGGAAAGTAGGAACTTCTTTCTTAAAATTCAGATGTGAAAACAATTCTAATATGAACTTTTAATATGTCCCGTACTGAACAGAAACAAAACTTTGTTATTAATTTACATATAGTTTACATCAGTTATGCATTGCTTCTGTGTGAATATTCTGTTTGTATTTTTAAAAATAAAAACATAATGTAAATATGGCATGATAAAAACCCATCTGCAATCATCTTTCTTTTTAATTACATGAAATTACATGGAACTTTAAGAGTACTTTTCTCCATAAAATGCAAAATATAGCAGATGTCAATGTCAAAGCAAATGTACTGAATATTTCTTTTATAAAATACTGCTGTACATTGAATTGACTTTACTCCTGGGCATTAAACAATGAGAGAAACCGTTGCTATATTATCTGTCAGGATTTTGTAAAGGTTTTCCAAACACTGTTTATGTCTTTCTCATTGTATTATTAAACGAGTGGCCTGAATTCTCTACTATCTTGAATAGAGAAATATTTTCAGGCAGTTTTATAGCATCAGCTTTTTTTTTTTTTTGGTAGGAAATTGTTCGGGATACACACCCTAGCAGAACGTGCAATGGCAGTCTAGCAGGCAGGCAAATTATGTGAGATAAACGTTGTTGTAGTTTACACTCAGTAAGACAGATACACTGTGCCAGTTAAATAGTTTTTTTATTCCAGCAAGAGTTATAGCATAGTCAAAACAGTTCATATGTCATAAACTAGTTCAGTCCATCCAGGGATTAATCAGTTGCCCCCTTTTCTTCGTTTCAGCAACAGCAGTGAAAACACACAGTTATCACCATCAATCCAACATTTGTCAGCTATCCAGTAAAAGCCAGCAAACAGTGAGCTCTCTTGCTCCCTCTTATGGTGATTTTACAACCACACCCAAAATACATGTATTAACAGTTAAAGTAACATACACTTAAACTCACTAACATAGTTTATATATTATTTTTACCCAAACTAAGTTAGGTAACCAATGTTATCCCTAGCAGAAATGTTAACAGCTTTTCTACTGACAAACACAGAAGATAAATAGGAATAATTTTGTGAAATAATGATCATACGGAATCCCATAGCATTATTTATTAATTAAATGCATATGCTGCCCATCTCACTGATAAGGCAACCTTGGGCAGCTTACAACTGATAAAAAGTTAAATATAAAACCAATTCAAAGGAATTATATCTTGAAGATATCTAGTAGCAATTGCCTTTTTCTTAATTGAGCATCAGGGGGTAGTACGATAAATTACTTATTTCTTTGTTTTAATTATATATTGCTTAAACCAATACAGTATCACAGTGGTTAATAGTAACAAGTTGATACCATGATTGCTAAGAAGCTTTGCTAAATTGGGCTGTCAAATTAAAAATGATACCATTTTAGACTTTTAGACTAAATGAAGTTAGTAGCTTTTAAAATGAGGACTCAGATTGTTAGGGAAATATGCTGACTGAAACTGCTTAGATAGCACTATAAAGTGGTTTCAGTCTTAAGTACTATTGCTATCTACAATAGTTTGAAATAACAATATTGAAAAAAGTCAACTCCTTGAAAGCATTTGATACTCTAGAATCAAAGAAAAATTGAGTGTTTTTTTTGGGGGGGGGGAATGAATGTGTATTCCTTTCATATTCTTTGATAATAATCCTTTGAACAAACATTTATAAATCTCTTAACAGAATGAGGGAACAAATTGAGACTGGGCTGAGAAAAGTAAAATCTTTCTAGTTGAAAGGGTCTTTTTTCTGAAAAAAAAAATATTCTGCTACATCTCTTTACTTCTGGAGTTGGTTTCTTTTAGCCACTTGAAGCTAGTGAATAGATATGAAGAGTTCTAATGAAAGAAGCAGTAGATGATACATACCTGAAACTTGTCTGCATTTTTACTACAGCAGTAGTGCCCAACCTTTGTGGCTTGGTGGCCTAGTGGGGGTGGAGGGGACTGGGCCGCATGAATGATAAGCTGGCGTGCATGTGAATATGATCAGTTCAACTTTTATAGCTAGTGGGCTGGCATGCATGCACATGTGCACCTAGCTTGACTTGTCAAATTGAGCTGCACACTTGTGTGCATGTGCATTGGCCCACCGTTTATGCAGGTCAAGCTGCACCATGCATGTGTGCCAGGCCACCACTTGTGCAGCCTAGTTGCAAATAGGCCACAGTCTGGCAATGGGCTATAGCCTGGTAGTTGGGGACCCTGTATTACAGCATTATATTATATTACACCACACAATAGTTCTGCATTTGCATTTTTTTTTAAACAAATTTTATTAATTTTACAAAAAAAGTGCACAGACAATCAAGGCATAACAGCTTATAAATTCTTTTCTAAAAATAAAATAAAATAGTAGTAATTAAAGAAGAAAACCAATAGAACATAATGATTCCAAATTATAATATCAATATTTACTTTATCTATTTAACTTCATATCTTATCCCAACTTCTCCTTTTCATCCAAATTATTTCTTGCTAATTAAATTTTTTTGCCTTTTATCAACATACAAAACACAAAAAACATAACAAAACTTAAAACATCTTTTCTGAAAGTTGCTTGATCCCGAGTTAAAACTCTTCACACAGACGAAATTCAAACATCATATTCACTTTATATATCCTTCCCTATCTTATTACCATTTTCAATAACATTCTTTGTCTGTTCTATTTCCAACTATCCATTCATCTTTTTTCTTTTACTATACTTTTCCTATACACTAATTGGAGTGACGCCTTTAACTCATTGCCCTAACTTAAAAGTACTTCATATAACACTTAATTTATCTTGGGATTCTGTTTAGTACATTCTAAAATTACACAATAAATTTTATAAGAAAGGTTCTACTCTAAATACACATATAAAAACACAATCTTATGTACCTTCCAGAATCCCCCCCCTTTTTTTTATCCTTAATTAGATTCACCCATTGTCTCTAAATAAGCTTTTTTTCTTTAGATCTTGCTTCCCACCATTGAGGCTTCTCCTCCCCCCCTTTCTTTCTTGCTTATTCTTCTCCTTGCCCTTTTTACCCCTTTGTCTCTCCTCCTCCCTTTTCTTACTCCCTTTCCATTGTTTTCTAACCTTGCATCCACCTTTCCTCTCGTTTTTCTCTTTTTTGGTTGTTTTTTGAAACCTTAAAATCCCCTTTTTCTTATCCTCTTTCTCCTCCTCCCCCAAAAAACCCCATTTTTCATCAAAGATGGCTTCTTGTTCCTCTTCTTCTTTGTCCCAGTCATTCTGCTGCGTAGTCAACTTTTCATAAGTACATAATGCCATTTCTAAAAATTGAAATAAAGTGCCCAAAGTATATTTTCCATCTTGTTCTTCCTTTTTATATTTTTGATGTTCAGTTTTTAATTCATCCACAAGCGATGCCATCATAAAAAGAGAAACTTTTCCCAAAACAACTACCCAAGTATTTTTAATCAAAAATAGTTCAAAAGAAGTTCCAAAGATTAATACTTTTCTTCCTTCTTCTATTTCTCTTTCTGGGGTTACAGTTTACTCAAAGAGGTCCAATTACCATATATCTTTCTTTGGGATTCTAGGCAATCTCCTCCTTTTTCCACTTCTGCTCCAATTTTTTTCCTCTCCCTTCCCACTTGCAACATCAATTTTTAAATGATCAGAAATCCATACCTCTAATAAGGGTTTTCCAATTTCTTAAATTTTTAAGTCCAGTGTCCAAGAAATCTTTTATCCCTTGACTTCAACTTTCAAAATAGTTCACCTTCAGTGCCTAAATAAATTTCAAATCTTCATCTGCTGTTTCTATGGGGTGGGAGAGTGAAGAAAAAAAAAGTTCCCTTTAAAAACTTCTCCGCCACTTTCCGATCTTCTTAGGGATACAATGTATCCTCCAGCAATTCAGACAGTTCAGTTCCAATGAGTTTAAAAGATGTTGATTGACCCGGCTCAGCCAACACTTTCACTTTTCTTGCTTCCTCCAGCACGATCTTACCCGGTTGCAGGCTTCTTCGTGGCGGCCATTGCTGACCGCCGCTCCACCACTTCAGGAAAAAGGGGTTTTTCCGGACGAGGAGGGGGTCTGTGACACCCCCAACCCCCTGTCCGGCTCCCCTCTCTCTTCGGCTGTTCCTACAGGGCAGCCATATCCCCCTGACCCATTTGGATCTGGGGTACCTCGGAGGCAAGCACAGTAGGAATCGCGAACAGTCGTGAATTCCTGCTGCCACCGAAGCCATGCGGAACCGGAAACCCTGCATTTGCATTTTAATGTACAATTATATTTGAAGATTCTATATATTTTAGGTCAGAATAGTATCTATCTGATGTTCATAAATGTGCTCATTACATGGCCCTGAGTTTGTAGTTATTTTTTTGGTCTGTTTGGTGTTTATGTAGATAAGTAATAATGAATGAAGAAATATACATTAGTTTATTTTAATAGCAAAATATAATGTGTATGTAGAGAATCAGACAAATTATACAGCAAAATAAAGGTTCCAAACTTATTCAACTCTAAAGATTTTTTTGTTATTTTTATCAACATTCCTATAGCTTCTTGGAAATTCCTGTGACATTCCATATAAAGAAGATCTCCTTCTCATTCATTTTCATTTTTCATTTTCATTATTCAACTCTAAAGATTTTTTTGTTATTTTTATCAACATTCCCATAGCTTCTTGGAAATTCCTGTGACATTCCATATAAAGAAGATCTCCTCATTCATTTTCATTTTGCATTTTCCATACTTTTAATGAAAAATAAAGCTGGTATATTTAATGGAAAAATATAAGCATACTGACTTGCTGTCTTAGCTAATGCTAATACTGCATTTCTGTTTATATTAAAAGAAAACTTTGTTTGTTAAAGGTCTTTGGATAATTTCTGCAATGATACTGCTAACCTATAAGATACTTCTTGTCTGTATTATTTGAATATGATTTGACTTACTTCAAGGAGGAAAGGGAAATAGCTTAGGTGCATTTTCAGGAGATACATACACAATTAAAAGTGAAGTTATAGCAAGCTCTATCTGAAGCTAGTTGTAGATTGCTGTATAATTTCTAAAATTTAAATTTTAGTTTTACTTTGGTTCAGTCCCTTGTGGATTTATTAATTGGTTTCTCAGGAACAGAAAGCAATTAAGGTTTTTGAAGCTGAGATATTTTTATGTTTATTTCAATAGTGCTGCAGGCACTATTTTGCCTTTTTTATTTTTAGGTAATCTTTCAGCACCTTCATTATAACAAAGAATTAACTTTGATCTTTATCTTTGGGCATACTCTCTGTGTATGTGTTCATGTATGTATGTGCATGTATATCAGTTAATTTGACTGTAACATTGGATTATATCCAGAGAGAAGGACCAGGGGTAACATGATAGCAGTTTTCCAATATTTGAGAGGCTGTCACAGAGAGAATCAATCTGAAGGCAGGACAAGAAGTAACAAATAGAAGCTTATCAATGAGAAATTCAACCTAGAACTAAGGAGAAATTTCCTGACAGTGATACAAATGAACCAGTGGAATGACTTGCCTCCAGTAGTTGTGGATGCTCCATCACTGGGGGTTTTTAAGAAGAGATTGGATAGCCATTTGTCCAGAATAATTCCCACAACTTTAGCTATGCTGATTGAAATTGAAGACTGGACTATTAGGATTGTTAAGAGATAAGTTATGTTCATTTGCTGGTGAGCACATCTAGAATTATGTTACTTGCTAAATTAATGTGTTGTGTGGGTTTTTCAAATGAACTGGCAATTTAGGCTACAATTTAAATCTACAAAATAGCAATAGCACTTAGACTTATGTACTAATTCTAGTGCTTTACAGTCCTCCCTCGGTGGTTTACAAAATCAGCATATTGTTTCCAATAATCTGGGTTCTCATTTTATTGATCACAGAAGGATGGAAGGCTGAGTCAACTTTGAGCCGGTGCGAATCAAACTGTTAGTTGTCATCAAAATTAGCTTTCAATACTGCATTCTAACCACTGAGCCATCATGGCACTAATCAAACTCTTTCCTATGGACTTGCCCCCAGAAGTCGTGAGTGCTCTAATACTGGATGTTTTTAAGAAGAGATTGGACAACCATTTGTTTGAAATGGTATAAGGTCTCCTGCTTGAGCAGATGGTTGGATTAGAAGACCCCCAAAGTCCCTTCCAACTCTGTTATTCTGTATTCTGTATCCTTCTGCCAGCAGATTGAATAATACTGTTGAAGTAGAAGTGCATTCACATCTAAAAGATTATGAAAATATAATCCATCTTGTTAATCATTGTATAAGTCTTCCTGTCCCCCTTCATTCCTACACATAGGAAAGTCCAAAGCAAAGATTCTACATAAAAGACATGAAAAGCCTAATTTGGCAGGGGTTACATGAAAATTGACTCTCCTGTCTGAAAAATGGTAGGGAGTTTATCATAACTTTGTTTGTGAATTTTGGGGCTTCATCTAATTGAAAATTATGGTTACATGTTATATAAATATATGATTGTTTCTTGTTCTGAAGACATGTT
This sequence comes from Hydrophis major, assembly GCA_033807585.1. Lineage (NCBI taxonomy): Eukaryota > Metazoa > Chordata > Lepidosauria > Squamata > Elapidae > Hydrophis > Hydrophis major. Next base: position 391,085,415 of record CM066328.1, on the reverse strand, counting down.
TGTCCATTCTTATGTAAGCACAGCAAATGAATTAGTATAATTTCTAAAATACTAATTGATGTGATTATTTACTGTGGAATGTTGAGTGAGTTTTGAAATATACAGAGATAATGAGAGACTTTGAAGAAGTGTTGGCCTATTTTTGGAGCATCAAAAGTATTTGTGAAGGATACAAATGAAGGAAAAAATGTAAAGTAAAAGTTAAATGATACAATAAAAATTAAAATTAAGATTAAAATTAAGTTTAAAAAACAAAACAACCTTATTACATAACAGATTAAGCCCTCAATAAAATGAATTCAAATTGGACATAAGGAAAAGTGGAAGAATGTGAAAGCCATTTGGAAGAGAGTGAAAAGAATAGTAGTGTACTATTAGCGAGAAATTTTAAAAAGATCACTTATAGGATGTATACACTTCCTCAGGTCTTCAGATGGAATATGATCAGGCAACATAAACTTTGAAGCAGAGGATAAATGACACAGGATCAAGCAGTTCTAATACTTCCTCATCTGTAATGATAATCCTTATGAGTAGAATTTAACACCAAGATTAACTTTAGACTAACAATCAAAAAGCAAACAGCTCAATCAAGGAACCACCAAGACCACTCCAATCACAAGTATATAAAATAAGAGCAATCCCCACCATAGTTACCTAGTTTGATAATGAAATGTCTGCAATAAAACAATGAATCTCAGAGACCAGCAAGGACCTTGCACTAATTAATACTAAGAGACATCATTACTCTGGCTCACTTTCACATGCAGTTAGAACAGCTAGACATAGGAAAAACCTTTTTCTTTGTCCACTCTCATTCTTGAAACTTGCCCCTGAAGTTTTGGATGATAAATGTAAAAAGTAGAATTAGCTCTGCCCGATTGATTCTTGAAACTGGCAAATATTGGAACATGTACTATACTTCACTGTTGCTCCTTTTACAGAGATATTCAAGCTAGATTTATGTTGCTTATGGTCAACAGATATTCTAGATAGATTTGGCTTATGTCCAGATGCTACTGACATATGCACTCCCATTTATTACAGCTAGGTTTTGCACTGCAGCATGTAAAATTCACTGGATTTTGACAGCTCAAGCTCCTGTTATCTAGGTACATTCTATACAATTTTAAATAGTCCAGTATTTTATGTCATCTCATGTTTTATGTTATTATTATAGATACAACCTAAACATAGTTTACCCTTGTTTGTCTTTACTTATGAGTTATACAGTACACTTTATTTACGCATTTCAGCTTAGATAATGAATTTATATTTAATAGTTTTTAAAAAAAAGTAAACTCGTAATAAGTGGTTATGGACTCCTTATGGAACTATTTCTTATACTGGTCTCAGAGGGCAGTAAAGATTGTCTGGAATGATGAAATTAAAAAAAAAGCTACGAATGAGAAAAAAAAAGAGAATGGTTTTAGAAGAAACAAAAATGCAAAGAAGATGTTATATAATGGATATACTAAAGAAATAGTCAAATGCATTCAAAGACAGCAGGGAGTAGGTATTATTAAAAGAGGCAGAGAAAGTGCAGAATGATTTGGATGAACAAAATAAAGAGCTTCCAGCACAAGGAACAGGATTTAATAATAAAAATGATGACATGAACTCCGATAAAACATAAATGAGAGAATGCTAGAATCAGTATTTTAGAAATAGGTATGGAAATTTCCATTATATGCTGAAGAATGGAATTAAAATGAGTGATAGAAATTGTAGTGTCTAAGAAAAAAAATGAAACAAAGGTGATAGACATGACAGTGTTGAAAAATGGTAATGGTAATTGTTATAGTAATGGTAATAGCAGATGTGATGATGTGAATTTGGATATATTGAACTATGCATGTAGTTTGTTTATGGAGAAGCTGCACAACTTGTTTAACATATGAATTGCCTCTGCCTGACAACTGGAAGAATTTATTTATCATTCTCCTGAAAAGGGGAAAAGGAGCAAGAGTGAGTGGTTGAACTAGAGAGAGATATTGTTTTTCTACATTTGTTGGGGAGGTATAGAGAAGTCTATGCAGTTTTCTTGCCAACATTTTCAAAAGTGGTTTCCCATGACCTTCTTTTTCAGGGCTGAGCAGGAGTAACTCACTCAAAATCACTTCAGTTTCTAGATTGGTGCCATAACCACTATGCAAAATAGTTATGAACAATTCCATAATTATGGTGTTGAGATTTTGTTGTTGCATAGATAAATAATATATAATGGAGAAAAAGATGGGAAAATAACTAATATGCTTAGTTATTGATTCAATGTTGAGAAGTAAGACAAAGCCTTGTGGTGTCTCCTTCTCTTACTGTTTAGATAAATGTAAGAAAAATGTTTATGGTGAAGTAACAAGTGGGATCGTAGAGATGTGATTATACACCATGCACACAATTATTAGGCAAGTGAATATTTTGACCATATCATCATTTTTATGCATATTTTCCACCTCCAACCTCTATACACTTGAATGCTTAGATGGCTTAAGCATATCAGGTGAGGTGTATTTAAACAATGAGGGAGGATGTAGCCTAAGGAGATCAACACCCTATATCAAGGTGTGTATAATTACTAGGCAGCTTCTTTTCCTCAGGCAAATACAATGGAATGAACAATTGCAAGTTATACATAAAAAATTAATACATTGTGTATGCGCTAGAATGTTTATTAAAATGAGATGAAAAGTTTTTTAGTTGTACAAATGATGATAGAAGAATACTTGGCAAAATAAACAGCTTAAATGGCTATGCATAAGAGCCAGTTTTGTCCTTTTATGTTACAATAACAGCTTAAGTGACTAAAATTGTGAGGATCTGCGGTATGTATGTTTGTGTATAGGTGCGTATAGGTGAAGGAGTGAGGATATCGGTGCCTTGACCTGGGAGAAGGAACTATTGTTGGTTATATCATGGGAGAAAGGGCAACCTGAAAAACTGAGGCTGATGGGTAGGCAGATGTGATGGGAGTGTGGGGATAGAGCAGGTTATCAGCTTCTTAGCAGCCCCAGACTGTAAACCTGTCCTCATTCATCTTGTTATTATGGTTGAGATGCCAATTTGGTATATATATTTGAGACCTGGTTAGGTAAGGAGTATCTTCTGAAAAATGTGCCCACCCTGATTTTGTGTTTGGCATCATCCAACAGCTTTCTGCAAGTTACCCATGATTGCTATTAGCAACTCATGCTGGACTTTCAGAACTCTGCTCCACAGATGACTGTATGTGAAATTCTAGTATAATTGGGCTTTAGAGAACAATTGGGATTACTGTTCAACTGCTTTTCCAGCTGCATAGCATCATTCCTGCCTGACTTGTTATATTCCATTCCCAGACCAACTATAGAGACTAATAACTTTAGGGAGTTTAATTTTATACATGATGTTGTGAGCTGTGCATTTTAAATATATGTTAATATTGTTAAAATAGGATACTATATTTGTATACATGGATTTGTTTCAGGCTAAGTATTTTTCAAAGCTGTGTTGTGTTATTTCTTCTATCTTTTCAATTTTTCATTGTTATACAGGTAAAACTCGAAAAATTAAAATATCATGCAAAAGTTCATTTATTTCAGTAATGCAACTTAAAAGGTGAACCTAATATATGAGATAGACTCATTACATGCAAAGCAAGATTGTTGAAGCTGTGATGTGTCATATTTGAGATGATTATGGCTTACAGCTCATGAAAACCCCAAATCCACAATCTCAGAAAATTAGAATATTGTGAAAAGATTCAATACTCTAGGCTCAAAGTGTCCCACTCTAATCAGCTAATTTAGCCATAACACCTGCAAAGTATTTCTGAGACTTAAATGGTCTCTCAGTCTGGTTCAATAGGAATCACAATCATGGGAAAGACTGCTGACCTGACAGTTGTGCAGAAAACCATCATTGACACCTTCCATAAGGAGCGAAAGCCTCAAAAGGTAATTGCAAAAGAAGTTGGATGTTCCCAAAGTGCTGTATCAAAGCACATTAATAGAAAATTATGTGGAAGGGAACAGCGTGGAAGAAAAAGGTGCACAAGCAGCAGGAATGACCGCAGCCTGGAGAGGATTGTCAGGAAAAGGCCATTCAAAAGTGTTTGGGACTTTCACAAAGAGTGGACTGAGGCTGGAGTCAGTGAATCAAGAGCCACCACACAGACAGATCCTGGACATGGGCTTCAGATTTCGTATTCCTCTTGTCAAGCCGCTCTTGAACAATAAACAACATCAGAAGCGTCTTACCTGGGCTAAAGAAAAACAGAACTGGTTTGTTGCTCAGTGGTCCAAAGTCCTCTTTTTTGATGAGAGCAACTTTTGCATCTCATTTGGAAGCCAAGGACCCAGAGTCTGGAGGAAGAGTGGAGAGGCACACACTGCAAGATGCTTGAAGTCCAGTGTGAAGTTTCCACAGTCTGTGTTGATTTGGGGAGCCATGTCATCTGCTGGTGTTGGTCCACTGTGCTTCATTAAGTCCAGGTTAATGCAGCTGTCTACCAGGAGATTTTGGAACACTTCATGCTTCCTTTTGCAGACAAGCTTTATGGAGATGCTGACTTCATTTGCCAGTAGGACTTGGAACCTGCCCACACTGCCAAAAGCACCAAACCTTGGTTCAATGACCGTGGGATTACTGTGCTTGATTGGCCAGCAAACTTGTCGTGTCCGCAAAAAGATGCTCAGAGTCGGTGACTTTCATTCAAAGCTCTTTATTTACAATGGGAGAACCGAACCGGCGAAAGGCAAAAAGCCCGCGGCTTTTATACCTTTCGCAGCGGCGGCCGCGGCCAATGGCAGCGATTCAAGTCTCCCGCTCTTGGTTTGAACCAATCGCGGGAGACTTCAATCGGGCCAATCAGCGCGGCTCGCCTGGCCAATCAGAAATCCCCGCGCCTTAGCCAATCAAGGCTCGGGGATTTCGAGTATTCAAATTCAGGACATAACACCCCTCCCCTCTTGGTATGGTCCATCACGTGGTGTAGTCACGCAGGTAGGCGGGGCTCCGTCGAGTCCTAGTTGACCTGCGCAACTCACTTGCATGCTGTAACTCGGCCGGAGCGGTCATCTTTTTGGCTGCTCCTGCCTCTGTGCGAACCGGCTGGATGATCGGGCCGGTTCTTTCGCCGTGGCTCCCGCCTGGGCCTACCGGGTCGGTTGAGCTACGGATTTCGCCGCTCCCGCTTGGCTTCTCCGAGTTGGTAGAGCTGGCCAGGTGGTTCTTCTCCGGAGGGGACTCGCGATGGCTGTGTTCCGGTGAGTATTTTTGGTTTATTTTTTCCTGCGATTGTCTCTCCGGGTATTCCCTCCCCCCTTGGTTCGTGTCTTGGGGGTTGAGGTCAGTCGCTGTTCGTGACCTGAGCTGGTCGATATGTCGTTTCCAGGCTCGCCCATCGATGGTTTGGAGCCGGTACGACCGTGGACCCGTGACTTGAGTTATGACGGCTGGGATCCATAGAGGGTCCCCCGTCATGTTCTTAGCATAGACTAAGTCACCTGGGTCAAATGTCCAGTACCTGGAGCTGGAGTCTGGGGGCCGCTCCGGGTTATAGGTTGGGTGTAATCTGTCGAGTGGGGACCTCAGCTTTCTGCCCATTAGAAGTTCTGCAGGGCTCTTGTTAGTTATGGTATTGGGAGTGATGTGCTGTATGAAGAGCAGTTTGTTGATTTTGTCGCTGATCTCCCCGTGGTCCATTTTCCGGAGGGTCTTTTTCGTAAACTGGACCATCCGTTCCGCCCTACCATTCGCCGCCGGATGCGCCGGTGCTGTTAATGCGTGGCGGATACCCCTCTCCGCCAGGAACCGTTCGAAATCGATGGACGTGAACTGGGGCCCGTTGTCTGAGACGACAACGTCTGGGAGGCCGTGTGTGGAAAACAGTTTACACAGTTCTTTAACGACGGCCTCTGTGGTAGTGGATTTCATGTCGCATACCTCCAACCAATTGGAGTACGCGTCAACTGTGATTAGAAAAGTATGCCCATTTGTGGGGCCAGCAAAGTCTAGATGGATTCTGGACCAGGGCCCCCGTGGTGTTTCCCAGTCCCGGATAGGTGCTGCGGGTGGGCTGGATCTGGTCTACTGGCACCGGTGGCATTTGGCGACCCATGTTTCAATTTACTTGTCCATCCCTGGCCACCAAGCGTAACTCCTGGCCAGGGCTTTAGTCCTGACGATGCCAGGATGACCCTCATGTAGCATCTCTAATACCCTCTCTTGCAATCTGTCCGGAATTACCACCCGGTCACCCCACAGAATACATCCTCTCAGTAGTGAAAGTTCAGTCTGGCGCTGACGGAATGTTTTAAAAGTCTCGTCATTGTCTTTCTCCGGCCAGCCTTTTTCTAACCAGTGTAAGATTCGTGCCAGACGCCTGTCCTTAACGGTTTCTCTGGCAATGTCTGATGCAGTAATAGGTAAACTCTCGATACTTAGGGTGTTTGTTGTTGGTGCTGGGTCAGGTTCAGAGTCAGGTAAAGGCGAGCGGCTTAAAGCGTCCGCGTGCGAAATTTTCTTACCTGGCTTGTGTAGCAGTTCGTAACTGTAGGCTGCCAGGAATTCGGACCATCTTGTCATCCGGGGTGACAAGATGTTCGGCGTGGCTCGGTTTCCAGCGAGGATGCCCAGCAATGGCTTATGATCCGTCACGATGGTGAACGGGCGGCCGTACAGGTATTCGTGGAAACGCTTAACGGCGGCAACTATAGCCAAAGCTTCTTTGTCCAGCTGGCTATAGTTCCGTTCCGGTTTAGTCAGAGTCCTGGAGAAAAAAGCGATGGGTGCTTCTCTCTGGTCTGGGAGGGTGTGGCTGAGGACAGCGCCGACGCCGAAAGGTGATGCGTCGCAAGTGACAGCTAAGGGCAAGGTTTCGCTGAATTGCATCAGGACGGCGTCGGAGGTGAGGAGGTCTTTGGTTTTTTGAAAGGCGGCTTGCTCTCGTCTCCCCCAAGTCCAGGCTGCCTTCTTGTCTAGGAGTCTATGTAAAGGTTCCGCCGCCGTTGCCTTTTGAGGTAGGAAAACATTATAAAAATTTAGTAAGCCTAGGAACGCTTGTAGTTCCGTTTTGGACTTTGGGGTGGGGGCTTCCTTGATGGCTTTCACTTTTTTAGTCGTAGGGTGAATGCCATGCCGGTCTAGGAGATAGCCCAAAAACTCTACTTGCTTTGTACATAGTTGGCATTTTTCTCGTTTGACTTTAAGTCCTGTTTCTTTAAATTTTGTTAAGACTTGTCTGAGTCGGTTTTCTAATTCGGCTTCGTTTGGCGCCGCCACTAATACGTCATCGAAATAGGGCACCACCCCCTTGATGCCCTGTAGCAAACGTTCCATCAGGCTCTGAAAGATGCCTGGTGCCACGCTGACTCCAAATTGGAGTCGGTTACACTTGAAGGCCCCCCGATGGGTCACGATTGTTTGGGCTTCCGCCGTTTTCTCGTCCACAGGTAGCTGCTGATATGCCTGGGCGAGGTCGAGCTTGGCAAAGACTTTGCCCCCTCCCAGTGAGTGCAGTAAATGTTGCACTATTGGGACTGGGTAGGCGCTTTGTTGCAACGCGCCATTTAGGGTGGCCTTATAGTCCCCGCAGATTCTCACGGACCCGTCTGGCTTTACTGGGGTCACTATAGGGGTCTCCCATCTGGCATGGTCTATCGGTTGCAATACCCCTTGTTTGACGAGCTTGTCGATCTGCTCGTCAATTTTAGGCTTTAAGGCGAATGGTACCCTTCTAGGTTTAAGCCGCTTAGGGGGAACCCTTGGGTCTAGGTCAAACGAGATAAGGGGCCCCTGGTACTTGCCCAAGCCTCCATCGAAGACCTCCTGGAACTCCTGGGCTAGCCGCTGTTCCCAAGCTTCGATGGTGACGTGGTTGACACCTGTCAGCGCGATGTTAAGCGGGGCGAACCATTGTAAGCCCAGTAGGCTTGGGCGGTCGCGATCGACGATCGTGAGTGGCAGTTGTTCGGTGTGGCCTTTGTAAGTTATATTAAAGTTCTTGGTGCCCACTACCGGGACGCGATTCCCTTGGTAGTCTTTTATGATGATCTTTTGGGCATGCACGTTTCTTTTTTGTAGTGTAGGCACTAGTCTTTTGATTTCGCGCCATGCAATTATGGAAAGGTAGGACCCGGAGTCCACTTCCATTTTGCATGGCTGGCCTTCGATATGGACTTCTACGTGTACCTTTCTGGCGCCGTCGGAGATGGCGTGGCCGATGGTCACCGTCTGGTGGGTCTCTTCTTTTCGCCGACCGTCGCCGCTTCTTTGAGATCGTTGAGTGCGGTCCCACCGACCGTCTGGCTGGCGCTCTCTGGCTCTGGGCGGGGAGCTTTCTCTCCTTCTGTCGTGCTGTTCCCATTTGGGCGGGCTGCGGGTCTTCTTTTGGCGGCAAACTCGAGCGATGTGGCCCCGTCGTTCACAATGCCTACAGATAGAGTCAAAGAATCGGCATTCTGACCTGGGGTGGTCGCCGCCGCACCCGGCGCAGTTGGTCCTCGACCTACGACCTTTTCGACTTCGTTGGTCGCCGTGTCCCGTCTGCACGCGTTGTATGTCCTCCTCGTCTTCCGACGTGCTGGAGGTTGACTGGTATTCACCGTAGTGTGCGGTTGCTTCGTTTCTTGTGTCGGCCGACCTTGCCGGGTTGTTGTTTCCGCCCTTCGCGTCAGATCTTCGCATGCTGTCCGCTGACGTGCGGGTTGCTTCTGCGGCTGCGGCTGCGGTAAGGGCATCGGCTAGGCTGATGTCGCCCTTGGCCATAAGTCGGCTCTGGAGTGTAGGATCCCATAAGCCGAGTACGAAGCGGTCTCTTATGAGACTGTTCAGACCTTCAAACTCGCAGAGTCCTCCTAGGCGCCGTAGCTCTGCGACGAAGTCACTCAATTTTTCGTCTGGTTTCTGGTTTCGGCGGTAGAACTCGTTGCGCCGTATCAGGATGGGGACTTCGGGGGCGTAATGGCGCCGCAGTATAGGTTCGAGGACGTCCCAGTCCATGGCGGTTGCGTCTGCTGGCTTGGCCAATGCTTTGGCCATCTGGAAGACCTCTGGTCCGCAGTGAGTAAGGAAGACGGCGCGTTTTAGCGGGCCCGGGGCGTCCTTCATTCCGGCGCATTCCAGGTACATACGGAACCGATCCGAGTACGATTCCCAGTCCTCGGCGGCGGAGTTGAAGGGGGCGGGCGGTGCTATCTTCGCCATCTCTGCGCTGGAGCTGGTACTTGGGTGGACACGGGGTTCGGTTCAGGGGCGAGATCCCATCCTCGTCGCCAGTGTCGTGTCCGCAAAAAGATGCTCAGAGTCGGTGACTTTCATTCAAAGCTCTTTATTTACAATGGGAGAACCGAACCGGCGAAAGGCAAAAAGCCCGCGGCTTTTATACCTTTCGCAGCGGCGGCCGCGGCCAATGGCAGCGATTCAAGTCTCCCGCTCTTGGTTTGAACCAATCGTGGGAGACTTCAATCGGGCCAATCAGCGCGGCTCGCCTGGCCAATCAGAAATCCCCGCGCCTTAGCCAATCAAGGCTCGGGGATTTCGAGTATTCAAATTCAGGACATAACAAAACTCGCCTGACCTGAACCCCATAGAGAATCTATGGGGCATTGCCAAGAGAGATATGAGACCGAACAATGCAGAAGACTTGAAGGCCGCTATTGAAGCATCCTGGTCTTCCATAACACCTCAGCAGTGCCACAGGCTGATAGCTTCCATGCCATGCCACATTGAGGCAGTAATTGCTGCAAAAGGGGCCAAATCAAGTACTGAGTACATATGCATGCTTATACTTTTCAGAGGTCCTATATTGTTCTATGTACAATCCTTCTTTTACTGATTGCATGTACTATTCTAATTTTCTGAGATTGTGGATTTGGGGTTTTCATGAGCTGTAAGCCATAATCATCACAATTATGACAAATCACGGCTTGAACTATCTTGCTTTGCCTGTTTTGAGTCTCATATATTAGTTTCACCTTTTAAGTTGCATTACTGAAATACATGAACTTTTGCATGATATTCTAATTTTTTGAGTTTTACCTGTATATCAGAGTCCTACCAACATCGATTTTGCACTTTAGAAAAGTTATGGAATCCACTACATCCTAAAATATATTTTATATTAGGTATGCATTTTTCAAATGGGACTCTCCAAATAACATTGCTAAATTAGACAATCAAATTAATCTAGAGTTCTGCTTTTTATTGACAAAGCAAACAAATAGATCCTAATAATATTTATGAAGCAACCCAGTGAAAATTTTCTATTCTTTATGCTAGAATGTAAAATCATGATCGCCAAATGTAGAGGTTTTTCCATAGAATTTAGTATATAATAAAATTTCAAAATCAATATACTATAGTTATTCTTTATTTGACCAAATATCAATTATTAAGTTCCAAATTTCAGTAAACATGCAGAGATTTCTACTTTTATCTTTACATGCAAAGAGATTTCTACTTTTATCTTTATATTTCTAGGAGAAAGGGGGAAATTAATTACATCAGTTGTTGGCCAAAGGGTACATTTGAGCTGCAATAAATCTGTGATAATGCTAGATGCCATCATTCCATAAAACCACAAATTATGCTCCTCCTTCTCTTCCTCTTTTTCTTCTTTATCTTCACCTTCCTAGTATTATACCCACAGGTTCAGGGACTGCTTTTTTAATTATACCCCAAGATTAGCCACATTATTTTTTTGAACAGACTAAACTCTAAAAAAGAATACTGAAATAGTGTGAGATTTGATGATCCAATGAAATTTCAGATATTTATTGCATAAAGCAATGGCACTTAGGGACTATCTTGTCACTATGTTAAATTATGCTTTGTATATGAACATGGATTCAGTTCTTATATTGAACTAATGAAACCCTTAAATCATCTCAATAGAGGCAAGCATGTGATTGTCTTCTTATTTTATTTTATTTCTAAAAATCTATGATTGACCATGCACATATAAAGAGGATTTTTAGCTAAAAATGTATCCATTCTGTGCATATGATAATTTGTAATGAAATAAATAATAGTTTTAATATGACAATATGAAAAAAAAATGAAGCTTGGGGAACTGAGAAAGGGGAATCTAAGAGCTCCAATCTTCAACTCAGTCACATTTGTAAAGGTTGTGTTATAGTTTATAATGATTAAAAAATTGTGGAGAATACTTGATGTTATATTAACATTGATGAAGCACTTGCTTGCTAGATTTTGCATGCCGTTGCCATAGTAACTGCACTATAGAGTGACCCAAATTAATTTTCCACCAGCCAAACTTTGCGCCTTGACAATTTCTCACCTTGTTTTTGGAAAAGGAAGCTAGAGTTTATAGATTTACAGCAATAAAGAAGAAATAATAAATATGCATATACTCATTTTGATTAAGAGAATGTTTTTCTCTTTAAATAAAAGATTCAGTGCCTCTTCTTTAGCTTGACAAATGCTTATATTTCCCCTTGTGACTGTACACTAATAGGCGGGTCTATTCTTTTCAAGTGTATCTAAGCACACAGTTGACACTACATGTCATTCAATCATATGGTATACTTTTTTCATGGAAGTAATTTAGTGAATAATTTTGGAAATAAAGAAATTGAATTTTCATATCTGCCCTCATATCTAGATAATTATAAGAGAGAAGGTAGTCATGTGAACACTGAGCTTTCATCAACTCTGTAATTTCTAGAGAATACTGACTTGTGGCTTTGTCAATGAACAATTCTTTATGATATTTAAAATATGGTTGAAGTTTTTATAGCAATCAGTTAAGCAATTACATTTAATCAAGAAAAGGTATTTTTGAAAGAATCTTTTTTCAATCAATCTATACTTGTTTTCAGTTTATTTTTATTTTATTTTTGATTACTAGAAGTTCTCAAGGCAACTTACTGCATTAAATAAAAGCATGAAAAACAAGATTGATAAAGTTTCTCCCAATTCAGACTGAAAGTTTATTTAGGAAGAATTGGGCATTTTTTCTTTAACTAAGGCCAAGTCAGAAACTCTACAATCTAATAATGCTATCCAAATTAAAAGAAATTCTAGTGAATTATCTTTTTCTGTACTGGAAGAACAAATATGCTGTAAACATACATATCAACAGTAATACCTATGTGGACAATAAAAATGTTGCATTAAAGAAAAGTGAAAAATTCTATAGGAAAAAAATCGGCAAAGACCTTGTGGATATCACATAAAATGCAGACAGCACAAATGTGCAAAGGAAGTTCTCAGCTAGTGGTTTTAATTTGCAAGAAGGCATTGCGTTCCCTTGGAATAAGATATTATCTAATATACTATGCATGCATGTATGTATCTATGTGTGTATCTACTACTTCTATTAATTTTATTTGAACTATGGTACCTGCCATTTCTGTGTCAATCAAGTATATTATACAATAAGATTCTAGAGCAAAGGCCTGAAGTATACAATTCAATAGCATATTCTAGTTTGACCTGGTGCCATTGACAAAAACTTGCTCAAACACTTCTTCATCCTTCCAATGGTAGCAGAATCCAGTCCATATTGTGCCAACTCTTTTTAATTGAGAACATTTTTTACATAGAAGCTGTATTGAAAAGAATATTTAGTCCCTGCTGGGGTTGTAAGTTGTTGTGGTTTATTATACATAAGGACCCAGATTGTTGAGGGCAATATGCTGACTCTGTAAACTGCTTAGAGTGGGTTATAAAGCACTGTGAAGCTGTATATAAGTCTAAGTGCTGATGCTGATACATTGGGGTTTTTTTTAATGGTTGGCATCATAGGATTTGTATCATAGGATCATAATCTTTGAGATTTAAAAAAAAATGTTTATCTGAGGCTTTATTGTGCTGTGACCTGTCAGAGACTGAAAGAAAAGTATGAATTGCACTGACAGAGTTATATGCAGTATCTGCTATCCCGCATCTGATGGGCGGCTCATGAAAGGGAACGAAGGAGAGAGAAACGACAGGAAGCGAGGTTTCCTCGGGATGAACGCGCCCCAAATGTCTTGGCACACACTCTTTTATTGTGCTTTTTTACAAGAAAATGATTTAATCAAAGCTCAAGTCAAACATGATAATCCCATCAGGATGTGCATGTTTACAAAGCTGCATACCAGACAGATCATTTACAATGTGGATAAGCTTATTAACAACCGTCTAGCTCCTTGTCCCTTGTACGTGCCTTGCAAAGGTCACTGAAGAGACAGAAGTTAATGATTACACATGAATGATACATAGTTGCAAACACATGAATGATACATAGTTGCAATGATACATAGTTACAACATCTCCTCTGTTTTTATTATTTATGACGAGTCTTCTTCCTCGTCCGAGAAGACAGGAACCATTTTTATGGAATCTTCACCGTCCCCGTCATCTAGGCAAGAGTGTGACCCGTCAGCGTCAGGGTTGTCCAAGGAGCGGTAACTCAGCAATGACATTTTTTTGTCCGGTGTTGAGGATATAACATGAGCTTGCAATAGCACATTAACATCAGCAGTTATGGAGGATAATTGATTTTTTTAAAAAAATTGCAATATTCTATTAAAACAACAAGGTCCTATAATACATATCAATATAATGATTATTAATGATCCTGCCAATGCAGTTAGAAAGGTTGTAAACCATGGCGAAATAGAAAACAAGCCCCCCCTGCTATCGGCATAAAGACAACATTCTTCTTTAAGCATAGCACACATTCCCCTTTGTTTTAAAAAATAACAGATCTAAATCTTTACGATTTTGCAAAAGGGGGTATTCCATGGGTACCTGTAGGGATATAAAATCATCAGAGTTATACACACAAGCCATACTTGAATGCAAAATGATTTGGATTTAACAATTTCATCCCCGTGGACACATGCCATGAGACCGGTGGAACAAGTCCAAACAAAATTATTGCCAGGGATAAAATACATTCCTTTCAGGCGTGATGTTAAAGTTCCTCCTGAAGTGGTATAGATTGCAGAATATCCCCTGGTTGTGTGGGTGCGTCTGCCAAATCGAATTGAAGTGGTGGGTAGAAGTCTTCTATGCGAGAAAAATTGGTTGTAGAACTTAAACGAACTCCTTGAAAGTCAGTTATAGTCCAAGCAATATTATATCTTCTATGAGGCTTCTGCGGATCGTCATGGACAGTTCTTTTGAAGCGTCGTTTGTTGACAGGATCAGAGTTCGGGTATATAAAAACATCACAAGCAGGAGAGAGGCTTATGGACAAGTTAGTTGTAGAACATTTGTGAAATGAGGAGGGAATGCAATTAGTAGAAAAAGGATAATAATTACAATAATGACAATAAAGATTAATTTGGTAATTCATCAAGGATGTTAGTTGGGGTGGGGAAACCCATATTACAATAGAAGGACATTTAGGTCCCCCTATGTTTTAGATTGAATAGAGGAAAAGATTTTAAGGTTCCTTTCCATAGGAAGAGTAAAGAAGGAACAAAAGAGCGAGTGGTAGAGTGTTCTTTGAACAAAACAGAAGTGACAGAGTGAAAACTACAGGTAGCATTTTCATGACGTACCCACATGGAACAAGTATAATAGCCTTCTGTTAATGAAATGGTTTTAACATGAATAGTCTTTTGACAGGAAGCATAGGTTTTGTTGAAGTAAGGTAGAAATTGCAAAGAAGATATAGGCAAGAATATCAGGAAGAGTTTTAAGATACAGATGTAGCAGAGGAATTCCCATGATAGGGTCTAACCGCCCTACCAGGGATCCAGCAAGTGGTTTTGTCTGGTAGTAAAATTGCAGCGTAGCCTCATCCCCAAGTAAGAAGCTCAGCGGGACCCTGCCAGGCGGGATCTGGCAATCTGTGATAATAAACTAGAGGTCTGTTAGGCGGGGGTGAGGGGGAGGAAAAATGATGTGAAGCAGCAGAAGTAGGAGGAATGCCAGTCAGATTAAGAAAGTTTAAAGTGTAAAGACAAATATTAAGAGAATTTTGCAATGCTGGGAGGTTCGGGGGTTTTTCCCGCCACGAATATCGATCAAGAGCACGTTTCAGAGATAAGTTCGCTCATTCCACAATAGCCTGCCCCTGGCTGTTGTAGGGAATCCCAAACTTGTGGGTTACATCCCATCTGTTACAGAAGTCCTGGAAAGCAGAACTTGTATAGGCAGGTCCATTGTCAGTTTTGATTTCTTTTGGACGTCCCAGTGAGGCAAAGGTACGAATTGAATGATTGATGACATGTTTTACAGTTTCTCCCCTTTGAGGGGTGGCCAGAATAAATCCTGAATATGTATCGATGGAAACATGCAAATATTTCCAAGGGGCAAAAGGTGGATACTGAGTTACATCCATTTGCCAAATTTCACAAGCTTTTAATCCTCTAGGATTTACTCCTATGGGAATGGAATGTCCTTGCTTACTACATGTGGGGCATTGTTGAATAATGGCAGCAGCTTCTGCCTGAGTTAGAGAAAATTGAAAAGTTATCATAACTTGGCGGGGGAGATTCAAACACACTCCCTGTTTCTATTTTATAATGGACCATTAAAGCCTCCATAATTTTCCTCCAAGTGACCAAAATGCCAATAGGTGCACGAGGAGGACTATGGAGATGTTCACCAATTTTTTGCCAAGTGGAAATTTTTAAGGACCCTTCCTCTGAATAATTGGGACAATGTTTCCACACACAAGCCAATAATGTAGCAATAGGTTTCATTTTTACAGGCGAGCCCTTTAAATTAGCAGAGTATTTAGAAGAAGAAGTGACTAACTCCCTCAATTCCTTCAGATGATGCGTCTGTTGTTGAGAAAAGTTTCCACCCATACTTACGAAAGTCGAGACCGTGTTTCAGATCCAATGATGTGCAATTCGCTTCAGGCCTGGCGATGCACAGCTCCCATCGAGCTGATAAGATATGGGCGCGTCGCAACGTATCCCCCTTAGGGAATCACGTTGGGGTCACTAGAATGCGGTATCTGCTATCCCGCATCTGATGGGCGGCTCATGAAAGGGAGCGAAGAAGAGAGAAATGACAGGAAGCAAGGTTTCCTCTGGATGAGCGCGCCCCAAATGTCTTGGCACACGCTCTTTTATTGTGCTTTTTTACAAGAAAATGATTTAATCAAAGCTCAAGTCAAACATGATAATCCCATCAGGATGTGCATGTTTACAAAGCTGCATACCAGACAGATCATTTACAATGTGGATAAGCTTATTAACAACCGTCTAGCTCCTTGTCCCTTGTACGTGCCTTGCAAAGGTCACTGAAGAGACAGAAGTTAATGATTACACATGAATGATACATAGTTGCAAACACATGAATGATACATAGTTGCAATGATACATAGTTACAATAGTTATATAGAGTTATATAAGAAGCATGAATTGAACTTTTGCAAAAAGGTACAAAGCAATTAAAAAAATTAATGAATTGCTTCCTTCTTTTTGGCATGAACATAGCAGTTAGTTCCAGAAAACCTCATAAACATATTGTTGACATTGAAATGTTAATAATGTCAGAAGAAGACAGATAACTAAGTGAGAAGGAACTCTCAAGTATGACTTTTTCAAAAGCTTGTCATGAATGGAGTGGTGCATTACTTTTCATTATGTCCATCACAGAAATTTATACAAAGACTTTCAAAGAGTTGCAATTGTGATTTAAATATATTTTAAAATGTGCAACAATGTGAGGTATTTTCTATATAACATAGTTTGAGGAGCAAGAATCATGCTTGTTTTTTTCCACTATAAATATATTTGACTTAAAACTAGTTATTTGACAATTATCTGGATCCATTTCTGAAAACCTCTAGACCCAACTTTGCTAAGAATATATTATAGTATATTATCTCTTAAAGATGTTGAAAAGACCCACTGTAGCCTAGGATGTCAAGATTGTAACTTTTAGAAGACATCCTAAAGCACTGGAGTACAATAGAGTAAAGGTCCATATTTGATATAATTTCATGTACATATAATTAAAATTAAACAATCACAACACAATAGAAAGTGTCCTTATATCAAACAAAGCTACTTGGGAAGATTTCCTTCCTTCCTTCCTTCCTTCCTCCCTCCCTCCCACCTGACCTGCAAATCTCCCATTCTCTTCCTTCTCTGGAGAGATTAGTCCTTTCTTTTTATGATGGTCTTCATCTCCACTGGAGGAATCTTCAGTCATCCATGACTCACCCAGAAGTCCAAATAACTTTTAAACTAATGAAGTTTGTTAAGCCTGGGTTCCCCAACCAGGGTTAAGGAGACAAGCTAAACAGAATGTGCAGCATTAGTCAGATAGGCACACAGATAAATGAGTGAGATATGTTTGTATGTTTGTTAACATACAGTAAAAAGTAACAGATATGCTTGTGCTATCAAAAATATAGTTTATTCCATTTATAGCATAGTCAAAATAACAGTCCATTAGTCATGTATCATTTAGTCAGTCCATTCAAGGATATTCAGTTAGCAAAGTCCGTGTAGAATATCCTATGTCAGTTCACTTACAAATCAGTCCTTTGTCTCTCCTTTTCAGTAGGGGAAAAACACAGTCTTGAGTCCATGCAGTAATTAGGGATCATCAAAGCCAGAGAGAGAGCAAGCTGTCGTCTTGCTTCTTTTAAAGTGCTTTCACAACCACTCCCTTAATTACTATCCTACAGTTAAAGTTGCAGACACTTTAACAAACTATGATAACATATTTATTATTTTACCTAAACCAGTTAGGATAAACAATGTTATCCCTAACAAAGGTTATTTCAGTTTCTTGTTGCACTGAAAGAAAATCTCTGTTGGATGACTCAGATGTGATTCATCTGGTAGCACTTTCTTTTTCCAGGGGAACAGGAATTCAGAACTTTTCTTGATTACCCACCCAGGCGTGGAATGCAATCAGTTTGGCCCTGTTCTATAGAACTGGTTGTTATCATTCCCGGTAGTTCAGAAAACCAGTAAATCAGGCCGCTGGCCAGCCCTGCCCCTCTTGTTTCTCTTTTGCCTGCCTGTCAGTTCTTATCATGCATGCATGACATTGCACGCATGTGCAACATTGCTGCCTGCTCTTGCCACCTGCCAGGTCAGCCATTGCTGCCTGCCTTCTGCTGCAGCTCTGCCTTTACTGATCTCCCTGGGTGAGTGAGGCTCTGCAAGCCCTTGTCTCCTCCCCCCTCCGTTGCTTTTGCTGCTGCTGCCTGTTGTCTTCTCCCCTACTTGCCTTTTGCTGCTGCCAGCAGTCAACTTCCCCCTCCCACTTGCCTTCCACACAGGAAAATGTGGAGAGGCTTGTATAGGATCCGGCCTGGACAACGTCTGTGTTATGTTTTGAGCATGGGCGAGAAAGAATGGTGACAAGCCTCTGAACGGTGAACTTCAGCTCTTTATTTACATCGTGACTTCTCACTTTAACAGCAGTTGAACCCGCCTTATATAGGCAAACCCTGTAACTTTTAACCAATAACGAGCTAGGAACACTAGCTCTTATAACCAATAGGAACTCCCTGTTAAGAGCCAATCGGATTCCCCGGAACAGGCCAATCCAGTCCGGCCGCTTAACAGCCAATCAGATGTGCAGGGCCCGAACCCTGCACTTACTCCAAGCTCACACTTTATTAATCTTTATGCATAAACACCCCTTCCCCCTGGCTTCTTATTTGCAAGGCGCAGTTACATAGTCCCTTAGGTAGGATGGTTGTCTTATTAGTCTCTTGGATTTCCGTTGTATCGGCTGGCTGCAATCACGCTGAGGTAGATCGTTGTTTGGCAGTGGGGCTGTTTCTGGTTCAGAGTTCACTTCTACGTTGTTGCCCACATTCTCTGCAATTCCCTGAGGTGCAACCGTTTCTCCCTCCGGCTCCGCTTCCTGAGTTTCTATTAAACCGTCGTTTCCTTCGAACGGGTTTCCTAGGACTTCATCTTCTTCCGTACCTCCCCCCCCTCAGTTTGGTTATAGGGGAGTTGCGGACTGGCCACTGGAAGCCGCGATCGTAACTGATCAATATGGCATTTCCAAAGTTTATCGTCAAGGCATTGTACAAGGTAGGATCTGGGGCCGGTTACACGTACTACTGTCACTTCCACCCACAACGGGTTGCCCAATAGGTTTTTAGCATAAACCAGGTCTCCTACCTGGAAGGTACGACAGCGGCTGCTGGATCCTAATGGTTTCTCCAGTTCGTAAGCTGGGTGCAACCGGTCGAGGTGGGAGCGGAGCTTTGTGAATTTGGACGGTTTCTTGTCGATTGATGATAGTTAGCCCCTTTGAGGCCTGGCTGGATCCTGGCAAACTGCGGCAGACCCGTCTGATGTGGCCTCGTTTCCCGCACTCATGGCAGAGTGCGTCGCGGAATTTGCATTCGGACCTGGCATGGTTGGCTCCACAGCTAGCACAAGGGCGTAAGAACTTCGAGTGAGGGTCTCGGTCGGACCGCAATCAATGAACCCCTTCTTCGTTGCTGTCTGATGATGAAGAGAGGGCCTCGTGGTGCATCGTTATGAGCTGTCCTTCCAACTTGGATAAACTGTCGCTCGTCGGTGTAGGTACCGGAGCACGGTTTCGGCGTAGTTGTGCAGCTGACTTCCTGGTTGCTTCCGCCGCAGTAGCATCAGCGATGGCATCAGCAAGGCTGATGTCGCCTTTCGCCATCAGCTTGCTTTGGACGCCTGGTGCCTCTAGTCCCAGAACTGTGCGATCTCTTAGTGCTTCTTCCAAATCGGCGAATCCGCAGAGGCCTCCCAGGTTTCGGAGGTCTCCTATGAAGTCGGCCACGCTTTCTCCTTTCCGCTGGCTCCTGTGGTAAAACTCGTGGCGTCTCACGAGTGTAGGCACGGTCGGGGTGTAGTGGTCCCGTAGGATAGATTCGAGGTCGTCCCAATCCATGGCCTTCACTTCTCGGGTTTTGGCTAGTGCTTTAGCCATCTTAAATATGGTTGGACCGCAATGCGTTAGTAACACCGCCCGTTTCTTCCTGGCTGTGGCGTCCTTTAAGTTGTTCGTCTCTAGGAACATTTGGAAATGATCCATGTAAGACTCCCAGTCTTTCTGTGTTGGATCGAACAGAGCGGGTGGTACGATGCGCCGGACATGGTTCCATTATTGGCGTCGTCTGTCACGTGCTCGGTGTTTTTCGAAGTTTCGTTGGTTCAACTTTCTCCAGATCCCACCCTTGTCGCCAGTGTTATGTTTTGAGCATGGGCGAGAACGAATGGAGACAAGCCTCTGAATGGTGAACTTCAGCTCTTTATTTACATCGTGACTTCTCACTTTAACAGCAGTTGAACCCGCCTTATATAGGCAAACCCTATAACTTTTTTTTTTTTGAAACAAATTTTTATTAATTTTAAAGATAAAACAACACATCATTAACCATTAAATACATAAACACATAAAACCTCTTAACATTGTAAATCCTTACAAGTCAAACAAAACATTATTTTTATACAGCATAATTCCAATTTATCCCATCTCCATATGGACACACAAATATCTTCCAGCAAATTTCTCATTATTTCTCTTTACTCCTATTCAATTTCATTTCTCTTCCATATTTATCCATTTTATAGTCATCATATTCTTTTCTTTCTGGCTTGTTTAAATTATTCTCGTCTAACATTCCTCCAAGGTTTTATTGATTCTTTTTTCCTTTTTTTTTTATAAAAAACAAATTTTGTTAGTTTTACCATAAACACAATACACAAACATACAAACACAAAACATAAACAAAACTAAAAGATCTTTTCTGAAGGTTGTCTGTTCCCGGGTTAAAACTCTTTACACAGATACAAATTCAAACATCATATTCAACCCATATCTCCTTCCATATCTTATTATCATTTTCTTTTTTATATATATATATATATATAAACCATT
This sequence comes from Hydrophis major, assembly GCA_033807585.1. Lineage (NCBI taxonomy): Eukaryota > Metazoa > Chordata > Lepidosauria > Squamata > Elapidae > Hydrophis > Hydrophis major. The sequence goes on along the minus strand of CM066328.1, from coordinate 391,064,622 downwards.
TTTATCAGTTTTATAAGAACAATGCACAAAGAATCAAGGCATAACAGCTTATAAATTCTTTTCTAAGAAAAAATAATAATAAAAGACCAATAAGGCATAACATTTCCAGATTATAATATCAATATTTCATATAATATTAACTTCATATCTTGTCCCTACTTCTCTTTTCCATCCAAATTATTTATTAATTAAAATTTTATTGCCTTTTATCAATATACAAAATCCAAAAAAAAAAAAAAGCATATATATCCTTCCATATCTTATTACCATTTTCAACAACATTCTTTGTCTGTTTTATTTCCAATTATCCATTCATCTTTTTTTTTTCTTTTACTATACTTCTCCTGTACACCAATTGGAGTAACATCTATAACTCATTACCCTAACTTAGAAATACTACATATTACAATCTTTCTTGGGATTCTGTTTAAAAGATTCTAAAATTACACAATAAATTTTATATTCTAAATACACATATAAAAACACAATCTTATATACCCTCCAGAGTCCCTCTTTTAATCTAAATTAAATTCACCCATTGTCTCTAAATAAACTTTTTTTCTTTAGGTCTTGCTTCCCCCCCATTAAGGCTTCTCCTCCCCCCCTTTCTCTCTTGCTTATTCTTCTCCTTGCCCTTTCTACCCCTTTGCTTTTTCCCATCGCTTTTCTTACTCCTTTTCCTTTGCTTTCTAACCTTGCCTCCACCTTTTCGCTCATTTTTCTCTCTTTTGGTTGTTTTTATAATTCTTAAAATCCCCTTTTTCTTATCCTTTTTCTCCTCCTCTCCGGAAGGGACCCATTGTTCATCAAAGATGGCTTCTTCTTCCTCTTCTTCCTTGTCCCAGTCCTTCTGCTGCGTAATCAACTTTTCAACAGAACATAACACCATTTCTAAGAATTGAAACAAAGCGCCCAAAGTATCTTCTTTTTTATATTTTTGATATTCAATCTCTAGTTCATCCACAAACAATGCCATTATAAAAAGGGAAACTTTTTCCAAAACAACCACAAGTATTTTTAATCAAAGATAATCAAAAGCAATTAAAAAAAAAAAATTCCAAAAGTTAATACTTTTCTTCCTTCTTCTCTTTCTCTTTCTGGATTAATTTTTAATCAAAGAGGTCCAATTACCATATATCTTCTTTTGGGATCCACAAAGACGTTCTAGACAATCTCCTCCTTTTTCAGCTTCTGCTCCAATTTTTTTTCTCCCTTCCCACTTGCAATGACAATTTTAAATAATCAAAAATCCATACCTCCAGCAGAGATTTTCCAATTTCTTAAATTTTTCAATGTCCAAAAGTCCCTTTGTCTCTTAGCTTCAGCTTTCAAAGCAATCCACTTTCAATGTCTAATATATCCAAATATTTCTGCTTTTTCCGTGGGGTGGGAGAGTAAAAAAAAAAAAAAGAGTTCCCTTTAACAGCTTCTCCGCCGCTTTTCGCTCTTCTTAGGGATACAATGTATCCTCCAGCAATTCAAGCAGCTCAATTCCAGGCAGTTTAAAAGGTGTTACTTGACCCGGCTCAGACAGAACTTTCACTCTTCACACTTCCTCCAGCACAGTTCTTACCCGGTTGCTGGCTTCTTCATGGCGGCCATTGCTGACCGCCGCTCCACCGCCTTGGGAAAAAGGGGTTTTCCCGGAGAAGGGGGGGGTCTGCGACACCCCCACCTCCCTATCCGACTCCCCTCTCTCTTCAGCTGTCCCTACAGGGCAGCCATATCTCCCTGACCCGTCTGGATCGGGGGTACCTCGACGGCTAGCACAGCAGGAATCGCGAGCTGTCGCGAATTCCTGCTGCCCCGAAGCCACGCAAACCGGAAGTTCCGCAAACCCTATAACTTTTAACCAATAACGAGCTAGGAACGCTAGCTCTTAGATCCAATAGGAACTCTCTATTAAGGGCCAATCGGATTCCCTGGAACGGGCCAATCCGGTCTGGCCGCTTAACAGACAATCAGATGTGCAGGGCCAGAACTCTGCACTTACTCCAAGCTCACACTTTATTAATCTTTATGCATACACAACAGTCTGCTTCTTTCACCTGCTGCTGCACAGCGGAAAGCTTCCAAGTCCATCCCTCCCATTAGAAATGGATCCTGGGCAAGCAGAGAAGCAAGCCAGGTTGAATCCTGATTCTCTCTGCTTGCCCATGAGCCGTATCAAACTGGGGGGGGGGGTTCAGAAGCTTTCTGCTGTTTTGGGAAACTTTTGCTCTCCCAAAAACAGCAGCAAGAAAGAACACGTGGAGAGGGTCATGTCAGCAAGGTGCCCCTTGATCGAGTTCAGGACAATTGATGGTGGCTGGGTCCCAGGATGTGATACAAAACAAACACAGTCACAGAAAATAGGTGAAGCCCCTTTTATTCCTTCAGTTTGCTTCCAAGCTCCAAATATCTTTAACAGAAAACAAAAAAACTCCCACACAGTTACATGAAGAAGGAAAAAAGCAACACAAACCAGGCAAGATAAGGGCTGGAGGATGTCCACAGATAACACACACTGGGAAGGATGCCAAACTCAGAGAGGAACTATAAACTAGAGATATTTACACGATTTGTTTCCAGCATTTGCCAGTACACAGGTCCGTACTCTTATTCAGTTGTCACAGCTGCAGCCCATGAAGAGGATCAAGACCCTCTCCTCCCGAGTAGACCACATCTCTCCCTTATCCTCTCCTCTGTGCATGCCCTAGGATGGATAGGGGATGGGCCTGAGTCCTCCTCTGACTGCTCAGCCGGCCTCTGCCCTTCCCCATCCTTGTCCACAACCTCCGGAGCCACACTTCTACTCCCTGTCAGCTATTCTTCCTCTCCCTCAGAGTCAGTCTCCACCAGGGGCATGACAGGGACTGGAGGCTAAAACTTATAAAGAATGGTTGCTGGAACTGGGTATTTCTAGTCTGATGAAAAGAAGGACTAGGAGTGACATAGTAGCAGTGTTCCAATATCTCAGAGGCTGCCACGAAGAAGAGGGAGTCAAGCTATTCTCCAAAGCACCTGAAGGCAGGACAAGAAGCAATGGATGGAAACTAATCAAGGAGAGAAACAATTTAGAACTAAGGAGAAATTTCCTGACAGTTAGAACAATTAATCAGTGGGACAACTTGCCTCCAAAGGTTGTGAATGCTCCAACAGTGGAAGTTTTTTAAAAAGAGGTTGGACAACCATTTGTCTGAAATGGTATACAGTTTTCTGCCTAAGTAGGGGGTTGGGCTAGAAGACCTCCAAGGTCCTTCCAACTCTGATATTCTATTTCTTTTTCTAATGTTAGTTTCTATTACAAAGACATATGGCCTCTAGATATATTAGGCTTTTTACATGCTAGCTTAGAATGGTGGAATATAAAGTTCAAAATATCTTAAAGAAACTGGATTGGAAAAGTCTCTGATACATTATTATTGTTGTCATAGATTCTGGGATAACACAATCAGGCAGAACAGAAATTTTTTCTTTCTTTCTTTTGTATTATTAGACAAGGCAAAGAAAGTTTTTCAATATATTTTTCAGTTGTCTTTTCTGCTTTAATTCCTGAAATAACTTCCCTTCTTATTTAACTGGTTACTTTTCACTTTCATATTTTCCCCCAACTTTTTCTCAAAGAATTGTTAAACAAATATCCATTAATTTAATTAACAATTAAATTAACAATGTCCTACCTGTCAATGAATACTTCAGCTTCAACCATAACAATACAAGCACACACAACAGATACAAACTCAAGGTAAACCACACCAAACTTGATTGCAGGAGATACAACTTCAACAACAGAGTGGTCAATGTCTGGAATACTCTACTTGACTCTGTGGTTTCTTCCAAACCCCAAAAACTTTAACCTTAGACTGTCTACTATTGACCTCACCCCTTTCCTAAGAGGTCTGTAGGGTCGTGCATAAGTGCACCAACGTGCCTACCATCCCTGTCCTATTGTTTCTTTTTATTTTTTTTATATGTATCCATTTCATGTATTCATAACTATGTTTATTCTTATACCTGTTATCTTATAATCGCTTGACAAAATAAAATAAATAAAAAATAAAATATCTGCTACTTTCTATGTAGTTTAGTGTGGGATATTCCCTAGCAAAGTTTATTTTACCTGCATTCACATTATTATCACCACTGCAAGTGGCTTCTACCCCACTAAACAATTGGTATTATAATTGTGACATTTCCTCTCGATTGTCCTGTAAGTAGGACTTGTTCTTTTAAAACCCTCTTTAAAAATCCCTTTCCCATCTCCCAGGTGCCTATTACTATTGTCACTATCTTGATTTTTTTCTCTCTCTCCATATTCTACTTCTATTTGTAGGTTTTTGTATTTTGAGATTTTCTCCAGTGTTTTCTCTGTCTCCAGGTACTGCAATATCTGCCATCCAGCATTTACATTCTGTTACTATTTTCTCAATTCTGGCTTTGTGGACATTTGCCTTTAAGGCTTGATCCTGTACAGCTGGAATTAGCTCCTCTTCCTATCTCTTTAATTTTCTTTCTCTTAGCTTTGCCAGGTCTTGTTATTGGCTTGTCCTGCTATTTTTATGTATTGATCATATAATTTTGCCTTGCCATGTCCCTTTTGTATTCTTTGTTTGGTCTTGCTTGTATTCAGTAAATCTTAATGGTATATTAGTGCATGTTGTTCACTGTCCTTTGGGTATTCCTCCAATGCTCTTTTTTCTTCTTCAACTTTATGGTGTACTTGTAGCCTCCCATACCCATCTATTTTTCTTGGTAAATAAATATCAACATCACTACCTATTATCATCATACTTTTTTTCTTGGGCAATTCAAGACAGCAAATTTATCAAATACTTCCACCTCCTATTTTCCCTACAACAATAATCGGCTTGAGAGAAGAGGGGGAGGGATGGAGAGGGAGGAGAACCCAGCCAGGTTTCACTTCTAAGGTAGACAGACCTAACTCTCACAATCTCCTACATTCAAAGACCTTAACCACTTCCAGGATATCCCCAAATTATTCATTTGTTTAAGAAACACTGCTCCAGAAGCACTTCTTCACAAACAAGTTCCTTTTTATGTATACAGAGAGCATTTGCACCAAGACAAATTCCTTGTGTGTCCAATCACGCTTGGCCAATAAAAGAATTCTATTCCATTCTATTCTATTCAGTTTGCTGTTGTTTGGATATGGACAGCAGCATATAGACCTAACAGATAATTTTTACATTAGAGGAGCTAATGTGCATAGAAAAGGATAAGGATGTGATATATATAGTAATTTTGACATACAGGTCAAAATACATTAAAAAAATGACTGGAAATATTCATGCCATTACCAGAATGACACAGTTAACTTTGTCTCCAAGTTCTCTATATTACTAAAATGTTTTATGTGAGAGATCGTATGACTATGATGGATTGCAGATGTGAATTTCTATTAATCACTTTTAATAACTTCTTTTTATTAACCACTATGAAAAACTTTCACACTGTTTCAATTCTGCAAAAGCAGTTTGAAAATTATTGTGATAATTCTGTTAACTTTATGAGCCCTAGGACAAAGAATCACTATGCCATTCTAAGGTAATGAAGGATCTGGAGTAGAAAAACATTTGCTTATACAAAATGAAGACAAAATAAATTGCTTTCAACACTCCCACATCCATGTCCTTATTTAATATTGTCTTACATTTCTTTGATTGTTTTTTACACAGATATACCAACACACACAGATAAAATGTATCTTTCTTTCAAAGATTGCTGGGGGAAGGCATGTTGAAGCTCAAGGCCTGAGAGGAAGGATGAGACAAATACTTCATAATCTCAACAAAGCCGCTGAATTCCAAATAGTTATCTTACAATTTCAAGTACCCTGCAAGTGAGCTAGAACTAAATTGACTGAACTCTCAAAGGCAGTCAGAGTTGTAGGACCTAAGAAGTGTGGATATTTCAAATTGGCATAGACTTCTTATGTGGAAGTGTCCATAAAGTGTTGTCTCGAGTGGTGAGATTCAAACATTTTTACTACTGGTTCTGTGGGCATGGCTTGGTGGGCATGACATAACTTGGTGGGCATGGCATGGCTTGGTGGGTGTGGTAGGGGAAGGATACTGTAGGGGAAGGATACTGTAAAATCCCTATTCCCTCCCCACTCTACTAACCAGCTCCGTTATCCCATGCAGGGCAACCAAAGAAGACCAAGACAATCAGCTGGGACTTGGAAGGCAGAAAATAGAGGGAGGCAGGGCCAGTCAGAGGTGGTATTTGCCCGTTCTCTGAACTACTCAAAATTTCTGCTACCGGTTCTCCAGAACTGGTGATAACCTTCTAAATACCACCTCTGTGTTAGCTTTGAAATTCACCTGCCACTTTTTTTTTAGAGAGTTAGAGGAGTTGAAAAGTTCAAGGTTATTCTGTGTGTAGTATTAAGAATTTCTAGTTGCAGTTAATTGGTTCTCGTGATTTATGAAGTGTAGAAGTGGGAGGAGAGAAGGGAGGAGAGAAGGTGGGTTTTGTGTAACACATGAAAAATTTTTCACTTGGGAAATGGCTTTTGACATGCCAGATCTGTTCTTAATAAATCAATTGGAGAGATAAAGTCTCGGAGTGATTGATATCATAGATACTTTCTGGATGCTTGACACTCTGGTTGTTCTCCCTCCCACCTCCCAGCACACAGGTGAGAAAATATATATAAAAAGGATAATATTTTTGCTATATTGTTAGGAAATTCAGCTACAAAATATCATTGCATCTAGTATTCAGTGAGAACATGCCTTTGTTAACTTTGATTTAACACATCTTACTTAGAACATATTTTTCTCTATTTTTGTTTCTGTCCTTGCACTGTCACAACAAAATTCTCTATAGCTATTTTAAATTCATAGGTTGCAGTAGTCCTTTAGAAACTGAAAATATAGCTTCGTATAAATATAAGGAGTTGGAAGTTTACTGGGAAAAGACATGAAGTACACTTAGTCTTGCAGATGAAAACCATCATTAGTTGATGAAAAGCTCTATTTTTTGTAATCTTCAATACAGTCTTATTTGTATGGAATGAGAACTATGATAATAACAGAGAGTAAACTGGCCCATAGTTTTAGATTTGAAAAACTATGCACAATATGGAATAAAGCTCTCTGGCTTCTAGAATCATAAGAGTTGGAAGAGGTCATTTAAATCTTGATCAGTGTTTGTCTCTAGACAGGCAGTCTTCTAGTCACAAACTAATTTTTATTCCAAAATAAAAGAACAAAGAATTCTGCAGGCCATTGGAGAGTTAACCTCTATCCAGTGATAACATTTATGCACAATTTTGTTTTCTTATTTTATTTTAATGTCCAAAAGTTGCATTTCCTTAGTAGTATTTTTAGTATCTGTTAAATGTATTTTTTTAATGTAAAGATCACATCCCCTTAGTAATTTATTAAAAAACATCATTCTGTGTGGATTGAAGCAAAATGTGATTGGGATGCAAAGATCAATGAAAATAGCAAGTAGATGCAGAATATTTGTAACCCAGAATATTTTTTAAAAAAATCATACACTCTAAATTCTGTTTTAGTGTTTTATTTGAAATTTTAAACAATAAGAATGCTTCTCTATTGGAGAAATCCAAGTCTCTTGAAAAATAAATATAATTATATGTACAGTCCATGGGCATTGCATTTTATCAGCATGGGATGTGAATCCTCAACATATTTGCAATATAGCCCAGAACACACTTAATTATCCATATAGAATCCTAAAGTGGATTATTTTCAGCAGTGCTATATTGCTCCAAATATTTCCCACATGTAAATATTTCTAAAGCTCGTTAACAAGCGCTTTTTTATTACTGTGGAAGTAGGCCACAGATACGATCATTGCAATAATCTTGTGTTTATTGGTCATGAACTCATTTGTCCTGGCAAGCAACAAAAATCTAAATTCTAATTCTCTGTACATAAAACAATAGCGGAAAAGTGACAATAAGCAATGCTGGAATAATACGAAGTGACCAAGAGTTCCTGTTGTAGTAAGTTGGGATAGATTCTAGACAGTGGAAGAAGATGCTATAGAGGTATGACAAATCACTTAACATGCACATTTGTTTAATAATTTGGTGGAAAGAAAAGGATTGTTAGTTATGTTGTTTAATTTAGTGACTGTTGCAACATGCAACTGTAATGGTCAGGTTCCATTATGGACATATTTCAAGGACTATCTGTATGCTATTTACTGAACACTTGAATGAAATAATGACTTCAACTTTCATCTCTCAACTTCATTAAATATGGTGAAACATAAGGTTTTTTTTCATATAAAATATTTGTTATAAAATGAAAAACACTCTGCAAAATTTATTTTAGAAATCAGCTGTTGCAACAGCAGTTCATGTGCTGTTTGGTTATATAGTATTATTGATTTCAATTAGATTTATAAAGCCATTTATCATCTCCCTCAGATACACTCACTTCTAAATATAGTTATATCTTCTAAAACTTTTTTTCCAAGACCTTAAAAGATTTGCAAATACTGAGGGCAACTGACTTCCACTGAACCTTTCTTGGTTTGTAAATCATGTTCATGCCATTTTTTTTAAAAAAAGAAATTGTTTGCTTTCCAAAAATCTACTTTCATTGTGTGTATGCCAAGAAACGAAATACAGTGGTTTTCATGCGATTTTCAACATGAAAATACGAAATATGATTTTCAGTGGTTTTCAGAGTAGGGATGGAAAATTAGATGATACCACAATATATAGGGAAAATTAAATCAAATAAGTCTGGACTTTTACTTAATTATAGTTTATAATCAGGGGTGGGATCCGACCGGTGTAACTGCATGTGTGTGTATATCATCGTCATCTAGCTGCCTGGACAGCTAAGCAGCACTGCATGTGGGTGCACAGCGGTTGAAAAAGCACTTTTTTCCTGCTTTTTCAATTGCTGTGTCATGCAAAGCAGCTGCAGTTGAAAATGCAGGAAATAAAGGTCAGGTAAGAGCCCGGGTGGGCGGTGGGCCAAAACAGCAGCAACTGGTTCTATGTATACTCTCTGTTGTTGCTTTTCAGAGGAACTGGTTCTACAGAAGTGGACACAACCGGTAGAATCCCACCTCATTTATAATTAATGACAAGATAAGATTGTCTGACTTTGAAAAATTCTCATCACAATTGAATATAATATCAGAGAAAAAAATCCTACTGCAGATTACATTCAAGTATTTCTTGTACAAAAAAAAAGTTTTTAATATTGAGCTAATTACTCCACAATATACAATGTTAATAAGTGGGGGGGGGGGGCAGATAGATTAGCAAAGGAAATTATGTCCTTCATATATGTATAGAAACCATTCTTGCTTCAATTTGATTAAAATTTCTAGTGTGAGTGTGTGTGTGTGTGTGTAGATAGATAGATAGATAGATAGATAGATAGATAGATAGATAGATTGATTCTCATTGCTGTAAGCACTGATTGACCAATTATGTGCCATCAAGTTGCTTTTTAATATATATATATATATATATATATATATATATATATATATATATATATATATATATATATATGTATATATATTGGTTTTTAAAAACAAACATAAACAAACAAAACATACAAACATCAAGCTGTCTTCCATAAGTGTACATACAGTGTGCCGGTTGGTTTACAAATTGTTTTGTGCTTCCATTTCATAGTCTTCAATTACAATTACATTACATATAATCTTATATTGTCAATCAAAAACTAAATAACTTAGTATCATTATTAATCAATCATTTGACTATACTTTTATTCATTCATGTTTTACAAGATAACCATAGTTTACTTAATTTATTTTATAACAGTTCATATTATCATCCCAAATCTATCCTAAAATCATTTTGTAGTTATAATAAAAAAGTACATCTTTATATATTTATTATTTTCTAAAAATCTTCATATTTCATTACTGTACTTTGTTATCTAACCATTGATATAAAAGATCCCAAATTTTATAAAATTGTTTATCCTCTTGTTCTCTAATTTCAAATGTCAATCTACTCATTTCAGCACATTCCAATATTTTCTTAATAATTTCCTCCTGTGATGGTATCTTCTCATTTTTCCAGTTTTTAGAAAATACAATCCTAGCCACTGTTAATACATTTACAATCAGGTATTTCAAGTCTTTACTATAAATTTCAGGTAAAATTCCCAATAAAAATATCTCTGGTTTCAAGTCTATATGTTTTTTCGTCATTTTCTCCAACCACATGTGGATTTTAGTGCAGTATTTTTTGGCATCCGCACAAGTCCATCACATATGGTAATATGAGCCAGATGTCTGATGACATTTCCAACATTTTTTGGATTTATTCTTGAACATTCTTGCTATTCTTGTTGGAGGAAAATGCCACCTGTAAAACATCTTATACAAATTTTCTTTATATGCTGTTGGTATTGTCATTTGATAATTTTGAGACCACAATTTTTGCCATTTCTCTAGATCAATCCCATATCCAAAATTCTTCCCCCAAGCAATCATAGTTTCTTTAACTTGTTCTTCTTCTAATTTAATTTCTAATAAATATGCATACAGTTTTTTAATCACCTTTTCATCAGTACCTGTCAAAATCTTATCTAAATCAGTCAATTTATCATAGAAACCTTCTATTTTGGAATCTTTATCATACCTTGAATGTATTTGCGTATATGAAAACCAATTCATCTTTATACCTTGTTCCTCTAGTTCTTGCATAGATTTAAGTTCACCCTTTTCATTCAGTATTTCACCATATCTGTTTGTTCCTTTTTGTATATTATAGGATATGAAAATGCTTCAGTAACCAGTCGATAACCAGACTGGAATTTTCAAATAACGTTGTCTTTTAACCTTCTCCCAATTTAACCACAGAGACTCCCGTATATGATGTTTTCTGAAATACCCCTGTGTTTTAGTTCCTTTATACCATAAAAAAGCATGCCAGCCCAACAACAGATCATGTCCTTCTAATGTCAACAATTTAGCATTTCTTAGTGTTATCCATTCCTTAACCCACATCAGATTTGTAGCTTGGTAGTACAATTCCCAATTAGGCAGACCAAATCCTCCTCTAATTCTAGCATCTTGCAAGAGTTTTAACTTTATTCTCGCTTTCTTACCTTGTCATATATATTTCAACACAATTTTATTTAAATCTTCAAAATAATCTTTTCCAAGCCTAATTGGAATTGTTTGAAACAGATATAAAATTCTGGATAATATATTCATCTTGATTGTTGAAATTCTCCCTATTAGTGACAGTTGTAAGTTTTCCCATTTCGGAAAATCTAGCGCTATCTGCTGTTTAAGTTTAATATAATTGTTCTCTTTTAATGTACTACATCTTGCTGTCAAATATATCCCCAAATACTTGATCTTATTCATGACTTGAATTTTCAATTTGCCAGTTCTTCCTTTTGTCTTAATAGCATATTCTTTGTCAAAATCTTTGTCTTGTCTTTATTTATTTTCAACCCAGCCACCTTTCCATATGTCTCTATCTTTTCTATCAATTTTGATGCTGTTTCTAAAGGATCTTCTAAAATGAAAACCAGATCATCCAAAAATGCTTGCAGCTTAAATTCTTCCTTTTTGATTTTCATCCCTTTTATATTCTTTTCATTTCTAATATTTCTGTTTAACACTTCCAAAGTTAGCACAAACAACAAAGGTGATAGTGGGCACCCTTGTCTTGTTCCTTTTCTTATATTATATATTTTTTATATTAATATATCCCTCTATCATTACCAAGGCAAGAAAAAGAACAAGAACAAGTGACTCTGCAGATGATTATGCAAGGAATTCAAAATATTCAAGCAAGGTCAGAGAATATTGAAAATAGAATTGAAAACATTGAACAAAGAACAGAGAACATTGAATAAAGAACTGAGAGCATTGAATAAAGAACTGAGAGCATTGAATAAAGAATAGGGAAAACTGATGAAAAAGTGGAGAATATCCAACAAACGATGTTGAAGTATGATGAAAGATTCCAAAAAATCGAAGAAGAAAATAAACAAAGAGACAAGAAGATTGGAGATACTAATAATAGGTTAATGGTGGTCAAACAATACAAAAGTGGTATGTTGAGATGGGAGATGGATAGATCAGAATTCTATCTCAGATTTCAAAACATAGAGGAAGAAAAGGGACAAAACTTTGCTGAGATAATGATAGAAATACTGCTGAAGCTCTGGAAATAACTCAAGAGAAGATGATGAATAGAATAAATGAGGTTTATCGAGTCTTCACAAGATATGCGATGAGAAATAGCTTACCAAGAGAAGTTCACGTTAGATTTACAAAGAAAGCCATTAAGACACAAATATTGCAAGTGGCAAAAAAGAAAACATTGAAATACAAAGACAAGGAGATTGTGGTCTTGAAACAAATACCCAGAAGAGTGAGAGAGATGAGAAGAGAATACTGATTCCTGACTAAAATGCTACTTTAAAAAGAGGTGAATTATAGATGGCTGATTCCAGAAGGTTTAATGTTCACATAGCAAGAACAGAGAGAGACACAGAATTGACTCAATTGAGAAAGCGGAATTATTTTATACATAATTTTTTGGAAGGAAAGAGGAAGAGGCAGAAAAAGAGATTTCATTAATTGAATTCCAAGAGGACTGTCAAATGGCAACTGAAAAAGAAGAAGGTGCAGTAGGTGGAAAGGTGGAAGCCAAAGAACAATGTGAATTAAGATCTACGAGAGCTGCTAAACCTAACTATAAAATATAACCATGGAAGAGAAAAAAAAAATGATTCCAATTAATATAAATGGACTTAATTCAGCTGTTAAAAGAAAGAAAACCTTCCATAAATTAGAGAAATTAAAATTTGATATAATCTGCCCACAAGAAGTACATATTAAAAAGCGATATGAACAATTGTTGGTACAGCCAAAATTAGGGAAAATATTTACTTCCTTGACTCAATGTAAGAAAAGAGGAGTGGTTTTATATATCAAAGAGACTACCCCAGCAAAGTTGATTTATACTGATGATGATGGAAGAATACTAATGGTGGAAATAATAGACAATAATATGAAAACACTCCTGATTGCAATATATGCTCCGAATGATAAACAAGAAGAATTCTATAAAAAACTATATATGAAAATAATTGAATTGGACTATGCTAATATAGTTATGACGGGAGATTTTATTGGAATTGTAGACAACAAATTGGATTATACAGCACAGAAAACAACAAAGCAAAACAGAAAGACTCTCCCTAAATCTTTTTTTCAAAAATGGTAGGTGAAATAAACTTAAAAGATACATGGAGAGAAAGAAATGCTAAAACTAAACAATATACCTTCTATTCAAATAGACACTTATCATGGTCCAGAATAGATATGATATGGATGTCAACAGAATTAATACCTAACATTCAAGAAATAAATATTGAAACAAGTACTTGGGCAGATCACAATCCAATGACAATTAAATGGAAAGGACAAAAAAGAAGATGTAGATGGACATTAAATAATACCATTTTAAAGGAAAAAGACTTTACACAGTGGATGGAGAAAGAATTGGCCTTTTTCTTTAGAGAAAATAAAAAAGAAGATACATTAATTCAGAATGTATGGGACACAATGAAGGCATATGTTAGAGGCTTGATAATAGACTATACAAGGAAAAGGAATACTATGAAAAGACTAGCCTCTAAGGCCCTAGAGGATGAGCATAAAAGACTTGAAAAAGAGCTACAAAAATGCTAAAGAAAAAGGACATTAAGCTAAAAATGGATATAATTAAACACAAAATGGGTCAAATAGAAAAAGAAGAATTAGCACAGAAAATTAGAGGTGCTAAACAGAATTACTTTGAAGACGCAAACAAACCTGGCAGATGGTTAGCATATAAATTGAGAAAAGAGAAAGAATCAAGGAAAATATTGCAATTAATAGATGACCAAGGCCAAGTTTGTCATAGCAGCAAAGAGAAGAAGGAAATCATTCGAGACTTTTATGGGAAATTATATATGCAAGAGAATATTGATGAAGAGAGTGTTAAGCAGTATCTACAGAATGCTAATTTACCTCAGATACCTAAAGAGACTGAAAAAATGTTAGAAAGTAACATAGCAATGATGGAGTTAACTGAAGCACTCAAGAAGCAAAATAATGGAAAGGCACCAGGCCCAGATGGACTTCTGGCAGAATTTTATAAAACATTACAAGAATCGTTGAATCTTCCATTGCTAGAAGTTATGAATGAAGTTATGTTAAAGAAAAAGATACCTAAATCATGGTCAGAAGCCTATATTACACTTATTCCTAAAGAGGATGCCGACCCATTACAAATTAAGAACTATAGACCTATTTCTTTACTAAATGCAGATTACAAAATTTTTCCTTCAATATTGGCAGAAAGATTTAAACAATTTTTAAATAATTTTATCCATCCTGATCAAAATGGATTTCTGCCAAAGAGACAAATTAAAGACAATATGAGAGTAATCTTGGACACCTTGGAATACTACGAGGCACATCCTGAAAAACAAATGGCTCTGATATTTCTAGATGCACAGAAGGCATTTGATAATGTGAATTGGTGATTCATGTTATTACTGTTGGAACAGATGGGTTTTGCTAGAAAATTTATCCAAGCAATAGAATCTATATACTATAAGCAAATGGCAAAGGTAATGATAGAGGGAGAGCTGACAGATTCTATTAATATAAGAAAAGGAACAAGACAAGGGTGCCCACTATCACCTTTGTTGTTTGTGTTAACTTTGGAAGTGTTAAACAGAAATATTAGAGATGAAAAGAATATAAAAGGAATGAAAATCAAAAAGGAAGAATTTAAGCTGCAAGCATTTGCAGATAATCTGGTTTTCATCTTAGAAGATCCTTTAGAAACAGCATCAGAATTGATAGAAAAGATAGAGACATATGGAAAAGTGGCTGGTTTGAAAATAAATAAAGATAAGACAAAGATTTTGACAAAGAATACGCTCTTAAAACAAAAGGAAGAACTGGCAGACCTATTGAAAATTCAAGTCACGAATAAGATCAAGTACTTGGGGAAATATTTGACAGCAAAATGTAGTACATTAAAAGAGAATAAATAGATTTGGTGAAATGGGAAAACTTACAACTGTCACTAATAGGAAGAATTTCAACAATCAAGATGAATATATTACCCAGAATTTTATATTTGTTTCAAACAATTCCAATTAGGCTTGGAAAAGACTACTTTGAAGATTTAAATAAAATTAAATAAAATTTTCTCTATGAACTGTAAGCATATCTTATTGTTGTAATGTTTCTTGTTTATTTTCTTCTGACAATATATCTAGTTAAAAAAAACTTGTGGTTTCATTTCAAATTTAATCATACTATTTATACATTTCTAGTATGTTGGATTTTTAAAAATGTTCACCACATGTGATAAAACATTCTTTCTGTTTCATGATATTTTCCAACATTTATTATTTTATGATTTGTCCATATTAGATATTATTGATAGAGTTGTATAACACCTGTAAAACATTTTTAACCAAGCTTGCTTTATGTTACATCCTAGTTGCATAGATTTAGTTCACAATTCTTTTCATTGTTGTCTTGTAACTGTTTCTTTAATTTTTTTTATCCCTTTTGTCATATGGTTTTTGTTTGTTATATCTGTATATCATACCTAAGTAGACATTTATACATGTGCCCAACAGGTGACATTAATTTTGTTTGGGTATTTCAAATTCTGCTTTTTCCAACCAAATTATTCCATGTGGTATTATTTCCAGATGTCCACTCAGCTAGATTCATTTCCTTTTCTCACAGTCTTAGATTTATTGATTTTCTCTTTGTGTAAATTGATGTCTGCCTTCCCAGGATCACAAATGAGTTTTTACCAATCTCAAAAGGCTCAGAAATGGGGACTGCTAGAAACGAAGTGGGGTGTAGATATTTAGTACTAAGCATAAATGTAATATTATTGCAGATCTTAACAGATTCTGGTGCCATTGTTAACATCATAAGCTCACTAATCACAAGCAAATAAGACTTGCCCACTCATCTTGTAGAAACCCATGTGAAGATAGAACAACAATGGCAACTTGACTCAGTTTCCCCTTTCCATTTTTCTATTGCTCTATGAATAGATTGGCTTCAATTTAATAAATTGAGATATCCATTAGTAGAATGGAAGCATTATATTTGAATCCTAAGCCTGCAAAGCCATCTTCTCTGTTTGCTGCAACTCAGCAGAATATTCTTCTTGTTTTACTTGTCATAAATGCTGACTCCTCCCTCCTCTATACTTGACTATACTGTATTCCTGAGCCTCTGATTTCAGCTAAAATATTTATGTCCCATATCTGTGATTCAATTGGCCTGCCTAAAAGAGTTTATTAGTGATAATATGCAAAAGGGTCTCATCTATTCATCATCATTAGGGTGTGCCTAATTCTTTAAAAAACAAAAAATCAAAAATCTATTCTTTCAGAGTCAAGATAATAGACTTTCGAATTCTGTAACAATTAGAGAGAAAGAGAAATATTTCATCTCAGAACTCAGACACACATTTTCATCACCAAGTTGGATTTTAAAGAAATCTACAATCTGAATCTTGTGAAGGAGGGACATGGACACTTACAGTAACTATGTTACAGATCATTGAAACACAGGGTGATAAGCTCTCAAGCTCTTGACAGCCAACTTAAACACAAAATAAGATTCTTACTTTTAATAAGATTTTAAAAGCAGAATGGATTAAAATTACAAATTACAATAATTTTAGCAACTATATGACTCTTACTTTACAACCTGATTTATCTCTTACTAATTTCAGGCAGATTTCCCCCCCCCCTCCCCCAAATCTTACAAGCCGCCTCTATATGAAGTGGCAGGAGGATCTTCTCTTAAATAGCTTGAGAGGAATATACAGATGACTCAAACATGAATATCAGATTTTAAATATGCCACTGCATGAAGTATGCATTAATTAGAAAATCTATATTCATGCAATTTACTGATAATATTTTCACAATCTGTTGAATGGGTTTTTAATAACTTACTTGAATACTTTTTTAATTTATTTCGAAGATCAGAAAGCCCACACTGAACAAACTTAAATGGTACTTGAATGACTGGCAACATAGATAATATGCTAAACTAGAAAAAATACACTTTTCTTTTGTCTATACAGACTACCATATTCCAGTAGAAGGACTCCAGATGTACCTTCTAAAATGGAATCTATTCTGTCTTAAGACTCCCCAGACATACATACTTTGCTTCCTGATCTTTGCCAATTTCGATTATAATTTCTGTTATTTTTTTCTGGATTTATCAAGATGCTGATATATTTTACTCATTAATTTCAAACTTTTATTTTACTCAAACAAATTTTCATTTCTTGGCTGTTTCCTATCACCTGATTCTTCCTTATTATTCAAACTGGCATTTCTGATTTTACTCAGAAGACCTTTTATAGTGCATGTCAGAATTTGAAGGCAGACTGATCCCTTGTGCATTATTTTCCAAGCATCTTTTACTAAAACACTGGAAGTATTTGTTTTTTTAAAAAAATAAAGACCTATTGGCTATAAAGTAGGCCTTAAAACAGTGGCTTTATTTCCTGGAACAACAACCACTAAATATTTTGCTGATGTACTTGCAGACTTCCTATAGGTTTACTTAATACCAGGTCACAATTCTTTCCTTTCATTTAAACTTTAAGTATTCCATATCCCTAGCTTGCAGAATAAACAGGCTGATGTCTTACCTCACAAACCAACACATTGTATGCCCTACAGTACCCTTCACCCACTCCATCCTGTACTCTCTCCCATTTCTTTTACCTTTTGTGAGCTAGAACGTGTGTTGGCTTTCCTGCATTTGTTTCACATGTTGTCAGAACACATTCCAAAGCAAAGAGCTCATGAACTGGAATAATGTATATGACATTGTGTGTCTGAAGTGCTAAAAGCAGTCTTCTTTAATTGCTCACTCAGAGCACACTTTCTTGCTAAAGAGGTGCTAAAAGTGCTTGCAAGGCTTTCTCTTTCAGTGTCCATGTCATCAGTTTTCTTTTGCCAAAGAAGTCAATGCTTCCTTGCAAATTTAATGTTACCTCATGCACCCGTTGTCAGTTGTAAGTATATAGTACATATGTATAATGTACAATTAGTTAATTGTATAACTTCTTTTCCATAAGTGTCTGCAGTAATGTAACCAAACAGCCAGCCCTATTTACTTTGGCATAAGAATTTGCCTGCTATATTGTTATAATTAGACTATCTGCAAAATGTGTGAGAGGTCCATAAGGCAGCTATTAAGCTGGATTGATTAGAAGGTGGATGTTAGAACCTTGCTGTAAGTTTTCACTTTATTTTTAGGATAAGCATAGGTAGGGACTCACTAACTTTACATTAGACAATCAAAATCTACTGTCCTTACTGTCTGTTTCCCGGAAGGTACCAAAATCTTGGAGCCTAAGTTTTTGGCTGAAAATATTGAAAATAATTCCACATAACCTAATGAGGGATAAGTTGTTAATGTCATTTTCTGTCACAATTTAATGTTGCTTTTGTGCCAACCAATTTTCCTGGTGCTTCATGTACCATTGATGGGCAGCAAATTGCAATGTTTTTTTAATGGCTATTATCTCTTTATGGTCAACCTTTAGGCATGCTGTCTCAAAAGTAGAAATAAACTGGATAAACTGGGTATTTTCAATGAACTGAACAGACAGAGGGAAAACTTCTGTTTCAAAAATTCATATATCAGATCATTACACTAGAGAAATATATATCAGAATCAGAGAATCAGAATCAGAATCAGAATCAGAATACCTTTATTGTCACTATCCACGTGTACAATTTGCATCATACACATACACAGTGAAATTAAGCGACTCGTCCTTCAGTGCAACATACACACCAGAAATATACATAAAATCTCTAAAAAAATTATGATAAAAGAATAAAAAGAATAAAAGAATAAAAGAATAAAAAATACCCTACTGTGCCTGTCCCAGTAGGAATTATTGCACATGCCCGCCAACACAACAACAATAGTGATCATATTGCACAAAATTTGTTCACAATTATTTACAGTGTATCTGGCAGTATTTAAAATCAGTGCATGTGCAAATTCAAGGTAGTTATGGCTTTCGGGAAAAAACTGTTTTTAAGGCGGTTTGTCCTTGACCAGATGCTCCTGTAACGCCTCCCTGAGGGCAACAGGTCAAACAGTCCATAACCAGGATGAGAGCTGTCTTTTATGATGTTCACAGCTCTACTAAGACAGCGGGAGGAATAAATGTCCGACAGGGAGGGAAGAGGGCAGCCGATGATCTTCTGAGCTGCTTTGACTACCCTCTGTAATCTCTTCCTGTCTGCCATGGTACAGTTGCCATACCACACTGTGATGCAGTATGTCAACAGACTTTCAATGGACGCACGGTAGAAGGTAATCAGCAGGTTAGAGTCCAGATTGTGCTTCCTGAGCACCCGCAGGAAATGGAGTCTCTGCTGGGCCTTCTTAATGACCGCCGTGGTATTTTCCGTCCAAGAGATTTTATCAGCAATGATGACACCCAGAAACCGGAAGGTGTGGATCCTCTCCACCTGCTCTCCATCGATGTAAAGGGGAGCCAAATCGGTGTTATGCCTCCTAAAATCCACAATGAGTTCCTTAGTTTTCTTGGTGTTCAGAACTAAGTTGTTGTCCGAACACCAAGCTGTTAACATCAGGACCTCCTTCCTGTAAGCTGCCTCGTCTCCCTTCGAAATGAGTCCAACCAATGTGGTGTCATCAGCAAACTTCACAATGAGGTTGCTGTCGTGCCGTGGACTACAGTCGTGGGTGTAGAGGCAGTACAGGAGTGGGCTCAGCACGCAGCCCTGTGGGGAGCCAGTGCTGAGTGTACAAGTGGAAGAGAGGTGGGGGCCAAGCCTCACAG
This sequence comes from Hydrophis major, assembly GCA_033807585.1. Classification (NCBI taxonomy): domain Eukaryota; kingdom Metazoa; phylum Chordata; class Lepidosauria; order Squamata; family Elapidae; genus Hydrophis; species Hydrophis major. The sequence goes on along the minus strand of CM066328.1, from coordinate 391,044,731 downwards.
TCTGGGGCCGATCGCTTAGGAAGTCTTTTATCCAGGCACATGTAAGGGAAGGCAAACCTAATATGTCCAGTTTTTTAACCAGTATTCCTGGGATAATTGTGTTAAAGGCAGAGCTGTAGTCCACAAAGAGCATCCGGACATAGCTCTGCTGCTGCTCCAGGTGGCTCAGCGCAGCGTGCAGAGCTATGGCTATAGCGTCCTCTGTAGACCGGTTTGTACGGTAGGCAAACTGATGAGGGTCGAAATCCAGGGGGAGATGATTAATGATGTGCCGGAGCACCAGCCTCTCAAAGCACTTCATAACTACAGGAGTAAGCGCCACTGGACGATAGTCATTGAGGCTGGAGATGGGGGATTTCTTCGGCACAGGGATAATTATAGCAGATTTCAGACAAGATGGTATAACTGCCTGGGCCAAGGAGAGGTTAAAGATGTCTTTGAAGATGGAAGCGAGCTGGGGAGCACATGCCTTGAGCACCTTGCCAGGAACTCCATCTGGACCGGCTGCCTTCCTGGGATTCACCGCACAGAACACCCGTCTGACGTCATCCTCCGTCACAGAATATGTACTGGGTGGAATAGTGGAGCTGGGTATAGTTGAAGGTGGGAATAGGGCTGGTACAGCTCTATGATGTTGAGGGACTTCAAAACGAGCAAAGAAGTTATTCAGCTCCTCTGCTAACGCTGCACTCAGATGTTCTGTTGTCGCATGACAGCCCCTGTAATTAGTAATGTCATGTATGCCCTTCCACACCTCCCGTGTGTTATGGCTGGACAGATGGAGCTCTATGCTCCTCCTGTGGTCTATCTTGGCTTTTATGATCCCCTTCCTCAAGTCGGCTCGAGCGGCTGTATACAGGACTCTGTCACCTGACTTGAAGGCTACATCTCGGGCTTTGAGGAGTCTGCGGACTTGAGTAGTCATCCAGGGTTTCTGGTTTGGGAAAACCCGGATGTTTTTATCTACAGTCACATTTCCGATACAGAACTTGATATAGTCCAGCACTGTACTCGTATACATTTCCAGCTCCTGATGTTGAAACGTATTCCAATCTGTCTGCTCAAAGCAGTCTTGTAGTCTGCTGAGTGCATCCTCCGGCCAGGTCGTAATAGTCTTTATAATAGGCCTGCCCCTACATCTGAGGGGGGGATAGGCTGGGGGTAACAAGAGGGAGAGATGATCTGAAAGCCCAAGATGGGGGAGGGGTATGGCTCTGTATGCATGTTTGATGTTGGTATAAACGTGATCCAGAGTATTTCCTCCCCTCGTAGCACACTTAACATGCTGGTAGAATTTCGGGAGTACAGTTTTCAGATTGGCCTGATTAAAATCTCCTGCAATGACGTGAACACCATCGGGATGAACCCGTTGCTGTTCATTTATGGTGTTCAGCAGGAGAGAGAGTGCCTTATCCGTGTTTGCACCGGGTGGAATATACACCGCCGTAACAATCACGACAGTTAGCTCTCTCGGTAGAAAAAAAGGCCGACATCTTACAGACATATACTCAAGATCAGGGGAACAGTGATTATCTATAATTGTCCCGTTATTACACCAATTCTCATGTACATACATACAGAGCCCCCCCCCTCTACTCTTACCAGAGTCCCTTGTTCTATCCCAGCGTAAAAAAGTACGACCTGCAAGCTGCATGCTAGCGTCAGGAATCCCGGGATGTAACCAAGTTTCGGTAATTACCATAACGCAGCAGTCTCGAACGTAGCGATTACCAGCGAGTTGTAAGTTCAGATAGTCCGTTTTATGCACCAGGGATCTAGCGTTGGCAAGATACAGACTCGGGAGAGGTGGCTTGTATGGATGTTTCCTCAGCCTTAGCATAACACCAGACCTACAGCCTCGCCTCTGCTTCCTCTCCCTCCTCCGTCTGCGCCGCCTCCTAGTCCCGACAACAATCCACGGAGAGCCCGCTGGTCTCGCTATCTCGTCAGGGATGTTATGTAAACGATGAAAAGCACTCGAAACAGACGTCTGGTGTCGGTTTCCTATGCCTATGATGTCCAGTCGTGAGTATAATTGGATCGTAGAGCCAAAAGTCCACAGATAAACAGAAAAAACGTATACAAACAACAAAAAAGAGCACCGAACAGGAGAGCCATAAGCCTATATATCTGTGTGTGTGTGTGTGTGTGTGTGTGTGTGTGTGTGTGTGTGTGTGTGTTTTCTTAAGTTTTCACGGGTACTTACATGTCTGGCATTCAGCTTTGTTCGGGTATTTTCCCACGTGGTGCTTTTAAAGTTGTAATAACGTTTCAGCAGAATCTCATCTGCCATCATCAGGCTTCTGTATGGTGTTTGTGAGTCAGACTTTTACAGTGGTTTCAGATTTAAATTTGGGGCAGCCTATTGCTGTGTCAGAATGGTTTTTTCTTCCTCCTGATTGGTTGAGAGTCTTGGTCTGTGTTTATTGGTCCAACCGCTACCTCAATGCCCAATCCCACCACCACCCAGCACAGATAAACTCTGTGGCTAAAACACTAATTACTAGAACCAAATGCCTGGCAGACAAGACACACATTAAGACTGAACTATGCACCCTGACTAAAATATTGACAGCCAACAGCTTCCACAAAAGCAAAATCACCAACTTGATCCACAAAAACACACTGAGACATAATAGAGACCCAGAAGATGAACAGACCCATGGAACAGCTGTCCTGCCCTACATAAGAGGCACTACAGACAAAATTAGTAAGATTCTATACAGACACCACATCAAGACTGCCTTCAAAACAGACAGAAAAATAGCAGCCATCCTCAGGAACCCCAAAGACAAAATTGACCTGGAAAACCAAGGCATATATGAAGTCCCCTGTGCGTCATGCCCGGCCACATACATTGGACAGACCAATAGAAGAATAAGCACCCGCCTAGATGAACACAAAAATGCAGTCAAAAAGCTGGAACACACTTCCTCACTTGTCCAACACATGGAAGCCACAGGTCATAACATCAACTTCAATGGCACCAAAACCCTAGCCACCATAGAAAATCCCAGCCACAGAATCATCAGAGAAGCCATAGAGATTGAAAAAAGACCAGAAAGCATGAACAGAAGAGATGATTCCACCAGGCTGTCAATCATTTGGAAGCCTGCACTCACAAACAAAAAAATCTCCACACCACAAGCCAGGCAAACACCTGGGCACAAACAGATCCCCCCTGATACCTCCAGCTCAAACACACCCCAACCAGGCACCCAGATGAAACCCAGCTTCCTAACGAATGATAGCCGTCCATTTACCCGAAGCCAAGCTGCACTAAAGGCCTCCAATAAAGTAACACAATGTTGCCAGCCAATCAAGATACAAAAAGAGCCCCCCCCCAAAAAAAACAGACAGAAGATACTAGTAGCAGAACACAGCAAACTCCAAGACCAATAAACACAGACCAAGACTCTCAACCAATCAGGAGGAAGAAAAAACCATTCTGACACAGCAATAGGCTGCCCCAAATTTAAATCTGAAACCACTGTAAAAGTCTGACTCACAAACACCATACAGAAGCCTGATGATGGCAGATGAGATTCTGCTGAAACGTTGCTACAACTTTAAAAGCACCACGTGGGAAAATACCCGAACAAAGCTGAATGCCAGACATAGATAGATAGATAGATAGATAGATAGATAGATAGATAGATAGATAGATAGATAGATAGATAGATAGATCGATCTTTGGTTATTCGGGTTTTCTCCCGCGTAAGATTGGAAGTATCTGGGCAACGTTTCGATGAAGTCTCATTCATCATCTTCAGGCTTGGTCTTCAGCTCTGTGCTTCTCAGAGTGATGTGAGCTTGCAGCTGCTTCTTCCTTTTAACTGCTTCTGGGTGTGTGACTTGATTGGCTGGGGGCTTGGCTGTGTTCTGATTGGATGGGGGGTTGGCTGTGTTCTGATTGGTTGGGGGGTTGGCTGTGTTCTGATTGGCTGGAGGCGTGTTCTGTTCAGGTGGGGGCTTGATTGTGCTCAGGTTAGTCTTAGTTGCTGGAAGGTTTGAGCTGGTGAACTGTGATCTTGCTGTTTGGCTTCGAGTTCGTGGTCGTGCTGCATCTTCATGGTGGGGGTCAGTTCGCTTCATGTATGGCTCAGAGGGGTTTGAGGTGGGTAGTGATGCAGCTGCAGTGCAGCTTCTGGTCCGTGGTCGTGTTTCATCTTCTGTGTGGGTGTGAGTCTGCTTTCTACGTGGAAGTGTGGTGGTGGCATCTTGTGTGGCTATCACGGGTGTGGGTCTGGTGTCATTTTTCATGTTAGGTACGCGTCTGTTCATGAGATAGTTCTGGTATTTTTAAAGTCAATCTCATGTCCTGTGGCTTTGAGGTGTTGGACCAGGGAAGAGGTCGGTTCTTCCTTTTTGATTGAGTTCTTATGTTCTTCAGTGCGTGCACCTATTCTTCTATTAGTCTGTCCAATGTATGTGGTGGGGCAGGCAGTGCAAGGGATTTCGTATACTCCTTGATTTTCTAACTCGATTCTGTCCTTAGGGTTTCTTAGGATGGTGGATATCTTTCTGTTTGTGCAGAATGCTGTCTTAATGTTGTGTTTTGGAGGATCTTGCTGATTTTGTCCGTAGTGCCTTTTATATATGGGAGGAGGGCTTTGCCATTCTCTTGTTCTTTGTCTTGGATTTTGGCTGGGGTTTCTTTTTGGATTAGGTGGGTGATCTTCTTTCTTTGGAATCCATTGGCTGTCAGCACACCAGTGAGAGTGTGTAGTTCGGTCTCTAGGTGTTGTTCATCGGCTAAGCATTTTGTTCTGGAGATGAGTGTCTCAGCTACGGAATTGATCTGTGCTGGGTGGTGGTGTGAGAGTGCGTGTAGATAGCGGTTTGTATGTGTTTTCTTCTGGAAGATGGTGTGTCCTAGGGAGCCATTGGATTTTTTGTATACCAAGACATCTAGGAAGGGAAGTTGGTTGTTAGCTTCTGTTTCCATGGTGAATTGTATTTTGGGGTGTTGGCTGTTGAGGTGTGTGAGGAAGTTGTTCAGTTTTTCTTTCCCGTGTGGCCAGATTATGAAGGTGTCATCTACATATCTGAGCCAGAGTTTGGGTTTGTGATCGTATTTTTCTAGAGCTTGTGTTTCAAAGTGTTCCATGTAGAGGTTAGCGATGACAGGTGAGAGGGGTGATCCCATGGGTGCTCCTTCTATTTGTTTGTATTTTTGTCCATTGTAGGTGAAGTATGTATTGGATAGGCAGTGGTTGGTCAGATCTAGGATGTGCTTGGGGGGGTTGTATTTGTTTTGGATGGCTGTCAAGGCTTCTTTTATTGGCACTTGGGTGAAGAGGGATATGACATCGAAGCTCACTAGTAGGTCACTGGGTTGTAAGTTTTGTTTCTTTATGATCTCGATGAACTGGAATGAGTTTCTTACGTGTGAGTTGATGGATTCTGCATAGGGCTGTAGTTGTTTGGCGAGAAATTTGGCTAGGTTTTGTAGAGGTGAGCCTATGGAGCTGACTATTGGTCTAAGTGGGATTCCTTCTTTGTGTATCTTGGGGAGACCATAAAGTTTAGGGCATCTGGATGATTTCTCTCTGGGTATGATTCTTTGCTGGATTTCTTCACTGATGGGGGAGGCTTTTATTTTGGATCTGGTGGTTTTTTCTAGGTAGGTGGTGGGGTCTGTCTTTAGGGGTTTGTATGTGGGGTCTTGGAGTAGGTTGGTTAACTTGGATTGGTAGTCAGATGTGTTCATAACCACTGTCGTGTTACCCTTGTCTGCTGGTAGGATTATTATGCTGGTGTCTTCTTTCAGGTTAAGTAGTGCAGTTTGTTCTTCTTTGGATAAGTTGCTTTTGGGTGGTTTGCTAGTGCAGAGGATGTTGGTGATTTCGAGTCTGATTCTATTAGCATCATCAGGGTTGGTTTTGGTCAGGCTGGTTTCAACTCCACATATGATGGTTTCTGTGGGGATGTGTTTGGGAGCGACAGCAAAGTTGAATCCTTTAGAAAGGACCTTGGTTTCGGCTTCGGTGAGGATCTTGTCTGAGATGTTGTGCACTGTTTGTTTCATGTGTGGCTGTGAGGGGGGAGGAGTTGGTTTCTGGCGTTGTTGTAGTTTTCTGAGTTTGTTGGTGTGTGTGTCTGTCTTGAGGGTGGTCTGTGTTTCGGCTCTCCAGACAGCGAGCTGTTTGGATTTGTCCCAAAGTAAGGGGTGAATCTTGTTGCTGAGTCTGAGGTGAAGTGTGAGGAGATCTTTGTTGATTTGGTCTAGGAGAAATCTTTTTGTGTGAAGTTCATTTCTAATTAGGGCCAATTCTGTTCTTTTTAGGATGCGTTTGGTGGCTGCTGTGTTAGTGTGGAATTTCAATTGGAAGCTTGTGGGAATTAAATTTTGATCTCGACAGTTGCATAGGAATGCGAGGTCACATAAAATGGAAGCTCTTTGGACTTCAAGTTTTTCATAAGTCCTGGTCAGATGGTGGGTTTCCTCCCCGTAGAGGTGCAATATTTGTTTTCTGAGGTTCTCGCGGGTACTTGTATGTGGATCTTTGGTTATTCGGGTTTTCTCCCGCGTAAGATTGGAAGTATCTGGGCAACGTTTCGATGAAGTCTCATTCATCATCTTCAGGCTTGGTCTTCAGCTCTGTGCTTCTCAGAGTGATGTGAGCTTGCAGCTGCTTCTTCCTTTTAACTGCTTCTGGGGGTGTGACTTGATTGGCTGGGGGCTTGGCTGTGTTCTGATTGGATGGGGGGGTGTTCAACATGGTAAATCAGATGTAAATGAAATTACAGTCATATTGTATCTTATTAAATTCATCTCTTTTGCATTTTGGTATACGTCTTATAGAACCTCTAAGCAGAGAAGTATTTTTCACAGTAATATTTAAAACTGAAGTAATTGTTACATGAGGTAATTTGCTCCTTATTACTGTATGCAGTTATCTCATTACTATATGCAATTGTTTGGAGTAGATTAATGTAGGTGTTAATACTGTTTTTATGTTGAATCAGTTTTTAATGTCTGATGATTGCCTAAACTGATCCTTGTAGTTTGTTGGGAAGATAGATAGATAGATAGATAGATAGATAGATAGATAGATAGATAGATAGATAGATAGATAGATAGATGAAGAAAAATTTAGTCTTAACTCTGCATATATTAACATTTTAAAATGAGTTAAAATACATAACTTCTTAATTCTTCTGCTTTCAAGCAGGACTAGAAGCATATAAATGTACATTCATGAATAGAAAATTTTGATAAACAGATTTCTTCAGAATGTCTAAAGCAGAGGTCCCCAACCCCTGAGCCACAGCCCACTACTGGGCTGTGGCTTATTTGGAATTGGGCCATGAGAGTAGCTGGCTGGAATGCATGTGCATGTGGGTACATAGCTCAACTTGCACAAGCAATGGGCTGGTGGGCAATCACATGCATGTACACCAGCTTGCCATTCACACAAATCGAGCTGCGTGAGTGTGCGCCAGTCTGCTACTCACACAAGGGCTACATGCGCTTGCACACCAGCTTGCCGCTCACATGGCCCAGTTCCCTTCTCCTCTCACCAGCCAGGCCACAGAGCCACAAAAGTTGGGGTCTAAAGAACATATTACACAAAAAAAGTAGAATCATAGAATCACAAGAAGGGATGGGATGTCATCTGGTCCAGACAGGGTAAAGCATGAAAATGGCATGTTTGTTTTCACCTAGCACGACAGGCAAACCTACCCACTTTGGTTAGTAATATTTTTATCTTGGTGTGTGTTTGCCTACACACGCACACATATGCACACACAAACTTACCCACATACATTTTTAAGGTTGAAAGCATCAAAAGGGCATTATCCGACAATGAAACTGAAACTAATAAATTGAAAATGTTTTCAGCTTTTGAATGCATCTGTTGGTTCTCTATGTTAAAATAAAAGTGACTTATCTAATTCATGAGAATGTTGGTTCAACGTTTGCAGCTCCTGCAGAGACATTAGAGAGTATAATTAAAATGCAGTGACATCTGGATATAAAAAAAACAGATGTGACACATTGCAGCATGCAGACTAAAAACATAAGCTTAAAGTGCTAATACATTTACTGTAAACTTACATTCATTCAAATGTTAGAAGCTTTTTCCTTCTCAAGAAATGTAATAGAAATGACAAATAAACTGAAGGAGGTCTTAGTTGGCTAAATTCTACTGAGGAAGGGAAAGGCAAAGTTATATAAGCCTGTATAGCCTGCTCCTTGAGACATTCAGCATGACCCACTCTATTATTATTATCTTGAATATGGTCTCCATAAGGGTCCTCTGAATATTTCTCTTTCACTTACCTGCTAAAGTCAATTTTCAGTAATATATGCTAAAGGATACCTCAAAATATATCAGGTATAACATTAGTAGCAGCACACTAATTAAATTTTAATTCATTAGATATCCATGCAAAATAATTTGAACTAGGCTGTTATGTCTGGAGCATGGGTGCGAATGATGGAGACGAGCCGGTAGCAAAAGTGAACTTCAAACTCTTTATTTACACATTGTGACAGCTCGAACTGAAGGGTTCCTATAGCCCTCCTTATATAGGCAACTTATTAAGTATTCAACCAATAGCAAACCTGGAGCGCTAGCTCCGTTAACCAATGGGAATGGCCTGTTAATGGCCAATCAGATGCTCCTGAACAGACCAATCCAATCCTGCCATTAACAGCCAATCAGAAGTGCAGGGCCAGAACCCTGCACTTGACTTCAAGCTCAAGATAACTTTATTGGTATTATTCATTCACAACACCCCTTTCCCCCGGCTTCTGCCCATGGGGCGCGGTTAAATAGTCCTTAAGGTAGGACGGCTGTTTTGTTAGTCTTTTCGATTTTCGCAAAGTGCTTGGCAGTTGGCTGCACTTCTGCTGAGGTAGATCGTTGTTTATCGGTAGGGTTGCCTCTGGTTCCGAGTTCGCATTCCCGTCATCACCAATATCACTGGCCACTCCCTGAGGTGAACTCACTCCGGTCCCTGGTTCCTGTTCCTGCGTTTCAGTCTCATTATTGGTTTCTTCAAAAAGGTTTCCCTCTAATTGCAATTCGCTTTCCTCTGTATCTCCCCCCCCCCAAGTTTGGTCATAAGGGAGTTCGGAAGTGAGCAACGGCAGCCACAATCGTAGTTGATCTATGTGGCGCTTCCAAAGTTGTCATCAGGGCACTGAACGAGGTATGATCTTGGGCCAGTTACGCGGATTACGGTCGCTTCTACCCACAGCGGATTGCCCGATAAGTTTTTAGCGAATACTAAATCACTTACCTGGAAGGTATGGCATCAGACGCTGGATCCGAGTGGTTTTTCCGGTTCGTAGGCTGGGGTTAACCGATCGAGGTGGGAGCGGAGCTTTTGTCCCATTAGCAGCTCGGCGGGAGTTTTGTTGGTGACGCTGTGAGGTATGATGTGCTGTAGGAAAAGGATCCGGTTGATTTTCTCGTCGATGTTGTCATAGTCAATCTTTAGAGAGTCTTTTTGACGAATTGTACCATGCGCTCAGCACTACCATTGGCAGCAGGGTGTACAGGTGAAGTGAGCACATGTCAGATACCGTGGTCAGCCAGGTACTGCTCAAAAGACAGCACGGTAAACTGGGGCCCGTTGTTGGATACCAGAACGTCTGGTAATCCGTGGGTTGCAAACAGTCTTTCCAGTTTTTTGATGACCGCGTCAGTGGTCGTGTTGCTCATTCGGTGAATCTTGAGCCAATTCGAGTAGGTGTCGACGGTTAGCAAAAACGTGTTGCCTTTGGTCGGCCCGGCAAAGTCCAGATGGATGCAGGACCAGGGTCCCCGCGGCGTCTCCGATTCAGTTGGGGTTGCCTTTGGTGGAGCGTTGCTTACTTCTTGGCATCTCCTGCAAGTTTTAACCCACGATTCCATTTGTCTGTCGATGCCTGGCCACCATGCATAGCTTCGTGCGAGGCCCTTCATGTGCACGATGCCAGGGTGGCCATCGTGCAAGGTTCTTAGCAATGTCTGTTGGAGTCGTTCTGGGATAATGACTCTATCGCCCCAGATGACACAGCCCTTCTGCGAGAACAATTCTGTTTGACGACTTTTGAATGGTGCAAAGTTGTCTGGTACTTGGTCATATGGCCATCTGCGTTCCACCCATGTGAGGACTCGTGCTAAGATGAGGTCGCGTTTTGTTTCTCTCGCGATGTCACAGGCAGTTAATGGCGGCGTGTGGAGTGTCTCGATCTGCAACGCTGTCATCGTTGGTGCAGAATTGTTGATAGTTTCAGGGAGTGATGTACGGCTCAGCGTGTCGGCGTGGGGAATGGCTTTACCGGGACGATATTGTAACCGATAATTGTAGGCAGCCAAGAATTCTGACCAGTGGGTCATTCTGGGAGAAAGTATGTAGGGAGTTGGCTTGTCCCCAGCGATGATCCCCAGCAATGGTTTGTGGTCAGTTACAATGGTGAAAACCCAGCCGTACACGTACTCATGATATTTTTAACAGCTGATACGATCGCCAGGGTTTCTTTATCGATCTGGCTGTAATTTTGCTCGGTTTTCGAGAGCGTCTTTGAGAAGTAAGCAACAGGGGCTTTGTTACCATTAGGTAACACATGGCTCAAAATGGCGCCCACTCCAAAAGGCGATGCATCACATGTAATGTTTATTGGCAAAGTCTCATTGTACTGCATGAGTACAGCGTCCGAAGTCAGTAATTTTTTCACATTACGGAACGCCTGTTCTTCTTTGTGACCCCATACCCAAATTGATTTTTTATCTAATAGACGATGTAAAGGTTCAGCGACAGTCACCTTGTGCGGCAAGAATACATTATAAAAATTGATGAGGCCTAAGAACGCCTGGAGGTCGGTCTTGTTCTGGGGTCTGGGAGCGTTCTTTATTGCTCTCAATTTGCTATCAGTAGGGTGAATACCCTGACTGTCAATTAAGTACCCTAAGAATTCAACACGATCGGTACACAGTTTGCACTTATTTCCTTTGACTTTCAAGCCTGCTTCCTGGAATTTTTGTAATACCAGTCTTAAACGCTCCCGTAAGATTTTTGGAGTGGGGGCAGCAATGAGCACATCATCAAAATAGGGGACAACGCCCTTGATCCCCTGCAATAGTCTCTCCATTAGGCTCTGAAAGAACCCCGGGGCCACACTGACTCCGAATTGAAGCCGCGTACACTTAAAGGCACCTCGGTGTGTTATGATAGTCTGTGCCTGTGCCGTTTTTTCATCAACCGACAGTTGCTGATAAACCTGAGCTAAGTCTAGTTTAGCGAAGACTTTTCCGCCCCCCAGGGAATGGAGGAGGTGTTGTGCCACCGGCACCGGATATGGGTTCTGTTGCAGGGCATGGTTTAGGGTGGCTCGGTAGTCCCCACAAATTCTAATGGAGCCGTCTGGTTTAATTGGTGTCACAATCGGCGTTTGCCATGGGGAGTGGTCAGTTGGCTTTTACACTCTCTGGGCAATCAAATTATCAAGCTGCTCGTCAATTTTTGGCTTTAGAGCGAACGGAACTCGACGAGGTTTAAGGTGGATAGGAGCTATCTTTAGATTAAGGCTAAAGGATATCGGGGTACCCTTGTACTCGCCTAGCTTTTCCTCGAAGACGTCCCTGAATTCGTGGGCGAGGTCTTCCTCCCAGTCACTGCCGCCGATTCGGTTAATGCCAGCCACTTCAATGCCGAGTGGTGCGAACCATTGCAGGCCTAACAGACTAGGCCGGTTCTTATCGATCACCATCAGGGGTAAGTACGCCGTGCGGTTCTTGAATGCAACCCGGACTCAACTGGATCCTGCGACTGAAATTCGGTTCCCCTGGTAGTCCTTTAACACAAGCCGTTGGAATTGAAGGTCTTGGCTCTGGATAGTAGGGATGAGTTGCTTGAGGGTCTTCCATGAGACCATTGAAAGAGACGATCCCGAGTCAACTTCCATTTGGCAAGGCCGATTTTCAATGTTCACGTTGACCCGAATTTTCTTAGCGTCTAGTGAAGAGGCATGGCCAATGGTGAGTGTTTGGTGGGCCTCTTCCCTTCTCGCTAGACGATTCATGGGTCGCTTTCTGTAGGAGTGGTTTACTGGTTCTCTCCTTACAGGGCGATTCCCTGTCGATTGGCGGAGATTGGTTCCTTTCGAGGTCTGGCTGGGTCCGAGGAGGCTTCTGCAGACCTGTCCGATGTGGCCTTATTTCTCGTGGCAGAGCGCGTCACGGAATTTGCAGTCGGAGAGGTAATGGTTGGCCCCGCAGCCAGCGCACAGTTGCTGGGACTTCGGGTATCGTTCCCGATCGGATCGCAGGCGATGGACCTCTTCTTCATTGCTGTCTGATGACGAAGAGAGGTCCTCATGGTGGGCTGTCTGCAGCTGCCCTTCTGCCTTAGGTGAAACTTCGCCGGCTGGTGGGTGTGCTGGAGCGCGATTTCGGTGTAGTTGGGCAGCTGACTTCTTGGTCGCTTCCGCTGCTGTAGCTTCAGCTATGGCGTCTTTAAGGGTGATGTTGCCCTTTGCTATTATTTTGCTCTGTATGTTTAGAGCATCTAGCCCAAGGACTACTCGGTCTCTCAAGGCCTCTTCTAGGTCGGTGAAATCGCAAAGGCCTCCCAAGTTCCGGAGGTCTGCAACGAAATCGGCGACGCTTTCTCCTTTCCACTGGTTTCTTTGATAGAACTCGTGTCGTCTTACGAACGTTGGAACGGTTAGTGCATAGTGACGGTTCAAGGACGTCCCAGTCCATGGCCTTTGCTTCCACCAGTTTCACTAGTGCCTTAGCCATTTTGAATACCGTCGGGCCGCAGTGCGTTAGGAATACCGCCCGTTTCTTCCTGGGTGTGGCATCCTTCACATTATTCGTTTCCAAAAACATTCCAAAAACGATCCATGTAGGACTCCCAGTCCTCTTGAGCTGGATCGAACAGAGCGGGTGGTACTACGCCGTCGGACATGGTTCCGCCGTTGTGCGCTTCAGCCACGTGCTTAGTTGTCTTAGTTGGCTCTGATGTCATCCAATCCCATCTGGAGCATGGGTGCGAATGATGGAGATGAGCCGGTAGCAAAAGTGAACTTCAAACTCTTTATTTACATATTGTGACAGCTCGAACTGAAGGGCTGCTATAGCCTTCCTTATATAGGCAACTTATTAACTATTCAACCAATAGCAAACCTGGAGTGCTAGCTCCATTAACCAATGGGAATGGCCTGTTAATGGCCAATCAGATGCTCCTGAATGGACGAATCCGATCCTGCCATTAATAGCCAATCAGAAGTGCAGGGCCAGAACCCTGCACTTGACTTCAAGCTCAAGATAACTTTATTGGTATTATTCATTCACATCATAGGCCATTTTTTAAAATAATTCTAAGCATAGTATATGTCCACCCGTTTGCACATATGGCTGTCATGTTTCTTTAATTAATTTCAAAAAAAGAAGAGGTTAATATAAAATAACTGTCTGGAAATTCCACTCTAATGTCTAATATGGCATGGGGAGAATGAAAATTATCCCATTATGGATAGTCCTGGATTTACAATGGTTCATTTAGTGACCCTTTGAAGTTACAACAAAAGTGTATTGGTTATGAATATGTATGATTGGTTTTTAGACTTACAACAGCATCTCTACAGTCATGTGATCAAAATTCAGGCAACTGGTATTATGTATGACAATTGCACTGTTTTGGGGTAATATGATCACCATTTTTAACCTTCCCAGATGGCTTCTGTCAAGCAAAATCAATGGGGGAAGCCAGATTAACTTAACAATCACATGATTCATTTAACATCTGCAGTGATTCACTTAGCAATGTTGTAAAATAGGGCACAGCTCACTTAACAACTCCTCAATTGTGGTCATAAATCAAGGACTACCTGTACATGCAAACCATAATCAGATTATAACAATGTTTTCATTAAACCCTATTTTTTTTAACATATTGAACAATTAAATAACCAGTAAAATCAGACTAAAATTAAGTTATATATTCAAGAAATATTTGTGACAGCTGAACAAAAAACATAAATCCTGTGGCTTAATTATTGTTAACCTTAATAGAACAATCTGATAAATATTAAATTTCATAAAAATTAAAGGATCTAATACAACAAATTTATAACAAAATTTTCTGTTTGGCCCCAGAAACCAAGTGCCATGGCATTTCCTCTGCCTGATTTTCCTTACATGTCTGCTGATGTCTCAAGCATTCTCTCAGCAACTCTTTTTTGGGGGGGAGTCATCTTGTTGAAATACTCCTGGATGCTCTGGGTTTTCCTCCAGAACAGTGGCTTTGATATTCACAAGACCCCGCCCACACTCACTTTGGCTGTTGTACAGCTTCTGGATATTGCACCTGTTGTAGAAACCTCATACATTGTGATGAGCTCCCTGGTCTTCTCATAAACAACTTCCATGTTATCTTTTGACCAGCTCATTATACCAGCTGGGTATCTGAGGATTGACAGGACATACATATTGGTGCTCATGGTTCCTGTGTGACTGTGGGATACTAAGGTTCCTGTAATTGGCCTATATGTCTGCTATGTGGCCCACTGGTAATTCCATCATATCTGTCTTAAATGTTTTCCCTCTCTTTTCTACTATCTGACCACTCTTCTTTGGTCTGAATGACATTCCAGGCTCCTCAACTAGCATACAGCTTGATGTCAGAAGAGGTGACTGATGATAATCCCTCTTGAATTTGTATCCACATCCAGTATGTTTTTTTTAAAAAAATAAACATTCTCTGAAATACTATCATTAACATTAGAAATATTTATCCTGATGCATTCTTCCTCAATTTACAATGAGTACCAATAATCATATAAAATATTATTTTAAAGCAATAGTAGATTTCCAAATCTATTTGCAAATTGAAATATAGGAAACTTCCATTTTGTTGATTTTTTTTTTCTTAGTTTAATAATTTAGAAAACATCAATTAATTGCCAAAAAGTACAAAAGGAAAATTACATATTGTATATAAGAGAAATGTTTTCAATAATTTATTTCATAATTTCATTCTTATTTCATGTGACCATCTTGTGAGTATTTTACAATATTTTACAAAATGATGAGGAATGAGATGCAACATATGTATATTTAGCAGGAGAAAAACCTCAATCCAATGCCATTTTCACAGACAATGCTGTCTTTCTTCAGTAAAAATACTGATTATAAAACTGTTATAAGGCTTTTCTGTCAATCAGCTTACTATGTGATTGTAACACTTCTGAAATTAGTCATACTTTGGTCTATATTATACCGTAGTCTCCTTTGGAGATCAGAACTCTTTGAACTTTTTTTTAAAGATTCTGCATTAGCTTCTTCTTCTTCATTTTTTTTTTGTCCTTTTTAATTTCAATATTTTCTACACTGGCGTCATACTTTCTTAATCACTTTAAAAATAGACTTTGCTCCATCTTCAAAAATAAAGTGATAAAGTGGTCTTGCGTACTTTGAGCATACGTCTATCTTGATACAGGGTCTCCTAATCATTAAATGTACATACTCAACCATGAAAGTCTTTTCAGTGAAAGCAAGCAATAAGAGGGGGGAAAGCATTAGGAAGAAAACTCAATCTCTCAGCAAAAAGGCAATGTATAAGACTGTGCACTTAGCAAAATTGCTCAGAAATGTATGTATATATTATATGCTGAGCTTATTTATAACAGTGCTAAATATTTTATGCCCTGTATACCAAGACCATAATTGGAAAAAAAACTAAAAAATGAAAACATTGAATTATGTGGTCCAATTACACAGTTGAAAATACAGGGTAACAGGATGCTGTTGGTACCCATACCTTTGATTATGGTTAGAGGGCCAGGAGTTATATACTGTTGAAAAAATCTACATTCTCCGATTAGTTTTTGAAGCAGATATTTTGGTTCAACTATAAGCAGTTTAATTCGAGTAGCTTACAGGAGAGACAAAGCTAGCAACTCCAATGTGTTGGTAGTATGAGAACTGAAAAAGGAACCATTAGTTCTTAGGTTATAATTGCCAGCTACGTAAACAGAGATCAACTGCTAAACTTCAAGGAGACCCAACAACACCCCTATATCTTCTAATTTCTGGAAAAAGAAAGGAGAAGAGAAACTGATTTCTTCGTTAGCAGCTTCCATCGATACTGAAAATACACCAGGTTTTCTACTATGACATATCTATTACACACCTCTGTCCTATAGCCGTGTTCATATCTGACATATCTGACAGAGAAAGAATAAGCATTAGAGCATAATTTTGAACTGTCATCTCAGAATAGACAGGCTTGAATATTTTATTTATTGGAAGGTCTACCTGGATATAAAATATCCTTTGGGTGGCAGGTTATATAAATGCCCTATTTTGAAATGTAAATTTGCAATATTACAAGATAGTTGTCTGACAGGCTGGGCAATAAAGTTTCTGCACTGCTAGCAGTTCTGAGATTGGAAGGAAGGAGTTGAAGGCTTTGAGGTTGGGAGGGGGAGACATTTTCCTTATTGATGAGAGTAACACAAAGTTGGTAGTATCTGAAATGGGGAAACAGAGTGCTGAACTAGTAGGGAATACTGAATGAAATAGAAGAAAAAAGATACTGCTCCTTTCCATTGTCTTGAATCAGAAAAGAGGAGGAAAGGATTGAGCTGAGATGTGAATGGGATATGGTGATGGTGAATTACAGTAATGGCAGTTATGTTATCATGTGACAACTGCTTGACTTCAAGGCCACTAAGTACTGTGTAAAGACCCTTCTCACAGTCACTCCTTCTCAGACAAGTTCAACTTGAAAAGCTACAAATTGATCTACATGGGCTCCGCTTGAAGACCATTTGAAAGTAGCAAGATTCAAAATATGGTAGCATGGATAGTTATGGGCATACCTCAATATGTTACACTACTACTTCATGAACTCATCAGTTTTTGATAGGCTTCTAAATATAGCTTAAAAATTATTATCTAGAAAACTCTTCATGGCATAAGGCTAGGATAATTGTAGAATGACCAGCTCCCATTAGTTATTTCTTAGCAACACCCACTCTTTCAGTCAACTGAAATAACAGACTACAAAATACAATGTCAAATCAGGCTGTCCCTATTTCAGTTTGTCACATATGAGCTTATGTGTTTGACTTATGTGTTTTCCCACACATAAGTCATGTGTTTGACTTATGTGTTTTCCCACACAGTCAACATGAATAACAGTTCCAGAAATATGTAGTACTTTTTCAGAGATAACCTTGAGTTAAATTGCTAAAGATTCTAAAATGTGAACAATGTCAGCATTTAATACTGCTTAGTAGTTAGAAAAGTGACTTCATAGCTAAGTTATTTAACTATCTGAGCACTACTGAGAGTAAATCAAAGTGTATTTCTGGAGCATCTTTAATTATTACAGCTGCAGTGTCGTTACAGTCAATTGTAAGACTAAATATAATTTCAGCACTCAATATGTGCCCTATAAAAGAACACTCTAATAAAACAAATATCATAGGGATTCATCAAATGTTCTCTCTAACCTATTACCCCCTCTGCAGTTTACAAGGTTGTATTGTTTCTTGCAGATCCCAGAGGGGGTTGGAGAAGAAAATTCAATTTTAGTTATATGAATTTATTTAAAAAAGCAAGCAAACCCTTTTATGAATGTTAATAAAGAAAAAGGATTGGGAATGGAGAACATAGGGAGTAGAGAAGGAAAGTGGAGAAATGGACAAAGACAGAATTAGGAAAATTCTGAGGAAATTGAAAATGAATTCAAAGTTACTTAGGCAAGCTATTTCTCAATTTCCAATATTTATGAATCAATTTGACATCAGGATTTGTGTGAACAATGAGATGCAAGTTTGCTTATTGCTAATAAGAAACTAGGTAGCCAAAAACAAAGTCATTGAGAAACAAAGGGAAAATAACACAAGAAAATTTCAAGTCCTACATACATATGAAAGGATAAAAAAAAAAAAACCCTTCTAAACTGAGAAATATAACCTGGTTCTAATGATGACATATTATTCTCAACAGTTATAGAATAACAAAGTAACTTTGCAGTTGAAACTACAGTGGTATCTCAGTACTCATCATTAATTGGTTCCAGGAGTCATGATGAGTATTATCAATCAATCAATCAATCAGAATAGAGCTGAAAGGGACCTTGGAAATCTTCTACCCCCTGCTCAAGCCCCCTGCTCAAGCAGGAGAAACTATACAACTTCAGACAGAGGGCTGTCTAGTCTTTTCTTAGAAACTTCCAGTGATGAAGTACCTACAACCTCTGAAGGCAAACTGTTCCAGTGATTAATTGTTCTCACTGGTTAGGAAGTTTTTCCTTAATTCCAGGTTGCTTCTCTCCTTGACTAGTTTCCATCCATTGTTTCTTGTCTTGCCTTCTGATGGTTTGGAAAATATGTTGATCCATTCTTCTTTGTGGTAGCCCCTAGAATATTATAATCAAGGCACCCCGAGTCCTTCTTTTTTCTAAACTATTCATACCCAATTCCTGCAACTGTTCTTCATATGTTTTTGTCTCCAATCATCTTAGTTGCTCTTCCTTCCAAAGTCTCAATGTCTCTTTTGTAATGTAATGTACTATGAACATCGAGTACCAAACAAACCACATGACTTATCATATGACCCTTTGTTTTGGCCAGGAAGGACTTTCTGTCTGTCCCTTTTTATGTGGCAGCAACCTTCCTAGCATGTCTATTCTCCACAGCTGTCCCCCTTTTCCTATTGTAGTGCATTGGGTTACAACAAATGATGAATACTGGGACAACATTTTCGTGTCAAAATGCATTCAAAACCAAATTTGACAAATTTTGAAGCAATTGAGTACTGAGATACCACTGTATATCTATGTTAGAGTATCATTTCCTGTTTCTTCTATCTTTGCTCTTGTTCCCTTTCTGCTTTCCCTTATACTCCCACATCTCTCAACAAAGTCCTTGGATAGTTGTTTGCAGATGTGTGGATTTCTTCAGCTTATTGTTGCCATTATAATTTAGAAGCCTGCATGTTGGACTGCTACTACCTCTTTTTGATAACTGCAAGTAATATATTATTAGTGCACATAAGGCATAAAATTAATATTGCTATATGAACTTTTTTCTTTTTTGCTTCAATAATTTTTAAACAATATAGGATATCAAGGTATTTCACTGGGTCTTAATAACCAAGAGATGGAGGCAAAGTTTACATTAATAATTGGGTGACTTTCCTGAGGAATTAACTACTGACTGAAAAATAAATCTCTGACTACCATGAGACATGATTATTGACATTTTCCTGTTATTACTTCTGTGTAGCTTTGACAGCTGAATAAAAGATAAAATAAGATAAATTGTGCCATCTTGCAGAAGAAGCAAAACTCTTTCAAAGAGATTTACTTTAAAATGTTATTTAAAATATATGTCTAAAAATATCAAAATATTTATTACAATTTTTAAAAATTTTTTACTGTTTTTTTAAGTCAAACATAAACAAACACAACATAAAAACATCAAACCATCTTCCATATATATGCATACAGTGTGTCGGCTGGTTTACAAATTGTTTTGTGCTTCCACTTCGTAGTCTTCAATTACAATTACATTGTATATGTTCTCATATTGTCAATCAAATATTCCTAGATACATTAATATCATTATTAATCAACCATTTGACTATACTATTATTTACTCATGTTTTACAGGATAATCCATATTTTACTTAATTCGTTTTAGACAGTTCATATTTCCATCTCAAATCTATCCTATAATAATTTTATAGATATAATTTTAAAAAATACATCTTTATATATTCATTATGTTCTAAAAATCTACATATTTCATTACCATGTTTTATTGTCTAACCATTGATAGAATAGATCCCAAATTTTATAAAATTGTTTATCTTCTTGTTCTCTGATTTCAAGTGTCAATCTACTCATTTCAGCACATTCCATTATTTTCTTAGTAACTTCCTCCTGTGTTGGTATTTTCTCATTTTTCCAGTTTTTAGCAAATATGATCCTAGCCACTGTTAGTACATTTACAATCAAATATTTCAGGTAAAACTATATATTTCAGGTAAAATTCCCTATAAAAATATCTCTGGTTTCAAGTTATATGCTTTTTTGTCATTTTTTCCAACCATGTGTGGATTTTAGTCCAATATTTATTGGCATCCGCACATGTCCACCACATACGGTAATATGAACCAGGTACCCGATGACATTTCCAACATTTTTCAGATTTGTTCTTGAATATTCTTGCTATTCTTGTTGGGGGGAAATGCCATCTGTAAAACATCTTATACAAATGTTCTTTATATGCTGTTGACATTGTCGTTTTATAATTTTGAGACCACAATTTTTGCCATTTCTCTAGATCAATCCCATATCCAAAATTTTTCCCCAAGCAATCATAGTTTCTTTGACTTGTTCTTCTAGTTTAATTTCTAATAAATATCCATACAGTTTTTTAATCACCTTTTCATCAGTACCTGTCAAAATCTTATCTAAATCAGTCAATTTATCATATAAACCTTCTGTTTTAGAATCTTTATCATACCTTGAATGTATTTGTGCATATGAAAACCAATTCATCTTTATACCTTGTTCCTCTAGTTTTTGCATATATTTAAGTTCACCCTTTTCATTCAATATTTCACCATATCTAACTGTTTGTTCCTTTTTCTATATTACAGGATAAGTAAATGCTTCAATAGTCAATAGCCAGACTGGAATTTTCAAATAACATTGCCTTTTAGTCTTCTCCCAATTTAACCACAGAGACTCCCATATATAATGTCTTCTAAAATACCCCTGTGTTTTAGTTTCTTTATACCATAAAAAAGCATGCCATCCCAACAACAGATCATGTCCTTGTAATGTCAACAATCTAGCATTTCTTAATGTTATCCATTCCTTAACCCACATGAAATTTGTAGCTTGGAAGTACAACTCTGAAAACCAAATTCTCCTATTATTCTAACATCTTGCAAAAGTTTTAACTTTATTCTCGCTTTCTTACCTTGCTATATATATTTCAACACAATTTTATTTAAATCTTCAAAATTATCTTTTCTAAGCCTAATTGGAATTGTTTGGAACAAATATAAAATTCTAGGTAATATATTCATCTTGATTGTTGATATTCCCCTTATTACTGACAGTTGTAAATTTTCCCATTTCGCCAAATTACAATTTTTGAATAGAAAAATTAAATTTAAAATATAAATTTCAGAATAACATTATATTAATAATAAAATCATTTACATTATGCCTGTCTGAATCCATATTAAGGAGCTAATTTCAGTGTATACTAAATCTTCAGTTTTTGATAGAGATCATTTTGGCTTGATAATACCAGCAGAGTTTAGCTATTCTTTAGATAGGCCAATAGTGGTTAATTTATTTTCTACTGTCAAGGCCCATGAGAAGCGTAGTCATCCATTAGAGTCAGTGTTGTTCAGCCTAATAGAAAAAAAGAAGCTTTTTTTGACTAATAAGTCAAAATTGCTCCCCAAGTCTTATATTTGATTTTGGGCACCTCCACATCAAGTCTGAGGGTTTCATTAATATTGCTTTTTGGTGTAGCAAATATTGATCAGAAATTTATATGACCTTGTGGGGTTGTTGTTAATGAAATGGCTAACCTGTGCTACATATATTGTAAGATCTTTGCCCTCAAATGTTTAAGAACTGCATGAACAAATCCTCCTCCTCCTGCATCTCCAAATAGCCATCAAGGATCTACCTGCTGTTTCATTTATATGTTCATAGTGGGCTTTCCAAGCAGTATGGAATAATGTCATGCCCCTACCAGAGTATGAATCCAAGGAGGAAGCCAAACAGCTGACAGGGAGTGGGAGTATAGCTCCATTGGTTGTGGAGGAAACTGGGGAAGGGCAAAGTCCGGCTGGGCAGAGCAGGGAAGAGTAGTGTTATGAACTAATAAAGGCGTTTAATAAAGTTTTAACAACCTTAGGTAAAAAGCAGGGTTCTAATCCTGCACTTCTGATTGGCCAGTAATAGCGACATCGGATTGGTCCTTTCTGGGAAATCTGATTGGCTGTTAATGGGCCAACTCTCATTTGTTCAAGGGTTTAACACTTCCATGTTTTCATTGGCTAATAGGACAGCAGTCAACCCTATAAAAGGGCTGCTGCTGCCCTAGGTGATTGCTCTGTTCAGTATGCTTAATAAAGAGTTGAAGTTCACTGTTCACTACCTCGTCTCCATTCCTTGCACCCATGCACAGAACTTAACACTGGCGACGAGGATGGGAAGCAGAGACATCTGAGCTGATCGAACACTCACAGAGCACCAAACAGAGCACGTGGCTGAAGGCACATTGACAACAGAAACCATGTCTGGTGGCGCCATACCACCCACTCCATTTGACCCGGCACAAGAAGACTGGGACTCGTACATGGA
The DNA here is from genome assembly GCA_033807585.1 of Hydrophis major. Lineage (NCBI taxonomy): Eukaryota > Metazoa > Chordata > Lepidosauria > Squamata > Elapidae > Hydrophis > Hydrophis major. The sequence goes on along the minus strand of CM066328.1, from coordinate 391,022,375 downwards.
CCGGTTCCAGATGTTTCTGGAGACCAACAACTTGAAAGACGCAAAGACGGGGAAAAAGCGAGCAGTGTTCCTGACCCATTGCGGGCCTGCCGTCTTTAAGATGGCCAAGGAAATAGCGAAACCGGCTGAGGTAAAATCCATGGATTGGGACTTCCTCGCGCCCATTCTACAGGCCTACTATGCACCCGCCGTACCAACGCTTGTCTGAAGATATGAGTTTTATCAGAGGGACCAATGGAAAGGAGAGAGCATCGCAGATTTCATTGCGAACCTCCGGAACCTGAGAATCCTCTGTGGGTTTGCAGACCTCCAAGAAGCTCTGAGAGACTGAATAGTTCTGGGATTAGATGACCAGATGGCGCAGAGCAAGATCATGCCAAAGGGAACATCGATCTTGCCGATGTCATCAAAGACGCTACTGCAGCAGAAGTAACCAGGAAGTCGGCCGCCCGAATGCGCCGCACCAACGCACCGCTCTGTCAACTCACCAATGATACCTCACCTCACCTAGAGAAGCACACGACAGTGACCTATTACAAGGACCTCGAATCTCCATCAGAAAGTGATGAGGAGGAGGTCAACCGGCTCCGGTCCGAACGCGACCAATGCAACCTGCAGAACCGAAGACTACCGCACCAATGCGCAGGTTGTGGGGCAAACCACCCATGATCAGACTGCAAATTCCTCGATGCGCTCTGCCATTCCTGTGGGAAAATAGGCCACATCGGGAAGGTCTGTAGAAGCAAGCGACGATCCAGCCCAGTTCGAAGAGAAAACAACTACCGCCAGACCACAGGGAATCACCCTGTGAGTCGGGAACACTTGAACCACCAATGGAACAACCACTCCTACAGAAATAAAACACTTGCCACTTCAACGAGACAGGAAGAGGCACACCAAACCATTACCATAGGTCACGCTTCATCGTTAGATGCAAAGAAGATCCAAGTGAGGGTCGCCATCGAGAACCAACCTTGCATGATGGAAGTCGACTCAGGGTCGTCCCTCTCGATGGTTTCATGGAAGACCCTTAAACACTTAATAACTGCCGTCCGGCGTCAAGACCTCAAAGCCCAAAGAATTATACTCAAAGATTACCAGGGAAACCGAATTCCGGTCGTTGGCTCCAGCCAAGTCCAAGTATCAGTCAAAAATCGTACTGCGTCATTACCGTTGACCATCGTCGATCGCGACGGGCCTAGTTTGTTAGGCCTTCAATGGTTCGCCCCACTCGGGATTGAGGTAGCCGGCATTCACCAAACCAGAAGCAACGACTGGGAGGAGGCCCTCATCCAGAATTCCAGGACGTCTTTGCAGGCAAACTAGGCGAGTACAAGGGGACCCCGATATCATTTAATCTTAACCCTGAAGTAGCTCCCATCCACCTTAAGCCTCGTCGGGTACCTTTTGCCCTAAAACCAAAGATCAACGAGCAGCTCAATAAATTAATAGCCCAGGGTGTTTTAGAACCAACTGACCACGCCCGGTGGGAAACCGCAATCGTAACACCTGTTAGGGATAACATTGTTTACCCTAACTGGTTTAGGTAAAATAATAAATATGTTATCATAGTTTGTTAGTTAAAGTGTCTGCAACTTTAACTGTAGGATAGTAATTAAGGGAGTGGTTGTGAAAGCACTTTAAAAGAAGCAAGACGACAGCTTGCTCTCTCTCTGGCTTTGATGATCCCTAATTACTGCATGGACTCAAGAATGAGTTACTCGAACGGGAGAGAGACAAAGGACTGATTTGTAAGTGAACTGACAGGATATTCTACACGGACTTTGCTAACTGAATATCCTTGAATGGACTGACTAAATGATACATGACTAATGGACTGTTATTTTGACTATGCTATAATTCTAAATGGAATAAACTATATTTTTGATAGAACAAGCGTATCTGTTATTTTTACTGTATGTTAATAAACATACAAGCTTATCTCACTCATTTATCTGTGTGCCTATCTGACTAACGCTGCACATTCTGTTTAGCTTGTCTCCTTAACCCTGGTTGGAGAACCCAGGCTTAACAACACCCATCCAACCGGATGGATCATTAAGGATTTGTGGGGACTACCGGGCCACCCTCAATCACGCCCTGCAACAGAACGCTTACCCGGTGCTGGTGGTTCAACACCTTCTCCATTCCCTAAGGGGCGGAAAAGTCTTCGCTAAATTGGATTTAGTGCAGGTGTACCAACAACTGCCTGTAGATAAAAAAACCGTGGAAGCACAGACGATCGTTATGCACTGAGGCACTTTTAAATGCAACCGACTCCAATTCAGAGTGAGCGTAGCCCCAGGGATTTTTCAAAGTCTGATGGAGAGACTTTTACAAGGGATCAAAGGGGTCGTGCCATATTTTGACGATGTTTTAATTGCGGCCCCGAATAGAAAAGTACTGGAGAGGCATCTTAGATTGATTCTCCAGAAATTTAAAGACTCCGGCCTAAAGGTTAAAAAAAATAAATGCCAACTGTGTGCAGAGAAAGTAGAGTTCCTGGGGTACTTAATCGATAAGCAAGGCATTCACCCCACTAATAGCAAACTAAGAGCGATCAAAAACGCCCCAAGACTCAAGAATAGGACAGACCTCCAAGCTTTCCTGGGCCTCATTAACTTTTACAACATCTTCTTGCCCCAGAAGGCGACCGTAGCTGAGCCCCTACATAGACTTCTCAACAAAAAAGCCACCTGGGTCTGGGGACACTGACAGGAGCACGCATTCCGACAAGTGAAAAATTTACTAACCTCCGATGCTGTTTTAATGCAGTATAATGAGACTTTGCCTTTAACCATTACGTGTAATGGAGTAGGAGCCATTTTAAGTCATGTGTTACCAAATGGTAGAGAGGCCCCTATTGCCTATTTTTCAAGGACCTTATCAAGAGCTGAACGCAACTATAGCCAAATTGACAAAGAGGCTCTTGCTGTTGTATCTGCTGTGAAACGGTTTCATGAATATGTGTATGGACAAGCTTTTACTATTATTACCGATCACAAGCCTTTGCTGGGGATTATAGCGGGAGACAAGCCAACCCCCTATATATTGTCACCTAGAATGACTCGTTGGTCGGAGTTCTTAGCTGCGTACAATTATAAATTGCAACACCGCCCTGGGAAAGCCATTCCCCACGCTGATGCATTAAGCCGTGCCCCACTTCCAGAAACCATCGACGACCCAGCTCCAACCCTCACGATACTCCAGATTGAAACCCTACATTCACCGCTGCTAACAGCCAGAGACATCGCTATCGCAACAAAACGAGATCCTGTCCTGGCGCGAGTTCTCAGTTGGGTTGAACGAGGTTGGCCAGTAGAACAAACCCCTGACAACTTCACCCCTTTCAGAAACCGGCAAACAGAACTTTTCTCACAGAAAGGCTGCATCCCAGAGTGGTTACAACGAGCAGTTTTGAAAGCATTGCATGACGGTCACCCCAGCATTGTGCGTATGAAAGCACTCTCACAAAGCTACGCGTGGTGGCCAGGCATAGATAAGCAGATCGAAGCCTGGTGAAAACTTGTCTAAAGTGCCAAGAAGTCAGCAGTGCCCCACCAAGAGCAACTCCAACGGAGTGGTAAACCCCCTGGGGGCTGTGGTCCCGCATATACATTGACTTTGCGGGACCTACTAAGGGACATACGTTCCTCCTAACAGTGGATGCCTATTCCAACTGGCTCAAAATCCACAAGATGAAGACTGCTACAACCAATTAAGTCATCCACAAATTAAATAAACTATTCGCAACCAGACGTTTTAGTCTCCCATAACGGACCCCAGTTCACGGCCCTGGCGTTTGAACAATACTTAGTGGATCGGGGCATCCTCCATGCGCTAACCTCGCTGGCGCACCCTGCGGCCAATGGAAGGGCCGAGCGCATGGTCCAATTTCTTAAAAAAACTCTCCACAAGATGGACCATGGGGACATTGACGACAAACTGAACAGAATACTCCTACTCCAACACATCACCCCGCACAGTGTAATCAACAAAATGCCAGCTGAACTGTTGATGGGACGCAGGCTTCACTCCCACCTCGACTGTCTCCACCCGCCTTATGTGTCAGAGAAACCCTGTGGATCTAGCGGAAAGTGCTGCGAATTCAAGGAAGGCGACTTAGTCTTCGCTAAAAATCTTTCTGGCGAACTGTTGTAGGTCGAAGCAACCGTAACCCAAGCCAACGGGACCAGATCATACCGTGTATAAACAAGGGACGGGAAAATATGGAAACGCCATATAGATCAGCTTCGCTCTGGGTTGCAACCCAGTTCCCACAACTCCTGTGACCCTCAAACTGAGGGGGGAAGGGATATCGAGGGAACCAAATTCAAGATGCTGGATGATGAAATTGAAGGAAGTCAGCAGCCTGGCACGTTACCTGAAGAAGAATCAGGAATGGGGGTTACCTCGCCACAGAGAAATACCTCAATGGAGGTGAGCCCGCAGAGACCGGAGGACAACAATGACAGAATCAGTGGTGCCAAGTCGTCCTGTGAGGATGCGGAACCGCCTGTACCAGAGAAATCAAAAAACATTCCACCGAAACCGGACTACAGACAGGAACCGGTGGGACAGCGCAAATCTAATAGACAGTTGAAACAACCTGCATATCTACAGGATTACATCACCGCACCCCTCAAACGGAACCTAGGGGGAAGGGGTGTTGTGAACTAATAAAGGCATTTAATAAAGTTTTAACAACCTTAAGTAAAAAGCAGGGTTCTAATCCTGCACTTCTGATTGGCCAGTAATAGCGACATCGGATTGGTCCTTTCTGGGAAATCTGATTGGCTGTTAACGGGTCAACTCTCATTTGTTCAAGGGTTTAACACTTCCATGTTTTCATTGGCTAATAGGACAGCAGTCAACCCTATAAAAGGGCTGCTGCTGCCCTAGGTGATTGCTCTGTTCAGTATGCTTAATAAAGAGTTGAAGTTCACTGTTCACTGCCTCGTCTCCGTTCCTTGCACCCATGCGCAGAACTTAACAAGTAGAACAAGGGAGAGGAAATTCAGAGGAAGATCCAGGCCTACCCCCTTTCATCCTAAGGCATACAGGGAGGAACAGAGAAGAGAGCAACCTAGGTTGCATGGCTTATGGGGGAGGAAAGGCCCTGATTCCCTTCATTAACTGCAGCTGGGAACACAGTGTATAAAAAAGGCAAGCTGCGTGCATCAGGCTGACTTTATCTTGTATTGTTGTGGCTTATCTGTGTTCCTGGTGTCTTCCCAACTGTGTGAGTTTTGCCATGCTTTCAAGTATGAAATTCTTGCTCCTGCCCTGCCAAACTAATTACTTCAGTTTGGCTTGTTTGGACTTTAAGTTGCAGTTTGTGTGTACCTTGTTTTGGACTGAATTTTCTGCAGTAAAAGGCTGTTCCTGGGAGAGTTTTTCTCCAGCCAGGAGGTAACCTGGACATTGATCATAGCATATAGAAAGAGAGGGATCTAATATCCAAAAATTTAAGGAGTGTAAAAAAAAAGGGGTATAAGATTTTTGCCACATTATTGGTATAAAACTTAGTGTGGGTGCTATGCACATCCTATGTTCACAATTCCAATGACACCTTTCTTGTGAGTGCTCCTTAAGAGCTACATTTTACACAAAACAAGATTTTAGAATGCAGTTTCTGGATTAGAAATCACAATTGTTTGTCAATGTTGGTATTTCACATATTTTTCCATAACAGGAAAATTTGAGATGTTGAAATTCTGACTTAAACTCAAGAAAAGCTGCATATAAGGCTGATTTTCTGATATTAAACACAGTTCCTTTCCTATCCACACCCCCATCCAAGAACACAATTTGACATTTTTCACTAATGCTTTTTAATGAGCCAAAATGTAATGAAATTTGCATTGAAGTTACCGAGCTTGGTGTTGCCTGGCAGAAGAGTGGCATATGGTAAAACAGTTGTAATGTATTGGCAAGTGCTTTGTAATTCCCCATCTTTCCTTATTTTGGAAAGGCATTGCATTCTGACAGAGTAGACTGTGTCTTGATGTTCTCTGCTGAAAAAGAACTGATTGCCGCCAGCACTCCTATTTTCAACCAAAATACCTCCTGAATTTCTATGGAACCAAACATCTTTAACAAATTTTATTCAGTTTTTCACATAAAAACAAAAATCTCTTTTTAGTGGACAACATATTTCCAGGTCATCACCTTTACATACAAATGTGACAGCAATTATACATTCATATATGCATACTTAATTCTATTATTACCTTTTCCATTCCAAATTTTCAGTAAGGAGAGAAACAAACACATTAATTCTGGACTCTTTCATTAATCTCAATCGAAACATCTTTTTGTTTCATTTCAATTATTTCAAATATAATCCTTTAATATTTATTTTAAAAATAAAGGTAAACAATATGTCTTTGCCTAATAATAATAATAATAATAATAATAATAATAATAATAATAATAATAATAGGTTGCCAATGTCTCTGCTTGCTTTTAATAGTCTATATGATTTGTTAATTTAGTTGGTTCTTTAATCTGTCATATTCCCTTTCCATTACACATTCTTTTTATAAATTCTAAATAAATACAAGTTTTAACACTAAAGAAAACAAACAAGTATAGGTTTTCCCCTTCTTACTGCTTTGAGTGTGACACTTCAATGGTTAAAATATACTTTTATTCCCTCATCTTGATTCCCAGTAAACCATTATTTTTAAGAAGTTACAATAAAAATCATTACATCTTTTCATTTGGATTCCGCAGCATATCCCCCCCCCTTAATTTTTAACAAGAGTTATCAATATCTATATTACCCTATTTTCTAAATATTTTTAATTGCAAAAATATTCTTATTACCCCTTGTCACCCTGCAGAATCCCGTTTTTAATTCATCAACCATTATCTCTGAAAGAACAATTTCTTTTCAACATTTTACTATTTCTTTATTTCATGCGCCTGTTTCTTACTGCTTCTCCCCATATCTTTTCCCCATATCTTTTCTCATTCCAATTTATATCCCTCTCTTTCTTAATAGCTTCCTTTCCCTTTTTCTGCTGGGTCTTTCTGTCTTTCCCAACTTCACAGGTATTCCCCCTTTTGATTGCTTTCTTAAGTCTCAACTTTTTAACCTTCCTTCTTTCCCCACTTCTTTGTAGCGTTCTTTGTGTTAATTGTCTATTTAAGATGTCTTCTCCTTGAGTTGAATACTCTTTCTCTGAAGCTCTTTCTTCTTGTTCTTCAATCGCCATTTCAATTTTTTGTAACACAGAATAAAGTGATTCGCCTCTTTCCTGTAGTAATTCTCTCATATTTTTAAGTTGCATTTTTAATTCTCGAAGAGATATCAACATTACACACTCTTGTATTTTATGATCGTTAAAGTCCACAAAAAAACCACTTTTACTTTCCTTCTTTCTTCTTTCAATTTTCTAAAGTTCTCAATTGTTCCAGCCCAGGGTTTATACCAAAAACATCAATCAATCCCACAGTCAATCTTTCCTTGCTTTTTTCTTTATTCTAGTTCTGCTTTCACTTTCTAAGATTCTTATTTTGTTTCAATATTTCTTTAATGTTATATCCACACAAGTTCATTCAGAAACAGGATGCTTTCCCTTGTTTGAGCTCAAGTTTTTGTCAAAAGGTGGCACTCTCCATTATACAAAGTCTTCACCTTTTCCCCCTATTTTTTATTTAGGGGGTTTTGAACCTCAACATTCCAAAACAGTCCAGTCTCCAATTTGTAAACTTTATTATTATTATTTTTTGACAATCTTAAGTCCACCTTTATTTTATGCCTGTTTATTGCCAAAATATTTTAGTCCAATTTAGTTAAATCTTTAGTTCCAGCTTCTTCCTTTCCTGGTTCGAAGCCCTGCTTATCTGTCAAAAATATTTTCTTTTTTTTTCCCCATCCCCTTGTAATTTCGCTGCTCACTTTTCTTTTCTTAAAAATTCCATGTTACCTTAATCCCAGGTACTTTTGTTTAGTTGCATCACCCAATTGTCCCGGTTCAGATGTTATCCACCTCTTTCTTCCCTCCTGCACAAATCTTAATCCAGCTGAGTCCTCCTTTTCAGGGTGGCCATTTTAAACCATTGCTGCAGTCATCTTTGGGGGGAAAAAGACCAAGCCCAGGAGGGAAGATGTGGCTCCCCTCACCCTGGCTTGTGGGTTCCCCTTACTCCGCTGCCCCTCCAAGGCAGCTTCAGTCCCTAATCATAATGATCGGGGCTCTCCAATGAAAGAGCACAGACCATGGCCACAGAGAGATGCGATCTATGGTCTGTCAGCGAGAAGTCTCTGCCTTCTTCCGACTTATGGGCATAATTGATACCATAATTTTCAGTCATTGAGTTAAGTAGTCATTGAGTGAGATACTACATAACTATTTTGCTTAATCATCACCACTTGCAGTTATTAAGCAATCTCCCAGTTTATTAAGTGGGTAACGCAAAACAGCGATCTTTTGGAGGGACTCAGCTCTACATGGGGTTGAAACCCTCTCACAGGGGCCCCCTTTCACTCTCAAAGAGGTTGGTTTAAAAAGTCTATCCTGAACTCCAAGCAGAATTTTGACACAGGGCAAATCAGGGCTTTTGCATCCAAATCCCAGATCCCAGAGACAACTGGCTTCTGGACAGTGGCTGCAATACCCCATACTGAAAACACTCCATGCCAAATCTTACTTAAGTTTCAGAATGGACCTTTTTCAACCAGCACCAAGAAACCAGAAAAAGTTCTCTCAGCAAGTGGTGGTGACTTGCAATCTTTCCTGCTGGTTTTTGGGTTTGTTTTCTAGGGAAGCCCATAAGGAAGATTGCAAATGGCAATCACAGGATCTCAGAGTGCTTGACAAACAGTGATAAATGCAAACTATGATAAGTGCAAGCTCCCAGATTGTAATAATGAGACTATGGGGGCATTGCACTGGCCTTAACTTTAACCATATATCCCAAGTTCCTTTGTTCAATGCCATCATAATTTCAAATGAGCACTGAACAAGTGGTCATTAACAAAGGACTTCATAAAGCTCTGTTTAGAGATGATGGAGGAGGGATTTTATACTATGTGAATATTTCTCATTAGGATTTTTAGGCCTCCTGTGCATAATGACATGGACTTATTTATACATCATAAAGACCCAAATTCTTGCACTTGTTTGTAATCCAATGATTTTTTGTTCATTATCAGTAACTTTATAAAAATATTATTTATAATGTAGGCTCTAATAAAATAACTGGTCCATTATAAAATTCAGTGTGGAATTTAGAATTTTCCATACTAACCAAAAATATAACATAAATTCTTGGAATAGGAGAAATCTATTTATTCCTGTTTATAATTACATTTTTAAATGATAGGACAAAGAACTGAAGTAATAATATCTATACAGGGCCCCTTTGAAATTAGAGGTGCTCTTTTAAAAAGAGTTTTGTGGTCATTGTTCTTTAGTTTTTGTAATCTAAAATATTGTTGTACTACAAACAGACGTTTCTATTTCTGATTATATTTTAAGAAGTGATAACTTGATCACTAGCAGTAATATCAGAATCATTTGTCATTTATGATTTACAAAGAGATATTGTTAACAACTATCAATGCATATTAAAATTAAATACAGCAACTAAAATACAAAATAATAAAAATGGCATGAAAAGCATCAGAAATAATATTTGTGATGTTGTATGAGGTGGAGTAAAGCTCTTTTTACTTTAAATGATACTGGCAAATATCATATGAAAATGTATCACACCTGAAGATATTTGGATGCAGATTTTATATATAGATCCTTAAAGAAAAAAATAAATTGCAGATCCCAGCTAGGAGTTGAGTTTGCAGTTCACACTTTAAATTCAAGTTCTGTTGATAAATCTGATATGTTATAGGACATTAGAGTTAGTGTGTTAGTGTGGAAATTTTTTTTTTATTGTAGATTGTTTAATGCAATTCTATCTGCTTGAAAATTGTATGAAGTTGGTTCAGGTACAGTTTGGGCCCTGTACAAGGGCATATTTCCATATAAAGGCTATAACTGAGGATCTTTCAACATAGGCAGGATTGAATGGAGTACTGGTTATATAAAGTATAGCTTTCAAGGGAAATACAGATATATAAACTCTAAATGTGCAAATCTAAACCAGTGGTGGGATTCAAATTTTTTTTACTATTGGTTCTGTGGGCGTGGCTTGGTGAGCATGGCAGGGGAAGGATACTGTAAAAATTCCACTCAGAGGTGGTGTTTGCTAGTTCTCCAAACTACTCAAAATTTCTGCTACCGGTTCTCCAGAACTTTTCAGAACCTGCTGAATACCACCTCTGATCTAAACCCAGTTTCTAATGAAGATTTGAGGAAAGACATTGAAAATACATTATTTCTTTAATAAAAGCATCCCAGTTCATCAACTGATCAACTTTCAAGTTAGCTTTGTACTTGAATTTTTTAATTCTAAATTTATGAAGAAACTTGCAAATGGAGACATATTTTAACGTTTTAAAATAACACAATTAACTTCACTGAATCAGCCAATAGATTCTGGGTGCTACAAAAAGGCAATACAATCTTCAATTTATTCTGTTGAATTTCTTGCCTATTGTCACCAACTGTGATTTGCCTTTGTTTTTTCAGATTTTTAATTCTCAGTCTGATTTAATAATTCAGCATAGTGATGTGTATAATCTGATAATCTGGAAGGTGATAATGTATAAAGTTGAATGTCATGAAAAGGCAAAACTGAATAGATATTTTGGTATATTTGTACCCACACAGAAAAACTCTCCATACTGTTAGGAATAGATACCCAAATATGAAGTTTTGTATTCTTGTTAATTAATAGAATCTTTTGTGCCCCAAGCTGAATAATTCACACTTCTGTAGAAAATTTGACAGAAAGATTTAGCCCTCAAAATGGTTGGATTTAATTTGCAGTGGCATTACCACTTTGAAGATGGGACATTCACATTTACTGTTTCCTACATGACAAGCCTAATAGCATGAGGATGGACAACTAGGTCACTAATAGTAGTAATTTTTGCAAATTGGTATACAATATGATTGTGTAGGGCACAGTTCCATCAAGCTTGATTCCACAATGTAACTTTTGCAGTAAAAAATAATTGATTTAAGCAGAAGGATTCTGATATGTTGCATGCAAAATATAGATGTTTATTGACTTTGAGTTTCTAATTCTACATTCCCCCATACTCTTTGCTCAACTACAAGGCTTTATAAAGGCTAGTTGCTCAGAAAGCTTACAACCAAGCCCTCAACAAATACATATGAGCTCCTTCCTCTGACAGTGGACTTCTAGGCAGATTTACTGAATAGTATTCTTATAATTAATACTGCGAACCAGCAATCCATATTTGTCTGAGAATTAAATCAGTGCAATTTATGTAATATTATTTATTATCTACCCCAGGGGTCCCCAATCCCTGGCCTCAGCCCACTACTGGGCCTTGAATATTTCAAAACTTGGCCATGGAGGTGGCTGGTGAGCATGCCCACATACACATCCCCACCTGCATGTATGCCCAGTACTCATGCAAATGGAGCAATTGGGTGTGTGCACTTATCCACAACTTGTGTGGAACCATCCCTTCTCCCTCCCCTTGCTGGTCTGCAAAGATGGAAAGGTTGTAAAACTCTGATCTACCCCTTTAGTGCCCTAGGAAAAATATAAAGTAACTAAGAAGACATTTTAAACAATAGATATTTAAACAACATTTGAAAAACAGAAAAACTATGAGAGCAAAATAACAATAAACAGTATGGGGAGAAAATTTCAGTAAAGAATGGGTATGTAACAAAAAATTCCTTGGAGAAAAGGAGAGCTTGGCTTGGTATTAAAATATTAAAAACAATATTGAACCATTATTGGAAGAGGTTAAACTTGTGTTTTCTGCCATTGGCTACTGAGTTTTTGTCTGATTATTGTCTGACAGTAGTTATTCCCTTGGTTATATGCAGCGTCTTTGAGATACAACACTCACCCTTAGAAGACATGTTGTACCTTTGTCAGCATTTCTTTTCTGCATTTGGCTCTTCTTTTCAATGGAGATTAGTTAACCAGAGAAGACATGTCATGTGGGCTGTACTTCTATTTATCCAACTCAAAAAGCTGTAATTGGGTTGCTAATACAAGATGTAATCTAAGCAAAATGTCAGTTCTGCACCTGATGGCTAACAATTGCCACAATAGAATTTTTATACACTGTGTTTACTTGGAAGACAGAGAAATTGCAGGATTTTACAACTACTGGTTAGACATCTGTAGTTTCTAAGCTTCCATTATGATGAAAAATAGGCCTTTTGTAAAAAAAAATAATCTTTTCATTTCTGAATAAATTAAGCATTAAGCAACTCTCCATTGTTTAAAAGAAATGTGAAAGCTATGATTCAAAGATATCACCCACAAAATATATGATTAAAAACCTACCATAATTATTCTTGGAAGAGTATATGCAGATTTGGCATTATATGGAGGGCATTAGACTATCATTAGGTTTAATGATATTCCAGTCATGAACAGTATTTTTCAAAATAATATTATTGAAAAATATAATTTTTGATTAATAAGAGTTGCTTTTCCTCAGCTGTAGGATTCTGTGGATTTAAGTTCTTATTATGATCATAACCAGGCAGTAATAAGGCTATGGATATAAACATGTTGCAGAAATTTTGCCATAATCAAGTAAAATGAGGAAATACTGTACTGTACACATTAGATCTGTGAAGGGGGTGAAGCTATGTTATTCTGCTAGAATGGCTGTTAAAATAACCTACAAAAGGAGGATGTGACAAGGAAACAAATCTTTATTAAAAAAAAACACACACACCTAAAAAAATAAGAGTAATGTTACTCACCGAGCCTATTCAGACTTGAGTGCTTTTTAGCACTGTCTTGCAGGTATCCATAGTTTAGCAACTTTTAAGTTTGTTCTTTCTTTCCTTTGCTATCTAAAGATAGCAGAGATATAGAGTGTATAATGATGATGATTAACATTTTTGTTATAGAAATAGCTAGTTTATACTATTATAAAAGTAAAAGTAAAAAGTTGAGATTTGATGTTATTATCTATTCTACTGCACCAAAAGGAGTTGGAAGTCAACACTTTTCCTTTCTTTTTCCCACACTTTTTCCTTACCTTTTCCTTCTGCTATCTTTTCTACTATTTTGTTTTGTATTTTTGTATCATAGTATTAATACATAAACTAAATTTATCCCCCAAAAATGAAGTTGTCACCATGAAAGTGACATCCTTCAAGAGGGAGAAGGAGGGGCAAGATAAGTGGGTAAAAAAAGCTAAGCAAGGACAAATGTTTCATGCCACATTTCCACTGTCATTAGAGAGACAATTTGGCTTAGGCATAGTAAATTATTATCAGACAATACATCTAAAGGCTGTAGTATGGGTGAGTATTTTATAATTACATTAATCTGGTTGGGTAAATTTATTATTGAGATTTTGGTACTATTATGTGATAACTTCTTAGGTTTTTGTGTCCTGAGATTTTACTAAATGAATGATAGAAGCTCTTTTAATGGGAACATATTTAAAATGGTTGGATACTCAGGGCAGAAAGAGCAATTCACCACAGCTCATTTGTTTTAGATAGACTGCCATTAAGTGAATTAAAGCCTCTCCACTATTAAGCAGCTAGGTGTATCAATGTTTATGTTTAAAAAATGCTTGATGCATCATTGGAAGTTCCTCAAAGCATTTTAAAAGCAATTAAAGAAGTAGCATAGTGCTAATGTAGTGAATTTGGCTTATTTATTATTTTAATGAAGCATGAATACATACCTGTATTTTCTTTTACTACTATAGAGATCATTATTGACCAACTACTGTACTGAATGTTAGCTGATTAGTTTGCAATTTTACTGAAAAATGAATCAATTAGTACAAGGGGAAAGGAAAAAATAGAATCTCATTTTATAAGGGTGGCAGTAGTGTTAAAATAATATATTTTCATGTTCAAAAACATCAGCTAAACAAAGGTATCAGCCAAATGGTTGCTTTAAAAACCATTGATGGGCCACATTTAAGAAACTTCAGTAGGCATTTGGTATTATTAATCCTATGCCTTCTAAGTTTCTTGGGGTCTTCAAGACCACTTATGTGAAATCTTATGCAATTAGTTTGAATAGCTTCACCTCTGGTAATTCCATCCCTTTCAATGCCCAATAGAAAGTGCAGTTTCTTATCATTGGCAATCGATACAATATTTTCAGAACATTAACAGAAATAAAATACAGAAACACATCAAGGGCCCTAGCCCAGCATTGATCTAGTTATGAGGAATTCTTTTTTAAACTTATGTAATGTGATTTGGCTGCATATTATTAAAAAGTACAACACAGAACAATTTCCCCAGAAGACTGCTGTAATTTTAATTTGAGTGGAAGTGCTGATTTTGCATGATTAAACTGAATATGCCTGAAGGTCTCGGCTCAAGTAAGGTAATAAATAACAGCACATTGAAAATCTCCATATGTTGCAGTTCCAATATAAACCAATATCATACTGAGTTGAATAGCAACAATTTAAATAAAACAATTTTAAATCATGTTTGTGTCTTAATATTAGATTACTAAAGAGTATGGAAACAAGCACGTATACATTGCAATGACTCCCAACTTTCCTTTTATACTAAAAATATGTAAGTGGTAACTTGGCTAGATAAATGCTTTACTATTCAGATTACACAATGTATACTTCCTAGGCTTGTTCAGTGTATCAGAATTGATTGTAAGGAGATGATTAAGAATACATGGGTATGCAACTCCAACAAAAATATTTTTATAATATGTTTTATTGTATGCATCTTTCTGTAAAGATTCACACCAGACCTATAGTGAGGATTAAATCATTTTTCATTTTGTTTGGAAATAAATTGTCAGTAAAATGTAGCAGAAACACTTTGACTTCTTCCATGTTACTGAGTTTTGTACTAATTGAACTTTCTGGACTAGACACAAAGACTATCTCATCTAGAGCATATTATATTCATGACCTCTGGTAATTTCCAGTGCCTGGTCAATTGTTTGAAGGTCATTTTTCCCATAAAGAAAAGAAGTAGGTATATCAAAGCAAAGCTGATTAAATCTGTCACTTGCTGTTGGAACAATCTGATAATTGTGAGAGCGATACAGATACAGAATCATCTGGAAAACTGAATACCTCTTTTTTTTTCCCTTGGAAATTGTGATTACACTGAAAACTAAGTAAAACATCTCCATCTTGACTAAAATAATTTCATTTTATTATTACTCACCCTATCCAGAAAAACTACTTAGGTGTCATGAATATCCTGATAGTTTCCAAATATCTTAATGATATCCTGCATTGATTTAATAGGGATTGAAAAGTATGCAAGTTAGCATGGAACCATATAATACAGTATCTTCCATTTCAAAGAGCAAAATCTCTTCAAGCAAAATGATCTGAAATCTTTTTCAGTGGAACTAATGCAAAGCAGTGCTTTCTATTTCCAAATTTCTCAAGTGGGAAGTGAGAAGTGATCACTTGAGAAATTGAGGTATTGAATGCTTCTAAGAGAACTGGAAGAACCATTTTACGCCTTTGATTTGTCCAAATACAAAATTAATCAAATAAAAAAAATCATGGTTTCTGTGTATACAATTCATTATATAGCAAGGCAAATATAAACACTTGAAGTATGGTTTCTAAATAGGCGTAAATGTTTATAAATATTGCAAAACAGTCAAAGTATATAGAAGGGGAAATTTAGGATTTAATCTACTATAATCTACCAAATACAAAATTAATTATATTTCAAATTTCTCAAGTAGTTTTGCCTGTGTAAATACCAAATATCTCCAATACATTATTTCATATATCATGCATATTACAAATTTATAATTCCAAAATATCTTTGATTTTTTTTATTCACAAACTTTATTACCCATTTCTGTTCTTTCCTTTTTAAAACTATTCCTTATTTCTTAATAAATATCACTGTAGCTGATATTTATTGTAGGATAGGAAACCCTTTTTTCCTTGTCTGTTGCTATTTAAATTGGTACCAATTATAGTTGAGACTCCTAATGTGGATTTTTTGTGTGTGGCAGAAGATAGAGACAAAAACAGATATACAAACACATATATACATACTTCTCAAGTAGTTTAATTGTGATTTATCCTTCTCCATTAACTGAATCAGACTGACATTCTGAATCATGCCTTTTCTATCCTTTGACATATAGGTTGGCCACCTGCCCACATATTTCTGGATACTAAAAATGAAATTCATAAGATTTAAGTTAAAACTAAAATTTAAATATTTTATTTATGTATTTATCTAATAAATAATAATAGATAGTATTTTTGCTAGACCTTACTCTGAATTGCAGATGATTTTTTAGAAGTGCATTTTATCCAGAATGTATGAATGGTAGAATGGTAAAATATGATTTGCTAAATAAATCACTAAAAGTGTCTTCATCTTTCTAACTTTCACCTATTTCCTTATTAACTCTTAGTTTATTACTGCTATTAAATATGTATTAATCTCACAAGGAATTGATATGTGTATGTGGCTCTGTACGTGTATCAAAGGAAAGTGATATTTAATGTACATAGACAAATTAGGGGGATTAGTAACAAG
Source organism: Hydrophis major (assembly GCA_033807585.1). Taxonomy (NCBI): domain Eukaryota; kingdom Metazoa; phylum Chordata; class Lepidosauria; order Squamata; family Elapidae; genus Hydrophis; species Hydrophis major. Next base: position 391,005,768 of record CM066328.1, on the reverse strand, counting down.
GATTCAGAATGGTAATCTACCTGTTCATGGTAATCAACTAAATATATTTAGGTAGAATTTAGAGAATACAAATCTACTAACAGAATATCACAGATATTGGCAAAAGGGTCATTAGAGAAAATAATCATATTTTTGAAGAATATAATTAGATCTCATATATTATGCAGTTGCCTGAATACATTCATGCCCTTTCAAAAATAGCAATAGCACTTAGACTTATATACTACCCCATAGTTTTTTACAACACTCTCTGGGTGGTTTACAGAGACAACATTTGCCCCCAACACTTAAGATTCTCATTTTACTGATCTTGAAAGGATGGAAGGCCAAGTCAACCTTGAATTGAACTTTAGTCTGCAGAGTTTGCTTGTGATACTGCATTCTAACTACTGCACTACCAGGGTTTTTTATTCCTTAATTGTTCAGCAAGATAAAGTATCATAAGTACAATTTGAGCACTTAGCACTATTTTATCTCTACAAATGTCATAAAAGTTAATAAATCGATTTATGCTGAGCTGCTTTCCACTAATTCTCCAACTTACTCAAAATAACTCAATGAAAATCAAGTCTCATCAATAAATTTCAAACTATTACAGTCAAGCTATTATAATTATATGAGAATGATATTGTTTTATTTATTTTAAATAAAATTATACAATAAAAATTTATACTACAAGCATATAACTTGGAATCTTGATTGTAAGATTCAAGTTGAAAAATATGTTCCTTGTTTGACTAACTAAAAGTATACATATGGATTATAACTTAAGCAATTATATTTGTTTAATGCAGTTGAATCAGTGATTTGTTGCAGAATATTTGAAACATGATCAGTGCTATTGATATTTTATCTTTATAGAAGATTATAAATTATGACTTATTTTTTTCTCTGATAGATGTTTAAATGGGAATAGAAAAGAGAACTGTTTTTTTCTTGTCATTTGTTTTAAATAACTCTGTATGTTGGTAAAAAAAGAAGATGGAAGATGGGGTATTCTCTTTCCATTATGTTCCAGATCTGCAGATCTTTCAAGTGAAACAAGTGAATAGTAGTATACTTTCATATTGTAGCTGATGTACCAAAAAGCAACTGTTGATCTCCCCATTCCCCCAAACTTTTCTTTTTGAATAGTCTATATCACTGCAATAGAGGAAAAAATTATGAAAGCTGGATGTTTTTTATGCAATAGAGTCAGTGCATTTTAAATTATTGCTATTATTTTAAATATTACTTTATTTTATATTTGCTGAAATATTAACTCCATTTACTGAAATGTGAGCTTTCGTTTCTTTGGAAACAATCTATATGTTTGAGTATAGCCTATAACAATGACAACCAAGAAGCTTGCAATAATCCAAGTATCTTTACATATTCATCTACCTTCTAGAGTACTTGGCTAAAATTTCAAAGTATATCTTGAAATTTAACTTTTTCTTTCACATCTAAACAAGTCATATATTTCTCTCAAAGTTCATTCCTTTTAAATGTAGTTCTGCTCTTAAAGATTTTTTTTCAAAACCATGCTTACATCCTCCAATATTTTGTGGTGAAAGGCACATTTTGCATTTTAAAATATGTTATAGATACCACCACCATAAGTTCAAAGAGTATCAAACACTAATTTCACAGGCAGATGAAATCAGTAAAACTAAATGATATGTAACTTTCCAAATACATTGCAGACATATAGAGAGAGCATCAGAATCAAAGTCATGATTCTGTCATTCTGGATATGCACGCACATGGATTTATACACCGAAAAAGAGAACTATTATCACACTCTATCAGTGCACAGCATCCATTAATCATTGTCCATTATTCATTTTTATATTTTCTTCAGGTTCATTATGAATATACAGAGCCCTGCACATAGCAAAGAAATAAAGAAGACTTTTCCCTGCTTTTCTCTCTACCTACTTAATCATCTGGACTGATATAGCCAGTACCTCTCATTGCTATTTATGGGCATCTCCAATGGAATTCTGCTTGTTTAGTTTCTATTCTTACCATGTCAGGCTTTGTCACTTATTCTTGCCACTTTAATTCGCTCCTCACCCATGTACTTCTTCCACCTCCATTCCTAATAGATAGTGGCCATGAAATCTGTCCTTCTTTAAAACTTTTTCCCCCAATAAGCAGACAATGCTTCAGAACCACTCACTGGCTTTCAGGTATCTGCGTTCTGTAAATACTTGGAATTTTATTGGATCCCAAGAAGATAAGGATATTGTGAAAAACATAGTTAAATAATGCAAGATGCTAATACCAGGATTTGCCCTTTTATGTGTTCCTGGGCACCATTTTTTTTTAAAAAAAACCTTAAGAAATTAATCAAGCACAAATAGCTTTAATATATCGTGTAGGCACAAAATATCTGAATAAGATAATATTTGTTGACATTATACCATTCTATTATTTGCATCATTATTATGATTATTATTACTCTGTTGTTTTGCAGGTACACTGAGTGTTCTGCACCAGTGGCAAATTCTTTGTGTGTGTTATCACACTTGGCCAAATAAAGAATTCTATGTGTCAAAAACTTGTGGGAAGAGGGATGCATTTAATGGCTTTTATTTTTACACACATATAATCTAAAAGTTTTTAAAACCTTTTAGATATATAACTTCCTTTATTTTTTTTTTTGAAATTACAAATTTTCTATAAGGAACAGTGACTGTTCCCTATAAGATTCATGAACTTTTAACAGATAATGGATAAGTGCCCAACATCTTCAATCAAAAAGTCTACAACTTGGTTTTAAAGGTCATGGAACCAGTTACTTTAAAAAGAAATTCTGAATTCCTGACCAAGACACAGAGTAGTACATTACTTTGAGCCTGGGAAGCTGAACTTCTAATTGGCAGCTGACAAACCCTTTCTCATTTCTGTATCCAGTGAACCTTAAAAAAAATGCTGTGGAAGCTATATTCACTAGCTATTTTATTAACTGCATTTAATTGAATGGTTTTTTTGTTGTTGTTGTTCATTTTTATTCCCTTAAAGAACTCTATGGAATTCTCATATTTGCAAACATTTTGGGGGCTCACAAATGAAGGAACATTGTGCATGATCTTGAATCAGGTTTTTTTCCTACTACTGCTGCCAGAAAACAACCAAGAGCCCATGCCAGCCTTGGATGTGTCTTCTGGTAGTTAATTACATGATCTACTCTACTCACATTTTTTCTGCCTGATCTGCCATTCAGAAGAAAGCCTGAAAATGTGTATATGAAGCAAGAGTATTAAAATATTTTAAATTATGAAGAAACAAAATAAAAAGGCTATTTTATAATTATTATTTAAATAACCTTTAATAAACTACTTTGAGCATATTGAAAATGTAATTTAATATATTAACTACATTAAATTGATGCAAAATGAAAATTGAAATAAATTCTATGAGCTGATGGAAATTAGGTAACTGAAGAGTAAAATATCTACATAGCATCAAAATTGTGGAAGAATGAAATAATGCAAGACTGGATAAATGATTCACATGGCTCTTTATCCTTCCAAATTTTGTGACCTTTGAGCATTTCTAAAACAAAAAATTCCCTAAGCCAACTTGACTTTAAAACATATAATAATATACTGTCTTGTGTATATTATAAACCACTAGACAGTTCATTTAAATTGCATGAGTTCAGTGAATTATTTTTCCTCCATTGCTGATCTATAACTGAACCTTGCAAATTGAATTTGCTCGTGAAATTTAAATAATGAAATAGTCTTAGATTTGTCTGTTTAAATGGGAGAAGGTGAAAGATGTCAGAAGATTGTCTGTAAAAAGAGAATTAATGCAGGTACCTAAAATGATATAAATAAAATATTGCTGTAGAAAATAATTTGGCAAATACCATTAGCAAATAATATAAAATGTAACTGTAAAAATCAATACCTACTTTTAAAATAAGTAATAGTGCCTTGGTAAATTTAAAGTGCCATACATGAAGATTAGCCTATGTTGTATATGAAATTGAGCCCCCATAACAATAAAACAGTACACTTTGAAGTTGACGCTCATGTAAATTGAAAGATATTGCTTAATGTGTTTTTGTTTGCAAATCTGGTCAGTGACTGTAATAAAAATATTCATTCATTCATGGCTGTGGAACATCCCACAGGTGAATGTTCATGAGAAAATGCTTGTAGATAAAAACAATAAAATGCTAAATGATTTCAATATTTCACATATTAGTGAGAATTGGAGTAGATTCATAACTTTGTTTGAATTGTTTTGTGGATTGTTTTTGCTTGTTTCAAAACAAAATAAGTACATGTGCATTCCAGATTTGTCAGAAATAGAACTTTACCTCAGAAAAAGCAGTTAATTGCCTTGTTACTATTCCAAGGCAGCATTTATGGTATCTTAAATTCATTTCATGACAGCAAAGTCATGCAAATTTTTCAGTTCTTTCCAGATATGTCAACAAGGAGAGATAATATTGCCCGAACACTGATTCAAAGAAATCAGTGTTCAGGCAATATTGTGTGATTGGTGAAGCAATCACTGGTGTAGCAGTAGAGGCCTTTCAGTTATTTTCATGGAAAAAAAAAAATCCTCAATTATAAAGACAAAAATGGATGAACTATTGGCAATCACTTATGATTTCAAAGTAAGTGTGTAGATAACAAAGTTGGAAATGTATTCATATTTTTTCATCTCTGAATATTATATATAAATCCGATGATTGTAAAATTAATTAAATGTACTGAGTTCATAAATTAACAAGAACAAAGTAATGTTATATGGTTGGATTTATAAGGTGACTAAATACACTGATTGGAATTTTAACTTGTTTGAGAATTAATAAACAACAGAGATGCATTTAAAAGCAGTAAGGAAGGAAAATGCACTTCATAGATTTGTAAATTACAGTAAGAAATATAAGGAAAAAATTAAAAATCTGAAATCTGAATTGGCACAGAATAAAAAAGGAAATAATTCTGTAATTTGTATAGAATATTGTAGAATTGTATTGTTGCTTAAGAATATAAAACAAAATTAAATAGCAACTGTGGAACAACGCATGGAAAAAACCTGTCAAAATATTCTCCAATCAAAAAATATGTTTATATTTTTATTCCATTTTTCCTCTATTGACTACCTTAGTCCAACATATATTGATTTCCCCTCCCTTCTGTCACACCATTTCAACTTCAAAATAATCTGAGAAATAAGTTATTCTCAGACCTAGTATCATTGATGGGGAAAGATTAGAACCTTCGATCTCTCACTTCTAGGCAAAACTTTAATTTCTTTTCATGTTCCTCCAACATTGCATTTCATTGGTAATATAATTTGAGAACTCTCTGATAATACAAATTAGATCATATTTTAGGAGTAACCATCCTTTATCATCTTCACATTCTTCCATGTACTACAGAGTATTGTAGAACAAGTCTCAGGAGAGATCGCAGCAAAATAGGGATATTGGAAAGAAGTGCGTAACAAGACAAAAGGAAGAACTTTAAAAAGTACTGTCTCAAACTGCTATAAAGAGCTATAAATTATGATTTATCCTGGAATCTGTAATAAGGACCCACTGACAAAGAACACAATGTTCTCAACATATTAAATGTATGATTCAGTAGTTGCTATCATATTTACAAGGTGTTGCAATAACTACCATGTTTCTCATATAATAAGGCTGGGTCTTATTTTTTTTTGAGCCCTGAAAAAATGGCTAGGCTGTCTTTTCGGGGGTGACTTAATTCCCCCCCCTTGCATCTTCGGGCAGGCAGGTGGGCAACGATGGCATGGATGTTGACCTCGGCGTTGGTGGGGCACTTTGTATCAGGGTCAACCCAGGCAGCACCATATCCGGGTGTGCAATAAAAGTACTTCCTAACGGCAAGCCCCCCCATCATTCCCCTCCATTTCACATGTTTTAATATAGGCCTTAATTTGGGGGGAGGGGCTTAATTTCATTTCATGCCTATAAAACATACTGGGACTTCCAGTATGGGAGGCCATATTGTTGGAGAAACAGGGTACAAAAATATAAAATGCCTTTGCTAAAATCAGTTGTTTTAAAATATTATATCCCTGGAAAATTATATATACACACCATTAAAATACATAGATATGAACCTCAGTATAAGCATCTTTAAAACTAAGTATTTTATAGAATAGAAAATGAACTAAAAATCAAGGTAATTGGAAAATAGTAAGACTGTATACTTCAAATTATTTTTAATAATGTTATATAAATGTTATATAATCTTGTAAAAATATAAATACATGGCAGGATAAAGATATCAATGAAGGGATATCTTTTAGTTATCAATTTAGTTCATTTTTACCAAATAGCATCCAGATATAGTATAAATTATTTGACATATACTCAGCTTAGGCATTTTTAAAAGCAAATTTCTAAATCCTGTAAAATCTAAGATGCAAGGCAAAATATTCAGGAACATTTATAATATATATGTATGTAGAATACATATACAAAGGTAATGGAGAAGGATCTTTGGGTTGCTTTTTTCCTTGCTAATTTTTCAGGCTATGTATAGAATATGCCAAACTTAAATGCATTTGTGATTGTGTGATAAACAATATATTAAAGCCATAATGTAACCTAGCAAAAATAGGATATGGTTTTTCTACTCAGTGGGAGGAACAAAAGATCAGTGATAGATGAATACTATTGATTCCAAATGCATTCACATTTCTTAAATAGGTAATTGTAATAAGCTCTTCTTCTCCAATACCTTTTCTGCAGTGCCTTGGAAATAAATAAATCTATCTTTCACTTTAAATTCAACAGCTATGTGACGTTTTTTGTGCTCCAGCTCAGGATTGCTAGACAAAACTTTAAAATGTAATGTAAAATTTATATGGAATGAATGTTGGCTGACATAAATATGGGAATGTTGGTTGATATACAGAGGGGTGGACCCAGCCCCTGATCAGCTATGAGTTTTCTTTGACTGGCTGGGAAATTGGAGCAGAACTCCCATCTTTCTAATATGGGATATGGGAACTGGTGAAAGAGTCTCTTGCTCTTAAGCTGTTAAATTGTACAAAGTTGTGACTGCTATATATACTGTGAATGAAACTTTAGAGAGTTTATATTGGATAATATAAAATATTTCAAGGGAATGAGTAATGCTTGCTTTGTTTACTTCCTTTTGGATTGATTGAGTGACTGATGAAAATCAAGAACAGATTGATTACATCAGCAGTGAGCAAATATACAATATTCTTCTTTTTTCTGCATTAATTCTGTTAGATTTCCCAATCTTCATCAATATTATGTACTCTCCAAATAATATTAAATATAACTCTGATCAATAAATAAGATCATTTCTCCTGCACAGTTTTAAATAGTTTCACAAAATAAAATTGTTAATTCATATTTAATTATAACCAAATATTCTAAGCTAGGCCATTGTAGCAGTTGATTGGCTGATCTTTCTACCTCAACTCTTTGCTGTCTCGTTTGGGTCCAAACCAATGTTGTGACAGTTGTTTTAGCTTTCTCTCCTCAAATTTCTCTTTTGATGCAATGTCATGTTGCCAATGTAGACTTCTCAATTGAGGACACCAATGGAGCATACATTTTCCAAAAACATACATACAAGTCCCCAAAGTCATCATTTATCATTTATATTTTAAATTTCACTTACTTTTATCAATAAGTTTATCCTTGGGCAACGGGCCAGGGACATTATTATCTAGATATTCCCAGGCCTTTGCAGGAATCCTATTAGAAAGATACATTAGGTAGAAGATTCATTTACATAGGTTTGTATCAGTTATCTATATTAGGGGCAAATTCAAGTACAAATAGATAAAGCAGGAAACACAGTAAATTGTTTTAACTTATTCATGTGAATTAAAAAAAAAATACAACGCCCACTATTTGTTTCTTTTACACTGCCAATATATATGTGCAGGTATGCAGCTGTTGAGATAATATGTATTTTAGTATTGCCAGTAGTAGATAATTGAAGCTTGAGGGTTGAACTGTGGAATCCTTGGTGCTTTCTGAGCTTGTTTGCTTGCAGACATTTCATTACCCAGTTGGGTAATATCATCATCAGCACTGATGTATTACTTAGTCAGTTAATGAAATGTCTGGAAGCAAAGTAACCAAACTCAGAGAGCACTAAGTATTCTACATTTAAGTACCTGGACAGATAGGGAAATTTTTGCCTAAGGACATTAACTTCATTGGTTCAATTCTGTTGGGAGGGAGAAAACACCTATTTCATATATTTTAATTATCATGAAAACATCTAAAAAATGAATGCGAAGAATAATTAAATTGTGATCTCAGAGAATGTTTCAATTAATATTTCATTTTAAGGATTCTCAGTTAATGGTAAGTAATATTTTAATACTGTTAGGGATGCACACCCTAGCAGAATGTGCAACGGCAGTCTAGCAGGCAGGCAAATGATGTAAGATAAATGTTGTTGTAGTTTACACTCAGTAAGACAGATACACTGTGCCAGTTAAATAGTTTTTTATTCCAGCAAGAGTTATAGCATAGTCAAAAACAGTCCATATGTTATACACTAGTTCAGTCCATTCAGGGATTAATCAGTTGCAAAGTCCAGTGTTGAAAATAGAGGTCAGTAAACTTACAAATAATCAGTCCAGCAATATATCTCTTTTGCAGTCAGAGATATGAAGAAAATCAAACCCCTTTTCTTCTCTCAGCAACAGCAGGAAAACACACGCAGTTATCACCATCAATCCAACATTGTCAGCTCTCCAGTACAAGCCAGCAAACAGTGAGCTCTCTTGCTCCCTCTTATGGTGATTTTACAACCGCACCCATAATACATGTTTTGCAGTTAAAGTGATACACACACTTAAACTCACTAACATAGTTTATATATTATTTTTACCCAAACTAAGTTAGGTAACCAATGTTATACCTAACAAATACTTATTTCACAAATGATGATGATTTTTTCAATTATATTAAATAGCAAACACAACAATTTATCTTCTGGATATATGTGGAATTTAATTGAATTTTATCCTTTATAGAATGTTTCAAAAGTTTTGATACATTTTTGTTAGTCAAGAGGATTATACTGAATCCTGAAAAAGAATTTATCACTCCATAGATCAAAGACTGGATTAAAAAATATGTAACCTATCAATTTTTGAAAAGGTTGAGATTTTTTTTCTACTCTAATAAAAATAATAAATTAGGTTTCCCTTGTATTTCCCTTGTATTTAATATTTTTCAAGAACAGTTTTATGTATGAGATAAAGTACTGTATTTATTTACTTCCCATGCTTATAAATTGTATAAATAACTTAAGGTGGATGTCTATGGAAATTCTCAGTCATCCAGGATATGGTTGTCCCAAAGGTGTTTTCAAGAGGCAACTGGACTTTCTGGTTTTTCTTTGAACACATTTTGCTTCTCACCCAAGAAGCTTCTTTAGCTCTCAGAGCTTCAGTTCAGTATTACCATTTTTGATTTGTTTACTATAGTGTTTGTTTGTTTTTCTAATTACAGCATTAGACATAGAATCACCATAAGATTATCTTGCAATAATGTTACTCTTCAGTTCAGCTGACTAATTTAACTTCTTTTAACCTTCTCTCTTCTTCCTCTCCAGCTCTCCTGTCTCTCATTTTACTTCTTTTGTCCTCAGTATACTCTTGCCTTTAACTCAAGAATTCATTTCTGTTGAGATAGTAAAGGCAATCTCTTTTCATCAAGATCTACTTTTTCCACTTGCATTCAATTTGGTCATTACTTAAGTCTATTTATAAAACAGTGAAGAAGCAAAAATTCTAGTTTGCACAATTTGCACCTTCTTAAGTGTTTGAAGAGATGAAATGGCAATATGCAATTAAATATTTCTCATCAGACCCTTATTCTGCCATTCTTTGTATTTTCTATTTGTTTTCTTTAGGAATCCATGGCTATTAGCTTGGGTTTCTAAATGTCTGTTAAAAGGCTGAATAGGTAAATTAATTGCCCTAGAATATATTAAATTGTGGAACACCCACACACAAAAAAGCACACCCACACCCACACACAAAAAAGAATGAACAAAAACTTGCAACAAAAATCAAAAATAATAATAAAAAGTTTCTTTCAACATATAAATAGCAAGAAAAAAAAATGAAGGAAACAGTCCACTAAAGAGATAGCAAGGAAGTAAAAGCAGTAGAGGGAAAGCAGAGATGTTTAGCTCTTTCTTTGCATCAGTCTTCAGACAAAAAGAAACTATAGCCCAATCTACCAAAAACAACTGTAAAAGACAGACTAGAAATAAAAATTAAAACAAGCAAAAAAATAGTAAGACAACACCTGACTTTGATGAATATAAAACACAGGGATCTGATGGAATACATCCCAGAGTTCTGTTGGAGCTGACATATGGTCTCAGAAACATTGTATCATCTCTTTAAAAAATCTTGGAGCACTAGGGAACTACCAGAGGATTGGAAAATAAGTAATGTGGTTCCCATCATCAAAAAAAAAAGGAGGGGAAACAGACCCAGGAAACTACAAAGCAATCAGCCTAACATCAATACCTGGGAGGATATTGGAAAAAATAATCAAAAAATAGATATGTGAACATATAGAAACAAATAAAGTTAGAATTAGTAGCCAGCATGGGTTTGTTAAAAATAGATCATGCCAAACCAATCTTATTTCATTCTTTGACAAACTGACTAAATTAGTAGACCAGTGAGATACTGTGGACATAGCATATTTAGACTTCAGCAAGACATCTGACAAAGTAAACCACATCCTACTTCTTCATAAACTAGAAAAATGTGGAATAGACAGCATCACCACCAGATGGATTTGTAACTGGCTGACAAATGTGTAGTCCTTTAATGGTACTACACAGAAGGAAGTAAGCAGTGGGATACCACAAAGTTCTGTCTTAGGCCCATACTCTTCAATATCTTCAAAAATGAAGCAACCTAGAATTGAGGAAAAACTTCCTAATAGTGAGGATAATTAATCAGTTGAACAGCTTTTCTTCAGTCATTTTGGGTGCTTCATCACTGGAGGTTTTTAAGAAGATACTGGATAGTCACATGTCTGAAATAGTATAAGATCTCCTGCTTGAACAGGGACTGGACTAGAAAACCTAGAACTCGATTCCGATTCTGATTCTAACATGGCAAAGCATGTTGGCACTCTATGCTGTAATTGTTAACACACAATTGACTGGATTGAAACATGGTTTTCTGAATCACAGTTTATGCTAAGCCATAATTTATTGTTTACAAACCTCAATTGCTGGGTTCATATATCTTTAAAAAATATGTTTTCTAGTACAATGATCCTCTAAAATGGTAAATTGCTACAATCCCCTAAACAAATAAAGTTAAGAATAAATCAAGAAATAAATTGCTGCAATTAATTCAACAGATCTATATATGTATTTTTTTAAAACTCTTGAGCTTGCTATCTCTTTAATTGGGCAAGCCTGCTATGAACTTGCCCAGACAAAGGAAGGTGAATTTTAACACTTCTGCTTTGCCAGTGAAAAAGAAAGCCTTGAGGTCCAGACTCACCATTATACCTTCCTTAAACGGAAATCAAATCATATTTCAGCTTAATATGATATGTTATCAGATCTGCTGGGAATATATATGCATACACATTTTATGGCAATATTTTTTTAACCTCATTAACCATAAAATATGTTGACTTCAGCTCCCTGAATTCTACAGCCAGAAGGATGGGAGTTAAAGTTCTTACATCTTAAAGTTGCTGAAGTTGAGAAACACTGTTCTATAATCAATAAATATGCCTTCAGCTAATGGATTTACAAAAATGAAGCTTAATGGAATATATCCGCTGCATATTTTATATAATATAGTAACATGCCAGATGTATTTGATATTCTTTTCTTTATTTCAGATATACCTGAGTGGTCTTTGCTACCTCTCAGATATGGTTTAAATTATATATTGACACTTCATATACAAATGATTCTTTAGATGCAATGAGCTTTTATATACTAAAAAAGAGAAAAAGAATGAAAAACATTTTTTTGAAATGCTAATTTTCCAGAAACACTTGCTAAATCAAATTTACTTTGTATCTCCCTTGTAAATGGATGCCTGGTGCACTCTACATTTCTACTGTGTAATCTAAGAGTTTCATTACCAAAGAAGCAGGTGTTATTTTGTTTGTTTCAGCAAAATAGTTGAATATTGCAGCAACTTAAGCAATGGTATACATATTACATTGTAATATGAACAGGTGCATGCCCCCCCCCCCCAATGTTATGGATATTATTAGGATGTGTATTTGCCTATTAATATTTATGTCTAAATTATGCAGTTTAGTGTCACTTGTGAGCAGCTGTTTCAGGATAGAAAACTTCTGGTAAATTAGAAGAACGGTTTCGAAGGGTGTTAAAAGATGGCAAGTTCTTGTAGGGCTTTTTTTTCCAAGAAAACTTAAAGTTCATTTCTGAGCCAAACTTACACAGATTCTTGCATCTTTTATCTTGTATTACATCCTTATTTATCCATAAAGAGAGGGTTTTGTGCTTAAATTCTGATGGAACTTTCCACTTATGAAGCAGAAGGAAGCTGTGTGCTGATGATGGCAAGCAAGTTGCTATATAATATTGAAAATTCTAGATTCCTAAGATCTAATATTTAGTTTTATATAAAGGGATTATCTCTAAATAGGGTTTTTCCATATTTTAAGCATATATAGATTTTTATTTATTTCTTTGATAAACTGTGATTAGGGCAACAAACTAGCTTTATAATTTGTATATCATTTCTATTTTATGTGCATGCCAAGAAACTATCTAATTTTCTAATTGTAAAATCTCTTCACCTGTGAACTTGGAAACAGTTCTGCTTTTCCTACAGGAATAATTTTATTTGGCCTAGATTTACTGTCCGCAGAGAAACTTCTCCAAAATTGAAAGTATGTTGGTTTACACTTCTCTAAAATATTATCTATTATGCAAATTCTAAAAACTACTCAAAGCAAGTTGAGAGAACATTGTCCCTCAATGGTCTTCTGTGCTTAAGACATCAGTTCTTTGGACTGGTTTGCTATGTTTACATATATTTTAACATCTGCTCAATTATTTTAACACTCCAGAGCAAATATAACATTAGTCCCTGTGAAAGCATTGCAGCCAAGTTAATTAGCATTTTGTACTGGGTTTAGAAAACATAGACAATACTTTGGGGAACATAAGTAGAAGAACATCTCATTTTACTTGTTCGTTATTACTTTTAGATATGCATAGGGTTGCAATTGAAAATATATGTGTATTGACCTAAATATCAGAATATTGTTACAATCTGCAATATCTGAATCAAGTCAGAATAGGACATTGCTTAGAACCATAGAACACTAAAAAGCAACCATGGAAGAGCAGGCTGCTTAAATATAATGCAGGCACCTGCTTTCCTCCTTCCCATTTGAGCTTTTTCCCCAATGCTAGCCCTGTAGTTTTGCCAAACAATTGGCAATATTGACACAGATATGGAAGCCTCAAAAATAGTCAAATAATATAAGGTGTTTTTTATTGAGAGGTAGTAGATGTTTCAGAAGAAAAGAAAGTGTAGAGGCACAGCAGAGAAAAGCAAAATGTGGAAATGTGCAAGTGCTGTACATCTTGGGCATTAACAGAGAAAATAAAAGCAGAAGAAATCCCAGAATGAAATTAAAACAGAAGGCAGAATTGTGAGAAGAAAACATTTCTCTGTAATAATATAGAATGTAGTACAGCAGTAAAGAACAAAATATAATAATATAATAATTATATTATATAGTGAAGAAAGTGTCTATCATCTATCTATCTATCTATCTATCTATCTATCTATCTATCTATCTATCTATCTATCTATCTATCTATCTATCTATCATCTATCTATCTAATATATATGGCCATCTAGCTCCAGGTGGCTTACAGAATGAAAACTTCAAATAGAAAATCCAGTAAACTCTTACATACACACATATCAGTGTGGGATTCATTTTTTTTTTTTTTTTTTACTACTGGTTCTGTGGGCATGGGTTGGTGGACATGGCAGGGGAAGGATACTGTAAAATCTCCAGTCAGAGGTGGTATTTGCTGGTTCTCTGAACTACTCAAAATTTGCACTACTGGTTCTCCAGAACTGGTCAGAACCTTCTGAATACCACCTCTGACACATATCCATTGAATAACAGTCAGACAAAATATAGGAGAGAGACAATAGAATATACTTGTATATCACTTTTTTATCTTGCTTTTTTCAAAATATTTCCTTAGATCAAGATTTTAAAAACTGTCTATCCAGGGTGTTAGCAATCTGTCCACCAATTAGTTGGGTTGACAATATATAAACCAACAATGTATATTTTGTAGCTTTAAGACAAAATCACTGTATTGATTTATACTATATTCCGATTGGTTGATTATATTACAAATTACCATAAGAGGGAGCTAGAGATCATAGCTTGTTCTCTCTGACATTCTGTCTCTCTAACATTCTGTCTATCTGACATTCTGTTGCTATCTAAGATTCTCTGTTGTATTTATGTTGTGCTTATACTTTGATATTTTTGTTTACTGGAAATGACAAAGGTAACCAGTAAGAAGACTTTGCAATTGGATATTCTTTGGACTGTAAAACGTATATGACCTGGACCGTTTATTGGATTGTGCTATTTCCTAAAGTAAACTTTAACTCAATTTAGTGTATCTGTGTGTGGCTGAATAATTATTCGTAACTATTCTCATAAACATTTCCGTGTGCATATCCTTGTTACTCGAGGGTTATTCTGTACATATCATAACACCGGGTCTAGTGCTTAAGTGCCTGTTCTGAGTCCAGGTTAATCTCATTGGGTAAAAACAAATATCTGGCAGTTCTATTTTTAATAAATGCATGATATAATTCTTATTTCCCAAAATCTCCATTTCTCTCAGAAAAGAAAACAGCAGGAGCCTCAAAACCTGGGTGAGTGTTGCCAACTCAACATCACTCCCACCCAGTCATATGAGTCAGCCACCCACCCTTCCACATCTACCTAGGTTTTGTGGCTCCCAGTGTTTTCTGTGGGACCTGGGTCTCCCTCCCTCTCATTTCTGTTTTTTGTATTTTACCTTCTCAGGACAGGCGAGGAATGACTGGGAGTGGAGGGTGAGGAGTGAGGCCAGCCAGTGGTGGGCTCACCCAACAGGGAGCCACAGCAGAGGGCCCAAAGAGCTGCATGCGGCTCCAGAGCCATGGGTTGCTGACACCCAACCTAGGCCTTAAAACAATAATTTAATCACTAGACTACATGCAAATTATATTTTTACCTCTCTTAATAGTACCAATACATGTGGATTTTCTAGTTTTGTGTATATTTTCTGAATCTAAATCTAATGTTTAGACTTCTATAATTTATTTATGAATTAATATCCAACATTTTATGTTATCCCAATACAATATTATAATAAAATGAACTGTATAATTCTCAGACTTTAGTAACCGGTAAATACCCTTGTGAATAGCAAGAAAGTCAATTTGGGTAAACCATACATTTCAGGGGATTAAAGCAAAACTCATCACTGGAGAGTCGAAGGAGAAAATTATCTGATGTCCCTACTTGAAGCTGAACATTCTTTCACATGGAGAGGGAAAGAGATAAGAATGGGCAAGCTGTGACATTTAAGAGATGCTAAAAAGTTAATGAGGGAAAAAAATTATCCAGTTGAACTTTTGCACTTTAATTACCATGTTTGACCTTTTCTGGCTCTTTTTTCTTCATTTTCATTCTCTTTGATTCCTTTGTTTCTCTGCATTTCTTCGCTTTTCAAAAACTTATTAACTCAGTATTCTTTTTGAGGTATCCATTTACTCTTTCTTCTCAGGGAAGCAGATGCCTTTAATCTCTAGTGATTTCTACTTTAAAAATACTTAGTGTAGGACATGATAGTATACTGAGTACTTGTATTTTTAAAATAGAATTTAGTTTTTCTTAAAAGAAAAGTATGCTCTTTTTTTCTCATTCCATATAGTGTGGTTCTAAAAATAAGATCTGTGTATATGGGGTAGGATTCAGACATAGTCATCTTAAAATAGAGTCATTGTATCAGTGGGATGGATGGATACATAAATAGTGGGTGTTTTTTCTTTCTTTCAAATCATCAGTAATAACCTTGACTAATCTAAGCTCCATTTATTCCAGTAAGCCTAGAATCATTGAATCACAAAACTGGAAGGAGTTATCATGTCCAATTCTCTGCTTAGTGCAGGAATACAAATTAAAGCATTACCAGTAAATGCCTGCCTAAAGTCATATTTATTTTTTAAAAAACATGATTTATTGAATATTTTATTGGATTTTCCATAGAACTAGACTATAATATATGGGTTTCCAAAGTCCCCAAAATGTTAGCAATTTGCATGCAACCTCTTCTAGGTGGCAGCCATTCAACATGTGTTAAATATATCAAAGAGCTTTCACAGAGCAGCTTGCTCAAGGACAGAATTACTGCCTTTTTGAAATCCCATCACCTTCTGTTCACTCTATTGTTTGAAATCTGCAGAATGATCTGTAAATAATTGTACTTATCTCATATTTGCCTTATTTGTGCTTTATAGTTAAGCCTTCCATGGTTATTTTTTTTTTTCTCTTCTAGTAGATTCAGGACTGGAATAATCTCTAAATTCCTTGTTAGTTACTCATGGCCTGTTAGTGTGAGTAGCATATGTCTTTACAGCTTCTGCTTTTTATTTGGGTGACTCTCCATACAGTATAATTTTCAAAAGACATTAAGAGGTCAGCCTTATTTTTGACTGAAATCAAAAGTTCAATAATCAAGATCATTGTTTTTGCTGTGAATAGCTATTGCCTGGTTATGAAATATGTTACATTCTCCCTTTAAGTTCGCATAATCCCCATCTTCCATAAGCAATGCAGCTGATGAAAAAAAAATGGCAGCAATCTGGGTAGAGAGGTACCTTCTATCAGGGAAGAAGAAAGTTCTATAAAATGTTGATTTTCAATTTCTGTCTGAAGATCCCATTCCAAAGAGTTATGAGTCATATCTACTTGGGAAATAGGTTCAGAGTTACTGAAGTTGTCTGTTTAATTTGTATTCATCTGCATTCTGGGCTAGTTTATGTTGTGGAATGCACACACTATTCTCTTCTTCCTTTCCCCCCATTCTTCAATTTTATATTTTATTGAATTGTAGCTGGAGCAGAAAGATAGATGACCTCCCAAGTATTATAGCTTATAAAAAAATAAATTAAAAGTCTATAAAATGAATTTGAAGTCTATAAAAATGAAAAAAGCAAATTTAAAGATAAAATAAAACTGAAAGCTTAAATTCAGAACTTCTTACCTATCACCATGTTTAAGCCTTCCTCCCATTTATGAAATGAAACAGCTAAAATGTAATAGAGAACCATTTTATTCTTTGGAGAATATCATTTAGGAATATAGCACCAACCACTAGGGACACTCCCTACTGGATTGGCAGAGAGCAGGAATGTCTCAAAGGAGGGGCGGTTTCTAAATCTGCAAGGTAGTGGATGTATTTTCCTCATCAAAGTCTCTCTTCTAAACACGTGTTTGATATTCACATACTGTATGTACAAAATGGGCGAGGCTTCAGCAACATCATCCTGCCTGCAGTTATGTGTTCTCACTCAGGAGAACTGTATACAGAAAGAATGGACTCATCTACATGACTCTCAGTGGTGGGATTCAATTTTTTTTACTATTTGCGGTATCTGCCATCCCGCATCTGATGGGCGGCTCATGAAAGGGAGCAAGGGAGAGAGAAACGACACGAGACAAGGTTTCCTCGGGATGAGCGCGCCCAGAATGTCTTGGTACTCGTTCTTTTATTATGCTTTTTCACAGGGGGGTGAAATTTTTCAGAGCCCAAGTCAAACAGGATATAAGATTTACAATAGTTCAGGTCAGTTAAGATACCAGGTTAAACAGGATGCGCATGATTTACAATCGTTCAGGTCAGTTAGGATACCAGGTTAACAGGATGTGCGTGATTTACAACAGTTCAAGTCAGTTAGGATATCATTCTGTATTGACAGTTGTTTATCTTCCCATCCCTTGTTCGTGCCTTGAAAAGATCACTGAAGAGACAGAAGTCTAATGTTTACACGTGAATGATAAAATGTTGCAATGCTTGAATGATACATAGTTGCAATGATACATAGTTGCAATCAAATGAATGATACATAGTTACAACATCTCCTCTGTTTTTATTATTTATGACGAGTCTTCTTCCTCATCCAAAAAGACAGGAACTATTTTTCTGAAATGTTCGCCATCCCCGTCATCTAGGCAGGAGTGCAGGAGTCAGCGTCAGGGTTGTCCAAGGAGCGGTAACTCAGCAATGATATTTTTTCATCCAGTGTTGAGGATATAACATGAGCTTGCAATAGCACATTAACATCAGCAAAGGATAATTGATTTTTCAAAAATTGCAATATTCTATTAAAACAACAAGGTCCTATAATACATATCAATATAATGATTATTAATGGTCCTGCCAATGCAGTTAAAAAGGTTGTAAGCCATGGTGAAATAGAAAACAACCCCCCCCCTGCTATCAGCATAAAGACAACATTCTTTTTTAATTAGAAAATGAACCCCCCCCCTGCTATCAGCATAAAGACAACATTCTTTTTTAAGCATAGCACTCAATCCCCCTTTGTTTTAAAAATAACAGATCTAAATCTTTACGATTTTGCAAGAGAGGGGGTGTTCCATGGATACCTGTAGGGATATAAAATCATCAGAGTTATACACACAAGCCATACTTGAATGCAAAAATGATTTGGATTTAACAATTTCATCCCCGTGGATACATGCCATGAAACCATTGTAACAAGTCCAAACAAAATTATTGCCAGAGATAAAATACATTCCTTTCAGGCGTGATGTTAAAGTTCCTCCTGCAGTGGTGTGGATTGCAGGATATCCCCTGGTTGTGTGGGTGCGTCTGCCAAATCGAATTGAAGTGGTGGGTAGAAGTTTTCTATGCAAGAGAAATTGGTTGTAGAACTTAAACAAACTTTTTGAAAGTCAGTTATAGTCCAGGCAATATTATCTCTTCTATGAGGCTTCTGCGGATCATCATGGACAGTTCTTTTGAAGCGTCGTTTGTTGACAGGATCAGAGTTCGGGTATATAAAAACATGACAAGCAGGAGAGAGGGCTATGGAGAAGTTAGTTGTAGAACATTTGCGAAATGAAGAGGGAATTCAATTAATAGAAAAAGGATAATAATTACAATAATGACAATAAAGATTAATTTGGTAATTCATCAAGGATGTTAATTGGGGTGGGGAAACCCATAATACAGTATAAGGACATTTAGGTCTCCCTATGTTTTAGATTGAATAGAGGAAAAGATTTTAAGGTTCCTTTCCATAGAAAGAGTAAAGAAGGAACAAAAGAGCGAGGGGTAGAGTGTTCTTTAAAATAAAACAGAAGTGACAGAGTGAAAACTATGGGTAGCGTTTTCATGACGTACCCACATGGAACAAGTAAAATAGCCTTCTGTTAATGAAATGGTTTTAACACGAATAGTTTTTTGACAGGAAGCATAGGTTTTGTTAAAGTAAGGTAGAAATTGCAAAGAAGATATAGGCAAGAATATCAGGAAAGATTTTTAAGATACAGATGTAGCAGAGGAATTCCCATGATAGGGTCTTACTGCCCGACCAGGGATCCAGAGAGTGGTTTTGTCTGGCAGTAAGATCGCAGCGTATCCTCATCCCCAAGTGAGAAGCTCAGCGGGACCCTGCCAGGCAGGATCTGGCAATCTGCGATAATATACCAGAGGTCTGTTAGGTGGGGGGGGAGGGGGAGGAAAAGTGATGAGAAGCAGCAGAAGTGGGAGGAATGCCAGTCAGATTGAGAAAGTTTAAAGTGTAAAGACAAAGGTTAAGAGAATTTTGCAATGCTGGGAGGTTCGGGGGTTTTTCCCGCAATGAATATCTATCAAGAGCACGTTTCAGAGATAAGTGAGCTCATTCCATAATAGCCTAATAGCCTGCCCCTGGCTGTTGTAGGGAATCCCAAACTTGTGGATTACATCCCATCTGTTACAGAAGTCCTGAAAAGCAGAACTTGTCTTAGCAGATCCATTGTCTGTTTTGATTTCTTTTGGACATCCCAGCGAGGCAAAGGTACGAATTGAATGATTGATGACATGTTTTACAGTTTCTCCCCTTTGAGGAGTAGCCAGAATAAATCCTGAATATGTATCTATTGAAACGTGCAAATATTTCCATGGGGCAAAAGGTGGATACTGAGTTACATCCATTTGCCAAATTTCACAAGCTTTTAATTCTCTAGGATTTTACTCCTATGGGAATGGAATGTCCTTGCTTACTACCTTTGGGGCATTGTTGAATAATGGCAGCAGCTTCTGCCTGAGTTAGGGAAAATTGAAAAGTTATCATAACTTTGCAGGGGAGATTCAAACACACTCCCTGCTTCTATTTTATAATGGACTTTTAAAGCCTCCATAATTTTTCTCCAAGTGACCAAAATGCCAATAGGTGCACAAGGAGGATTATGGAGATGTTCACCAATTTTTTGCCAATTGGAAAATTTTTAAGGACCCTTCCTCTGAATAATTAGGACAATGTTTCCACACATAAGCCAATAATGTAGCAATAGGTTTCTTTTTTATAGGAGAGCCCTTTAAATTAGCAGAGTATTTAGAAGAAGAAGCGACTAGCTCTCTCAATTCCTTCTGTTAAGAAAAGCCTCCACCCATACTTACGAAAGTTGAGACCGTCTTTCAGATCCAATGAATGTGCCAGGCCTGGCGATGTTCCCACCGAGCGAATAAGATATGGGCGCGCCGCTGCATATCCCCCTTAGGGAATCACGTCGGGGTCACCAGAATGCGGTATCTGCCATCCCGCATCTGATGGGCGGCTCATGAAAGGGAGCAAGGGAGAGAGAAACGACACGAGACAAGGTTTCCTCGGGATGAGCGCGCCCAGAATGTCTTGGTACTTGCTCTTTTATTATGCTTTTTCACAGGGGGGTGAAATTTTTCAGAGCCCAAGTCAAACAGGATATAAGATTTTCAATAGTTCAGGTCAGTTAAGATACCAGGTTAAACAGGATGCGCATGATTTACAATCGTTCAGGTCAGTTAGGATACCAGGTTAACAGGATGTGCGTGATTTACAACAGTTCAAGTCAGTTAGGATATCATTCTGTATTGACAGTTGTTTATCTTCCCATCCCTTGTTCGTGCCTTGAAAAGATCACTGAAGAGACAGAAGTCTAATGTTTACACGTGAATGATACAATGTTGCAATGCTTGAATGACACATAGTTGCAATGATACATAGTTGCAATCAAATGAATGATACATAGTTACAACAACTATTGGTTCTGTGGGTGTGGCTCGGTGGGAGTGGCAGTAGAAGGATACTGTAAAATCTCCAGTCAGAGGTGGTATTTGCCAGTTCTCCGAAGTACTCAAAATTTCCGCTACCGGTTCTCCAGAACAGATCAGAACCTAATGAATACTACCTCTGGACTTCTACTTCTCATCTAAACTATCATATTCATCATCCTTAACTAGAAAAATAGATATTGGGGAAGGGCTGAGAGGCCTGCAGAGGTCTCCTAATACCCCAATTTCTTCTAACATAGTATGTTAGCAATATGTGCAGGGAGAAAACAGGATAACCGTTATCAATACTTTATATAAGACTGAGTAGTGGAAAAAACCGCCTTTATAGCTGCTTTCTATCATAATCTGAAGAATTGAATTGCAACTCTACTAGTCTCCTAGAAGAAAATTACTAAAATGGCAAAATCCTAATCCTAATCCAAAGAAACAGCTAACTGATTATGAGTGCCTAACATGATTAGAGATTTTAGTATCTCAGTCATCTTTCCAACTGTATAGTAAGCCGCTTTGGAAAAAAAAGTGAAGTAGCATTCACTTAAATATGTACAGTACACACATTGTGTTAGAATAGCCATGGGGCTGTGGCTGACACTACAGCATCCTCTCTTTTCCTTTAACACCTTGTTTTGAAATTATAATGTCTCTTGAATATCTTTTTTTCTTCCAAACAGAGAAAGTATGGATAGCTTTACATGGCAGTTCAATGCTAATACATTAATATATTCATATTTGAGTCAATGAAGCCACCTCTGAGTAAGCATTCTGATGTCAACAGCCTACATGATTGAGGCTTACTCATTCTCCCATAGTAAGATTAATATATAATGCACCCTAAAAAAATGAGACTCCAAATGGCTGGCAATGCAGATCTTCAAAATATGAATCACTTTTGCTACTATCATTCATTTTTGCTTTTTTGTTCTCAATTTGCACATTCGCCTCTTTGCTGCATTTCCAGAATTTTCCATTATAAAAAATAAACACACTGTAAGTACTTCACTCTAATACCCAGAGAAAACTCTTTATCAAGCTCAGTATGGATTTGAAAAGCCAAGCACATTTTGCTAAACTTCAAAATTTTTGCATAGCTTAATACAAGCATTTGTGTTTCAAAGTATATGTTTATTTGAACTTAGCAATGCACCTGATGACTTGAACTGTGCTACTATCTAAAGGAAAATCCATAATAGTTTTTCTTTAAAAATATCTAGAAATTTAGTATGGAGAGAAAATAAGAGATAGTTTAGGTTGTTCCTAATATGACCAGGGATAGATATTTTGCTACCTGAAACAAAATAAGCTGTCCCTTTTCTCTTCCCATCACAAAACATCATCATACATTGTATGAAAAACAAACCAAAGTATTATAGTATATAATGCAAAAACTCTCAAAGGTATATATTAACATTCTTCGGCAGTAAAAGCAAAAAAGAATACATTGATATGCAATGTTTTGTCTTCCATGGTTTCAAAATTCTGTTGTTTGAGGCAGTTAGTTCATTCTTCTTCGTATTAAATCTGAACTAAATTGTAATGGAATAGGATCATTTACACATGGTACGAAAGTTCTTAAATGGTCTTCTTAATCATGACAGAGATGTTAGATTTGGCTATTTCCAAATATAAAATATACCATTAAAACATCAGATCCTTAAAACAGTAAAATCCTATATTTTGTCTAAAATTCTTTTTATTACTCATCATTAAAGGTTACATGCTAGTTTTAAGTTATTCAAATATGAGAAATTACAACTTTCAGGTTTTATCGCCCCTGACTTATTCAATCATATCTGACTCTGTCTAAAATATTGACTTCCAAAACAGTAAGAAGGTTAAAAATTAAAACATGACAACCCAAAACTAGCAATATATAATATAATCGATAACATGCCTGCCTCCCGTATACTGGGAGAGGCTAGGACACACTCAGTTTATTTGTTGCAGAATGCTGAGAAATTAACTTTGGACCTACAAAGCTGTTCAGAAGCCCTAAAATCAGATTCCACATGGCATTCCCTTTACTCTATTTTATTCCAATCATATATTTATTCCAAATAACAGTTACATACTAACTTTATTTTCCATTTTAATCTATTCAATAATTTTTAAAAACTAATAATAATTTATCCATTTCAAATCTTATACTCCCTTTTTGCTTTTTCCATCACACTATTAAATATTAATTAATATTCTTTTAGTATATTCTAATTTCCATATCTATTTCAAATTAAATTTGCATCTAGTTTATCAATAATTCTTTATGTAACATCAATTCTAATATTTTTGTATCTGTATTCTTAAAAACCACAATACATTTCCATGCAGAATCTCTTTTCCTAATCACCTACTCCCCATTGTCGCTAATTCTCTGAGCTATATAATTTCTTCTCATTTTAGTTTGCTTTCTCTTTTCTATCATTTTTTGGTCCTTTCCCTTCATTTTCCTTCTTTTCCCTATTATTTCCCTTAGATTAGTGCTCCAGGCGTTTGCTTTGTCACCCTCCCTTTTCTGATCCTTCCTCTGCAATACCCTCTTCTGTTGTTTCCTCTTCCTTTGCTTAATCTTCCAAATACACTGCTCAAAAAAATAAAGGGAACACTTAAATAACAAAATGTAACTCCAAGTCAATCACACTTCTGTGAAATCAAACTGTCCACTTAGGTAGCAACACTGATTGACAATCAATTTCACATGCTCTTGAGCAAATGGAATAAACAACAGGTGGAAAGCATAGGCAGTTAGCAAGACATCCCCAATAAAGGAATGGTTCTGCAAGTGGTGATCACAGACTACTTCTCAGTTCCTATGCTTTCTGGCTGATGGTTTGGTCACTTTTGAATGCTGGCAGTGCTTTCACTCTAGTGGTAGCATGAGACGGAGTCTACAACCCACACAAGTGGCTCAGGTAGTGCAGCTCATCCAGGATGGCATATCAATGAGAACTGTGGCAAGAAGGTTTGCTGTGTCTGTCAGCTTATTGTCCAGAGCATGGAGGTGTTACCAGGAGACATCAGGATGTGAAGAGGGCCGTAGGAGGGCAACAACCCACCTTTGTGCAAGGAGGGATAGGAGGATCACTGCCAGAGCCCTGCAAAATGACCTCCAGTGGGCCACAAATGTGCATGTGGCTGCTCAAATGGTCAGAAACAGACTCCATGAGGGTGGTATGAGGGCTAAATGTCCACAGGTGGGTGTTGTTGTTGCAGCCCAACACCGTGCAGGACATTTGGCATTTGCCAGAGAACACCAAGATTGGCAAATTTGCCACTGGTGCCCTGTGCTCTTCACAGATGAAAGCAAGTTCACACTGAGCACATGTGACAGATGTGACAGGGTCAGGAGATGCCATGGAGAATGTTATGTTGCCTGCAACATCCTCCAGCATGACCGGTTTGGCAGGGTCAGTAATGGTGTGGGGTGGCATTTCTTTAGGGGGCCGCACAGCCCTCCATGTGCTCACCAGATGTAGCCTGACTGCCATTAGGTATTGAGTTGAGATCCTCAGACCCCTTGTGAGACCATATGATGGTGCGGTTGGCACTGGATTCTTCCTAATGCATAACAATGCTAGACCTCATGTGGCTGGAGTGTGTCAGCAGTTCCTGCAAGATGAAGGCATTGATGCTATGGACTGGCCCGCCTGTTCCCCAGACCTGAATCCAATTGAGCACATCTGGGACATCATGTCTCGCTCCATCCACCAATGCCACGTTGCACCACAGACTGTTTAGGAGTTGGGGGATGCTTTAATCCAGGTGTGGGAGGAGATCCCTCAGGAGACTATCTGCCACCTCATCAGGAGCATGCCCAGGCATAGGGAGATCATACAGGCATGTGGAGGCCACACACACACTACTGAGCCTCATTTTGACTTGTTTTAAGGACATTACATCAAAGTTGAATCAGCCTGTAGTGTTTTTTTCCACTTTAATTTTGAGTGTAACTCCAAATCCAGACCCACACGGGTTGCTAAATTTGATTTCCATTGATAATTTTTGTGTGATTTTGTTGCCAGCACATTCAACTATGTAATAAACAAAGTATTTAATAAGAATATTTCATTCATTCAGATCTAGGATGTCTTATTTTTGTGTTCCCTTTATTTTTTGAGCAGTGTAGTTCCCCCTTTCTATATTACCTCAAAGCTTAGTATTTTAATTTTAACTCCTTTTTAATCCTGTTTTAACATTCGTTGCACCACTTGTTCTTTAACACTGATTTCTTCTTTGTTTAATTCCTCCCCCTCTAGCTCTCTTTGTTCTTCTTTGATTTGCATCTCCATTTCCAATTTTTGTAGCATTGTACTCCATAGTTCTGAGCTTTCTTTCATCATTTCCTTCACGCTTTGCAGTTCCAACCTTATTTCCATAAATATTCCAGTCATCTTGTAGCTTTTTTCTTTCTTGATATTTATATCCAATCCAAATGTCCAGTAGTTTATTTCAATCAGCATCTTTTTTATGTTTTATTAGAGCAATCAATATCTATAAGTCTTTCTATCTCAATTCTGTTCAATTTGCTTCTTTTCAAACTCCTTTTCAGAGCCAACAATCAATTCTGGGGTAAAATCTTCATATATCTCTTTACTATGATATTTTAACATTCCATTTTTCAGGGGTTTTGTTTCAAGAAAACTCCTCTTATTTCATTTCACATTCCAGTCTTAAATAGACCAAGCCCTTTTCAAAAAGTAAGTAAGATTTTCCTTTACCATTAGGTGGCACTCTAAATTCAATTCGACGTTCCACCTTTTATGTTTTGCTTTTTGCTTTTTTAACTTTTTATTAATTCTGCTAATTCCAAATTATTAGTCAAATCCAGCATTTAAAATGCCTATTTTAGTGCCAAAATCCAAATAGTTATCCAATTCAATTTAAAAGTTTGTTGTATTAAATGTTTTCCTCAAGATTCTTCCCACATCCAGTTAAATTCTTTTCAAATCCAAAATCAATTTTCTTAATTATCCAATTTTCCTCTTACTCTTTAGTTGCCACTTCTACAATCTTTAATACCAATTCTTCTCTTCAATCACTTTTAATGTCCAAATATTTTGCCTGGTCCACACACTCTCCAGAGCTTCACCACTCCAGCACAACCTTATTTCCTGGTCAGCCTTCTGTCTTCAGGGTGACTATTTTAGACCACCTCTGCAGCCCATCTTCAGAGGGAGTATACCTAGCCAGGGAGGGGAAATGTGGCTCGACCCAACAGGTGGTCTCCCCCTTTTTTACCACCTCTCTAAGGTGGCTCTGGGCCCCGTTTGGAGCCCTCCAATGGGTAGAGCACGGATTGAAGCCACACACAATCATGGACTCTGATTTGTCTTTGACGGAAGTGCCACTGGAAAGCTCTTCCAGATATTAGTTTAATTAGATGCATTTTTAATTCATTGGGGGTGGGTAATAAACTATTTCTATTATAAGGTTATAGTTAAAAAGTGATGTAAATTTCCCTGAAATAATAAATAAGATGATAGACTATTTTAAGCAAACACTGAATTGTTCTTTTAGAGCTATTTGCTAGATTTTAGAGAAGATTATTTTATTTTAGAGGTGCTGGGTAATTTGGTTTACTACATTTCTTTCGTAGCTAAAATTTATTTTTGCATTAATCTACTCTTATTTAGCATCCCTTCATTTTGACCGTATCTCTATTCACACTTAAGTATCCCATTCCTGTCGCACTGAACCTATATGTTTCCCATGAAAAACACAACTCTTACTTCCATATAAGTTACTGGAAGCATGAATTGAGGCAGGCATCTGCAGAATATTACAATTACATTATTTATTTAATTTTTTAAATAAAGTTTTATTGAGTTTTAACAAAACAAATAAAACATCTTATTTGAGTACAGCATTGTTCGGGGTTATCACATTTCCATACAGACACAATTTCACATGCATATTAATCTTATGTATTCAACTTCATATTTTATTACTCTTTTTCCAGCTTCTCACTATTTCTCCCTTTACTTCTCTTAATTTTCTTTTATGGTTATCTCATTTTCTTCTTATTCAATTGTATTTCTTTTACCTAAATTTCTATATCTTTTTATTCATTGTACTTATACCTTCATCTGTCTTGTTTACAATTTCATATGTTCTCTTCCAACATTCTTAAGAAGCAAAATTCCCCCTATGATTGCCAATCAAAGTGCAACACCTTTAAATCTTATTGTTATTATCATATGAAATCTCATTAAACATTGAATTTGTACATTCTAAAATTATAACATTCAAATTTCTAATATCTATTTTATATCATGTAGATCTCCTCATTCAGACTGCTTGGTACTTCCCCTTGAAAATGTAAAAAGAAAAATTCTAAAAACATAGCAAAAACAATATATATATATAAACATTAGTAAACAAAATAGTTATTCAAAATCATTCTAGTACTGGTATAAACCTTGTAAATCTTTCACATTTCTTTTCAATATCTTTCAATTTTTGAGAACAATTGAAATGTTTCCCTCCCTTCTTCATTATTACTTAACTGTTAATAAGCATACCATTGGATAGTCATACAGTTTTATCTTATAAATTATTTACTATTAATTAGCAAAATAATCATTCAAATTCATTCTAATAACTGGTAGAAATTTCCTTATAAATCTTTCACATTTCTGTTCAATATTTTATCAATCTTTTGAAACAATTGCAATGTTTTCCCCTCTTCTTTATTATTGCATTAATTATAAATAAACATACCATTACATAACAATACAGTTTTATCTCATAGATTATTTACTTATTTCATTTCTAACTCATTACAGTATTCTACTATCACAACACTATCTTTTGTACCTTTGCAGAATCCTTACTTTTATCTTAATTTAACCATTGTCTCTGTGTTTTCTAGCTGAGCAAATACCTTTAATCCTAATATGTTTCCTCTTTTTCTTTATTTCCTATTTTTGTCCCTCATAAGTTCTTTCCCCTTCTATCTTTCCCCCTTTTTTCTCATCCCTTTTTTATACCCTTCTCTCTCTAATTTTCCCTTCTGTAGTTTTCTTTTCTGCTTCTCCTTGCTGTTATACCTCTTTTTCAGACTATTTTTCGTTTTGGCTGTTCCCTTTGATCTCAAACTTTTCACTCCTTTCCCCCTTTTCCCCCTTATTACCACACTTTGCATTATTTGATCATTGAAAATGGCTTCTTCTTTGCCCCACCCTTCTTGCTCTTGAAGCTTTTCCCTTTGCTTTTCATAGTTAAGGATCTCCATTTCAAAAAATTCAAATACGAAGCCAAAGGATCTTCCTCCCCTTTCTGCATCTTCTTTCTGTTTTTTAAGACTCATCTTCAGTTCCTCCAGGAGTGATGGCATTTTAAACACCTGTGAACAACCACCCAATTGACTTTAAGTAAAAACAAGAAAGAAAGAAAAAACCAATGCCAAAACCTTTTTTTTTAAATCATCAAATGATCCCAAACTGTTCCTTCTTGTTTCTTTCCTTCACTTTTCCTTTCTGTGGGTTACTGTATCTTTTAATAAGATTTCAGTTACAATGTATCCTTGGGAGTTTTTTCAAAGTTTCACTGTTAATCCTCTTTATTTTTCCAAGTGGCACTCCATTTTTCCATTATTCCAAGTCCCACCCTTTTGCCTCCACTCCACTTTTCTCCTTTTTATGGCTTTAAAATGACCAAGAAAAAAATCTTTATTCTCCTTTTGACACTTAGATTTCAGCTTAAGGTTGCCTATTAGTGTCAAAATATATTAATATAAATTTCTTTCCATACCATATGTAATTGTCAATATAAAGGTAAAAAAGGGGGAGGTTTTAACCTCCTTTTCTCTCTCCTTCACCGCTTAAAGATCTTCTTTCAGAAGTATCCCTCTAGGTACTTTTAGATTCAGGGTACCTTACTTAGATGTTCTCTGTTGTTTAGCCCAATCTGTCCTGCTTTCCTCTTTGTTTTCCTCCTGCACAATTTTATCCAGTCAGGTTCTTCTTTGAGGTGGCCATTTCTGACCACCGCTGCAACCACCTTCGGGGAAGGCAGTTTAGACCAACCAAGGAGGAGATTTGCGGCTCCCCTCCATTCGGCTAGCAATCTCCCCCCTCTTCCACACCTCTATGGGGTGACTTCAGCCCCAAATCCAAAGGATTGGGGCGCTCCAACGGTGAGCACACTTCAAAACCACGCACAATCATGGATTTCAGTCTTTCGCTGAAGCGACCCAAACCAGAAGTTCCAGAATATTGAAATTACATTATTAAATATTACCTAAGTTCTATCATTCTCTATGGCATGGTCATTAAAATAAGCAAAAGGAATATCCTGAAAAGTGTGGAACATAGAACGTAACCCACCATCTCTCACCTCTGCATGTTATATACATCTATTCATGTTATATACATCTATTCTCCCTCTCTACCAGCAATTTCACTGATTGGTTGATACTAGCTATATAGAAGACAATGAAATCCATCATGTATGTTAGTTTGCATTAGATCTCCTTCATAGGTCCAAAATGCATCCAGAAAATTGCAAGAGTATTATTAGTATCTAGTTTAATTCAAAAGTATAGAGTAATAATTATACACACTTGAGAAACTAACTTCCGATTTGAAAAATTAAAACTTTCTGTTGCTACTTCTTATCTTGAATAATGTTGTAATAGCAGGAATAGGATTCCATGCATGTTTGTTAAGGAAAAGATTGCTCCTAGATTTAAGTATAATTGAGCAGATTTATTAGGAAGGGAGCTAAAATAATAACAAAGAAGTTCTAGAAAGTAATCTACTTTCATACAAAAGACTTACATGAATGCATATTAGAATAGGAAAATAACTAAGTAACAAAGGTTTATTTCTTTGATGAGGAAGGACAGGTTGCACCTGCTAATTGTTGAATTTGAAATAATGCTGTTAGAAAATGATTTTTTTTCAAATCTTCATTCTGTAGAAAGTATGCATAACATGGTATATATGTTGGATTAATTAGTATTTTTTTTCCAGAAGTGATAATATCAGCCTCCTTAGGGAATGCCAGTAACATTTTATGGAAATATTATATCTTTTCATACTGTTAATTTATACCATAAATCTTAATGTTACTGCAATTATAGAAAACCAAGGGCTTATTTCTGTTTCCCGTCCCCCAAGGGAGAAGGCTACTATTTTTAATAAGAGACAGTATAACAGCAAGGACAGTAAGATTCTTCAGCTTTTCTTTGTACTAGAAAAAACTTTATATGAAATCTTAACGTTAGATGCATACCCTCATAAGAATTGTTGGTGGAAACTATATTTAACACTGTGTCACTTTAAAGCTAAAGAACAGCTATATATTGGTCAAATGGTCCTAAAAGTTACATAGCATAGTGCAGGCTCTAGGATCAAGACTCATATAACACTACTAATTGAAACACTGAGGCTCTTTTGAACTGATCAGATCCATATAAATTGTCAACTGCATTAGTCTCTCTACAACATTCTATTTGATATTTCCTGCCATTTTTCCTGAACAGAAAAGGTAGAGGAGAAAACTTAAAAAATATATCACAACATGGACTAAGATCTATTTCAGTCTGAGCATTTGGAGAAGCTAGGAACCTCATACTCCTCATCATGCTACAAATATAGGAAATATAATAGCAGCAACAGATGGGAATTCAAGATTGAAACACCTGGCTGACTCTAATTTTCCCTTCAAGTGAACTGATAATGAGAGAGGTTCACATACTTTTGCCACATACAAATCAGTGGCTGTGGATCATTTTCTTCAATAAATAAGTGAACGAGTACAGTTTATGGCTCATTTGTTTAAATGGATTCTCTTTATCTAATTTTAGGATTTGTGTGGACAATAAATCACATTTTTAAGTCATATTTTTGTGGAACTATTGAAAATTCAAAAAGGTCCACAATTTTTTTTTTTTTAACAAACTTTATTCAGTTTTCACATTAAAAACAAAAATCTCTTTTTGGTGGACAACATATTTCCGGGTCATCATCTTTACATATAAATATGACAGAAATTATACAATGATGTATGCATACTTAATTCTATTATTACCTTTTCCATTCCAAATTTTCAATAGGGAGAGAAACAAACACATTAATTCTAGCCTCTTTCCTTAATTTCAATCAATTTTGTTTCATTTCAATTATTTCAAATTAATCCTTTAGTATTTGTTTTTAAACATAAACAATATGTATTTACCTAATAAATACTAATAAGGTTTAATTCTAAATTCTTTCATTAATCCCAATCTAAACATTTAATTTCATTTCAATTATAGGTCCACTATTTTTTAAAGCATCATTGTATGTGCAGTCTTTAAAATATCAGCTTTCTGATAAGATAATAAACCAGGCTGTCGGGAGCCTTCTGAACAAGTTATTTTACAAAATCTTCTAAATGAATGTTGGCTAGGAATTGGCATTGAATCAAAGTATTATTGAGATATGTGTACTGTTACAATTCCAATCAAAGAGGTTCCTGTTGCCCTTCTTATACTTCTATTGACACTTTATTGAAAGCACCCTGAAGAGTGCTGCTGCTGAGCTTCCCAGTTTCCATAGCAACTGGACAGAGAGCATTTGGAAGAAGATTTCAGAAATCAATGTCTTCTTTTTGGAGGAAATAGAGTGGTGGAGAGAGGTGATGATGGGGGGAAAAGTGGGGTTGCTGCTTATTTGAGGGAGCACATTTTCAAATGCCAGTATCCTATTACTTTTTATAACATAAAACCATTTAAAGGTATCCATGTTAGATTTTTCTGTTTCTGCAACATAAATTAAAGAAGATTACAGTGGGTTTGGGGAGAAAGGAAGGAAGATAGATATCCAGAACACAGCAAAAAATAAAATAAAATAATTCCAGCTCTGGGCAGTCTGGCCATATCTAAACTGTTTAGATATGCAATAGGGGCTTGTATTCACAAATTCAGGATAGAATAAAATGGTCGTCCCCATCTTCAAAAAGGGAGACCCCAGCCTAGTTGAAAATTACAGACCAATCTCTTTATGCTGCATCACCTGTAAAGTCATGGAATCAATTATTAACCAATCCATCATCCTCCACTCAGAAACAACCTACTCTCTAATAAACAGTTTGGTTTTAGGAAAAAACTATTATGTAATCTGCAACTCTTACACTGCAAAAACATATGGACCAAACAACTTGATCAGGACAAAGCAGTAGACGCAATCTACATAGACTTCTGTAAAGGCTTTAATTCAGTGGTAAATGACAAACTACTCCTAAAACTAAAATCTTACAGTATCTCTGGACATCTGCATTACTGGATAGAAGCATTCCTGTCAAACAGAGAATAAATGGTCAAAATTGGGAGCGTCCTATCAAATTCTGTACCTGTCAACTGTGGTGTCCCCCAAGGCAGTGTTCTAGGACCAACTCTTTTCATATTCTACATAAATGACCTCTGTGATCATATTAAGAGCAACTGCGTTCTCTTCGCTGATGATGTAAAGCTATTCAACACCACAGACAATACTGCTACCCTTCAAAAAGACCTTGATTATGTATCAGAATGGTCAAACAAATGGCAACTTCAAATCTCAACAAATAAATGCTCTGTCCTACATATTGGCAAAAAAATTCAGAAAATAAAATACAGTCTGAATAGTCAAGACCTTGATGATCCAAACTCTGTCAAGGACCTTGGAGTACTCATCTCAAATGACCTAAGTGCTAGAGCCCACTGTAACTACGTAGCCAAAAAGGCATTAAGAGTTATTAACTTAATCTTACATAGCTTTTTCTCTGGTAATATTACACTAATAACTAGACCATACAAAACATTTGCTAGACTAATACTCGAATACAGCTCATTAGTCTGGATAATACATGTCTGATATTAACGCAGTTGAGAAAGTCCAGAAATATTTCACAAGAAGAATTCTCCACTCCTCTACTCGTTGCATAATACCTTATGCCACCAGACTCAAAATTCTAGACCTAGAAAAGCTAGAACTACACCGCCTTCGGTCTGGTCTAAGTATAGTATATAAAATCATACATTGCAATGTCCTACCTGTCAATGAATACTTCAGCTTCAACCATAACAATAGATACAAGCTCAAGGTTAATTACACCAAACTTGATTGCAGGAAATACAACTTTTGCAACAGAGTGGTAAATGTCTGTAATACTCTACCTGACTTTGTGGTTTTTTCCCCAAACCCCCAAAAACTTTAACCTTAGACTGTCTACTATTGACCTCACCCCTTTCCTAAGAGGTCTATAAGGGGGCGTGCATAAGCGCACCAACGTGCCTGCCATCCCTGTCCTATTGTTTCTTTTATATATATTTTTTATTTTTCTTATATGTATCCATGTATTCATAACTATGTTTTTATTTATACCTATTATCTTGTAAGCAATTGACAAATAAAAATCAATCAATCAATCAATAGAATAACAAGATCCCACTATGATACTCACCAAAATTTAGGACTATCATTTGGGCTACAAAAGTCTGTCTGACCATTTAAATTTCATAACATGAGCTGGAGAGTCAATTGCCAAGTAAAATGACACACAATATGAAAATATTTACAGATCCCTCGCATCCTAGACATAAACTGTTTCAACTCCTACCCTCAAAATGACACTATAGAGCACATCAGAACAACTGAGACACAAGAACATTTTTTCCCAAACGCCATCACTCTGCTAAACAAATAATTCCCTCAACACTGTCAAACTATTTACTAAGTCTGCATTACTATTATTATTAATCCTCCCATCCTTCCTTTTACCATCTGCTCCAACTTATGACTGTAACTTTGTTGCTTTCCTAGTATGATTTGATTGCTTATTGTACCCTATGGCTATTTTTAAGTGTTATACCTTATGATTCTTGATGAATGTATCTTTTCTTTAATCTACACTGAGAGCGTATGCACCAAGACAAATTCCTTGTGTGTCCAATCATACTTGGCCAATAAAGAATTCTATTCTATTCTATTCTAAAATGACACAGTCCCTCAACGAGGGAGATGAGCACTTAAAAGTTTGATAGATCAATTCTGGGCAGCAAACAATATAACTTGAAAACAAGAACCCAAAAGCATCTAACATCTGAATTGTTAAAGAATCCTGGGTCTGACTCAATTTTCTGGAGCAAAGGGGTTATGATTTCAATGTTTCCTTATTGCTTCTGATATAGTATAGCCTTAAAGTGATGCTACCAATAGCATCCACAATAAATCTTAATTTATATACCACTGAAGCTTTCATTATCATAAGAATGGTAACTGGGCAAAATGGTGCATCATAAGGCAACCATTTTTGAACCAAAGTACTACAAATGATCTAACTTACAGAATGTAAGGGTTGAAGGGATGGAGGGAGGAAGAAGTGGAGAAAGCGGTCTCACTCACTTGTGCAATCTTCTTGCATTCTTCTTGACTCATACTAATATGAGTCAATACTGATATGAGTCACACTTGACTCATCTTTATGCACTCTACCTACATGGCACTACTTACATACTCCCATGACCTCCACCTCTTTCCTGACCCACACCACTGCCAACTTGCATGGTCTATCTGACTTACACAAATCTCTCATGCTCCTCCAGGCACCCTTGGCAATATATGCCAAAGCCATATGACCTCCCTGACTTGCATGGCATCTCTGGCACATAATCTTCCCAAACCACTTGGCACCTCTTATGCAACCCTAGGTACCTCATGACACACACCCTTGTGCACCTCATGAGTCCCTCCCCAATCATGTAATAGCCATTTGCTGCCTGCTGGCGTTTGACTGGCAAATTCCTGCTGGCTTCCTTACAGACAACTTTCCACAAGTAAAGTAAATGGGGAAGCCAGAGGAATTCAAGGGAGGGAGAGAGAGAGATTTCAGATATTCTTTGCCAGTTTCCCACAAGGAAACACAATGGGAAAATCAGCAGGAAGTGAGAAATTGCTCCCTCTCCAACTGCTTTTTTTGCCCACCTGTGGACATTTATTTATTTGTTTAAGTAAAGAAATATCTCTGAAATGAGAACCCAGTAGGTCAAGAGTTGTTTAGTAATATCTAAATCTGAGTGCAGCAAAATTATGTCATCATATATATGGCAGGGATATGTACTGAATTAACAATATCACAGAAATATATGGGTTGTATGTGTGTCGGGGTGTGCGTGTGTGTGTTTATGGATTATTTTCAAGACTGACTTGGTGTTTTTTTTTTTTTTGCTCTATTTTGTTTTGTTTTAATGGCAGAATATTTGAAGAGAGATAAAGAATGCATTCATAGTCTTGAACTTATAAACTTAAATCCCAAAAGTAAAGGAAATTCCACTATGCATTATTTCATTTCCATTATCAGTAAATATATTAACATAATATATTTGTTGCTTTTTCTCTTAAGAATATCCATATCTGGGCATTATAATACTGTCTATGAATATCAAGCAAGGATGATAATAAGCAATTAAGTTTTATCAAAGATAGATCATAAGATAAAAACTGCATGCCTGATTGCAGTTGTTTGTTAGAACTTTTATTAAAGTTAATAGATAGATAGATAGATAGATAGATAGATAGATATACATATATATATACACATATACATACACACACACACACACACACACATATATATATATATATATATATGGATCTTTGGTTATTCGGGTTTTCTTCCGAGTAAGATTGGAAGTATCCAGGCAACGTTTCGATGAAGTCTCATTCATCATCTTCAGGCTTGGTCTTCAGCTCTGTGCTTCTCAGAGTAATGTGAGCTTGCAGCTGCTTCTTCCTTTTAACTGCTAGTGAGTGTGTGACTTGATTGGGTGGGGGCTTGGCTATGTTCTGATTGGTTGGGGGGCTGGCTGTATTCTGATTGGCTGGAGGCGTGTTCTATTTAGCTGGGGGCTTGGTTGTGCTCAGGTTAGTCTTAGTTGCTGGGGGATTTGAGCTGGTGAGCTGTGATCTTGCTGTTTGGCTTCGAGTTCGTGGTCATGCTGCATCTTCATGGTGGGGGTCAGTTCGCTTCATGTATGGCTCAGAGGGGTTTGAAGTGGGTAGTGATGCAGCTGCAGTGCGGCTTCTGGTCCGTGGTCATGTCTCATCTTCTTTTTGGGTGTGAGTCTGCTTTCTACGTGGAAGTGTGGTGGTGGCATCTTGTGTGGCTCTCAGGGGGTCTGGTGTCATTCTTCATGTTAAGTACTCATCTGTTCATGAGGGCGGGTTTCAAAATGGCTGGTAGGCGGGAGGTATCATCTCATTTATTCATGCTGTGTGGGCGTTTTTCTATCTCTATGGCTTCTCTGATTATTCTGCTGCTGAAGTGTTTGGTTTTGGCGATAGTTCTGGTATTTTTAAAGTTAATCTCATGTCCTGTGGTTTTGAGGTGTTGGACCAAGGAAGTGGTCGGTTCTTCCTTTTTGATTGAGTTCTTATGTTCTTCAATGCGTGCACTTATTCTTCTGTTAGTCTGTCCAATGTATGTGTTGAGGCAGGCAGTGCAAAGGATTTCGTATACTCCTTGATTTTCTAACTCGATTTTGTCCTTAGGGTTTCTTAGGATGGTGGATATCTTTCTATTTGTGCAGAATGCTGTCTTAATGTTGTGTTTTTGGAGAATCTTGCTGATTTTGTCTGTAGTGCCTTTTATATATGGGAGGAGGGCTTTGCCATTCTCTTGTTCTCTGTCTTGGATTGGGGTTGGGGTTTCTTTTTGGATTAGTGGTTGAACACTAATATATGTAGGTCTAGGTGTGTTCGGGTCTTTTCCCATGTAAGATTAAGAGTATCTTGGCAACATTTCAGCGAGATCCCACTCGCCATCCTCAGGCTGGTGCTTCATGCCAGTGCAAGCAGTGTGTGATTGGAGCTGCTGTCTCTCTATAAATACTGGTGGTGGGGGCTGGTGTGCTGGGCTGGTTGGCTGCACTGTTGCCTCTTGATTGGTTGATGGAGTTGATGTTGGTATAAAGAACTGTGTGATGGCCTTGTGAGTTTTGTTGTGGAGATATCCTGGATCTTGTGCTGTAATCTCCTGGGTCATTTGTTTTGTAGTGATCTTTTTTCCATTAGTCTCTTGTGTTTTAACGGCTTGAGTAATGGGTTGTGTTTTGGGCTTGTGAGTTCTTTTGTTGTGGTATCCTGGGTCCTGAATTGCAATCTCCTGGGTCATTTGTGTTTTGATCTCTTTTCCATTAGCCTCCTGTGTAGTAACAACTTGGGTAATGGGTTGTGTGATGACCTTGTGAGATGTATTGCTGTGGTATCTTTGGTCTTGTACTGTGATATCCTGGGTCATTTGCTGTGTTGCAACTTCTTGAGTTCTTGTGGTGTAATTTCCTGAGTTTTCTGATGTGATGTCCTGAGCGGGTGGCTGTGATGAAGCATTCTGGGTTTTAGTCTGGCTTCAAGTTTGGGGTCTGGGTCTGTGTTCTTGGCGTGTGTCAGCTTGTTTGGTTTTGGGGTCAGGGGGTGCGACAGCTGGTGAAGCAGCTGTGGTCTGTTTTCTGGATGGTGGTTGTCCTTTGTTTATAGGATGGGCTTGGGCCTGGGTCTGATGAGGGGGATTGGCAGTGGTGTCCCATGTTGTTTTGGGTCTGGTTTTTGTGGCTGGGACTCATTTGTTGGTGAAGGCTAGCTTCCAGATGTCTGGTAGGCGGGAGGTATTGTCCTGTCTATTCATGTTATGGGGGTGTTTCTCTATCTTGATAGTTTCCCTGATTATTCTCTTGCTGGAGTGTTCAGTGTTGGATATTAATTTGGTTCCTTCAAAATTAATTTCATGTCCTGTGGCTTTAAGGTGCTGGAAGAGGGAGGAAGTATTTTCTTCTCTTCTGATGCATTTTTGTGTTCTGTGATGCGTGCATTTATTCTCCTGTTAGTTTGTCCAATGTATGTGGTCGGGCAATTATTGTATGGCATTTCATAAACTCCTTGGTTTTCTAGCTGGATCTTGTCTTTGGGGTTTCTTAGGATGTTGGCTATTTTTTGACCAGTGCCAAAGGCTGTCCTGATATTGTGTTTGTGGAGAATTTTGCTGATTTTGTCTGTGGTGCCTTTGATGTAAGGGAGGAGTGTGATACCATTGTCTTGCTCTGTGTCGTGGTTTTTGGAGGATATCTCTTTTTGGATTAGATTGGTAATAGTGTTTCTTTGGAATCCGTTGGAAATTAATTAGTGAGGGTGTGTAATTCTGTTCTCAGGTGGTCTTTCTCAGCTAGGCATTTGGTTCTGGAGATGAGGATCTTGGCTATGGAGTTGATCTGTGCAGGGTGGTGATGGGATTGTGCATTTAGGTAGCAGTTGGTGTTTTGTTTTGTTTTTTCTGGTAGATGGCGTGTCCTAGGGAGCCATTGGTTTTTTTGTAAATTAGGATGTCCAGGAAGGGAAGTTGGTTGTTGGTTTCTGTTTCCATGGTGAATTGTATTTTGGGGTGTAGGTTGTTAAGATGTATGAGGAAGTTGTCCAGTTTTTCTTTCCTGTGTGGCCAAATTTCGAAAGTGTCATCTACATATCTGAGCCAGAGTTTGTGTTTGTGTTTGGATTTGTCTAGAGAATTGGTCTCAAAGTGTTCCACGTATAGGTTAGCGATGACGGGTGAGAGGGGTGATCCCATGGGTGCTACTTCTATTTGTTTGTATCTTTGTCCATTGTGGATGAAGTATGTGTTAGTTAGGCAGTGGTTAGTCAGATCTAGGATGTGTTTGGGGGGGTTGATTACAATGCAGGACCCAGGATACCACAACCAAAGAACTTGCAAGCCCATCACATGGGTAATGGGTTCATTACCCAAGCTATTAAAACAGGAGAGGCTAATGGAAAAAAGATCACCACAAAACAAATGACCCGGGAGATTACAGCAGAAGATCCAGGATATGTCCACAACAAAACTCACAAGGCCATCACACAGCCCATTATATCAACATCAACTCCATCAACCAATCAAGAGGCAGCAGTGCAGCCAACCAGCCCAGCACACCAGCCCCCCCACCAGTATTTATAGAGAGACGGCAGCTCCGATCACACACTGCTTGCACTGGCACGAAGCCAAAAGCACCAGCCTGAGGATGGTGAGTGGGACCTCACCGAAACATCACCAAGATACTCTTAATCTTACATGGGAAAAGACCCAAATACACCTAGACCTACATACCTGTACCCATGAAAATCTATGAAAATTATATATATATAATGAAAATATATTCTCATTTGAAATGAAGGCTTACTGCAAGGCTGCTGGAGCTGCTTCCTTTAGCTAAAATAAATTTACTAGGATTAACCTTGTATTGGAGAAGGTTATATTACAGTATCCCAGGACATCATTCATTGATGACAACTGGTCATGCTCTCTAGGAGCACTTCCCAAAGAATGGGTTTGGTTTTTGTTTTTGTATTTTTGGTCTTCCAACTCATCTAAATCAAGTTCAGAATTATTCCCAAAATTGTGTGTTATTATTTAGGCTATTTTCAGATCTGTCACAGCAAAAAGACACACAAATATTAAGTTTATTGTCAGCTGACTGAATGCCATGAGACAACCTTCACTTGCCTTTTCTTGGCAGTAGCTGAGCAGACAACTAAGGAAGTCAACATTTGCTTTCTAAATATCTCCTTCTGACCTCTCAAGACTTTTCTTAAATATGTATGCCTTATCTTCTTTGATTGTGGTTTGGCATTGACTATGGCAAACTACTATTGCCCTCAAAACTCCTAAAACTGACAGTTCTGCACTTAGGTCCAATCTCCAACTATATGACCATATTGTTATGACATAGTCCATGAAGTGAGAAATGGGATGAGCCAAGCATTTGTTCCAAGTAGAACATAGACTGATCATTCAAGAACAAGACAAATATAATGCTCTTTTTGAGGTTACCTTTGATGCTTTGAAATGGCATTTTCTTGTCTTTCAAACAAATGAAATCCCATGTTTCTAGGGAACCAATTTGAAAGGAAAACTAATGTGAAAAGAAAAGTACTAGATAGGGCTAAAAGTCTACATTTTAGATCTTTTTGATCAGCTGAAGCAAACTTATTGTTCCTTGGTGTAAAACTCAATTCAGCAAGGCTGAGGATCCAGGCAGTCCAAGAAATCAATTAACCAAAAGTGGTGCAACTCCTTTAAGGAGCAACTAACTACCTGCTTGGAATTGTAATTGAAGTTGAACACAGTAGAGGATCTGGCAGTCTCTGACCATTTGAAGGCT
Source organism: Hydrophis major (assembly GCA_033807585.1). Classification (NCBI taxonomy): domain Eukaryota; kingdom Metazoa; phylum Chordata; class Lepidosauria; order Squamata; family Elapidae; genus Hydrophis; species Hydrophis major. The sequence goes on along the minus strand of CM066328.1, from coordinate 390,965,214 downwards.
GATCAACTGCCTTAAATCCTATGTGAGACAGACATTTTGCTTCAGGTGATTGAAAGAAGTTTCTTTTTGAGCTAAACAAAAGACTCATAAGTGAAGAGGAAAGAAAACCTTTCCACATTTTTTGACTTGAAACGCTATTGGTAGAAAAAAGAGATTGAGTAATATTTTTCTCCTCAAAGTAGATGCCTACTTTGAGCCAAAAGTATAGCTAGTTTTTGTAGTTCTTTCTGTGGAAACTGGTTGACAAACAACTGTGTTTAGAACTCAAGAATAAAAATGTGCAATGCAAGCTCACCTCTTTTATATGTCCATGGACATCACATACATATTCAGAAGCAATGAGGCTTGTATCACAGTGTTCTATGATCCTGCCAAATTTGGCCCACCCTCTGTGAAAAAATGAGTGGAAGAATTGAGCAAGATGACTGATTTGCATTAATTATTTTTCCACTTGAACAAAAGAGTTGCTTAAAGCTTCAAGGTGATGGAATTTTTTATCAGAAAGCCTTTAGTCCCAGTGACCGACCCAGATTACATCTTTTGTCAGATTGTTATTAATAAAGAAGGGTCAATGAATCTACTGTTCTGACTAATGAAAGGAATGGCACAGAAAGAGTTAATGACTCTGGTAATGTTTCCTTATGAGGACATCCCTTTGTTACATTTTACCAAGACACAGCAATCAGCATTGCCAATAGAAAGATTTTAATTTGGAAAGGTCAAACTTGTATCATTTTAATAGAGTTTTTATTCCCTGTGGCTACTAGAATTATTGTACACAAGGAGCCAAGAAATCTTTTTTTCAAGTTGGATCTTTTATCAACTAGTCATGCCTCCCATGTTGCTTCTAGAGCAGCTAGTAACACTGTTCCTAATTATCTGCAGTCAGTCAATTCTGTTGGCTTTACAGCTTGTATTCTAGGGTATATATTGTCTCTAATGCCAAAAGGGGATAAGACAAATTCTTGACAATCCATAGACATAAAAGGAAGCAGACAATAATAATGATGTTTGAGTTATACAAATATTGAGCCAAGCTGAAGGTACAGTTTGGCTGGCAGAACAAAGCAGTATGTCCTGCAACTTCAGTCAAATGTTCATTCAAAAAATATTGATCAAAGAAACAGTAGCTAAGTTTTATTTATTTATTTATTTAAAATATTTGCTACTTAATTCATTTTGAAGCAATTTTATGAAGTTGATCACCAGCTTAGAAGATATCAAGTTAGGAAATGTATCCAAAGGCATGGCAAAGCACCTGCAGAAAGATATAGTCTTGGAAAACAATTGAAATGGAAAATTCTTCATTAACTGACAATGCATATTAGTTTTGTTTTTCTGCACAACTTCAGAGAGGTTTAAATATCTTTTAAATTCAATAAATGAAGCCAACTTCAGGAGAGCTATGCATGAAAAACACTTTACTTTTAATTATTATTTGTTTGGAACATTCATAAAATCATTTAAAATTAAACAAATTTGTAGAAATTTTTCAGCAAATACCAACAAATATTTGACCATAAAATTAGCAGTAGTCTGTACTTTTAGTCATAAATACAAACAAATAAACAAAAGAAAATGGGAACTGTTAGATCTGGAGCGTGGGCGCAAGGAACGGAGATGAGGCATCGAATAGTGACTCCAACTCTTTATTAGTGACTTCAGAACAGAGCGAAAATACTGGAGCAGCAGCAGCTCCTTTTATAGAGCTGGCTGCTGTCACAATAACCAATGATTTGAGTTTGCCACGCTGGTAGCGTCCAATCAGCGGCAACCTGCTGTCAGCCAATCAGATCAGCCAGAAACGGCCAATCACAATCTGCTGTTCGCGGGCCAATCAGAAGTACAGGATTACGAGCCTGCTGTGGAAGCAAAACTATTAGGATTTTAAACTGTGTTTGCTTAGTTCGTAACACCCCTCCCCCTTAGGTTCCGTCTGAGGAGTGGGGTGAATGTATTCTCGCAGGTAGGCAGGTTGTTTCACCTGTCTACCTGATCTGCGTTGCTCCACCAGTCCTTGCCCTGACTCTGGTCTTGGTGGGCTGCTTGCTGAGCTTGTTGGCAAAGATGTTCCGCCCTCTCCGTTGGGTGACTCGGGGTTGTCATCTCTGCTTCCGTTAAGGCTGTCCTCCGGATCCCTTGGATTTGCTGCTGTCGCAGTGCTGCTCTGTGGTGAGGCGATCATCTGGCCCGGCTCTCCTTCGGAAGGTGAATATCCAGGGTTGGTTGTGCTGATTGATGGTTTTCAAGTACTGGGTCATATGCTAGTTTTTCTCCGGCCCCCTCGATTTCCCTTCCCCCCAGGTTTGAGGTTCGGGGTTTGTGACAGGGGTAGGGTTGCGGTGTGGTCTTTGAAGGATACTTGGACGTGGCTGGAACCGGCAACTGGAATTCTGTTTCCTTGGTAGTCTTTTAATATGATTTTTTGAGTGCTGAGGTCCTGGCGATGAATGTCAGGGATCAGCTGTTTTTAAGGTTTTCCAGGAGACCATTGATAGGGACAACCCAGAGTCAACTTCCATAACACATGATTGATTCTCAATGGTGACCTTCACTCAGATTTTCCTTGCATCAAGGGATGAAGCGTGGCCAATGGTGATGGTTTGATGGGCCTCTTCTCGTCTGGTTGAATTGGTGGGTGCTCGATTTCTGTAGTAGTGGTTCCATTGGTTGTTTAGGCGGTCCCGATTTACTGATGGAGTGCCTGTTGTATGCCGGAAATTGTTTTCTCTTCAGTTTGGGCTTGACCCTCACTTGCTTCTGCAGACCTTTGCAATGTGGCCCCTCTTTCCACAGGAACAGCAGAGTGCATCTAGGAATTTGCAGTCTGATCGCAGGTGATTTCCCCCGCATACAATACATTGACACGAAGACTTACGATTCCACTGGTCTCGCTGGTCGTGTTCTGACCTGAGTCTGTTGACCTCTTCTTCCTTGCTTTCTGATGAGGATTCGAGGTCTTCATGGTGGGTGGTCATTGTGTGCCTCTCAGAGAAAGGCGTGGTGTCACTGGCGAGTTGGCAGTGCAGTGCGTTTGCTCAGCGCATTCGAGCAGCTGACTTCCTGGTTGCTTCTGCTGCAGTAGCATTGGCGATGACATCTGCGAGGCCGATGTCTCCCTTCGCCATAATCCTGCTCTGGGTCGTGGGGTCTTTTAGGCCCAGAACAATTCGATCTTTCATGACTTCCTCAAGGTTTGCAAAGCCACAGAGTCCCCCTAGGTTTCTAAGGTCAGCGATGAAGTCTCCAACACTTTCACCTTCCTGTTGGTCCCTCTGGTAAAACTCGTGTCTCCTGTTGAGTGTTGGCACTGCTGGTGCATAATGAGCCCGTAGGATTGGGGCGAGGTTGTCCCAGTCCATTGTCTTGACTTCTGCTGGTTTCGCAAGTGCCTTTGCCATTTCAAAAATGGCGGGCCCGCAATGGGTCAGAAATACAGCTCGTTTCTTGCCAGGCGTAGCATCTTTCAAATTGTTGGTCTCCAGGAACATCTGGAACCTGTCCATATACGAGTCCCAGTCTTCGTTAGCCGGGTCAAATGGAGCGGGTGGTATAGCGCTGCTGGTCATTCTGCCGCTTTTTGGTGTGCTCTCAGCCACGTGCTCTGTTAGTGTTCGGTGAATATTCAGTCAGCTCTATCGTCTCTGCATCCCACCTTCGTCACCAGTGTTAGATCTGGAGTGTGTGTGCAAGGAACAGAGACGAGGCATCGAATAGTGACTCCAACTCTTTATTAGTGACTTCAGAACAGAGTGAAAATACTGGGGCAGCAGCAGCTCCTTTTATAGAGCTGGCTGCTGTCACAATAACCAATGATTTGAGTTTGCCGTGCTGGTAGCATCCAATCAGCGGCGACCTGCTGTCAGCCAATCAGATCAGCCAGAAACGGCCAATCACAATCCGCTGTTCATGGGCCAATCAGAAGTGCAGGATTACGAGCCTGCTGTGGAAGCAAAACTATTAGGATTTTAAACTAACGCATTTGCTTAGTTTGTAACAGGAACTGTTGTGCAGCTGTAAACTGGAAAGCTTTAAATTTGCAAACTAATTTTGCTCTTGAACAAGTCAGTGAACTATGTATGAGAAAGTTTACTGTAAGTAATTTGATTTAGACAATGCATATGATAAAGTGAACAAGATTAAATTATGGATTTCTTTGCATGAAAATTGAGTTCTAGGTTGTTTGTTGAATGCCATGATATGTGGTAGAAATAAGGCATGCATGAGAATAACATTATTAGAATAGGTTCAAGGAGCAGGGAATAAGACAATGATTTGCAGTAACTTTTTTATTGGTTGTTCAATGTATTTATGGGAAAAACATATAAAGTGTGCTTGTAGTGATAATAGAGATATGTTGGAAGGAACTTGGAGGTCTTTTAGACCAACCACATGCTCAGGCAGGAAACCATGTACCATTTTAGATGAATGGTTGTCCAATCTCTTCCAGAGTTGAAGCATTCATAACTTCTGGAGGCAAATTGTTTCACTGATTAATTGTTCTAACTATTAGGAAATGTCTCCTTAGTTCTAGGTTGCTTCTCTCCTTGATTAGTTTCCATCCATTGCTTCTTGTTCTACCCTCAGGTGCTTTATGGCCAACCCCTTAGGTATCAGAACACTGCTTATGGAGTGGTAATCTTAATCATAATATTGATTCTATCCCTCTGTTAATGCAGCCTAGGATTGTGCTGGCTTTTTAACAGCTACTGCACACTTCTGGCTCACATTTAAGTGATTGTCCACTAGGACTCCAAGATCCCACTCATAATTACTACTATTGAGCTATACTATACTACCATCTATACATCTGTGCATTTGGTTTTTCTTGCCTAAATGTGAAACCTTTTTTCACTATTAAATTTCATTTTGTTAGACAGGGACCAATGTTTACATCTGTATCTTAATCCTATCTGGTAAAGTGTTGGCTGTTCCCGCAAGCTTGTTTTTTTCTGTAAATTTGATGGGTTCCCCATCTATCACCTCATCTAAATCACTGATGAAGATATTAAAGAGAACTGGGCCTGACGGAACCTTGGGGTAGCCCACTGCATTCACTTCTCCATGTAGATTTAGTTCTATTGAGGACTACACATTGAATGCTGTTGGTCAGACAGTTACAACCCATCTGGTGGTGATGATGTCTAACCCATATTTTTCTAATTTATCAAGTAGTAGGTTGTGGTCTACTTTATCAAATCCCTTACTGAAGTCCAAATAGATTATATCCACAGCATTTCTCTGGTCCACTAATTTTAAAAACTATGGGATATTTTGCCATAGTTGCCTTTACTTAGAAGCATTTTTTCTAATCTAGTCACTGAAACACAGCTGGAGTTCCATTATGCCCCAAAAACATTTTTGTAAACTGAAACAATATTTGGAGTGTTAGCAAAGGTTGTTTTTCTTTTAGAGAGGTTCAAACACTGTTTTCTTTCTTGAAGAGATTTGCTAGTACTTGCCCTTAAGCTGATGCAGATAAGTGAAGAGGTGAGACATTTCTTGTAACTTGATGGCAAAAAGTAAAATAGAAAATAAAGCTCAGATAAAGGCTGAATTCAGTTGTTTAACTGAATAATTCACAATGGTCAATTTTTCACAATATGATAATGCATAAATCATGGTTTACAAATGGTTGAGTTTGAATAACATATGAAGCCAAAATGGAAGAAAATGCAGTCTGACTTAATGAAGTAGACCACATCCTAGAAATTGATTCAGTTAATAAAATAGTAATTGTTATTTTAAACTTTAATCAGTTTATCAAGCTAAGTAATCTTTTCTTTCAAATATAATTGGAGGAGAAAATATTAGAAAAGCAAGTGCAGCAGTTGCTAAAAAAATACCTGATTTTGTAATTTTTTGGGGGGGCAGGGGTTATCATGTTATTTGTCAATGCAAACTGTTTTTGTTACTGCAGTCATTGTAGTAGGCATTTCCTTAATGTTGCAAGTCCAAGCCTCTTGGGCTATATGTCTAAACAACTGATGAGTAATTACTATGGAGCTCTGAGGCCGAGAGCAAAGAAAAGGGGAAGCTATTAGAAGCATTTTATTTGAGATATGAGCAAGAGCAGATTGCTATTATTTTTTTGCTATAGGGAATGACTAAAGTACACCACATTTCTCTTAGAAAATAAAAGAAGCAGAATACCATGCACCTTCCATGGGGTTTGCATTTTTATTACCTCTGTAATACTCTTTAAATCCTTGAAATCAAAGCTACTAACACTGACTGCTCTTTTTATGGACAAAGCAAAAGTTTACACACAGAGAGGTATACAAAGATACAAATATTTACATATATACATGCATGCCTAACAGAGAGAATGGAATAGAGAAAGATAAGAAGAAGACCAATGCTATTAGTGAAAGAATCCCAACGACCCTTAAACAGCCCAATACTTACCTGGGCCATAAGTAATTGGTTTTCCAGATAACCATTCTAGACAATTAACATTGAAGAGGTTGGCATTAGCTCCAAATAAATTCAATTTTATCTGGGATTAAACTAAATAATTCTGAGTAACCAACTACTCAAGTCATTCAAATTATTTAAAAAATAAAGACTCCCTTAAGTTGAGTTTAACTTCTAGTGATTTTATGGTCAAGTTACTAGGCCACAACCTAAAAATGGTTTGCATCACCTTTTTCTTAGATGCATATGTGAAGAACTTTCAGAACCTATAGGAGGATTAGTTGAAACATTTCCTATCAATCTCAGCTCTACAAGAAAATACAAATCAAGTGATTGAGAGAGATGTACACAGTCCGTTACATTAACTGTGATGACTTTTTCACCTCCACTCTTGTGTTATGGGAAATTGCTTCTGTATCTTGTCATTATCTGAGATTATTCTTAGAAATCCTTTCATACTAATGACAAACATGCTGGGGTTTGAAATGCAGGGAAAACACCTTCATTGTTCCAGCCACCAATCTATAAAAAAGTTTCCGGAGAGTAGTACATGTCTTATCTATATCATCAGCTCATAAGAATCAACATTAAAAAAAAAATCCTAGGACTTTCAAGAAATATATTTCTGTGCTTTTTTTCAAATACTTATATTTCTTTAAAAATTATCTATTATGTTCAATTTATTGCATGTAAAATGTTTGAAAATGATTCTTTTATTGGGCTGTTTTCCATCTGGATTTCTGAAGCTTCCAGATATAATTATCTTATATATATGTTCTTACAATGCATGGATACCTATGGGTGACAAATGATAAAACATATCACAATTCAAACTCTGCAATTTTTGTACATGTATTGTGACATCACCTGCAAATATGTTAATGACAGAGTTTTCGTTGTGATTCCAAAGCCTATTTTGTCATTTAAAAAATTAAATACATGGTATATTGAGCTATTTTTTATACTGTAGAACTTCCAAATATACATTTAGTAATAATACAAAATAATAAAATGTTCAGCAACTCTTTTAAACTAATAAATATCTGCCCTAACCATATCCTAAGTGCATTAGGAAAAAATATATCAATTATTGCTTCCATGTTCACACTTAATAAAGCTATACCGAACTGTTGGAAAATCTTTAATTTAAAAATATTTCTTTTTTTTATCAGCATCTTTAGACCAAAATTGTCTTTTTAGTTATGACAACCTTAGGGTGGCAATACTTATGACATGATAGGATGAAAGCCTTTGATTTCTATTCCTCCTTTCAATTACCACAAGTCTCTGAGCACAAGATCCAATCTTTTGAACCCTCCCCAGTGTCCAACAATTTTATTATCATGGCAAAGTTATGACACCTCTTCTCTTAAAGGAAGAAGAACACATAAGAAACAAGTGTGAAATTTATATTTTTTCCATCTTAGAGGCAGAATAAGTTTGTGGGGTTCCCCGAGAATCAGCCATTGAAGCCATTACATATATTTGCAAATAAATCCAATTGAACATATCTGTACTGCCTGACTCCCACTTCTAGTTTCTTTGGATATTTTATTTTTTATTGTTGGGGTAAAAGAGAGAAAAGGAGTATTAAAATTGGTTTTTTCAAGAATGTGTTCTATTCAAAGGACACATTCTTCAAAGGAATGTTATATTCAAAGTTCATCTGCAATCTTGTGCTAGCAACATAAATGAGATTTAAAAATTAGAAAAATTATTTCCATTTTATCAAATATAGAGTGAGGAATCAGTGTCTCCAAAGGCTTGTGATCTATGAATACTTATATGGAGTGGGTTGCTCACTCAAAAAAAAAAATGTCTCTATTGTTGGCTTGGTGGGCATGGCAGGGGAAGGATACTGTAAAATCTCCATCAGAGGTGGTATTTGCCGGTTCTCCGAACTACTCAAAATTTCCACTACTGGTTCTCCAGAATTGCTAAATTTGCAGAGGATACAACAGTAGTGGGACTTATCTCCAGGAGGGATGATCTGTCTACCGAGATGAAGTGGACCGGTTGCTTTCGTGATGTGGAGACAATAACTTGGTCCTCAACACCAATAAAACCAAGGAGCTTATAGTGGATTATAGAAGGAACATATCAGACATCCAGCCCTTGCTTATCAGTGGAGACCAAGTGAAGCAAGTGGCCAGTTTTAAGTTTCTGGGTGTTACCCTAAAAGAGGATCTGACCTGGAGTGCCCACATTGCAGCACTGGTCAAAAGGGCCCAGCAGAGATTATACTACCTGAGACTTCTCAGAAAACAACAACTGCATGGAAAACTGCTGGTGACCTTCTACCGCTGCACCATAGAGAGCATTTTAACATATTGCACTTCTGTATGATTTGCCAATTGCACAGTGGCAGATAGGAAAGCACTCCAGAGGGTTAATGTCATTGCCCAGAAGATCATTGGTTGCTTTCTTCCCTCTTTGGAAGAGCTTTATAGCTCTTGCTGCTTAATAAAGTTCAAAGCATTCCATCTCATCCTGACAACCCTTTTTTTGAACTATTACCACCTGGAAGACAGTACAGAATAATAAAAACAAGGACAAATAGGCTAAAAACAGCTTCTCTCCCAGGGCAGTAGCTCTTTTGAATTCTGCTGCATAATGCAGTGTTGGTGTGGTGTTGGGGGTTTCCGGTTCAATGTGTGAAGGGTGAAGGATATGTATTTGTGTTTATTTTCATGGTCATGGTTATGATGTGCACTGAAGATGGTGTTTGATTTTGTTGTACGAGGTGCAATGACAATAAAGTAAAGTAAAGTAAAGTAAAGTAAAGTAAAGTAAAGTAAAGTAAAGTAAAGTAAAGTAAAGTAAAGTAAAGTAAAGTAAAGTAAAGTAAAGTAAAGTAAAGTAAAGTAAAGTAAAGTAAAGTAAAGTAAAGTATCTTCAAAGAAAAACAAGACAGTCCACTTGCCTTTTGAAAAAAGCACCTTTGGGACAACCATGATCTGGATGACTGAGAATCTTGGTAGACATTTCCCTTGGGACACTGCTGTAGGGCAATGAATGCCAAAGCAATTAGACCTAGGATCAGTTTTTTCCTTCAGGTCATCATTCTGCTGAACACCTAATCCTTACCATATAGTATTATGTCTAAGTATATTTACCCATGTATGGCTGTAGTATTATTATCTTTCTCATCTTTTCTACTATCCCTGTTATTTGTATCATTATTACAATTATTATTATTATGTTACTTTGTATGTATACTGAGAGCTTCTTCACCGGAAACAATTCTAATCACTCCTGGCCAAATAAATATTCTAATTCTAAATTGTAAGTTCATTTGCAAATTTGAATTTTTGCAAGTTTATGAACTGTGTTGTGCTTCATAAATCAATGCTTATGATTTTATATGTGAATGAAGCCACCTTCTAGTCATGTTACTCAATAATTCCAATTCAGCCATAATATCTGAACAGAACTGGAAGGGCAATTTAGGCCAGTGGTCGCCAACCAGTGGGCTGCAAGAAAATTTTGGTGGTCTGCAGAGAAATGTTACCTCCAGAGCACCCTCCAAAACAATTAATCCAGGCTGTGCAGGAACACAAGGCTGCACAACCCACATAGCCCACGGGAACCCTCCCCACTCACTCACTCCTTACCTGGCAAACTTGCCTGCTAAGTTGCTATTTTTCCTTTTTTTCCCCTGACCATCAGCTGTTCTGCTGTGCCAGCAGATTTAAATTAGCTAGAAAGCAGGAAATTGTTGGATTTCTTTCTTTCTAGCTAACCTTTAGACCTTCGGCTCTGCCTCCCTTAGGACTGAAGGTTCTATTATTCAGTTGCAGACTCAGATAGCTGATGGCAGAAACACAGATCTCTAAGTGATTCTGTGATTCTGTGAGCGACTCCATCTGTCTGCCTGCTTTGCCTGATTTTGGGTAAAAGTTGTTCCTTTTTAAATAAAATAATCAATATTTACAATACATGGTATGTTGTGAGTTAATTTTGTGAGTTTGCTTGCTAGCAAATTTTATGAGTTTGCTTGCAAGCAAATTTTATGTGACAGACTCAGGTAGCCGATCACAGAAAGATAAATCTCTGAATCTGTGATTCTGTGAGAAACTCAATCTGCCTACCTGTTTTGCCTGATTTTGGGTAAAAGTTGCTCTTTTTTTATAAAATATTCAATATTTACATAAATATTTATAATATTTACATACAAGCCATGCCCAGCAATCACATGACTACCAAGCCACACCCACAAATTGGACCACAACCAAGTTGTTAAGAAATTTGAATCCCACCCCTGCCTCTGTTTTGTGTGTGTGTGTGTGTGTGTGTGTGTGTGTGTGTATGAGAGAGGGGGAGAGAGAGAGAGAAGTTAGATCAGATCTCTCTCTCCCACCAATGTCAGCAAGCCACCATCAGTCAAAATTCATATTAATGGTCCCTGGGATTTAAAATTATGCGTTTGGTGGTCCCTGAGGTCCAAAAGGTTGGTGACCCCTGATTTAGGCCACTAAAATCGACTCCTACTCAGTGTAAAACACCAGATTAAACCATTCCCAACTGATGGTTGTTAAACTTCTACTGGAATGCATCCAGTGATATGAAGGCCAGCACTTCTCTGAATAATTGATGCCATTCTCAAAGCACTCATTGTGATGAACTAGCTAGGAAGAACTACTGATACATAATCATAGTTGTTTTGAGGAATAAAATGCAATAAGGGGAACTTTCAAATAGTGTTTTAGTGTTTGTATTTACAAATTTTCAAATATAGCTTGATAAAAAATAGAGGTTAATTGATAATTTGAATGGGTTAATACTCTGGAAAATTAAACTCAAGGAAAATGTTGAGAACGAATAAAACTTATCTACTTTGAAACTGGTAATTGATTGCATAAATTTGCTTTGTATTTCATCTGCAAAAAGAATCCACTTCAGACAGTATATTTTTCTTTTGAAGTCTGGGGTTAACATTTCAAAGCAACACAGACTTTTAGTTATTTGTCTGTATATTCCTTGTTCCTTCCTTATGGGTGCAGGTTTTGTTCAACATTCCTTATATTTTGTTTTATCATGCTTTTTAAAAAGATTCTTCCACTTCTCTCACTGCTTTAATCAAAAGTATATTAAACAAAGTGCCATAGTTTAAAGTTTCATATGTGTACCAATGTGTAGTGTAGAGTGTGTAATGCATAGGCTAGGGAACTGCAGTATTGTGGAGAGAGAAGGCAACAAGGGCGTGAGGCCAGGCCACGTCCCAAGAAAGGGTCAACAGGGCAGGAGGCTTTGGCACTTCCTGGAGGATCAGGGACGGCTGCGGGCGTCCTCAGCCTTTGAGGCGTTTCACAAGGGGGTTGAAGGGCAGTTCAGCCATTTCTTCGACAGAACTGGAAGGAAGGTCCTCGGAGCTCCTGTAGTTGAACGCCCGTGTCAACTCATAAAAGTTTTGTATACACGTTTTATAGTTGCTAACAGAAAGAAGGGGGGGGGAGTTTCAAAGAGCAGGCAGCAGTGTGGAATTGAAAGTACATTCCATTCATATTTTCTTCAGAGACTGATTAGATGACTGAAGCTTCTGCCCGCAAAAATCTAATTGGAGAGCATGATTGATGACTCTGGGCTGTGGACGTTTCATTGGATGATACACCCAGAGGGGTTGGGGGGAAAGCAGGATCAAGGGTGACAGTTGATCTCAGATCTCAGGCCTGTTAAGTGATTATGGACAAATCATTGTCCCATTAAGGCATGATATGTTTCATTCTATGGTTTCAAATAAATCATAGCAGGATGAGTATTTATGCAAGAATGACCCATAAAACATAATTCAAAACCTACATGATCTATAATGCTGTAACCTATCAAAACAAATACAATAACTGCATTGTGGCCCAGATGAATTCATTTTCAATATAGTTTGCCTGTCAAGGGGTTAAAATTTAAAGGGCAATGTAATTCAGCAATTTGTAGAAATAATGGCTTTCAAAATAAATACTTTAAAAATAATAGCAGGGACTAATATATAGTATAAATCATTTCTGGATTATCTTATAATGCCACCCCTACTTTTTCCTTAAAAGAAGAAGACAGGATTTACATAGACTCAGGAGCTATGTAATAGTTAAGATGAGGAAAGAAGGGGAATGATTATGATTAAAATCAACATACCAATCTTAACAGCTTTATTTGCTACCATTATGTTACATTGGGTTTAATTAATCACCTTTGGTGACTGAACAAGAAAGGGGAGTGTTTCTTATTGATGATAGGCTTTTGTTTTTAATGTCTAAATTTTGCTTCAATAGGCTGTCCTCTGGCAATTTGCTTTCTCTTGGTCAACATGGACAGTTTAGTTACTGCATCTTATAGAAGCATTTAGTCTGATCTGGTGAATGATGTGGAACCTAACCAGCCTAATTCTGACAATAGGTAGCTCGAGGGAGTCTCAAATGCTGGGAAGGAGTTCTTTGCATCCATTCTGCTTGAGCTCTGTGAAAGTTGATCAGCAGGAATATTCGTGGCGGAAACTAGCATAATCAAACATGAGCCAAACTGAAAAAGTCTTAGTTTTACAGGTTTATGTACTAGGAATCCAAACTTGGTGGTTTTATCCAAATGTTGGAGAGAGAATGGTCTTAACGGACTGCAGTGACTAGGTATCCATGCATTGTTCGATATGGCAGTTGCGGACTAAATTAATAAAAAAATAAATATATCGAGAATATTTGATTTATTTAGGATTGCAGAACTTCTCCTGAGTATCATTTTTTCTAGGTCTCAAGAATTTTAGTTATTGACCATTAGCCACATTGGTCCAGGATAATGAGGTCTAGGATAATGGGGTCCATACCAATCTGGACAGATGTTAAATGTTAACATTATTTTTAAAGTTTTCCCTAATGAAGCCACTACCTGGTAATACTGCAGGAATGTGAACCAAGTACCCATCCTTTTATTACAGGATAAATAAGCTGCAAGCGTTATTCGAGGAGATATGCCCAAATTCATTAACCACTTGGTAACATCTGATTTCTAATCACCTTCAACTAGTCAACTAATTAATGGAAGTGACTGAATTAATGAACATACAGTATTGGTCTGATCTACCTGATAAGGCTAAAAGTTTCTCATCTGCCACTGAAAAACATATAATTCCAAGCTGACTTCAGGTGTCAGAAGACTTTGACAAAGTGCCTTTTTGGAGGTCACTTCATATTGCAAAGGAGACAGAACTTTGTCCATTGTAAAATATTAACATGGAATTATGTGTGTCTGCAGTGATAACAAGGGACAAATGACAAGTTGGTGATGATGTCATCATGCAAATGCCTTGATTTCGATACTTGTGTGAGAAGTCATTATGCAGGTCATGTTATATAGTCATGTTATTTCTATGATGTCAGCATGTACATATATTTATTTTGGTATTAGCAAAGTTTGTTACAGATATTAGGGCAGGAAGGGACTACAGGACCAGGCTATGTTTCACAAAGTCCATATAAGTTTCTTGCAATTTCCTAATTAACTAGGAGGCCAAAGGCAACTCGGGTGAATATTTTCCATAGTAGATCTAGAGAAAGCAATGGAAAATAAACTAATGAATGAGCAATGATTCTGATCTACAGTACATTAACACATGTGGAATAAGAAATGAATCTATATAATGTATTTTGACCCACCATCTTTTCCTAGCAACCAACCCTATTTATTGAATTGGCTCCTCAGTCAAGGAGGGAAATGGGATAATATTTTGTATATGTGTGAGAGAGTTGGGCTCTCCTTACCCTTTGGAGCTTTGTACTAAGACACTCTACAGCTGGGTCATCTCCTCAAAAAGGAGGAACACAATAAGAAAATTTCCCCCTATGGTTTTGTTGTGATTTGAGAATGTATAACACTTAATTTTTTGTTTTATCTTTTTATTCTTTTGAAAGAGAAAGGATTATGCTTTTTATTTTCTTTCACTCCTGTTTTTCCTGCGTTCTCATTTTTAACTGGCTGCTTAAAAAGAAAATCCATTTATTTAGATCATCTGGAGAACATAAACAGGCAGGCCTTTAATGATACTTAAACAGATGTATGAATTCTATCACAGTTTGTTATATGCTGACAGAGAAATAAAATCAGCACTAAAGGAAAAAATAATTATTTAAAACCAATGAGTTTGTTATAATTTTATTCAAACTTACACTGAAACAAATAAAAAACCAATGAATTTAAAGGTACAATAAAGTAATTGCTTATTCCTCAGAAAATTTTCCATTTCATTGATAAGACTGAACTGACAGAATCTCTCTATGAAAGCTAACTAATCTTATCCTAGTTACATTAACTTGGTTGTTTGCCTTGTTCAAAGTTTGACATAATAGTAGAAGCTCCCAAGTTTAGATCACCAGGTTATGTTGATAATGATATTTCAGAATAAGAATAACAGAATTGGAAGGGACCTTGGAAGTCTTCTAGTCCAACCCCACTGCTCAAGGAGGAAACCCTATACCAGGGGTGTCAAACTCGCATCATCATGGCGGCATCATGTGACATATCAGGACTTTTCTCACTTCGCTAAAACAGGCAGGGATGGGGACAGCACCAGAGGTGGTATTCAGAAGGTTCTGACCAGTTTTGGAGAACTGGTAGTGGAAATTTCGAGTAGTTTGGAGAACCAACAAATACCATCTCTGACTAGAGATTTTACAGTATCTTTCCCTGCCACACCCACCAAGCCATGCCCACAGAACCGGTAATAATTTTTTTTGAATGCCACCACTGGCCAGCACATGACACATCTAGCCCATGGGCCATGAGTTTGACATCCCTGCCCTATACCATTTCAGACAAATGGTTGTCCAATCTCTTTTCAGAAATTTCTAGCGTAGGAACAACCACAACTTCTGGAAGCAAGCTGTTCCATTGGTTAATTGTTCTAAGGCAGGAGTGTCCAACTTTGGCAACTTTAAGACTTGTGGACTTCAACTCCCAGAATTCCTCAGCCAAGAGTTGCCAAGGTTGGACACCCCTGTTCTAAGGAGAAAATTTCTGCTTAGTTCTAGGTTGGTTCTCTCCTTGATTAGTTTCCATCCATTGCCTCTTGTCCTGCCTTCAGATGCTTTGGAGAATAGGTTGACCTCCCTCTTCTTTGTGGCAGCCCTTAAAATATTGGAACATTGCTATCATGTCACCTCTAGTCCTTCTTTTCATTAAACTAGACATACCAAATTCCTGCATCCATTCTTTTTATATTTTAGTCTCCAGTCTCCTAATCATCTTTGTTGCTCTTTTCTGTAGTCTTTCTAGAGTCTCAACATCTTTTTTATATCATGGTGATGTAATATTCCAAGTGTGATCTTATCAAGGCATTATGAAATGGAACTAACACTTCATGATCTTGATTCTATACCACTTTTAATGCAGCACAGGACTGTCTGACTTTTTGGCAGCTGCAACATGTTGCTGGCTCATATTTAAATGATTGTCCATTAGGATTTCAAGATTCCTCTCACAGTTACTAGTATTGAGTCAGGTCCCACCTATATTATATCTGTACATTTAGATTTTTCTTGCCTAAATGTGGATCCTTAGTTTTCTCATTATTTCTTTGTGCATTTCTGCAACTTTTTAAAATCACAAAATGAAAACAACTCCAACTCCTTTGTATAAAAAGGACATCCATATGAATGTTAAAATTTTCTTTAGATGAGATTTGGTGACAGTACAAAAACATGAATAATTACCTTTATTTATGAAATATGCTCCCCATCTAACTATGAAAAGTTATTTTGAGCTTTTCATTATGTTGAAAAGGTTGATTTTATTTCTTGCAAGAAATTTAATTAACACTGATTAAAATAGGTTCTCTTGGTTTGTTAGGCAATTAAAGTAGGTCTGAGAAAGGAAATCATGGATCAGACTGTAAAGAGGTTTTCAACAGTGGAAAGGTCATTGAACATTTTGGTGGCACAAGTAAATAATTTTAGACCTTGGTGCCAGTGATGTACTTTGCATTCTCATACTAACAATAGGAGAATAATAACTATTTTAATGTAGAAAATAATTAAGTATTTTTTTAAAGAAAAATAAGTGACTGAAGATCCAACAACATCAGACCATAGGACCTGGCACAGTTCAGTTTTTAATTGATTTTGATTTGATTGAATTATTATTTGATTGATTATAGTTCATATGTCACATACCGATAGAGGGGAATATCTGTAGGTCACAGATGAAATGAAGGGTCCTTGGTGCTCTCAGAGTTTGGTTGTTTTCTTGCAGATGTTTCATTATCCAAACTAGGTAACATCATCAGTTCTGGTAGGGAGTTGGATTTGCTCTCATTTTCTATTGTAGGGGCTTGCCCTGAAAGTGGTGGTGGTGGGTCATGGTGGGTCTTTGATTGCCCTTCTTATTGTCATTTAAACTAACAAGATTCAGAGCAGCTTACAATGGACAACAACAATAACAATATAATACCATTATAAATAAAATTAAGCCAATCCTT
This sequence comes from Hydrophis major, assembly GCA_033807585.1. Classification (NCBI taxonomy): domain Eukaryota; kingdom Metazoa; phylum Chordata; class Lepidosauria; order Squamata; family Elapidae; genus Hydrophis; species Hydrophis major. Next base: position 390,948,341 of record CM066328.1, on the reverse strand, counting down.
CCTGACTTGTTATTCTGTGTCCTGCATTCTTGTACTATATACTGCTGTCATTACCCTCCCAAAAATATTTTCCAAAATTGGTTGGTGGGAAGCTGTCAAGGGACTGCTGCAGATGCACAAACTCATTACTACAGTTTTGTAACTAAAGTCAGGGAAAGCTTTCTTCCAGGCAACAAAAAGCAATAAAGTCTAATTCATTGAAAGGAATATATATGATTCAAGCTGCTTTATGACTGAAATAGAAATACCAAATATAATATCATTTGCCAGCTGTCTCACAATTGCTCATTTAACAACTGTCTAAATTCATGATGTGACTTGAAATGGCTATATTAAATACAGTGCTGGGAGATTACTAGAGTATCTGTTATTTCCTTTTAGTTCTGTAGAACCTGGTCCCATGGGGATGCCAATATGTTTACAGATTTCTACCTTGATATCAAAAAGGCTGGCTTGCTGGCTTGCTTTATTCAGTGTATATGGCTGCCCATTTCAACAAGTGACACTGCCCCATTTAATCTTTTCATATGAAACACACACAGACAGAGAGACAGACAGACAGACAAAGACAGAGAGACAGACAGAGACAGAGACAGACAGAGACAAACACACAGAGTGAGAGACACTTTCACAAAGAAGGAGGATATTGTGAAACAAAATACCAACCTGATCATCTTTATCTTCAGGAATGATTCTGAGTCTGAAAATCTCCATACTGAGCTTTTTTATAGAATGAAAACAAGGAACAGCAGCAACCTGCTTGCTTAGAAAAAAAGACTAGTGATCATCCCTTCCTGTAGAAGAGATGTTAATGTTACAGTACATTTCACTAGTGTTGGTAGTGTTCTGTCCTTCATTTACATACTCGAAATCCCCGCGCTTTGATTGGCTAAAGCGCGGGGATTTCTAATTGGCCAGGCGAGCCGCGCTGATTGGCCCGTTGAAAGTCTCCCGCGATTGGCTCGCTCCAAGAGCGGGAGACTTGAAACGCTGCCATTGGCCGCGGCCGCCGCGGCGAAAAGAATAAAAGCCGCGGGCTTTTTCCTTTTCGCCGGTTCGGTTCTCAACTTCCAAATAAAGAGCTTTAACGTAGTCACCGACTCCTGGCGTCTTTTTGCGGACACGACAGGTAGCATTTTATTAAACTTAGTCAGTACTGTATATATAACATGCTTTAAAAATTCCAGTTATACCATCAGCCCCAAAAGGAGACCACTGTAATAGTTTGGATGTTTCTCCTAGTATTCTTTGATATCTAACAAATATCTCTATAGTGGTCATTATAAAAGAGAGAGTAATGAATGGTCACTATACCGTATATTTTTATTATTATTATTTCATCTCACAGGACTTGTGCTTCTCGTTTACTAGGCTTGCCTAGTTTACTAGTTGGCCTGTTTGATTCATAGAATGGCACCTATTGCCACTGCTATTGTATTTCTCATTACAGCTTCATTCACCTTGAGACAGACAGTAGATATTTTATAACTAAATTCAGTGATAAGATAGATACATCAACCACTAGCCAAGCTCTGACTGGCCAAGGCATGTATTTCTGCATGCAAAAAATGTGCAAAAATGCATCATGGACATGCTTTCTTCATGTACAGAAGAAAACATTGATTAAGAATCATAAAAGTTAGTCACTCTTTAGAAAGATAATAGATTAAGTGAAAGGAAGAATGATTTTGTTGTATTCCATGAGCTGACTATTAACGAACAACATGGTAGGATTTTTTTAATAATACACTGTGGCATTGCAACACATAAAACCTTATTTTAATATCTTGAGGGAATGGAAAGCTACTACTAAAGGCATATGCTATTAGTGCATAATTCACTGACGTACTGATTCAGAAGAAGCAACATAAATCTAAGTCATAAGAATTCAGAATAACAGAGTTGAAGCAGACCTTATAGGTGTTTTAGTCCACCCCCTGCTCATACAGGAGACCCTATACCAATCTTTTCTTTAAAAACTTCATTGATGGAGCACCCATAGTTTCTGGAGGGAAATCAATCAATTGTTATATCTATCAGGAATTTTTTCCTTATTTCTAAGTTGAATCTCTCCTTGATTAGTTTCCATCCATTGTTCATTCTCTTGCTGTCTGGTGCTTTGAAGAATAGGTTGATCCCTTCTTCTTTGTGGTAGCCCAGAGGTGGTATTCAGCTGGTTTGCACCAGTTTGGGTGACCTGGTAGCAAGAATTTGGTGTGGGTTGCCGAACCGGGAGTGACTTCTGGCTGGCCATGCCCACAAACCGGTCTGGTCGTTTGATGGTCACTGCCCGCTTGCTTGCCCCACTCAACATTCCTCCATTTTCTGTGATTTTTTTTTTTAAACAAACTCCCAATATAGGAAGTCAGTTTTTAATTGCTAGACATCATCATTTCTGCAATCTTCTATTAATTTTTAGGATGAATTTCAGGAGCTTGTGGCAGAAGCCAGCTGCATTCCCTAATAATGTGATATGGAACAGCAAAACAAATCCTTCTTTATATTAGAGAATTTTGTGCTAACTTAAAATGAACAACTCCTGAAAATGTTGGAAATCCATTATAAGTCAACATAATATTGGAAAATAAAGAAAGGAAAATTCTATATTGCTAAATGAGATGGTGTAATATCATACAAATAATATTTTATTTATAACTAGCATGGCCATAGAATAAAATTTAATATGTGTTTATTGCCAGTGAAGAAAAAAATTCAGTCCAACCTATACAGTATCAAAATGACCAAGTATGTTCGATATGTCTACATAAACTGTAAAATGTCTTCTCAAAGACATTATTGTTCCAAATTAAAATTATGACATTAATCAGAAAACTGTTCAAAATGTTTGAAATTCTATCCGTTCAGTCTTACATTTTTCCCACGTTGAGCTGTCAGATATCTATGGAAAATGCACAAGCATGGTATGAGTATATTATTATCTATTGCTCATATTCTCTAATTTTTAGAGTCATAGTTATTTTTAAAGTATGCAACTATCAGAATTGATCATGATTAACAGCCTCAACCCTCATGGATTTATCTCATAGCTTATCAAAGTAGTCATATTAGCCCTCATTTTGCCTGATGATTTGCTGGCATTGTTTCTAAAGGTAAACCCTACAAATCCTTTCTATTGTTTTTTTTTTTTTTTTGCTGGATTTTATAGGGGTTCTTTGGCAGAATTATAGGGGTTCTTTGGCAGAATTTTTGTCTACTTCAGTTCTTCTCATTTTATCTTTTTTTGAATAATGAAAAAAAAATCTCAAGATTTGGCTTCAATATTTTGGAGACTTGGAATTAGTGCAGTCATAACTTGCTTTTTTCTTGCAATGATTTTAGTAGAAAGAGATATACATGAGGAAAATTAATGTGAAAAGAAATAGATATAGTCATATCTCAAAACTGATGATACTTTTATGGATGATGAATAGTAGAACAATGTTTTAGAAATGGGAGCTATTTTGTAATTTCTATCCTACAATGAACATATTTTTATTTTTATTTTATTTATTTATTTTTATTTGTCAATTGCTTACAAGATAATAGGTATAAGTAAAAACATAATTATGAATACATGGACACATATAAGAAAAATAAAAAAACATATATAAAAGAAATAATAGGACAGAGACAGTAGACACGTTGGTGCGCTTATGCATGCCCCCTGCAGACCTCTTAGGAAAGGGGTGAGGTCAATAGTAGACAGTCTAAGGTTAAAGTGTTTGTGGTTTGGGGAAGAAACTACAGAGTCAGGTAGAGAATTCCAAACATTCATTACTCTGTTGCTGAAGTTGTATTTCCTGAAATCAAGTTTGGTGCGATTAAACTTGAGCTTGTATCTATTGCTTGCTTTAGTGTTGTTACGGTTGAAGCTGAAGTATTCATTGACAGGTAGGACATTGCAATGTATGATTGTATATACTATACTTAGATCGGACTGAAGGCAGAGTAGTTCTAGGTTTTGTAGGTCTAGAATTTCGAGTCTGGTGGCATAAGGTATTCTACAACGAGTAGAGGAGTAGAGAACTTTTCTTGTGAAATATTTCTGTACTTTCTCAACTGTGTTAATATCAGATACGTAATGTGGGTTCCAGACTGATGAACTGTATTCAAGTATTGGTCTAGCAAATGTTTTGTATGCTCTAGTTATTAGTGTAATATTACCAGAAAAAAAGCTACGTAAGATTAGGTTAACAACTCTTAACAACTTTTTGGGTATGTAATTACAGTGGGCTCTAGCACTTAGAACATTTGAGATGAGTACTCCAAGGATCATCAAGAGAGTTTGGATCATCAACAAGGTCTTGACTATTCAGCCTGTATTTTATTTTCTGATTATTATTATTTTTTGCCAATAGGTAAGACAGAGCATTTATTTGTTGATATTTGAAGTTGCCATTTGTTTGACCATTCTGATACATAATCAAGGTCTTTTTGAAGGGTGGCAGTATTGTCTGTGGTGTTGAATAGCTTTACATCATCAGCGAAGAGAATGCAGTTGCTCTTTATATGATCACAGAGGTCATTTATGTAGAGTATGAAAAGAGTTGGTCCTAGAACACTGCCCTGGGGGACACCACTGTTGACAGGTACAGAATTTGATAGAATGCTCCCAATTTTGACTATTTGTTGTCTGTTTGTTTGACAGGAATGCTTCTATCCAGTTATGCAGTTGTCCAGAGATACCATAAGATTTTAGTTTTAGGAGTAGTTTGTCATTTACCACTGAATCAAAGGCTTTACAGAAGTCTATGTAGATTGCGTCTATTGCTTTGTCCTGATTGAGTTGTGTAGTCCATATGTTTTTGCAGTGTAAGAGTTGCAGATTACATGATAGTTTTCAACTTTCCTGTACAAAAACATAAACTCCTTGCATATGAGAGAGAGAGAGAGAGAGAGAGAGAGAGAGAGAGAGAGAGAGATCTTGGTGGCTCTCCCAAGAGTCAAGTGGTAGATATTTTGGCACTAGTTCAAGTGAACAGCTTATTAGATAAACCTGTCTCATCCAATGTTGACCATCTGCTAGGGCTTGCTCCAAAACACAGATGACTCCATAATGATTATTACGTGTTGGAGAAGAGTTTGTTTGAGCTAGGATGAGCAGTCATGTGGGGAATTAGTCTGGAATATATACATAGGTTCAAAAGGTAATGTCCCTGCCCCACCTCCTTTGAATCCTGTTGAACCTAATCTAGTCTGGCCCAGGTACAAACCACCAGTCTGAGAAGATTCCTGTGTTATAGGCATGAGCAATAAAATAACTAATTGAAGTCATATGCGGATCTGGTTGTTATAATGCTGCTAGATGGCACTGTACCATCAGCTCTGACAAGCTGCTATTTATATCTGTGGAATCTAAGGTCTCATAAATCTGATGATCTATTTCAGAAGTCTCCAAACTTGGCAACTTTAAGATTTGTGGACTTCAATTCCTATAATTCTCCAGCCACCTATGCTTAAAGTTGCCAAGTTTGGGGACCCTGATCTATTTGATCATTTCATACACAGAGAGCCATGAGGATTTCCCCAGCTTCTCTTTAGCTCCATATATATAAAGGACAGAGAACTCTTATCTAGAGATACAATTTTATTTTCAGATGGTTTTTCAGATAAGTAATGTGCCAAGCCATGCATGGATGATCTGTATGTTGTGCCATACATTCTTTGTTATCCTTTCTTCTACCCATTACTACTTGTTTTTAATAGCCATTTGAGATCTCACTTCACCCAAGTCTCTATGTGTATAATTTGTACTTGAATTATTTATCCCTTAATTTGAAAACATTGTGAATGCTTCAAAATGTCTTTACAACATATAAATATGTATAGCAATAATGACAACATATAGTAATGACAGTAACTTTGCAGTTTCACCAAATGTGAAGTAAATTGGTCTGCAGGCTTTGCTGAAGAATCCATACTTTATTTTAAAGTTTATACACAAGATTTTTTTTAACCAAGGGTCCTCAACAAAACATAAATTGGTAATTATTAATTTTTATTTCAATAAGGAATAACCTTACTGAATACAAGAATCCTTATGATACTTGCATTAGGAAAAGAAAGTTTAATTATTGTATTTTTCATTCTTGTATGTGCAAGAATTAATTAACTACAACGATTTTCTCTTTTTCTTGTTTACTTAGGAAAAGAAGAATATATTGCAACATTCAAAGGATCAGAGTATTTCTGCTATGACCTTTCCCAGAATCCTATCCAAAGCAGCAGCGATGAAATAACTCTGTCCTTTAAAACTCTACAGAGGAATGGACTAATGCTTCACACTGGAAAATCAGCTGATTATGTCAACCTTGCCCTGAAAAATGGAGCTGTCTCCTTAGTTATTAATTTGGGCTCGGGGGCCTTTGAAGCACTGGTGGAACCTGTGAATGGGAAATTTAATGACAATGCCTGGCATGATGTGAAAGTAACCAGGAATCTGCGTCAGGTAACAGTACAATGGTTACAGCAATAACTTTGCTTCTGCTACAGCTAAGTGTTTGGTGATCTTGCAGTTAGAATAACATGCAGCTGAGTGTTTAACAGACCTCTGAACGCTAAGGTTCACCATGTTATATAGAGATGTATAATTCTTTTTATAAATGAGCACAGGCACACCTAGAAAGTAATTTTTAACCAGGATTGGTCTGAATTATTATGCAAACACAGCCAGATGCTTAAAGTTGCTTATGTGTGAGAGGCAGGTAGACTGGGAAGAGTAGATAATTTTTATCAAGAGTAGATAATTTTTATCAAGAATACTAGACTTGAATAATCCATTCCTTCCCAGGCTACTATTTCATACTTGTAATTTTCTAGAAGCTCCTACTTTCTATTGCTGAAAAAAGCTGAATATTTCTTTGTTTATCTTTTTATCTACTTGGTCCCTCAACTATATCTTAAGAAATCAAAAACTGATTATAAAGATGGAATAAATACCTAAAAATACATTTACAGCAGAGAATTTCCTCAAAGAAACATGTCCTGCCAATGAACTTATGCATAGCGTTTATATCCTTAGGTTGCACTTCTGTATATAAGTTACTGCAAGAATTCCAATGAAATTGATGAGAGCTATCCATGCAAAAATGGTGGTAGGATCATATCCTAAATAGTTCTATTCTATTTCATTCAAATAGTTGTGAACAATTTTGCTTTGATTGTCAAGTTTAAAAAGATTGTGATATTTTAGTGGTTATAATTGCTTTCAGAAGAAACCTTTGCATTGCTATAAAACCAAATTTAGTGAGAGGGAACTATATTAATAGTGAGACGCTAATATCTGGTGAATCTATGGCTGAAATGGGATACAGGCAGTAAAGCCTAAATGTAAACCTTTTAATTCTCCATTCTGGTAACAATATATCACACTTAACTCTGTGTGGGATTTGACTCTGAAAGACCAGTTACTACCACTTACAAGGAAGCTTCTGCTGGCTCTGGACAATTTGCTGATTTTTAACCCAATGTAGACATCTCTTTTATGTACAGGTCTACCTGTGAGGTTGTAGCCAGCTCTGATCCTTCTTCTATACAGTTCAAAAGCTGTGTAAAATGTTTCTAAGGATAACCCCTGTTCAGGATGCTAAACATCTTATTAGAAGTAACATGTGATAGACATTTTTTACAAGCTCTCTGATGAGAAAATACCAAGAAGGATACAAGAAGGATTCTATCTGGGTTATACTTCCAATGTTACCAAACAGCTGTAAGACAAATAATAAAAAATCTGTGAGACAGAGTGTAGAGTGTATAGAATTGGTAAAGAAATAACATAAATAATAAATATATTTAAGATATGAATATGAAAGTTTAACTCTAGCTCTCTCTTACATACACAAATCTTTTTTAAACAGGAGGTGTAGAGGAAGCCATGCTTTCTTTCTCCTATTTCATTGAAATATGCAGCATATAGATAGTTTAGGTTTGTTGTGAGGATAAAAATGATAATTTTCATGTCTATGTATAGAGTAAATACAAGCTTTGTCATAGATACAGTAATTAAAAACATGAATACAGAACAACTAATTTTTAAAAAGTAGACATTGAATTAGACTGCACTTTCTAGATTTGCCTTTGCTCATCCAAAAGTGTTGAAACAATGAAGCTCTTTAAAAATTATATACAAAGAGAGTGAAAGGGATCAGTACAGATTGTTCTGGCAGATGCATGATCAGACAGTCAGGTGCAGAAATCCATTCTACTCATTGTTGTGTGTCAGGATCAGGGGAGTCCGTGAGGTGATCAAAAAAGTCAAAATGGTACCCACATCTGCACAATCAAAGCCCTGAGCCTTTTAATGAAAGGGTGGGTTTTAATTGCATAGCTGCAGCTGCCACCTTGACTTTTATGACCCCCACTCCCACGGACACCCCAGGTCAAGATATTTGCTTGGTTTCATTGCAGTAAATTGTGATCCTAAAGTCCATCAATATGACCAGAAGACATATTGGAGTGAAAGGAGTCCTTGTGTGCTGAGTGAAAAATAAAATGAAATGAAATGAACATTAAAAAAATTGAGTACTAGGGGATTTCTAGTGATTGGTGGGAAAATGAGTTTGGGAAAGGTTTGGGGATCAGGAGAAGCTGAGGTCAGATGATGAGCTTTAGGTATTCCAACACAAGAGTCATTTCGAATGTCTGTCAGAAACATTCAGCTGGAAGAGAACAAAAGGAACGTGGTTGTATATCTGTTACTGTCTGGTGGAGAGCTGAAATAAGAACTACAGTATATATATAAATATATATATTTAAAAAACTATATTGATCAATATCACAATATATATTTGCAGGAAAATACAACTGCTGTTACCTCTGTGGAGGCCTATCTGTTAGTCTGCTTTTTTATTTTTCCTTGTAAAATTATTTTGCCCTTTTTTCTGTGTTACTAACATGCTTAATAACTAACATGTCATTCATGGAATGTTTCATTCTACTAACCGTTACCTGAACCAAAATAATGTACTAACATTGGTAGTGACCATCATATTTTTTAAGTAAACGATCGTTATTCTGTTCACAAGTTTTTAATTTCCTTTCTCCCCCCTTCTCCACAAAGCACTCAGGCATTGGACACGCTATGGTAAACAAACTACATTGTTCGGTAGATATCATTCTAATTGTTTCTTATTTTGGGTTTGCCGTGTGTTTCCTTTCTTTCTTTTAACTGTAGACATCATTAACAAAAGAGGAACTGCGGTTGGTACTCTTCTGCTTACTTTTTAACCTCCTTGTCATCTGTTGTTGATCTCTTTTCTTTTATTTATCTGTTCCTGTCCGACTCTTTCTCTCTCTTTCTCCTTTTTTTTTCCTTTTTTTTCCTTTTCTTTTATTTTTGGAAGTCACATGTAGAGGGGCATCGTTAACATTTTGCATCAGAAGCTGTGGTTTACTAACAAGGGATTAAGCTGGCCTAACATGCTGCTGGCCTAGCCAGCCTTCTAACCATTCAGAATGCATGGCATGTAAGCATGGATGGGGACGATGGAAGCTACACATTCATCCATTGTTACTTCATCAAGGAGCCATTTGATTCTCTTCATTCCTTTCTCTTTTCTTCTCCTTCTCTGAAATCCGCTTTCCTGCATGTGCACATCAGAGTCTGCTGTTGCCACTTGGTTGTTTTTTGCTGTTTTTTTTTTCTTTCTCCCCCTGCTGTGGCATGGAATTAGGCCCTTGCATGGACAGTTGCTGCTGTATATATATCTATATATAGTGCAAAGAGTGATTGTGCTGCTGGCAATATGGCTTGTGCCTTTTTTCTGTTATCAAAGTGCACGCTATTTTTATTAGTCAATGACAGACTTTAATAAACTTACTAATATGTAACATCAGCTAAACTAACCTAGGAAGCACTCTACTAACACCATTTTTGTGTCTGCTAATCAATCTTTTGAGTTGCAAATAGGGACTGCTGACACTAGCTCAATAATAAGACAACTCTTTTAAATAGTTAGAGCTCCTAGGAATAGAATCCAAGTCTAAACCTCAAACAGACATGAAAATGGGCTCCGCCTTAGGTCTCAAAAATAAAAACAAAATAAAAATAAAAATAAAAACCAGGCATATCCCAGGACATTAGTATGTCGGTCTGAGTATAGCGTGTCCTTTCCCTGTGCTTTGTTATCTAGGTGACTATATCAGTGGATGGAATTCTGACCACGACGGGCTACACACAAGAAGACTACACCATGTTGGGCTCTGATGATTTTTTCTATGTTGGAGGCAGTCCTAGCACAGCAGATTTGCCAGGATCACCAGTCAGTAACAACTTTATGGGTTGTCTCAAAGAGGTAAATAATGTCACCATCATAATTATCATTTCATCATAAATACCTAGAAATTGGTAAGGAGCAGGGCTTAAAATCTCAATTTGTTTTGAGATTTCATTAATTAGCTTGCTTCATCAATCTAAATCTAAAAAAATAATTTGAGATTTTGTGAATTCATGAAGTTGTAGACTTAGACACTTAAGTCTGCCTCCTTTACTCATATCTAATGTTGTGAGTAACCTATTGTATGACTGAATATGCTATTTATTGAAAATGCTGAAAATGTTATTGAAGAATACATGCTGTAATAATGCAATGCAAATATTACAATCACTTTCAATTTTATAGAGCGTATCCAGTCTTTGGAAAGTTTAGGATCTCTATGAACTTTTGATAATGCAAAAGCAAAAAAATTAAGAATGTTGTTAAGTTCAGTCATGAGGAACACAGCATTGTCACTGAGTAGATCGATTTGTATCTGAATCTAATCCATCCAGACTGTTGGTGGAAGGCATCAAAATCTTTAATGCAAAACAATGAGGTCCTTGCACATAAAATATTAATATCACAGAAAGGTTTAGTCTTAGTATCTCCCTAAAATGATAAATTTCAGTTACAATGGATTTTAATTGAAAACAAAATTGTACTATTTGTCAATAAAGGTAGCATACATTAGCTAAATAATTATGTATGAATCAGGGGTGGGATTCTACCAGTTTGCACCTATTCGGTAGAACTGGTTGTTAACATTCTAAGCAGTTCGGAGAACCAGTTGTTCGAATAAATTACTGGCCTAATCCTGTAAGGAAGGCAGGAAGGAAACATTCTGGTGTTGTTTACAGAAACTGCCTCTCTGTTAACCTTTAATACATTCTTGGCAGGACTAAACTTCCTGTCTCTGGAACTTCTTTGGAGTTTTTTTCCCCACTTCTTTGCTGATTATTTGCTTGTGTGAGTGATCATTTAAAATTACAATGGCACTGAAAAAAATGAGTTATGATCATTTTTCACACTTACAACTGTTGCAGCATCCCCACAGTCATGAGAGGCCAGGCGAGGACATGCGTGCCTCAATGTGAGTGATATTGAGTTGTCCACACCCAGCCAATAACATGACCACCAAGCCATGTCCACCCAGTCACATGACCACCAAGCCATGCCCACCACCTAAGCCATTCCCACAGAACCAGTTGTTAAAATGTTTGAATCCCACCCCTGGTATGAATGCTATGTTTCCAAAATGGTTTGGGTTAAGTGTCAGTCATGTTTTAATGGCTATATTCAACAACTTAAATGAATGTATACACACACATCATCATCATCTCTCTTCTACCCTGCAATCTCAGTGCATGTTTGAAATCTGTTCCAAAAGTTATCCAGATAATAAGGGCAGGCAGGGTAGCTTCTTATTGTAGGAATAAAGTGATTGTATCCATTAGAGGATGCTATTTTCTCAGTGATATATGCAGTTGTAATTTAAATATGCAGCATTATTAGGAATAACAATATGGGTGTTTTACCAAGAAACATTCAAAGATTGAAGGAAATGGCTGATATATGAAATCTCATATCCTAGTCCAGTAAGTCTTTCCCAGCATGTTTTAGTGCAGAACCTGAGCTTTCCCATTGAATATATTTTCTGGTACCAATACATAGTTATACATATTTGCATAGAGGAAACTTCTCCTTCTAATAAAATGAATAGGAAAGCTTTAATGTGTTATCAGATCAGTGGGTCTGAATGTGTTTTATATTAGTATTTGGAGATGAACTATAAATTACATACCAATATGGTAAGAGTGCTCCTTTACATCATTTGCATGTACAGAAGTGTTCATTAGAAATAATATTTAATTAATTCATGGAGATCAAAGTGACCATAATTTTTAAAGGATAGATTAATTGAAACAAAATATATACTTCTAAATATTAGATGTGGGGGAAAATAAATAATGGGTAATATATATGTATCATGTATTTTTGGGAATCTTCTCAAATATTTATTCGTAATCCTAAAATAACATGATGGGTTACTAAATATAGGAAGAGTAAGAGGCAAATGTACCTCTTTGGTGAATGCATTCCATAATCAAGAGGTCATGCAGAATAATGTCCTCCCTTGCAGTAGTCATTAATTGAGCTTCTAGTAATGGTGGCATCTTTAGTAAAGCTTTAAAGACTTGGCCTTGTGGTAGGATGCATGTGATTTTTTTTTGTTTCTGTTGACATTGTTCGTATTGCCATTATATTATTTGTGTTTCTCTGTTTAAGTGTAATTTATATTATTATATTATATTCTTGAGGCAGGTAGTACCAAAATCATACCAAATAAATAAACACTTTAAATCAAGCCTGGTGATAATTTGGTAGTCAGTGCAGATCTTTTAGTAAAAGTTTTATATGATTCCTCTATTTTGTTCTGGCTGCCATATTTTCCTCAAACCTGACTACCTTTCATGAGTAGGTTAATAGCAGTTGTCATATGGATTCTAAGAACAATGTGGACAATTGCTGCCAATTCTGCACAGGAAGTATCACAGTTGAACAACTAACAATAATTTTGCAAATATGTTATTTGTAAATCCAGTGGGGTCAAAGTACACAAAGAACACTGGCAAATATGCTCTTCCTGGGAAAGTATGATTCATTCAGAAAAAAAAAAAAAACTTTTACCTTAATCTCAGAGTCCTGCTTACATTTATCCATAACACTTCCATCTTGTCTGGATTTAATTATACCTGTTATCCTTCATCCAGCACTTTATTAAGACTAGGTACTATTCAAAGATACTGTTTGTTTGAGCCACGATGGCAGAGAGGTTAGAATGAAGTACTTCAGGCTTCTTCTACTGACTGCTGATTGCCTGCAATTTGGCAGTTTGAATCTCACCAGCCTTAAAGTTAACTCAGCCTTCCATCCTTTCAAGGTGGGTAAAATGAGGACCCAAATTGTTAGGGGAAATATGCTGACTCTGTAAACCACTAAGAGAGAGCTGTAAAGCAATGTAAAGGGGATATATATGTCTAAATGCTAATGCTATTGTGGATTCAGAAGGCAGAGAACGGTATAACTGGATGTCATTAGCATGCTGCTGGTATTCTATACAGCTCCAAATGAACTCCCATAATGGTTTTATGGAGATGTTAAACAATAAAGATAACAAAATAGAGCACACAAGTCATTGATGATCTGCTGCGTTGGAGTGACACATGAGCCTAAGGAAGAAAGGAAAGAAATACTGTATATAAGTAAAATAAATACATAGAGGGCCGAACAGTAGTTTACAAATCAAAAGGCCCACTAAAAATAATGTAAGGCAATGCTCCCAAGTGTTAAATTACTGGATAGTGGAATACAATGTTTATATTATGCTATATTTAACAGTATTATAGTTTGAAAGCCACCAAGAGACCTAAGAAAATTAGCAGGTTCATATATTTTTAGATTAAGTCATCCTTTACTGAATTTATGGCATAGGCCATCCCAGATGAAACCTCAGATTTATTTAGACCTGAGAGACTAACATTTTCTCTATTAATTTATCTGACAATTGAATATTTGATATTGTCCTAAATGAAGAAATGTTTAGGTCAAGAAAGGGCTTTCAAATTTTCTAAAGGAGTCCTATAGGTAGGCAAGAATACATTTGCCGTTCAGGGTTTTTTTGACCATGGAAGCAGTCCCAACCTGGCTAATATAATCATCCACAAACAAGTATAGTCAAGACAGTGTAACTTTCACTTTCCATACATCTTGTCCATATGATCCCCAAACTGGAAACCAGACTAGTAAATACAACTAACTTTTTCTGAAAAACATTACAAAATTTATCTTCCAGTCTCTAACTATTCTGACACCACCAGACTCTTCTCTATAAATGCAATGGAGCAGAGAACTAAGCCCTTTTCACTGAACACATTACTGCAGAGTAGAGTTTCAGATGGCCTCATCTTTAAGCTCAGTACAATTTATCACAATTTCTCTATTCATTTTCTGGTCTAACCACCTATGGTGTTAGAATATAGTACTGCAAGCTACTTCTGCTGACTGCAGCAGTTCAGCAGTTCAGTTCCCACTGGTTCAAAGTTGACTCAGCCTTCCATCCTTCCAAGGCCAGTAAAATGAGGACCCAGATTGTTGGTGACAATATGCTGGCTCTGTAAACTACTTAGAGAGGGATGTAAAGCACTATGAAGCAGTATATAAGTGCTATTGCTTCATTGCTGTCAGCATTCAGGTAAAGGAAGATGATACTAAGGTACAATAAGATTAACTAAAGTCTGTCCTTTTGTATATTTTACAAATTGGACAGACTTTTACAGTAATGTCAATAGACAGTTCATAAGTACCTTCAGAAAAACATCTGAATTCATCAGACACCTGAGTAAAACAGTTTCAACAACTTAAAATTATACCCTGATCAAGGAATGCCAAATGAACTAAGGGTAAACAGTAAATAACCCAACCACAGAATCTCCAAGATCACTCCCACCAACACTGACAGGCAAGCTTCTTGAACAGGGGTGTCAAACTCATGTCATCACAGTAACATCATGTGACATATCTGGACTTTTCCCCCCTTCGCTAAACTGGGCGGGGGCATGGCTAGCACAAAACACATCCAGCCCATGAACCAGGATAATAGAATAGAATAGAATTCTTTATTGGCCAAGTGTGATTGGACACACAAGGAATTTGTCTTGGTGCAAATACTCTCAGTATACAAAAAAGAAAAGATACATTTGTCAAGTATCATAAAGTACAACACTTAAAGATGGTCATAGGGTACAATAAGCAATGAAATCATACTAGGAAACAATCAATATAAATTGTAAGGATACAAACAACAAAGTTACAATCATACAGTCAGAAGTGGGAGGGGCTGGGTGATAAGGAATAATGAGAAGATTAACAGTAATAGTAGTGGAGACTTTGTAATAGTTGAACAGTGTTGAGGGAATTATTTGCTTAGCAGAGTGATGGTATTCAGGAAATAACTGTCCTTGTGTCTAGTTGTTCTGGTGTGCAGTGCTCTATAGTGTCATTTTGAGGGTAGGAGTTGAAACAGTTTATGTCCGGGATGTGAGGAGTCTGTAAATATTTTCACAGCTCTCTTTTGACTCGTGCAGTATACAGGTCCTCAATGGAAGGCAGGTTGGTAGTAATTGTTTTTTCTGCAGTCCTAATTATCTTCTGAAGTCTGTGTCTGTCCTGTTGGGCTGCAGAGCCAAACCAGACAGTTATAGAGGTGCGGATGACAGATTCAGAAATTACTCTGTAGAACTGTGTCAGCAGCTTCTTGGGCACTTTGAGCTTTTTGAGTTGGCGCAGAAAGAACATTCTTTGTTGTGCTTTTCTGATGACTTTTTGATGTTAGGTGTCCATTTTAGGTCATGTGATATAGTAGAACCTAGAAATTTGAAGGTCTCTACTGTTGATACTGTGTTGTCTAGTATTGTAAGAGGTGTTAGTATGGGAGGGCTTCTTTCAAAGTCTAACGCAATTTTTACAGTTTTGAGTGTGTTCAGTTCAGATTGTTCTGGTTACACCACAAGGCAAGCATAACCTCCTGTCTGTATGCGGATTCATCATTGTCTCGAATGAGACCAATCACTGTTGTGTCATCAGCAAACCTCAGTATCTTAACAGATGTATCATTTGAGATGCAATCATTGGTATATAGGGAGAAGAGAAGTGGAGAAAGCACACAGCCGTGGGTGGGCCCTGCACTAATTGTACAGGTATCAGGTATGATTCTGCCTAGCTTTACCTGCTGCTTCCTGTTTGTTAGGAAGTGTGTTCAGGTACCACTAGTTGGTTTAATTTACTTAGAAGAATGTCTGGAATGATGGTATTGAATGCTGAACTGAAGTCTACAAAGAGGATCCTTGTGTAGGTATTTGGAGATTCAAGGTGTTGTAGGATATAATGCAGAGCCCTATTAACAGCATCATCTGTCAATCTATTTGCTCAGCATGCAAACTGCATGGAATCTAACAGTGGATCCTTTATGGTTTTCAGATGGGACAGCACAAGACTTTCAAAGATTTTCATAACTACAGATGTTAGAGCAATTGGTCTGTAGTCATTCAGTTCCTGGTGGAGGGCTTTTTTGGCACTGGGATGATAGTAGAGAATTTGAAGCAGGAAGGAATATAGCACATATCTAGTGATCTATTGAAGATTCGGGTAAAGATGTGGGCTAATTGGTCAGCACAGACTTTTAAGCCAGACAACTCTTGTCTGGCCCTGGTGCTTTTCCTGGCTTTTGTCTGTGAAATTGATCTTGCACTTTTTTTCTGTGATCACCAGAGGTTGTAAACCCAATGGGTTGGGGTCAGTTGTAGGAGGCTTGGCTGTTCTTGGTGTGCTTCGATGGGGGTTGTGGAGATAGGTGGCTGTCATTTCCCTTCAAACCTGCAGTAAAACACATTCAGATCATCTGCTAGTTGCTGATTTCCTTCTGCCTGGGAAGGAGGTTTGCTGAAGCCAGTGATGTTTTTAAGAGTTTTCTACATGTTTGCTGGTTCATTTGTTGAGACCGATTCCTTAACTTTTCAGAGTAGCTTCTTTTTGCTGCTCTGATCTTTCTTGTTAATATGTTTCTGGCCTAGTTGTATAGCATTCTGTCACCTTTTCTGTAGGCTTCCTCTTTGGAATGGCGTAGCTGCTTAAGTTTAGCTGTGAACCAAGGTTTATTGTTGCTATATATTTGCAAGTTCCTTGTTGGTACACATAAGTCTTCGCAGAAGCTGACATATGATGTTACAGTATCTGTGAGCTCATCTAGGTCTGCAGAGGTATCTTCAAAAGCATTCTGATCAGTGCAATCAAGGGAAGCCTGGAGCTTCAGCTTTGCCTCATCAGACCAAGTCCTCACTGATTTAATTGTTGATTTCATGGTTTTAAGTCTTTGTCTGTAGGCAGGTACAAGGTGAATAATGCAGTGGTCAGAGTGTCCCGCAATTACTCATGGTAAAGACCTATAAGCATATTTTGCTGTTATGTAGCAGTGGTCTAAGTATTTTTGCCTCTGCTGGACAATTTACATGCTGGAAATATTTTGGGAGCTCTTTCCTTAAATTTGCTTGATTGAAATCTCCTAAAATGATGGGAAGGGAATCTGGGTGTTTGGCTTCAGCCTCCATAATTTGCTCAGCAAGAGTTCGTAATGCCTTGTTTATACAAGCTTGTGGAGGAACATACACAGCTATTAGGAGAAAATGGCATGCAGTTGATATGTAAAAACTAAATTTTCATCACAGAGTTTGACGGCCCTGCTCTAGAATATAAACTGAGAAGTAATCCCACTCCTTACTAGCACTGATGATGTTGCCTAGTTTGTGAGAAAATAACCAAACTTAGAGAGTACCAAAGACCCCCTCAAGTCAACCCTGAGCTACAAATATTGGAATCTTGTAATATTTCAAATGCTAATAAAATTTATTTTATTTTGCTTTTTGCTATTATACCAGCAATATTATGAGAGAAATATTTTGTTTCATAACTCCATATCTTCTGTTATTATCAGACTTCTGAGATAGTCCAGGCAAAAAGCACACCCAGAAATACTACCTGTACTTCATTGTACAATTACATCAACATCATTTTACAAGTTTGAAAATACATCTTTCCCCCCTCACCTTTGCAGTCAGATAAACTTGGGAGCATCCCTCCTGAGATGTTTGCCATGCTCACATTTCTTCTGGGAACTCAGCATCCTCTTACCTGATCATTGTTTAGGCTGTGGCTCTTCCTCCTGTCTCAAGGGGAATCAAAAAGATTGTATTTTAGGTACCTAATATGATGCTAGAAGTCACAGTTAGACACAGCCTTTTCTTAGCTTTGACTGTTGTTCAGCTGTAGCCTTTTGTGAAACACATTATACTGATAACAATTATTCATGTCCTTGTTATTTCTCACTTGGATTCTTATAATTCTACATGGGAATGTCCTTGTGGACTATCAGAAAAGTGTAGCTCTTCCAAATTGAATCAGTCCACGTGTTTTCTTGTTTAGATTTAATGTTGCCACTTTAACCATTGCTGTGGAAGCTGCATTTGTTATCAGCCTGTTTCTGGGTTCAGTTCAAGGTGCTGATCATCACCATTCCAACTCTTAATTACTTGGAACCTGAATATCTAAAAGACCAGCTTTCCCTGATGAACTTTACCTATTTTGCCCAAACATGTATTAGAAGGTGCAGAGAGAGGCCTCCCAAATAGAAATACATATAATTGTGACTCATCTTCGTTATCCTTAAAGAGAAGAATACCCCTCATTTTTATAGCCTCTGCTAAAAACCTAGCTTTTCTAGAAAATCTTTCACCACTATTTCTCATGGCAGTGCTCTAAGATTTAGATTTATTACATATATCCAAATGGCAGATCTGCTTCTTTTGAAGGGTATGATGGATAATGATGTTGGCAATAAATCAGATGATTTCCAGACATAATGTACCTCTATCTTATTCAGTCTGCTCCAATCCTCTAGCCACCATATAGAGCCATCTCCAAAATCTCCAACACAGCGCAAGATACAGACATAATTGGGTGTTAGCACATGTAGATTACACTTTAGCTCAAGGGTGCAATGAACCGGTATAACAACTGGTTCAGAGAGCATGTGCTTCTCACACATACAGCGCATTTGCTGCTGACCTTCTCCAGCAATCTCTGTGTATTAAACAGCTGATGCACGACAATCCACTGTACCGCACAAATCATCTGAGTTTGAAAACCAGGATATAAAGCACAGACTAGAACCAGGGCAGGTAGGTGAGCCCAACAGCTGATCGTCAGAATGAACTGGTTTGCTCACAGCTGATCCTTGGAGCTACCAGTTCACCCAAACTGGGATGAACTAGTAGAATCCCACCACTGCTTTAGCCTGAATCAATGTATTCTCTCTCTGGGATTTCATTAGAAGTATTGAATAACTTTTGGGAGAGAACAAAGCTTCATGGAACTGAGAAAAGAGTTGCTACAAGCTCAACTATTTTTCTCCAAAAACCTCTGAATAGAAATGTCCACTCAGGAAGGAGCTAAACTAGTACCTTCCATCTCAAAGTTTGAAAGCATATTTCAATGGCCAAGCTTTCTAAGTGGACTAGAAGTATACCATAGCTAAACAGTCCAACCCAGACCAGGAAAGAGACCTATAACAATTATGTTTCAGATCTTTTCATTTTAAGCACCAAACATTTACATTTTAAAATAAATAATGTCAAAAGTGCTCTTGACTTTTGGCTAACAAAGTGGCTACTGTTTTGACCCCCAATTTTTATTTCACCTACCTTTCTTTCATTTCTGCAGTTTTTACAGAGATTTTTACTTTATTATAAAGATTCCTCAGAAAAGTTACCTTAATATATTCTGCTGTATGGAATAATCTACACAAAAGACTCCATAATCTTTTGAATATATTTTATTATTCACCTCCATAGCAATAGTATATATTTTACATACCGTATATACTCGAGTATAAGTCGACCCGAATATAAGCCGAGGCACCTAATTTAACCACAAAAAACCGGGAAAACTTATTGACTCGAGTATAAGTCGAGGGTGGGAAATGCAGCAGCTACTGGTAAATTTCAAAAATAAAAATAGATGCCAATAAAAACTTTCACTAGGACAGTTGAGAATAAGTTTGATGTTCACAATTTCCTCTTTGAAAGAGACCAGTAAATAAGGAACAAGAAGATGAAGAAAAAGAAGTGTGTTTTTTCACACTTTTCACACTGAAGTGAACAAAAATGGCATCATAGGAACAAGCTTATTCTCAGCCCAAAGGTTTGTTTCTGATTTCTTCCCTGATTTAAGGGAAATTTGGGAAACGATCTCACTATCATGAAAGGTTTGATTGATTCACTAACCCAAAAGATGATGATGATGACAGTGGTAGGCAGGAGTCACTCTCTCCCTTGCAAGAAAAAACCAAGAGCCGTTCTTATGATACCTCTCTCTCTCTCTCTCTCCCCCTCCTCCCCCTCCTCCCGAGTGGACTGAAAGCAGCTGGAGCTGAGGAAATGAAACTGAGTGGAGCGACCTCGGCTCGCGTTGCTTTTTCAGCCTAGAGCTCAGAAAAGCCTCCCCCTCCTCCTCCCCCTCCTCCCGAGTGGACTGAAAGCAGCTGGAACTGAGGAAATGAAACTGAGTGGAGCGACCTCGGCTCGCGTTGCTTTTTCAGCCTAGAGCTCAGAAAAGCCTCCCCCTCCCATGCTTAAAAGTTGCAAAGGAAACACGGAAGCAGGGAAGCGGCTGCCCAGCTTCGGAGCTCCACACCATTTTTTTAATAGAGGGGAATCTGACTCGAGTATAAGCCGAGGGGTTTTTTTTCAGCACAAAAAATGTGCTGAAAAACTCGGCTTATACTCGAGTATATACGGTACATAGTAACTTTCACTTGCATCCTCTTTCTTTGATATAAGCACATAACGCCAATCTTTTCCAAAATCTGTGCCACATGTTCTGGTTCCATATTTGTAAACTCACAGCTGTTAGCACTTTAATTGCCTCAGGTATAAAATATCAGTGGATATCACCTATCTTCTATCACCTATCTTCTATTATATATCACCTAATTTCTATTATATTACCTATCTTCTTGTGCATTTCTATTTTTATATTAGATTAGATTAGAACATTTATACAATGCTATGCAATGTATAATATTCCTGTTTTCCCATAATAATCCTATGAGATGAATTTGGCTGAAAGAGAATAACTGACCAAAATGTCATCTAGTAGCTTCCATGTCTCCTGGTTTCTGGTCATCAATCAATTATGCCTCATTTTCCATGATAGTTGTATAGTATCTATATAAAAATATTATTCTTGTTTCATTATTCAATTTGTAAAGACTTATGATATTTCCATTTCCCTTTAATTTCATTTGCCTGTATTACATCTTTCATAAACACGTATTTGTACCTTAATTGTACATTTCTCTATTATTTCTTCTGATCTTAAAAGTAGCTCTCAAATTCCTTTCTTTCTTCCTCTCTCTCTTTCTTTGTACTTTCTTATTTGATTGTGGAATTCTACGTTCAGTCATTATAGGCCTTCTTTTTTAAAGTTTTAATCTCTCAACTTTCTTTGGCTATCATTGTAATTTGTTTTGAAATTGTGGGAATATCTCATTTCATATTGATTTTCACAATATCACTGATCTCTCCCTGTTGTTGCTCAAATTCTCTTTAGCATAAGATAAGAAGATTGAATCAATGTATTCTTTACATTGTATTCCTTACATTGATTTTGTATTTATATTTTACATGTAATTGTTGGACAAAACTTTCTAGCACACTCATTCTTCTACTTTTCTACTTTTCTAAGTGTAACCTTTATATTTGACACCAATAATTTATTATCTGGTTCATAATCTTTCCCTGGAAGGTTCCTCACTGATTGGATTACACTTTCCCATTTTATGGAGTTGATTTAATTCCAGTGTTATCCGTCTGGTGATGTCCAGCTGTGTAGTTTGTATTTTAAGTTGTATGAAGCAAGTGTTGGCAATAAACAAAGTCTTTTCCCCCAAATCTGTTCATTTATCTCTTCTATTGTTTACCAGATCCAAATCTTCATGTTTTATCTTTTTCTAGCTTTAACATTCCATTCATTCATTAGTAATATGACATATTTTATTGATATCACATTTAGCATCACTTCCAGTTTCTCTTAGAATTCCTCAATGTCTTCCAGATTGTATCTGTGGTGGGTATCTATGTATTGAAGTTCTCTGGTATTGATTAATTGCATTAGACATGGTTCTGTCATTTACTAATTTATAATTGAGCATATACATTACTTTGCAATGCCCTTCATAAATATAATTGCCTTCGTATAGCTTTTCACATTCCTAAAATGTCAAATTCAGTATACTTCATTTCTGTTTTAATAATTTTAAATTTTTATTGATATCTCATCTTCCAGTTCCAACCATGGTCTTGTACAGTGAGGAGCTTTTTCTGTCATTCCTGGCATGAACTGAATATACTGTATAATCTTATGCTTCTGTACACAAGATCACCCTGCACTTTGAATCAATTTGATGATTTTTTTTTTCTCCCCAATTCTGGCCTTGATTGCATTTCTTCAAACAGCTTGCTCTTAGGTGGCCAAAAGGAGCACTTTGTTTGATGTTACACCAAGCATCCTTTTTTTTAGTGTTGTGAGTAATTGGCAGATTTTATCTTTATCCATTTTCCCCTAAATCTTTTATAGAAATTTACTGTTAGTGATTTTCCTTGCCAGTATTCTGTTCATTTATAATGCATTATTTTGATATTCATGTTTTGTTTTCTGTTCATTCAATAAGTTCTATTTTTTAGCTTGTGCCTGCTCTTGACTGTATTTTACATAAATAGCCAATGCAAGTCTTTCTTCTTTGACAGTTTGACTTGAAGTAAACTTTTGCCTGCATTTCTGCGCAACAGGTATAATCTATCAGTATCACTATGGGGATGAAAACCAGACTGAATAGTCATCAGTTTTCTGGTTTTTTGGTCCAAACTGTTGAGTTCAGCTTGTGTTCAGTTAATAATTCAACAGTGTATGATATAATAGGTATGGTCCAGGTATTATTGCCTTTGATGGTGTTTCCAGTGTCTAATTTTGTCTTCAACAATATTCTCATTCTTTGGATGTATTCTTTACTAACCATACTTTATCTTGTTCATGTTGATGTTTCCCAACTATAAATTGCCAAGGTACTTTTGAGTTTCATCCTGACGGTTTCTGGTATTTTGGTCATTTGGCATTTCAATTCTATTACCGTTCGTAAATTTACCCTGATTTATTGGTACTGTAGCCAATATGTGCTAAAATTTCTAATGACATATACCAAAGACTGGATTTTTGATTTCTGATTTCCATAAAGCTCCAAATCATCCATCTAAAGCAAATGTAAGATTTTTACAGCATTTGTTGCTATTTGATAGCCAAGATTTGTTTTCTTCAAAAACACTGAAAATAGTATGATTGCAATGAGAAATAAGTGATAATGAATCACTCTCAAAG
Source organism: Hydrophis major (assembly GCA_033807585.1). Lineage (NCBI taxonomy): Eukaryota > Metazoa > Chordata > Lepidosauria > Squamata > Elapidae > Hydrophis > Hydrophis major. The sequence continues at coordinate 390,925,044 of CM066328.1, read as the reverse complement.
ATGCCTCTCCAATTCTGGCAAACCTATATTTTTCATTTCCAATTACCAATTCTGACTTCCACCTTCATTATTTTTCTATAAATCTTTTAATGTTTTTTCTGACATCAATTATTTCCAAATAGTTTCTCCCTCCACTTTTATTCAATTATATTTCTTTCTATCAAGGTTTTATTAATTCTCAATCAAGCATAAACACACAAAATACAAAACATAAAACAAAACATAAAAAGATAAAACCTTCTTAATTATCATTTATACATGTCTTTTCCAAATTTCTCTCCCTTTAGTTTTATTCCTCCAAGGTTTTATTAATTCACAATCAAAACATAGCTAACCAAAACACAAAACATAAAACTTCTTTTGAAAAGTGGCTTGGCCCCATGTTACATCTTTTTTACAGACCTAAATCAAATTCATGCTCACCTTATATACCATTCATATCTTATTAACCATTCTATATTTTCTATATAACTTCTCCCTTCTTTTCACTCTCTTAATTATATTTTGTTTATTTCATCTTATTTCAAAATCATTATGTTTGTATCTTTTGTCCGTTCTTTTCCAATCATCTATTTATCTCTTCTCTTTAGGAAATAATTTCCCCTGTAATCACTTTTAAGGTGTGACGCATTTCCCTAAAGTAACAGTTAAAATAATACATAATTTCTATCCTGATTCTGCTTAGTACATTCTACATGTTGCATTTTGAAAAAAATAATAATAAACTTATGATATAGTTAAGTATATAATTTCCATTCTAATTCTAATTACTAGTATAACTAAGCATTAATCATTTTACACATTCTCTTTAATATTTTATTACATATTGAAATCTATCATTATAAAACATTTTAATATTTTAATATTTTGTTAAGTCTTATAATATTCCAATAGACTATTTCAAATGCAAATACTACAATACTATCTTATGTACTCTTGCAGAATCTTTCTTAAATTATACACTGTCCTTTATCCTTTATCTCTAAAAAAGATATTTTGTTTCAGACCGTGGCTTTTTTCCCCTTTTTCCCTCCCTTTCTTTTCCAGTCTGGTCTTTTTGCCCCCCCCCTCCAACCTCCACCTTTTTAGCTTCCCCTCTCTGTTGTAATTCTCTTTTCAATTGCTTTCTAACATTGTACCTTTTTTTCACCTTATTTTTCTTTTTCTTGATTGTTTTATTGAATCTTAAATTCTCAGTTTTCCTTCCTCTCTTCCTATTTTCTTTCTTAATCAAACTTTTTTGTCCATTAAAAATGGCTTCCTTTTCTTCTTCTTCTTCTCCTCCTTCTTCCTCAAGTGTTTGCTGGTACATATAAACTGCCATTTCTAAAAAGTGGAAGACAGCTCCCAATGAATCCTTGCCATTTGGTCCTCTTTCTTTTAATTTTTCATATTCCATTTTTAGTTGATCCACAGATGGTGCCACTGTAAATTTTTAAGAACAACCCAGATGTTTTTAATCTTAAAGTAATTTGCAAATGTCAAAGTTATCAAACAATCCAAACAGACAGAAATTATTTCCTCTTCTTCTCTTTGCAACTTTTCCTCCTGGGGCAAAATCCCAAATATATTTTAAAGCCGTATTACAGTTAGTTGTTGGTCTTATAATCTTCAAAGCGTCTCCTCCAACAAATTTTTAAAGATTTTTTTTTTAATCCTCCCCTTCCCACTTATAACAAAGAGCTTGTTTTTTCCTTAAAGAAGCAGGTTTTTCTGTGCTCATTTGCTTTCTCCGTAAGGAAGGGGAGTGAACTTTCCTTCACTTTCGCCGCTGTAACAACTTCTTTTGGAAACAAATGTATCAATATGAAAGTCAGGTTTCCAGGGTGTTTTAAAAGTAACTTAATGTCCCATTCCAGCCAAGAAAACTTCTCCTTCTGTTTTCCTCCTGCACAGTCTTATCTGGTTGAAGATTCCTTTGAGGCTGCCATTTCTGACAGCCGCTCCACCGCCTCAGGAAAAAGGAGTCTAGCCGGCTGGGGAAGGGGGGTGCAATATCCCCAGACCCCTGCCCAGATCTCCTCTGTCTTCCGCTGCCTCTTCGGGGTAGCGACAACCCCCAAATCCAGTTGGATCAGGGGTACCTCAGCAGCGAGTGCAGCAGGGACCCGCAGAGAAGCGGATTCCTGCCTCTGCCGAAGCCTTGCAACCGGAAGTTTTTCAATTGTTTCCAAATAATTGATGAATCCGATGATGTGGTAATAAAACAAATGTCCTTCTATAATCAATCAATTAGACCATTATAATGGCTTATAGTGTAATACTATATAACATATTATCTATATATTATGGTTTGTTGCACAGTCTAAGATGCTTAGGTTTGGCATTTTTAACCACCTATCAAGTCCTTCCCAAGGACTTGGAATAGGCAAATGTTTCTCACAGTGTGAAAAATATCATTACAGGATATAAGCTTCCAAATAAAGCTGCCTTTTGCAATTGACTGGTGGTGATGCTGCTCAAATGTTTGGGATTGAACTCAAGGCATCTATTGGCACTATATTTGCTTCTTTTTTGGCCCTATATGTAGGACTTTGAATTTGTGATTTTCTCCAGTTCTTTCACTTCTCTTCTGCCATCTCCAGATACTATCCACTATCTTGCAAGTCTGAATGCATCTCCCCCACCCCATCCTTTATCTTCATGGGAACTAGGGAGGCTCTTGTCTGCAATGCTTACTCAGGTTAAATGTCTGTTCCAGTCCCAGTTTTTTTTTTTTTTTTAATTTGTTATCTTGATTGCAGCTTTTCCTCCTCTCTCTCTCAACACCATTCCTTCTCCCATTGCAGGACTATTTTTTTTTCATTTCTTTTCATTTCATAGACTAATTGGGCTTGAATTTGTAGACTTTTGTACCTATCAGTAATATTTTAATTATTTTCTATAGAATGATTTTTACATTTTTCACCATGGATCATTATGAGTATTCGGAATGAGAAATATTATAGTTAATATTTCAAGCAGAGGAATAAAATAAAGACAGGAAAATGCACCTGGAACTATTACAATAAAATACTACATCAACAAATGCATGTAGTTTACTATATTAACAAGTGCATTAAATAGTTACTGTAATTAATCAGTAATAAATATAATAAAAATTATGGTGTAGCTGCCTTAATAGAACAGTAATGACTTCTGTGATGACAATGGCACTTTATCTCATACTATGTCAGACATACTCTATGTTACTGGGTCTGATTATGGGGACTGTACACAATTGTAATGAGTTCCCCAGAAAGCAAAAGTGTGCGGGATATGGAATACAAATCCAAATACTGTAAATGGTGGGATAGAGACATAATTTAAGCATCTAATCAACATGACTCTAAATGAAAGTCATACTAGAAAATAGAGACAGGTGAATTATATGAAATAATGAGAGGGCTTGGGGGGAGAACAACTTATACAAGAACAATATTCTTTTTTGAATGTCTGATTGCTGGTAATATTATATGGAATATTCCTGGGGTAGAAGATAATCTTAGTTACCAATTATGGTTTATGGATTAATTTAAAGGACTAGCCATGTTTTAGAGAAGAGTAATGTGGTTAGGGAGAAGATAAAATAATAATTTGATGTCTGAATGATTTAGAAACATTTTAAAGCATTGGTCTTGATAGAAGTGTTGTTTAGGTTGTGTTGTCTTTGTGGTAGTCAATGTATCTTAACTTTTGTTTAATTATATAACAACTTCTTCATAACTGAGCGAAATTCAGTTCCACTTAGAAAAACTAATTTTAGCTAGCCAGCTTTTTATAAACCATATTACAGTTGCAATGAGTTTCCCAGAAAAAAAGAGAAACAATGGATGTTCTTGAGAAATCATTTCAGAAGAAAAAACTGACTGTATTACCGTCTTACTTTGCTGTTGTGGAAGTGAAAATGGTGATATTGTCAGTATTTAGCTTTCTAGAGTATAATTAATTTAGGTACGGAAGGTACAGAGCTAAGGGCAGTAACAATCTTTTGTGTATGATTGTTGCATGGATAATTGAAATAGCCCACTGTTCACAGTCTTCTTGTCCCAAATATGTAGGACAGAGAATCAGTTGAATTTAATTAGGAGGTAAACTGTTATTATGTCCCTGACAAAAGATGGCCTATACTAACAAAACCTAAGAAACTTCTCATGTAAAGAAGTTTCTGCTTCTGTCAGCAGTTGGAGATGAAGGTAAATTTTATTTCTATGTATCTCTCTCTGTATGTACACACACACAATCTACAGTATCTAACTTGATCTTCTGTTTACTGGAGGCTTGAGGAAAATATAAAAGATTCATATTGAAGTAACAAAGTTGGGGACAGCTATATATCAGATCACTACAATAATACCATAGCTAGCTAAACTCTGACCTTAGCATTCTAACTCATACCTCTCCCTTGATGGTCTTTGCCCATGATTTATTTTTGCATACATAATTAGATTAAAATAAATAAATGAAGGAATAAATAATATGCTCCAAAAAGACTATTCAAAAATAAAAATGAAGGGTAGCTGCAGTCCAATTCTTTTTTAAAAAAAATATGTCTGCTTGTTCAGGAGGGAAAAGAAAAAAAGAAACAGATTATAAAGAATTAATCTATTACTGGTAGTCCTTGGTTTAATGATGGCTGGTGGGATTGGAATTGCCATTACTAAGCAACATGATTATAAGCAACAGTTTCAGGACTTTCTGTTGTAGCCGCTCCAGAATGACAACTCTGTCTCCCCATAATATGCATCCTTTTTGGGAGAAAAGCTCTGTCTGTCGGTTTTTGAAGGGTTTGAAGATGTCACTGAGTTCATTGTCAGGCCAACCTCTTTCCACCCAGCTGAGGATTCTTGCTAAACAAGGATCTTTCCTCATTTCTGTGGCGATGTCTCGTGCAGTCAGTGGTGGAGAAGGAAGGGTTTCGATTTGTAGCGCTGTTAGTGTTGGAGCCGGATCGTCTATGACTTCGGGTAGCGGTGAGTGGCTCAAAGCGTCAACGTGGGTAATGGCTTTCCCCAGGCGGTGTAGCAAATGGTAATCGTATGCGGCTAGAAATTCCGACCAATGCATCATTCTTGGTGATAAGATGTGGGGTGTTGGTTTGTCCCCTGCTAAAATGCCAAGTAATGGTTTGTGATCGGTAACTATGGAAAAGGTTCTTCCGTATATGTACTCATGGAAGCGTTTGACAGCAGCTACGATAGCGAGAGCCTCTTTATCAAGTTGGCTATAGTTCCTCTCAGCTTTCACTAAAGTCTTTGAAAAAAATGCAATAGGTGCCTCAGTACCGTTTGGTAGGATGTGGCTCAGGATGGCTCCTACCCCAAATGGTGAGGCATCACAGGTGACGGTTAAAGGTCAGGTTTTGTTATATTGTATCAATATAGCATCTGAGGTTAAGAGGTCTTTGACTTTCTGAAAAGCTCATTCTTCGCATTGTCCTCAGACCCAGGAAGCCTTCTTGTCGAGGAGCCTATGCAGGGGTTCGGCCACAGTTGTTTTCTGGGGCAAGAAGATGTTATAAAAGTTAATGAGTCCTAGGAAAGCTTGGAGGTCTGTTTTATTACTAGGTCTTGGGGCATTTTTTATGGCAGTCAGTTTCTTTTCAGTAGGGTGAATTCTCTGTTTGTCAAGTAGATAGCCCAGGAATTCAACCTTTCCTGCACAGAGTTGGCACTTGTCCTTCTTGACCTTTAGGCCAGCGTCTTTAAATTTCTGTAGAACCATTCGGAGTTGTTTTTCTAAAATGCATCTAGTCGGGGCAGCTATCAGTACATCATCGAAGTAGGGCACGGCCCCTTTTATGCCTTATAGTAATCTTTCAATTAAGCTCTGGAAAATACCGGGGGCTACACTTACTCCAAACTGGAGTCTGTTACACTTGAAAGCCCCTCTATGTGTGACTATAGTCTGGGCTTCTGCAGTCTGTGCTTCTGCGGGCAACTGCTGGTATGCCTGAGCTAAGTCCAATTTTGCAAATAATTTTTCCACCTTCTAGGGAGTGAAGAATGTGTTGGACCACAGGTACGGGGTAAGCGCTCTGCTGGAACGCATGATTTAGGGTGGCCTGGTAATCCCCGGAAATTCTCACCGATCCATCTGGTTTTATGGGGGTCACGATTGGGGTCTCCCATCGAGTGTGGTCAATAGGTTCCAACACACCTTGTGCTATTAATTTGTCCAATTGTTCATCAATCTTTGGCTTGAGTGCAAAGGGCACTCAACGAGGCTTAAGGCAAATGGGCGCAACTTCAGGGCTGAGGTTAAATGATATATGGGACCCTTTGTATTTGCCTAGCTTCTCGCTGAACACATCCTGGAATTCTTGGATGAGGGCCGCTTCCCAGTCATCACTGCCAGTCTGGTTGATGCCAGCTAGTTCAATTCCTAATGGCGCAAACCACTGTAGACCCAAAACGCTGGGTCGATCTCGATTGACAATGGTCAATGGTAAAGTTGCAGTGTGGTCCTTGAAGGTGGCTTGGACGTTGCTGGAACTGACGACTGGAATTCTATTTCCTTGATAGTCTTTCAATATGATGTTTTGAGTGCTGAGGTCCTGGCGACGAATGTCAGGGATCAGCTGTTTGAAGGTTTTCCAAGATACCATCAATAGGGACGATCCAGAGTCGACCTCCATAACGCATGGTCGCTGCTCGATGGCGACCCTCACTTGGATATTCCTTGCATCAAGGGATGAAGCGTGGCCTATGGTGATGGTCTGGTGTGCCTCTTCTCATCGGGATGAAGTGGTGGCTGCTCAGTTTCTATATTGAAAGTTCCATTGGTTGTTTTAGCGGTCCCGATTAACTGGTGGGGTGCCTGTTGTCTGTCAGAAATTGCTTTCTCTCCTGGTTGGGCTGGGTCCTCGCTTGCTTCTGCAGACCTTAGCGATATGGCCCCTCTTCCCGCAGGAACGGCAGAGTGCATCTAGGAATTTGCAGTCGGATCATGGGTGACTGCCCCCACATCCGGAGCATTGGTACAGTGATTTTTGATTCTTTTGGTCCGACTGGTCACGTTCTGACCTGAGTCTGTTGACCTCTTCTTCCTCGCTTTCTGATGAGGATTCGAGGTCCTCATGGTTGGTGGTTGTCACGTGCCTCTCGGAAAACGGCGTGGTGTTGCTGGCGAGTTGGCGGTGCGGTGTGTTTGCTCGGCGCATTCGAGCGGCTGACTTCCTGGTTGCTTCTGCCGCAGTAGCATCAGCGATGATATCTGTGAGTGTGATGTCTCCCTTCGCCATAATCTTGCTCTGGGTGGTGGGGTCTCTTAGGCCCAGAACAATTCGATCTCTCATGGCTTCCTCGAGATTTGCGAAGCCACAGAGTCCTCCTAGGTTTTTGATGTCAGCGATGAAGTCTCCAACGCTTTCGCTTTCTCGTTGGTCCCTCTGGTAAAACTCATGTCTTCTGATGAGTGTTGGCACCGCTGGTGCATAATGGGCCCAGAGGATTGGGGCAAGGTTGTCCCAGTCCATTGTCTTGACTTCTGCTGGTTTCGCAAGTGCTTTTGCCATCTTGAAGACGGCAGGCCCACAATGGGTCAGGAATACAGCTCATTTCTTGCCAGGCATAGCATCTTTCAGATTGTTGGTCTCCAGGAACATCTGGAACCTGTCCATATACGAGTCCCAGTCTTTGTTAGCCAGGTCAAATAGAGCGGGTGGTATAGCGCTGCTGGTCATTCTGCCGCTTCTTCAGTGCGCTCTAAGCTACATGCTCTGTAGGGTTCGTTGAGTGTTTGATCAGCTCTTAAAGTCTCCGCATCCCATCCTCGTCGCCAGTGTTCTTTTCGGAGCGTGGGCGCAAAGAACGGAGACTAGGCATCGGAAAGTGACTCAACTCTTTATTAGTGACTTCAGAACAGAGCTAAAATACTCGGGCAGCAGCAACCCTTTTATAGGACTTGCTGCTGTCATAACAGCCAATGCTTTGAGTTTGCCGCACTGGCGGCGTCCAATCGGCAGTGCCCGTTAACAGCCAATCAGATCGGCCTAGGACGACCAATCAGGATCCGCTGCTGGCGGGCCATTCAGAAGTGCAGGATTTCAAGCCTGCTGTGGAAGTAAAACTATTTAAGCTTTTAAATTAGTGCAATTGCTTAGTCCGTAACAGAAATAAGGCAAATGATTCCAATCTGGGTATCTTCTTACTGTGTGGACTTCCACTCTCAGAATCTTTTTTTTTTTTTAAAAAAAAACTATTATTGCTGAGAATTATTGGAGGGCACCAAAGCTAGCTATCTCTAAGGAAAGCTAAAGAGATTTCACTTGTTAGTGCAATGCTACTTTTGTCAACACTGATTTTGACACATTATGTAAGAATTTAGACACATAAGTAATGTGTCCCTTTCAACTTCACTACCCCTTCTGCAGAATGATAATAACACATCATATCCATTTAAAGGAGGCACAAAATGGTATCTATTTTCATATTGCAACAGGTGTGGGTGTGTGTTTGTGTGTGTGTTTGTGTGTGTGTGTGTGTGTGTTACATCATCTATCTAATTCATCAGAAAATTGTTCACAAGGCAAAGAGAGATAATAGATCAAGATAAATTAATAATGAAATATAAATTAAAATTCTTATACATTATGAGCTGCCGCGGCTCAGTGGTTAGAGTGTAGTACTGCAGGCTATTTCTGCTGACTGCCAGCTGAATGCAATTTGGCAGTTCAAATCTCACTAGGCTCAAGGTTGACTCAACCTTCCATTCTTCCGAGGTGGGTAAAATGAGGACCCAAATTGTTGGGACAATATGCTGATTCTGTAAACTGCTTAGACAGGGCTGTACAGCCCTGTGAAGCACTATATAATTGTGGATTCAGAAGGCAGAGAGCAGTAGAACTGGATGTCACTAGCAAGTTTCTGTAAAACACTGTGAAGCGGTATATAAGTCTAAGTGCTATTGCTATTATGAATCATACTTGAACAATGCTACTGAAATCAGCACATATTTTATGATTTTAATTTCTGAATTAAAATTAACTATAACTCAACTTTGATTGATAATACATTCTGCCCACTGCATTTAGTTAAATGGTGACAATCATTTAAAATTTGACATCATTTAAAATATATCTAAGAATGTTCTTGGGTATGTTAATGAAGATACAATGAATTTAGACTGGACCAATTTTCAGGGATCCTAACTACATTGATCACATCTGCACTTCACATAAGAAAATGCTGTATGGATGTGTAAAATTCACTGTGAAAGGGTATTTAGTAATATAAATGTACAGAGCAGATGTTTTCTAAATGTTTTCTTCTCAATTAGTCTAACATAAATAGCTTTGAAAAAGAGAAGCACAAAACATTCATTACCAACTTTAACAGTCCTCGTGCTAAAATAAAGTCCCTTCCTTCCTTTATTAGAACTCCGAATAACTAGTATAATTCCTTTCTTTTATTGCACTTCCCAGGGAATACTCAATGGAAAGAGCTTAAATTCATTGAAATAAACTGGACCAAACAATGGTGGCATTACAAGAGTTGCAATTTATTTTAATTGCAATTCCTCACCTTGGTTTTCATTGTCAGCAAGACAAAGAGGTTTGATTGAAAAAAAAAAACCCTTTCAGACAGTGATTATAGTGACATTGTATAGAACATTTTCTACATATACACTTACCTTAGTAGCATATCTATCTAATATATAATAGCTTTATTAATAAACTGAAATTTTATAATCATTATTATTGAATTTTCTACTCTAGATACAATAGTATTAAATATAATACAATCCTCATCATCTTTTCTTTAGAAAGGTGATACTGTACTCAGTACAAAGTATTATCTAGTTGCTAAATTTAGACTACAGGTTTAAGAATAAGTTCTCTTCCCAAGGTACATCTTTAAGTTGAATTTCTAAGTAAACCAGAACAATATTAATGTATAATACTGTATAAGTAGTACTGTTTAATGAACTTGAACCATTGTATATTTAACTTGAATCATTTTTTTATTTAACTCAAATTATAGTAGGCTCAGTTTTTAACTATGGGTCATCCTTAAACTGATGTAATCTTAATCCTGGGACTTGTGTATACCATTTCCTAAATGAAATATTTCCAGGTATCCTCAAGTATGGAGGTAGAACACATTTTTTTAACATGTTGACACCATAACATCTAAACAATTTCACTTGATTTATGAGATTGTTTTCGTGTTATTTGCAGCAAGAATTTCAATTTAAAATACTTTAATTCTTTCAGACATGTGAAAATGTATAGTCTTATATTTCCATGAAATATTTTAGTCATCCATCTTATACCTTAGCTACATTTAGAAATGACAATGGCAGATTCATATAACCTTTGAGCAGCGTTGGGCTTCACAGTTTATTGATTATAGTTTAGATAATAGAGTTCCTGATATTTTACTGGTATTTTGCCTTCAGAGACAAGGTGGTCTGCTACAGAGTCCCCAAGCATCTGAGCAGGGAATGATTGGTCTCCCATCTTTATAGTAAGCTATCCTGATTTCTGATTGGTCTTTGACTGAGCTGATTTGCAATTAGTGCAGGTTGGCTGATCTCTAATTGGTTCTTTGTTTGTGCCAGATCCCAATTGGCCATTTTAGTGGTGTTGATTCTCAATTAGTCTTCATTCATACTGGCTTCTGATTGGCCATTTTTGAAGTGCTAATTCCTAATTGGTTTGGTTTATTTATATCATAATATCTAACTACTTGGTACAAAAGATACCCTTAAACATCTTTAGGTGTATCTGACAAAATTTGTGATAGTTATCTATTCATCAGAATTTAAATATCCATAATAATAACTAAGTTAACTATTTATAATAGCATATTTACAATACACATTATGTGTACTTTGGTCTGTCCAATTTTATATCAACGTCCTTGAGGGATGGAATCGAACTGTCAGACTTGAAGGAGACAGTGTGATGCTCTATCCTCAAGAAGCCATTGCTGGCCCAACTGCTCTAGACAATTTTTATCCAGTCTCCAAATTCCCCTTTCTGGTTGGCTGCAACTTCAGAAAGTCCTAAATAAAATATATGCACCTTTTTGTACCTGGCCATGATACAGAGATGATATTGGACATGTTTGCAAATCACATATCACAGAACTAGGATTTGGTGGTGGATTCATCCTGGCTTTCATTAATCTCTAATCTTCTAATTGCATGAGAAGTGGGGATAGGTGGCACTTTAGATCAATTCCAGTTTCATTGTTGGGGTAAAGAAAGGTCAAGTATATAGCTCCTGATTTGGAGGAACCAAAGGGCTAAACCAACTTTCATTCATCCATTTTATGTCAATGCTGAAGCTGGCCTGGCTAAAGTCATCTTAGAGTTTCGGTGCTGCCATACTACAGCTGAGGGATAGGGAGGGGGATTAGAGATAGCTGGGGTTGTGTAGTCAAAATAAAATACTTTCTCTTGGGAACCAAGGATGTTCTCATACCTAGCTGGAGGAAGAAGGAGTGATGTCATCAGACCAGTGGATGCTGTTTTTATTGAGCCACGTGACTGATTGTTTGGGATTGGGGGGAAAACTTTCTCTTTTAATTAGGTGAAAACTAAGGGGGCCTTCAGAGTCAGATTTCACCAGATATGTGCCAACTTGATATTTTCTTTTTTTTAAATAAAGTTTTATTTGGGTTTTCACACACACAAGATACATGTAAAACATCTTTTTTGAAAATAGCATGGTCCCGGGTTGCACTTCGTTATGCAGACACAAACTCAATTTCATGCTCATTTTTGTGTTCTATTTCATATCTTGTTACTATTCTGCATTTTCTATATAGTTTTTCCCCTCTTTTAATTTTCTCAATTTTATTTTGATTATCTCATCTCAATTCAAATCATTATATTTATACTTTTGTCTACTCTGTTTCAATTTCATATTATCTTTTCTCATTAAACAAATTTTCTCCTGTAGCTACTAATTGGAGTATGACACTTTTATATCTTTTAATTTTATCCATTCAATTCTTATTTAAACTTTGATATATACCTTAAGGTTATGACATTCAATATAATACATAATACATAACTTCCAATTGAATTCTGCTTAGTACATTCTTATAATACACACTATATTCTTTAAAAAAAGGATTGTAAATATATATAATTAAAACTCTCATTCCATTCCAATTCAGTTCTATCATTAATATTTATTAAAGTCTTAACATTTTTAACATTTCTTTTCAATTAAATATCATACTTCCTTATAATCTCCATACTTAATTTTTCCCTTATTTCTCTTTACGTTTTATAAATGATTAAATATTCATTTTATTACATTTATTTATTGATAAGCATTCCACTAAGTTACAATAACTATTTTATCAAACATTTTAATCATACATTGTTTCATATTTTCTGAAATTACTGCTATTTCTAATATAACAATACTGTCTTATGTACCTTTGCAGAATCCCTTTTTCAATTAGATTTTCACCCATTATCTCTAAATAGGCCCTGTTTCTCTATATTTTGTTTCTGCCCTTTATAACTTCTTTTCCTTTCTTTCTTCCCTCTCTTCTTCTCCCTCCCCTTTTTACCCCCTTGTCTCTCTAGTTCTAATTCTCTCTTCTGCATTTCCCTCTTCTGTTGCTTTTTGATTTTATACTTTTTTTTCAATCTATTCTTTTTGGGGGTTGTTTTTCCCAATCTTAAACTTTCAATTCTCTTTCTCCCCTTTCCTTTTTTTCCCCACCTGAGATTACTTGTTCATTAAAGATGGCTTCTTCTTTGTCCCAATCTTCTTGTTCTGCAGGCATTTCTTGTTGTTTCTCATAGTTCCAAATCTCCATTTCCAAGAACTGAAATACGAAGCCAAAAGAACCTCTCTTTTCTTGTGCATCTTCTTTGTACTTTTTAAGTTCCATTTTCAATTCTTCTAAAAGTGGAGCCATTTTAAACATTTTTAAACAACCACCCGATTGATTTTAATCATTCAAATGCAGTAACCAAGAATCCAGAGATCACCAAATAATCCAAATAGTCCCAAGCTGTTTCTTCTTATTTCTTTTTTCATTTTCTCTTCCTGGGGTTTTATTATTTTGTTGCGATGTTTCAGTTTAGATGTATCTCTTGAAAGTCTTGTTGGGATTTTACTACAAGTTATTTTTAATTCCAGGCAGTCTCCTCCCTTCCAGTTCCTGTCCTTTTATTCTTTTTCTCTCCTTTCCTGTTTTCAAAAGCTTTTAATTATCCAGAAATCTTTATTATCCCTTTGACTTTTTATTTTCAACATTAAATGCCTATTAATGTGAAAGTGAATTTTTTTTCCAATTCCTTGCTTAAGTCTCTTAGCTATCAGTATAGGAAGAGGAGAAAAAATCCCAAACCCTTTCCCTTTTCTCTCTCCTTCACTGCTTAGAAATCTTCTTTGGGAACAGTGTTATTATTTTTTTTAATAGTTTAAATTCCAGGATACCTTATTTGTTGCTTTTGCTGTTTGACTCGGTCAACCAAAACTTTCTCTTCTTATCTTCCTCCTGCACATTCTTTTTGAGTTCTTTGTGGTGGCCATTTCTGAACCACCACTGCAACTGCCTTTGGGAAAGGGAGTAATGGCCAGCTGAGGAGGAGAGATGTGGCTCTCCTCAACCCTGAAGGCAGTTTCCCCTTCTTCACCACCTCTATGGGGTGGCTTAGCCCCAAAACCAGCTGGCTCAGGACGCTCCAGCAGTGAGCACGGATTGAAACCTTGCAGAGTCGCAGTTTAGGTCTGTCGCCGAAGAAGCTCAAACCAGAAGTCCGCCAATATGATATTTTCAATAAAGCTATTCTTTGAGGAATCTGCCTGCCTCAGAGTTTTTGCTTGCAGTGGATCTATTATTTGGATCCCTGACATTTTAATGTCTACATATGGCCAGTGGAGAGATAAACTATCAGCTCATTTATCATCAATATATTTTGATACTATGATATTAAAATCATCAATATGCAGATACTTTATTTATTTGTTCAATTTACATGCCACTCAACTCCAGTCTAGCTATTGGTGGCTTACAGTATTCAGCGGAAGGATATTGGAATCTTAGTATGGAGGAACATCAAACTCAATCCTACCAAGATCAAGTTATGCTTTGACTTCACAATTTCAGGAACTTTCCACTGTTGGTAAGGAAGAGGTGCATTTGAATTGGTGCACTAGGTCATCTTGGACTCACATGCTCAAACTTAAGGAGCAAGTGACAACTATGAACATAAATACTTTTACTAGATTGTCCCAAAGGTGCTTTTTCAAAAGACAACTGGGCTTTGTTTTTCCTTGAAAATATTTGCTTCTCACCCAAGAAGCTTCTTCAGTTCAATTTTAAATTTAATTTATTCATCAGTTGTACTCATTCCTTGGCTGAGCAACAGTCATTCATGCCTTGGTGACTATGGATTATTGAAATGACTGAAACAACAAGCCTTAAGGCCCCTTTTACATTTTATGAGATGCCAGTTACAATTCAAGATTTTGGTTACTACTTATAAAATTATATACGGCAGAGGATCTAGCTAGCTAAGAAACCACCTGTATTATCTCTCCATCCTGTGTATTCATATAGAGTTGGCTTATTTTGGATTCCATCAACTAAGAAATGCCACATAGCGGAACAATTTTCTTTTGCTCCACCTGCCATCTTGAATATCATCCCATGAGAGATATCTTAGAGTTTTCACTGTATCTGTCTTCAAGCAAGTTCTAAACTTTTGGCTCTTTCCTAGTCTCTGTTACAGTGTCCCAAGGGTGCTTTTTCAGGAGGCAACTGGATTTTTTATTTTTTTTTCTTTTGAAGACATTTCACTTCTCTTCCAAGAAGCTTCTTGGGCTCTGACAGGATAGTGGGGAATGGAAGGATTTATATTCTTTGCAAACAGATGGTCATTTGCATCCTCTTAGAGGATTGTTGAAGCACTTGGAGGTTTATCTGGTTTATAATCTCCAAGTGTTTCAACAACTCTCTAAAGGGAAAGTCCAGTAGCCTCCTGAAAAAGCAACTTTGGCACAACAATGACTTGGATGACTGAGCATCTCTACAAACATTTCTGTTACAGTGTTTGGTCAGTGCCTTTTGACTAATAATGTGAAAATAATGTGTGTGCAGGGCGGATGGGGGGGTAAATTTCCCCTTTTACTCTTTTTCTATAATGTTCCTTTATTTATTATTTCCTTGTTTGCTTTCATTTTAATTTGTGCAGCTTTCCAGAGTAATTTTATCTGCCTAAAGTTTAAGTAAATAAATATTTTCATAGTAAATAAGCTCATAGAAATTCTACATTTTAAATATTGCAATGATATTAAGATTGGAGGAAAAAATCACGGGTAATTTAATTATTTCCTTGTGTTATTTTTCAAAGGAAATTTTTCCTAGGATGCTTTAGAGATCCTAGAATTCCAAAATAAAAATTACAATAATAATCACAATACTTAGAACTTAATTTAGTATATGCCAGTCACAATAAAAAAAGAAAAAGAATCTTGCCATTGGTTTGCACAGGAGTCCTACTCACTAGGTCTCCACACAGATGCATCAAGGAGTTTGGTCCACAGAAGAGCACATTCGTCACCTGAAAATCTAAAAGGAAAGTTTTCAATAGAGTGTGAGATCAAACACCTGAAGTGTGGTTTCTGTTTAGATTGAATAAATAGCTTTGTGTAGAGCAGCTGAATAATCTTGCCTTTTATTGATCAGGGCTATGCAACAGGCAAACTCTTCTCTAAAGGAGCTGAGGGTTGCTCCACATTATTTTAGAAGACTGGGGTTATCTTTACACAGATACAGGCATTCTCTTTTTTGTTTTTGTTTTTCTGTATAACTAGAAGGGGAGCCAGCAGTTCCTTTCTTACATAACCAAAGCGCCTACTAAGATACTCTTTATATCTTCTACTTCCCAAGTAGTCTTCCGAACCCTACTTCCCTACTTACTTATGTTAACAATGTTGTGTTCCTAGTTGTTATGATTAACTGAAGCTTTAAGACTCATCATTTATTATTTGACCATGTTACCAAGATGAAAATGATGCAGACCTGTTAACTTGTTCTTTTAAGAGATTTCCACTTGTGAACATATATTATTTGCAACACATAGTCATCAAATAATCTATGCACAGATATTTTGAGCCAACTATCTTTTTCTAGCTGTTTCCTTTACTACCTTGTTTCATTATGCAAGAGATGCCAGATGCTTTTATTCCCTTCAACCATTATGAAATTGTATCATTTGTTGGAGCTATCTCCACAGCTAGCCCTGGCGATGAGAGAAAAAACACTTTTTATTTTCCACCTATTCCTTCAATCACTCTAAAATCAGAGATTTGCAAATAATTCTTCCAGAAACTACTGAAATATGGTTGTGGCAACCATTATGAATCCAAGATGTGAGGAGAAAACTGAAACATTATTTAAGGAAAGCGAGAGGCATGTATTTTGTCAGAGCATGTGGAACATTTGTTTATTTAAGATTATTCTATATTGCCATTATGCTCTCTACCTCTGGATGATATACAATATAAATATGAAAATTAAAATGGAAATCCATAAAATGACAAACATTGAAATATATTAAAATATATAAACTTATTAAAAAGGGCTATGAATTATGGAACATTACTAGCATCAGAAGTCAAACCTAAGACAATATAAGTGTTGCTAGGAAGCACTTAAATTAAAATAAGGTTAATCAGGATCATCAATATTTTTAATTGGGTATGCATAATGAATTACTGTTATTGATTATGGTGACCTGTAAGTTAGTATTATGTCAATGACATACTTTTTAAGATTTAAAACTAAAGGAGTGTTTGACTGGCTCTAATGTTCATAGCTATATTAAATATTATTAAATAAGAGTGAATATACTATATTATTAAATAAGAGTGAATATTAATCTCTTATTTTAATATTAATATCACATAATTTGCTCCTTCAAAATTTTTTCCAAACTCACTTCATTAACTGAGAAAAATAGCCCCAAGTGTTAAGTCTGGAGTATGGGTGCGAATAATGGAGACGAGCCGGTAGAAACAGTGAACTTCAAACTCTTTATTTACATGGTGTGACAGCTCAAACTGGATGGCTGCTATAGCCTTCCTTATATAGGCAACTTATTAACTATTCAACCAATAGCAATCCAGGAGCGCTAGCTCCGTTAACCAATGAGAATGCCTGTTAATGGCCAATCAGATGCTCCTGAACGGACCAATCTGATCCTGCCATTAACAGCCAATCAGAAGTGTAGGGCCAGAACCCTGCACTTGACTTCAAGCTCAAGATAACTTTATTGACATTATTCATTCACAACACCCCTTTCCCCTAGCTTCTGCTTACAGGGCGCGGTTACATAGTCCTTGAGGTAGGATGGTTGTTTTATCAGTCTTTTTGATTTTTGCAAAGTGCCTGGCGATTGGCTGCACTTCTCTTGAGGTAGATAATTGTTTAACGATAGGGGTGACTCTGGTTCAGAGTTCGCGTTTCCGTCGTCACCAATATCACTGGTCACTCCCTGAGGTGAACTCACTCCTGTCCCTGGTTCCTGTTCCTGCGTTTCAGTTCCGTTATCAGTCCCTTCAAAAAGATTTTCCTCTAGTTGCAATTTTCTTCCTCTGTATCTCCCCCCTCCCTCAGTTTGGTAATAAGGGAGTTCGGAATTGCGTGACTGCAGCCACGATCGTAGTTGATCTATGTGGCGCTTGCAAAGTCTATTGTCAGGGCACTGTACAAGGTATGATCTTGAGCTGGTTACACGGATTACGGTCGCTTCTACCCACAGCGGATCGCCCGATAAGTTTTTAGCGAATACTAAATCACCTACCTGGAAGGTACGGCATCGGCCGCTGGATCCGAGTGGTTTTTCCGGTTCGTAGGCTGGGTGTAACCGGTCGAGGTGGGAGTGGAGCTTTCATCCCATTAGCAGCTCGGCGGGAGTTTTGTTGGTGACGCTGTGAAGTGTGATATGCTGTAGAAAAAGGATTCGGTTGATTTTCTCGTCGATGTTGTCATAGTCTATCTTTTGTAGTGTTCTATTGACAAATTGTACCATGCGCTCAGCCCTACCATTGGCTGCAGGGTGCGCAGACGAAGTAAGCGCATGTCGGATACCGCAGTCAGCCAGGTACTGTTCAAAAGACAGTGTGGTAAATTGGGGCCCGTTGTCTGGATACCAGAACGTCTGGTAATCCGTGGGTTGCAAACAGTTTTTCCAGTCTTTTGATGACCACTTCGGTGGTCGTGTTGCTCATTCGGTGAATCTCGAGCCAATTCGAGTAGGCGTCGACAGTTAGCAAGAACGTGTGGCCTTTGGTTGGCCCAGCAAAATCCAGATGGATGCAGGACCAGGGTCCCCGCAGTGTCTCCCATTCGGTTGGGGTTGCCTTTGGTGGAGCGTTGCTTACTTCTTGGCATCTCTGGCAAGTTTTAACCCACGATTCGATTTGTCTGTCGATGCCTGGCCACCACGCATAGATTTGCGCGAGGCCCTTCATGCGCACGATGCCAGGGTGCAAGGTTCATGCACACGATGCCATCGTGCAAGGTTCTTAGCAGTGCCTGTTGGAGTCGTTCTGGGATAATGACTCTATCGCCCCGGATGATACAGCCCTTCTGTGAGAACAACTCTGTTTGACGACTTTTGAATGGTGCAAAGTCGTCTGGTACTTGGTCCAATGGCCATCTGCGTTCCACCCATGTGAGGACTCGTGCTAAGATGGGGTCGCGTTTTGTTTCTCTCCCGATGTCATGGGCAGTTAGTGGCGGCGAATGGAGTGTCTCGATCTGCAACATTGTCATTGTTGGTGCAGGTTCGTTGATGGTTTCAGGGAGCGGTGCACGGCTCAACGCGTCGTGTGGGGAATGGCTTTACCGGGATGATATTGTAGCTGACAATTGTAGGCAGCCAAGAATTCTGACCAGCGGGTCATCCTGGGAGAAAGTATGCAGGGAGTTGGCTTATCCTCAGCGATTATCCCCAGCAATGGTTTGTGGTCAGTTACAATAGTAAAAGCCCGGCCATACACGTACTCATGGAATCTTTCAACAGCTGATACAATTGCCAGGGCTTCTTTATCGATCTGGCTGTAATTTTGCTCGGTTTTCGAGAGCGTTTTTGAAAAGTAAGCAACAGGGGCTTTGCTACCGTTAGGTAATACATGGCTCAAAATGGCGCCCACTCCAAAAGGCGATGCATCACATGTGATATTTAACGGCAAAGTCTCATTGTACTGCATTAGTACAGTGTCAGAAGTCAGTAGTTTTTTTACATTATGGAACACCTGCTCTTCTCTGTGACCCCATACCCAAATTGCTTTTTTATCTAGTAGGCGATATAAAGGTTCAGCGACAGTCACCTTGTGCGACAAGAATACATTATAGAAATTGATGAGGCCTAAGAATGCCTGGAGGTCGGCCTTGTTCTGGGGTCTGGGAGCGTTTTTTATTGCTCTCAATTTGCTATCGGTTGGGTGAATACCCTGACTGTCAATCAAGTACCCTAAGAATTCAACACGATCTGTACACAGTTTGCACTTATTTTTCTTCACTTTCAGGCCTGCTTCTTGGAATTTTTGTAAAACCAGTCTTAAACGATCCCGTAAAATTTTTGGAGTGGGGGCAGCAAAGAGCACATCGTCAAAGTAGGGGACAACGCCTTTGATATCCTGCAATAGTCTCTCCATTAGGCTCTGAAAGATCCCCGGGGCTACACTGACTCCGAATTGAAGCCGCGTACACTTAAAGGCACTTCGGTGTGTTACAATTGTCTGTGCCTGTGCCGTTTTTTCATCAACCGGCAGTTGCTGATAAGCCTGAGCTAAGTCTAGTTTAGCGAAGACTTTTCCGCCCCCCAGGGAATGGAGGAGGTGTTGCACCACCGGCACCGGATATGGATTTTGTTGCAGGGCGTGCTTTAGGGTGGCTCGATAGTCCCCACAAATTCTAATGGAGCCGTCCAGCTTAATTGGTGTCACGATTGGTATTTCCCATGGGGAGTGGTTGGTTGGCTTTAAAACTCCCTGGGCTATCAACTTTTCAAGCTGTTCGTCGATTTTCGGCTTTAGAGCGAACGGAACTCGACGAGGCTTAAGGTGGATGGGAGCTATCTTTGGATTAAAGCTAAAGGATATCGGGGTCCCCTTGTACTCGCCTAGCTTTTCCGTGAAGACATCCCTGAATTCATGGGTGAGGTCCTCCTCCCAGTCACTGCCGCCAATTCGGTTAATGCCTGCCACTTCAATGCCGAGTGGTGTGAACCATTGCAGGCCTAACAGGCTAGGCCGGTCCTTGTCGATCACCGTCAGGGGTAAGTACGCTGTGCGGTTCTTGAATGCAACCCAGACTCTACTGGATCCTACAACTGGAATCCAGTTCCCCTGGTAGTCCTTTAACACGAGCCGTTGGAATTGAAGGTCTTGGCGCCGGATAGTGGGGCTTGAGGGTCTTCCAGGAGACCATTGAAAGAGTCAACTTCCATTTGGCAAGGCTGATTTTCTATGTCCACTTTGACTCAAATTTTCTTAGCATCTAGCGAAAAGGCGTGGCTGATAGTGAGTGTTTGGTGGGCCTCTTCCCGTCTCATTAGACGATTCACGGGTCAGTTTCTGTAGGAGTGGTTTGCTGGTTCTCACCTTACAGGGCGATTCCCTGTCGATTGGTGGAGATTGGTACTCTTCGAGGTCTGGCTGGGTCCGAGGAGACTTCTGCAGACCTGTCCGATATGGCCTCGTTTCCCGCACTCGTGGCAGAGCGCGTCGCGGAATTTGCAATCGGAGCGGTAATGGTTGGCCCCGCAGCCAGCGCACGGTTGCTGGGATTTCGGGTAATGGTCCCAGTCGGACCGCAGGCGATGGACCTCTTCTTCGTTGCTGTCTGACGACGAAGAGAGGTCCTCATGGTGGGTTGTCTGAAACTGTCCTTCTGACTTAGGTGAAACTTCGCTGGCTGGTTGGTGTGCTGGAGCGCGATTCCAGCGTAGTTGGGCAGCCGACTTCTTGGTCGCCTCCGCTGCCGTAGCCTCAACGATGGCATCGGCAAGGCTAATGTCGCCCTTAGCCATTATTTTGCTCTGTACGTTTAGAGCGTCTAACCCGAGAACTACTCGGTCTCTCAAGGCTTCCTCTAGGTCGGCGAAATCGCAAAGGCCTCCCAAGTTCCAGAGGTCTGCAACGAAATCGGCAACGCTTTCTCCTTTCCACTGGTTTCTTTGATAGAACTTGTGTCGTCTTACGAGCGTTGGAATGGTCGGTGCATAGTAGGCCCTCAGTAGCAGTTCGAGGACGTCCCAGTCCATGGCTTTCACTTCAGCTGGTTTCGCTAATGCTTTAGCCATTTTGACTACAGTCGGGCCACAGTGCGTTAGGAATACCGTCCGTTTCTTCCTGATTGTGGCATCCTTCAGATATTCGTTTCCAAAAACATTTGGAAATGGTCCATGTAGAACTCCCAGTCCTCTTGAGCTGGATCAAACAGAGCGGGTGATACTACGCCGCCGGACATGGTTCCGCCGTTGTGCGCTTCAGCCACGTGCTTGGTTGTCTTTGTCGTTGTTTTATTTGGCTCTGATGTCATCCAATCCCATCCTCGTCACCAGTGTTAAGTCTGGAGCATGGGTGCGAATAATGGAGACGAGCCGGTAGAAACAGTGAACTTCAAACTCTTTATTTACATGGTGTGACAGCTCAAACTGGATGGCTGCTATAGCCTTCCTTATAGAGGAAACTTATTAACTATTCAACCAATAGCAATCCGGGAACGCTAGATCCATTAACCAATGAGAATGGCCTGTTAATGGCCAATCAGATGCTCCTGAACGGACCAATCCGATCCTGCCATTAACAGCCAATCAGAAGTGCAGGGCCAGAACCCTGCACTTGACTTCAAGCTCAAGATAACTTTATTGACATTATTCATTCACAACACCAAGACTTTTAGGAACACAAAATATGGTGTCTAAATATTAATTCAAGCTTCATTCAAGGGATAAAATCTTCCTCCATGCAAAGGAAATCCTCAGATAACATTTATTTATTGCCTGCCTATCTTACCGAAGGGCGGCTTACAATAATAAAAAATATATACAAAAAACATAACTAAGTTAACACAAGCAAACACTATGATCCAATTAAAAATGGGGGACAAGATGGGATGAGGTGGGGTCAACCAACCCTACTGTGATATTCCCCTACTGGACCCCCAAGCTAACTGGCAGAGCCAGGTCTT
The DNA here is from genome assembly GCA_033807585.1 of Hydrophis major. Lineage (NCBI taxonomy): Eukaryota > Metazoa > Chordata > Lepidosauria > Squamata > Elapidae > Hydrophis > Hydrophis major. The sequence goes on along the minus strand of CM066328.1, from coordinate 390,902,881 downwards.
TAAGGTCTTATGGAAGGTCAGGAGGGTTGGGGCCAACCTCATACCAGTGGGGGGAAAGATGTTCCATAGGGCAGGTGCAACAGCAGAAAAGGCCCTTCTCCTGGACCCCACCAGCCAGAATAATCAAGTCGACAGGGCCTGCAGCATGTCTTCTCTGCTGGCATGGGTCAAGCGGACCAATCGCAGTATGATAAGATAGTTCTTTAAAGGTAATTACCAAGACCTTGAATTGCACCTGGTAACAGACTGGCAGCGAATGCAGCTCAGAGAGAAGTGGTGTTACATGGACCAATTTCAAGCCCAAGAACTTCCCAGACCTCTACACTCTGCACCAGCTGTAACTTCTGAATATTCTTCAAGCAGCCCAATGTAGAGTGCATTACAATAGTCAACTGTAAGATGATCTGAGCCTAAATGACTGATTGCAGGGGATCTTGATGCAGTAAAGGCCACAACTGCTGCACTACCTAAAGTTGGGCAATGGCTCTCCTAGCCATAAGTGTCACTTCTCTTTGAGCAGGAATCACAAGTCCAGGGGAAAAAAAAAACTCTAAGTTGTGATCCATTTGAGGTAATGCCACCCCATCCAGAGTTAAAGATGACAAATGTTTGGATCGTGGGACCCCTTCCACCCAAAGACATTTGCTCTTGCCAGGATTCAGATGAAGCCTGTTGTTCCCCATCCAGGCCATGACAAACATGACAAAGCCCTGTTTTTCTTTCTACCCTGACAAATATGGAATTAAGTTCCCAGGCAAACAGGAGTTCAGAGATGGGCTGGCAATATATCTGTCATATTAAAGTAGGATCTCAATATCATTCAGTAGTGCTTCCATTGGAGGGCTTTGGTCATGGCCCAGCTGTGATACATGTGGAACTATCTTAACCAGCTACACACACACTACAAGCAAGTAATATTCCCAAAAATAACAGGTTGCATTCTTAGAAAACGTTACTGATTGAACTGCAGCTATTTATTGGGTTTTGTATTGGGCTTTTATTTGTTTAAGGCAGTGGTGGTATGCTACCAGTTCAGCCCAGTTCAGCCGAACTGGTAGCAAAAATTGCTACCAGTTCAGTGGTGGGATTCAATTCTTTTTTACTATTGGTTCTGTGGATGTGGCTCGGTGGGAGTGGCAGTGGAAGGATACTGTAAAATCTCCAGTCAGAGGTGGTATTCGCAGGTTCTCCAAACTACTCAAAATTTCTGCTACCGGTTCTCCAGAACTGGTCAAAACCTGCTGAATACCACCTCTGTACCAGTTCAACTGAAGTGGTTGTAAAAAAAGCCTCTGACAATCACCTGAAAGGAGAAAGAAGGGAAAAGCGCAGGATCAGCCTCCCACCTGCCCCTGTGCTTTTCTCTTCTTTATCCTCTCAGCTGATTGGCATTGCAAGCTTCAGGTGGTATGTGGAAAGCTGCACGCACCTTAGGTGCAGAGGTGGGATTCTACCAGTTCACACCTATTCGCCAGAACCCATTGTTAACATTCTAAGCAGTTCGGAGAACCGGTTGTTAGAAGAAATTACTGGCCTAACCCTGTAATGAAGACAGGAAGGAAACATTCTGGTGTTGCTTACAGAAACTGCCTCTCCATTAACCCTTATTACATTCTTGGCAGGATTAGACTTTCTGTCTCAGGAACTTCTCTGGAGTTTTTTTCCCCTCCTTTGTTGGTACTTTGCTTGTGTCGAGTGACCATTCAAAGTTACAATGGCACTGAAAAAGTGACTTATGACCATTTTTCACACTTACGACTGTTGCAGCATCCCCACAGTCATGAAAGCCAGGCAAGGAGATGCATGCCTCAATGTGAGTGATATTGAGTTGGCCACACCCAGCCAATAACATGACCACCAAGCCATGTCCACCCAGTCACATGATCACCAAGCCACACCCACCACCTAAGCCACGCCCACAGAACCAGTTGTTAAAAATTTTGAATCTCACCCCTGGTTGGGTGCGCCCATGAGCAATCACCAATTGGAACAGGTAGGATCCTACTGCTGGTGTTAGTGGTGTGAGTGAATTCAGTGGTCATATAATTTTTTGTAATAAATAAATAATATACTAGAACATGAAAATAGGGTGAAATAGTAAAGACAAAAGGAGAATACTTTGCTTCAGTGTCCTATTGCTGAAGGACTTTTTAAAGGTTAATTTTTCCTCTTCCATTCTAACCTAGATATCTTCATGTGCTTATCTCTTCATCTCTTTTTCAACCTTCTGGAAAATGAAACAAGATCCAGGAATTTGAGGGATTTTGCAGTTTCATCTAATAGTTTTTGTAAGAGATGTCTTAGTAGTTACTGTAAAGTGCCCCCATATTATTTTTATTCACATTGTTACTGTAGCTCTCCTTGCATTCTGTAATCTAGTAAAATATGGTATTATACAGATCTTTTCTTTAGCTTGTTAACTTATAGCACATCCCCACAATCATATCTTTTTTGTTTAAATACTTACAAAATGTGTAGTACTAAACACGTGTTGGCTTCTTGCACAAATAATACTACTGTAACTCCTCTTTTGTTTGGTCTATTGCTTTTTAATAAATTAAATCAGTCTTTATATTAGATTTTATTAATCGAAATAAAGTTCTGATTTCATGGAATACAATTGATGAATATATGCAGGGAGATATAGATGTTGATTTAATTATAAGTAAATGCCTAAAATCACTTCAAAGAGCATGGCTTGATGTTGTATACAAGAGTGAAAGAAGGAATTGACAGGTTGCTCATAGTAACATTTTGCATTCCATGGAATTAGTCTAATAAAAAGACTAAAATGAATTTGGGGAAAATTAATCCAGCATTCTAAATGTTTTCCATTTATTATGTTATGTGACATCAAGGTGGAAATTAAGATGAGAATGAAATGATTACAGAAAAATAACTGGGGCATTTAGAGGTCCAATTTAGTTTTGCAAATGTAACTCAGATTAGGAATTGATGCATTTTGAATCACAAGTTAATCAGATTTGTGTATATAAAATAATTCTTCCTGAACTGTAATTATAGATTTGTTTTATAATGTACTTATAAGTAAAACTTAATTTCTTGACAGTGGAAGTATGTAATGACAAATACTATTATATTTGTAATGCTGGCTCCTTTATATTACATACATTTGCAAAGATCACAGCTATATTGTGAACATATACCAGTTTAAAGCCAATTTTATTTCCATATGACTTCTGTTCCCACTCTTCGAAAGAACATTTTTGAAATTGTATTTGTTGGGAGTTGCAATACAAAGATGGATGGGCAATAATTTTTAAAAGTAAATAAGTCCATAAGTAAATAAATAAATAATCTATATTACAACACAGTCCTCAAACTCTTCATCAGATGTTATTACAATCAATAGATGTGTTCCTATGAAGCCCACCCAATTCTTTTCTCATAATTATTTACTTACTAGAAAAGCATCCTTATACACATAGCTAAATTTGTTTGGATGACAGAATGAAAAGAAATTCTGTTTATCTGAGTGCCAAACTAAGATTCAGCTCCATTATACAACCTATTTTAAACCTATATTTTTCCCACATGGACTTTATTTCATTGGTCCAGTAATATCCTATACAACATAGCTAAATTAAAATGTGTGAACTGAAGCCAATTGCTCCTAAGGGTCAAAATAGTTTTAAATTTAAATCTTAATATAACTTTAAGCTCAAATGGAGGAATGTATTTCAGTAACAGCACATTTCTTCTTCTTTCTCACATGCATCATTAACCTGAATATCTATTTGGGTGAATCCTTCTGAGGAAATTGTTTATATGAACTAGATGCCTGACTACCCCTGTATACTTTGGTTGCATATAAAATTTAGTCATCAAATGTCATTGCTTATATTTAATTTATAATCACTGGAATTTCAAATAGGCAAATGGATGATTTGGAATGACAGAATTTAATTTACAGGTGAAACTCAAAAAATTAGAATATCGTACAAAAGTTCATTTATTTCAGTAATGCAACTTAAAAGTTGAACCTAATATTTGAGATAGACTCATTACATGCAAAGCAAGATAGTTCAAGCCGCGATGTGTCATAATTGAGATAATTATGGCTTACAGCTCATGAAAACCCCAAATCCACAATCTCAGAAAATTAGAATGTTGTGAAAAGGTTCAATATTCTAGGCTCAAAGTGTCCCACTCTAATCAGCTAATTAAGCCATAACACCTGCAAAGGATTCCTGAGCCTTTAAATGGTCTCTCAGTCTGGTTCAGTAGGAATCACAATCATGGGAAAGACTGCTGACCTGACAGTTGTGCAGAAAACCATCACTGACACCCTCCATAAGGAGGAAAAACCTCAAAAGGTAATTGCAAAAGAAGTTGGATGTTCCCAAAGTGCTGTATCAAAGCACATTAATAGAAAGTTTTGTGGAAGGGAAAAGTGTGGATGAAAAAGATGCACAAACAGCAGGGATGATCGCAACCTGGAGAGGATTGTCAGGAAAAGGCCATTCAAAAGTGTTGTGGACTTTCACAAGGAGTGGACTAAGGCTGGAGTTAGTGCATCATCCTGGACATGTCAGAATGTCAGAAGCATCTTACCTGGGCTAAAGAAAAGCAGAACTGGTCTGTTGCTCAGTGGTCCAAAATCCTCTTTTCTGATGAGAGCAACTTTTGCATCTCATTTGGAAACCAAGCACCCAGAGTCTGGAGGAAGAATGGAAAGGCACACACTGCAAGATGCTTGAAGTCTAGTGTGAAGTTTCCACAGTCTGTGTTGATTTGGGGAGCCATGTCATCTGCTGGTATTAGTCCACTGTGCTTCATTAAGTCCAGGATCAACGCAGCCATCTACCAGAAGATTTTGGAGCACTTCATGTTTCCTTCCACAGATGAACTTTATGGGGATGCTGACTTCATTTTCCAGCAGGACTTGGCACCTGCCCACACTGCCAAAAGCACCAAAACCTGGTTCAATGACTGTGGGATTACTGTGCTTGATTGGCCAGCAAACTCGCCTGACCTGAACCCCATAGAGAATCTATGGGGCATTGCCAAGAGAAAGATGAGAGACAAGAGACCAAACAATGCAGAAGAGTTGAAGGCCACTATTGAAGCATCTTGGTCTTCCATAACACCTCAGCAGTGCCACAGGCTGATAGCTTCCATGCCACGCCGCATTGAGGCAGTAATTGCTGCAAAAGGGGCCCAAACCAAGTACTGAGTACATATGCATGCTTATACTTTTCAGGGGTCCGATATTGTTCTATGTACAATCCTTGTTTTATTGATTGCATAGAATATTCTACTTTTCTAAGATTGTGGATTTGGGGTTTTCATGAGCTGTAAGCCATAATCATCTCAATTATGACAAATCATGGCTTGAACTATCTTGCTTTGCATGTAACGAGTCTATCTCATATATTAGTTTCACCTTTTATGTTGCATTACCGAAAAAATGAACTTTTGCACGATATTCTAATTTTTTGAGTTTTACCTGTAGGTAGGACTTTTATTTTAGTACTGTTGCTTATCCTTCCTTCCTTCCTTCCTTCCTTCCTTCCTTCCTTCCTTCCTTCCTTCCTTCCTTCCTTCCTTCCTTCCTTCCTTCCTTCCTTTAAAAAACCAGCAGAAATATTCTTATTTTCAGATATTAAGTTCTAACCTCACCAGATTTTAAGAACCATAGATAATTTAAATTTGGCAGCATTTCAGCTGATTTGAAAATGCTAAATAGGGAAACAGCTGATTAATACTTAGGAAAGTGTGGGGAAAATTCAAAGGTATACATTAAGAAAAGGAATTTGAAATAACATCTAAAAAGAAAGGTATAACAAACAATCTCTGTAATATTGCAAAAAAATAAACATTTACATGAATACTTTCTAATATCCCTCTGGTAAACTTTCAGGTGACGGGTGTGTGTTCAATGGTAGGATCCTGCAGAGAGGATTACAAAATTGAATTACAAACAGTTATTATGGGAAAATAGAAATGGCAGTATCTTCAATTGCCTTGCTTAATATTTCATTATGCTAAGCCCAAATATAAGTAAATTCTTTTTTTGAGTAATGTGAATGGTAGCTTTAAAACAAATAAAAGCATTATTAAAAGCAGTATTACCAATATGTTCAGAATATGGTGGCACCATAAATAAATATGCTATTCCCTCAAGGATTTCCATAACCTAATTAATTTATTAAGTTTGAATTACAATATTAAAAATAAGAAATGCAATTATTCATGCATTATTTTTATATACTGTTACAATTTCCATCCTGTTTTTCCATTAAAATGTCCTCAAAATATTGAATGACAATTAGAAAATGAAATAATTATTTACATCTGAAATGCTAAGCCAGAAATCAAAAACAAAAACCCACAAATTGATTAAAAACAATCCTGTATATTTATTTTATTCCTAAAACATGGCAAGAATCAGGATCAGACCATCTTAAGTAATTTCAGCACTTCCACAAGGTTTTGGAAGAAAAAAGAAACTAATTTCTTCATTGCCCCTAATCTTACTGTCTCAGGAAGGAAATCTGAAATCTAATCTTTGAGAGAAACTAATCAGTAGTTCATATAAACTAGACCTGTAGTAGTAGGCAGTCCTTTATGTATTTTGGGCCAAGTCAGCATTGTCCATTTTGATATAACTCAAAATGTGAGTAGACTATCTGCATACAAGCAGTAAGTGGAATTACTTGAATCTTGAAAATCCATTGCCTATATATTTGGGTATTTGTATTCTATAGAATTTCATTTCCAAGAGTGACATCTGAATGAGTCATCTTATGAGCTTCTTTCATGTTACTAGACTTTTAAATGTTGAAGGTAGTTTTAATCCTAAAAGTTTTTTTCAAAAGTATACAGTCTAATAACAATTATATGACTGTCTTTCAATACATTAATAACCATAGAAAAGCAACTCATTTGGTTAACATTTCTCTCTATGGCTTGATTGCAAGTCATGGTCCAAAGAGACACCATATGGCAATGTTGCTGAAATTAAACTATTTTTGCCAGTTAGGGGGATGAGAAATCAAATTTTGGTATTTATATGAAAAATATGTGCTATAAGAATCAGTAGAATTCAATATTCCTCCACATTAACAGTCTATCTCAATTACATTTTAACATTGTAAAATTGTAAAATTGTAAAATTGTAACATTGTTAAGATGAAGTATTACTTAATTTATTTTCAAACTTTTATTAATCTTCTCAAATCTAATATTCTGTTGGATCCAATTTTAAGACATAGAACTGAAATAATTTTCAAATCAAAGCATACCAGCATGTTATATGAGGATAACTTTGAATTGTGAATTGGATGAAGTAAAAGCAAGTAGACTCAATCTGTCATTAAAAAAGAAAATAGACAACAAAATACAATAGCAAGCTACCATACTAATTTTGTACTACTGGGAAGAATTTGTTTGTTTGTTTCCTTGTATGTCCTGATCCATATTTCATATCTTTAGATTAACTACTAAAGTTCAGTTTTCAGAACCATGTGTTTAACAATTCGAATTCACACATATATCCAATGATTGAAAATGTTTCTCTGGTATAAAGATATATAGTTTGCTAGAATATCACCAGCAAAGCACTTTCAGCCTAATGAGTTTATAAAGTTATCCTCTTAATTGGGGCTCAGTTGACATACATGCAATTAGTACCAAATTCATGCAGTGATGTCTGGCTAAATGAAATTAACAAAGTGTGAAATAATTTATTTTTAATTTTATGACTATTCTGAAGAACATATACACGGGGAGCCTAGTAAAAATGAAAATAAAAGAACAGATGCAGAAAAGGAAGAAAACTAATGCATCTTGAATCTTATTCATTGGCATTTATTATAAAGCAGAATTCTTAACTTCAGTCAAGTGAAAGGAAAGCCAGGTGAAATATTCTTGAGACTCCTTTGTGAATAAAGTGTTGATTTTACAATGGAAGTAATCTACCGACAAAAAAAAAAAAAACCTTATATAAAAACATTCTCTTCTAATAGATTTGAATTATCCCAGGGTGACAGACATTTTTCCCCAGAAAATGTACTATAGAAAATCAAGTGAAAACAAAATCTACCGAGTTCTCACTGTTTTAATCAACATTTCCAGGTTTCCCTCTGTCAAAACTTTAGTTTGAAAAATAGGCATATTTTCCAAGAGGAATTCGAGCAAAAGACCTTTCCCTTACTTCTGTAATGCAGAAACTCCGACAATCTCACTTCTATGTCAGTTTTCAGTTTCTTCATCTTGGTTCACACAAGGGAGGTTAAGATGTAGCATAAAATATGAAATACTAGCAATCTTTAAGTAAATAGGTTTTCACTTAACACTGGAGTGTGTATATTGACTACTGATATTAATAGTAGAGAAGATGATGAAGATAAGTAGGTCAGGACATGTCAAAAGAGGCTGAGGATAGAATTCTTTTAATTTATTTTTTTTAGGAGAGGTTTGGGAATTTCATTGTCTAAATTTCATTTAGCCCACTTATGAATTTTTAAACTCGAAATAAATGCCAGCCATGCCACTACTTTTCATTAATGAGATCAAAAATCGGTTTGCAAAATAAATATCTGAAAAGTGCATGCCTAAATTTTACTGCATTTATTCCTAAGCTAGATTCTGCACTTTAAATTTCGATGGGAACAGTTAGTTCTTATTTTATTTTTTTGTTTGTTTTTGCAGTCAAAATTTTAGCTGAGTGTGAGATAGTTATTCTGCTTCATCCAGTATATCTCATCCTGTAAGGATATGTCACAATCGCTGCCATAAGTTCCTTTAAGGAAAAGCTGTATATAATTAGATGTCATTAGTCACAATTTAAGTCATCTCTTTGTGCTCAGTTTCATTATCTCAGCTCCATGGTAACATCCATTGGATATAAATCACATAATGGTTAAAATTAACCCTGTGATCCCCACATTTATTGATTTATTGGATTTGTAAGGCCTTGAAATCATTATATAATTTGAGGCTTACAGGGTATGTATGTCCAGAATTGTGGCATTGGAACCTACATATAGAAAAAGTGTAGAATCACTTTAAGATATTCTGTATCTCTTTTACTAAGCAATGACTGTCCCAACCATATACACTTTTCTACTCTTCCCATCATTGTATGAACAGAAAATGACCCACATACAGAGAAGGCCATTCTTCATCCCATTAAATGGAACTCTTTGATAGAAGAGACCTGTAATATATCCTGCCTCCCATTCTGGAAAGACAGTTCTTCAAATAACCTGTTCCCAAGCATGTACAGTTTTACAGCTTGAAGGAAGAAGCTAGCATGTTTCCACACACACACACACACACACACACACACACACACAGATATATATATATATATATATATATATATATATATATATATATATATATATATATATATATATATATATAAAAAAAAATCTGGATAAAATCAGATAAGGCCACCATACTTTGAACTAATTTAATTTCCACATATCGTTCAAGAGCAGTGCAATGTAAAGAGCATTGCAGCAATCAAGGGATAACTGTGAGAGGGCTTATTGGTATTGGAAAATGCATAACTAATGTATAACTAATATAAAACCTGCCATCAAAAAAGCCATCCTGAGCATGACTGCTAATTGCTCTTTGAGCAGGTATTGTGAGTCCAAAGAGAACCCCCAGATTATGTATTATCTGGGGTAGTGCAACCCTATCCAAGGCCAAAGTTAGCAATTCTCTATAAATCAAAGAACTCGCAAAGCCAGTGCCATTCCATCTTGTCAGGGTCCAATTTCAGTTCATTGCTCCCCATTCAGCCCTTAATAGCCTCTAGGTATTGCAAGAAGGAGATCATGGCATTGCTTAATTCACCATGGACATACTAATGATATCTGTAGTATAGATCATCTGACCCACTGGCTTCAAATATGTTAAACAGAAGTGGAGATGTTGCCAAAACAAAGTAGTTGACTGAAGGACTGAAATAATTCTAAGCAGATAGGTTTATTCCATGAATTTTTTGTAAATCTTTATTATATAGATAATAAAATCATATATAACCATGGTGGTTCCGTCTCAGTATTAAAAGCAAATATTCAAGATACAAGTCATGCCTTTGTGGGTATTAACATGTTTTTTTATATATATTTCATCAAATATTTTTTTTTTTATGATATTTCAAATATTTGATTATTTTTATGCTTTCTAAATCATCTTTTATGATTTCTTATTTTGATCTATCTCTTCTCATTTCTCATCTTTTGGGATATTTTAGAGATCTTCCTGAAGGAGATGTTCACATACAATGGGTTTACAAAAGGCTGTGTTGCCAAGTAATTTCATGACTGGTTGTATATATAATTACCTAGTCCAAGTATAGAAAGAAATAAAAAAAAATACTCCATTACAATTCAAACTGAGAAATTGGTTTAATTTTTAAATAAAAAAGTTAGGAGATGTGATAGACATCTATAAAATCAAGAGTAATAGGAAGTAAATTTATTCTTTCTCATGTAGTACTTGAACTTCATTTAATGAGGTTTAGAAATGCACAATTCTTTTGAAATTTCTCACTACTAGATTTTTAAAGTCTAAATAGAGGCCACTTTAGGGCTTTGGAAAGAGGAATAATTCTTCCTGTCTTTGGGAATAGAAGAGAAAATATTTATTAGAACAAGAACGGTAGTGAAACAGTGATGGGAGTCAATTTTTTTTAACTGCCGGTTCTGTGAGCATGGCTTGGTGGGTATGGCAGGGGAAGGATACTGTAAAATCTCCAGTCAGAGGTAGTATTTGCTGGCTCTTGGAACTACTCAAAATTTCCACTACCGGTTCTCCAGAACTGGTCAGAACCTTCTGAATACTATCTCTGAAGTGAAACCATAACCTGGATGATTGACAATCTCCATAGGTATTTGGTTCATTAAATGGTTACTATGTTGAGCAACTATTCTCCAGAATGAAAACTAATAATATTCAATTTTGGTATCCTATCTCCAAGATAGTCCCGATTTACCTTCAGATTATTTTGATTTGGTTTTTCCTTAGCAGGTGGGTACAATTTCAAATAGAATATTAAGCTGAAGTCCACCCACTTGCCTATCTTCTAAAAAAGCCTCTGGGACTTTATTCTTATTTACCAGAAAATAAACAGTAGCAAATAAGAGTGGTGCTAGAGATTTGTGCTTTGATATGTAAGCAAACTAATTTCCTATTTATTTTTAATAAAAAGAATACATAACAAAATTAATAACAGCTTGAAGGAAGAAACTAGCATGTTTCCACACAAAAGCATCACCCTGTAATATGGTACCTATTTGCCTACATTTGGAGCAGTAACAACAGCTAAACTATTCATGAGGGTATCTCTTTGGAAACAATTCTCCTTTTTTAATATCTAATTCATTTGATATTTGCATTGTTTTTGTTTGTAATTACCATGTATCATTTGTAAAAGGAAAGCATTATAACGCCAATTTGTGGGATTGTTTAGAATGTTTTGAAAAACAGATATTTCTATTAATCAAAGTACAGACCAATATGTGTAATTATGGCAGAGATTCTGTGATACTTTTTGTAATATTTTACACTGATCATATTATTCTAGTGCATTTATTAGTCAATCAGTGATAATTGATAAGTATAAAATATAAGGTAGATCTTTTTAAAGCTTTTTTTTCCATAATTTGTATAATGGGTTTACTTGGAGTAATCTCATCTATGTTTTAAAGCATTGTTTAATTTAAACATTTTTTCTACAATATGAACGTATTAAAGTTTTAGAACATGAAAAGTGCTTTACAAATAAAAAATGAATTATATAGGATTAGCAAGAAGAGAAAGAAATTGCATATCTTTTCATCTCACATTATGATTCAAAATCCTATTTCTTACATTATGAACCTATATATTTTCATGAGCAAAAAATCTAAGGTGCAAACTACCATAGAGAAAGAAAATAGATTTTCAGATTAGATTAGAAGCAAAACATAGGAATGTTGTCAGAAAGTCAACTAGCAAGCCAAAGAGATAATCTGGTCTATTGAAACTAACAACAATAATTTATCGATTATACTCAGTGCACACAAACATATACCTCAGTACCAGTTAAATTGAAATAATATATAAAGATATAATAGTATATCTTTATTTAAGTGCATGCGTTCAAAGTATCATGGTAGATTCAAGGTTACAAGTAAAATTATTTTCCTAATTCACTAAATATCAGATCAAATTCTGTCTTAACATTATCTCATTTATGTCTTTCAAGTAAAATCAGAAATATGCAGGAAGTCTAGGAATTAGGTCTAAGGTGGTCAAAAATGTCATTTGATTGTGTTTTAAAGCAAAAGCCAGCTGATTTATGTGCCATAAATTAATATGCAAATTGAACATGTACTGTATATACATGTTCAGTCTCACATTGCAAGTCTTAAATCCAGCTACTTCTCAAATATATGTAAAAGAAAGGGATATGCAATAGTTAAATAATGAGAAAAAGAAAAATGCATAATAATTCTCTGGAATGATAATATAAGGAATTGAAAATTGGTGGCACCAGCTAATGGTTACAAACAGAGTCATCTTTGTTAGTTCTATCACTGCAGGTAGCAGTTCAAATATAAGTTTTGTGTTAAAACATAAAACATAAAAACATAAAAGCTACATTTAATATGCAGAAGTTTTTGTTATGCAGTGATATAGTAGCATCCAAGGCATTATGAAGGATATCTTCAAGTCCACTGCAATGATCCGTCTAGTTCGGCATCCTATGTCTGACATAATTAATCAGATACCTCAAGAAAGATGAAAGCACTATGGGAACGTAAACCAACTATTTGAAAAGAAGGAAATATATCATACCAATCCCACCTGTGCTGAACATTTGTCTATGGATATTTTCAGTCATCTAGGTCATGGTTGTCCCAAAAATGCTTTTTCCAAAGGCAACTGGACTTTCTTGTTGTTCTTTGAATACATTTTGCTTCCCATCCAAGAAGTTCAGAAGAAGATTCTTGGATGAGAAGTGAAACATTTTCGATTAAAAACATGGAAGTCAGTTGCCTCTTGAAAAAGTACCTTTAAGACAATCGTCCAGGAAAGAAGCAGCTATAGGGAATTTTTCTGCATTGTAAAAAAAAAAAAATAGTCAATGCAAATTGCCAGAAGAATACCCAAAAGAAACAGGTTCTAGCCCCTCCATTTGGCCTGAACTTTTTAAAAAGCCTATTACAAGTCCCCCTTCCTTGATTAGAACATGGGAGCTGGTTGAGATGAGAGGCCTTCCCATCTAGTACCCCTCCTGCTCTGGAGTGTGCTTCATCTAGAAGATACCTTTAGTACCTCCCTCTTTGCTTTCCACAAGGCTATGAAAATATTTTGGTTTTATCATGTGTCCATCTGACTGAATTATTAATTGTGGGTATTCTGTCTTTTTTTTTTTTTTTTTGAAAAAGTTTTTATTAATTTTCTACAAACAAACAAGACAAACAAAATTCTGTCTTTTTAATGTTTTGTGGTGATTTGGCTTTACTCATTTTGTTTACTTCTGTGTTCTTTTGTTCATACTAGCCAAATTCTCACAAATGAACAGTTTACCAAAAAATGAAAAACAAGCAAACATGAATAACTCATTATTGGGCATGTATGACTTGGTGTTCTTTGTGTGTAATTATTTGTGTCATTACATATTGCATACCATGGTGGCGCAATACTGCAGGCTACTTCTGCTGACTGCCAGCTGCCTGCAATTTGGCAGTTCAAATCTCACCAGGCTCAAGGTTGACTCAACCTTCCATCCTTCCAAGGTTGGTAAAATGAGGATCCAGATTGTTGGAAGCAATATGCTGACTCTGTAAACCTCTTAGAGAGAGCTGTAAAGCACTTTAAACCAGTATATATGTGTAAATGCTATTGCTATTGTTCTTAAGCCATGGTAAGAGCAAAGAATTGGCAAACATATCATTAACCTATTCAGTTTTGGCTCCTGTTCAAAAATATAAATATAAAAAGCATAGGTTGTAATTATTTTACTTCTAGTATTTAATCGTAATTCTACAAATGAAAATGTATAATAAGGGAAAAAGCAATCAATTCAGTTCTGAACAAATTAAATTAAAATTAAATTAAATCTAATTAGTTAACTGCAAGATTTTTTATTTCTTAATAAAAAACAAAGAAAGTAGTGAGCAATAGCAAACTCAAACATCTACAGGTGGAGTCTATATGATATGCTAGACAATAGGGAGAGACAATGATTGATGAATATATGCATAAATTGCTTGTTGATGTGATGATACCTACTTGTCTTCCTTTTCCATGCTTTATTTAGAACCTTTTTCTGTGACTTTCAAAAGCATGTCTATAATGGAAGAATACATTCTGAATTCTGACACTATAATATAAAACACTTTTCTTAAGCTACAAAATATTTTAATGAGTTTTTTTAAATACAAATGAGACACTTTTAAATTATTAGAAATGATACATTTGGGAAAAACCTCCAATAATACAAATCAAAAGGAAAACCAATAAATAAACACTAAAAATAAAAAGAAACACAGATACAAATCATCACTTTTGTATGTTATAGTCTAGTATAACAATAACTACATTTTATTTATACAAAACATTAGAATTTTTAAGCAACACACTGAACTGAGACATATGAAATTATACTATCTGAATGCGCTTTTCAATTGATACAATGCCAATTCAAAGACTAAGAACTGACAAAACCCATTTAAAGGCTGAGAGCTAACTAATTGGGTTGAGTCAATCATTAGAGTTTGGTATAAACACTTCCTCCATAATTTCAGTCATTTCTGTTTTTGAATCCACCATTTTCACCCATTTCCAATATTTCTATACCATTTGGAATTTTCTCTTCCACTTGTTTTACATTCTTGACTTTGTTAAAAAAAAAATTAAAGTTGTGTAGATGTTAAAAGTATTACTATCAGTTTAGTTATGTTTCTCTCCCAGTTCTAAATCCATTGAAATGTTTTGAGTATCATATCTTTATCATTTTGCAAGTTCCACTGGAACCGGAGTCCTCTTGAGTGTTTTTCATTTCTGTATTCACAAAATCTAAAGTTTCTTTCTATCAATAATTTATTTACTTATAGACAAACAATTTCCTGAAAGTGTTTTATTTATTCAATTTTTCAAAGCTCTTAACAAAAGTCTTTTTTTTTAAAAAAAGATTTTATTAATTTTCTACAAACAAACAAGACAAACAAAACATAAAAACATCAACTCTTATATGTACATCCAGTGTGTCAGTTGGTTCATCATTTTTGTGCATTCATTCTGTAGTCTCAATTACAATTATGTTACATAACAACTCATATTGTCAATCCAAACTTATATATCCTAATATCACTAAAAAAAGAAGTTTTTGATTATATTTTTAATCATTCATGCTTTATGAGATAACAATACTTTAAACCAGTTTACTCTATAACAAATCATATAATCATATCAAATCAATCCTATAACAAAATAACAAAATAATAGCAAAATAAAGATATTCCTTACTATCTAGCATTCTAAATATTCTATTGTCGTATTTTATCATCTAGCCATTTATAAAAAAGATCCCAAATTTCGTAAAATTGTTTATCCTCTTGCTCTCTAATTTCAAATGTCAATCTGCTCATCTCAGCACATTCCAATATTTTCTTAATAATTTCTACTTGTAATGGTATTTTCTCATTCTTCCAATTTTTAGCAAATACAATCCTGGCCGCTGTTAATACATTTACAATCAGGTATTTCAAATCTTTACTATATATATCAGGTAAAATTCCCAATAAGAAGATCTCTGGTTTCAAGTCTATATGTTTCTTTGTCATTTTTTCCAACCACATGCGAATTTTAGTCCAATATTTTCTAGCATCCTCACAAGTCCACCACATATGGTAATACGAGCCGGGTATCTGATGACATTTCCAGCATTTTTCAGATTTGTTCTTAAACATTCTTGCTATTCTTGTCGGAGGAAAGTGCCACCTGTAAAACATCTTATACAAGTTTTCTATATATGCTGTTGACATTGTCATTTTATAATTTTGAGACCACAATTTCTGCCATTTCTCTAAATCAATCCCATATCCAAAATTCTTCCCCCAAACAATCATAGTTTCTTTAACTTGTTCTTCCTCTAATTTCATTCCCAGTAAATAACCATATAGTTTTTTAATCACCTTCTCATCAGTACCCATCAAGATCTTATCTAAATCAGTCTGTTTATCATAAAATCCCTCCGTTTTGGAATCTTCATCATACCTTGAATGTATTTGTGCATATGAAAACCAATTCATCCTTATACCTTGTTCCTCTAAGTTTTGGATCGATTTAAGTTCACCCTTTTCATCCAAAAGTTCCCCATATCTAACTGTTTGTTCCTTCTTGTAGATTATAGGATAGGAAAATGCTTCAATGGTCGATAACCAAACTGGAATTTTCAAATAACATTGTCTTTTTATCTTCTCCCAATTTAACCACAAAGACTCCCGTAAATAATGTCTTCTAAAATAACCCTGTGTTTTAGTTCCCTTATACCATAAAAAAGCATGCCAGCCCAACAGCAAGTCATGCCCTTCTAATGTCAACAACCTATGTTTCCTCAATGTTATCCATTCTTTGACCCACATCAAACTTGCAGCTTGATAATACAATTCCCAATTAGGCAGACCAAAACCTCCTCTAATTCTAGCATCTTGCAAAAGCTTTAGCTTTATTCTCGCTTTTTTACCTTGCCATATAAACTTCAACATAATTTTATTTAAATCTTCAAAATAGTCTTTTCCAAGCCTAATTGGTATTGTTTGAAACAAAAATAAAATTCTAGGTAAGATATTCATCTTAATTGTTGAAATTCTCCCTATTAATGACAATTGCAAGTTTTCCCACTTCTTCAAATCTGTAATTATCTGTTGTTTAAGTTTAATATAATTATTCTCCTTTAATGTGCTACATCTTGTTGTCAAATATATCCCCAGATACTTAACCTTATTTGTAACTTGAATTTTCAAAAGATCTGCCAGTTCTTCTCTCTGTCTCAATAGCATATTCTTTGTCAAAATCTTTGTTTTATCTTTATTTATTTTCAAACCAGCCACCTCTCCATATGCCTCTATCCTTTCCAGTAACTTTGGAGCTGTTTCTAGCGGATCTTCCAAAATAAAAGCTAAATCATCAGCAAAAGCTTGTAGCTTGAATTCTTCCTTCTTAATTTTCATTCCTTTTATGCTTTTATCATCCCTAATATTTCTATTCAACACTTCCAAGGTCAACACAAATAGCAAAGGAGATAGGGGGCAACCTTGTCTTGTGCCTTTCCTTATATTAATAAAATCTGTAAGTTCCCCCTCCATCATTACCCTTGCTGTCTGTTTATTATATATAGCTTCTATTGCTTGAATAAATTTTTTAGCAAAACCCATCTTCTCCAATAATAATAACATAAATCTCCAGTTCACGTTATCAAATGCTTTTTGAGCATCTAGGAATATCAAAGCCATTTGCTTTTCAGGATGAGCCTCATAGTATTCCAAAGTGTCCAAGATTACTCTCATGTTGTCTCTAATTTGTCTCTTTGGCAGAAATCCATTTTGATCTGAGTGAATAAAATTATTGAAATATTTTTTAAGTCTTTCTGCTAAGATTGAAGCAAAGATTTTATAGTCTGCATTCAATAAAGAAATAGGTCTATAATTCTTAATTTGCAATGGGTCAGTCTCTTCCTTCGGTATGAGTTTAATATAAGCCTCTGACCATGTTTTAGGTATCATCTTTTTTAACATAACTTCATTCATAACTTCTAACAATGGGATGCTCAATAATTCTTGAAATGTTTTATAGAATTCTACTGGAAGCCCATCTGGACCCGGAGCTTATTTTGTCTCTTAAATGCTTCATTTAGTTCCATCATTGTTATATTGTTTTCTAGCATTTCTTCAGTCTCTTTAGGTATCTTTGGTAAATTAGCTTCCTGTAAATACTGTTTGACTTTTTCTTCATCAATATTCTCTTGTGTATATAGTTGCCCATAAAAATCTCGAATAATTTCTTTTTTCTCCTTATTCCCATAACAAACTTGGCCTTGTTCATCTATTAACTTCAATATTTTTCTTGATTCCTTCTCTTTTCTCAATTTATATGCTAGCCATCTACCTGGTTTATTTGCATCTTCAAAATAATTCTGTTTAGAGTTTCTAATTTTCTGTGCCAGTTCTTCTTTCTCTATTAATTCCATTTTATGTTTGATTACATCCAGCTTCAATTTAATATCCTTTTTCTGTGGCATTTTCTGTAATTCTTTTTCAAGAATTTTATACTCATCTTCCAAGGCCTTAGAAGCTTGCCTTTTCCTAATATTCTTTTTTCTTGTATAATCTATTATCAAACCTCTAGCGTATGCCTTCATTGTATCCCACACATTCTGCGTTGAAGTATCTTCTTTTTTATTTTCTCTGAAGAAAAAAGCCAATTCCTTCTCCATCCATTGTATAAAATCTTTCTCCTTTAAAATAGTATTATTTAATGTCCATCTCGATCTTTTTTTTTGTCCCTTCCATTTAATTGTCATTGGGCTATGATCTGCCCAAGTACTTGTTTCAATATTTGTTTCTTTAATATTAGATATTAGTTCTGTTGAGATCCAAATCATATCTAATCTGGACCATGATAAATGTCTATTTGAATAAAAAGTATATTGTTTAGCTTTAACATTTCTTTCTCTCCAAATATCTTTTAAAGTTAATTCATCTGTCATTTTAAAAAAAGACCTTGGGAGAGCCTTTCTATTTTACTTTGTTGTTGTTGCTATATAGTCCAGTTTATTGTCCACAATTCCATTAAAATCTCCCATCATAATTATATTAACATAGTCCAGTCCAATTATTTTCATGTGTAGCTTTTTATAAAACTCTTCTTGTTTATCGTTTGGAGCATAAATTGCAATCAAGAGTATTTTTATATTATTGTCCATTATTTCTACCATTAATACTCTTCCATCTTCATCCGTGTAAATCAATTTTGCTGGGATAGCCTCTTTAATGTATAAAACCACACCTCTTTTCTTACATTGAGTCAAAGAAGTAAATATTTTCCCCAATTTTGGCTGTAATAACAATTGTTCATGTTGTTTTTTAATGTGAACTTCTTGTAAACAAATTATATCAAATTTTAATTTCTCTAATTTATGAAAAGTTTTCCTTCTTTTAACAGCTGAATTAAGCCCATTTATATTCATTGTAATCAGTTTTTTTTCTTCCATGATTATGCTTTATATTTAGGTCTAACAGCTCTCGTGGATCTCACTTCACGCTGTTCTTTGTTATCCATCTGTCCCCCTGCTGCTCCTTTCTCTTTTTCAGTCTCCAGTTGTTCATCTTGAAACTCAATTGATGAAGCCTCTTTCTCTGCTTCCTCTCTTCTTCCTCCAAAAAATTCTGCATGGAAAAGTTCTGCTTTCTCAATTGAATCAATTCTATATCTCTGCTCTTGCCACCTAAACATTAGTCCTTCTGGAATCAGCCATCTATAATTCACTTCGTTTTCCAATAGTATTTTGGTCAGAAATCGATATTCTCATCTCTCTCACTCTTCTGGGTATTTGTTTTAAAACCACAACCTCTTTACCTTTGTATTTCAGTGTTTTCTCTCTTACTACTTGTAATATTTGCATTTTAATGGATTTTTTTGGTAAATCTAATATGGACTTCCTTGGGTAATTTATTTCTCATCGCATATCTTGTATAGACTCGATATATCTCATCTATTCCATCCATCATCTTTTCCTCTGTAATTTCCAAAGCATCTGCCAAAATTTCTATCATTACCGCTGCCAAATTTTCTCCTTTTTCCTCTTCTATATTTTGAAATCTGAGATAAAATTCTGACCTTTCCATCTCCCACCTCAACATCCCACCTTTTTCTTGTTCAACCGCTGTTAGTCTGCTGTCAATATTTCCAATCTTCTTCTCTCTTTGTTTTCCTTCTTCCTCGATTTTTTGGAATCTCTCCTCATACTTAACCATCATTTGTTTTATATTTTCCACTTTTTCATCAGTCTTCTCTATTCTTTGTTCAATATTTTCTGTTCTTTGTTCAATATTTTCTGTTCTTTGTTCAATATTTTCTGTTCTTTGTTCAATATTTCCTGTTCTTTGTTCAATGATATCTGATTTTGTCTTGAGATCTTGGATTCCATGCATAATCATCTGTAAAGTTACTTTTTCTTGTTCCTTATCTTGCTTCAACATTGTCTGAATTAAACGTTGTCCTCCAGCTGGTGGGGAAGCAGAGGTAGAAGCAGAAATGCCAGATGGTATTGGTTTCCTGCTCATTTCAATGTTTCCAAAACTTCAAATTCTTCTTGACTTTTAATCCAACTGGTAGAGCAGCCAATTATAATCCAAAATGGAGAGCTCCAATAGTAAAAGACACGAAACCAAAGAAGAAACAGGAAAAAAGGAAGAAGAAAGATCTTCAGGTTCTTCTAGACCCTAATCCAATTACGAGATAGTCCACCATAAAAAAGGAAAAAATAGAAAGGAAAAAACAAGCAAATCCAAAAATAATAATATTGATTAAGAGCAAAAAAAAAAAAAAGAGAAAGCAAAAAGAGAAAAAACAAAAAGTTCCTTCAGATTCTTCCCACCTTAATCCAATTAAAAAGTCTCAATAATCCAAAAAAAAACCAACAACAACAACAAAGTAGTCCAAAAACATAAATAAGAAAAGCAAAAAAGTCCCAATAAAAAAGAAAAGAAAAATAAAGAAGAAAAAAGAAAAAACTCTGAGGCTTTCCCTTTAAAATAAAAGGCAAAAATAAAAATATTACTAGAATTGAAATTTAGAAAAAGGCTAGCGAATGAGGTATATATAAGAAAACACACTGCACTTTGTTATTTATCCAAGGCTCTTGTTATGACTCTCTTCTCCAGCAGCTTCAAAGCCAAACCTCAAGTGTTGTTGATAACAGTCCAGGAAAGCACCTGCAATAATATTTTGCTGTGCTCTCCCTCTATCTTATCACGTTAAAAAGTCCTTGAGATGAGGTCTTTTTACAATTCTCTCCAATTCAAATAAAATACTTTCAAGCCTCTAGTTAGCAGTGTTACAAAGTTTCTTAATGCTCTTTCTCCCCCCCAGCCGGAAAAAAGGAATAATATATACAGAAAAAAAAAGAAAAAATAGCCAAAGGGAGCCTCTATCCTAAAGAAAGTTAAAAAATCAAAGGGAGCATAAAAATATATATAAGAGAAAATTCAATCCGGTTACCTACAAAGTCACAGTAAAATCTTTCCCGAAAAATATAGAGAAAAAAAAAAAACACCCCAAGCCTCAATTTGACATCACTTTAAAAAACGCCGCTCAAACAATTTCAGCTAAAAAAAAAATAATCTCACAGCTTTCTTCTCTCTTCAGAATGAACTTTCCAACCTCAGCGAATTTACAACACCAAAGAGTTTTTCTCACCCAGCCGACACACTTCACTCCAATCACTTTCTTTCCGGAGCTGTCCCGACTTCAGCAGCTATGGAGGCTGCCTCTCCGCCGCCAGCGAAAGGGCTTCTTCCGGATCAAACCAGAGATTTTGCGATATCTCTGGGATCCTGGAACAGTACCCTTCACGATCACCGTCTCTACGGGACGGTTTAGGTCCGTTAGGACCGACCAGGGGCAAAAATATCGGCTGCGATCTCAGAGCCCCGAGATCGCAGCTGTATCGCCGAAACGAAGCTCCGCCTTCTCCCTCATTTTTGTATGTAATTTTCTATAGAATTCTTCTTGTTTATCATTTGGGGCATAAATTGCAATTAAAAGTGTTTTAATGCTGTTATCCATTATTTCCACCATCAAAATCCTTCCATCATCATTTGTGTACATTAGTTCTGCCAAAATTGTTTCTTTAATATATAATACCACATCTCTTTTTTTAGATTGTGCCAGCGACGTAAATAATTTCCCTAGTTTTCCTTGTTTTAGTATGTATTCATGTTGTTTTTTAATATGTACCTCTTGTAAGCAGATTATATCAAATTTTAATTTTTCTAATTTGTGAAATACTTTCCTTCTTTTAGAAGCCAAATTAAGTCCATTTATGTTAATCATAATCAATTTTCTTTTCTCCATGTTAAGCTTTATAAGAGGGTTTTATTGCTCTAGTAGATCTCAATTCTCGTTGTTCTCTGGGTTCACCGCCTACTGCACCTTCTTCTTTTTCTTTTTCAATTACTGCTATACACTTTTCTTGGAACTCAGTTAGTGACTCTTCCTTTTTTTCTTCTTCCTCCTTTTCTCTAAAGTATTCTAAGTAGAATAGCTCAGCTTTTCCAACTGTGTCAATTCTGTGTCTTTGTTCCTGCCAAGTGAACAAGAGGCCTTCTGGCATCAGCCATCTGTAGTTTATTCTTCTTTTGAATAACTCTTTACTCAAGAATAAATATTCTCATCTCTCTTACTCTTCTTGGTATCTGTTTCAGCACTACAATTTCTTTATCTTTATATTTTAGTGTTTTCTCTCTCTCCACCTGGAGTATCTGTGTCTTAATAATCTTCTTATTAAATCTAATGTGAACTTATCTTGGTAATCTATTCCTCATTGCATATCTTTTGTAGACACAAAACACTTCATCCATCCCATCCATCATCTTTTCTTTGGTTATTGCCAGTGCTTCTGCCAATATTCTACCATTATTTCAGCAAGGTTTTCACCTTTTTCTTCTTCTATATTTTGAAATCTTAGATAAAATTCTGATTTGTCTATTTCCCATCCTAATGGTTCACATCTTCCCTTTTAGACATCGCTCAAACAAATATCAATATCTCCAATTTTCTTATCTCTTTGTATATCCTCTTCTTCAATTTTTTTTAAATCTGTCTTCATATTTCATCATCATCTGTTGAATATTTTCCACTTTTTCATCTGTCTTTTTAATTTTTTGCTCAATTTTCTGAATTCCTTGCATAATCATCTGTAAAGTCACTTCCTTCTCTTTCTCTTTTTCCTATTATAATATTGTCTGTATAGATCGTTGTCCTCCAGATGGTGAGGGAGTTGGTATCAAAGAATCTGGGGCTGTTGTCTTTCTACTCATCTTGTAATGCTTATCTGTAAAGAAAGAAAGAGAAAAAAAGGGAAAAAAAGAAAAAAAATGAAGGCAAACAATTGCCACTCCAAAGGAAAAAAGGAAAAAGAAAATCTTCAGGCATTTGTACACCTTAATCCAATTAGTTGCAATGGTAGATGTAAAAAGTAAAAAATCAAAAAGGAAAAAAGAAAAATATTCTATATATTCCTCTTAATAAAAAAAAAAAAAAACCAAAATAAAAGGTTTACATTTTAGTTCCTAGTTTAAAAAGTTAAAATTCAATTAAAGAGAAAAAAAGAGCCCCACTAGTGGGAGGGTAGAAAGGGAGGCAAAAGGTAAAAAGCAATTCTAATATAAAACAAGCCTCTGCTGCCAAATATACAAGGCTTTTTAATAAATCAGCTCAGAATTTTTCAAGATCACTTCAATCTTCTTTCTTTCAACTTCAACTCCAGACTTCAGCTATCTGTGCAAATGAGCACCTGAATAAACAAGCTGCCATGTTCATCTCTATCTTTTTCAATACAAAGCTCAGACTCCTTAACTGTAACACAAGCTAGTGAGAGAGAGAAAGAAACTATGTATCCAAGCCTCTGGCCGGCAGTGCTACCTATTTTCCTTCACTTTCACTTCCCCCTCCTCCATCTACAACCAGGAACTTTAAAAAAGTAAAGTCTTTTCCCTTTTTTTAAAAAAAGGAGAAAAATAAATCTTAAGTCAAGCAGAAGAATCTTAGTCAAAAAAGGATTTTCAAAAGGGTTGTTTAAAAAAGGGAGAAAGAAATACAAACAAAAATAAAAAGATTAAAAAGTACCAATCCAGTTTAAAGTTAAAGTTTTGCCAAATTCAAAGTTGCAATTAAAAGGGAAAAAAGAAAAAAAAAAAACTTTCACTTTGACAATTAATCACGCTGCTTTAATTCTTTTCTCTTCACTTTTAGTCCACTTTAATTTTTTTCAGGGTGTTCTCTCTAAGAAATAATAAGTAAAAGTACATCTCACCAAACTGACACACTTTCTTTCCAATCTCTTCTGTTCCGGAGCTGTCCCAGCTTCATCAGCTTGAAAGGCTGCCTCTCTGCCACCGGCAAAAAGGGGTTTTCCTGGATCAACCAGGGACTTTGCAATGTCCCTGGGATCAACAGGATGTGCCCTCCTCAATCACCGTCTCTACGGGACGGTTTAGGTCCAGTGGGACCGTCCTACAATGGAGATATCAGCTTCAAGATCACATGCTGTACCGCTGAGCCACCAGCTCCATCCCAAAGTCCACAAGTCTTAAAGCTGTCGAGTTTGAAGACCCCTCATCTAGCTGAAACAAATAGGGCACTGAAATTTTAAATTTTCCACTCTTTTACACTTTGTACCTTAAGTACTTGGTAAAGTAATTCACACCACTGGTTTCTCTTCAGATTGTATAAATCTTTTGCCTTTTACCACTTCAAATATGAATAATTGAAAACAATAGTTTGCAACAGAGTTCCTAATTTTTTGCCATCACACCTCCATTCAGTGTAATGGACATAACACCAAAATGAACACAAATGAACCATGAAAGCAACAATGAAAAATTGGGTAAGATAGATTTAGTGTAACAATGTAACTAAAAGTGTTTTTTTGTTTTTGTTTTTGTATCTGTCCTGGACTCTATTTGGACCTCCCCAAAGGAATTCTGTTGCACCTTGTGGGAAAACCTAGTTTGGAACAACAATTTCCCCAACATGGAATCTTTCAGATGCATTAAATTCCCAGTCAGTTTGGTTGTCAATATGCAAACTGATAATTGAGGCAGATATAGTTTACCATGGGGAATACCAGGATCAGAGAGGATTGTTTGTTTTCCATTTATATGACCTTCTGTCATTCCTTTGTACAATAGTGGAACTGACTGGCTTGGGAATGGCTTCTCTGTTCTTTGAACAAAATATAGGAAACTTGGCTTCTTCATTCCAGGGTAATTTACAAGAATTATATACAACACCTGCACTGTGTGAATATTTACAGTGTGTGTATACATGCACACAAACACTTATATTTTTTGCAAGTCCTTCTAGCCTTTGAAGAATGTATTGCTGCTATAATCAACCTTTTCCAGACTCTTCCACCATTTCCACTATAAAGAAAAAAAAAAAAAAACCATCAGATTTATAAATCTTGGACTAGGTTTTCATTTAATACTCTAAATTGTGCCTTTTTTCCTGGGCTAATCTGTAGTGTAATGTAAACATACAACTTCAAACTTTTCTCCTAAATTGGGATACTATAATAATGGGAATTATCTGCAACAGCTATTATGGTATGTGGTGTGTTTGTGTGTATGAAAATATTATCTGATATAAATTTATTTAGCCAACCTGCTTGCCTTATATTGTTGTACACTCTGTTTTGTCTCTCTTGTATTACTTGACTTACTTATTTGCTTTATTTATTTACTTTTCATTTTTAATAGCTGAGTTTTTACATTGAACCCATGTCATAAGGGGGAAACAGAGCATATAAGCTCCATTTTGAATATAAGAAATTTTCTTGATACCTATTTTATTTTACATATTAGATTTGGTGTCACTTCAAAAAAGGTAGTTAGTTTCTGTTGCAAAAAAAACAAAAACAAAAAAAAACCCTTTCTCTATTCCTCAAGCTTGATAGATGTTTTTGTTTTCGCAACTACTTTTGCATCTAAGTTATCTCTGTAATATTGTACACTACCACATTTAAATTATAAAAATCTGGATGACCACTAAATAGCAGCAAAGACATACAGGAAATCCCGGCTCTTTGATGTTTTATAATGGCTCAGATTTCTGTAGCAAAGGATAATAACCCAGCATTTATCTTTCAAAAAAAGAAAATAGGCAGAATGAGACTATTCCATAAGGTGAACTGACTATGAAAGTATATACTATATATTTTCATTACTATATAACTGATAATGGTTACTGTACTTTCACTTTATTCATCAATTTTAAAGTTGTGTATAACAGCTTACAAGAAATTATTAACCCTTGTAAAAACAGTAAAATTGGCAAAGAAAGTGAGTAAATTCATTTGGGAGACTTATTCATCTGCAAGAGGTTGTTACTGGTGGGCATATTTTTTTTAAAATAATCAGATGGGCACTGTTTTAATATCTAAAGCTATGGAAACAAATACAATCTAAGATTGATCATTCTAATATCAATTTCAGAATCGTCCATCTTAAAGGATATAAGGATATGGGACTGCTTAGCAATTTACTATGATTTATGAATTTGCAATATGGAATTAATTTGGGGGCTTTTTTAATAACAGGAGAAGCCAGAGATGCTTCTCCAATTTGTATTATAATTCAATTCTTTATAATGTTCAATTTACAAAATACAAAGACTCAAAGATAAGCTCAACTAAGGCTAACTTTCAGAAGCATTTATTTTGTTATATATGTTGACTCCCATCTCTAAATTAGTCTGAACTAATTAAGAGAAAGATGAACATATAAATTTGTTCATGCATTGATAGGAGTGGGAATAGAACTTTCACTTAATTTTAATCTTAGTTTTATTGAAACATGTTTTTATGTTTATAAATTACATATCTTCTGATTTGGAAGACATAGCAATCAATATATTAAATGAAAAATTCCAAGAAACAGTTGCAAACAAGATGAAGACATAATAACACTTGGATAAATGTAAATCTACCTCTAATCAGATAACTTTTAAAAACTTTCTAGAATTTTCAGCTATATTGCTAAAACTGAGTAAGTTTTGATTGAAGAGAATATCATGCATATGAATGAAAAGTAAAACATAAATGGTAGACTGAAAAATATGTCCCCAGCACTTTTGGAAAATATCAAATTAGAAATACTAATGGCAATAAGTAAGCTTTCTTGTATTCCTACATGTATAGTCAACAGTGTTTATGAAAACAGTGGATCATTACTGTGTTTAAAACAAAAGGAACAGATTACAGGTTAAGAATCAGTTAAGTATGTACCCTGTATATGTCAAATTATTTCTATGTTATTCATGTGATGATACGTTATTTTCACAAGTAATACAGGTAACAATACAGCCTATATTACAGGATACTACAGGATGGTGCAACCAGTACCACTTATTTTCATAACTGAAATATGAACAAGGCAAGAAGCAGCCACAGGCATCTGTTATAACAGGGCTATCAAACTCCAGCCCGAGGGCTGGATGCATCACATGCTGGCCACACCCACACCTGGTTTAGTAAAGGGGAAGAAAGTCCCAATACATCTCATGATGTCAGCATGACGACATGAGTTTGGCACCCCTGTATTATAAGCACAAATGATGGAAAAATAACAAAGTGTGTATCATGATGTCACAATGCATACTTAGCCTTTTCATACTTTTGCTGATATAACACATATTTTTGTCCTATGTACTCTGTGCCACTCATCTTTATCTGCCTATGGGGACACCATGGTTATAGGGCTTTTATAAAAGTTCTGAATGCAGAGCAAGTCATGCCAATGATAATCTTTATATCCAGAAAATAATATTAGCAAGCATATAAGCCCTTCCCTTCATTTATTTTTTTTTTTGGGGGGGGGAGACTTTTATAGTAGTGACTATCTTTCCAATCCATCTAGCACTTTTTATTTTTATATCTCATCTTAAATACAATTTATTTTAAGAAGAGATTGGACAGCCATTTGTCTGAAATGCTATATGGTTTCCTGCCTGAGCAGGGGTTGGACTAGAAGATCTCCAACTCTTGTTATTCTGTTATAACTAGGAGCAAAGGGCAGCAGGGCTCCTGTAATGTTAGTACTCACTGCTTCTGGTGCTGATTGAAGAATTAAAAAAAAAAACCCTATTGCAAATTGATATGGGGAACTCTCTGCACCTTCCTGCTAAAAGGTATTTTGTCAACTAATTGCAGGTAGTTTTGGTTCATTACCTCTCATGGGGAAAAAAATTAATTAACAAGATGATACATTCTGAGGAGGATAATTTATCCTTACTATTATTGTTGGTGATATTAATAGATGCCATTTCAGGAGGGTGCATTAAAAGAAAACATTATCTGTAAACAGCACACCAAACTCATTAGCATGTAGATGGCCCTTTGATTAGCTAAGGATTCTGCTAGAACAGTGTTACATACCTTGCCAAATTTGGAAACCATGGACATTTTATAAGCATTTGATGAGTTGCAAAATGCATCTTAACATTCTGGAAGATGGGTGATGATGTATAATTGCATTCCACCCTTACACAAATATTATATGGGTTAATTTGGATAGAACAAACATTAAAATATAATCTAAAAAACTGTCTCCATCATTCCTAGTAGCAGATGGGGCATCTTATCAGAAGAACATAGCTGGATGAGGCATTCCTTTTTTCAAATTGGAGCTGACAACCATGTGCCTCCTCAATTTTCTCAATCTTATAAGTTATGGAAAATGACGGACATTCTCTGACAATTCAGATAAACTTGCAAGTGATGATAACATGACTCGAGGAAGTTAAACATCATCATAAATACATGCCACTTGCCAAGCACCTGAATTTTGATCATATATCTATGCAGATGCTGCAACATCAAAAGTTTGAGGACCAGTCATAAGTCATTTTTTCAGTGCTGTTGTAACTTTGAATGGTCACCGAATGAACACTTATAACTCAAGGACCCCTATACAAAAGTAAAATTAAATAATTTAAAAAAAATGCTTGGAATGTGATATTTCAAGATAATTGAAAGATTTAGTGGTCATTAAGTAAAGAAAATGTACCGAAAAATATATCTGAGAATGTTAATTGATTTCACCAAAAGGTCCATTTCCATTTTTCTGCACTTGGATCTAGTGATAGTTTAATATTAAGAATGAATACTTAGGAAGGAAGTAATGAAAGATAGCTCTCTTTTCTAGGCATCAGGCTATATCGTGACATGTAAAACATGGGCCTGCTAAATAAATGATCACTGTTCTTTGTGTTCCATTGTTTATGTACATCTTTATATATTAAAATGTAGCAAAAGTTATCAAATAGGATATTATAATTAGTAGTCAAAAAAGATAGTAAATTTGGAGACCTCAAAAGGAAAGATGTTAATCAGTCACTATGAAGACTGGGAGTAAATAGTTAGGAGGATAACATAGTTAGTGCTATAATTTAGAGTTCTCTTAGCAGGATTTATACCAGTATATCAGGTTTTATATTTAGGAAGGCAGAGTTGCCGGAACTCCTTTTATTCAATAATCAGCCTATTAGAAAAAAAATGAAATCTTGAGCAAACGAGAAAGGAAATCCAAACAATAGCTGGGAAAACTAATTTGACTTTTTAATTAATAGGTGGTTCGTCCAGGAGAAGGATAAATGGGTATGATTTCAAAATGTGAGCAATCTGATAAGGAGAATTATGCAGGAAAAAGATGTCAAACTAATAGCTGGTCAGCAGAAAACAACTTAAAGAAACAGAGCAAGATTGTTGTCAGGCAATAATTATTCTGAAGTAATGAGGATAGGCCAACAACTAGCATTCTGTAAATACTAAAGGGATATATTGAAAGGAAAGATGTTAAAGGAAGCAAAAAGAAAAAAAAAATCCAAGCCAAAAGTAGGAATGAATGAAAGAAACAAAATTGAAGTTGCTGTCCTTATCTGAGAATAACCTTTAGTGGGCCACATGTCTATTTATATCAGTTCCATTGTACAAGATGAAGTGCTGGAAATTGTAACTTTTTTTATTGTCACTCCAAGAGTACCTGGTATAGTTTAGGGCTGTATGAATCAGTAAAATCCCTGTAGTAGTATTTCAGTAGAAAAACACTCAAATGTTTTGAGCATTATCTTAGAACTGAAATAATAACAACAATAATAATATCTTTTAACATACAGGAACTTTGTTTGCAACAGATTAATTTCTATAATCTGATTTAATTTTAACAGATTTAATTTCTATAAATTCTCCAAGAGCCAATTTTAAATGCTTGATCTAATCAGGGGTGGGATTCAAATTTTTTAACAACTGGTTCTGTGGGCGTGTCTTAATTTGTGACTTGGTAGTCATGTGACTGGGTGGGCATGGCTTGCTGACCGGGTGTGGCTTGGTGGTCACATGACTGGCTGGGCATAGTTTGGTGGTCACATGAACGGCTGGGTGTGACTTGGTGCTCATATGACTGGGTGGGTGTGGCCAGGTGGCCATGTGACTGGCAAGTCAAATACAAATGGTCCTCACTTAATGGCTGGTTGCTTAGCAAGTGTTCTAATTTATGACTGACCTCCCCAGAGCAACTTGACCTATTTTTGGAGTTTTGACAGTCATACACACACACATACACTCACACACTCACACACACACACACACACACACACACACACACACTCCCTTCTAACCCTGCTAGAGCAGAGGGCTGTATGAGAAGATGACCTCCAAGACCCCTTGTAGGCTAGCTCTAAATTGCTGTGCTCTTTCAATGAGTATTCTGAAGCCAGGGCTTGTGTCCTTCCTTCCTCTCCTTTTTTTTCCTCTCTTCCTCCTTCCTTCCATGTATCTATCTATCCATCCATATATCTCATTCATTTTCTCTTCCCTCCCTCCCTTCTTCCCTTCTTTCCCTTCCTTCCATCTCCCCCTCTTTCTTTGTCTATCCCTTTTCTTCCTTTCTCTTCCTTTCTCTCTCCCTTTTTCTTTCTTTCCCTTTTTTCTTTCTTGTCTCTTCCTTCTCTCTCTCTTTCTCTTTCTCTCTCCCTCCCTCTCTCCATATCATATTCACTTTTTTTTTCTTTCTTTCTTTCTTTCTTTCTTTCTTTCTTTCTTTCTTTCTTTCTTTCTTTCTTTCTTTCTTTCTTTCTTTCTCTTTCTCTCTTTCTTTTCTCTCTCTCTCTCTCTCTCTCTCTCTCTCTCTCTCTCTCTCTCTCTCTCTATCCCTTCCCTAACCTATCTAGCCTAGCCTAACTTGTCAACGGCCTAGGCTAATCCTACATGTCACCCACTCTCCCTTCACCAGTCACACATGTCACCCCATTTCCCCTTTCCAAGGCCCTGGCCCTTAATCTCCCTATTTCCTCCCCCACAAAAGCCTCTTTCATCATCCCACAGCCATGACTTTACTTTCCTATTGTGGCTGACTGCCAGGGAAAGCAAGCCAGGGCTGAGCAATTGTTGTTGCTGGGCTCCCCACCAGCCCACATCACCTTTGTCATGAATGCCTGCAGCCGCCGTGTGTTTTTTTTTTTTTGTTTGTTTTTTTTTTTGGTGCGGCTGGACTCCAGCCATACCGAAAAAAAAGATGCAGCTACCGCAGGCTGTTTGCAGCGAAAATTACCGACCTCCGGTTTTGCTTGCTCCGCTTCTCCAACACATTACCATGGTGGCATTCTAGGTGCCCGCCATGGAGGTCCACCCCATTGAGCCCACTGCACTGGAAGGATTTACCCAAGCAAGTCTGAGCAGAGCAGTGCAGCAGTCAGTGGGGTGAGCCTGCATAGCCAGCACCTAGAACGCGGTGGCTAGAACCTGGAGGTCAGTAATTTTTGCACCTTGCCTGTCCCTTTTTATTGCATGAGAAGGCAGAAAGTGAGTGGTGGGGGTGGTAGCCAGAGCATGCCACTTGCTTTGTTTATTTCATTCCCTGGGAGAAAGGCAGAAAGCGAGCTGCTATGATTGTGATCACACTGCTTTTTGCAAGCATGAAGCATGAAGGGCCTACAGCAGCCACTTCTTTGCTGGCCAGAATTGAGCCGGTTGGAGGCTTCTTGGCGGGGAGATGGAGTCATGGCGAGTCTCGGAAGACAGCTCCTGCACACTGCCTGTCCCTTTTTGGTCCCTCCCTTCACGTTGAAGTACCTAAAAGCACAGGCTGGGGCGGCTGTCTTCCGAGTGGGCAGAGCAGCGAAGCGAAGGGAGGCAGAAAAGTTCACCCAAGTCTTCTCCTTCTCAGGCATATACAGAGCAATCCATCTCACGGTGCCACAGGGTCTCACCCATGCGCTGTCTCCTTGGAGAAGGTCCTGGCCTTACATGTGCACATGTGAGGTCCTGGGACCTTCTGCGAGGAGATGGTGTGTGTGGGCTACTAGCTTGGTTCTGGCAGAGAAAGCAGCAGCAGCTAGGACTTGCCGCCCTGTTCTTTGCACTAGAGTGGAGGTACAAGCTCGCAGGGAGCTCAGCAGCTCTCAGCTCTGGCTTGCCTTCTCTGGCAGTCAAAGGGGCAATGCGGTCCCTGGTAGCATAGCATCGTGCTCCCTGGTCACAACCCCTCACCCCCGCTCCTAGCAGGCAAAGCTCAGTAGCTGTGGAGAATCCAGGTGGGACCCAAGCGGCGACAGGTCAGCCCTGGCTCGCCTTTCTCTTGACCACCAGCAAGGCAGGGAAGTGGGGGGATGTGGGAAACTTGCTAGGCCATAAGTGCCACATGAAGCTGCAGTGCTGGTGGCTAAGCAAGGTAGGCAAGTGGGAGGTAGGAAGCTTGCTAGGCCATGAGTGCTGCATGGAGCCATGGCACTGGTGACTAAGCAAGGCAGGCAAGTGGGGTGGGTGGGGGAAGCTTGCTAGGACGCGAGTGCTGAGGGTGATGGCAGCATGGCAGCGGCCTAGGCCAGCCTGGGAGTCAGGACATAACTGGAGCTTGTGGCTGTGGTATCAGCAAGGGCGAGGGTGATGGCCGTGTGGCAGAGGTGGCCTAGGCCAGCCCAGGAGTCAGGACTCAGCTGGGGTTGGCGGCATCAGCAGCATGTAGGCAACTGGGGCTTGCAGAGTCTCACTCACCTAGGGAGATCAGAAGGTGGAAGGCTGGCCGGCTGGCTGCTGCTGCTCCTTCTAGAAGTGATGGTGGTGGGTGGGAAAATGTAGGAAGCAATATAGCGTATATGCACTATAAGGAGTGACTGGGCGGGGCAGGCAGGGGAGAGAATACTGTCAGAGATTGTCATGCACGCACACGATGTCATGCATGCACAATAAGGACTGACTGGACAGGGAACGGAGAAGTAGGCGGAGAAGGGCAGAGCCAGTCAGGGGTCCATTTTACCAGTTCTCCAAACTACCGGGAATCATAACAACCAGTTCTACAACCAATGCAAACCAGTAGAATCCCACCCCTGGATCTAATGAAATTCATGGTGGAAGGTGGGTCTGATTCAACCTTAAATACTAAAGCTCAAACAAAATTTTGGGTTCGCTCTTTATGTAAAATGACACTAAAGATGTTAAAATGAAGTTCTCTTCCAGTAACTAAAAGGAGGATTGCTTCAGGTAATCCCAGATGAATCTTTTGTAGATATGTGATAAGAGGAGATAAGAGGAAAGTCAAAAGATTAGTCAGATTGGCATTAATACAGATTATTTATTCTCCAGGGGTCTGTCATGAGCAATTCATTACTCCAAACAAAGACTATGGGATAATTCAGTTCAGGAATTAATGGTCAAAGCTCAGCTGCCACATTTGGAATTACAGATATATTTTTTAATTCCATAAATATTTGAATAATTTACAATATATTTAAATAAATGCAGAATAGTCTTTTTCTG
Organism: Hydrophis major; assembly: GCA_033807585.1. NCBI lineage: Eukaryota > Metazoa > Chordata > Lepidosauria > Squamata > Elapidae > Hydrophis > Hydrophis major. Next base: position 390,869,313 of record CM066328.1, on the reverse strand, counting down.
TTTTAAAAAAAGATAAAATTTGTTGCCATCAAAATATGCTATTAGGGGTCTCCAACCTTGGCAACTTTAAGCCTGGAGAACTTCAACTCCCAGAATTCCCCAGCAGCTTTGGAGACCCCTGTGCTATATGGTAGGTTTGTTTGTTTTTTTAAAAAAATACTCATTTCTCAAAGATTTCATCCCTATAATGATGCAGGTAATCCTCAATTTATGACCCATCACTTGGCATGAAAAGTTACTTATGACTTGTCCTCAAAGTTACAACTGCCACACCACTCTCGCAGTCACATGTTCATATTATAGGTGGTTGGCAACTGCCTCACATTTACAACCAATGCATTGTCCTGCAGTCACATATTATTTTTTGGCAAAAAAAAATGCCCATTGGATAAAATGGATTTGGATTTACAATCATGTGATCCATTTTATGACCATGTGAGTCACTTTACAGTCTCACTTAACAACCATCATAAATATTAAATCAAGCCTGGTTATGTGGTGATTTGATTTACAATCTCAACAATTTACAAAAAAAAATGCCAGCCTCAATTGTGATGGTAAGTCGAGAACTACCTTTACTGATTCTGAAACATGGATATTTTGGGTGGATTTTATAAGTCTTTAGCAGGAAGTTATCTTGTTTTAAACTCTTAACCAGGAAGAAATATTTCTGAGTATGTAAGATTTCAATACTAAGATTTCACTGGCAACAGCCAGATTTTAAACTATAACTACTGTATATAAACAAAGCTTTTAATAACAAATCAGTGAGCTGGGATTTTAAGTCTGTTTTATAATTGTTATTAAATATTTTACTTAAACTGTTAAACTGCTGAGTTTAGATTACTGCTGAGTTTATATTTGCAATTTGCTTTTGTGCATTTTGATAGTAAATAACATTTATAACACAATTTATATTATATTATTTTATATTATTTATAAAATTTGGATATAACTATTTCGATATAATGCTATTATATTATAACTTTCTAGAATATGAGCTTTAGATAATATGAATTTGAGATAATATGAACTTGCTTTCAGTCTTCTTAGTCAAAGAATATTGGTTGGTGGGTTCTAGAAGATGTGCCTTTTTTGCCATAGCATCTACTTTGTTGAACGTTCTCCCTCTGGAGATAAGGATGGCACTGACCATTCTGGCCTTTAATAAAACCCTAAAGACATGGTTTTGTGCCCCAAATGTTTTCAAGAACCTACTTCTTAGTTCTATTAGTAATCTGGGTTATGATGTTTCTCATTTTTTTAAAAAATATATTTTTATTATTTACATATAAGTATATTGAACACAGTGTGACCATCCTGGTGTTTCCTCCACCATGCACACCAAAGTAGAAGACAAATAACATATATACTACTTACACAGTGCTATTCTTGTACAATTATTTTTGACCAACATAATCATTCTAATCAGTGGTGGGATTCAAATTTTTTTACAACCGGTTCTGTGCGCTTGGCTTGGTAGGTGTGGCAGGTGAAGGATACTGCAAAATCTCTAGTCAGAGGTGATATTTGCTGGTTCTCTGAACTACTCATAATTTCTACTACCTGTTCTCCAGAATTGGTTAGAACCTGCTGAATACCACCTCGATTCTAACACATATATAATGTGTTAGACATAATGTCTCATTCCAGGTCTTCTTCACCTAATTATTTCATGTTCTGACTCCCATCTCTTAGTTCCAGCACCAGTAAAATCTGGTCCATGTGTCATAATATTCTATTTCCCCTTTATTTTTTAGTTCTAACATTAATCTGTTCAATTCTGCACAAACTAATATCTTCTTTATTATCTCCTTTTCTGAAGGAGAGTTTTTACTTTTCCATTGCTGGGCATATACCATTCTCGCTGCCATCAGGGTATGTAATATTAGGTATATTGACCCTTTACTATAACCCTCTGATATAATGCCTAATAGAAATGGTTCTGGTTTAAATTCTATACATTGTCCAACCATTTTTTCTAGCCATATCTGGATTTGTCACCAAAATTTCCTTCCTTCTTTACAAGTCCACCACATGTGGCAGTATGTGCCTGGTACTTTCCTACTTTTCCAACATTTTGGGGATATGTTACTAAACATTTTGGCCAATCTTGCCAGAGGAAGATGCCACCTGTAAAACATTGTATGAAGATTCTCTTTGTATGATGTGGCCAATGTCAATTTCCTGTTATGATGTTTCTCAACTGTTTTGTTTTTTAATTTTTATAATTGTTTTTATTTTATTTTAATTCTACCCAAAATCATTTGTTGAGATGGACAGATGGATGGATGGATGAAGAGATGATAGATAGATAGATAGATAGATAGATAGATAGATAGATAGATAGATAGATAGATAGATAGATAGATTAGAAAAAATTGGCCTCTTGCTAACCAAAATTTTGTCTATTTGGACACAATGATCAATTTATATCATTTGCTATCTTTGCAATATTACATATGTGTATTTAAATATTCACACAAGTGTGGATATTTAGTTCTAACTAAAAAAATTCAGCCAAGTCTTTGTGAATTATTTTCATAGTAGAACAGTGGAAGTTTCCTTCAAACAATAAACCAGTCAAGAGATTGAACTGGAAAGCTTTCGTCTTTGAAAAGGCATGTCCCACAACAACTGATAACTGGATTATTATAGGTCACTGTAAGCTATAATTGGTCAATTAATCATTGAAGGTGTCAGTTTTTAGCAGCAATTGGGAAAAATTGAATCAGGAGGGACTTTATATTGAAGACAGAGAAGGAAGACAAAAGCTGCAAAGGTTTGTTGGCATCAGCGCTACCTCTTGTGGTGTTGGTCATTACAATAAAAATGAATCTCTTTATCTTAGGAGCTCAGAATGGCAAGGCACTCTTTTGCCTGACTCAACTGATTTTCAAAGAGATTGAATAGGAGAAGGTACCGAGAAAATAGAGAATAAGTGAGCTATTTCTGCTGAATAATTTTTCCAGTTGAAATTTCCCAACTTTTTTTTAATTCTGTTGGGTAACATTTACAAACATCATGTTGGGCCTAGTATTTTTTTCTTGTGGGGCAAATAGCAAATCCTTTCTCTTCTTTTTTACATCCTTTTCCATAAATGTCAGGATTTCTTATGTCTCAGTTGAGAGGCTTCCACTTCTTGTAGAAGTATGTGAATGTATTTAAATTCAGTTAAGCACAATCACTGAGAAGTCAGATTTACTTATTACTCTGATCAGCCTTTCTGGCAGCTCTTGCATAAAAATGTTAATGTAAAAAATGTTAGTCAAGTAAAAAGATAGTATTGTGCCAAAAGGTGCAGAGATATAGACGGCAAAAGCAAAAGTACATTCATTTTTTAATTATTTTCCCACCTTTATTATTTTTATAAATAACTCAAGGCAGCAAACTTATTCAATACTCCCACCTAACCATCTTTCCTCCTCCTATTTTCCTCACAATTACACTGTGAGGTGAGTTGGTCTGAAAGACTGTGATTGGTCCAAAGTCACCGCTGACTTTTATTTAAACACTCATTGACATTTTAATTTGAAAGTGAAGATTTATTTTATGATTTGTTTACTCTTTTGAAAAAAAAAAGTTAACTGGGTGTTTTAGATTCCCTTTGTTATGTTTATTCACACACCCCAGTCAATTTTACATTTCAGCTAATTTTGCATGCAATTTTTTATTCAGTTGGAGAGGGAAAAAAGAAGTTCCTTTGTTCCTGTGTTGCCACAATTTATTTATTTTTTGCATCTGATTTCCAGGCTGATGCCAGTAGAATGCTTAAGACTCCTTGCCACGAGAACATACATACATTTAAGTGTATACAAGCAGTACACAAGACACTCTTTCTCTCTCTCCCTCATTCCTGTTAAACAGTGAACATAGCAACCATACTAATAGCAGCATCTGCAAGTGTAGCAACTTAAACCGCAGGGCTTAGCAAAAAAAGAAAAAATGTATTAGAGTTATGTATGTATCTGTGAACACATGCTGTAAGCACTTTATTCAAGCACTCATATCCACAGCAGGGTGAAACACATTCTGACAAATTTCATGATAAAACAGCATTGATTAAAAGCATTGATTTTCAAAATTTAATGTATCTTTAAGAATATTCTGGTTCATAATTGCTGAATAGGAAACAAAATAAGAAACCTTTCTTCAATATCATAAAAGTGAGTTCAGTCCCACAAAGCAGGAATTAGGGAGTCCACAGATGCAACAGAAATTTGATGGGAATCAATCATTAATTTGGTAAATATCAAAAAGAACAAGCAAATTGTTTACTATTAGCTGCATGAACTTTGGGAGGTGGTTTTCTTACAAAACTCAAATGCATTTCCTAGTCAATGTGTTCCATTCCATATTGCATGTATGAATCTGTTGAGTTTTGAAAAACACCAAGACTAGCAACCAGGTAAAAGGTGGAAAGATTCCGAGGGTGAATATATACATAATTATAGGGTCTTTTTCCACCACTGAGTTAGTTCTACTTACAAAAATTTACATAGGCATGATGTTTTCTATTCCAATTCTCATCCTGCACCTATTGCACCTGTTTTAGTTTGTGGACAAACAATGCATTTCAGATTATGCATTCTGCAGGGTGTGTTAAATGAAATTGTTTGTTTAAGCCTCTAGTTCTACTGCCTTCTGCTCTTCTGAATGCTATTAGCCAGTAGGAAAACATCTATCAATCATAACAATGATGCATGAATGAGACCATTTTACATCTAAATTGTTTAGCTCCTGCATCCTTTTTCTTGTTGTTTGTTTGTTTGGGTTTATATGCAGTTCTAATCCGACTCCAACAGTACCACAAAAAAAGTTTATTAGTTTCAGAGCCAAGGAGAGCCATTTACACATAATTTCAGTGTTGCCTAATTTCAGCTTTGTGCAAAATCTGCTGCCTCTGTGGAATTAAACCTAAGAATGAGATAAAGCAAGTCAGCATGACAATAAGTGTCTTTATGAAACTCCACAATTCTGCAAAGTCCTTGGTGTTGCTGATGGTGGTCTTTTATTATTCTTTCTACAGCCTGACTTAAAACTGAAGGGATCAGGCTACATCAGCCTGAAACAGTCTATAAGTAGGCCTCCTCCCCCATTGATAACCATAGCTCTAGGACACTTGAGTTCATACAAATATAATGGGCAATGAAGCACATCTAATGTTGCACACCTTGCTGCTGCTGTTGTTTGCTGACAGTATAAGGGGTAACATGCTATTTCAGTTTTGAACGAATCATTTCATGGGCTCAGGCTAAGATGAAGGATGTACGGCAAAGTAAAGAAAAAAGCTAGGACATGTTTATACTATCCTAAAATAAAGGCAGGGATGGGATTCAAATTTTGTAACAACTGGTTCTGTGGGTGTGGCTAGGTGGATGTGGCTGGATCAGCATGACTATGTGACTGGGTGGGCGTGGCTTTTTTGGCAGCAACCCCACCCCAATTTTTCTTGGCCTTCTGGATCTCAGGGAAGTGTTTTTTCTCCCAGAAGGTTTCCATGGGGCCCAGGAAGGGAAAAAAAAAACAGAGCTGGGGGGGGAGCACAAAGCACCCCCCTGCACTCTGTTTTGGGGCCTCCTGGGCCTCAGAGGAGACTCCTGGGGGGGGCATTTTTGCTCCCAAAAGGCTTCCCTGGGGCTCAGGAAGAAAAAACAGAGCATAGAGGGGTGCAGCACCCCATTTTGGGGTCTCCTGGGCCTCAGGGAAGCCTCCTGGGTGAAGCAGTAAGTAAGCAATGTGTGGGTGATCATAGGAACAGCTGATCGTCGGGAGGGGGGAAAAAAGAAATACCTTAAGGAGTGACTAGTCAGGGAAGAATGCAGTCAGCAATTTCAGTCATGTGTACAATGTAGTGCGTGCGTGATAAGGCCTGACTGGGAGGGGAGGGGCTGGTGGAGAGGGGCAGGGCCAGCCAGAGGTATGATTTGCCAGTTCTCCGAACTGCACAGGATTATAACAACGAACCAGTAGAATCCCAGCCCTGGATAAAGTGGAAAAAGACACAAACATATTAGCCTTTCATGTCTGGATTTTCAAATTGGAAAGTGGCTTTAACTTTGTCTTGTATTGCTGCTGACTAAGAATGTTGCTTATTGAGATAATAGTCAGAAAAATGACAAATATATACAACATTTTATTTAACCTTTAACTTAAAAAAAACATAATTCAAATTTGGAATATATTGCAAAAGGAACAAGGAGAGAGATGGAATGGGATAGGAAGTGATTCAAATTTAGATGCACAGAGTTTTTTTAAAGGAGGGATTGATTCATGTAATTTATAAAACTAAAATTAAATGGCTCTGGAGTGGTATACAAAGGACAACTTGCTACTTCTCCAAAAGGCTGTATGCAAGGGAAAATTATTTTATTTCATCATGTTTTCGGCTTTAGCTGAAGCCAAATGATTATGTTTTTACTATTTTTATAAGAATCTTTAAAATCCATTGTATTGTTTTAATTGCATTGTTACTGTTTTATAAATCACTGCCATAGTCCATCCTAGAAATGCTGCAAATATATATTTAAATCTCCTTGCCAGAGTGCTGCACATACAGTTCCCTGATTATAATTCCATTCAGAGCAACTATTACATTCAAAACTGACAGTTTTGCACACATCAGTAAATTCCTGAAAAACAATTTATGGTGACATCTAGAAAACATGGTTCTTTTATGTGAAGGATTTTGGATTATATAATGAGCTATTGGCAAGGGGTGATTTATGCAGGAATTAGAAAGATTTACTGCACGGTAAATGATGGTTCAAATAGGTCCACAATCTGTTTTTGTTTTTGTTTTTTTATTCAGGCACTTCCTCTTTATAAATAATAGATAGTTTCTTTCATATTGATCAGAAAGCCAATCACATTAAACAACATTGTTGCATTTCAGTGGTAGAGGCTGAGTATACCATTCAGTATGCAGAATAAAACCATTTCAAAAGTGAAAAAAGATTTACTTGGACATGAGATCTAATATATTGATTTTGCAAAACATAAATCCGAGTCGGGATGTTTTGGTTTTTTTGCATCCCCTTGACCATCATAGCTTAGGCATAACTCTATACTATAGAGATTTCATGTAAACTTTAACCATAACCTGCCACAACAAGATAAAGTACTTGCCCTATATTCAGGATTCTAATGTCCAAAATCCTTTGATGAAAAGATCAACATTCAAACAATGGAAAAATATATATATATCCACCTTAGACAAATATATATAGCAGCTTTCTACTGGAAGTTGCCATGCACAAAGTGGGAGAGGGGAAGAAGTACGTATAATTTCTCAAAGCATCTTTATCGATCACCAAATTATTGTGTTTGAAGATAATGCCCTAAATATCTTGAAATTGCATGCCATCTTAAAAAAACCTGTTCGTGAGTAAGTATCATTCACAGAAATTGCTTTTTGATTAGTAAACCAGAAGTACTGATATGACTTTTCACCAATGCTATTTGCAAATGCTCTGATGTAAGAAGAAAAGTAAGCCATGGTTGCAGTAAATCTTCCATGTAATGGATTTTAGTTTAGCAAATCAGGATTTTACTACAATATTCATACATTACATGAATATTCATACATTACAATATTCATACATTACATTTATCTATAATTATGTGAGAGTAAGTTCAATTAAATATTCTGGAGTAAACATATCTCGCTGTGAGGAAGAAATTGCATATATGTTTTCACTACTTTTAAGGTACTTCAGTACTTTAAGAGGGAGGAAATTATAAAATTATTAAAACTTTATATTAATATAAAATAATAAAGCAAAGTAATAACATTATTTCATTACTGGAATAAATGGAAAGGCATCAGCCTAGAAACTGGGAAACTGTGAGGTTTAGTCCTGCCTGGGGCATGAAACTAGCTGGGTGATCTTGGGCTAGTCACTTTCTCTTAGCCCTAGGAACGACGCAATGGCAAACCATTTCTGCAAAACCTTGCCAAGAAAACTACAGAGCTATGCCCAGGCATTCTCTGAGAATTGGTTATGTTAGAACAGAAGAAAAATAAATGAATGAATACGTATAAATTGTTTTCATTACTTAATTGAATTTATTGCCATTTTTGAAAATACATTTTTGAAATAGATATACTGTGAATATTCTCTGCAATTTCAGCAGATGAGTGAAGGAAACATACTTTTTTGTTATAGAAACAGCATATATTGTCTTTACTTAACACTTCTTCATATAATTAGTTGTAACAGTGTATCATCATAGGGTTTCGTTTGCAGGAAGTTTCACTTTTATAGAAAGTTGCTTAAAGTGTTGGTTAATATCTTGCTTAAAAATATTTTTTAAAATGGAACAATCAGTCAAAGGTGCCTATTGGATTTTGCATTAACACAGAAGAATACTCTTTTTATTCAAAATAAAATTTCTGATAATAAGCTCACCTAAGGCAATAAAACACCTGCATAATTGTTTTAGAAGGCTAACTTGTGGGGAAAAATGCTTTGAAAAGTGGCTCATAAATCTATTGGGTTGGCTAACCATATCTTTATTATTCAGTTTAAAAGTGGTTAGATGAATGGGAAGAGTAAAGAGGATGGTAATAGGAACTGAAAGCACTGGGAAGGTGGTAAGGAGGATACATTGCATTCAAATCCTGACTTTTCATTAGCCTTATTTGCTTGTTGTTCTACTTCTTGGATATCATCTCAGCCTTTCCTTAAAAGCCTTTCCTTGAAAGTAATTGTAGTTCTACTACTGGGCAATAGCAAGGTATGCACAGAATGATCTGGGGTGAAACACAAAGGCAGCAATTGTTAGGTTATTTAATTGATCAGCTAAAGTAGTATTTTGCAAGAGAAGGTTCTTGTCAAATTGGCTGCCAAAATATCTTGGCTTGGCAAATGAGGGGAAGAAGCTATTTACCTCTAATGTAGGAAAATGGCACTGATGATGCTATCTAGTCAGAGGTGGGATTCAAGTTTTTTAACAACCGGTTCTGTGGGCATGGCTTAGTTGATGGGTGTGGCTTGTTGGTCATGTGACTCGACATCACTCATGTCAAGGGGTGCTTCTCCTCACCTGGCCTCTTATGACAGTGGGGATGCTGCAATGGTCATAAGTGTGAAAAATGGTCATAAGTCACTTTTTTTCAATGCCATTGTAACTTTGAATGGTCACTAAATGAACTGTTGTAAGTCAAGGATTACCTGTACAAAAATACAAAAAACTTCTTTGCTTGCAAAAAGCTGCCCTAAATACCAATCATTAGATTAAAAATACCTGCAAGCCAGAGTTACAAATCAGGCAGAGTGCCAGAGCACCTTGAGGAATTAAAATAGTTAAAATGTAGTGATAACTATCAAGCAGCCATCTCTTGCTCATAAAGTGAAACCCTTTAGCAGAAAACTCATTTAAGCTCTCCAGAAAAAGCAGACCCAGGAAAAGTAATCCTTAGATCCATTTGCACCACTTAAAGATACCAGCTGGTCTCACACATCTCACAAGATTCCTAAGGAAATCATCCAGATTTAAGGAAAAGTCACATGCCCCTCAGAAAGGCAGTAAAAGAAATCAGTGCCAAGCTTGTATCCTGCCTCTTGGAAGTATACCTCAAAAGGACAATGCCAGATACCACTAAAGCAGTGAAAGAAGACCCCCCTCCCCAGATAGAAAAAGAAACCATGAGGCAGGAAAAAATTCAAACACAATACAAATAATTAAATCACAACAGTAGTTGTTGCTTGTGGAAGCTGAATAGGGAAAATTATCCCATCAGTAAACACAGGATTAAATGTCACCAAGCACAGAATTAACCTTCACCAAAAAACAGTTTTAGATCAAAACTCAGAAAGGGTATGTAAATTCACATTTGAATGTCAATCTTTCTAGCTAGCCAAGAAGCCTTGCTGACTGTCACTCATCTTGGTTCCCTGTCACTAAAAGAAATATTTCCTCCCAACAGCAGTGTAAAAATCTTAAAACAACCCTTCCCTTTTAAGAAAACCAAAAGCTCCGGAGACAGGAGGTCTAGGCTGTCTGCCAAGAATGTAATAAGGGTGGGAAAAAACAAAAGGAGATTGCTTCTAACTACGGGTTCTCCAAACTGCTTAGAAAGTTAACAAGGGGTTCTATAGAACTGGATAGAACTGGTAGAATCCCACCCCTGTATCTAGTTTGGTAATGAAATGTCTGCAAGAAAACCACCAAGCTCACAGAGCATCCAGGATCCATAAGAAAATATTCTTGGATAATTCAGAGTCACCTCAAACCACGAGTGGCATATACAGTACATCGAATAAATAAATATATAACTAAAAATAATATAAAACATAATGCTTTGTGCATGTGATATTTGCTTCCAATATATGGTAGTATCTTGCAAAACACTGGGACTCAAAAACAATGTGTATTTAAAGGGAGTTGATTTGGTTTAGTGCTGTCTGGCTTGGCCACCAGAGAAGGGATAGTATCTTGCAAATGAGAGAAGGGATAGTATCTTGCAAATGGCAGGTAGGTGGCCGCAAGCATGTGCAGCTCCAGTTGTGTGAGTCGCAGGGACACATATCCTCTGCTAGCTTGAGAGGAGCATGTGTGAGGGCAAGTGACTGCCAGTCACAGGAGAGGAGCTTTGTGTATGAGGGCAAGCTGCCACTACTCATGCAAGAGAACCTTTGTGTGCAAGTGTAAGATGATGGCTGTTTGCACAAAGGAAGCTTTGCATATGAGGGCAAGCTGCTTGTATAGGGGAGCTTCATGTGTGACTGCCAAGTGGCTGCTGCTTGCACAAGGGGAGCTTTGCACTCAAGGACATGCTCACCCTCTGCTTGCACAGTCCAATTTGGAACAGGCCACGGTCCAGTAGTGGGCCACATCCCGGAGGTTGGGTGCTTCTGGTCTAGTGATTATAGCACAAGCTAGAAACCAGGATCACAGACAACTAGTTGAAGAAGACAGATAGCTTAGGAGAAAAAGTATTGGACAGTTGCAACAGGAGTTGATTGACTGGCTTGTCCTGGAGCCTGATGTCATGAGCTTAGAGAGTATGACTGACCCAAGGTTACCCAGCCAGCTTTCATGCCTAAGGCAGACCCAAACTCAGTCTGCTGGATTTCTAGGCAGGTAAGGTAAACACATTTTAATCATTGCATTAAATTGAACCAGATTGCACTATTTATGCTGGCACAAAACCCGAAAAATGCTACTTTTGAGGCATAGCAGAGCTGTGAGTTGAGGTGGATAGAAGATAATGTGATGCATTTCTGCCTTTAAAAAATGTTAATGGTCTCTACTTGTGCTGCAGTAACCTGATCATATAGATCACAGGTATCAAACTCCCGGCATCATGTTGCCGTCATGTGACATTTCATGACATTTTCCCACTTCAGAGAGCTGGGGTAAGCATGGCCTGTATGTGATCCATCCGGCCTATGTACTGCCAGTTTGACATTCCTGATATAGATCAGATCCTTTATCACTGAATATAAATATACATAAATAAAACACTACTGGAATTGGGAGTGGTTCCTCAAGCAAACAAGAATCTTCCCAACATTGCTGATTAAGAGCATCTCTACAGCAACATTTTTAATATTAGCATTCGTTAACATCTACTCTCTTTTGTGCTTTAGGGGATTTTTCTTTGGGTTGTTTGTTCTTTTTACATTTTAATATCTTTTTATATGTTTATTTTTTTAATTAATTATTGTACACATGAAAATAAATAAACATTTTTCAACACTTTGGGATCGATTCTGGATCTTATTGGACCCATTATGTCTGCTTTTAGAGCTGAGGAAATTCATTTTTGACTCTGCTCTGTTGTATTTCAAATTGCAGCAAAGCGGATAGTTTCTTTTAGATTACTACATATGGATGATCTGTTTTCACATTGATGGGAATTCTTGCTTCATCCTGCCCCAAACCTTCTAAGTTCAAACAAGTCATTGCTCCAGCTCCCAAGAATATTCATGTTCCTGTAATTTGTTTCGTGAACAAGATTTATCTGCTAATATGTACAGTATTTATTTTCTCTTTGGGGCACATTGAAATTACAATTGAGTCACAACTTTTGTAGAGTCTCTGGAGATCGTACCTAAAGTTCTGCTTTATAGTATAAGAAAATAACTTGAATATGCTAACATCTGCTAACAAGTTGGTGTCAACTTTTAGTGATTACATAGATTTTATTTATGATGCTCTGCCCTTAAACTGTACTTTTAGGCCTTCCGGGATTACACCCATTGCCACTGTGACTGAATCCATCTATCTTCTAACTGGTTGTCATCTCCTTGTCTTTCTTTTCACCTTTCCCATCATTAGCACCTTCTCTAGGGAGTAAGGTTTTCACATACAATCAGCTAATTTGAGACAGGTCATTTATGCTTTGAGTGAGAAATCTGGGTAGACTTATTCAATGGTCTATTTTTTTGTTTTTCTTGGCTACTCACAGTAATATTTTCCAACACCAATGGTTAAAACTATACATATTCTTCTTGTCCAACTTCTTCAAAAATCCAACTTTTGCTTCCATAGTGTATTTATTGTGAATGCAATTTCTTGCAATGTTCTGTTCTTTGTAAATATATATTTACATGAACATGTATGTATATATGTATGTATGTATGCATGCATAATATCTTACCCCTTGGAATATCTTTTCCAAGAACTTTATGGCTGTTCTGCAAGTGCCAGTCTGCGTGATATTTCGGGACTGCTTGTTTTATTTCACTGATGTTTGATCTGAAAGGAAGAAGCTACTCAGTATCATTTCATCTATCATTTCAATATCTTTTCCAATTCAATGTGTAGTTATGGTCATATCAATTATTGTTAGTTGGTTTTCTTTATATTTAATTTTAGTTCCATTTGTTCACTATGGTCCTTGACTTTTATTAGTAGAGTTTTAAGCTTCTTTGTATTTTCAGGCTATTGTTACCAACATAGCACAGATAATTGATGTTTTGACATTCAATTTTAAAACCACACTCTCTTCCAAATCAGCTTTCTTAATATATATTCAGCATATATAGGTTGATCAAATAAGGCAAGTATATAGCTTTAGCAGCCGTATCTTATTATTTTGCCAACCCACAACCAATGAATTTTACTGTAGCCATGCATATTTTAAGTAATATTTTTAGTTTTCTTGGTGATTATGAGGGAAATTATCTTCAATATGATCCAATATTCAGAGATACATTTTTGTCCCTATAAAAAGAATATTATCTCATCCAGGAATATAGACAAATTATAACTTCTATATTATGAGATGTATCAGTCCAGTTTGAAATAGTTACTATAAAGCATAGTTCTCCTGGTTAGTTGTTTGGGGAAATTTTTGAATGTCAACAGTCATATTTCCCATACATTCTAAGTGCTGCAATTTCAACAAATGTAAACAAGTATTAAATGAATCATTTTACCATGAAAAACACAACCTTCACCCTTATAGTAATGAGATTTTTGTTCAGAATAAGTAAGCAAGACACTGTAGTCTTAGTGGACAACTCAATTAGAATGTCAATCCAGTGTGCAACTGACATAAAAATGGAAAAAATCATGTTTGGAATCTTAGAAAAGGAATTAAAAATGCCATTATATAAACCTATAGGAGATAATAGATAGATAGATAGATAGATAGATAGATAGATAGATAGATAGATAGATAGAACACAGTGAAGAGAGGATAAGGGAGAGACGTGATCTACTTGGGAGGAGAGGGCCTTGATCCTCTTCATGGGCTGCAGCTGTGACAACTGAATAAGAGGATGGACCTGCGTACTGGCGAATGCTGGAAACAAAGTGTGGAAATATCTCTAGTTTATAGTTCCTCTCTGAGTTTGGCGTCCTTCCCAGTGTGTGTTATCTGTGGATATCCTCCAGCTCTTATCTTGCCTGGTTTGTGTTGCTTTTTTCCTTCTTCATATAACTGTTTGTGTGGGAGTTTTTTTGTCTTCCATCAAAGATATTCGGAGCTTGGAAGCAAAGTGAAGGAATAAAAGAAGCTTCATCTATTTTCTGTGACTGTGTTTGTTCTATATCCCACCCTGAGTCATTACTCTGCTACTATTATATTGGCATATTATTTCACATTAAATAAGTTGTAATATTTTACAGAGAGATGGGTTAAAGAATTAAAGTTCCAGTCCCACAGATGTATTTAGCTATTGTTTTAATTCAATACCTAATAAAAAGAACTGGATGGAAGAAAAAAAAATCATTAAGGTGGTACTATGTTTTTAGCTGAATAAATGACAAAATGGGGGAAACTTTGTTGTAATATAATTTTCAGAGTTTAAACTGCAGAATGAGTTCCAACCAGAGGTGAAATTCAGGCTTGGGACTTGGCTTCAGAGAAAAAGAGAGACGTGCTCTAATTTATGTGAAATTTACAAAATCTGTTGTTTAACGTGATGACATGAAACTTTACAAAATGTGAGGATATAATTAATATTCAGACTGATCTATAACAGTTTAATCCATTCTGGTAATTACTGTGCTTTGCTTGTAGGTTGTTTATAAAAACAATGATGTAAGACTGGAATTGTCTCGACTGGCCAAACAAGGAGATCCTAAGATGAAGATCCATGGTATCGTGGCATTTAAATGTGAAAATGTGGCAACCTTGGATCCAATCACTTTTGAAACACCAGAATCTTTTATTTCTTTGCCTAAATGGAATGCCAAAAAAACAGGCTCAATTTCCTTTGACTTTCGCACTACTGAACCCAATGGGCTGATTCTCTTCAGCCATGGCAAACCACGACATCAGAAAGATGCCAAACATCCACAAATGGTTAAAGTTGACTTCTTTGCCATTGAAATGCTCGATGGGCACCTCTACCTGCTTTTAGACATGGGATCTGGAACAATTAAAATAAAAGCTTTGCAGAAAAAAGTGAATGATGGAGAGTGGTACCATGTTGACTTTCAAAGAGACGGACGATCTGGTAAGTTTTGACAAAAATGCTCGTGAACTTTAAATCTTCTATATAGCAGGGGTATCAAACTCACATTGTCACGGTGGAATCATGTGATGTATTGGGACTTTTTTATCCTTTGCTAAACCGAGCATGGGCGTGGCTAGCACGTGATACATCTGGCCCATGGGCTGGGAGTTTGACAGCCCTGCTCTATAGTATAAAAAATGCAAGAGAAAATAATGCATATTTAATATCACTCTAGAGCAGCAAAGCAATTATATTATGAAATATTCATCTTTTTGTCTTCCTGAACAAGTTGGAAAGTTTGAACAGTACTCAGCAGATAATCAAATGATATTTATTTTGTAAGTATTTTCAGTAACTAGGAAATGTAGTTCTCATATACTGCACCAACACAAAAAAGTTATGGAGAATAATATAAAAATAATAATGAATAAAGAACACAAATAACTTGTGAACCATTAGAATCCTTTACATCACACATGAAATGAATTCATTTATCTTGAGACACAGAATTGATCCATTAGTGGTTGTACACTATTCATATTTTTTCAAAACTTTGTTGAAAAAGAAATTATCAATAAACAATTGGCACTGAATGAATCATAATGCATTAAGGAAATGCATCCATATATGAATAAAACATTAGAAATCATTGGTATAATTGTATATATGATAAAATACAGTTACATTTTGATTGCTGTCAGTTGTACTATTAAGTTCTTCATATATTTTATAGATTAATCTCTGCTGAGGAAAAAAAATCAAATCAGAATTGAATCAGAGTTTCAGGAGAATAGTTTTCCACAACAAAATATTACATTATGAGATGTGCACAACTTATTTTGTGGGATTTTTCAACTAAAATGTTATCAGAACAAGTAAAATAGCACATAAATTTTACACCTAAGCTTTCCACGCTTCCTGGCACACCAGTTTTCTAGGGAAGAAAAAAGTATAACTGGAGAAATGCCAACATGTGGATATAGTTTGTTTATGGAGTGGCTGTGTAACTTGTTTGATTCCTAGCAACTGGACGAATGTTAATATTCTCTTTTACTAAGAGAAAATAATCAATAAATAGGAAACACTACATATTAAGTGTGGCTGGGAAGATGCTTGGAAGAATTTTCATGAAAATGACAACAATGAGCAAAACTTAGGAAGACCAATGTAATTTCATGCTAGGCAGGAGGTGTACAGGTAGAATTTTAGCTCTTCTGCAAGGCAATGAAAAATACATGAATGTGAAAGAAGGTTTACTGCATATTTGTAGGTTTTGGAGAAATATTTTTATAAAGTGAATAGGCTTGAATTATGAAGCTTTATGGAGTTGAAGGCTGGTTGCAAAATGCAATCACTGAAATATATAGAGGAAAGCTATGTGAAAATAAATGGAATGCTTAGTGAATATTTCATTATTGATCAAGGTGAAAGATAAACAATTTCTTGGTTGTTCAGTACATTTAACATTTAGATATATTGGTTTTTTTTTAATGAATTTATGGATTAATGTGTAAGGAATGGTTGTGATATTAGAAATGTGTTGGTTGGGAGTATGGATGTATATACATATTTGTATGCAGAACAAGCTGAGAACAAAAATATAATTAATATTTGGTTGTATGATGGAATAAGGATCAGAAAATTAGTTATTAAAAATTAAAGCAAAAAGTGAGTAAAGAATTATAAATTATATATTCATTTGGGGGGGGGAGATAGATAAAATATGTACTTTACATTGTTCCTTTCAGATATACACTGTATTTATTAAATGAACCCTTGGATTCTACTTTGACCTGAAACTAAAAGGAACATCATATTGCAAGGAATGTTCTATTATATTATAAAATTTAAGCCATCCAGAATCATTTAGTTGAGTTGGGTAGCTACAGAAATTGATTGGTTGAATATATGAATGAATTTTATGTAACATAATGTTCATAGTTCTGCCTGTGGTAAATAATTCATTTTTCACATATCTTGGAGAAATGTTTCCTAAAGAGGTGAAATGATAGTGGTGCAATATAATTGCAAAACAAATACATGCAAGAAGAGTGAAAAAATTGAGAGGAATAGAAGATCAGGAAAGTTATGGTTGAATAAAGTTGATGAGATCCTGGAAAAGAGAACTCAGAAGGTTTTTATTTTGTTTTTAAAGACAATATATAAAGCAGTCTATAGATCAGGGGTGGGATTCTACTGATTTGGACCGGTTCTATAGAACTGGTTATGATTCTGCCCAGTTCAGAGAACTGGCAAATCATGCCCCTAGGTGGCCCCTCCCCTCTCCACCCACCCCTCCCCTCCCTGCCCAGTCCTTATCGCACATGCCCAACACCGCTGACTGAATTCTCTCCTGCCCAATCACTCCTTAAGGTATTTCTTTTTTTCCCCTCCCAATGATCAGCTATTCCGATGATCGGCAGTTCTGGAATCCCCCTCACTGTCTTATTGTTTCATCCAGAAGGCTTCCCTGAGGCCCAGGAGGCAAAAAAAAAAAAAAAAAAACAGGGGGGGGGGCTGCAAAAAAGAAAAAGAAAAAAAGAAGCCATGCCCACACCCACAGAGCCAGTTGTTAAAAAATTTGAATCCCACTCCTGCTATAGATGTAGTGGAAGCAAAAATGATTTGCAAAAATTGTAAGTTAAGGAGTCATATAGTAAATTATGTTAAAGTAAGTCTTCCTATTTCTTATTCCCTTTTCTATTACATAAACTGCTTACCTGGAAGGGAATAGTATATGTTTAAATTCTCACGTTCACTGAAAATTACTTTCAAGGGCTGCTATTTAACTTCTGAAGGAAAAGTTACTAGCTTATTGGGTTATATTCTTCTACTTTTACCTGATTTTTCTTTTTAGTGTGAAGACAAGTCCTGTATTATATTTTGGTTTATGAGTGTCTGTGGTTTAATATAACTTCAGGAAGTTTTAGGCATTTTATTAAAAATAGTAAAAGTAAAAAAAAAAAAAAAGAACACACGAGAGCCGCAGTGGCACAGTGGTTAGAATGCAGAACTGCAGGCTACCTCTGCTGACTGCTGGCTGACTGCAATTTGGCAGTTTGAATCTCACCAGGTCAAGGTTGACTTAGCCTTCCATCCTTCCAAGTTCAGTAAAATGAGAACCCAGATTGTTGGGGGTAGTATGCTGATTCTGTAAACCACTTAGAGAGGGTTGTAAAGCACTGTGAAGCTATATATAAGTCTAAGTGCTATTGCTATTGCTATTTACAGACTTCAGGAATTGCTCATTGCTGATTTCCCTATGCAAAATCTCAGGGGAAAAGAGATTGTTTTCTGCTAATATGAAATGCCAGAAGAAGAAGCAAACAGCACTGCCTTGCTCAGGTTCTGAATCGACAAAATCTGCAAAGAAAAGAAAAGACAAGAACCAAGAAATTTGACACTAAGTAGAATGGCTTAACCAACGAGCAAGATAAGGCAAAACTGATAAAACATTTGCCAGTTTCATCCCCCTTCCTCTTGTCTGAGCTACTGAGCGAGTTCTTCAAATACTTCAAGCTAGCATATCTCTTGCAGGACTTTCAGAGGTCTCAATGACACTGCAAGTGAGACAAATAGAAATCAGCAAATAAAAATCAGCATAATAGGAAATAGTTCCAAAAGAGTTATCAGTTTGAATGATCATGTCTAAGTGACTTTATTGAGATGAAACTTTTATTGGACCAGATATAAAGGATCTGATTTAAGTTAACATTGACCAACAGAATGTCACATTCTATAAAAATTTAGAAAGTTACATGATTGTGGGTATGGATCTCTGTGTTACCTTTTTTTTTTGGGGGGGGGGGGAGGGAAATAATAGGCAGTCTTATTATCAGGATCATAGATATTAGTACATATTATTTTCCAAAGTACACCTTATTTTTTAAAAGTATATAAGTAATATAGCTGTCAGAGAGTAAAAGCCCTATCTGAATCTTAAGCCTGTCCATTTAATATGTAGAATCTTACTGTCTGCTTCCTCTATTCACACATCAACAACATTTAGTGCCTTATTTTTAAGTCTTTGGTTTATCTCACCATTGATTGGCTTTCCAGCCAAAATGCAAAACAAGAAATAAATGGAAATGTTATCAATTTCATTTTCATCTCACTGCAGTCATTTTGCTTGAATCTGAAACTATAGGTAATTTCTCTGAACAAGTTGGTATTAAACTAGATTTGGTTACAAGAAACTTGATTTGTTTCAGATGAAGCAACAAATTGCAGTTAATCACAAATGGAAACATTCTCATTTATAAGTTGTAAGCTGTTTGGTGACTGACTGGTTATTCTACTAGCATAGTAAGGAAAAGGACACTCACTACTTAGCAGCCAAAGTAAGCCATCCGTCCCCTTCTTGCTTCTGCTGCAGTATGGTGATAGATAGTGGAAATGCTAATGACTGTCAGATGAGCAATGGAAGAGAGACAATTCAGACAAAAGTGGCATCTTAACAGAGCTGCTACTGTCCCTATTTCCTTTCATTTCCTCTGCTACTGCCTGATATGTTTCTGCCAAGTCTCAGTTTTAGAAAACAGACTTGTTAAAATGAAATTGCTGAGATAATGAATATAATTGAAGAGGCTCATTAACTCACACCTATGGGAAATGTTTGTCTGTTGCTGCATTGCCAACTTTGCAGGTAAAGCACTGAGGAGGTGAAAATGAGAGGTTGGAAATCCCAGAAAAGCATTCAGCAAAGCTTTGCTGTCTGTGGCTTTTGCAACCTGTCAAAATTGCACTAATAATTGTGTTATGAGGCTACTTGAGCACTTTAATGTTTTGTTAAGCTCTTCAGAATGTTAAAAGAAAAAATAAGGAAGCCCTTCACAAGGATTTCATTAACCAAGATGCTATTCAAATATCTGGAAAATCATGACTGTGTTTTTGAATCAGACAAGAAATTCAACATGGTCAAATTCTACTTGTACATGCCAGTGTAGGACAGGCTATGTAAACAGTTTGTTTTCACTGCTAAGCCTACATTTAACAGCTAAAATGTCATTTAATTTTTGAATTAAAACCTGAATTCCAGTTTAAGTGCTAGAAATTATAGGGTGGAAAGAGGCACATGGCTTTTTTTTTCAGAGTATATAATTAGAGGCTTGGAATAATCACTGTCTCAATCAGAGTAGCATTTTACACATATCCATTTCATTGTTGGAAGTATTTTCTCTATCCCCTTATGCCATTTGGAGGCTATTTTTATATCTCTGTGTATGTGTGTATTAAACAATATGATACTTTCCAACTTATTCAAGTACTTTTCACATTATTCCTGATTCATAGAACCCCAAGAAGTAGGTGCCCTAACTAGATGTCTGTTAAACAATAAAAAAACTTAGGTCATGACCAATCATTTTAAAACAAATAAAACACCAGGCTTCCACTCCTTGAGAGTAAGTTCCCTCTGTGGGTTGAAGTCTGTTGTGCCTTGTAAATATTTACCCATAGTAAGCATGTTTAAAATTTTGGACTATCAAGGTTTTCTTCCAGACATTCTTTCATGGATGAGCAGTTGCAGAACTGCCCACATTTTAGAATCACAAATAAGATTACTTACCATGACATCCCAAAATTTTGCTCCATCCCCATCATTCATTTTCTTTCTTTCTTTCTTTCTTTCTTTCTTTCTTTCTTTCTTTCTTTCTTTCTTTCTTTCTTTCTTTCTTTCTCTCTCTCTCTCTCTCTCTCTCTCTCTCTCTCTCTCTCTCTCTCTCTCTCTCTCTCTCTCTCTCCATCTCCTCCCCCCTCCCTCGCTCAAGTTAACACAAATAACACACTAGCAGGTTCTTTCAAACCAAAAGTATGGCCCATTTTCATACTTTTATTTTCTTTCTGACCAATGCAAAACATCTATGGAAGATAAATGACTATATCAGGGATCAAATATTTTTACTACCGGTTCTGTGGGCATGGCTAGGTGGGAGTGGCTAGGTGGGAGTGGCTAGGTGGGCATAGCCATGTGACTGGGTGGGTTCTTCTTCTTCTTCTTCTTCTTCTTCTTCTTCTTCTTCTTCTTCTTCTTCTTCTTCTTCTTCTTCTTCCTCTTCCTCTTCCTCTTCCTCTTCCTCTTCCTCTTCCTCTTCCTCTTCCTCTTCTTCTTCTTTGCAGCACCCTCTCCCCCCCACGCTCTGTTTTTTGACCTCCTGGGCCTCAGGGAAGTCTCCTGAGGGGGCATTTTGCCTGTGCAGCATCCCCCACTCCATTTTTTTGCCTCCTGGCCTCAGGGAAGCTTCCTGGGAGGCCATTTTTGCTTCCAGGAGGCTTCTCTGAGGCTCAGGAAGCTAAAAAAACTGACCACGGTTCAATCTTTAATAAATAAAGCAATCTTTATTTCACCTCCCCTTGTAACTACTGTTTATAATGCACAAATAAAACATAATCAGGAAAAATAGCCTATTTCAGCACATATTACAACTTCACAGGAGGATAGCTAGGTTCACTCATGAATATCTGCTTTATTCCTAAATTCCTTTATTCCAGTGCTCAAATAGAGGTAGTCCTTGACTTACAACAGTTCATCTAGTGACCGTTCAAAGTTATAATGGCCCTGAAAAAAGTGACATGACTGTTTTTTGCAGTTACAACCTTTTCAGCATCCCCATGATCATGTGATCAAAATCAGATGCTTGGCAACTGATTCATAATTAAGAGCATTATTGTGTCCCAAGATCATGTGATCACCTTTTGCCACCTTCTAACAAGCAATATCAGTGGGGAAGCCAAATTTACTTAACGACCAGATCACTAACTTACTAACTTCAATGATGGCAAGTAAGTTCATAAAATGGGGCAAATGTCTTAACAAATGTCTCACTTAAGAACTGAAATTTTCAATTGTCATCATAAGTTGAGGACTACCTTTAATAAACTCAATTCAAAGGGAATAGCTATTCCTAAACTGAAAATGGGAGGCAACACCGAATGTTAACTGACTAACATTTCTCCCTCATCCCAGTAAGGTGTTTAGAAGGCAGAACTTCCTAAATACTAGAACTTCCACCTCTTCTGGATGTTGATGTTGGGGATGTTCTGTTGATGTTGGGGATGTCCATCTTCTGGATGTTGATGTTGATTCACAAAGATGTAATGCTCATCTGTTTATTGAGAGGGAAGAAATTTGAAGGGATGAATGTATAGATGAAAGAGGAAGATAAACTGAAATCATTATCTCCTATCCTCAGCCTTCCCTGGAATTCCAGAAGGATAAAATATATTAAGTGTCACTGACAGGACCAGAAGGGCATACTTTCTTTATCTGGGTCTGAACAAACATCATCTTCCAGACCGTCCAGTGCCATTTCTGTCAGTAGCCCAGAAATGAATAGTTAATGGAAGTAGCAGATTCACCCCAATTTGTATGATTCACAACCTTCTTCAACATTTGGGGATAAGGCAGAAATTACCCAGAATAGCTAGTTCAGGAGACAAGTTCCAAAGTAACTTGGGACTGCCTTCACAGAGCAGGAACTGCCTCTCCTGTGCAATCAACTTGGGAAAGAATTCTTAACTTCCTTTCCCTTCAAAATATTAAATAAGACCCAGGAAGGACTCTTCTATAGCTGGCTCAGTTTATTTATTTATTTTTTATTCATTTGGCTTTTTTTATCCCCTCTTTATTACTTTATAAATAACTCAAGACTGCAAATAATCCTTCCTCCTCCTATTTTCCCCACAACAACCCTGTGATGTAAATTGGACTGAGAATAAATGACTGGTACAAAGTCACCCAGCCAGCTTTTGTTTATTAATCAAAATTGTATAGCTACTCATCTCACTTAAAGTGACTATGGGAAGCATACAATGATCGTTACAGATGTTAATATATGCTACCTTGTCTGCTGAATGAGGTTAGGAATCAGTTGTGCAGCAAATAAATATATTTATGGATATCAAGACACCTTTGTCCTTAATTGATGTGATGTGATGAGATGATGATGAAGATGATGATCATCATCATCATTGTCATGCTCCACCATTGGAAAAGTGGGCATTAAATATCCAGAGAAAACTCCCCACGAAGAAAACAGATAATATAAGGTAAACCTAAAGAGAGCAATATGAATTTACTGCATCTGTGCTGCAAAAATCTGGATTGAAACTGGATGTAGGAGATACAGAAAACTGCTGTTTAGATAACAGATAATCAGAGTTGGAAGAGACCTTATAGATAATTTCATCCAACCCCCCGCCTAACCAGGAGACCCTACACCATTTCTGATAAATGGCAGTCCAATCTCTTTTTGAAGGTCTGAAGTGATGGCGCTTCCACAATTTCCAAGGGCAAGCTGTTCTGTTTAGATTTAGTATACCTAACTGTTACTATTTATTGATTTTAAATATCAGCTTTAAGTTTCAAGTCATTTATGGATTTCATTTGTTTGGAATTCTAGAGCTTTTGTAGAAGAGAGTTTTGCTCTGAGGACACTTAAAAACATTGTGATCCTGTGAAATATGTGATGATTACATATGCATATGAAATTTTGACAAAAGCCATAGCCTGGTGAAAGAAGGGATACATAGAGGGTTGTTGTTGGGTTGGGGTTTTGTTTTTTTTGGCAATACTAATTAAATGCAGCAGTATCTTTTTTAAACAGGTAAATGTTTAGACTCAGTATGAGGTAGTAAATTTTGCCTAGATATGATTTATAAAATTGCATGTCACCTCTCTCCCTAAATGCTTTCAAATAATGATGCTGGAGAAACCTCTTCAGAGTCCCTTAGACTGCAAGGATATCAGATCAGTCAATCCTAAAGGAAATCAACCCTGACTGTTCTTTGGAAGGACAATTTCTGAAGCTGAAGCTCAAACACTTTGCCCACCTAATGAGAAGAGAGAACTCATTGGCAAAGATCCTGAAGTTGGAAAAGGAGAAGGAGATGGCAAGGGATGTGATGATTAGATAGTGTCGTTAACTCAATGAAAGTGAATTTGAGCAACCCCCGGAAAATAATGGAGAACCGGGGGAGGGGGGGCTGGCATGCTATGGTCCATGGGGTCACAAAGAGTTGGACATGATTTAGCAACTAAACAACTTTTCCTCAAAGCCTTAGCCATGACCACCCAAACCTCTGAATTTGTTTGGAAAATATATTTTAAAAAAGCACTCAGATTAAGTAAATTGCTTTAATTTTAAAGTAAATCAAATTTTCACTTCTGATCCCAACAATTCATTTGTCTTGGCTTCACCTGTTTTTTTGTAGTGAATCCCCTAATATATCACTCAAAAACCAAATATAGCCCTAAGCCTAAAAAAAAAATAAAGTATGTTCTGATATACAAGACCTTGTCCCAGATGAATTGCTAGTCCCAGAAAATAATTAATGAGAACTGCATTTTACTGCTGTGCACTTTCACAGAGCTTAAAAGGACCACTTAGAGCTTTTGATTATTAACCTGTTGTGCTTTTGCTTTTGTCCTTTAGCACTGCACTGCATTTCTTGTTTTTACATTTTTTTCTGGCACTCCCAGAATCCATTATTGATCAAACTTCAGGAGAGCAAGAATAATATGCTTGGCACTGTATCTGCATTCTGCAAAATATTGTGATATGAGTAGAGATAGATGCACAAACACAGAAACACACACAAGCATACACACAAACACACACACACATCTACATTAAAAACATGAACAAAAAGTCATCACCCTTATGTCCAACTAAGTATAGATTTTAGTTTTCAAAGATAACTTTAAATTTGTTTATATTCCATTAAAGAAGCATGGCAAATGTTTCCAAGGCTTAAGCTTCCTCCATATAAATGTAGGAACAGAGGAAATATTTTTGTTTTACTAAATCCACAAACAGTAAGCAACAAACAGATCCACAAACAGTAGGCAACTAAATTGTTTCCCGGTAACCATCTCACTGTGATTCTGATGTAGATGGGTAAAGGTTTTGAATAATGTATTACTGAGCTGTTACCTTACTTTCAGCTTTGGCCCTTTCACATTCAGCATTTGCTCCCATCAGGCACTGAAGAAATGCTGTGGTCTTTTTTTTTTCCCCCCTGATAAGGTAAATCTTTGGTGCAGTCTCTGTTACTACTGACTTCATAAACACTTCGATGCATTTTTCTTGGCAACAATGCAGAATTGGTCCTTGATTACTAATCGGATGTTTCCCACTAAACCTCTGGTATTTCCTGGAGGCCTACCATCCAAGCACTAGCCAAGCCTAACCTTACTTAGGTTCTCAGTTTAGACAAGATCAGAGTATTGCCCCTGCTGCCTAGTTCTTTATGTAGATGAGCTGAGACTGCAACATTTCCATTTGCTAGCATTCTTCAGGGCTTGTGGACTCCCCCTTTTTTTCCACACACTAACTTTTGTTTCTCTCTGACTCCTTGACTTCTGGTTCAAATAAGCCACAACTTTACCCCTACTTCTCACCCTCCCTCCCCCGTATATTTCTATTTGGTTGCAGCTGTTGGGAAAGCATCTGTTGCAAAAGGATGGTATTATGCCATCATCACAGATTTGAATGAGAAATAATAAGCAAAATGTAGTGATACTTTAATAAGTAGCTTTTTTCTTATGCCAATTTTGTTTGCTTGGTTTATTCAAAGTGGTCAAAGTGGTCATTTCATCATTTCCCACTCATGTGTTCATGCTGCTTGTGGTGTTGGCCTTGATTCCTGGCAGGGTGTACATGTTGCGACACGTCTCAAACTCCCTGTCCATTCCTGGCCACCACACATAACTCCTGGCCAATGCTTTCATTTTTATCACCCCTTGGTGCCCCTCATGCAATGTGTTTAAGATGTCCTTCTGTAATGTTTTGGGGATGATTACTCTATTTTCCCATAGAAGGCATCCCTTTAATCCCATTAGCTCAAGCTGTCTCACCATGAACAGCTTGTATTCCTCGCCTACTTTGTTTTCTGGCCAACCCTTCCATATCCAGTTCAAACTGACTTTAGCAGGAGCTCTCGCAATCTTGGCAACCGTGATTGGAGTGTTCGCAAGAGTTTCTGTTAGCAGCATACTTGTTACTGGTGCTGGGTCTTCTATCGGTTCCGGCAGTGGGTATCTACTGAATGCGTTTGTGTGGTCAATCACCTTCCCAGGTCTATAGTTCAGTTTGTAGTTATAGGTGGTGAGGAAGTCCATCCAACATCATTCTCAGTGATAAAACATGTGGTGTGGGTTGGTCCCCATGATTAAATCCAGGAGAGGCTTGTGGTCGGTTATGAGTTCAAATGCTTACCCATAGACATATTCATGGAATCTTTTGATTCCAGCGACTGCAGCCAGTGCTTCTTTGTCTAGTGTAGTTCCTTTCTATTTTACATAATGTCTGAGTAATATGCAATGGGGGCTTCCTACCCGTTTGGCATACAATAGCTAACTATTGCCCTTATTCCAAAAAGTAAAGCGTCACAGGATAATCTTAGTGGCAGGGTTTCATTATATAGACAAGTACGCTTTCTGATGTTAATAGATTTTTTTTTATTTGTTTGAATGTTCTCTCTTCCTTTTGCCCCCATGTCCATGCTGCCTTCTTATCAAGTAGCCGATGTAGGGGTTTAGTAATCATCATTTTCTGCGGCAAGAAAATATCATAGAAATTCAATAACCCCCAGAATCCTTGCAATTCTGTTTTATTGCTAGGGGTTGGGGCTTCCCTGATTGCTTTTAGTTTGCCATCAGTGGAGTGTATTCCAGAGCTATCGATTAGATACCCTCCAAATTCCACTTTTTCCACTGCTAACTGGCATTTGTCCTTCTTCACCTTCAACTCCACTTCCTGGAATCTGCTTAATACCGCCCTTAGTCTTTGTTGCAGTTGTTCCTTGTTGCCTGTTGATACCAGGACATTGTCAAAATAAGGTGCTACTCCTTCAATGCCCTGTAGGAGTTGCTCCATGAGGCTCTGGAACAATCCTGGGGTCACGCTTAACACAACTATGTGTGAATATGCTCTGGGCTTCTGCTGTAGTTTCATCAACTGGCAGTTGTTGATATGCCTGGGCCAAATTGAGTTTAGCGAATATCTTGCCTAGGAGTGCAGCATCTATTGCACAACAACAGTATGTACTCTGCTGCAAAGCCTTATTTAGGGTAGATTTGTAATCCCTGCACAGACACACCAACCCATCTGGCATCATGGGAGTCACTATGGGTGTCTCCCACCAGGCATGGTCTGTTGACTCCAAAACACCTTGAACAATGAGGTTTTCCAGTTGGTCATCTATTTTGAGCTGCAGAGCAAATGGTACCCTCTGGGGCTTTATCCAGACAGGGCAACCTGGGGATCTAAATTGAATGATATTTTTCTGTCAAATACATCTGCAAATTCTTCCAGGAGGTCATCTTCCCAGCGTCTGTCATCTATTTGGTGGATGCTGGTCACTGCCAGTCTCAGCAGCTCAAACCACTCCAGTCCCAAAAGGCTAGGATGGTCCCAGTCTGTTTATGGTTAGGGATAGCTGTCCCTTGAAACTTTTGAATTTGATATTGAAAAAAAATGATTCCCAGCACTGGAATTTGGTTTCCCTGATAGTTCTTTAAAACTAGTTTTTGCAGCTTGAGTGCTTTGCTTGTGATTCCAGGGACTTGTTATTTGATCATTGCCCAGGATACCATGGAGAAGTATGACCCCGAGTCAACCACCATCTTGCAGAGTCCTCCTTCAATGTGGATGGTCGCCGCCATTTTCCTTGCCCTGCATGCACTTGAGTGTCCCACTATGATCATCTGGTGGGTTTCTCCTCTCAGTTTTGGTGTCCTCGTTGTGTCGTGGTCTCCTGAATGATGGCTTCTGGCTCCCCATTTGGCTGTTTCTGGAATGCTGTGATGGGCTGGATTTTCTCAGCCTGTGGGATACTGGCTGGAATGCTCTGCATGCCCTAGCAATGTGGCCTTTCATTTCACATCATTGGCAGATGGCATCATGGAATCTGCCTTCAGCCCTAGGGTGCTTTCCTTCACACTCGGCAAACCAGAAAGTCTTTTTTCCTCTGTCTTGAGTTCTAGGCATTCACTCCGACTGCAGTTGGTGGACCTCTTCATCCTCTTCTGTGTCTGGATCACTTTCCACATCCTTATAGTGTACGGCGGCAGCTTTCTTCGGTGGCAGAGGTTTACTCATTTTTTTTCATTGCTTCTGCCGATTGTTGGGATGCTTTCATCATGGATGCCACTTCCAGGGCTTCCTTGATGTTATTTTTGGCCTTGCAAGTAGCTGGCTCTGAAGGGTTATATCCCTTAGTCCTAGGACTAGGCAATCCCTCATGGCTTCATCCACAATTTTCAGGCAGAGGTGATTTCCCTCACATTTGTGATGAAATCGCTGATGTTCTCTCCTTCTCTTTGGTCCTGTCAGTAGAATTTGTGCTGGCATACTAGGGAAGATGCTTGGGGTACATAGTGTGCCCATAGTATTCATTCCAATTCCAGTCAGGCCATCATCTTCAGTGCATTGGATGATGATAGAGCTTTGGCCATCTTGAATATGGTAGGCCCACAATGGATTAGGAGCACAGCCCTTTTCCACTGTTCTGAGAGGCCAAGTAGGTCATTCGCCTCCAGGAATATGTGGAAATGATCCATGTATGAATCACAGTCTTCTCTGGCTGGGTTGAATGGTTCCAGTGGGATGTTTGCTCCAGACATCTTGGTTGGTCAGATTGAGTTGTGATGGCCGACAATGCCACATGGCTGCTGTTCGAAC
The DNA here is from genome assembly GCA_033807585.1 of Hydrophis major. Lineage (NCBI taxonomy): Eukaryota > Metazoa > Chordata > Lepidosauria > Squamata > Elapidae > Hydrophis > Hydrophis major. The sequence continues at coordinate 390,840,713 of CM066328.1, read as the reverse complement.
TGGTGGTGTCTTTTGTTGTTCAGTATCCCACCATCATTGCCAGTGTTAAGTTGTGGGCAAAAGAACACAGGACATGCTTGGAAAGGTTCCTCAGATTTATTGCTCCATAAACTGCACTGAAAGTCAAGCTGTGGCAGCTCCTTGCCCAGAATACCATGGAGAAGTAAGGGGAGCTATATGCGCCTTCAACCAGTGACACAAGTTCCTTTTTCCCACTTCTGACTCCAGAACCAATGATTTGTTCCTACGTCAGAAACATGTTGATCTATTCAATATCCAACACCTTTTATTAAAAGTATGTATAAAATTATATATTAAATTTCATGGTTCATGGCTAAAACTGAACAAGAGCTGGTGACAAATGTCTTTCAAATTTGCAGGCAATGAAATTAGATTAGTGATTCTTCAGGGAGAGAAGAATTCTCCAATTTCTCAGGAGGCAAAGATCTATAATAGAAGAGGAAGTTTCCCTCAGACCATTGGAGATACAATTGCACAAGAAAAGGCAGGATTTACTGACCTCAGAGGCTCATTCCTAATAAGGGCAAGACACCCTTCTCCAGATATGAAGATTTCTCCATAATTCTCCTTTGGATCAATTTCTAAAGCAACGTTTGCTTTCTCAGATAAAATGTTAATGACTAGGAAAAAATGGGGTGTGTGTGCATGAAGAAGATTTATATATAGGATATAAAAGACCTATTGGAGGAAAGCTCCAGCTGGCCGTACTGTATTATATAATTATTTCAGTTATTGTCTGATCTATGTTTAAACACTAGGGCAAATCTGAGTTAAAATATATACTTTAAAAAAATTTAGACCTAGATACTGCTTTTTTTCATTTTTCTCTACTTTGTAAACATTTTCTATGTGTTTAGTATAGTTTAGTGGCAAGACTATAGTGCTAATCAACAGTTCAAATCTACTGCAGCCTTATGCATATCTCCTCAGAAACTACAGCCTGTTTTGTTCAAAAGTTTCCTTTTAGGAAAGCAATTTTTTGAAATCCTGCCTATACAATTGGCAATATTTAAGTTTGCAATTTTGATTTAAGGAAATGTTCCAAAGCTTAGGTTTGAATAAATTGGGTAGAGTAACTAACATTTTTTGCAGCATGGTTACTCTGGCCTGAGACATAATTTTAAACAAACATTCTTCAACTACTCTGCTATTATTTAAGAAACTTTGATGAAAATAAAATTCTTCAAATAATTAAAAAAGTTTATGGGAAAGGAGTTTGATCCATTCAGATGTCTCATTTTTAATCGGGTCTTATTTGTCTTAGTATTTTAGGAGGAGCAGTCTGTGTCACAAATGTTAAATAACTAAAATAACAGATTATGATGATTTTAAATGCAATGTCAGTGAAAGATTGTTCATCTATAGCTGCTCCATGTACCCTAAAAACAGGACAAATAAATTATGTAAATGTGCTTAGAACAGAAGAAAATTTAGTCTAAATTCATATTTAATGTTTAAGATCAAATCATTCCAATATAAGAATCAGCTGCAAATTTTGGGATCATGTTTTGATCCTAGAGCTGTTTTCCTGTCTCATGAAAATTTTCTATCCTGAAAATAACAGAGGCCCTGGTTTGGATAGCTTCTGATAAAACAGAGCAAATTGTGGGGACCTCAACTGACTTTCTCTTGGTGTCCTTTTTTCATACTCATACTAGTTACTTTTCAAGTTTTTTTAAAATTATTCTGAATTGTTCTTCAGTGCCATTTTTCATTCAAGTTATTTTACTTGGAATGGAAACGTTTCATTACTATTATATGTAGTTCCTCAAACATATGAGGAAACATTCATTTCATTTTTTCTGCTATTTTTTTTACATCTGTTTTATTTTTTTGTTTTCAATTTCATAAAATTACAGTCACCCATAACTAAGAATAATCCTTCTACAAGTTTGCTGGTTATAATTTTTGTCTCCTATTCACATGGTGTTTGTATTCATGCATTGATTGACTGATTGATTGATTAATGTTCTTACTTCTTAAAAGAAAAAGAACCAAGTATGGAGCTAGCGTAGTACAAAATGTGCTATCTTGATACTAATGAATACAGATGATCAAATTATATGCTATAAAGGAATTAAATTGGTTTCATCACACAATCTTGTATTGTATATACCATGTTAGAAAATCAATATACCCTCTTAAAAATATATTGTAGAAAATTGCCTTGTTTTTGTTAGCAAATGAAACAAATGAACTTGGAACTATAACTCATTCCACGTGATTAATTCTTGTAATAACAATTGAATGGGTTATTTCTTTTTCTTTTTAATTTAATTTATTCAAGTTTCCATTTTTCTCCAAATAAATGGATGTGGCAATAAGAAATATTTATTATAATCACTGGGGGGGGGGGATGACTTTTACTGGGAAACAGAATATAAATACCAATAATAAATAGTTAAAATATATTGTCTCAAATGAATTATTTATGCTTTGTTGCTAAACAGGTACCATTTCTGTCAACACAATGCGAACTCCGTATACTGCACCAGGAGAAAGTGAGATCTTGGACCTAGATGATGATTTGTATCTTGGAGGTTTGCCAGAAAATAAAGCTGGTCTTGTCTTTCCAACGGAGGTCTGGACAGCCCTTCTAAATTATGGCTATGTGGGCTGTATTCGAGACTTGTTTATTGATGGACAAAGTAAAGACATCCGTCAAATGGCAGAAATCCAGAGCACATCTGGGGTGAAACCTTCCTGTTCAAGAGAAACAGCAAAGCCATGTCTAAGCAACCCATGCAAAAACAATGGCGTATGCAGAGATGGCTGGAACAGATATGTCTGCGATTGCTCTGGTACAGGCTACCTGGGCAGATCATGTGAGCGAGGTAAGTCACTGTCTTCAGACCTTTGGTTTTCAGAATGAGGACAGAATGAAGTGGAACAATGACATACATTCTACTGATCTAATGTATGTGTGTGTTTTTCTGCATACAATTATATGGATCAATCATTTGGTTGACAATAAATATTATTAATCTATAAATCACTGAATGAAGCAGTGGACAGAATATTCCACTGAGAAAGGAAAACTTCCATGAAAATGATCTAATCTTCAAATACAGATTATTACGGAACAGAACAAACTGATTTATATTTTTTTCCTTTATTTTTCTTTCAAAAAGTAGTATCTAAGGAGGGTTTGTTGGAAGGATGATATTGTTAATGCAATATATATAATAATGATAATACTATATTGTTCATTGCCTTCTAAAACTTTAGAACAATTTGCCTGGTTTATTTTGCTGATTATAAAAATCAGGAAGGTGTCAAATAGACTTTGCAGTATTGGTTAAACAAATAATGAAATTTATGAATAATATTTGATCAACACTATAACTATAAAGCTGTCAACAATAAAAAGCTTTGCAAGGGTAGTTTGCTTCAAAGGTAAATAGATGTGAATGAGGTGCTGCTTCAATGTGGTTTCATGAATATGGCCTCCTGCCTCTAAACTAGGGCCTCCTGCCTCTAAACTTGCAATGACACATTGTCATCACGTGACATTTTGCAACTTTTCCCCCTTCTTTAAAATGGGTGGGTGTGACCAGCATGTGATGCATCCATCCCATGAGCTGTAAGTTTTGACATCCCTGCTCTAAACAATGAAGTGGATAGGGTGTATTGTTTTATTTAATGTTAATTTGGGGGCCTGTTCTAGAATGTCCAGGAATTGGAAGGGGCTTCTCTATATGGAAGTGCCAGAGAAAGCCCAGAATCAAAATGAAATATCTCAGTAAGACAAATTGTGCTGTCATTGCCTTCTCCTCACATATGGCAACACTTCACCATAAAGGCCTAAGTGCAAGACATATTGCATAGATCTAATAAATAGTAACCCCCACATTCATTTTCAAAGCAGGTAACTCACAATGAGATTACAGTTTTCACAGGATATCAAAGAGAATACTTAAGAAAATTTATAGATTATAAACGGACAACAGGGTTTTGATATGAGATTTTCAGGAAACAATATGTTTTCTTTGGCCCACAAAGTGAAAGAAAGTTTTCACTAGACTAGACAAATGAAATGATAAAATTAGTAAGGTAAAGAAGTAGAGGTCTCTAGTTCTGGAAAGAGGAGCAAAATAGAAACAGCTATATAACAATCACAACAGTTAATGCAAAGAGTCTCTTCTTCAGTAAAGAAGAAAAAATAACAACTGGTTAGTTACTATCCTAACTAATGGATAATAATATAATTTCAAAAAAAAAAAACATTACTAAAGAAAATTATAAAACATTACTAAAGAAAGAGTAATTTGACAGGGACATTCAGGAATAGTCAAAATAAAAAAGACAGAAAATTCCTTCTGAGCAATAAAAAGGAATTCTATATGAATTTTTAGAGTACTTGATTATTCTTAGATCTGTGAATCAGCAGCAAGCTTCAAGAGTCATAAGAAAAATACTTCACGCAGTGTCATAACACTTTGCTGTAACATTGCTTTTACGTTTAGCATTTCCCAGTTTGGCAGTTTTCAGGTAGTGGCCTTCACCTCTCAAACTACATTACACAGTTTGGTTAAGTTTCTGTCAGTGAGGATTAAGCTATTTTCTTGCCAGCACTTTAAATCAATGAATTCAACCATTCTAGCACAGGTCACAATGAAGAGTTAAAATCTGATAAGCATTGCCAGATACCAGCATCTAGATAAGAGTAACTGGGAATCTAGTTTAAAAGAAGGAGTATATGTCTTTCCTTAACTCAATCAGCAGAAGCCTTATTAATGCTGATTTTAACAAATCTCTTGTGTCTAAATGTTTCTCAAATCTTTCTCTGTGCTATGGCATCGGAATAGAGTGTACAGGAAATAAAAAGTGTAAATTAATCATGGACAGAGATCCAACATCTCTGAAGTCCTCTGTTGTAGTTCTTATTAGTAATTGATCATGTTTGCAAGGCATTTTCTGACATCTATACTGTAGCTGTTGTCCCAAATGTTTCATTAACCTAGCTCCCCAGAATACCAAGGAGCTGAGACAGGCTTTATGGTTTAATCAAAGACATTTGGGAGTGATCATCTCCAATCTTTCTGGTGGAGATGGAGATCTTATTAAGACCACTAGCTGCAACAAATTCCCTGAAAAGACTCCGAAAATGTTCTGGATTCACAGTCCCAGAGTAAATCAGTCACATTTATTTTGTACTCCAGCTGAGGTAGTTTTGAGGTTCAACTTCTTCAAGTAGTGATTTGTCTATAACAATGGTGTCAAAGAAAATGAAACTTTCTCTGTGTACGAGCATCCCTAAAACTCTAGCTTGGGGAAGAATAAGTGAAGCAGAATTTTAACTGAAAAACAAGAAAGAAAATGCATGATGGGGAAAGACTAAGCTCAATATTTAGCTAGTTACTTCCTACTAGAAGGAGAGTCAATCCATACATATGTGCATTAGGGTTAAAGAAGAGTCTGATATTAGCAATGTGCTTGACCATAGAGCTCCCTTGCCCCAACTTTGAGATCATACCTGAGAATAGGCAGGGTGGGATTCAAATGTCTTAACAACCTGTTCTGTGGGTGTGGCCAGATTTGTGAGTGTGGCTTGGTGGTCATGTGACTGGGTGGGCATGGCTTGCTGACTGGGTGTGACTTCGGTGGTCATATGACTGGCTGGGCATGGCTTGTATGTAAATATTGTAAATATTTATATAAATATTGAATTTTTTATTAAAAAAAATAATAACTTTTACCCAAAATCAGGCAAAGAGTGAGTTGCTCACAGAATCACAGATTCACTTAGAGATCTATCTTTCTGCAACCTGCTACCTGAGTCTGTCACATCAAATTTTCTTGCAAGTATCTCATAAAATTTGCTAGCAAGCAAACTCACAAAATTAATTCACAACATACCATGCATGTAAATATTGAATGTTTTATACAGAGGTAGTATTCAGCAGGTTCTGAGCAGTTCTGGAGAACTGGTAGCGGAAATTTTGAGTTGTTCGAAGAACCGGTAAATACCATATCTGACTGGATATTTTACAGTGTCCTTCCCCTGCCACGCCCACCAAGCCACCACTGGCTTTATAAAAAAGAGAGCAACTTTTACCCAAAATCAGGCAAAGCAGGCAAGCAGATTGAGATGCTCACAGAATCACAGATTCAGTCACAAATGTACCATTCTGCAATCTACTACCTGAGTCTGCACTGAAAAATAGAAGCTTCAGTCCTAAGGAAGATTCAGCTATGCTTTTAGATTAGCTAGAAAGCAAGAAATCCAATGATTTCCTGCTTTCTAGCTAAACTAAATCTCCCAGCACAGCAGAACAGTTGATGATTGGGGGGAGGAGGAAAGGAAAAATACCAACCAAGCAGGCAAGTTTGCCAGATAAGGAGTGAGTGGGTAGGGAGGAGAGGGGCCAGCCAATGGTGTGATTTGCCGGTTCTCTGAACTGGGCAGAATCATAACAACCTTTAGAACCGGTCTGATAAGGTAGACTCCCACCCCTGAGAATAGGTCACCACACTGGTGCCTCTATCTTGGGGCCAGCTTTATTTATCTATCTATCAGTCAAATTTGCATGCCACTCAGCATCTGAAAGTCACTGTAACAGTGAGATGGGCACATATAAATTTACTGGTAATAAATAAATAAACTCCAATGACTTTAGGCAGCTTCTGGCAGGAAAACAAAAAAGGACAAACCCCCATCTATTCTAATTCTTTTGGAGGAGGATCCTAGAGAAGGAACCTGCAGTGTTCCAATTGATCCTTCTCTTCTAGTCATGGGTCTGTGTAACCATTTCCCCTTTTCCTGCCAGAGAAAACAGAGCCTTCCTTGGCAGTCTAGTTTGTTGTTGATTTTTCTTTGACTTCAACAGACTGATATTTCTCACTGTGATTACAATGCTTCCCACCATGGATTATATAACCATACTTGTCTAGCTAGTGCACAGTTGCAGTTTTCCACACGAAGAACTCTGTGCAATCAGATTTCTCAGCATGTGGAATACTGTCAATTTCAATTCTTTGGTGCAACCTATGCTAACGTTGGCTACACGACACTATAAAATCTTACCATATACTACTAATTTATCACCTGCCATATCTAGAAAATGAGAATTGAACACAATTGAACAGGAAAAAAATGAAAAACTACCTTGGCCTTTATGGGAAAAAGAGATCATATTTCATTATGTCTAATTCTCAATAAAATGTCCATATTATTGTATCTTCATAATGTGAAATAGTGACCATAGTGCAATATTGCAATAAAAGTCAGCATTCAGACATGAGATAACTTACATAGCAAGTTTCACTTCAGAGAAGAGAACTTCTCATAACTGAATAGACAGATGAAAATCTCCAATGGGAAGCCAAAAAGGAAATCACACTTCAGAAAGCTTTGCTATTGTTTAAAATCACAATAATAGAGGCTCTGGCATAATCAAAGATTGATTCTGAATAATTTTAATAGCCATAGAATAAAAGAGCAGACCCTCTTGTGGATAAGCAACTCTGTCTAGGATCAGGGCTTTGAAAACTTATTTATAAATGACTTGCAATCACCTGTGTTTAGTGGAATAGCCAAATTTGCTGGTGACACTAAGTTGTTCTGCATGGTAAAAACAATAAGGGAGTCCAAAAAGCTCCAAAGGGACCTCTGCACATTAGGGGAGTGGACATCAGAATGGAAGATTCCATTCAAATGAGCAAGTGTAAAATGATGCACATTGGTGCCAAAAGCCACAACTGTTTACAAAAAAAAAGAAAGAAAGAAACAACTAATGGGATCAGAAGTTATAAGGAAAGAGTTCATGAAATGAAGATGCCAACATAGTGCACATCTGTTGTTAAAAAAAAAAAGGCCAAAAGCTTATTAGAGACAAAACAATATTGGAAATAGTGATGTCAATATTATAATGCCCTTTATATAAATCACTGGTGCAACTACATCTAGCATATTACGTGCAGCTCTGCTTGCCATACCTCAAAAAGGAGGTAGTAAAGCTAGAGATGGTTCAAAGGAGGGCAATTAAGAGGCTCAAGGGAAAGGGCAACAAACCTTATTTGAAGACTTTTAGGTCTAGAAAGATGGCAAAGGAGAGGATATAATTCAGGAATACAAAATTATGCATGGTATGGATAACATGGACAAGGAGAAACCATTTTCCCCTTCTCAAAGTACTATAACTAGAGGTCACCAAGTGAAATTTAGTCCTAGAAGAATCCAGATAAACAAAATGAGATTTATATTTTTTTCATACAACATATAATTCAACTATGGGATACACTGGTGTAACATGAGGCATTCATGAAACTTGGCTGGTTTCAAAAAAGAGTTGGACCCAGGGGTGGGCTGCTGGGGATTCATAAGGGTTCTGTGCAGTTCGGAAAACCCCCAAATCCCATTCCTAGCTGGTCCTGCCCACCCTACCCCATCCCTTCCAGGAGTCCCCATACAGCCAGCTTTGGATGCAGATAAGTGCAAAGCACACACAGAGGCTTGGGGAGGGTGAAAAATGGGCCTCCTGGAAATTTGGGAAGGCTGGAAATGGGCCTGTTTCCAGCTTCCAGAGAGCCTGTGGAACCCGGGGAGGCCATTTTCATCCTCCTGGAGGCTCGAGGAAACCCTCCAGAGCCTGGGGAGGGCAAAAACACCCCTTCTGCCATGATGCAGGAGGCCAACTAGGCCACACTCACCATGGTCATGCCCACCCAGCAACCGGACAGAGAACCCTTTGCTAAAATTTTTGGAGCCCATCCCTGGTTGGACCAATTCATGAACATCATAAGAGATCAAGGGTTATTCATTTTGGTAGCAGTGACTGATTTTGAAAACCATCTGCTGAGAGACTAGTAGGTTTCCTTGTTCAGTTGCAGAGCCATTGTTATATCAGACTGCTGCTGGGCTAGATGGAATTTGATCCAGCAGAACACTCCTTATGTTCTTATGTTATATATGCTATGCATGCACACATTTTTACTATACAACAATTGCTTTTTAGTTAAAAACACTCTCAGTGCTACACACGTAGCTGTGAACGGCTATATGATGACTCTTCAACATTACACTTTGCAAATTGAGATAACTTACATTCTACCAAATCATGATCATTTTGCTATGATCTCAGGAAATTAGAAATCATATTGATGTGATTATGTAGATTGCATGCAATTCTTACAAACATTGATGAAATTTTATCTTATTCATCCTTCCCAGAATCCTGTCTCTTTTCTTGTAACTCTCAAATATGTTTTATATGAGGAAAATCCTATTGCACAAAGTACATGTTTACTCATATAACAATGACTGTAATTCATCCTTATACTGTATAGTCAATCAAATTCAGCTATGACATGTTGCAGAATCAATTCACCATGTTGGTGAAGATTTTGAACTGACAAGTACATTTGCCCTGCACTTGATTTGTATCCTTCCCCCACAATTAATTTTTAAAAAGTCAGTGAAAGCCTGAGCAAAAATCCCACTTTCTCTCTTTAGGACAAGTAGAGGCAGAGCCTCCCATTTGTACTATTATAAATAAAATCACATCCTCTGAAGAACTACTTATTTCTTGTTTTAAAATATGAAATCATTTGGTAGAAATCCAGATATTCCAATGTCTCTTGACTTTTCTGTTACCGGTAGACAACATTGACGGGGAGGGGCTGGCAGGGTGGAAGGGGGGGGGCTGTAACTAGACAGTCAACTGAATGAGGAAACTCTTCAGTTAAATAGACATGGTGTACCACCCTGTGGCAAACTCTGCTATTACACATGCAGACACTTTCAAAGACAAAAGCATAGACACTAAAGAGGATTGTGAACAGACAAAATGTGCATGTTTAAAAATCAAAAAATAAATAATGTTCATGCAGGTTATGCAGTTACTGAAAAGAGGATAACAAGCATATGCAAATCTATAAAATAAACAACTCTCTAGACATTTAATAAAATGCCATACCTCAAAAATACCTCATTTGTGCATATGTGTGCATGCACGTACACATGCTAAGGATTTTTTCAGTAAGCTGATGAATTTCTTTCTTAGTTCAAGTTCTCTGTCTTTGTTAATCCTGTTTTTATTTTTATAAATAACTCAAGGCAAGAAATATAGCATGATTTAAGCATTTTCCAGAATTTAATTTTCTGAAACACAGACTTTGAGCTGCTGGGACCAATGTTAATCTGATGTACTTATAATGTTATCTGGCTGCTTTTCCTGCAGATATCTGTACTATTTATTCAGCATATGGAATATTGGATATTACCCTAGAGCTTCCCTATCTGGAAGAAGTTATATTCAAAGCATTTCTTTTCCTTCTTCAATAATAATTGTATCCCAAATGTCTATGCATTGATATGATTACAACTTTGGAGATTCCAAAATACAATAAATCATCCTCTTCTGCAGAATTATCATACTACCCATGTGTGCCTGTTGATAAAAAATTCTAGCCAATAAGTATAACACCATTACAATTGTTGCATGAAATAAAAAAAAAGGGCAGCAGAAGTATATGTTTATTTCAGTGAATAAAATTCCTTCTGGATAAATAAAGGACAAGCATGCTGAATGGAATGAGGAATCTGTGTAATAGGATAACCAAGGATTATAGTAAATGCTCACTAACTGTTATATTTTAACTTAAATTAGGAGCAAAGCAACATGTCTACTTGATCAAAGAAGTAATTTGGTCAAGTGGTTCAGGTTAGAAACCAGGAGATGTCTTAGGCTTTAAATGTCTTAGGCATTAAAAGAAGTTAGGTGACTTTGGGCCAGTCACACTCCCTTAGTCCACCATGTCAGACTCAGGGGACAAACACAGTGGTGGGATTCAACCAGTGTGCTGAGCACGCATGTATAAAAAACTTTTGCTGTGCCAGCTGAAAAGTTCTGTGCGCAGATGCACAGCATTTGGAAAGCCTCTTTTCCCCTGCTTTTTCAACCTCAGCTGTGCCACGCAAAGCAGCTGAGGTTGAAAAAGCAGGAAATAAAGGACAAATAAGAGCCTGGGTAGGCGGGTGGGCCAAACAGCAGCAAACACAGAACCAGTTCAGGCATCCCACCCCTGGACGAACAGATCAGTCAATTCTAGTCACAACCAAGTGGATCAATATTTGGTTGACTTGGAAAAAGAAAAGTGGATCCCGCTCTTGCAAGAAAAGGAGTAGGAAGCAAAATAATAGTCCCCTTTTCATTATTGGATCAAAGCAAAAAGGGGGTTTGTTCCATTCAGGATCCCACATTAGCCAATCTAATGTTCCTAAAGTCAAAACCTTGAGCACTATTCCTACTGTTTTTATAATTTTCACAAGTTGCAGTCCTCTCCTGCCTATTTCCACATAGTATGTGACATTCACAGATACATGGCTTTTACAACTTTGAAAAAAAGACGACTTATTTAGCTAATTTATCTAATATTACATAGAATAAGAGGAACAGAGCATTTTTCTAATACATCTTCCTATTCTCTGAAAATGGATGAAATATCACAAAGGAATATTATTTTTTGTCTATCCTCCCCCTTCTAATTTGACCAATGTCAAACATGGCGAACAATTTCCTGTTGTTTTATTCATGCTCACTCTTTCTTGGCAAGCTCAATTCTTTCCAAGTGATTTCGTGGGAATAATAAAGGATGGCATTTTCATTCTCCATTTGCACAAAATTAAACATTTGGCTTGAGACCCAGGAGCTGCAATATTTATGCAGGAAAAATGGACTATCAGTGATTACCCTGCTTTATTTGGTCTTTGAAAAATGTTCTTCGGTAGAATCTTTCCTAGCATTAACTCCAAGCCTGAGAGGACAGTTAGAAAGCTGTCTTCCTAAAAACTTCTTCAATATTACCGTGTTTGGTTTTGTAGCTGATGCTATAATGAAATGGCTCCTACTGGTTGTCATTCATTTTATAGATTTCTCACTTAGATTGTGTTTTCATATTGCTGGTTAAATATATGCCATTTGTTTGCTGTAACTTTTAGTTGCCACTTGAAGCTTTGAAACAGGGGATTCAAATATCTTGCATTAGCTGTAATTGAGTATAAATAATCTCTGTGTTTCAAGTTTAATTTTATTTTATAATTGGAAGCTAGAAAGAATGTTCCTTTTCATGTAAGAGAGTTCATAAAAGGTGTGGGCCATGGGGAGAATGGAGAGAAGGAAGCTATTGCCAGTTCTCTCTCTCTCTCTCTCTCTCACACACACACACACACACAAACAGAGAGAGAGAGAGAGAGAGAGAGAGAGACCTGAAGTTGGTTATATTCAGAGAAGTTGTAGTGTTCTATATTTATTTTGCTACTGTGAGTTTTGGCTGATTATGCTGAAAGTATACACATCAAAGTAATCAGTGGATGGCTTTGTTTGTTTATGGCAACACTAGCAGATGGCAAGACAGATGTCATGGCAGCATCATTTGGCTTTTCTCTTTATATTTTATTGGGGTTTGCAGTACATTATTACCTTTTGGCAATGGCATTCTCAGGTATTCATATTCAACAGGGTAGGAACAGCAATAAAAGGGAATACAGAATGAATGAAATGAATATAAAGATGCTAAGATGCAGATTTTTTTTTTTCAGTTTCATCTGTATTAGATGAAAAAGAGATGGGGGCAGCCAAACAGTTTATATGTCTTCAGCTAAATAAAATAAGTATCAATAAATATTCAGTATGATCATATGATCAGTGTAATTAATAGACCAACCAGTTTATAAAGGGTAGGCAAAAATGGGGAATCAAGCATTTAAACTGGTATGCACAGACCAAATACCTAAACAGCCCTTCAAATTGGATTTGAAATTATAAAACACATGTGCAGAGCAATGTGCATACTAAAGAGGTATCCTTGTAGCTTGGTAGTCTTATTATACATTTATTTGCAAAAACAAAAGCATGTAGTATTCATTTCTAGTATATTCTATTTCAAATAAAATAAAATACAAAAGAACATAAGTATTTTAGAAAAATCTTGCAGAACAGAATTAATATTTGAATGAATTTATTTCCAGAAATAAACCATCAATGTGTACCACATTATGTAAACCAACAAGCAAGAACCCACCATTTTTACCTAAACACAAGTGCATGTGCATGCGGACACAGAGAGAGAGAGAGAGCGAAAGAGACAAATAGACAAACATCCATTCATCTATTCATTCATTCAGAATTAGACTGTAAAGTCTCAGATAATGCCATCTAGTGATCAACCATATTTTTTTCATTCCAGAATTGTCAGCTCTAGTAATTCCAAAGTCAGAACCAGGAGTGGGATTCTGTTGGTTCTGACTGGTTCTATAGAATCCCTTGTTAACTTTCTAAACAGTTCAGAGAACAGTAGTTAGAAGAAATCTCCTTTTGTTTTTTTCCACCCTTATTACATGCTTGGCAGGCAGCCTAGACTTACTGTCTCCGAAGGAGTTTTTTTTTTTTTTTTTTTTAAAGGGGAAGGGTTGTTTTAAGCTTTGTACGCTGTTGTTGGGAGGAAATACTCCCCTGCAAATACTTCTTCTTGGCTAGCCTGAAATATTGATATTCAAACATGAGTTTACATACCCTTTCTGACTTTTAGTGTAAAACTGGTGTTCGGTGAAGTTTAATTCTGTGCTTGGTAATGTTTAATCCTGTGTTTATTGATGGGATAATTTTCCCTATTCAGCTTTGTTTGGAAGGAAAAAAGATTAATCTCTGTTCCTGAAAAGAAACTGGTTTGAGAAATCTGCTACTTCCTGCGTCTATTTGTTCTGGTAATTTGTTTAACAAGCAACAGCTACTGTTGTGATTTAATTATTTGTATTGTATTTGAATTTTTTCCTGCCTCATGGTTTCTTTTTTTATGAGGAGGGGGTTTTCCTTCACTGCTTTAGTGGTATCTGGCACTGTCCTTTTGGGGTGTACTTCCAAGAGGCAGGATGCAAGCTGGGCACTGATTTTTTTTACTCCCTTTCTGAGGGGCATGTGACCTTTCCTTAAATCTGGATGATTTCCTTAGGATATCTTGTGAGATGAGTGAAACCAGCTGGTATCTTTAAGTGGTGCAAATGTATCTAAGGATTGCTTTTCCTGGGTGTGCTCTTTCTGGAGAGCTTAAATAACCTCTTTGCTAAAGGGTTTCACTTTATGAGCAAGAGTTGTCTGCTGATAGTTATCATTGCATTTTAACTAACTTAATTCCTCAAGGTGCTCTGGCACTCTGCCTGATTTGTAACTCTGGCTTGCAAGTATTTTTAATCTAATTATTGGTATTTAAGGCAGTTCTTGCAAGCAAAGAAGCTTTTTGTATTTTTGTACTGGTAATCCTTGACTTACAACAGTTCATTTAGTGACCATTCAAAGTTACAATGGCACTGAAAAAGTGACTTTTGACTATTTTCACACTTATGACCGTTGCAGCATCCCCACTGTCATGAGAGGCCAAACAAGGAAAAGCACCCCTTGATGTGAATGATGTTGAGTTGGCCATGACCACCCAGTCACATGACCACTAAGCCACACCCACCAACTCACAGAACCGGCTGTTAAAAAATTTGAATCCCATCCCTGGTCAGACCCCACAAAGGGCTGACTGTGTTTGATGCAGAAGACTTCTGACAATGAACCTCAGCCAACTTTGCACAGATATTAATAAACTGAACTGATTGTATCGAATCAGGGAAAAGATTGTAATTATCAAGAATTAGTGAAAAAAAAAACCATACTAGTATTCAATATAGGCAATATACAAATTACATATAGACAAGAAATAAGTTAAAAACAAAATGGCCAATAATAGATTGTCTGTATGTAAAAGTATGTTGGCAGCTACTTAAACTATTATTTCAGTTATGGTCATGGCATCTAGAAAGGAAAACTGTGGAACAATGGACAAAATGAATCAAATGGCTGAAACAACACTCCTGAAAGGAAAAAAAAAATTAATACAATCTTTCATATAGAAAAAAGTGAGTAAAGAGAATGTGTGAATTTGTTTCAAAAAGTACAAGGTGTAGAAGTAGTGAAGAATAAGTCATTTTGATCACATAAGTCTACAATCCAATCCCATCCAGTAAAGCTGAATGAATACAGATTCTGGAGAAAGGCAAAGTCTTTAAGGTTGAACTCCTTAGAAAGGAATGGAAGAAATCCATAGAAGTTACCATAATCTAACAGTCATTATGCTTAAATTCTTCTGTGCATTAGTCTATAGAGATTTTCAGTCATCCAGGTCATTGTTGTCCCAAAGGTACTTTTTTCAGGAGACAATTAGACTTTCTTGCTTTTTCTTTTGAAGATGTTTTGCTTCTCATCCAAGAAGCTTCTTCAGCTCTGACAAATCGTGGAAGGATTTATATTCCTTGCAGACAGCTGGTCATTTGGATCCTTTAAGGGAGTCATTGGAGAACTTGGTGGTTTATCTGTGTCCTCAGGAACACTTGAGTAGTGCTCCTGGTTCCTCTAGTCTGCATTTTTTTTCTCTGGAAATCCATTCCTATTCCTACACCATTCAAAGCGTATTCACCCCAAATTGTATAGCTAAAAATCTGTAGAGATTCTCAGTTATCCAGGTCATGGTTTCCCCAAGGATGCTTTTTTCAGGAGGCAGCTGGACTTCTTGTTTTTCCTTTGAGGACTTTTTTCTTTCCAGAGTGGGGGAAATGCAGACTACAGGAACCAAGAGGATACAGATAAACCTCCAAGGGCTTCAAAGACCCTCTAAAAGGATGCAAATGACCAGCTGTCTGCAAGGAATAAAAATTCTTCCATTCCCCACTATCCTGTCACAGCTGAAGAAGCTTCTTGGATGAGAAGCGAAATGTCCTCAAAGAAAAAACAAGAAATTCCAGTTGCCTCCTGAAAAAAGCACCTTTGGGACATTCTGTGCATTGGCAAATTCGTTAGCAAACCCATTTCTCCATTTTTCATAATCCCTGAAATTAATATTTACTATGAGTGTTGTGTATGCAATATGATTAATAAAGTGTGAGCTTGGAGTAAGTGCAGGGTCCTGGCCCTGCATTTCTGATTGGCTGTTAAACGGCCGGACTGGATTGGCCCGTTCCGGGGAATCCAATTGGCCCTTAACAGAGAGTTCTTATTGGTTATAAAAGCTAGCGTTCCTAGCTTGTTATTGGTTAAACGTTACAAGGTTTGCCTATATAAGGCGGGTTTTACTGCTGTTAAAGCAAGCAAGTCACGATGTAAATAAAGAGCTAAAGTTCACCGTTCAGAGACTTGTCTCCATTCTTTCTCGCCTATGCTCAAACTTAACATTGAGGATTTCTGAAGACTTACTAATAAAATTCCTTCTGCCTCTTCTACCCCAGCCCTTAAGGGACAATTGCTCTCTTGCGTACTTTAATAAAGCCATTTCCTTCCTTTATAACTGTTGCATTACTAATGCAGAAATGATGGTAAAATATTTTATTCCTTGACTTACATGTGCAAGCTGCCTAATGAGCAAAATATTATTAAACATTTTTCCCTGTTGTTTGGAGCATAACTTTCTGCTCCATTGCTGTTTGGCTTTCCATTCCCTTTGGAATTGAGACTAAAAGTGAGACTAGGCCTATACTATATACCAGAAATAGTCAACCTTTTTATACATACCGCCCACTTTTGTATCTCTGTTAGTAGTAAAGTTTTCTCGAACCACCCACCCATTCCACAGTAATGGTGATTTATAAAGTAGGGGACAAAACCCCTACCGCCCACCATGAAAGCTGGAATGCCCATTAGTGGGTGGTAGGGACCAGGTTGACTACCACTGCTATATATCATCTGATCTGAATGAAGTATAAAAACTGGTCTATCTATATTGTTCAGGGGTGGTGACCAAAACCAAAATTCAAAGCCATTCCAGGACATTATAATCAACTACAATATTATTGCCAAGGCAGTGAAAATATGAAAAAAGTGTCTAAAACATGTGGCAGAGCATAAACTGGTGCCTTGTCCAAAAGAGGGAAATATCCACAAAAAAATAAGAAGCAAATGTATCACCATTTAGTTTACCATTATGCATGATTCTTTAACAAAAACCTTAGGCTTATCATACTGTCCAGACCTGACTGTATAATATGATTTATAACCTGGTTTTCCATGAAACCCATGCCAAAATTCATTATAAGCCAAGGATAGGCAATGCACAAGCAGCCACAATCCCCGGTCTATTGTACCAAAGTGCCCTGAGAATGTGTAGCTGATTTCACCAGCTACATTACATGGTCTATTTTGGGCAGCATAATGTTTTTAAACATTTTCCCTACATTAATGATTTCAGTGGACTTGATCAGCTTTTGGGAAGCATAATGCATTCTTTGTGATCAGAATCTCAAGATTGCCTCCTAAATGCTTGAAAATATTTGATCAGGCCTATTCTGTGACACCCCTATATCCCTGGATTATACCCTGTTGTCATTAATGCCCATAGTATTTTTTTAAAGAAAGAAAAATGGTGTCCATAATAAAAAATTGCTTGTTCCTAATACTGAATGAAGCCTCTTCCCATTATTATTATTATTATTATTATTATTATTATTATTATTATTATTATTATTATTATTATTATTATTATTATTATTTTGGGGGGGGAGTCACGTGATATTTTTAAATATATGTTTTGGGGAAGGCTAATAGATAGATAGAGAAGGCCATGTTATACATACTAAATGTGCGCACTAGGAGTTCTGCCCTCAACTTTCCTCTCTTCTTCTATCTGTTTTAATGGTGTTGGGATGTTTATATTAGGAAACCTTGAGTAATTGACTAGTAAATGAATGAAGCATTTGAAAAAGAATATTCAACAATCTATTCTTCGGTGATAAAGTGTATTTTGTTCATAAATGCATGAATTGCTGTGGAACCAAATAGAAGCAACAGTCTAGAATATTGTTAAGCAAGCATTTGAAGGGGAAATGTAGGCATATATTTCATGTGATAATTGTTTTGTTACTGCTGTTGTTATTTTCTATGAAATTATTGGTGTTAACAATTCTTCTTTAGATTCTGGGCAGAGTTTAATGAATAGAAACTGTTCTGTCCTCATTTATATACTCAAAATCCCCGCGTTTTGATTGGCCAAAGCGCGGGGCTTTCTAATTGGTCAGGCGAGCCGCGCCGATTGGCTCGTTAAGAGTCTCCTGCGATTGGCTCGCTCAAAGCGCGGGAGACTCGAAACGATGCCATTGGCCGCGGCCGCCGCAGCGAAAAGAATAAAAGCCGCGGGCTTTTTTCTTTTCGCCGGTTCGGTTCCAATCCTTGAAATAAAGAGCATTGTATGAAGTCACTGACTCCTGGCATTTGTTTGCGGACACGACACTGGCGACGAAGGTGGGATACAGACCCTGAACCGAACCCCGTGTCCGACGACAGCCAGACTTAGCACCGAGATGGCGAAAATCGCACCGCCCGCCCCCTTCAACCCCGCCACCGAGGACTGGGAATCGTTCTCCGACCGTTTCCGCATGTACCTCGAGTGCACCGGCATGAAGGACGCCTCGGGCCCGCTAAAACGCGCCGTCTTCCTCACCCATTGCGGAACCGAAGTTTTCCAGATGGCCAAAGCATTGGCCAAACCCGCCGACGCAACCACCATGGACTGGGACGTCCTCGAACCTATCCTTCGGTGACATTACGCTCCCGAGGTCCCCATCCTGATCCGGCGCAACAAATTCTACCGGCGGGACCAGAGACCGGGTGAGAAATTGAGCGACTTCGTCGCCGAGCTGCGGCGCCTAGGGGGGGCTCTGCGAATTTGACAGCCTAAACAACCTCCTGAGAGACCGATTCGTGCTCGGCCTGTGGGACCCCGCGCTCCAGAGCCGGCTGATGGCTAAGGGCGACATCAACTTAGCAGACGCCCTCACCGCAGCCGCAGCCGCAGAAGCAACCCGTACTTCCGCAGACAGCATGCGCAAACCAGACACGAAGGACCGCGGCGGAAACAACAACCGGCAAGGTCGACCGAACAAAAAACCGAAACAACCACACACCACGGCGATTTCCATTCTGCATCCAGCACGTCCGAAGACGAAGAAGACATACATCGATTGCAGACGGGGCGCAACCAACGGAACCGCAGAGGTCGTAGGTCGAGGACCAGCTGTGCCGGTTGCGGCAGCGACCACCCCAGGTCAGAATGGCGGTTTTTTGATTCCATCTGCCGGCATTGCGAAAAAAAGGGGCACATCGCCCGGGTTTTCCGCCAGAAGAAAACTCGCAGTCCACCTCGATGGGACCAAAACGACCGGAGAATGGAAAGCCCACCGCCCCGGCCCAGAGATCGCCGCTCGGACAGCCGATGGGACCGGACCGGACGATCCTCGTGAGGCGGCGACAACCGGCGGAGAGAGGAGACCCACCAGACGGTAACCATCGGCCACGCCATCTCCGATGGCGCCCGAAAAGTCCACGTCGAGGTTCACATCGAGGGCCAGCCGTGCAAAATGGAGGTAGACTCCGGGTCCTACCTGTCCATGATCGCATGGCACGAGATAAAACGGTTGGTGCCTACCCTCCAAAGGAGGAACATAGACGCCCAAAGACTTATTGTCAAAGACTACCAGGGAAACCGCGTCCCGGTAGTGGGCACCAAAAACTTTAATGTAACATATAAGGGGCGCACCGAACAACTCCCCCTCACAATCGTCGATCGCGACCGCCCAAGCCTGCTGGGACTACAATGGTTCGCCCCGCTCGACATCACTCTCACGGGAGTCAACCACGTCACCGACGATGGTTGGGAACAGCGACTAGCCCAGGAGTTCTGAGAAGTCTTCGACGGAAGCCTGGGCAAGTACCAGGGGCCCCTTATCTCGTTTGACCTAGACCCTAGCGTCCCCCCCAAACGACTGAAACCTAGGCGGGTGCCATTCGCCCTAAAACCTAAGATAGACGAGCAAATTGACAAGCTCGTCAAACAGGGGGTATTGCAGCCCATAGACCATGCCCGGTGGGAGACCCCCATAGTCACCCCGGTCAAGCCAGACGGGTTGGTGAGGATCTGTGGGGACTATAAGGCCACCCTAAATGGCGCGCTGCAACAAAGCGCCTACCCCGTCCCAATCGTGCAACACCTACTGCACTCACTGGGAGGGGGCAGGGTCTTTGCCAAGCTCGATCTCGCCCAGGCTTACCAACAGTTGCCGGTCGACGAGCAAACGGCGGAAGCCCAGACCATCGTTACCCACCGAGGGGCTTTCAAGTGCAACCGACTCCAATTCGGAGTCAGCGTGGCACCAGGCATCTTTCAGAGCCTGATGGAGCGGTTGTTGCAGGGCATCAAGGGGGTGGTACCCTATTTCGATGACGTTCTAGTGGCGGCGCCAAACAAAGCCGAATTAGAAAGCCGACTCAGGGAGGTCCTAACTAAATTTAAAGTAACGGGACTTAAAGTAAAAAGGGAGAAATGCCAACTGTGCACGGAACGAGTGGAATTCTTGGGCTACCTCCTAGACCGGCACGGCATTCACCCCACAAGTAAAAAAGTCAAGGCCATCAAAGAGGCCCCCACCCCTAAATCAAAAACTGAACTACAAGCATTCTTGGGGTTACTAAACTTTTATAATGTTTTCCTACCCCAAAAGGCAACGGCGGCGGAGCCTTTGCATAGGCTCCTGGATAAGGCGGCAACCTGGACTTGGGGGAAACGGGAGCAAGCCACCTTCCAAAAGACTAAAGACCTCCTCACCTCCGACGCCGTCCTCATTCAATTCAACGAAACCCTGCCCCTGGCCGTCACTTGCGACGCATCACCTATCGGCGTCGGCGCTGTCCTCAGCCATACCCTTCCTGAAAGAAAAGAAGCACCCATCGCGTTCTTTTCAAGGACCCTAACCAAACCAGAGCAGAACTATAGCCAACTGGACAAAGAGGCTTTGGCTATAGTTGCCGCCATAAAACGGTTCCACGAATATCTCTACGGCCAACCTTTCACCATTATAACAGACCATAAGCCGTTGCTGGGCATCCTTGCAGGAAACCGGGCCACCCCGAACATTCTGTCTCCCCGGATGACAAGGTGGTCCGAGTTCCTGGCGGCCTACAGCTACGAACTCATACACAGACCGGGTAAGAAGATTTTGCATGCGGACGCTTTGAGCCGCTCGCCGTTACCGGACTCCGACCCTGACCCAGCTCCAACGACGACCACCCTCAGCATCGAGACCCTACCCAACCTACCCATAACCGCATCAGACATTGCCCGGGAAACTATTAAAGACAGGCGTCTGGCGCGGGTCTTGCATTGGGTGGAAAGAGGGTGGCATTGGGTGGAAAGAGAAAGACAACGATGGGTCCGTCAAGACATTTCGGAACCGCCAAACCGAACTCTCGTTGCTTAAGGGGTGCATCTTATGGGGTGACAGGGTGGTCATTCCGGACAGACTACAGGGGAAGGTTTTGGAAATGTTGCACGAGGGGCACCCTGGCATCGTAAGAACTAAAGCCCTGGCCAGAAGCTACGCTTGGTGGCCAGGGATGGACAAGCAGATAGAGGCCTGGGTAGCTAGGTGCCAGCGATGCCAGGAGACTAGGCCCAGCCCACCCACAGCGCCGATCCTGGAGTGGGAAACACCAAGGGGGCCCTGGTCCAGAATTCATTTAGACTTTGCTGGACCCACGAATGGACATACCTTCCTCATAACAGTTGACGCTTACTCCAACTGGTTGGAGGTAAGCGACATGAAGACAACAACCACGGAGGCCGTGATCAAAGAACTTTGCAAACTCTTTGCAACACACGGCCTCCCAGACGTCGTCGTCTCCGACAACGGGCCCCAGTTTACCTCCCTGGACTTCGAGAAGTTCCTGGCGGAAAGGGGCATCCGCCACGCACTAACAGCACCGGCACATCCGGCGGCGAATGGTAGGGCGGAACGGATGGTCCAATTTACCAAAAAAACCATCCGGAAAATGGACCACGGGGAGATCCAAGAAAAAATTAACAGACTCCTCTTTATACAACACATAACCCCGAACACCACTACCAACAAGAGCCCAGCCGAATTGCTAATGGGGAGAAAGCTGAGGTCCCCACTCGACAGGTTACACCCTACATATAACCCGGAGCAACCCCCAGACTCAAGCACGAAATACCGAACGTTCGCACCCGGGGACCTCGTATATGCGAAAAACCTGACGGGGGACCCCCTATGGATCCCAGCCGTCATCACCCAAGTTACAGGCCCACGCTCGTACCGGCTCCAAACAACAGACGGACGAGCGTGGAAACGACACATTGACCAACTCAGGTCTAGGACAGCAAACGAACCCACCTCCCAAAACGCGAACCAAGGGGGGAGGGAATACCCGGATAACCAAGCGCAAGAAAAAATAAACCAGCAGTACTTACCGAGACGCAGCCATCGCGACCCCTCGCCGGAAAAGAACTGCCAAGCCAGCTCGACCAACCCGGAAAGACCGAGCGGGAGCGGCGAAACCCGTAGCTCAACCAACCCGGAAGGCCCAGGTGGGAGCCACGGAGAAGGAACCGGCCCAATCAACCAACCGGTTCGCACAGAAGCAAGAGCAACCAAAAACCCGACTGCTCCAGCCGGGATCCCGCTTACGACTGAGTTGCGCAGGCCAAGTAGGACTAGACGGAGCCCCGCCTACCTACGTGACTACGCAACGTAAGGACTGAACCAAGAGGGGAGGGGTGTTCTGTCCTCATTTACATACTCGAAATCCCCACGTTTTGATTGGCCAAAGCGCGGGGCTTTCTAATTGGTCAGGCGAGCCGCGCCGATTGGCTCGTTAAGAGTCTCCCGCGATTGGCTCGCTCAAAGCGCGGGAGACTCGAAATGATGCCATTGGCCGCGGCCGCCGCGGCGAAAAGAATAAAAGCCGCGGGCTTTTTTCTTTTTGCCGGTTCGGTTCCAATCCTTGAAATAAAGAGCATTGTATGAAGTCACCGACTCCTGGTATTTGTTTGCGGACACGACAGAAACAGCAAACCATCAGATTAATCAGAGTCTGCCATTTTTATAATACAAAGTGCCCAGTTCTTGTCACATCTTCTGTTTACAGTGTTGAGTAATGTAGTTGAAAACAGAGATTTATTATACCTGTGTGTTTCACTCTATTCTCTGTAGTTAGTAGGATATGCTCACCTTGGTGCAGCCCAATATTTGTAAATCTGGCTAAATATATCAGTCTGCAACTCTTGACATTTTTCCCCATGCTTTTCACCTTGCAAAAGTCCAAGATGGTAAATTCATTGTCATTTTTCTGCTTGTACACTTTCAGAGGCAACTGTTCTAAGCTATGATGGAAGCATGTTTATGAAAATTCAACTCCCTATGGTGATGCACACAGAAGCAGAAGATGTGTCCTTACGGTTCAGGTCTCAGAGAGCATATGGCATTCTGATGGCCACAACCTCAAGAGAATCTGCTGATACATTGCGTTTAGAGCTGGATGCAGGACGAGTTAAGCTAACAGTCAACCTAGGTAACATTCTTCCCCCCCCCCCCATCCTAAAATTTACATTTCAAACATCCTTTTTTATCTTTGCCTGCTAGCATCAATTCAACAGCCTGTTTGACACTGAAAATAACCTGTCTTTTATATATGAAATTTGTACGTGTGGGTGTGGGTGTGTATTTGTAATATTATTCCATTACTTATTTATTTGGGTTTTATATTTATATTTATTTTTATGCATTCCTTTTCAACCCACTACAATTAATTTTCAGCCACAGCCTGTTCTAAAAAGAGAAGACCAGCACTTCAGTGGTGTTAATGGGGTATTCCATTTTAGAAAAAAATGTACCAAAAATGATTTATCCTGACAGATATGTCCATATTGCTAGAAATCCAGTATTCTTTTGACACAAGTGCTTATACAGCACCAACCTCCATTTTTGTTCCTGAAAATCTGTATTCCTGGCTTTGTGTTGCATTTGGCAATCTCTCATCATTTATACAATCAGTGAAGAAGCTAACGCTCTGTGGGAATACATGTTATTGTTAGTGTTGTGAGTAAGGATAGTCTGAGAGAGGTCTAAAATAATAATAATAACAACAACAACCAAATCCCTGGCTTTTCTGTGTGGCCTTCAGTCAGAAACCACACCTAGTAGGTTACTTGTGAAAACAAGGTTTATTCTCAAAATGTTCACAAAACCATCCTGATTATAGTTTACTGTTTGTAGCAATGTCTAACACATTGCAGTTTATGTAAAATGTATGCACAAGTATAAAAATAAGATATCTTGCAAACTTAAACCACAATTACAAATTATATGTTTGTTCGCTATGGTCTTCTCTCTCTGTAGCAGTCTGTCATTCTATGTTATCAAAATCATCTTTCCTCCCTGCTTTCGGTTGTTCCTTAAAAAATGCTCCCACAAACTTCATATTAGTTTTTCTGTGTGTCACAAATAAAACAACCCTTCAATGCCCAAAGTCTGCGGCCCTCAGCAAACAGCCATGTGAACACGAACCCCACATAAACTCTTCTGCAGAACAAAGATTTTATGTTTTCTTGGGGGGCGGGGGTAAACAATTTTGTAAACAAATTCCTTTCTTCATTCTAAAGCTCATATAGGTTTTCTTGAAGAGCTTCATTTTTTGAGAATATTTTTTACACCATTTTTTGCGGCATATTGAAAAGCTAACCTGAGGTGATTTCACTTTTAATTTGAAAAAAATAATAATAGGGCAGCTGATATATTCAAATCCCATTTCTAAGAAACTGTGAATAGTTGAATTTTGATGGTGTAAAGGAGGAGGTTTTGCAGTGGGGAATTCTTCTAAGTTTTGCCTAGAGCCCTCTTGTGGCAATTTTAAGTTACTGCAGGCTGCTAAATAGTTTCAGTTGAGAAAATGGCAGGGGCTAACAATGAAATGGGGGTTATTTCAAGAGAGCTTTCTGTAGACAGAGTCACATAGGGGATGTTCCTTGGCTGTTTGTAACCACTTTTCTGATGCGGTTGACGACACATGACAAACTCAGCTACATGGAAACAGAATCTAAGCTTTATTTTTTTTCTTTAAATGTCTATAAATCCTCAAAGACCTTGAAGAGGAATAATTGAAATGCTGATCATCTGAGCATAAATCATTAATCCATAGAAAATCTAGCAGAGTGTACATACAGAAGCAATGGAACAAGAGCAACGGTTTTCTTTTTACAAGCCTTATTCAGCCTGAGACTCAAAAGTCACTATGGGAAAACAGACAAAAAGCAAATTATCAATCATAGATTTGATTCAGAATAATTACACTTTGGAAAAAAAATAAAGACTACATGAAGGAATCACTTTCCAGTTACTTATGAATTGTTAAAATGGAGCTAGAGATACTTCAGAAATTGAGAAGCAATCTAAAGTAGTTTAAGTATGGCTTTTTAAATTTTGAAAAATGTATCTTCCTTTGAGGCAATACCAGTGGCCCAGAATGTGAGATTTTAGCCTTGGCGAGCACAATTCCCCATTGTGACGGAGCACTTTTTGAAATTATAATGGCAATCTATTTGTTCTTTCATATATGGGAGAGAATGTTGCAGCCAGCTTAAATCCATTGACTGGAACAATTGCCACAAACCATTTTTGTCACTTAGATTTGTCACCATGTAGCTTTGTTTGAAATTGGCCATTTTTTTTGTTACCCTATTATCACTTCTTCTACTTCTAAAGTCTTATCACCATATAACTGCATACTCTGGCAATACGGAAAGAATCAAAACATATATAGTGGCCATGTTTGCATGTGTCTGTCCCCAGAAGGGTGGAATGTGATTTTACTGGATGTCTGCAGCTAATACTTTGAAGGATAAATTTTCATTTCTCATCTATTCTTCCCCATCTAGACTGTATCAGGATTAACTGTAATTCCAGTAAGTGCCTATTCAAAATTTTTAAATTTATTATTCCTCCATTATGAAGTATTTGAAAACTTTAGATTATATAACATGCCGCATATCATTTTTGCATAATAGAATGACTTCCGTGGGATGGGGAGGTACCTTGGGAAAAATGTCATGGATACAAAAAGAAACCATAACATAAACTTTGTCATGGTTCCTCCAACTCCCAAATAATGATTTAGAAAAAATTCAAGAATGTTGGCAGGGATTTTTTGAGTTTCAAATCAATTTTGAAAGGAAAAATATTTTATTATTAATATCATGATGTGGTAGCCATAGTGGCATAATGGTTAGATTGCAGTACTGTAGGCTACTTCTGCTGACTGTTGGCTTCCGGTAGATTAACAATTCGATTCTCACCAGCTATTTGACTTCCTATTGTAACATACTTAAAAGCAAAACAACTACACAATCACTTCTAGATAAGCATTCAACAATTATTATCTCAAATTGTTTTCTCTGATTGCTTGAATGAAATGAAAACTTCAATGAATATTTTAACAATATATTAAATATATTAACAATATATAACAATATATAAGGTTATATTTGTGTATTGGTTTCTTTTTAATCCTATGGTATATTGTTTTTATTATATGTCTTGCATCATTTTTACTGGGTAAACTGATAATAAGTTTTTAATCTTTCTGATATTATTTGGATTAAGATTCTATGTTCTGAAAGAGGATTGTGGACTGTGATTTTATTTTGAGTCTGTGGATCTCCCAAACAGTCTATAGTAAGTACAATAGATTTTATTTTTTCTTTTGGGGAAGGATGTTAAAATGTTGCAGCTTTTACATAGTCAGTGTACATTAATATACAAATAAATGACCAAGGACACGACAAATTTAAACCTAATTATATCAATTTCAATGGAAGAATTTTAAGTGATTTTACCAATTCCACTGATGATAAAATTGAAAGATTCTAATCTAGATTATGCTTTCCATCAAACATATAACACAATTGCATCAAACATATGGTAACACAATTCAGTGGCACTTAGTAGATTTAAGGAGAGGGAAAAGGAGTGCTTATTGAATTACTGCCAATGGTACTCTGGATTTTTGCTTTGGAACACTCAAAATCTAAAATTTTCTTATTCAAAAGGAAAATCAAATATTTGCACGATTCAGTTGCCTTCTTGTAATCGGTAAACTGTGAATTATATTTTTTATGATACTTCCACAAGCAAACAAAAAATAAATGATTAACTGGGATAATAGCAAGAAAAAAAATCATCCTTCCAAATACTTTTTGAGATAAGTTATTTAATGCAGTTGCTAATATAATTCTAATTGCACTGTATTAGTAACATTTTAAGGGAAAATACATTTTGAAATCATGAATAGTGATACTTAAAATAAAATTCTGGAACTAAAATTAAAATACAATTTCAAACTAGTTGTTTCTTTGTTTTTTTTAATCTCAGAACTGTATATGCATGTGAAGATCAGGCTAATATATTCCTTAATGGCTTTTAAAAGCTTATTAAAAACTGAGCTTTTCTGGATACCATTCTAATACTTCACACTTACACCATCATTAACTTTTTTATTTTTACTGTTATGGTTATGTGGTTCTTAATTTTAAAAATGTACTCTAATTATCTTTTTTTGTTTGTAATTAAATTTTACTGTGGTTTTTTTTTAATCATTTCATATGTTGTACAACACTTGTGAAAATCATAAGAGTGCAGTGGGATAAAAATTTAATAAATAAATAAATACATTATTTAAGAAAGAACATAATGTTACTCTTCAGAATAAAAGAAAGTATAGTATGTCATGGACATAGTAAACAACTTTGGTAGTTCATGGCTAATCTGTTGGAATGCATTATTATATTCCTGTGAGCTGTTCTATTCTTCCTTCCCATGGAAGGGAGAAATTGTTCAGAAGATATCTATGAAAAACAAAAGTGTGTAAGTTTTTCTTTTTTGTTATTATTGTTGTTTAAGATCTGAAGTCTATCTATCTGAGATTGTAATATAGGTAGTCCTTGATTTACAACCATTTGTTCAGCAACATGGAGCCTCCCCCATCCCCAGGCACCCCATGTTGCACATAACATCCACACCAGAGAGAGTCACAAATGCCCCTTGCTTAATGATCACAACAACCTATGGCTGTAATTTTAAGTAGAATTGTGGATGTAAATTCAGGACCACCACCCTGCAATGTTTTCTAATGTGTATCATCTAGGTTACCATTAACATATACATTTCAGGCATAGTAATGGTCTGATTGGTGCACAATTAGAATCCAAAGCCTTCATACAGACGGACCATTTCACATGAATTATATGTTAAAGGAAAGGGTGTGAAATACTTCCATGGTCAGGTGTGTAATCCATGGTCAAACTGGGCATCACATCTGTTTTGCTGAAGACACAAAGAAAATTTAAGAATGTTCCAGTTAATACATCATCTGAGGAAAATTTTGAAAGAAGGTAATCTGAATCCTGTAACTGAACATTAACAAATAATACTGTTGATTGCATGTAATAGTCCAATATCTCTTTTGCAATTTTATGATTTCTAACATTTTATAAATTTAATCTGAAATAAAAATTTACAAATATTCAAAATGCACATCCAACTTTGCAGAATAACTAATTTCAATTACAAAATTCCATATCTTAAACTTAAAACAAAACCTTTCAGTTTCTGATGTGATATCTTCATTCAATAGTTTATGGTATATTTCAAATGTTTGCATTTTAGCAAGCATTGAAAATGATCGACTGTAAAATACCATATTCAACCTTTTGGATAACTATTTGCTGTCAAATGTAAATTTATATTAAATATATCTGTATTTGTTTGGGTGTAATACACATAGAACTGGTTATTTGATAATATTTTTATGATTTAGGTATACCTGCAGAATATTTAATAACAACAGTCAAAGTAACAATTGGGGGGATTAATTTCCTTTTATGAAAGGGGAGTTTTAATTCTATTATTTGACTTTTTTATTTATACATTATTATATTATGGTATTATAATATATCATATATTATAATATATTATTATTTAGTCATAGCCTATATTTCAATTGAATTTGATCACTAACAATAATATGTGAACTAGAAAAAGTCATTATTCAAAAATGCAAGTTAAAAACAATAGAAAACCAGTTGAAAATTAAAAACCTGGTACAAATATCTAAGTTGTTCTTATAGAGACAGAGAAGCACAGCTTTTGAAGACTATGTATCAGACTTGCCACAAATTTAAATCTCTAAATAGAAAACAATCCTTGGTTCCATTTTCTGAGAAAGGTATATTTTTTATTAGAGGTGAAATGTGCTGCAGTAGTGCATAGCCAGAACTGAGATTCACACACCAAAATCTCTACATTACACCTTCCCCTCCTTAACTATCTCTCATTTCCCACCCCAAGATAACCAATTAAAATCTTGCAAGCTGTTTTCCTAATGGTCAGCATGCTCTGGTATGCTACTCCCTCTTCTTCCAGCTGGGTGACCTTGAAGCAGCTTCTCAAGAAGGCACAACATCTACTTTCTATTTCCCAAGCACCCACCCTTCATCTCCCTTCTCCATAGTTGATGTCAGACTGTCACAGAATATCAGCAATGAGCAAGCAAGCATGCAGGGATAGCTGACACTATGATCTAAAATTTGAGACAGGTTGCCTGTGATAATAAAAGGATATTCAGAAAATTATATCCTGTGATCTTAATGCCTGAATTGATTTGTCCTAAGAGAAGTGATCCCTCAGATATCTAGAACCAAGTTATTCAGATTAATGCCAGGATCTTAATAAGAGTTGGTTGGTAATAACAGTTGGCAACTATCACATTTCTTTCAGTAATGATATCATAGGATCCTTGTACCCATAGGATCCTTGTACCTTACACTGGTAGGTAATCTAACTATCACACTATGGCCACTGCAAAGAAGGCCCAACAGTGCCAGCACTTTCTGAGGTTGGCTGAAAAAGAGTGGTCTGGGTGAGAAGTTGCTGGTTGCTTTTTACCATTCTACCATCAAGAGCATTTTGGCATACTGTGTAACAATGTGGTATGTTGGATGCTCTGCAGTGGATAAGAAGATGTTCCAGAGAGTTATAAACACAGCACAAAAAATCATCGGTTGCTCTCTTTCTTCTTTGGAAGAGATTGTGAAGACCAGACTCCACTCTAGAACAGTGGTCACCAACCAGTGGGCCAGGGACCACTGGTGGTCCAAGAGAAAATTTTGGTGGTCCACAGAGAAATATCACCCCCAAAGCAATTAATCCAGGCTGCATGGGAACACAAGGCTGCACTGCCACATGGCTCACAGGAACACAAGGCTTGTGTTGGAACAACATGAGCTGGGGAGGGGTGAAGGGTGGTGGTGGGAAACACTGCCCCATGTGCTCCACGCACCTGGCCTGGCCACCAGGCTGCTTCTTTCCACTTCTTTCTTCTGCTTTTGGCTGCACACAAGGAAAGCAGCAAAAGTCTTTTTTTTCTCTTTCCCAAACTCCACCAGAAATGAGTCTTTGGGACCCTGCAAGGCATCCTGCTCCAAGAGGCTGCGCCAGCAAAGACTCATTTCTGGCAGAGTTTGGGGGAGAGAAAGAAAGACTTCTGCTGCTTCTGCTGCTTTCCTTGCATGAAACAAAAAAGTCTCTTTCTCCTCCTGAGAATGGAACTGGGGACTGGATCCTGTGATCCCAAATAAAGAATGACCGATTGGTAGGGAAACAGGGTGCAGAATTTTCTTGCAGACCTTTTTTGGGATTTTCCCAGGATCTCTGGTCTGTGGGATTTAAAATTATGAGTTTGGTGGTCCCTGAGGTGCAAAAGGTTGGTGACCCTGCTCTAGAACACTAAAAATATCCATGGACTGGTCTCATCCTGGACATTCATATTTTGAACTGTTACCATCACGGAGACATTATAGGTGTCTTAAATGAGGACTAATAGATTGAGAAACAGTTTCTTTTCCAAGGCAGTAATTGTCTTGAATCAAACAATGCATTTGTAATTTAATCCTATTATTATTATTATTATTATTATTATTATTATTATTATTATTATTATTATTATTATTATTATTTTAATTTTTAAATACTCTGTAGTGTGATTGTGATGTGTTGTTTGGGGCACTGTGCTGGAGTAGCTTTCAAATTTCATTGTATTCGTGGAATGCAATGACAATAAAGGTATTCTATTCCATTCATATTTTGTACCATTTGAAATTTCTGGATAGAAATTAGATATGATCACAGAATAAGACATCAGCATTTTCAGTGACCAGGTATGTCTCCATTTTGTATGAATATAGGAAGGACACTAAAAAAATATTATTAATGTTTATCCTTCTAGCTGCAGACTACTTTGGGTGAACTGACATCACTGGTGAATTTAAGGAAAAGAATAATACTGATTTTTTTTAAAAAAAAAAACAAGAATGGATAGGAGGTAGAGTGATAGCTATATGGAATGGGCTGTCATGGAGACGAATGAAAAAAATAAGCAAGTAAGTTTTGCAATCAGAAGGATTACAATATCTAACTGGTTGAAGAATTATGTAAGATTGTCAAATAATGTGGGAGACAGCAATTTTTTTTTCACCTTGTAACTTGGCATTTCTTCCATTTAAATTATAGCAGGTTAAATTGTGATATACTTGTAGCATTCATACCACAAATTTAATATAAATGTATACTCCTATTTATGAGTATTTTAATGGTTCAGAAAAAGCTCTTGATGTGATACTTTGATATATATCGTTGCTATCAAACTGAGAATCTTTTCTCTATGACAGGACAACTTTTCTAGTGTGTTATTATAAAGTGATACATATCTAGTTTTAAAAAGTAAAACTCTGATCTTTCACTTTTTGCTTAGATTTAAACATCATCGAATCTACGTGAGAATGAAGTCTCAATCTCCAAAAGCTATTGCTGAAATGTCATAATAAAGAACCTTAAATCATTTCCTAATTTTATTATGTGCACTGTGATTGCTTTTAATTTAGAAATAATATTGTCAGGTTATAACTAAGATATTCCTTCTAATTTTTATGTCATTGGTTTTTTTTTATCTTTATCTTCCTATCCTTTATGACTGGAAATATAGGACCCTTCCATTTTATTGCAACAAATCATATAAAGGTTAAATTTTGAATGGATAACTGGAATAAGATTGTCCATTGATTGAGCTTCAGGCCCTAGAGAAGGTTTGATTTCAGCCCTTAAAAACATGCTTGTTTACTGCAGCATGTGGAAATTTGGAAATTAGTTAACTGTTGAATTAGACAGATTGACAGATTCATCATCAACTGTTTTTCTTACTTCCATTACTTTTTCCTCCACAAAAGTACAGAAAATAAAGTGAAAGATAGGCAAACTATTGTGAGAGGGTAATTGCCCAACTTCACATATGAGGTAGGGTAACTAAACACTGATAAATAATAGTATACATTGAAATTTGAAATAATTGATTATTTTCATTTCAGATAAATCATACCTATCTTCATGGAGCTACATACAAAAATGATTTCAGTACTTTCAGTTTGCTCCATGCTTCATTCATTGGTTTGCTGAATGTTAATTACAATCGAGGAACTTGCATATGTGAAAATACAGCTTTTTAACTCAATTTTCTTTGTTCTTTATTCCCAGGCAGATTGAAAGCTTGCCTGGAGGACCCATAAGAGGGAGAAAGCAGTTACCAATAGCAGCAACAATTGCTTAATTACTCCTTTAAAATTCTTAAATTTAATAAGGGAGAATATTCTACAAAGAGAGAAAAAATTAGAAAAATTAAAAACACGTTTTGTATTTTCTGAATTAATTTGTTTTCAGATATTTCACTTCTCAAAAGTTTTGTGATATGTTTACATTGAACAAAACATGTTTGTTAGGAGTTAGTCATGAAATAATAAGTGTGTTTCATAAAGGTTTTTCCTTTATCATGGTTTGGCTAGCTGTGCTAAGCCAAATAAAATCATATAATAAAAAGGACCAGATTATGTTAAATAATAACGTATTTGGTTGCTTCTACACACACTAATATCCTGCAAAACATTATCTCCCTCCTTCCCTCCCTCTGTCTCTATTTCTTACACACACACACACAAACACCTTAAAGTCAAAGGTGTGACTTTTCAATTTACAATATGCTCTTTTTCATCTACCTTCAATGTTCCAAGTGCAGGAGCCAGCAACTTCTCCCCCTCAGGGAAGATGCAAAAGTGGTAAAAATAAAACTGAAATTTAAAGAGTATAAAATTTTTATTGTTTGTGAAAGAAACACTTTTATTCTGGATTAAAGAATCCAAATACCCAGTGTTATTTTTTCCAGCAAAGGTAATCTAGAGGTCAATAACTTTAGAAGAAACACATTTTGTATACAGTATATCCACTGTGTAATATTTTGATATTATTCCAAAATTTTAAGCTAAATGAGCCCCCTAAAGGTACCTTGGTGAAATGGGAGGCATAGAAGTCTTACAATCCAGTGCAGTGCAGTACAATGCAATGCAAACAATACATAATATAAATGTAATTATTGGGAATTAAACATATATAGATCAATATAAACATCTAATCTTTGTCATTAATTGCTTTAAATTGCTTTACACAGCAGATATATCTCCAGATTTTAACTGACCAAAAATATAGCCATACATTTTCCATAAATTTAAGATTAGAGATCTGCTGCCCTATACCTTGACATTAACTCTCTACAACTATTAAGTCAGGATGTGATTAAGGACTAAGGAAGAACTTTTGTTTCTTTCTAATTTCAAACAAACTAATCTAGCTAAAGCTTTTTGACAAAATAAGCCAACTACAATATAACTATCCATTGCATTTTGCAGACCTCTCAATTATATAACATAGTTATGCAATGTCAAATTGTACAAAAATACATAGCTTAGAAATTACACATAGAATTTGCATTAGGGCAAGTGGCATCTCCCCTCTCAAATTTAGGGTATGGAAGATATTGTCAGTCTAATTGCAAAATATACATATCTAGATGGAAATTGGTACAAAACTTCATACAGTTTTTCATTCAGTTTTTATGAATTTTCAATTATTTTTAAAATGATGGAAAATAGTATGGTACGAACTTTTAGCTGAAAAATAATAATATTTTTTAGACAATGAAAAATAAACATTTTTCCATTCCTGTGCATTAACTTCTGTTCATTGTTAGGTTTCCTTGTTTAGGGAAATCATTTTGGGGCAAGATTAACAGCAAATGTAATATCAGCAACAAGTAGACATATAGTACTCACTTTAACTCATTTGCACATGAAGCAGAATGCAAGCATATTTCATCCAGGTCCTTAAAGTCAGAAATAAATGGGGATTAATTGAAGTTCTAGGAATCTATTAATCAAATTAACCTTATTAAATCTATGTAGACAAAATGTCTTTTGATCAAAGTCAGATTGTACAAGAGTCATACTTGTGAATTTTTTATGTTTGGAAATTCCTTACTTTGGGGATCCAACACTGAAATGTGACACCCAGATGGATTGACAACCAGAGGGTAGATGCCTATAGAGCCTATGGAGAGTTTATGGAGAGATATAACTCTGCAAAAAGACCAATAAGCTGTTCATTTGAATCCTATCCAATATAGTCTATAAACTTATTTTTAAGTATGAATTCTTAAATATTTTCCCAAGCAAACAAAATATAACGATGACTTCTTTCAAACTAGGAAACGTATATGGAAGTTTGAAGCCTTTCTCCTTCTCCTTTATATCTATGCTATTTATTCTCTCTTCTGTTTTCCAAAATCCTTTCTGTTTTCTCCACCTTCCTTTTTAGTGCAGAAACTGCATGAATGTCTTTGATATTCTACTCACTCCAACAGTATATTATCAGCAACAGTTTCCACATTCATCAGCCACCCAAGGAGTTTCTTCCATATTATCTTATCAGCAAATGTTAGGGAAGGAAGACCAAACATGGATGTACAGATACAACACTTTTCTTAGCTTGCATCTCTGAAAGAGACTGAAATTTAATAAAGTCCATTTGTCTCCTTGATATCTCAAGCTTTCAGTAATGCATAAGAGATTGCCATTTATTTTTCTGTGGATAGTGCAACATTTTACTTGAGATCAAATTGACTAATATATTATCCATGTGTTGTCTTGATAGGATTTATTGAATAAAAAGGACAAAATAAAAGGCATCTGGATAATGCCTCTTTTTATACAACTTATCTATAGATAAATAAAAAGTCTCAGGATGTGGCAAATCAGATAAGGTATCTGGCTTGTGAAAATAGGCTTCTCTAGGCCTTTGGTATAATCCTAAACTGCGTTTTGATCTTATTATTTTATCTGAAAAACCATATAATAGCATATGGTTAAAAACAGATCAGGATGCTGGAGTGATGTAAATAGCACATTCAATCTTTGGTGACTGCTAGTGTGAGATTAGATTCAAAACAGAAGAGTTGTGACCATGAGATTTTTTTCTAGTTTATAGAACCAAATCCAAGAATTGGCTGAATTTTTATTTCTTCTGGAAATATTGCTACTAATTCCCTCCACCACAGAGTAAAAATTATCCCTCTGCTATTATGTATAGTTATTTTCTCTTGCTGATGGAAGATATGGAGTAGGAATCCAATAGCACCATCTACAAATATATATCAAAACAGAAATAATATGTGACATTGAAAGCAATGGTAATTTAAAAGTAGCATTGGCTAAAGCCAAAAGAAAAAGGCATTTCAACCATTAACAAATAATAATGATAATGAAAATCAAAGTTGAGAAGTTATGACATAAACCAGCCATGGTGGTCCCGGTGGATGCCATACCAAAAAAAAAAAAAAAAAATATTGGACAACACTTAGAAAACTTGCACATTGATTAAATTTTCATCTGGATTTGAAATAAGATTTTGGAAGTAATTATAGAAGTGTCTTGGAATTTTTTTTTTTGTTTTGAATTCTTTCAAAAATGGTAAGTTTGGATACAAGGAAAATCAGAAGGAACTAAATATTACAATTAAAGGAGAAGAATGCTTAAATTTCATAGAATTAAATAAATATTTTAACACTGGGCATTGATAAAATCTAGGTCCATCTTTCAATGGAACTATAAGTTAATTTAAAGAGTGTCTGCCTTATAGACAGATTGTGTTTAAAAGATGCTATGGAAGATAGACAAGTTTTTTTTTTCTTTCTGAACAAGACAGTTTATTCTGAAAGGGAATTTAAAAATGATGACAAGGTCCAAGAATGATATGAAAAAAGATACTACATTGGACATATAGAAGTAAATTGCTGGTTGTTAATAATTAAAATGATAAATAACCAATCAACAGAGTGACTGGACAATTTTCCAACATTGGATATACAATACAGGTTTTTTAAAGCTTTGAAGAATTTTGTGAGAAGGGACAAAGAAAAAAATGAAAAGAAATAAAGTTTTAGGACATTGTTTGAAGGGACTAAATATCAAGATTGTTAAAAGTAAACAAAAATAAAAACTTGGTTTATTTATCAAGGATAAAATAGATTGGTTATTATTTCTGGTAACTCCATAATGGACTTTTGCTGCTCCTGACTGAAATGAGGATGTAAAGATTTATATATAAGATATAGGATATAAGAAAAAGAGATTGTTTTTTGTAATTTAAGAGAAGGTGATAAGTCACTAAAATTGTTTATATTTGTAATGAAAGAGGAGTCATTTTTTATGTTTCTTTTTTTTTTTACTACAGTATTATTTTTCTATTTTTCTTTCTATTTTTTCCCCCTGGACATTCTATTTTCCTTTTTATTCTTTTTTTTTCATTGTGTTAAAGGGTTTTTTTTTTTGCAATTGTAAGTTTTAATAAAATTACTATTAAAGAAAGACTAAGATAAACCAAGATTTTTTGTCATGTATCTCCAGTAATACTATGTTTAAAATTTTAACATATGTAAATGGATATATCCAAAAATAGAAATACATTTGATGTTTTTTTTTATGTATCCTTGCAGACTCCAATGGTATCTTGGAAATAAATATTCTGTGTTATATGAATTTTAGTAGGATAGCTGAGCTGTCAGTTATAGAGATGAAAGCTTAACAATTTCTTAGAAAATACAAATGTATTTATGCATGTTGGATGCAGGAAAGGCAAGATCCTTATATTTACACAAGTATTCAAATTAAAAGGTAAAAACTTCTAGCAACTCAGGTGTATAGTTTCAGTACAGGGTTTAAAAATGCCAAAAATATTTAAGCAGAAATTATTGAAAACATATGCAACTGCTGTTTACTTTAATATTTATTTAGATCAGTAAATTCTACCATTGCTATATAGTGATGTGTCTATGTCTGGATTTGTGGGACAAAATCTTGGTAGACCTGTAATCAAGAAATAGTCAAGCAAAAACTAGAAGGTATTGGGAACTAGAGCACACAGATTTAGAGTCCTCATCTGGATAAGTCATACTTAGGATACTTAGGAATGAACTCTTTTTATAGTCAGAGAGATGCAAGCCATACTAGTACATAGTTAAGGAGATTTATTTCTTAATATGACATGTAAAGTATGTTACACTTTTCTGCCACAAAATGTAACTTATTCCCAAGAAAAGGAATTTCCTGCCTAGGAGCTGAATTTAATTTTTTCCTTCTCTTTCTTCCTACACTGATTATACAATCAAGAATGTCAATAGAAAGTGAGAAAGAAGAATATTATTTGTGCACTTTACAGAAGCTATCATTCATTCCATTATCAGACAGTCATAAATTCTAGAAGATAAAACTAACAAGTAACATAATCGAAGTGGTCATGGCAAAATTAGATTTTAAAAAGTTCCTTTTCTTAATAGAAAGCAATGAAAATTGTCTTTAAAAAGTGGGTAGATTTTAGTAGACCTGAACATCTCTAAAATTCTACTGAAATTTTATTAAAAGTTACAAAACTCCAATTCTAATCTGGATTGATTTTATGCCATTACATACAAATGTCCAATAGTCAAATGTATGGAGAATTTTTGTGGGGTCTTTTTTATTTCTTTTCTCATAAATTAGAAATAATTTATTGAATAGATTATCTTTCTTTAAAAATGAAAACTAAATTAAAAGCAACATAGCTTTGTAATACTCTGAAATTAAACAAAAAAAAAAACCTAAATCCCATTAGAAACAGTTCATTAATGAGCAAGATATTGTTGACTGCAATTAAAATGATTAAAAATATGAGCATATTAATTTATTCAGTTTTCTTAATGATAAGTTACCTTTTCCAATGAAGTTGTGAATAAAATAAAAAAGAGAAGGAGGGGAATGGGATATGCCTGCACTACCACACATATTGATGGCTCAATTCAGAATACCAGAAACAACATGAGAATTAATGATAGAACTACTTAATTCATACTTGTCATCTGTCTTCACAAAAGAAGAAACATTATATTGAACCACTGACCCAAAATATTAAAAAAAGATCTCTTGTTAGCATACTGTAATGTTTGCACTTTAGTGAATATTCATTATTTTCACTTTCCAAAGCAAAAAAACCAGATTCGTTATTGCGGGAGAGTGGGAGGAGCAATAGATTTCTGCAAACTAAAGAAAGAAAAGAGATTAATTACTATAAGAATTGGGTAACTCTTCAACTAGCATCTTGAATAGTCCAGAAAGGGATCCTGAAAAATTTATTATTGCCAGACTCCGGAAGATAAAATGTTTGGCAATAGCTTTCACTGAAATCTTTAGTAATTACTATACTGTTAGTAAACATGTCGAAAAACATTTTATCTATGTATATTAAGTACATGAAAAATCTTTGTTTTGGATTTAGATAAGACTTTGGATATAATACATTTTCTGACTACTAAGTGGAATTAGGAGGAATGGGACTTAGGATCTAAATTTCACATGTATAACTGCTACCAAATATTATTGGCAAAAAAGTACAATATATTATCCAACAGAATATTTAATTAGGTTTCCAGTTATTTTGAAGCAAACACTAGAGTTCTAAGACTTTCATTTTTGTAACCTGAAATATGTTACACTACATTATTTCTTATTCTAAGCAAATTAGATGGATAAAATGCTTCCTAGATCTCATGGATTTTAGATTCCTGTAAATATCCACAAATTTTCACACTGGAAATTGAAAATGCCACTTAATAAATGTTTAAGCCATTAAGGGAAACCAGTGGAGGAAATCCTGCTATTGTTAAAAGGTAACTAGAATTTGTTTTCCAAAAAAAAATGTTGCAGCATTTTTAGAAAAGCAAATCCATTTGAGCTTTAAAAGTGCAATTAGCGGGAGAGATCCACTTATACAAAAAAACATATTGAACATAGAATTTATCTCATAACAAAATATATGCAAAGCCACAGTTAAACAAAGATGTAAATAATCATCAAATTCAATAACTTCTCACTTGGATAGAACTTCGTAAAATTATCCAGATTTTGCAATATCGTTTTTTTCTGAGGATAACTATCATTTCTCATGAGTTCAAGCTGATCGTCTTTTAAAGAAAAGCACTGCTCAGTGCAACCAGATCCTATGTAATGTGAAATACAAAGTAGATCTGAGAATTCTTACACAAAGTCTGTTTTTTCTTTCAAAACAAACTACAATTTTCAGCATGATTATCTAAATTCCTCCAAGTGTTCATTATATTGAGAAGTGTTCACCAGTTAATTATCCATTCAGTGAGAAAATAAAGACGCTGAAGTAAAACATGAACAAGAATTTCAAGGAAATATGGTTTCAGCAGTAATAATAAATCCTACTCAGGATTCAGCACATCTTTAAGTTATTGCTAGATTTCACATGTACTCTGAAGCAAGTTTGCATTCGGATAGAATAGTTCAAGAAAAGCCACTCTGGGATATCCCAAAAGGTTCAGATTCCCCTCTTAGCATTGAAGGCATACCAGTTCTCAAAAGATTTTGCTTCCCCTCCCACAAAATCATCATTTTCCCCTTCTTACAGCAGACATAGTCAAGTAACTAAAATACTGGACAAAGAATATAGTTAAAATTAAATCCTGCACATGATGACCTTTCCATTTTTTTGACTGCATATGCTTTTCTTCATCAGTATGCCCAATAGTTCACTTCCTTCCCTTTCTTTCCTATTCATCCTCTTAATATTATTCTCATCTTCCAGCATTAACTGTCCTTTATTTTTTTCAGCTTGCTTTTCTACCAAGTGTTACAAATAAGTGAATATTCAGTGGAAGGATGAGTAAGTATATACAATACTGATTCAATTTTTTTTCTTTATCTCTCACCTCATCCTTATGTTTATATCAATGGACATAAATTTATTTTCATGCAACATACTATTTATGTTGTAATGTAATTGGGAGCCATAACATCCCTTGCTCCTACATAGAACTTCAAAGAAGTTTGAAAAATCTTGGAATTTTGATAGGTGAGGAAAAAGTTTGATTTTTGCTAATACTTCATAGCAATAGCAATAGCACTTAGATTTATATACTGTTTCAGAGTCCTTTCAGCAATCTCTAAGCGGTTTACAGAATCAGCATATTGCCCCTAGCATTCTGGGTCCTCATTTTATCAACTTTGGAAGGATTTAAATTGCTGAACTACCGGCATTTGGCAGTCAGCAGAATTAGCCTCCAATACTGCATTGTAATTACTGTGTCACCATGACTTCACTGACAAAAAGAGCTCTGCTTGTCAGGCAGGAACTATGACGAAGACTTGGGAAGCTGAGGAAATTTAAGAAAAAAGAGATAGAGTATCCTATGGAAGAGGAACATTAGGTGTGATACAAATTTAAGAATCTTAGGAATTATGTTGCTAATTTTATGTAGAATATGAGAAGAATTAGGATTTCATGAATAAGAAGGTAGAAAAGTCTAACAGGAAACTAAGAGTTACATTATTTAAAATAACTAGCCAGATTGAGGGAAGAGAATGCCATCTGTCCCTTGAGAGTTTCTGGAAAGGTAAGCCACAATGCTTCATGGTGCCTGTCATTACTACCAACAGTTCTTATCTCCGACGAAAATCAAATCTCATTAATATTGAGGGAGGCTGCCAAGCAGAGGAAAAAATGAGGAGTCAGGAACTATGCTCCTTTTCTTGTTTTACCTGCAAGATAGTGAGAGGCTAAGCAAACATTTATTTTTATTTCTCACAAATTTACCCCCTCCCTCCCACTTTTTTGTGCCTTACTTTAGATTTTCACATCCCGAATGATAGTTTTGGCAAGCCCATTTGCAATTGCCCTCTTGAACCAAATTATGAAAAGTCACTGCATTCTTTAACCTTCTTTTTATAGGCACCTGAAACTATTTCTCAAAATTTACTTATCAATTAATGTTACAAACATAGAGATATTAACATTTTCATTCTCTTTGAAGTATTTTAATATAGGAAAAGCCTTGTAGCTAAGTGAAAACTGTGGCAGTACACCTCTCTTGCTTGTATATATTAAAATATTTAAAATTTCTTGTAATGTGATACCGCACTTAGTATTCTGATACATATTTCACAGATTCTGAAAGCGGTTCAGGTAGTATTCCTGCTACTGATACTTTAATGAACACATTTCATATTTCACTAAGAGACTCAAGGTGATTGACTATTTTCCTAACCATGAAAAAATAATAATCAGAACAAATTAATTCATTAATTGAGATAATGCTTGGCCTGCCTTGAGGTCATGGCCATATAAAATGAAATAACTAAAGTCATATAGGTAATTATTTTCATTTTATTTGCAAAACAGAAAAATAGTTTGAGAAAAGAAAAATAGTTTGAGAAAAGTGACTACACATTATGCATCTGTATGTTTCGGGACTACAAAATCTCCTTCAGTCTAAGATACAAATTACTTTCAGCCACTGGCAAGTCAGATCATTTTCTTTTAAACCAAATAACGTATTTAATAGCACTTAGGCATTTAATCCTAAGAGCTTGCAGAAGAGAAAAGTAAGACAAATCCAGAGTCAACCCAAGCATCATCTGTTCCTAGGTACATTTTATAGGAGAATAAGAAGAAGTGAAAGAAGAAAAGGCTTGTTGCCTGTAACTGTGCTTATTATTGATTAATAATATTTAACTGAAGAATAAAAGAGTATGGAAACAACTATGTGCTAAAATTGCTTTGTAGATAGGGCAGCTCTAAGGAACTCCTTGAAAATGCACAGATCAGGGACTACTCATCCACATGTACATTTGCGTGCTTATGCACATTACCAATTTTCACTCACAAGTACATTTTCAACATGGCATGTAACTACCACGTGAAGATATCAGCATATTGAAATATACTTCTGCTCATATCTTATTGTATATTTGTTGTACAAAAATATTTCCCATTCAAAGGACTACGTATTCAATGATATGCAAAACTTTGAATCTGTATCTATTTTAATCTTTGCTTTGGAAAAGCAAATCAGTATAGTTCACAAGTGTTGCAAATTCAGAAAATAAAACACAAAACAAGCAAATCACTGGTTTTTGGGGTCACTTACTAGATGAAAATTGGAGTCTTGATTAAATTTAAATTATACTCTGAGTTCCTTAGCAAGAGGGTGGAATGCAAAATGGATGGACATAAAAGATGGGAATACATTTATACTGTGTTGTGGACTAGCATGCACTGATTACCTGTTAAGAAATGCCATACTTAATTTGCCTGTAGAGCTAAAATTCAAAGAGTATAGTTACTTCCCTGTTTTTTAGACTAAATATGATATGTTTTTTCCTATAATATTGGCATCTTGGTATTGTGAGCTTTGTTGTCATATCTATCTATCTATCTATCTATCTATCTATCTATCTATCTATCTATCTTCATCATCATCTGTCTATGGTTTAATACTTTATAAGAAAGATCTGCAGTTTAGATTTCAGCATGCCATGGAACAGCTTCTGAATCTTGATGAGAAATCATTAGTAGGAAAAAAACATACAATTGTTGGTTTTACTGATTTTACTTATTTACAACATAAATTAATGGTTTTATTAATGCTAAAAGTAGTGAATGTAAAGATATTAGAAAAAAAAAACACCTTACAGCAGCTTCTGCATACTCTTTGATTGTATATTCTCCCTCTCCATTTGTTTAAAATGGTACATGAGAACAGTGCCATGGGGTTCTCTATAGATTGAAAAGAGATGCTACCTTAAGATTAAGAAAAAGGAGCTGCTGCGATTGTC
The DNA here is from genome assembly GCA_033807585.1 of Hydrophis major. Taxonomy (NCBI): domain Eukaryota; kingdom Metazoa; phylum Chordata; class Lepidosauria; order Squamata; family Elapidae; genus Hydrophis; species Hydrophis major. The sequence continues at coordinate 390,797,723 of CM066328.1, read as the reverse complement.
AGAGATTTATTTATTTTCAACATTTTTAAAGCCACCCATCTCAATAATGTGACTCTGGGTAGTATTCTACAAAAATGAACAATTGTGATCCAAATAAAAAAAAAAAATACTAAAAAAATCTGACTTAATACCCCAACACAGCTAATTGAAGTCAATTCTGGGAGTAATATCATACTTTATAAAAACTTGCAGGGTGAGAACCATAGAAATCTCTGGCTAGATGCTGTTTCATTTTGCTGGGTAATTCCACCCAACATTAGTCTATGTCTGTAATATACAGAATGGATCAGACCCCTCAACTTGTGAGGTCTCTTCTCACTCACTGATCATAAGCAGTGTCTTGGTTTACTAAGGAGAAATGAAGGAGGAAGTAACTGATAAAATTCTTGCAGCAACAATGGTATAAACCAAATGTGAATAAAACTAAGCATCAAGTGACATTTAGAGCATAGGAACATCTGTTCTTTTGAAAATTCCTAATCAAGCAATCCTACTCAGGGAGGATGGGGAGGTCAAAGAATTAATTGGTCATCCACATTCATGTGTGGATTTCCTTGTAGATAGTTACTCAAGTTAATTTGATGTAGATGCTAGTTGGGAATAGCCAAAACTGCACAGTAGAGCAGCAAGACCCTTATTCATTTAGTCATGCCCAATTTTATAACCTTAGTTGCCATGGTTGTTAAGTGAATCACTGCAGTTGTTAAAGCATGGAACCACTTTTTTCAGCAACTTTGAATTGTCACTAAATGAATTGTTATAAATTGAGGGCTACCTCTACTACAAAGCTTTTTTTATTAGGATCTTCTGTGAAGAACATACTTTCTCTTGTAGCTCAAGAATACTTCAGACAGATGGACAATTTTTTTTTAGTTCTACATGGTACACTTATTACCCCTTCTTTACTTATATGTCACTATTAGTAGTTGGTAATGCTGTAAACTTTCCAGTTATTTGATAATGTTGTATACATTTACTGGCAAAGTACCATTAACTATAATGTCACAAAATTTATTTGTCAGAGTATAGATTTGCAATCAATAACAGGAAGGAACCAGAACAAATGATAATGAATCTTTCTCTTGTAGTATATAATTTTCTACCACGGTTATATTTTTAGCTTGTTTATTTTGTATTATATCATTCTCTAGACATTTTATTTTTGTACTATATTTGAAATTGCTGACCTTTAAACAAAGCAAAGGTGGTATCCTGTATGCCCAGATGAAATGATCACAGATATGAGGTTCTTATTCTTTGGGTTTATAGACAGCACTTTGCAAAATGCTCATCCAAATGGATTTGCACATCCCTGTTTACTATTTTTCTGTCAGGCTAGACATCATGCAATGAAACTCTTGGAATATTTCAGCTGAAAGAAGGATCAACAATTACTAGGGATGCTACTATGGAAATTCACATAGCTAGTCACTGCTTTAAAAAAAGTTCTGCTTGCAGTTATCCACTATTTAAAGTTAATAGGAAGGGTCAAAGTCACTAAGGAACCAACTTTAAACCCAAGTTCTTTTCTGACATAGACATTCTAAACATAGTATTTAGCTTTATATTTTTAATATATTTTTTTCCTTCTGAGGCAGGAGTCAGAGATCCTGTCTGTGGACACTTCAATATCTACTTCATAATCTAGGACTAAAGCAATTTCATGAACTATTTTTTTGTTAAAGTTAGTGGAGTGGAATCTAATTAAATACTCTGTATGGGTTAGAGCAAATGAGTTTGCTACGGTTTTATATACTAAAATACAGATGTTCAGATGCCAGGCTGAATACATGGAGGTTAGGGAGAATAAGGACTGATGTTTGTGACCCTGGTATTTTTGGCTTGAAAACTTTCTCATCTACACATCTGAAGAGGGTGTATGTTCTTTTATGTTTGTTTTTGAATGACGAGTCTTTAGGAGCTGCTTTGATGAGGGAGAAGCAGGAAAGTGCCATATCAAAAGAAGATGCTTCATCCCTCTAATAACTTTTCCTGTGAATAAGTTTATCATGAGTGAGTTGGGGTGGGAGCAGCAAATAGGTACAAATGAAATAATATTAACATTAAAATAAAAGCTATTCAAAGAAGCAGATGCAAAAGCGGTCTCTGTGAAACTGAACACATGTGAAGCAGTCTGCATTAACATTGAAATAAGATAAATTATTTTAAACTCATGAATGGTAAGAAATAATTGCAAAGCTTTATGTATACTTTCTGCATTTTTCTGTTTTTTAAAAACTTTTCTAAAAGAAGTATTTAAATGAGTTCACATCTGAAACTGAAAAAAACAAATGTGTTTTGTTTGATGAAATTAGTTACCACATGGAATGAAGTCTCAAACTTGATTTTTTTCAAAAGGCAAATATCCATGGACACATGGAATGAAGACATCTGAAAATTAAAGGGAGATTATTCATTGCAAAATAAATTCACAGTCCAGACTACTTCTTTCTTGAACTTACATTTTTATTTTCAGTTTGCTTTTTCAATGTACAAAAGTAAAGTGGTACTAGTAGAAAAATGTAAGAATGTTTTGCCTATTTTATTCCATGTTCCAGTTTTCTTAACATATGAATATGCTGATCAATTATTTAGGTGAATAGTGTTGTTTGCTTTAATAATATTTTTAAGATTATATTTTCTTTTTAATGTCAAATTGGAATGAGTGTGATGTGACATAAATTGACACAGTTAAAATCATGATGATGACCTCAAATGTGTTGCTCTACGACTTTCAGAAGTTCCAACATGTTTTCCAGTATCTCAGGAAGGCATCAGGTTATCTTTAAATTATACATGGAGATCCAAACTTGTGTATGAAACTGGATTCAAGAGCAATTCATATTTCTTACATGAATAAAAATAGGCAGCCTTCACTACAGTATTGTAAAGTGAAAAATATTAGAAAATAAACAGGAAGTTCAACCTTGTGAAGGACCAACCTTGACTTCTCCCTCACACCCTCAATTAATTAATTGTCTACAGTTTCCCACTTTCCTGTTTCCCACAACAAACTGTTCTGGATACATAAAAACCATGATCTATAAACTGACATATATGAATAGAAAATATGAAAGACACCCTTCTATATCTCTCTAGAATGCAGATAGCAATAACCATTGTGATCCATTTTAATTATACCAGAGAGAATCTGCTGGAAGACAGGTGTGCTCTAAATTATGAAGAAGCTGAAGTCTCACTTTATATTTTATATTCAAGTGCCGTTGATGTCCTTGGTACTTTCAACAGATCAGGATTGCCTCCTACAAGCTTTGTTTGTGATTGGCAGTTTTGGAATGCCTACAGTAGAACTTCTGGTCATGACCATAATTTGTTCCCTAATTCATTTGGCCACAACCCGATTTGGACATGACCCATACCTAATTTTGGAATTTTGACACTTACAAAAAAAAAAAAAAATGGTACAAAAGGGGAAATTGGCTGCGGGGAAAAATGTGAACTTTTTTGGTCAGAATCCAATTTGGTCGTGGTCAGAAGCATTCGTAACCAGAGGTTCTACTGTATTTGAGCATGCAGTACTGTGTTCTTCTTCCCAAAGCTTTTACTGTCCTAAGTACATAATGGGGGGAGGAAGGGAAGGGACACTAATGTAAAGTTATGCTAACTGTAACTAACATCAAATTATACCTAAGAGAAGACTAGAACTCATGGGCATCTGATTTTTAGTGTACTGCCTTGAAATTGATAAAATTTAATTTTTAGGATTTCTAGTCATTATGACTCTTCTCAGTTTATCTTGTTCAAGGATCACAATGGTTGATATATTTTCATTTCATGTTTTGGAAGTAACTTTGGACAATTATTATTTGTACATGGCTTGCTTTTCAAACTTAAAATACAAACTGGGAAGAAATAATGAGTCACATGAATATTCCTAATGCTTAATACATTTTTGCAAACTTTTTGTGGGCAATACAAGGATACTTGTTATGTCTTTAAGAAGTGAAATGTTTGAGATAACCAAATAAATTTACTTCCCTTTTGTGGAACACTTTGCTGTAGATGCCAGAAAAGGATTCCAATATTAGTATTGATACTGCACCAGGGAACTGCCACTAATTTAAAATAATTTTAAATTATAATTATAAATTGTTTATCTAGTTATTATTACAGTATTATACATAATGTACAGAAAATAATGTATTTTCTAATTGCAGTCCATCCAAATGGTTACTTTTTGTCATTTATTTATATCTGTAAAAATAGAAATTAAAATATTAATAAATTAATGTAACTTTTTAAAAATATTGTTAAATAGGAGCAAAATATGAGGGAAAAAACTGAAATATTAAATCTAAAACAAATATAAGGAAAATTATATAATTATGGAATTTGAGCAAAGTCAGAAATATGTGACCCAATAATTCATACTAAATGGAAAGAATTAATGAACAAAGCAGGATATTAAACTTTTCAGATACAGCATACAGGGTGGATGGGTGGGTGTAATTTATTTGTGTGTGTGTGTATTTGTTTGTGTGCATTTTCTAAAGTTAAAGCAAAATCAAGCTCTCCAACTGAGAACCATAGCTTAATATGGCCTTGCATGCTTTTTGCTTCCATTCCAGACATAATAGAGGGAGAAATCCAAAAATACTGCAGTGGAAAACAATAAAAATCAGAGTGTTGTGCAAAGCATTTCAAAGAGATGTTTTCAGTCAGAGGAACTTCCCAGTGAAGTGGTTATGCATGCAATGCATACCAAGACAAATGGAAATAGCTTTGAAAGCAATCTGCAAGCTTTGCAAATAAGGTGACTACTTTAGTAATTTGAAAAAAAGAGCATACCACTTTCAAATGCTTTGCCCAGCCCTGCTGAGTTGCATACAGCAAAAATATACAATCCAAACAACAAATTTCATCAGCTGCAACTGAATCTGTAGTGTTATTTCAGTATCTTATTTTTCCTCTCACACATTTGTTTATTGGGCCATTGCACAAAAATGAACAAAACACACTAGGTCAATGTATTATTGGCCTATGATGCACTGAGGGGGGGGGGGAGAGGTAGACTAATCTAAAATATACAATCTGTTCCAACTTCTCAAAAGTTTTTAAAAGGCCACAGGTGTAGGATAATTCCTGATAAATTAAATCACAGTTAAATTACCATCTACTGAGGAATATCTTCAGGGGTCATAAAAATGTCAAGATGGCAGCCACAAAGGCCAACTCCTTATTTACATGCAAGGCAAATGTGTGAAAAAGTGGCAAGATTTAAGCCTGCCAGTCAGGAATAGGATTCAAATATTTTTGCCACCAGTTTGGTGGGCATGGTTTGGTGGGTATGCTTTGCATGCGTGCACACACTTAGCATGCACGCATGCAGCAAATGCACACTTTGCGCAAGCACAGAGGCATTTACACAGGCACAGATACCTTCTAACTCACCTCCTGCAAGCCTGCACAATCCTGGTCGCTTCAGCAGCTGCCATGTGGCACTCTTCTGCGCTGCACAAAGCAGCAGATAAAAGTGAGTATGGGAGCCCGGGCGGGCAGGTGGGCCCAACAGCAGAGTGGCGGAGAGAACTGGTTCAGTCTCTACTGCTACTGGTGATGCCAGTGCAACTACCATCTTTGACTTTTTATGATGCCCTTGCAGATACCACTGTGTTTGCCTTAGATCCAGAGAATAGCTTGTATAAACAAAAAAGACCTTCGCTCACATTTCTCCTTCTTCTAGCATTCCACTGAAGTTCCTAAATCATTGCAGTAGAACGAGTACAAACTTTATGAAAACCCTGTTGATCAGATACTCAGTCTGAATCACATTGTTTTCTGCCATTCAAATGTGGTTTTTCAGTAATTTGATTTCAGTAGCTAATGAGTGGGGTATCTTCTTGGAAGGAATAGAGAAGACTAGAAGAATAAGAAGAATAGAATAAAATGTGAAGGCAATGCTCAGGAAATATACATGCTGAATTATTTGTGTGACTGTAGAAAACAACCGGACACAGGCACAAGTAAGAATAGAGGACTTTGTCCAGAGCAATGATTAAGAAAGGTGGTAGGACGTGGATTAGGGCACAGAGACCGAAACATCAAATGCAGTAGTTTGAAATAGAGTTATTCATCTTTAGTAAAGGCAAGCACAAGATTCAGGAAACAGTCTGATTTGTCCTATAATGCTTTGGAAGCATTAATTTCAAATAGAACTCTATACTCAAAACTTAAATTTGCTTTGAGAATTTACTAGCTGCAATTGGAACTAAACAAAAAGCTGTAATAGAAGATTGATAGAGTACGAGAAAACATGCCTCAAATACTTGTAGGAATGTCAAATAGAAAAAAGCCTGAGAACTGTTCCTTATCATCCCAGAAAGCAAGATGTGCAATAAGGCTCAAGTGAAATGGTTAATGGTCTTTAATCAGTCAACTATTAAAACACAGCCCTCATCTTGTTGATTGGAACTTCCTTGATTCTTCAGTCCCTAATTAAATGGCATCATATTATCTCCATCCCTTTAGCCCCTGCCCACACATTTCTTATTGCTTGGTTGTCATAGATATAAATTAAACTGGTGCAGTAACACTTATTTTATTTACTTAATATATGTGCCACCCATTTCACAGTTGAAATGACTCAGGATGTGTTACAAAATGACAGATAAATATAAAAACAGTTAAAATTAGCAAGAACTATATAGAAATTAAACACAAAGTGGATTGACAGTATGGGGAGGGATCTTTTAGCTGGTCAGCCACCTCCAACATAGAGTATCCCCATAAGAACCCCAAGCCAGCCAGTAGAGCAAGATTTTAAGATCCTTCTGGAAGTCCAAGAATTGGATCTCACCTCCAGCAGTAGAATGTTCCAAAAGATGGAGGATGGAGCAGAAAAGGGGCCACTCCTATTCCCCATCAGCTGAAATTCCTTGACAGACAGGATCCTTAGCATGCCTTTTCTGCTGAAGTGAATAGGGTGGGCCAATCCCATTGTAGCTAGGCAGCTCCCACAGATGGGATTATCATACTATCGAAGTATTTCAGAATCTTCAGTGCTCTCATTTACTGGAGGACTACCATCTGTTATCCCCTGCCACCACCCCAGTTTGGTAGAAAGAATGCAAGGGCTTTGCTGCTGGATTTTTGGTGGCATCTCACTGGAAAGGGGCTTTTAGAAAGCTAAGAGGTTTCAGAAAGAAAACTGTTCTTCTATAGCAATTGTCAAATGCTTCCATGAATGTAAATATACTAAAAAAAAAAAAAAAGTCTAGGAAAATAAACGGGGAAGTTCAAATTGTTGTATTTATTAGAACAAGCTTATAATTATTGTAGAATATCCATTCATCATAAAATTATGTACTACCAGGACATTGCACATTATCAGAAAATTACAATAAATATAATGTCTGAACTATTGCCATGAGATATTCTTTTGAAATCCAGCAAGGGAAGTAATGATAGCAAGTTGTTGAGTCTGAATTTTTAATTATTTATTTGATTGGGTAAAGAACATTCATTATTAGATAGAAAACTACTCTTCACAAAGCAGATGTAATATACCACCATGTCAATAATGCTTTTCCCTTGAAGAAATGGGGAAGGAAAATGTCCAAACTTAATGAATTGCAAACTAGTGCTTATCATATGTGAGGGACTAAAATACTGTGTCACAAGTTCTTTTGGCCATGCAGCTAGGTATTCTCAAAATTGTACCCTAACTTATCTTAGCTTGGAGAGAAGCTACATTATATGGCCCACCGGAACTGTTTCCATTTTAGGTTTAATTCTAGGAGAGCCATTGTAGGTCAAGCCTAAAATGGATCTATTATAACTTTTTTTTGGTCATTTAATCACATAGGAAAAATACTCATGTATCTCTCTGTGTGTGAATGGGTGGATGCACGCATGCATGGAAGGATAGTCAGATAGATGGATAGATACACCGAGAGAGAGTATTGGGGAAGGCTGTTCATTTTTGTTTAAATTTACCTGTTATTTATTTATATATCCAAAAATAGCACAATGTTTAAAATGATAAAGATTTTATTTTTATAAAATATACCATCTCAATTAATACAAATTCTTGCATTTATTTTTTGACCAATTTATATAGCTGCCCATCTCACCAAACAAACAACTTTATTTAACATTCATATTGAAATGCCTTAAGAAAATGAAAACTGCAGAAATATCCATAGTTTAATCTAATTTTCTTCTGACATCAGAAAGCTAATGAATATAAAATATAATGAAATTTAAGAATAATTACTCACTTAAAATAGAATGAGTACTGTTTTTGAAAGTAAAATAAAACTTATTTTATTGCTTTTATTTGTTTTTACCTTTTTTTTTTTGTTCTTATAAGCTGTAATTTCAACCAAAAAGGTAGAGAAAATTATTTGTAGCTCAGGGATGAAATGGTGCTCGATGAACTTGGTTGTTTTCTTACAGATGTTTCATTACCCAAACTATGTAAAATCATTAGTGCTAGCAGAGAGTAGCATTTGTTCTTAGTTTATATTTTAGTGCAGGGGTATTAAACTTTCGTCATCATGATATCATCACATAAATATCATGGCTTTTCTCCTCTTTGTTAAACCGGGTGTGGACATGGCCAGCATGTGACACATCTGGGCCACAGGCCACAAGTTTGGCAGCCCTGTTCTAGTAGGTGTTGACTGTTAGCAGGTAGCTATTTTGATCATTATGTTCCCTTTTTGGCTTGTTGATTTCCTCCTTTGAATAGTATGTAGACGTTGTTTATATCTAAGTGCTATTGGTGGCCCTTATATCAGAGTGCCAGGCTTCCAGGAATTCTCTAGTATTTTTGGATTTGGTCTAGTCTAGGATGGTCACAGTTTTTCAGTTGAACTAGGAAACAACTAGGAAACTGTGACCTTCCAAGATGAGCGAAGATTAACATCAAGATTGCACCAAACCAAGAATCAAGAAATAAAGAATACCTCAATTAAGAAACTTCCAAATAAGCTATCATTAAAAAGCCTAATCACAGATCTTCCAAGACCAGTCCCACCAACACTGATAGGGCAAGTCATTAGAATGCAAATGGGGAGCAAACTCCATTCCCTGCTAGCATTGATAATGTTATCTAGTTTTTATAATGAAACATCTGCAAGAAAAGCAACCAAGCTCAGAAACCAACAAGGAAACCTCATTAATGATTAAAAAAAATCTAGCCACTTGGAATATGTCAGTGATCATCATTGTGGTTCATATAAGATTCTTAATGCTATAACCAAAATCTATTTAATTCAAGAAGCAAAATCCTACATTTTTCTCATTTAGAAATAAACAATATATATTTAATAATGCATTATCCTTATTTTTCATATTTAATTTTCCAAAATACATTTAAGCCTCTTAAGATCCTGGGTCGTATATATCAGTGGTGGCAAGATAACATTTGATGGGCCACGAGTTGCCCCAATCACCCCATTTATGACAGCTAATCCCAAATCGTTATATAACCACAGCAGAAAGATGGGTGATTTTCATCATTGCAATTTGGTTCCCACTCAAAACTTTAAGGGAATTAAAATTAACAAGATTCTCTGGGAAAAAAATCTCTCCAATCTCTGCCTTTAAAATCCCAATTCACATTCATTTAGGCATAAAAGGCCACCACTGACATTTGAAAGTTTTGCTGTACAATTTCAACAGTATGATTTGGACCATTTGAAGTGGTGTTTAATCCTCCCAGACAAAAATCAGTACATTTTTCCTAATGTCATAGCTTTTCATATTTAATATATATTTTAATCTCAGATCAAATGATTGCTTTATTATAATAAATGCAAACTTCATATCCAAAACCTATTTCCAAATTTCCACACTGTGGTTTTCATTTATTTCTAAGACATATGGCACATTTTCATAGAGACCATGCTTAGTATTATATACTTTTAATATAAACTTTCTATTTCTACTTTATTAAAAAGTAACATATAACCATGTGTTTTACTGATATTCTTTCCATATTAGATATTATTATGAGACTTTAATTATGGCATTTCCAGATTTAATATAGATGAATTAAGATTCAGTCCCTTAATAATCAATCTAATACAGTTTGTGACACCCTGAGAGACAAATGCAATTGGCATCAAGACTCATCTTTGCAACTTTAACTGCCAGGACTCTGAGAGTTTTGCAAGTCATCCCAAGCCCCAAACAGCACACAGGTTGAGACATATCCAAAAATGGTTCTTGAAGCTTATGATTCCCTCAGTGGGCAGATCATATCCACCAAGGGCTGTCCTTCAAGTAGCAACTGTGTGCAGAATTGTAGGGACAGGCTCTCTGGAATAAATTTGCAAAGCCATTAAACAAGCTGGGGTATTAGAGCTTAATTTTCTTTTACTTACCTGATGGATCTCCATCTCAAACATTGACAAACATGGCCTTAGGAAGCTGCTTATGCTCTGCAGAACATACACATCAGAGAGTCTTTGCCCTGCTTTCCACAAATGGAGAGCTCAAACTGCAGTTAAAGCAGTATTGTTCAAACAGTTTATTGTGATATATGTCTTACAATCTTAGTTCAGATATTCTGAATGTAATATACAGAAAATACTAAAATAAAGTTTAATTAATGAGAGCTCTAATGCTTAAGGTCCAGGCTGAAAATCAGGAAGCCGTGAGTTCTAGTTCTGCTTTAGGCATGAAAGTTGGCTGAGGAACTTTGGGTCAATCATTTTCTCACTGCCCAACTCATCTCACATGGTATTATTTTGGGGGAAAATAGGAGGCAGTAATTATTAGGTATTATTCCTTGCCTTGAGCTATTTTAAAAATAATTAAAATGGGATTAAAAAATAAATGACTTTACAATAGGCATACACTGAAGACAATAATATGCCAGTTTCATACACTTTTCCATTTCTGGAGAATTTTCATTTTTAACTTAATTACTACTCAATTAACTTTACTGAAAAGGTGCAATTTCGACAAATCTGTATCACTAGTAGCTACCAGCTCTGTGTTGACTGTGTCCATTTATGAAAACACTGCTTGTTGGCTATATATAAATATAATGAGATAACATGCCTGCCTTTTGAAGTATACCTATTATTTGATAACATCAGTCTTTCAAAGATGTACTGTTATTTTTAAAATTATTACTATTTATTTATTTTGCTCCAGCAAAAGTGTCTCTCTTTTGGTTCTGTTTCTTGTTGTGTTTCTCTCCTTTTCTCTTTGTCCCCCTATCTTTCTCTCTTTTTCTTGTGCTCTCTCTTTCTTTCTTTCTGTCTCTGTCTCTCTTTCTCTCTGAGGTTCACATATTGAATGATATAAAGATACCATAATAAACTGTTTGGCATACCCTACAGGCAAAGGTCCAGAAACTCTTTTTGCTGGATATAACCTCAATGACAATGAATGGCATACAGTACGTGTAGTTCGAAGAGGAAAAAGTTTAAAGTTAATAGTAGATGACCAACAAGCCATGACAGGTAAAGACTAATAACTATTTTCCGGATTTTTCCATTCAATATGAGTTTAATTATGATTGCTCTTGTGGTGAAATCATTTCAGTTCCATGAATATAGGCAGAAAATACAATAAAGGAGAATTTTAATAAAAATCCATGTGAAGTATTAGGAAAGGATACTTTTGACAAATTGAAGCAAAGAGAAGGAAAACAAAATTAGGAACAAAAAATGATATAAAAACAAACATAGATATGATGATATAATAAAGGCAGCCAAACTTCACACATTTGTTTAAAACAATACAACAATACATTTTGACTGTATTCTGGATAAGAATTGTAGTTGAGTTAAAATAAAGTAATATTCTTTTCCCTATTCCAATGTACCATTTTATTTTTCTCTACCATAATTATATCATCAAATCCAAGAAGTCTGTGGGAAGTAGTAGGAAAAAACCCAGAGGAGCAAAGACTGTGATTCTCTAGCATTGTCTGTTATCTTACCCTTTTTAAAATCATCCAAATGTCTCCAACTTTTACAGTGTGCAAAAAGAGAGGCTAAGTTGAAAGCAATTAAGCCAAGTCTTACTAAAAAGGCTTCAATTATAATATATCCACATATTTTTTTATTCAGCATTGGGGATGATAAATCAGATCTTTTTTCCAGAACACATTTTGCTTGTTTGTATTTAAACAATGTCTGATTTGGTCATAGAAATAGTTTTGCTCATTCCTCTTGTTTCTTAATTCTACAATAACTTTCAATCATATGTAATTCTGTGTGTCAACATGATTTGCCTAGGCTATTAGCTGACCATGTTTGCATTGGCCTAGGGTTAGGCTCAATAAAACCCAGATAAGTGATCATTTTCCAAACGCATATTTTCTATCTCTGTCTCTGTCTATCTATATCTATATCTATATATCATATCTATATTTAATCTATCTATCTATCTATCTATCTATCTATCTATCTATCTATCTATCTATCTATCTCTATCTGTTGTAGACCAAAATAATAAAAGACACTTTCTTCAATAAAGGATACCTTTTCCAATATCCTTTATAAAGACAGATACAAATTATTCCACTCTAAAAAGTGGATAAAATAGACCTATTGTTTTTTGTATTTTATAATTAGCAAAGCTCCTAGAAGTACATGGTAGACAAGCCTTCAAATTTAAATTTGAATGTTCAAATAAAGATTTTCTTCTTGGTTACAGTATCTTGAGATTCCCCCAACCCTTTGGTTAAATTGATGTATTTTTCCTTGATTTGATTGCTTAAATTAGGATGATTTGATGCTTGATTCATTTCATTTGTACATTATGCACTGAGTTATTCTTAAAAAACTCAGATGGTTGGATATAATAAGAAAAAAGTACTAAACAAATGCAGATATACTTCTTATGTGAAAGTACATGTGGTAAAATCACATGGTCAGACCAGGGTTGTGTAGGAGACTTCAGCATTTGAAATGGCCCTAGCTTTTTGGTTTTTAACACTAACTTCTTAAAATTGCTTTTTACTTAAAGGTCAAATGGCTGGGGATCATACAAGACTGGAATTCCATAATATAGAGACGGGAATCATAACGGAACGGCGTTACTTGTCCTCAGTCCCTTCCAACTTCATTGGTCATCTGCAAAGCCTCACTTTTAATGGCATGGCATACATTGACTTGTGTAAAAATGGGGATATTGACTACTGTGAACTAAATGCCCGTTTTGGCTTCCGGAACATCATTGCTGACCCAGTCACCTTTAAAACGAAAGCTAGCTATGTTGCTCTTGCCACATTGCAAGCATACACATCTATGCACCTGTTTTTCCAGTTCAAAACAACATCATTGGATGGGTTAATACTTTACAACAGTGGAGATGGCAATGATTTTATCGTGGTTGAATTAGTAAAAGGGTGTGTATGCAATCTGTTTTACAGATGTTATCAGCTCAGAAAGCTTAATGAACATTCATTAGGCAAGATCTTGGACACTACAACCTTTGTTCTGATGCAATAGTGTGAGTTTCTGTGTTCTTAAAGATGAACACTGTTTATCCTTCTAAGAAATACATATTTGGATGGTGCTTCTCATACTGCAGTTTCAGACCATTTTCCTACAATATAAACTTTTGGATGAGAGAGTAGCTATCAAGACCCCTGTGCATACTAGTATCTTTTCTAACACTGGTTGAGCCTACACAGGCTCAAGATAGCAGCTGCCCTCAGTGGGAATTAAAACAATACTCAAGACAATATTTAAGAAGTATTAAAATACTATTGATATATTTAAATATATAAAGAATAGAATTGTGTCCTCCACAAGGAGGATCATGTTCAATACTATAAAAGGAAAATATATCAGAGAGATCAACTTTTAACAGTAAGTAGACCTCTGATAAAATCTACCTGCTTATTAAAGTGGAGCCTTCCCAGTATTGTTTTGGTAAAATCTATGTTCTGTGAAAATTAATCTAGCTTCCCACTATTCTGGATTTGAAAAAAAAAAAAAAAAAAAAACATTTTAATAAAGCTACCTGTAACTCTGCATGGGAAGGGAGCTTCCAGCAAAATGCCTTTGAGTAATTAATGTAATTACTCAAAATGCCTTTTGAGTAATTCAATCATTTTACACATTTACATCCCATAACATTTATTTTGTCACTTGTGTGAAATATTTTCATCTTTCTTTTCCATTGAAAAAGCAGGCAAAATCTGTTTCTGTTAACACTACTAGTTCCTCAGCTGGAACTTGCCTCCAAAAGTTATAAATGGTCAACACTGGAAGATTTTAGGAAGAGATTGGAAAATTATTTGTCTGAAATAGTATAGGGTTTCCTGCCTAAGCAGAGAGTTAGACTAGAAGACCTCCAAGGTCCCTTCCAACTCTGTTATTCTACTTGCCACTGGCAACAGAAAATTACCTCCCTATGTTTCCATTGTCCAGAGTTTAGCATTACTCAAAGACATTGTTGGAAACCAGAATAGTTCATGACCATTCTGTACTGAAACTGTGATATGAGTTTAATCTGTGAAATTATAATAATAATGACTACCACCACCACCACCACCGTCATCCCACTGGTCTTGGTAGGTAAGCCTGTGGCTGGAAATTCCACACTGATATAACTGTTGGTGGGCTTTGTCTTAAAACTAGAGCCCTGGGATCTTTTTCAGATCTTCTGTCTGGAGTAATTACCTTAAAATAAAAAAGTACATGTCATGAAATCCTATGAGGAACTCTGTTGACAAAGTCTAGGGGGTCCAACATCTTTTGCTGCTTATTTGAAAACTGACTTAGCCTATTTACTGTAAATATTTAAATATATAGTAGCTACATATCTTCTGAGGAGAATTATTCTTTGGAATGAGTTGTAATTTTAATCAAGAAATGTAATTTCACTTTTGAGAAATTCAAAACTTTCACTGGGGAGATCTACAACAATTTAATAGTTTAGATAAAGCAGTAAAGTGCTGCTTTGTTTTTAGTATTTTTTTTTTTGCACATATCCTTTTTTTTATATAGTGCCAATATACATATTGAGACTTTTAGACAGAACTAAGTCATAAAAGGAAATAAACCCAAAATAATCTCAGTTTGTTTATATAACTTTGGCAGGGATAGGGTAAGTTTGCCAGATTTCAGCTGAATTAATACTGCTGTTTTAACTCCATACTTGATAAAGAAAAGAATTAGTGGGCTAAGGCAGGGGAAAGAAGCAGAAGTCAAGGTTATAATTTCTTTTAGCAATACCTTTAATAAATGGCATATTAAGGAGGCAACTACCTACTCAGTTTAGCTGTTTTTCCTTTTTGTTGACAGGTATTTACATTATGTGTTTGATTTGGGAAATGGTGCAAATCTTATCAAGGGAAGTTCCAATAAACCTCTGAATGACAACCAATGGCACAATGTGATGATATCACGGGATACCAATAATCTCCACACTGTAAAAATTGATACAAAAATCACAACGCAGAGCACTGCAGGAGCAAGAAACTTGGATCTCAAAAGTAAGTGACAATGACAGAAATAATAAAAGGGCTAGAAGAACAGAGTACACCAGAGTACATTTCTTTTTCTGTAACAGAAATATTGGAATAATATAGGATGCCGGCTTAAAATGAGTGAGGATATTAGTTTAGCCAGCTCAGCATTGAAAAATATAAACTGGTAATATTTTTCCAAGGTTGTAGATACAGGGTTTTTCTCTCCCAGCTGTTGATAAGAATGCTAGAATGTGAATTTATGACTTCCTGCAAACTTCATGAAATGCTTTGTTATGTACCATATTCATTTATTGGTCTATTTCTAATGGGTTAACATTTGCATGTTTGTAAAATCTGTTGTTTCTCCAAAGAAATAAACATTACAAGGAAAAAAATTAATGCATGATTGCGAACTCTGCTTTGAAGTTCTGCCTATTATATAGATAACGTAATATAAAACCAACTTTGTGCAAGGAGTATTTTAAAAAATATTCCAAAAACTTTTAAAAAGTAATTGTACTTTCAATATTTTAAGCTTCCCTAATTTCTGTTTCTCCCCACATGCTTAACTGAGCCAGGATTGGGGATATAATGTTAGTAGTAGTAGAAGTAGTTGTTAGTAGAAACACTGAAGGAATTAATTGGCCCACATAACTAATGTCTATGAAGTTACATTTACAGATATTTCATTTTAATCACCATTCATTGACTATTCAAAGTTACAACAGCATTAAATGAGGAGATTTGAGGCCAGTCCCCAAAATTGCAACCATTGCAATGTTCCCACAATCATATCACTTAGCAATGGAGTTAGCAATTCCAATTACTGTTAACTAAGGCCTACTTGTAGTCCCAGCAGATTATGTAATATTGAGTTAACCCAACTACCCATTCAACCTTGTTATGAAAATACCTATAGTCAATCAACTGACTCATTGTGCAGATTTAATTCTCCAAACAAGGAGATGGAGAGATAGTCTTGGCAGAAATAACACACTTTCCAAGTAGTAATAACAATAATAATAACTGCTATATCTGCTGTCCTGCTTAATGGGAAAGGGATTAGTTTAATTAAGTTTTCACATACGGAACATGGATTAATGTGGCACCAGTGACTTCCTAGAAAAAAATGGAGGGTAGACTCAAGTGGTTCTTTTGACCAGGACATGTGATCATATGCTACTGGAATAACCAGTAAAGATATCTGAATTGGTGATTGGATTAAATATGGGAGCAGACCCAATCTCTTTAGATGTGATAAAGATGAGATGGATGAATTTTTCATGTTTAACAATTTGTCTAGCAAATGATTAGCTGAAATATGTTGCAAAATGGATGTATTTTGACCTAGGCTTCACAAAATCATTAAACAGACTCCTTGTCCTGAAAAAAAAAGAACCTTTTTATTAGGCTAATGTGAAGTTTTATCATTCACATCCAGCAAAGTCCTGCCAAACAGTCTTTTAAGGATGAATTACAACCACAGACCTTATCAGGCTTGGAGAGTTGCCAGGCTGATAGCTTCCAAGCACAACGCTGTACAAGAAAATACTTGGCAAGGAGTCTCTGAGTGCACAAACAAATCTTCACACTAATTAAACATACTAATTGTCTCCTGCAAGCACCACTCCCCTTTCACTCTTTTTTATTCCCTATGGGAAGGGCCATTCACTGTCCACCTGTACCTTTAGTCCTGAGTTGACTGTTCCCTTTTCCTGGCAGCTCTGCATATGCACACATCAGGTACAGGCTCCAGCTGTTCTTCTGCCCCACTGATCTCCAACTCCAAAGGCAGCTGATAATTGTCAGATGGCCCTGGCCTCCATCTCTGCCTCCAATGCAGAGCACTCATCCGAGACTTCCCCAGACTCCAGGACTGGCCCATGTTCCTCCCCAACCTCCTCACTGTACGAGTCTGCCACCAGCTCTGCTGGCGGGTCACAACAGGATGGTGCAGACTTTTTCTTGTGGAATATGCAGTAACTATATAGAAAATGAAAATAACTAGGAAAAGATATAGCCAACTTAAAGGATTGCATACAGATGCTAGGCTTCTTTGCTTGCTTAGAAGTAAAGTTCTGAAATCAAATCCAAATTGCCATGTATCCCTAATAATTATATACCCTTGAATTTAAATCTATCCAACTGAAACCTACAGTAAAATATTGCAATATAGGGAATTCTTACCTAGGTTTCATAAGTGCCTACTCCATTGCTTACCAAACTTATCTAAACAAAGCAGGGTTTTTTTTTTTTCAAATAAAATTCTCAGCAGATTAGATCAGAAGAGGCTTGAGAACAATATGCAGCCTAAAATACAATATATTCAAAACAATGTCCTTGGCATCCACTGGCTGCTAAGCAATATCCGTGTAGTCTTCTAATTTGATCTGCATTCTGAGTTACCTCTGCTTTTATATAGCTAAGGCTCTAAAAATAAATAAATACTTAATAAACTCCATCATCCTTACTATCCATGAACCAGCATATATCTTCCCCTGATTTTTCTGCTTTCACTTTTGCAGAAATGATGCAAGATAGCTTACTTCAAAAGACAAAACAGCAAATGGTACTCAATACCCTTGAAAAGGAAGGTGCAGAATATCTAAAAAATAGCCCATTATTTTCAGAACATAAAGAACAAAATACCAAAAGCAATTTTAAACAACAACAACAACTGATTGGCTCTTTTCAGCGTTTATAAGATGCATAATAGTCAAAGTCTGGTGCCTGGAACAACCATTTCACTGTCTAATGGAAGAGCCTGCTCTGTTCCTCCAGTAGTCAGTCAAAATTATTGTACTTTGGAATCATAGAACACCTTTTCCAAACACTAATTGGTTGCTATGTCCAAACAACATTTATTGCTATTTTTTTAACCAATGGGAAAGGGTGAAATGTTTCAGAACTTTTTTAGTGCAAAGACTCATGGACATTAACTACTTTATAGAGATAATTGGTGGGACCTCTGTAGTTTCAAAGTAATGACTTTTGACAAGTTTGATTACATCATGCCATAATAACCAACAAATTGATTTTATTGTCATTGTGACTATTATGGATTCAACATATTCAACATACATTGTTATGAAATTAAAATTGTTAATACATAATAAAATAGCATGCATAAGCTTATTTTGTGAATTAGAATATGAGAAGCCTCAATTCTAAGCTGTAAATATCTGTACTTTCTCTTGGAACCACCAGAAATATTCACAGGTATCTGAGCAACACAGGAATCCCCATGGAGATCTGGATTTCCATTCATTTTCAAACAAATAAAAGTTTGTGGAAAGAAAAAGAAAGTATTTGGTGGGATTATACTCTTCCAGAGAAGCATATCTAGTACTTTTTATCTTCTCACTGAAGAAAACTTGATCAGGTTCACAGTTTTATGTTTGGAAAAATAACTTTAAAAAAAAGAATGCCATTTAATAGCTGTCTTTCTCTTACAAAATGCCCTTTCCTGACAGCCTGGCAAGAAAAGATTAGTCTAGGATATCTTGAAGAATGTCTGCTATCAGCATATCCCTTTGGCCAGTTGCAACATAAAGGTTTAATGCATCTGCCATAACATAAAAGATTTAGTGAAAATATAGAAGGCAACAATAAAGTTTACTGAATGTAGGAAGATGTCTCAGTTAATGTGTCTGTTTATTGCCTCCCTTATTCTTATGTCAGGCTTTCCCCCTGCATCTACTCTTAAAGATATTTTGAATTGTACATGGCATATATGCTTTCTGGGATATTCACCACAGAAAGTATAAATTTCATTAATATTCTATGGTCTTTTTAATGTGAAGATATGATGAGATTGATAATGTTCATAAAATTAGTCCCTTGATAAATGACTAAGCATTTTAGTATCACAGCTGTGTTGATGAAACACATTGATAGGGGAAATTGTATGGTCAACAATGACAGAAATGTCTCATTAGCATTTCATCTTGGAAGTTGTCTAAATGCATTACTGAATATGGATAAGATGGAGATTGTCATGTTTCAGCCAATTGCCTTCCTCTTCTCTTTTGTGTTTTTCCCCCCATTTTCCCCAGGGCTTCTAGATTGTTCCAGTTTCTTCTGCCCTTAGCCTTTAAGTTTTGATTGACATTGTGCTCATTAATTGATCTTAAAATGAGACTCCCAGTTTTTTCTTGCTAAATATTCACAGGATTGCAAGCAGAGGGGTGATACAAACGGCTACAGTTTTATTGGTGTTTGCTTTAACTGTTTCATGTTTAGATCATCACACTAGCCTCCTAATTCCTCTGCCTGTCCATATTACAATTGACCCTAATTATGGGTATATACAGGATTTGTAGTATCAAAGGGCATTCCTTATATTTGCATTGTGATAGTTCTAAATATTGATTTAACTACTTGGTTTTTAAATTATGAAATGGAATTTTGTAATTATTGTACTGGTAAAGACATCTTAACTGTCTGTAAAAAAAAAAAAATCCACCTGAGCCCACTGGCTTTCTGCACAGTCTGTCATCTGTGGAATTGTTAATTATCTAAGCAATTTGGTGTCAGACCTTCAAGGTATTACAGGTCAGGAAATAGATACAAGAACTAATTTATTGCTATGGGATATAATAGCAAAATCTTGAAAAGCTGACAGAATCCCCCCCCCCCTTATACCAAAGATAATCAAGACAGGACAATTTTGAGTTTTGTTTTCACTAGTTCCTTTTTTCAGAGATAAACTGATGTTTACATAATTGATCTTGCATTCCTCCTGAAGCTTAGCTATGTAATTTTCTACACCTGATTAGGCATGAAATAGTATAGAAATGGGTTGTGTATAAGCTATAAAAAGAACAGGATTAATGAGTTGCCTTATGGGTAAGATGGATGGCACATAAATTTAATAAATAAAATATTGATATTTTCTCATAAAAAGAGAAAGAGGGATGATAACGCATCCATTTTCTCTACTCCTAATATTTGTTACAGCTGAAACATGAGACTTCCCTGAGCAGAAGCCTGACAAGAACTGAGTAGAAAGTGCCCTACTTGTTTGACTATTACTCAGTTTTAACAATACTAATTTGACTAAAACTTCTGCCTTTGCAGTTCCTTGAAAAAAAATCCCTGTGAAAGAGGTTTTTGTTTTCCTAGTTTATACTCCGAGTACTTGAAAATTTGAATCTCCCTTGGTGTGATTCAGAATTAGTTTTATGGTTAGAAATAGACATAGAATGCTTCATCATAGCCCACTCTGAGAAGTGCTTTGAAAACTGGCTATATCAAATCTTGAATAGCGTTCCTTCCTGACAGAAAATTCAGTTAGCTAAACTAAAGCCAGATTTCTGTTTATTTTCAGCCATTACTCCAGCCTTTAAAACTACCATGCTTAATAAAAGCACTAGAGGGCACCATTATGTCACATAATATAATTCCTGGTTCAATCTCAGTCCTGGAAGAAATTCTAACTGCAGTTCAACTAAGCTGAGTTATTTAGCTATTTCCTATGTTCTTCACATTCTAAATTCCATAAAACAACATTCTATGTATTAAATTCTTTCCCACAGAGTTTCTAACCTTGAAATGGCAAAACTAAAATAAATCTATAAAAATTTTAAACCAGGGACTGGAATAATAAAAGAGCAGCCATCCTTTTCCTTGAGTGGCCAAAATAGAGTAAGACCTGGGTGTGTGTGTGTGTAAAATGATGCTATTCTATGTGATTGTCATGGAGACTGACTCTGAGGGAGAGGAGGAACAGCCGACAGGGAGTGGAAGTGTGGCTCCGGAGGTTGTGGAAGAGGTTGTGGAAGGGCAGAAGCTGGCTGAGCAGTCAGAAGAGGACCCAGGCTCATCCCCACTCCATCCGAGGGCACGCAGGGAGGAGAGGATGAGGGAAAGATGTAGTCTACTTGGGAGGAGAAGGCCTTGATCTGTTTTATGGGCTGCAGCTGTGACAACTCTATAAGAGGATGGACATGCGTACAAGCGAACGCTGGAAACAAAGCGTGGAAATACCTCTAGTTTATGGTTCCTCTCTGAGTTTGGCGTCCTTCCCAGTGTGTGTTATCTGTGTACGTCCTCCAGCCCTTATCTTGCCTCGTTTGTGTTGTTTTTTCCTTTCTTCTTGTAACTGTTTGTGTGGGAGTTTTTTTGTCTTCCATCAAGAATATTTGGAACTTGGAAGCAAAGTGAAGGGGCTTCACCTGTTTTCTGTGACTGTGTTTGTTTTGTATCCCACCCCGGGTCATCAAAGTGATGTTCAAAATGATGATCTTTACATGAGCAATCATTATTTTTTTAATTTATGAGAAATCTAGAAAACTCTGAAGAATCAAAAACTTTGTTTTCCTGTTTAATATCTATTTTATTTTTATCATTTTTGTCTTTCCCATGTGAAATTACTTTTAAAAAATTATTTTGATTGAAAAAATACATAAGTAACTATAAAATAATAAAATACAATATTAAGTCATCTTAAAAGATTTATTTTAAAAAAATCCTTTGAATTTCTTTCTGTACAGTCACTTGTTCATCATACTGTAAGGCCAAAAGAAAGGCTGCCTTAAATCAGAGAAGGAAAAAGATAATCTGATTCTGCCTAGGACAGAATGCTTCAGATGCCCATGAAATTCGGGATTTCCTTCCAAGTGAATAAACAGAAGCTAACCCTGGAGTGGGGTTTGAGAAGTCTCTTCCTTACTCAAAAGGAAATCTCTGCAGAGCTAAGATTGGAAAGTTTCTTGATGTAAATCATAAGAGATCGGGGTGTCTAGAGAAATGCATTGGGCTCCAAGGAATGAAGAATCCTGTGGAGTTAGCACTGTATGTTTCCCCCTATGTTTTCAGTGATACAAAAATACCGTAATTCAGGGAAGGGTTGGGGGGAAGGAAAAAAATACAAAATTCATTTCTTCTATTCAGAGGTTGGGACATTCCTTGGTAAATAGTAGGGTTGCTGTGCCTATGCCCCAAACCCACAAATTTTATACATATCTTGTATTGCTTTGTTTTACACAGGAATTGTACTGCCTACTACAAAGTCAAACAATTGCTCATTGCTTTACAATGATTAGATTAAATTCTCCAAATCTAAACCATGACTCTTTCTCAGTCTACTTTGGAATTTTAAAATATTTGCATACAAAGTATATATTTTGGCTTCTGAAAACTATCCATCTAAATATGATTGCAACCACATTAGACCAATTGCAGGCTTCATGTCTCACAGTTATTTCCATGTTTAGGGTCCAACAATGGAGGGAGAAAGATTGTCAAGATTAATTAGGAAGCAAAAGGGTTAAA
Organism: Hydrophis major; assembly: GCA_033807585.1. Classification (NCBI taxonomy): domain Eukaryota; kingdom Metazoa; phylum Chordata; class Lepidosauria; order Squamata; family Elapidae; genus Hydrophis; species Hydrophis major. Next base: position 390,775,039 of record CM066328.1, on the reverse strand, counting down.
ACAGATCGGGACATTCTATGAAAAATTATTTAAAAGATGTGACACTTATTTTTTTTAGTTCTCAAAACTACTCAAATAACTGAGAAGATATTGAACAGGATGTATGCAGGATTAACAAATATTAACTCCTAATTATTGATTAATTCATCTGACCATAATAATGAAATATGAAAAAGGGTTATATTAGGCCTTGATGGTTTTGTGTAAAGAGCAAATATGGAGAAAAAGAAATATGAATAACTAGTATGTCAGGCAGGAAAAAAGACCTGAAGGGAGAAGTGGATGTCTGAAACACATGTCAACAAAGTTAACAATACAAGTAGAAGGTATTGTAAACGTATGTCCAACATCCCCCACAATCTTTCTTAATATTATGCACTGTTCATATGCATATGAGCCTCAGGGTTGCACCCTCCCAGCCAGATGGAGGATATTAGAAATGTTTACATCTATTTTCAGCTAACTGGAAATAGAAAACAAATGGGAAGTGCATGAGCCTAAGGCTTATCATGCAATGCTAAACCATAATTTAGTATTACAACTGTCGTGTCCATTCAGCAAGGAGACCAAGAGGCAGTGACTGTGGTTTCAGCTCTTTAATAGGCCCCCGGAACCGATCTGGCTCCAAGGGAAAACTTGCGGCTTATTATTCTCAAGCCGCCGCGGCCAATGGCACCACTTTGAATCTCCCGCAATTCGTATCTGCCAATCACGGGAGATTCTCAGCGGGCCAATCAGCGCAGCTCGATAAACCAATCAGATCACCCCGTGCTTTGACCAATCAAAATGCGGGGTTTCAAGAATGCAAATGAAGATACAGAACACCCCTCCTGTCTTGGTCTGGTCCTACGTAACGTAGTCCCGTAAGTAGGCGGGGCTCCGCACTTGCCTACTGGACCTGCGCAGGTCAGTTGTTGGTTGGCTCCCGGCTGGTTCGGTCGGGTTCTCTGTGTCTCTCGGCCGCGTCGATGGAACCACCTGGTAGGCCTTGTCGGGCCGCTTGTTGCAGCTCCCTCCCGGTCTACCCGGGCTGGTTGAGCTGCGGTTCTCGCCGCTCCTGCCTGGTCTTTCTGGGCTGGTAGAGCTGGCCTGGCTGCTTCTCCCTGGTGAGGCTTTGAGCTGGCTGCTTGCTGTGAGTATGGTTGGTTTTCTTCTGGGTTTTGGTTCCCGGGGTATTCCCTCGCCTCTTGGTTTGTGTTAAGGGGATTTTCTGTGCCTGGTTGTGTGTCGGTTGTGTTTCTTGTGGCCGTTCTCGATCTTATTTGATCGATGTGGCATTTCCATGCTCGTCCGTCGGTTGTTTGCAGCTGGTATGAGTGGGGACCTGTCAGTTGGGTTATGGTTGCTGGTACCCATAGTGGGTCTCCAGTTAGGTTTTTTGCGTAGACTGCGTCACCTGGCGCAAAAGACCGGTGCTTGCTGGAGGAGTTTGAGGGTTTTTCCAGGTTGTATGTGGGATGCAGTCTATCGAGTGGGGACCTTATTTTCCTCCCCATCAGTAGCTCTGCCGGGCTTTTGTTCATTGTTGTGTTCGGGGTTATATGTTGGATAAAAAGCATTTTATTTATTTTGTCTTGGATTTCCCCGTGTTCGATTTTCTGGATGGTTTTTTTCGTGAATTGAACCTTCCGTTCGCCACCGGATGCACCGGAGCTGTCAGTGCATGTCGTATGCCCCGTTCCACTAGGAATTTTTCAAATTCCAGCGAGGTGAATTGGGGCCCGTTGTCCGACACGATGACATCTGGGAGGCCGTGGGTTGCGAATAGTTTGCAAAGTTCCTTGGTTACGGCCTCTGTGGTGGTGGATTTCATGTTGCTTACCTCCAACCAGTTGGAGTAAGCATCTACGGTTACTAGGAATGTATGTCCCTTGGTGGGCCTGGCAAAGTCTATGTGGACCCTAGACCAGGGTCCCCTGGGGGTTTCCCATTCCAGGATCGGTGCCGTGGGAGGGCTCGGTCTGGTTTCTCGGCAGCGTTGACACCTTGCCACCCAGGCCTCGATTTGCTTATCCATGCCTGGCCACCAAGCATAACTTCTGGCCAGGGCTTTCGTTCTAACTATGCCTGGGTGCCCCTCGTGTAACAACCCCAATACCTTCCCTTGCAGTTTTTCGGGGATAATCACCCTATCCCCCCACAGTACACACCCTTTTTGCAGCGAAAGTTCCATTTGCCGGTTCCGGAATGTTTTGAATGCTTCGTCGTTGTCCTTTTCTGGCCACCCTTTCTCTACCCACTGTAATACCCGTGCCAGACTTTTGTCTTTATTGGTTTCTCGGGCAATGTCTCACATGGTTATGGGTAGATCAGACAGAGTCTCTATGCTGAGGGTGCTCGTTGTGGGTGCTGGGTCAGTGCCTAGGTCAGGTAGCGGTGAGCGGCTCAAAGCATCTGCATGTGTAATAGTCTTACTGGGTCGGTGTGTGAGTCGGTAGCTGTAGGCGGCAAGGAATTCGGACCACCTTGTCATCCTGGGAGATAAAATGTTTGGGGTGGCCCGGTTTCCTGCCAGGATGCCCAGCAACGGCTTGTGGTCTGTGATGATTGTGAAGATGCGGCCGTAGAGGTACTCATGGAACCTCTTCACTGCTGCGACGATGGCTAGGGCCTCCTTGTCCAGCTGGCTATAGTTCTGCTCCAGTTTGGTGAGTGTCCTGGAGAAGAAGGCGATGGGCGCTTCTCTTCCATCTGGGATTGTGTGGCTGAGGACGGCACCGACGCCGAAGGGTGAGGCATCGCATGTGATAGTGAGTGGTAGGGTCTCATTGTATTGGATGAGGATGGCATCCGAGGTGAGCAGGTCCTTGGTTCTCCTGAAGGCGGCTTCCTCGCATTTCCCCCAAGTCCAGGTAGCCGCCTTGTCCAAGAGCCTATGCAAAGGCTCCGCCGCGGTTGCCTTCTGGGGCAGGAAAACATTGTAAAAATTAAGCAGTCCCAGAAACGCCTGCAGTTCCGTTTTAGTCCTGGGTGTGGGAGCTTCCTTAATGGCTCTGATTTTAGTTTCGGTGGGGTGGATGCCGTGCTCGTCTAGGAGGTATCCCAGGAACTCGACCCGCTCTGTGTAAAGTTGGCACTTTTCCCTCTTCACTTTTAGCCCGGTTTCTGGTCCCACCGGTAGAAGTCGTGCCACCTGATGAGGGTGGGCACGGCGGGGGCATAGTGGTTGTGGAGGAAGCGCTCGAGGTTGTCCCAATCCATCTCTTTGACGTTGGCGGGTTTCATGAGGGCTTTCGCCATCTTGAACACTGCGGGCCCACAGTGTGTCAGGAAAACGGCTTGTTTTTTCAGCCCGGTGGCGTCCTTCATGTTGCTGCATTCGAGGAACATGAGGAATCTGTCTGTGTAGGATTCCCAGTCCTCGCTAGCGGGGTTGAAGGGCGCGGGCGAAGCGATGCTGGCCATCTCGTCGGTCTTGCTTCCGGCGGACACGTGCTCAATGGGGTTCAGTCTTGGGATCCCATCCTCGTCACCAGCGTTGTGTCCATTCGGCAAGGAGACCAGGAGGCAGTGACTGTGGTTTCAGCTTTTTATTAGGCCCCCGGAACCAATCTGGCTCCAAGGGAAAACTTGCGGCTTTTTATTCTCAAGCCGCGGCGGCCGCAGCCAATAGCACCACTTTGAATCTCCCGCGATTCGTATCCACCAATCGTGGGAGATTCTCAGCGGGCCAATCAGTGCAGCTCGCTAAATCAATCAGATCACCCCGCGCTTTGACCAATCAAAACGCGGGGTTTCAAGAATGCAAATGAAGGTACAGAACAACAACTGCATGTAGCCAATTTAATTGTGTCACTGCAAATTCTTAATACCCTAAAATAAATAAATCTGTGGAGATTTTTCCTTTAAACTTTCAGTACTGAGCATTTCAAACATATATCAGTTGTATTTCCACATAATTTATAAGAATTTTATACATAGATGTGCAAGATTTATATGATATCTTGACTGGATTGCCTACATCAATATAATTAAGTTTTTTTATTTATTTATTATGTTGCATAATCTATAAAGTTGATGGTTTAGTCATGCATCTAGCTAATTGTTTAAATTGTAAATTATTTCATAAAGATGATTATTAGTCTAATGCAGAAAGTGGTAGGGTACATCAGTAATACTTGTATTCATATTTATCCAGACACTCAACAGAGAAAACAAATGTAGCTTTATTAATGTTTACTTTCTGAAGTTTGTTTATATAGCCATATGCAAATAGACAAATATACCCTTACCTATCTCAGAGACTAACAGGCTCGGTTAGATTTGAGTTCCAGAAAAAATGAAGCAGGAAAACCAATGGGCATTATAATCTATTCTTATTTATTTCAAATTGCTATTATTGCCTCCCAGTTTAATAGCAACCAACAATGCTTGGTATGCTGGTGCCAAACATCAATGTCTGCTAATAGTGTTCCACTTGGATGTCATCATCTCATCCAGTTTACATGAGATCCATGGCTTTGAAACTTTCCTCTGTGTTTTGAGTGGGCACCATGCACTCTATATTGTTATCTTTCATACACAGCCATTCATACACAAAAATACTTGGTACAAAGGAACATGACAGTTAAATATCAGAAAGAATTACATAATAATACTAGTAATAATATGGTCATAATGAGTTGATTATGATAGGTAAATCCAGTCAGCTTAAAAATATGAAGCACTTTAAGCCACTATCCAGGTAGCTGGATCTGCTAGTGATTTGAAAAGTGTGATGCTCAGATGAAGGTTGCTGAGGATTGCGTTATTCAGTTAACACATCTATACAAGCTCATTGCATTCTGCTCAGCTGTTGCTTGCCATGATTGCCAGTTCTAATGAAAGAGCAAATGGTGTTCTGCTTTCTTTTTATGCCCCACAAGAGAATGAGCTGAATTTTTACAAGCCCAAATGATTTACTAAAGGAGCTTTCTCCTTCAACAGCTTGAAACTGAAATTGAATCACAAATTATTTTTAAAAATTCTGTTATATTAGTTGCTATTGTTTTATGTAAAAAACATCTTATTATTTTTTATTACTGGGTATTTATTTTTTTTTTTGCTCCTACAAGGTCAATGTAGATCTTATATTATCAAGCAGCAAAAGTCGAATGAGAAAGGAACATTTAACTGCCAGTGCTGCATCAGATTAATAAACAGCCATAACTGTTGCCTGAAATCATCATGCCTAAGTAAATTTCAGCACTGTAACCATGAGTTGATTAAAACATCATGTAATATTAGCCTTCTCTTTCAGAGGTAGAATTCCAATTATTACCCTTAAGAAATAATACATCAGTCTCTAGTTTTTTGCCAAATATCACCCTACTGCTTCAGTCTAATTTAAGACTACATATTCTGTATTTCTCATTTCAATCATTATCACACACTAAGTAAATATTTAATGTGTGAAAATATGGAAGTATAAATGAAGATCAAATGCAGGAATCTATGGAAGAGTAAATAGATGCTTGTGAATCAGCATTAGATTATTTTCAGATTATCTTCATTTGAAGACCTAAGAAAGATTCACAAAGTTTTTATATATGCTTTGAAGATGTTTGGTTTTTGGCAGCATTCTGGATTATGTAAGAGTAGCTTGTGATTGCAGGCATCATCATCATCATGCATTGATTTTGCATGAAGCTATAGAGAATACTACCAATGGATAATTGATAAAATATTTGGAGGGTTTGAGAAAGCCATTTGGCAGAGAATTCAATTCAGAGCAGAAACCATCAGAACATCTTTTCCTATCTGATCTCCTGTCCATAACCTTGTGACATAGGCTATATTTTCACCAGCACTGTCATATTTTGGCTGCAAACAAGACACAGTACCATAGAAGGATAAGGCTAATTTAGGCAGATAACACTTCAGACCTATCAGCCTTCACTAATTCCAGACAAATGGGTTCATCCCTTGCCCCATAAGGCTCTGAACTATCACTGACTCTAAAGGATGACATATAGAACAACTGAGAGCCTCATCCACCTACTCTTAAGTGGGGAGGCAATGAAATATTAGATTAGCCAATTGATTGATCAGAGGCTTATGTTCCTGGTGAAATTCTTCTTAAAGAAACAGATGGAAACTTGTTTTCTAATCTACTTATTAACTTATAGCATCATATTGCTTCATCTAGAACTACTAAACAAAGCTTATGTAAATATGAGAAGGGAATAACAGTTCCTCTGGAGAGTTTGTCTTGGTAAAAGTTGTTCTCTGTGTAAAAATATAGTGCAGGAGATTCTGGCTGAAGGAGATTTTAATTAACATAATAATTTATTGTTGGTTAGTATTATTCCTATTTTTTCTCCACTGGAGCTTAATAATAGCTAAACAATGATATATTTTTTTCTCAAATTCAAATGAAGAGACAGATTTCTACTGTAATAATAAGCCACCCATACAGTCTCATGGACAGATTTGAGTACATTAGCAACAAAAGGAACCAAAAATTTGGATTTTAAGCTGCCAGGCAGTGGCAGAATTGAACTGGAAAAAAAGAGTAGTATTAAACACTAGTAATATGCATACTATCAAAAAGCTTTCTCATACTATTTTGCTGTCAGGCTGAACCAGATATGGCTGTATTAGTGAAATGACTTCAATCTTGCAGCAAAAAATGTTACACTTCTAGAAATAAATCAAACTAATGTTATGTACTTTTTAGAAGATAACTGATGTTTTAAAAATAAAACTGCATAAATGATATAAACCAGAAAATAAGGCAATATCCAAAGAGGTGCAAAATGGAAACAACACCCTAAACCTCAAGCTGAAATGATCAGCTGCAAGTATTCCAGCGTTGCTCTGGTACATTTTATTAATTATTACCACTGGATTTCTATGATAGATTTTAACTGAGAGACATTACTGAGATACAGTAGAACCTCTTGTCATGGACACTTTTGAACACAACCAAATCAGGTTTGATTTTTCCTTCTGTGCCTTTTTTTTTTTTTTGGTAAGCATCAAATTTACAAAATTAGGTTCAGGTCATGACCAAATTGGGTTGCAACCAAAATTATGGAACAAATTATGACAAGAGATTCTACCGTACCTAATTCCATAAAAAACATCCACACTAATAATTTTAAGTCAATGTGTACTGACATCTTGTCCCTACATCCATATCTACATCAATTCACAACATATGGGTTGCCACATGCATGGCAATTATCTTATCTTTTTCCCGCTCACCATTTAGCATGCTTCAGCAACTTCTTTGCACAGTCTGTTGGACAAACACAGTCCTCTATTTTTTAAATCTGCTTAATCTCTGTCAATAGGATGCCTTTCATTTCAATTTACTAACAAAACATTAGAGTCAGAAAATCACTAATATTCTGGAACCTAGTTCTGCATGAAAACAAATCTGTATCTCTAGTTATCTCTATTTTTTATGGCTTGTAGATCATTTAACTGACAAAATATGAGAAAGTCAAGAACATGATTCAAAAGATAGTAAACAAGGATATTGTAATGCACCAGAAGTCCTATCCTTATCTTAGTCCTATCCTAAATTCATTTAATAATGTTTCACATATAGCAGTAATGCTACATACAATTTATAAATATCCACATATACATATAATCTTATTCTCTTGCCTTGTTGGCACCATTTTTTTTTTGTAAATGCTTAGTTTATTGAAAAAAGATTAAAATACATCATGAAATGTACAATTTCAAATGTTAAGGCTTATTCACCTAATGAATATGATTGGGAATTTTTTCTGTGATTGGAAAGCTTGCATGCAAGAATGCAGAAAATCTGCTGTGCCTACATTCTCCAGATTAAAGTGAAGTAAAAATATAAATAAATGTATTTTCCCCAAATTGTGAAAATAATACGTTAGAATATTAGCTTTTCAGCCAAATTAAAATTTGAAGTATAATAATATTAAAATATAACATCACCAAACTCCTGTGAGATTATAATCTCCAGAGGATATTACAGCAATGGTTCCCAAACTTTAAGACTTGTGGACTTCAAATCCTAGAATTCTGGGTGTAGAATTCTGAGAGTTGAAGTCCATGTGTCTTAAACTTGCCAGAGTTGGAGACCCTTGTCTTATAGGAAATCAGTCAGAACCAAAAATGTCAATGGCATTTCAATGTTCCCCTGCAAAATGCACTTTTCTGATAAATTTTGGCATTATGAGGAGAAAATGATGATTTTAAGAGATTTCTTGTAATAGGTGGCCCTTTATGACACTGCATAAGATCACATGACAATGCCCAATCTCTTTGCTTCCTATTGGATTGCTGAAAGCCTTGAGAAGTGCTTCTGGGAACTGCAGCATAACTGTAGAATGCCTAATTTTCCATAGTAGGATGAGTCATAACTTAAATATACTATTGGTAAATAAGCATGTAATCAAGATGGCAATGTTGTTGAAAATATATATATTTTTCATAATATTTTTTTTTTTTACTTTTCTCAGGGTAAATGCCTATCATTGTCTCTTTCTAGTGGATATAATCAAAGCTGCTCAGTATCCTTTGAACTGTGAGATAGGTAGATGGAAATTAAATAAATAAATAAATAATATACTGTTAGGTACTCTATAATGTAGCAGAATTGTTTCCTGCCAGTCTCCTGGATAAGGTGTATGACAACTTCATTGGCTTCATAGTTTCCCCTGAGGCAAGATGACAATGTATGCATTTTTATTTTCTTGATGGATGCTAAGGATTAGCTGTCTGGCCATGTATATGTTAACTTATACTAAGAGACTGAAAGGAAGGTTCAATAGTATCATGAGCCCTTCCTGAGCTGTTCAGAAAAACAAAGAAGAGAAATGGGCATGGGGAAAAAATGAAAACAACAAAAGGATGTTCTAGTTGAAAATAATGTTTCTGCTACAGGTGTCACAGAGGTGAAGACAAGCATTACATTATAATATACTTTATTTTAACATTTTTCTTCCCTAGGAAAAGTTATAGTGCCTACACACGTATTCCAACAATATTTGGTTACTTTAGCTTCTAGGCAATAAGGTATTTTAGTTAGCAGTGTTTCTGATAAGAGTCTCCCACTCAATAGCAGTGGAGGCCCAGAGAATAGCTGGTGGAACTGAAGATCTAAGCAAAAGGTCAGGGTAGCAACAGAAGAACCTCAAAAAGGCTATGGAATTGCATAAACCCATCAAGGGAGTAGAAGTCAAGTAGAACCAGTTAACTGAAAAAAAAAAGTTTTACCTTCAGTCTGAATTTTACCTGGCTGTCAAATCAGAAGCATTTTTTTTTGCTACAACTTTCCTTCTTTTCATTGCATATACCAAGAAAATGGACCATTATAGGCACCTGATTCATCTTGTTCCCTTTCCTTGTATATGTTACTCAACAGATTGTTAGCATGGGCATGCTCTCTTAAATGTTGCCATTTTATGGGAATATGAAATGTGCCTTTTCCATTGTAGCTTCTTCCCTGTAAAACACTCCCCTGAAATTCGGCAGGCCCTAATCTTTTAGCATTCCAAAAAGCATGCAAAGCCTGGCTTTTCCTCCAAGGACTAGGAGTGAGTGAGCTAAGTTTAATTATGGTGCCAGGTTTTTTAAAAATAATTTTGATGTTTAATATATTTAATATCCTTCATTTTAATACTTTTATCATACATAGACATGGTTTTATCTCTTGGCTGTGAGCCACCCAGAGTTAGGTACAAGGTGGGTAACTATATAAATGTTTTAACTATTTTAATGTTTTAAATTAAATCAAATCATGGTGGATAGGTATATAACCACATATAATCTTGTAATATTAAAAATCACTGTCAGTCAAGAGGGGAAGCTAATGTTGGCTATCACTAAAACATTCTGTATTACACATTTAATGTGTAATGGAATATATTTAGCCCAGAGAAGACAAATTATCCTTTTCTGAAATATAAGGAATGCTTCTTCCATATTCTCAGGTACCTCCAAATGTGATGCCACATGCTAAGAGACAGAATCCAGGCTTGCCAAGCAGATGAAAAGGATAAGCATGCAAATATTCCCTTCAGTTTCAAGGGACTATGATAGCCAAGGACAAATTCATCTTCTTCTTGTGTCTTTCCCCACATGGTGTTCTCTAGAACAATTCCCAGTGTTTCTTCAGCAACAAACATTCTACACTTAAGTGTCTGTTCCTAATCATAATGCTGTAATGCTGAAACATGTGTTGTGACATTTGGTGCAAGCTCTGCTCTTTCCTACCTGTGCTGTGATGTTGCATTGCAAAAATATAAGAATGGAGTGAGCAACCTGAACATATCATTATTTGCCCACTTGTCATTCACTATGAATACCTATTAATATTATTATATATTATACTAAAATATAGATATTATTCATGCATGGTTCACATAACTGGGGAGGCTAAAAAAGATTCCTGTTTGAAGCCATATTTTTCTGAATACAGTAGAAAACATTCAGACATAATTGGCAAGGTTATCTCAAAGCAAGAGAGCAGACTCTGGAGATCAAGTCAATCATTAGCTGTATCCATTCCTAGAAATCCATAGGATGTCTATTGCAGTCACTTTTGCCTTGCCAACTTAATAACATTTTTGTGCTCATCTGACTTTCTTCGCTTGTCGTGTTTAATGGGAACCAAACAGTTCAGGATTGATTGTGGCACTGATTTCTAATTACTAAATATTGATCATGTAATAATTGTGTATTATAGTAAGACTTTAAAATGATGTATAATTCACTTGTACTACACAAGCTAGACCAAAGTAGTTAGATATTAGTGGAAATTTGAGCTTTAAATACATTTTTGGAAGTAAGAAGTTTATATTGGTTTGGGAGGAATCTCCTCATTAACAGTTGTTTCTTCTTTTTCTTATATATTTGTTATTGTATTATTGACAAAGGATTCATCTGGCCACATTTGAGCTAGCTAGATGGTCTTAGAGATAATATAATTCATGGACACTGTGAAAAAAAACTGGTTGGCCAACTACAGATAGTCCTCAACTTACAATAGTTTATTTAGTGACTCTTCAAATTTACAACGACACTGAAAACAGTGGCACAATCATTTTTCTCACTTAGGACCACTGCATCATTCCCAAAGTAACATGATCAAAATTCAGACACTTGGCAACTGGTTCATATTTATGACAATTGCAGTGTCTCAGGGACAAGTAAGCGATCACCTTTTCTGACCTTCTGACAAGCAAAGTCAATAGGGAAGCCAGATTCACTTAATAACCATGTTACTAATATAACAACTCCAGTGATCCACTTAATAAATGTGTCAAAAGTTATAAAATGGGCCAAATCTCACTTAACAAATGTCTCACTTAGCAACAGAAATTTTGGGCTTGGTTGTGGTCATAAGTTGAGGACTACCTGTATTTATGTGCTAGAGAGAGGCTGTACTTTTTTCATGAGCAATTGACATTTACTTTTCTTGGTTTGTTTTATATTCTTATTTATTGGCTCTTTGGTACTCTCTGAACTTATCTGTTTTCTTTGCAGATGTTTCACTAGCCAAACTAGGTAACATCTTCAGCACTGATGATGTTACCTGGTTTGAGTAATGAAATATTATCTTTTATTTCATTATTTCATTATTTATCTTTTTATTTTATTGTAAAAATTAAAAAAAATGTTTTTGTGCAGCTTGTTCAATTTATCAATGAATAAGATTAAAAAAATATTCATCTAAGCCTTTTGTTTGACTTCATAGGTGATCTATATATTGGAGGAGTAGCAAAAGAAACTTATAAATCCTTGCCAAAATTGGTCCATGCCAAAGAAGGATTTCAAGGCTGCCTTGCCTCTGTGGATCTCAATGGGCGTCTTCCAGATTTGATTTCAGATGCTCTGTTTTGCAATGGACAGATAGAAAGAGGATGTGAAGGTATGGTGTGATCATTTCATAGACTTGCCTCAAACTCTTACCAAATGTAACCAAAATGTTTCTAAATTTAATTTCATAATAGGGGAGCTATAGCATCTTTTCTGCTATGTTATTTGTATTTGAATGCTGCCAGTTTCCTATCTTATCAATTTGTTCTTTGTTACAGTTGCTGAATTAGATAGTTCACATAATTAATGAAAGTGGATGATATTGGTTGAGAAATGCACTCCAATGGCACAAAACTCAATTCAAACTTGAGAACATTAAGTTATCTATCAGAACACAATTGGTCAATTCTGCTCTTTGCCATGAATTAGCTGATTGGCTCGTCTTTGTTTTGTTTGTGCAGTATCTTAAATTAATTGTTGTGCTAATTAGCTCCCATGCAGCATTTTATATAATCACAGTGCATTGATACTAGTTAGAGCATTGCAGTACATAGATAGTAGTTAGAGTATAAATTAACTAATTTAATTAACATGCACATTTCTAAGACACATTAAGTGAAAAAGAGATGTTAGGGTTCTATAGAGAGTCTGAGCCTGGGGACTCTTCCAGACAGCCAAGTTAAAGTGTTTTGTATCAGTTGAGATGGCAGAAAAAAGGCTGACAGATATATTTGCTGTCCATTTTACTGGTTCCTCTCCTGACACAATGAGGACCCTGATAAATTTCCTTATGTGGAATAGAATGGAAGACTTTTGATCAAAATGAATGCTTCTCCAAATATAAGGGAGCATATTACTTGAGATATATTTTGTATCTGACTGAAGGTTCCAGGAAAAAAAAAAAAAAACATTATCTGACAGTCTTATCCAGATTTGACTTTGGGGATTTTGATTGCCCCTGATTCATATTGCAATTTGATATGTGGGATGTGCAGAATAATGCTGATGATTCTCCTGCAGATCAAGTCTAAGCTTAGCTTAATTTCTTCTTCATTGCACAAAATGTTTTCCAGTAGAAACCATCTTCAATTGCTCAGCTTAGTAATTATATCCATCTTGCAGTTATTCATCTGTATCACACCAACTGGTAATTTTCCACACATTTTTCATGGGCATATATTTGATATAATTTGAAAACTTAGCGATGAAGGGCCACCAAATAGTTTGTACATATTTATCTGTAATGTGAGATAAGAAAACAGTCACTAGACTCAACCAATTAATTAGAAATGACTAATCATTCTATTTGTAGAACAATAATTTTCAGATATAGAAATTGAAGGGACAAAAAACAGTGAATTATCCTTCCATATTATATGGATTTTATTTAGATGCTGTGCTATGTTCTCCAGCTAGGTGACAAAACCTAGCTGATCTCAAAATGCTAAACATCTGATTAGTAGATGGATGGGAGATCACTCAGAAATATCAAAGTTTGAAGCCCAGGGAGGGAAATTGCCATAAGCCTCCAGGAGGTAGCCATATCTATACTGCTATCAAGAAAATAATACAGATGATAGATTCATCATCAAGAGAAGAAGTTATCTGAAAGCAACTTTCTTTTATAGTTAGTTTTAAATGTGCCTAATTAAATTTTCTTACTGCAGTTATCCACCTAGATGTATTTAGCATTAGTTCTTTGCAGAACATATTATGACATATATCATTTCCCTTTGATTTCAAAGGCATATCCAATTAATAAATAAGTCATTATACCAAATATTTCCTCAGGTATTGCTTCATGATTAGTTTCTGCGTAGCCTAGAATTATATTAGGTCTTTATATCCTTGGTCTCAGCAGACAAGGTCATGGAGGAGGTCTGAAATAATATTTTAGAACTATGCTTTTGGATTTGGTAAATATTAAACTGACTGTTTTCTTTAATTGTAAAGAGGGATTATTGGATAGAAACAAAAATAATTTCAGAGAAAGAAACTTGGTGCAATCCATAACTAATTTCTCAGTTTTTAAAGATGAATTTTATTCATTTGTGTGAATAAGGAACCAAAATCTTCTGCCTTCTCTGTCTCAGGCAAAGCTGTGGCCTTTAATTGAGCTTCCTCAATTCACTTTCTTTCTTTTCAGTGATCACTGAAAATATATACTCTCCCCATTTCAGATTTTATCAAAAAACAGGAGCCCTCTACAGGCCCAATTGCAAAATGTGCCCAGATGGTTATTTTATGACCAATATATGTTTGTTTAGAAACAAACAATTATTTCAAGCAATTCATAGGCCAATATGGCAGCTAAAGAGGGAAATTTCATCAAAGGCATCCAAGGGGGAAGCACTCAAGATGAAATTCATGACTTCGCAAAGGAAGCCCTTCTTAGCACAGATGTAAAAATGAATGAGGCTTCAATGAAATATTTCACAGGTGTCGTGATTTTTTTTTTTAAAAAAGCACCATTCTTCCACTGTAGATATTCCAAGTTTCAATATAGGTCTGTAGAGGGTGTGCATAAGCACACCAACGTGCCAACTGTCCCTGTCCTATTATTTGTTTTTATTTTTCTTATTGTTTCTTATTTATTTTTCATGTATTCATAACTATATTTATATCTATTATCTTATAAGCAATTGACAAATAAATAAAAAATAAAATTTAAATATTCCTGTTGCAACCCAGAAAGCCACCTGCCTGCAGCAAAAAATTTGCAGATGTTTTGAGTTGAGGAGATTTATTTTTTTTCCCTGCATAAAGTAAAGATCTGCTGATTGATTTGATTGATATGAAGAGTCAAAACCCCAAATGTGCCCATTCAACTTTTTACTACTTACATGTTCATTCATATTATTTAATTGTCCACATAGTATTATTTTTTGTTTGAATTTCTAAATCCTTATGACTTGAATTCTAATTTTAATTTGATAATTAATGTCAAAAAACTAAAGTGTAACTCAACATATGAATACATAGCTTCTATACACCTAAAGATAATTTCACTTTATTTTGTAAAGCTTGCAAGTAACAGATTCCAGTGTAAGTGAGAAAGAGGGCAGATGGTGATACATTCTGTTAGTGATTAGATCTTGGTATTAAAATAATCATTTAATTATGTAGCACCAAATTCTTAAGAATCACCTTAACTGCCAAGTAATTTATATAATCAAGCTTATTTACAGAATCAAACTGAAAGGTTGAAAATAATCTGAATGGATGAAGTCAGAGTCTAACATTAGCCCTGAATACATTCAACCTATACTTAGGTCTGTGTTATAAAACAATGAAAATGGATTTAATATTGATGTCAGCTGAGGACAGCATTATATGACTGGATTATCAACAGTGGTCAGTGTTATGGTCACTAAGTGAAAGGGGGTGGGTCCAGCTAAATTAGTAGCTCTATTGTACTTGGATCTGGGTTCTAGTATTGAAAAGGGATCATCTGATAGAAAACTATTTGTAACTGCAGCTCCCAAGCCACCCAGATCCTAATGCCATTTTTCACACAGATTTCCTTTTCTAGATAAACAAAAACAAAAATAAAAAAACGCCAACCCAATATGCAGATTCCTGCTTCAGATTTTGTACCTATTTGAGCTTTTCAGTTGCTATCCAAGCTCTTCTTATTCTTCAGTCTTCTGCCACACCTGCTTCACTCAGGCCTTAGTAGCTTTTGAAAAACTTGATGGGGATCTCACAAAACTGTTCCACAATTTATTGTGTTTTGTGTATATCTCAATTTATTAAGATTTCCTCTTTCAGCCGATTCTGAAATGGTTTGACCTTTTACTTCCATTTCCTTCACCCACTTTTCAAAAAAGCCAGACATTACGACTGTATGTAATTCCTTGCAGTGGTAAAGAATATTCTTTTTTTCTTTGACTTCATCCAAGACACATTCAAAATAAATCTACAACTCATCACACATTTCCAATATATATTTTTATTTATTTTATTCATTTGTATCCTACCTTTATTACAGGTAGTCCTTGACTTATGACCACAACTGAGCCCAAAATTTTTGTTGCTAAGCGAAACATTTGTTAAGTAAGTTTTGCCCCATTTTATGACTTCTTTTGCCACAGTAGTTAAGTGAATCACTGCAGTTGTTAAGTTAGTAACACAGTTGTTAAATGAATCTGGCTTTCTCATTGATTTTGCTTGTCAGAAGGTTGCAAAAGGTGACCACATGAGGCAGGGACACAAGGGCTGTCATTAATATGAGTCAGTTGCCAGCCTCTGAATTTTGATCACATGATCATGGGGATGTTGTTATGGTTGTAAATATAAAAATGGTCTGAAGTCACTTTTTTCAGTGCCATTGTAACTTTGAATGTTCACCAAGGAACTGTTAATAAGTTGAGGGCTACTTGTATTTTTACAAATGATTCATGGAAGTAAAAATATCCAACATACGTTCCTCCTTATACAGTTTGCTTCATCGTGCTGTTCACCAAACTATAGATATCAATCATGTTTTATGAATCAAAAGACTTTTTCACCCAAAATAAAGTTAATTACGAACTACAATATATGAACCAGATAATTGTGAGATATTTGCTGGATTCCAAAAAGTCAAAAAAGCAGCTGCATGAAAAAAGCTCTGCCAGTTTTTACATGTATCATATGAAAAGGGTTTAAAGCAGGGGTGGGATGCAACCGGTTCTGATCGGTTTTATAAAGCTGGTAGCTTTGAAGAGCAGCAGACACAGAACTGGTTCTGTGTTTGCTGCTATTTAGTCCACCCGCCTGCCTGGGCTCTTACCTGTCCCTTACCTGCTTTTTCAACCTCAGCTGCTTTGTGCGGCACAGCTGAGATTGAAAAAGCAGGGGAAAAGAGGCTTTTCAAATGCAGCACACCTGCGTGCAGCACTTTTCAGCTCTCCGAGTGGCACAGCCAAAGGTTAATTTATATGCATGCACAGCACACGTTGGGAAGGTGGGCCCAAAACATAATCACCGAACTGGTAGTAACTCTGGTTGAATTCCACTCCTAGTTTAGAGCTTTGCTTGTGGTCCCAGCCCTTCCTCTTGACTTCAGATGAAAATGAAAGCATGTCCCTTTTAATGACATGGGTTAGTTGCCACATGAGGCCACAACAGTCTTTTTCTGATCCTTGGGAGAAAGGAAAGCCAACAAAATATTTTGCATAACATGGAAGAATATGTTCAAATAACTGCTTACCAAAGCTGCTCCATTTCTGCTAAATTTACCCTTTTCCTGGGCTGCATTCACATAAGACGCTAAGTTGCAAAACAATGAAGATTAAAAACAAAGCTTAACATGCTGTAAAAATACAGCTACTAGGTCTTTAACTGATCCATGTAGGATGTGAACTGAATTATAGCGTGTAGTTCTCAATGTACATTTGAATCCAGCAATTTTAACTCTTTTGGTCATGTACACATATATGGAATTTTGAGACTAATTTGTTTTTAGGAAAGAGCTGCTGAGAGTCACAAAATGACTATCATAATGCCTATGGACAGTGAAGAGCATCATTAACCTACCAATCTTCAACCTTTTTTGGTTGTTGTTTTTTAATTCATTTAACCATTTACAAGAAAATGTTAAGCCATACACCAAAAGCAAAGTGTCTTCTCTATGGATTATTGAATAAAAATGGTGGATGCCATATACTTATGTCAGTTACCTCAGGGCATATTCATATTTTTAAGGAAAAGGTAGGAAGAATACCAATATTTTTGGCTTATCTGCATATTTTAATTAGGTGACAAGGGAGCTAGTAAGTGCCAAGGCAAATCTGTGGCATTTGGGCATCTACAGGTTCTTCAGTTCCTCTAGAGATTTGGGATGGCAAAGGATAATGTGTTAACGGTTGAATTCCTTATATCTGAACATAACAAATGGCTGTTCAGGATTAAACCATCCATTTCCTTTTGCTAATGTGTTCACATTTATCCTATGAAAAGAAATGATTTTAATTTTCCTTCATTACATGCCATCAACTCAATTAACCATTATATTTGTAGTAAATGCTGGCAAATTATTGCATTCTCATTTTGGCTTGCCTGAATATTTATGTCTATTAGCATTAATTTATTTGCATTACTTGGAATTTCTTTTCCACTTTGAGAACAGCATGCACTTTTTTCCCTCTGAACAATTTCTCTGTGTTTGCTGCCATTTCAATATTTGCTTACTAACATTTAATATATTTTGCTTTTTTTATTTTGCTGACAAAGTTGCATTGATGAAAGCTGATTTGCAAGGTAGATGCCCTTGTGTATATTAAACAAGACTGAAACCCAGACAACACATTGAGAACCTTCAGCCACTTCTGTGCTGATAGCTGTGTGTTGTAGCTCATTTTCCTCTTCTTCTCATTAAAAATATGGCACCTAGATTCATCTTCTCCCAGGATATACTGAATACAGGCTTTCAGTCTTGTGTCTTTTTTTGTATAGTGATTGCTTCAGTGCTTTGAACATGCCTCTTTCTTTAATGTTTGTTTGTTTGTTTCTCCCAGTGGTCTAATTATGATCTTTAGAAATAGAATAGTTTTGTTTCTCATGTGTGAGTGTCATTTTTTTAGCATGTTGGTGCATAGTTGGCTGATTTCTCTTCTATCTATCTACTTTGTTCTTAAAAATCTGCATGGGACAATTTAAAGCATGTAAAAAGATATTTGCCAACATTCCTGCTAATGAGAAAATATGTTTTTTTTTATTTAAAAAATGCCAACCCAAAGATCTTCTGACTGTCAGTAGATATAGCTGTTCATCAAATCATTGTTTGGATAGCCGTATTTTTCTTCTCTTTGATTGCTTTTAATATGACATGTGTGGCTTTGTTTTTGGTTGTTTCTATTTTGTTTTTTTGTTTTTTGTTTTTTTTACAGTTTGTTTTCCGCAATCTTTAATGGAACTCATTGTTTTGGAGAAGATAGTTTATAGATGTTAAAGTAAAATTAGAAATATATGTGAGAATCACCACTTCCTTTTGCTTGAGTTACTTGCTTCTCTTATGTTATTATCATCCCAGATGAATTCATTTCTTTGTGTTACAAAACAAAAACCATATGCCGCTACATAACTCGAATATTATTAATAATATGGGTTACCACCAATCCCCTTATCAGTTTCTTTCCATAATTTACTCTATAAATTCTTTCCATAATTTACTCTATAAATATGAAATATAAATATGAGATGTTGGCAACTACCCTGTATGACACATATGGCCACTCTGAATGACAGACCTTTATGTTCTTTTCTATGGTGTGTTTTCTTGTTAGGTCCCAGCACCACATGCCAAGAAGACTCCTGTGCCAACCAAGGTGTCTGCTTGCAGCAATGGGATGGGTTTAGCTGTGACTGTAGCATGACTTCTTTCAGTGGGACACTGTGCAATGACCGTGAGTACACGAGTGACTTCCCTCTTTTTCATTCTCTCTAAAAAATGTTAAGGGTTCCAAAGAGTTGTCTTGAAGTGAATATCCAAAAGATTGCATCAATTTAATAAGTTATAACCAATTTAACTACCAAACTCTGCAATAAATACTAGGTGTTCCTGATGTGACTGCAGGAAGTGTTTGACCATAATACAGAACTGCCTTAGAAAGCAAAAAACTTAGAAAGCAAAAATGCAAGGATTCTGGAATTGTGATTTTGGAAATTTCAACTATTATATTAATTTGAATAACATCCTGACATAAAAGATATTGGATATGGGCATTTCATTCTTGGTATCAGTTTCTTAACATTGGGCTGTGGCTTTTGACTTCTTTCATTTCTTGTTTTACTGAGAAGTATTATAACTTTGTAACATTATTTCACAAAGTTGAAATTACAAATGACAGTTCTTTCTTACTTTCCTACACCAGATAGGTTTAGGTGACCTGAAATATTCCGTCAAATAATAACTTCAGGCTTTGTTTCAGTTAAATGTCATCTGAATAAATTTTGGTATCACTTATTAATTCTATAACCTTTAGGGATGGAGGAACTGGGTTTTTAGATGTTAGAATCTTCTGACATAAGTCAATACAATGATGAACAAAAGTCACAATGCACATCTTTGCTAACCTAGTGAATAATGAATTTATGTTTAGTAATTTAGTAATCTCTACTAGAAAAGATCTGCTATTCCATTTGTGCTGTGAATAAGTTTAAGCAAAGTTAAGTTTAAGTTAAGTTTAAGCAAATCATTAAAGAAGAAATATTTGTATATTTCATCAAATAAACAAGGGCTGGTAATATGTGAGACATGAACACTAGTTTTCATTTGCAATCCTATTTTCCTGTATTTGTAATTCAATTCTTTTCAGTATGTCACTATGGGAAAGTGCACTGGGACATATTACCACAAATGTAAGCATAAATTTGTTAAACATTTCAGTAAACTCCTGGAAACAATATCTTTAAGTACACTGCATTTTTGATGCAGACAAAGGTAGGAAGCAAGAATAATGCTATGAGAACAAATATGCAAAAAGGCAGCGCCTCCTGTCCTAACCTATCATAACTAATGAGATGGAATTGGTTTGTACTACCTTGTCTTTAATAGACACATGTTTATCTTTCTTAAAATAAAATCTGTTTTTTAAAAAGCTTACATTCAAAATGAGAGTTGATAAAGAAACCCTGACTATTATGGAAACGTTGAAACCTTTGCTTTTGGTCACTGTGTGTTCATTGCTGTTCACTTAGCTCATGAAATGGTACAGATATTATTACTGTACTCAGGATGATATTTTCGCCGTGTCAACCAAGGTAACCTCAATTCAGGGAGGCTTGACATTTGTATCACCTCTAGCTTTCACTTCAAGCCTCTTTCTTTGAGATATTATTTTTGTCCTTTGTATCCATTGCACGGAACCTGGGAAAAATCTACACAAGTGATAAATGGAAATGTAGTGGTTGAAAGAAATGTGTACTGAGATTATGCATTAATATATGTCTGCCATATTCCAGTTTAAAAGTCCAGCATCAGATATACTAACAATGAAAATAACAATGATATTACTAAGTTGTAACTCAGCATTACATTGTTAGTATATGTCTGAAATTGCTGTCAGGGTGCTTTCGGCTTCAGATCAACATAGACAAGACTGAATGTCTGTGGGTTATAGGATCCCCTGCATCTAGTAGTTTACCATATTTAACTCAGGCTGGGGTGACCTTCAGTCAGAGCTTACGGTTAATATGGAGGTTCTCCTGGACTTTGTGTACTGCTTGAAAGTTGGTGTAACCATGGCCAAGAGGGCTTTTGTTCAATACATTTGCACTTCACACTGATACCTTAGTCCCCTCCCAATTTGATTATTGCAATGCACTCCATATAGAACTGATTAGAAGAGAATTTGGAAACTGCCCCTGACCCAGAATGCAGCAGCACTGGCAGTAGCAGGCATACCTCAGTAAACCCATGTAATACAGCTGCACTGGCTCTCAGTAGACTGGGTATAATTCAAAGTGTTGGTATACCACCTTTAAAGCCATATGTGGCACATGGGCATGTTATTTGCGGGCTCATATATTCCCAATGGTTTCTGCCCATCCCAACAGCATCTGGCAGGTTAGGTATGCTGTGGGTCTCCTCAATGAAGGAATGTCATGTGATGGGTTTCACTTGTCTTATAGAACAGTCTCTCCTGGGAGACACTGAAGAGGAAAAGCTGATTCTGTTGGACTTCAGGAAAGTAGTAAAAATCTGACTCATATCCCAGACACTGGAGCCCAGATGATGAGAGAAATGGCATGGGTGTTGATGGATGTGTGGGATTTTTTTTCAGAGCCTGAATGTTTTTCATTGTTTTAATGATTTACAATATTTATTTGTAAATCATGCACAAGCTTTATTTTGTTTGCCACATAGAGTTCATTCCAGTAGATGAGTGTCATTTAAAAAAATGTACTTGCTATAGGTCATTTTCATTAGGAAGTGTTATTTTGTGGGAAATAGCAATCATGCTTTCTCTGTCACAGCATCTGCCCTATGCAATAGAATATACTCAGAGATCTAGATTGCCCAAACCTTGTTGATCTTCTGCAAGATGTTAAAAACTTGGACCAAATATCATTCTTGATCCAAAAGATTACAGTAGTGCAATCCCTTTGAAAAATTACAGCTAGTTTCTGGAAATATATTTTGCTTACATACAATGGTGGAATTCAAATTTTTTACAACTGGTTCTGTGGGCGTGGCTTATTGGGTGGGTGTGGCTTGGTAGCCATGTGACTGGGTAGACATGGCTTGGTGGTCATGTGACTGGGTGGGCAAGGCTTGGTGGTCATGTGACTGAGTGGGTGTGGCCAACTTAATGTCACTCACATCAAGGGCTGCCTCACCTGCCCCCCCCCTTCCCAGTCATTCCTTATCACACCCAGCCTCAACTTATCTACAGTTCTGTAAAAATGTTGTTCACCTTTTTTTGACTTTATTATCTACATACTATAGATGTATTTTCATGGACCACTGAAAGGAGGAAATGGCTCACATGCTTTGCCCAAGAGGGTGATAGGCAACAGGCTTTTAAGGGGCTTCCAGAAAGAAAGGGGGGAATGTATTTTCCAAAGTACCAGAAGGCAAACAAGAAGCAATGGATGTAAACTGAACAAAGAGAGAAGTAACCTAGAACTAAGGAGAAACTTCCTGACAGTAAGAACAATTAACTAGTGGACTTGCTTGTCTCAGAAGTTCTGGGTGCTCAATCACTGGAAATTTTTAAAAGCCTGGACAGCCATTTCTCTGAAATAGTATAGGGTTCCCCCTAAAGTCCCTGCTATGTGTTATTTTGTTATTCTGACACCTTTTCCAGGACCTCTACTCAGTGTTTGGCATCCTCAGTTTTCCTGCCAGAGCAGGGGGTTGGACTAGAAGACCTCCAAAGTCCCTTTAAACACACATGTATTTAGGCTCTGGACTATAGACATTGAATGCATGTAAATCCTGAAAAATATGTGATAGCCCTGGGCAAAAGAAAGGCAGTAGAATCACTCTAGGTGTAGGGACAGTGTAAAATATTAATTCATGATAAATAATGGAACAATTAAAAATAATAGCACAGAATTTTCTCTGTCTATCTCTCTCCCTTCCTTCCTGTTTCTCTTTCTTTCTTTCTTTCTTTCTTTCTTTCTTTCTTTCTTTCTTTCTTTCTTTCTTTCTTTCTTTCTTTCTCTTCCTTTGTCTCTTTCTGTCTTTCTCTCCCTCCCTGCCTCCCTCCCTCCCTTTCTTTATCCCTCTCTCTCTCCCCCTCCCTCCCTCTCTCTCACACACACACCACACACACACACACTCCCTATTTCTTTTTCTTTCTCTCCTTCCTCTTTCTTTCTTTCTTTCTTTCTTTCTTTCTTTCTTTCTTTCTTTCTTTCTTTCTTTTTTTCTTTCTTCTCTCTCTCTCTCTCTCTCTCACTCTCTCTCTCTCTCTCACAAACACACACACACACACACACCTGTCAGCCTTCATTCATCTCACTCCAGACACTTTACTCACAAGGGGAAATGAATCCAACATTGGGGAAGTTTTGCAAATTAACGAACACGCATTTGTACAGCTCATTCAAACTTCTTTGTGGCTGGATTTCCTCGCACCCTCCAGCCTTCATTCCCTCTCACTCCAGACACTTTACTCACAAGGGGAAGTGATACTTCTAGTGTCCATGAAGAATCCAGCCTTGGAGCAGTTTTGCAGGTTAATGGACCACTGCTCCACCCACAGTCATGTGTTTTCAAGTGGCTACTTGAAAATGCTTGGCTAGGGTGGAGGAGCAGTCCTCCTTTAAACTGGGGCAAGGTAGAGAAAAGGACTGAACGAACCAAAAGGAAATTAGAAAGGGTAGATGAAGAATTAAAGAATGTGAGTAAAGAAATGGAGGACTCATTGGTCTACCTAGAGATGGACAAGGCTGCTACATACTTGAGATTCCAAAATGTAGTGGAATCCAAAGAAGAAGACCTGGAACAACTAATGGCAGGAATACTGGCTGGACTATTGGAAAAGGATAAAGATGACATCTTAAGGGAGTTTGATGAAGTTTACAGGATTAGCACTAATTATGCGAGATGCCACAAATGCCCAAAAGAAGTCCATATACGATTTGCGAGGAGTGTCCTGGATATCATATATAGGATGTCAAGAGATGAAACAATCACGTATAAAGGTAAAGAAGTCTTGATTCTCAAACAAATACCAAGAAGAGTAAGAGAACGAAGATGAGACTACAAGTTCTTAGCAGCTTACCTAAATCAGAAAAGAATTGTATTTAAATGGCTAATCCCAGAGGGGATGTTAGTTTTTTGGAATGAAAGGAAAATTAAAATAGACTCTATGGAAAAGGCCCAGGAATTTTATGAGCGATTGGTAGGTCCAGAAGACCAGAGCAGTAAGGATGAACTAGAAACAAACTCCCAGGAAGATCAAGGCTATCATAAGAACAGAGATGGAACTTTAGGAAATCAAGGAAATACTCATCTACATCAGCAGAGAGAAGAAAGTAGGACACATTTTCAGGCACAAAGAGAGACTGGACCCATTACAAGACAAAGAGTGAAACAGAATTAATTAAATGGGAGAAGAAAAGAAACTACTATCAATTAATATAAATGGTTTAAACTCAACGATAAAAAGGAAAAGGATAATAGCTAAACTAATCAAACAAAATGCTTATACAATATGCCTACAAGAACCTCATATAAAGAAAACAGATGAAAAATACCTAGAATGTCCAAAATTAGGGAAGCTATTTACCGCACCAGCAAACATGGAGAAAAAGAAAGGGATTGCGGTATATGTTAAAGAGGATTTGAAAGCAGATTTAACATGGTCAGATTCTGAGGGAAGAACTCTGGTTTTGCAGATCTGGATTAGTGCCATCCCAATTCTCTTAGTGGTAATCTACACCCTGAACGGAGATCAAAAAGAGTTTTTAAAGCATCTTTATGGAAAAATAGTAGGATTGGAAAAAAGAAATATTTGTATCATAGGAGACTTTAATTCTATTGCTGATTATCAAAAAGACCACAATAATGGGGGGAAAGAACAAAGGGGGGGAAAGTGAGCTTCCCAAGATATGTATGGAAATGATGAAGGAGTTAAATTTGATTGATATATGGAGAAGATCATATCCCGAGAAAAAACAATTTACATTCTATTCAAATCCTCATCAAATATGGACACAAATTGATATGGCATGGATGAATGAGGAAATAGCAAATGAGATAAAAAGGATTGAAATTTTACCGAATGAATGGGCAGATCACAATCCAATTCAGATAATATGGAAGGGTAGGGAAAAACCCAAGAAAAGATGGACGTTAAATACTCAGTTAATAAGAGAAAAATAATACACCAACAAACTCAAGGAAAATGATAATGGAACAACTATGAAACAAAACATTTGGGAAACAATGAAGAGGTATAACAATCTCTTATAACGCCAAGAGGAATAAGGAAAAATACGCCCAGCAAAATAAATTACAACAAAAAATTAAGGAATTAGAAACTCAATTACAGAGAACCCCAAAGGATTCAAAATTGCAAAATCAAATAATAATAACTAAACATAAACTGAATTTAATTGAACAAGAGAGAATGATTATAAATCTGAATACAACTAGACAAATTTATTTTGAGCATGCAAATAAGTCAGGGAGATGGCTATCATATAGACTAAAAAAAAGGAAAGAAAAGAGATTGATATACCAGCTAATAGATGGAAAGGGGGATATACAACAGGAGATAGAACAGAAAAAAGAAATTGCCCATAAATATTTTGAAGAGTTATATAAAAAGGAAGAAGTTAACGAAGATAGAATAAGAAACTATTTAGATTAAGTGAAGGATAAAGCAATTGGGGAGGAAATAGAAAAATTATTAAACAAATTTGAATTGAAATCAGCAATAGAGAACCAGAAAAACAATAAATCCCCAGGACTAGATGGGATTCCAGGGGAGCTGTACAAGGCAATAACAGAACAAATAGGACCTCTTATGGTGGAAGTTTTTAATGACGTCTTATTGGCAGCCAGGATGCCGGGTTCATGGAGCGGGGCATTGATTTCACTGATCCCGAAGGAGGATTCGGATCCCCGATATATGCATAATTATAGGCTGATTTCACTGTTAAATACTGATTACAAAATATTCACTTCTATTATAGTAAGTAGACTAAAAAGAATGTTAAATGAGCATATATATGAAGATCAAAATGGATTTCTCCCGACCAGACAAATCAAGAATAGTACTAGATGTCTTAGAATTTTATGAAGCCCACCTCGAAAAACAAATTGCACTTATGTTTTTAGATGCAGAGAAGGCCTTCAATAATTTAAATTGGCAATTTTTAATCCAAAAAATTTATAATATGAATTTAGGCACCAAATTTGAAAATATTGTAACAACCATTTATGATACACAACAGGCTAATATGTCCTGCTAAGATCTGTATCATCTGTTAATGGATATGATATTCAGGGGTGGGCTTCAAAAATTTTAGAAAAGGGTTCTCTGCCTGGTTGCTTGGCAGGTGTGGCCATGATAGATGTGGCCTAGTTCACCTCCTCCACCACAGCAGTGGGGCGGCATTTTTGCCCTCTCTGGGCTTTGGAGGCTTTCCTTGAGACTCCAGGAGGGTGAAAACGGCCTCCCCGGACTCTGGAGGCTCTCTGGAAGCTGAAAACAGGGCCATTTCCAGTCCTCCTGAGGCCTGTTTTTCTCCCTCTCCAAACCTCTGTGCATGCCCTACACTTACCTGCATCCAAAACGGGCCATGTGGGGACTTCTGAGAGGGGAGGGGTGGGCAGGGCCAGCCAGGAGTGGGATTTGGGGGTTTTCCAAACTGCACAGAATCTTAGTTAGGGCTTTCCTGAACACCTGCAAACCCCTAGCAGCCCACCCTGATGATACTGTGCTGTTAAAAATCTTCGCTTAGACATAAACATTCTCCCTTCTCATGGTGCAGTCCAATACTGATCTCTCACCTTCATCTGCATAGACCAGTAAGAGCATCCTAACTATGTGTCATAGTTGAACATTGGATGGCATAGCAACTCCTGCTTTTAGCCAGATAACTAGCAATGGTGGGATTGCTAGGGATGTGGGGAGGTTATGGGGGCTTAGGAGTTAAAGGAATGCCAAGACTGCCAGGTCGAAGTCTGGGTCAGTGCTAGATTCCACGGTTGATTGCTGGGGATGTCTGCCAGAATGAAGAGCCTCCTTCCCAAACAAAAAGGAATACAAGTGATTGGATAATGAATAAGAATTATGGGCAGACCAAAGAAGAAAGGGAAAGATAATTATGCTTTTTGTGAGTGAAGATATCAGAGCTGCTTTTGCTTTTCTTCCGTAACTATTTTAAGCTCAATCAATCAATTCTATTTATTACAGTCATAGACCAGAGACCAGAACAAATAAAAACACTCAGTAAATATATAATTAAAAATTCTAGTATAAATAAATAACAACTAAAATCAATGATAAAATCCAGTCTATCAATTATACATTGTCTTACTATACTAAAATTACAATCCATAAAATGTGTGGCCTGTTGTCAGTTTAATACTAAAAGGGAAAGAAATAAGCAGTGCAAAGGGTTTGCCACATTTGTTATATAACACAACTATGGTAGATTAGACATGTGTTTCTGACGAATACTCAGTGCTGCTCCAGTAAACTGTACTTTTGGTTAAACAATGGCCCAGGAGTCTTTCTTTGCTATCTAAATGAATGAGCAAGTTGACATTATGACCAGATTAGAACCACAGAAAAATTGGCAAAAAGAGCAGAACTCTTTATCTAGTTTAGTTAGTTTATTTTATTTATTTATTTGTCAAAAGCTTACAATACAACAGAAACAAGAATAAACATAAATTTAAATACAAGATATAGGAACTAATAATTGTGGAGAATAGGACAGGGATGGTAGGCACGATTGTGCACTTATGCACGCCCCTTTACAGACCTCTTAGGAATGGGGTGAGGTCAATAGAGATTAGTTTGAGGGTAAAGGAGCAGGTGACAACAGAATCAGGTAGTGAGTTCCAGACATTGACCACTCTGTTGCTGAAATCGTACTTCCTGCAATCGAGGTTGGAGTGGTTTACATTTAGTTTATATCTGTTGTGTGCTCTTGTGTTGTTGTTAAAGCTGAAATATTCATTAACTGGTAAGATGTTGTAACATGTGATTTTATGTACTGTGTTTAAGTCCAATCTTAGTCAGCGTAGTTCAAGGTTGTCTAAGCCTAGAATCTCAAGTCTGGTGCTGTAGGGTATTTTGTTGTGAACAGAGGAATGTAGTATTCTTCTGGTAAAATACTTCTGAACTCACTCAATTGTATTTATGTCTGATATACAGTGTGGATTCCAGACAGCAGAGCTGAATTCAAGTATTGGTCTAGCAAAGGTTTTCAATGCCCTAGTTTGCAAATCAGTATTACCAGAGAAGAAGCTTTCTAAAATTAAATTTACAACTCTTAAAGCCTTTTTGGCAATACTGTTGCAGTGAGCTTTGGTGCTTAGGTCATTCGATATGAGAATTCCAAGGTCCTTGACAGAGTGAGGGTCATCAACAAGGTCACATCCGTCTAGCTTGTATTTGGTATATAGATTTGATTTATAAATGTGTAGGACAGAGCATTTGTTGACAGAGTTTATTCTTTTTATTAATTATTCTTCTAGTGAATAATTCAGGAACTCTCTTTTTATTGATGATAGCAAAATCCTAATTACAGTTTGAATTATAAAATATAACTATTGAGGCACTATGAACAGTTAGAATGGTGAAGGCTAATACAACAAGCGAGAAAGTGGCTCATGACAAATCTTCATAATTGCCTGGTCTTATGCATAGGCCCATTTACCTATAAAATCTGCTTGTTGAGCTTGTTGACCCTGAAGATCTAAATTTATTGCAAAGGAAACATTATAAATATACAGTGATTGACCTCGGATTACATTTTTCTTTTCTCTTTTGACAATGGGACACATGTAGTTACATGGCTAAGGAGGTAAAATACAATGAGAAGAGTTATATATTGTTCAGCACAAAGACAACCAGTAGGAGAAAAAACTATTTCAGAGAACTAGATTATATAGGAAACTGTGAAAAAGACACATAATGATTACTTTTACAAATGGCTCCTTTGAAGAGAGAGAAAAAAAGTCTTGTTAAAAACAGCCCAAGTATTAATAACAGCAGGGTTTTGGTGTCTGAGCTGTTCTCTTAAAACATCCAGATTTTATATAAGGATAGTATTGAAGATGCTCCTTGATCATCTGTATCAAATGTTCCCCTTACTTTTTGAAGGAAGTATAAAGTTACTGCACATTTCTGATTTCAGTATATACTTCTCCAGCGTAATCATAGCAAAATATGTAGTGGCTTGGTCTCATAAAATATCATCTTTGTGGCATGGAAACGGTCAAAACATTGAAAAATTTTATCTCATGGCCAGTGAAGCATGCTGGGCTATATTGGAACTGAGCATTGTCCTTTTTAACAAAACTGAACTGAGTTGAATTGAATTCTTTATTGTCATTGTACATATATACACAGTATACATACAATGAAATTCACATAACACTCAGAGACCAGATTCAACATGCACACACACATGACAATCCCCAAACACCTCCCCACCCACCAACATTCCCAGCCTCCTAAAAACACACAAGAATCCACACAACAGACCAAGTAATACTGTCCAACAGCTCACTGATGGTGATATTTAAGTTCATTGTTAAGTGCAATTATAGCTCTGGGATAAAAACTATTCAGAAAATGTGTGGTCCGAGTTTTAATTGTTCTGTATCTTCTGCCAGAAGGCAACAGTTTCCAAAGATTGTGAGCAGGATGGGAAGAGTCTCTGAGAATGTTGTGCAACTTCCTCAAACAGCGAGAGGTGAAAATATCCAGGGCTGGTAGCTGGAACCCAATAATATTCTGGGCAGTTTTAATGATTCTCTGTAGAGCTTTTTTCTAAGGATACTTAGGGAAAATATTCACCATGGAGATTTAGTTTCTTAAGCATATATTTTTTAAAGTAATAGAAGTTATGGGGAAGGAACTGAATCTTAACTGCAGTTCAAATGGAATGGGTTTAAAATTGCTATGGGCCCAGAAGGGCATATTATACCACGCACTTGGTGAGATTCAGTGTGATATCATATTTGAGAAGTTGATATGAATAGGCCAAGTCTAGCTTAAGCCTATTGAGTAAATTGGGTAACTTTGGATCAATCACAGATGCCTTACCTATGTATTGTTGTGATGGGGGAAATTAAAAGAAGAAAGATTATGTGCTCCTGAAAGAAATGAAAGACATAACTCTCATATATCAAATAAATCTTTAGAGATGGTATACTTCATAGGAGAACATCTGGGAGGTGTATCTGCTTTTCTTTGCAATAGCAACTTGTCAAAAAATATTTTTTTTCTCCAGTGCCCTGGTTTCAATTCCAATCCTCCCTGCAGCTGCAACCAACAGATTTTTTTGAAAACCATTCCTGGGTCTCCTGAATTAACAAACAAGCCATTGCATGATGAGATTGCCCTTATTCTCCCAAACATCCTTCAAGAATCAGTACTGCAGCTTGGATCTTAGCTTTAGCTGTGAACTTCCCCTATTTCTTATTTTCTCAACTAAGCCTTCTGATAGGGAAGACTCTGAAACTTCTTCATTAAAAGACTTGAAGCAAGAAAAATTAAGTTTAATCTAGTACATAGAAATGGAACATAGCCCAATCTTCTCCAACTTGGTGTCAATGGTAGGATTCAAATTTTTTTACTACCGGTTCTATGGGCATGGCTTGGTGGGCATGGCAGGGGAAGGATACTGTAAAATCTCCAGTCAGAGGTGGTATTTGCCGGTTCTCCAAACTACTCAAAATTTCCGATACCAGTTCTCCAGAACTGGTCAGAACCTGCTGAATATTACCTCTGTTTGGTATCCTCATCATTTGTGTTGGCTTACAGCTACCCAAATTTATAGGAATTGTGAGAGCTGCAATCTATTATCTTTTACTTATTGCTACTGATAAACTCTCCCAATCCCAGAGGACTCAGAAGGTGGCACATAACATAATGTAAGACAAAAACAAAAATAACCCACAACACAATAAACTATAAGCCCCAAAAGCAAGCAAATTCACGATAAGCTCTCACAATTAATGAAATGGGAATTGTATGACTTTCTGGAAGATGGGAGTGGATATTTCACAAAGTGGGAGTTACTACAGAGGAGGCTTATCTCTCACTCCTACTCCATGTACTGTTTGAAGCTTGGGGACTTTCAACCAGTTGTTTCTGAATGATTGGACCAGATTTAGCTCTAGTGAAGTGTCTAATATATTCTAATGCTGCCCCATTTAGGGCTTTATGGGAAATGATTAGAACTTTAAACTGAATCTGGAAGCATAGTGGTGTTCAGGAAAATGAATTTAATTTAGGTGTAATTATAGATTAGGGTTGTACTAATGCTCTCTTTGGGGCATCTCCAAGAGAAGCACCAGTGATGACTTAGCAATATCAGGATATACCGGTCCAGGTAGAATCAGAACCAATGCAAAACTGGTCAAAGGACTCCTGGGCATGGCTTTTATGAATTAGATTAAGAATTAAGACTAAGAGTAGAATTGTATTTATTTATTCAGTATGTGTGACAACCATCTCATTGTGCCAAGTTTTTAGGCAGCCTTGAACCTTTCACTCTCTCTTGGGAAGAAACTGTGGTAGCTCAGAGGTGGAATATATTCTCTGCATATTGAAAGCCTGATCAGTCCCTGCCAGCTCCCTCTTTTAAAAAATAAATATTATTAAAGTTTTTAAAAGAAAGTATAAAAACTAAAATTATTACCAGTGGTGGGATTCATTTTTTTTTTTACAACCAGTCCTGTGGGTGTGGCTTGGTGGGCATGGCAGGGGAAGGATACTGTAAAATCTCCAGTAAGAGGTAGTATTTGCTGGTTCTCTGAACTATTCAAAGTTTCCGCTACTGGTTCTCCAGAACTGGTCAGAACCACCACTGACTATTACACAATAATGAAAACAAAAATAGTAAAAGAAAAAAAGTTCAGAAAAAGAAATAAAAAGATAAATAATAATAAAAAGAAGAAGCTTCCAATTACTTTCAGCAAATAGAAATATAATTACAAAGTTATCTTTATTCTGTGGTTATGGAAAGAAAGTTCACTTTCTAATTTATTTTTTTAATCATCAAAACCACAGTTGAGCAATATAAGTTCATTTTTATGTTTCAATGAAAAAAGTATGGCAGGGACCTGCCAGCTCCCATTTAAGAAATAATTAAATATAGGGATGGATTTTTTTTTCTCCTGAACAGAACAGGAAGAACTAGACTAGAAAGACATTAATCTGAATTTGTATAAGCCAACTTCCTATATTTTACTCATAGACATTTCCATTTACCTCTGATCTTTCCATTGTAAAGTTTAATTTATAAAATGATCCTGTAAAGTTTTTAATTTAATTTAATTTAAATTCCACCCTCTGTTTGGCTGAGGGGTCACAATATGATGTTCCACTAATCATTATCTTTTAAATCACAGAATAGAATTGTTTCTATAAACCTAGACTGTTAAGGAAATGTGGGGATTTTTCAATATGCTGTTGAAATCATAGGCCAGGCACTGGGATTGAGCCACCAATGCCACTTTTTTTCATTTTTATTATTTCTTGAGTACAATCTGGGTCGGTCATGGGGACCAGAGCTTTTTTGAGCTTTTGGATGTATCCACAGGATATAATTTATGGTTAAATATATCCTTCAAGTAAGAAGCTTTCCACTGTCAAGTAATTGATCCCATTTTCAAGTTGTCCCTACTACTAAAACATTTTTTTAGTAGTACTGCTTGCTGGAAGTACAGGAAGTAGCTACTTTCTTTTCTTTGTTAGCCCTTCAGATATTTGAAGAGTATTAACTCATCCATTACTATTTTATTATTTTTCCTGCTAAATATATCAGGCCCTTCAAATATCCCCCATAGTCTTTGCTTTCCCTATTTCTGATTACCTTTATGACCTCTTTGAATATATTCCAGTTTGTCTACAGCTTTTATATAGGATTGATCTACATAGTCCTATGAATTATACTGCATAGACCTATGAATAAACTATTCTGAAGTATCACAGGATTGACTACCTCTTTCCTATATCACTTCACTACACTGTCTTCCTTTGACTCATTCTCTTTAATTTGTTTCTAATTTTGTTCTGCCCTCTCTTTCTTT
Organism: Hydrophis major; assembly: GCA_033807585.1. Lineage (NCBI taxonomy): Eukaryota > Metazoa > Chordata > Lepidosauria > Squamata > Elapidae > Hydrophis > Hydrophis major. The sequence goes on along the minus strand of CM066328.1, from coordinate 390,742,083 downwards.
TGGTAAAGTTTTACAATTTCTCTTTATTAAATTTTATTGTACTGTATTCCATCTACTTCTCATGCCATCAGGATCACTCTGATTTCATATATTAACCTGGTTCTAGAATATATGAATATATGGAGTCATCATTTGCAGTTTGTTACAATTTTGCAGTATATTTTGGAATATGTGACCAAAATATATTTCATCTCATTTAAAAAAAAAATAGCATTTGAAATCTGAGATAAAGTTTGAGATGTTATATAGAAATGAACAGGAGATAAATTGGCTCAGTGAACACTCTTATTTTGGGTCTTAGAAAAATCAACAGCAGACTTTTGTAACTGAGTATTGGTACCCCTAATTTATTGGGATTGAAACTTCCAGAATTGCTAATGACTATTAAAAATTATGTTAACCTTACAATGGTCATAATGGACAGATGGACTAGTAGACTTTGCTGAAAATATTACAGCTATGGAAATCAGCAAGATTCTGCTAAGTGGCCTTACTTTGCAGAATAGAGGTGAAATCACATAATAATAAACACTAAGAAACATTTAAAAATACCTTGCAGAATCAGTCTAAGCCAGCTTTCTTTTATCTTTTGGGAATATTGGTTGGAATTCTGGACCTAATATAACTTGAGCAAACAAAGATGAGGAAGGATAGACTAATTCATTTAGATCAGTTTCTCAGAGGAAGGAGGTCATGAAAGTAATAAATGCCATGTGTTCTTGCTTTTTAGCTTGTTGTATTCAGTGGGCCATCATCAGTAATCATCATTGTGATAGTCTCATTTACTACAGATTTATCTCATTCCAGTGTTACATCTAAGCCAGCAATAATTTTCTATATTTTGTGGCAATGAATTTTATCTATTACTATTGCAGAGTATGAAGGAAAAATCTCCTTTGCTTGTCATGAAATCACAGCTAGTCTATTTCTTAGAATAGTGCCAGGTTCTAATTAATCCCTTCTTCATTCCATACTACATATAATTGTTTTAACACTTTTTTCCTCTATTAGAAAACTCCAAATGTTTAGAGAAATTTATCTTGCCTTAACTGATTCAGAAAATTCTTTGAAACATATTTCTTATTTATATTATTTCAGTATCTAAAAAGATCCTCAGACTTTTTTTAAAATAAAGCTTCTGCATGATGCTGTCTGTCTTATTTTTGTATTCCTGTGGCCACAAATTCCTCTCCCTTCTGGAAGACTTACCAGCCCTTCCTTCTTAAACTCTATTCCATAACCCCACATTCACAAAAAATAAACTCCACTGACACTTGAAATCAATGTTCCTTTTCTCCTTGATCTGGATTACCCTGTCATGTGGCATTTCCTTGGGAATAAATTAATTTCTTGGAAATAAACTGGTTCTGTTTAGTCTTACATTTTCCTTTTAGCCTTTTTTTATATTCTCCTCTCTCCCCCTCCCTTCTTTTTAAAAGACAAGTAGAAAAGGCATATTTAATGGGCTTTCATCTATAAATCCCTTAGGGAAAAAGTTTTTATGTCTGGAAAATATTCAAAGAGATAGTATCTCAGTAATTGAATGTAGTACCAACTATAATGAAAACAGATTTAGAAAAATCAGTTTTCCTTAATCAGCAGTGGTATGTTAGATCAAATTCCAAGAATTTGAGGCTCAAATTTGTATGTTATTTTAATTTTCTGATACTCATTAATCCCAATCAATTATGAGAAAGAATTTTTAGAAAGATATAATTCAATGTCTTATAATCTTCATCCCTCAGGATATGTGCATATCTGTGATTTCACCCCAAAGTCATGATCATTTTCCAGGCCTAAATCATTACTGAATGGTACAACTACCAATACTTAATTTAAATGGCTGAATGTGGCATTGTTAGGGAAACAGCTAACTTCAGAGATAATGTTCTCTTTATAACCTCAGGGTTAAGCTAAGATATTTTCTATACTAAGTAATATTTTCCTCCTGCAGAACATATAATAGGGCAGATAAATGCAAAGGTGGTAGGGGAGGGATTGTAAATGTTTGGAAATGCTATCAATATAGAACAATGTTTTTGCTTAATTTGTATAAAATTCCAGGTTGTTACCTTCATCAATATACATATTTATATAGAGGATTTTCCTCTTGTATCCCAGGTGACTGACCCTGTTGTGAATGAATAATACCAATAAAGTTATTTTGAGCTTGAAGTCAAGTGCAGGGTTCTGGCCCTGCACTTCTGATGGGCTGTTAATGGCAGGATCGGATTGGTCCGTTCAAGAGCATCTGATTGGCCATTAACAGGACATTCCCATTGGTTAACGGAACTAGCGCTCCAGGTTTGCTATTGGTTGAATAGTTAATAAGTTGCCTATATAAGGAAGGCTATAGCAGCCCTCCAGTTTTAGCTGTCACAATATGTAAATAAAGAGTTTGAAGTTCACTGTTCTACCGGCTCATCTCCATCATTCGTACCCATGCTCCAGACTTAACACTGGCGACGAAGGTGGGATTGGATGACATCTGAGCCAACTAAGACAACTAAGCACGTGGCTGAAGCACACAACGGCAGAACCATGTCCGGCGGCATAGTACCAACCGCTCCATTCGATCCAGCTCAAGAGGACTGGGAGTCCTGCATGGATTGTTTTCAAATGTTTTTGGAAACGAATAATCTGAAGGATGCCACAACCGGGAAGAAACGGGCAGTATTCCTAACTCACTGCGGCCCGATGGTATTCAAAATGGCCAAGGCATTAGTGAAACCAGCTGAAGTGAAGGCCATGGACTGGGACGTCCTCGAACCGTTGCTAAGGGCCCACTATGCACCAACCGTTCCAATGCTCGTGAGACGACATGAGTTCTATCAAAGGAACCAGCGGAAAGGAGAAAGCGTCGCCGATTTCGTTATAGACCTTCGGAACTTGGGAGGCCTTTGCGATTTCACCGACCTAGAAGAGGCCTTGAGAGACCGAGTATCCTCGGGCTAGATGCTCTAAACGTACAGAGCAAAATAATGGCAAAGGGCGACATGACCCTTAAAGACGCCATAGCTGAAGCTACAGCAACGGAGGCAACCAAGAAGTCAGCTGCCCAACTATGCCGAAATCGCGCTCCAGTACACCCACCGGCCGGCGAAGTTTTACCTAATGCAGAAGGGCAGCTAAAGACGGCCCATCATGACGAAGAAGAGGTCCATCGCCTGCAGTCCGATCGGGACCAATACCCGAAGTCCCAACAACCGTGCGCTGGCTGCAGGGCCAACCATTACCGCTCCGATTGCAAATTCCGTGACATGCTCTACCACGAGTGCGGGAAACGAGGCCACATCGTACGGGTCTGCCGAAGCCTCCTCAGACCCAGCCAGACCTCAAAAGGAACCAATCTCTGCCAATCGACAGGGAATCGCCCTGTAAGGTGAGAACCACTCCTACAGAAACCAACCCGTGAGTCGTCTAGTGAGATGGGAAGAGGCCCACCAAATACTCACTGTTGGCCATGCCTCTTCGCTAGACGCTAAGAAAATTTGAGTCAACGTGAACATTGAAAATCGGCCTTGCCAAATGGAAGTTGACTCGGGATCGTCTCTTTCAATGGTCTCCTGGAAGACCCTCAAGCAACTCATCCCCACTATCCGGTGCCAAGACCTTCAATTCCAATGGCTCATGTTAAAGGACTACCAGGGGAACCGAATTCCAGTCGCAGGATCCAGTCAAGTCCGGGTTGCATTAAAGAACCACATGGCATACTTACCCCTGACGATAATCGATAAGGACCGGCCTAGTCTACTAGGCCTGCAATGGTTCGCACCACTCGGCATTGAAGTGGCAGGCATTAACCAAATTGGCGGCAGTGACTGGAAGGAAAACCTCGCCCACGAATTCAGGGACGTCTTCGAGGAAAAGCTAGGTGATGGATGTGTGGGATTTCCAAACAAGAAGAACTGAAGAACTGAAGAACCTCCAAGACCACTCCCACCAACACTTACAGGCAAGCCACCAAATGAGAGCAAAACCTATTCTCAACTAGCACTGATAATGTCACCTAGTTTAGTTATGCAACATATATAATAAAACAACCAAATTCGGAGAGCAACAAGGACCCCAAGGTTTTATTTATTGTAGCAGTTCTTAGGCTTGTTAATTGATTAGCTTATAATTATTAAACTCAAATTCAAATCGTATCCTGTTTACTTGCTGTTTTAGTAAGGAAGGGGAGGATAAAGTATTTGATATGATTGTATAGACTCCAAAATCCTTTTGCATTCTGATATCCAGTTAAATGTGAAATTATTGTGAAGGGAGAATCAATAGGGAAAAAAAAGTTCTTATTCCTCTTTAAAATGACACAGAGGCAGAGGAGGGGGGTAGTAAAAATATTGGAAGTAAGAGAAAAATAAGGAAAGGTTTGAGGGAGGGCATGGAAGTGATTGTAGCTGAAAATTGAGATTATTTAGAAAGGGTTATTTGAGGTTATTTGGAGAAGGTTATTGTATTTCACTGTTGGGGACAAGATTTTGGAGAGAGAAGAAGGAATTATACTTTGAGGTCCTGCTGTGAGAGTTATGGTTAAATAGTATATACATTCTACAGCACAAGAATGAAGACTGTCTGAATTTGAACACTGAGGCAAAGCCAGAGACAGTCTTTACAGTTACAGAAGACTGAACAGAGTTTGTGCAACATGAGAAGAGACAGTTAAATCTGTTGGCAGCATCCAGGACAGTTTGTTTTGAGGAGATGGATGACTAGAGCCATAGATGAAATGTGAGAATGGATTAGTAGCAACTGGAGGAGAGTCAACATTTGGTCAAACTGGACTAAACTGAGCTGTATTGGGTGTTGTATGAGTTGGATCTCCTGGTGTTTTACAAATGGTCTAAACCATATGACTTCATATTGGGTTCCATAAAGTTTCAACTAGGCCAGAAAGACTTTTTCCTCCTTCCAGGACCTAGTATCCTTTTTGCATAAGCAGAGACAGCTTTGGAGAAATATTTTTGGTGGATACCACTGTTTGCTGGTGGCTCTGATACCCTTAACTGGAGGAAACTTAAATGAATCAGTTCTTCAAACAGGGCGGAATAATGGTACAGCTACCATTGTAATATATCATAGTGACTCTGATACTGTATTACTCTGGATACTATATTACTCTGGAATAGTGTGGGAAAGTAAATAAAATAAATAAATAGTAGCTGCTTTATGCTGTTTGAAGCTGTATGGAAAAAAAGAGAATTCAGTACCAACATCAGAGAAGAATTTGTATTAAGGTTGCATAACAGTGCTCTCCCAAATGTTGCTGATCCTTTCAAAAGTTTGATTGGAAATTTCCAATTGGTATTGAATAATTTTATCTGCTGTATATCTTTGCTTAAAAAGAGTGAGCTTAATATGGAACAAAACATAATAATGTTGAAATGTAAAAGATAATTCCAAGTGTAATCTTAATATTTTGCAGTATGAAATGTGCTAATGAATGTTTCCTTCATGCTACTGAAGACCTTTAAGGATTTTAAAATCTTTATTTTTTCTGGAGTTTTATGATCCTTAGAGCTGCCTTGATATTATGGCCAGATTCAAATAGAAAGTCAAGATTAATTCCTCAGACCATTCTATTTATGAATGTCCCCTTATACCATCCAGCTCATGCACATATTGAAAAGCTTGTAACAATGAGTTGCAATGCATGTTTCTCTCTACTTAGATCAAATATTTATGTTTATAACAATAAAAATAAAAGTGAACATTTCATTATCATCTTTCCCAATGTTTGTACCTCTATTTCAGCATTTCTAAGGCTGAAGCTTTATCATACAAGAGTAAAACGTCTGTCTAATCTTTTATAGTAAGTTTATGTTGAGATAAAATCATTTGAGCATAATTACAGAGTAGAAAATTAACTGATGGTAGCAGTGTGATGGTGGCATATCAAAATCTGTGATTATCAACATGTGGTTCTTATAATTCAAGCTGTCCCACATTGGCTTTGTTCATGACCACCATCTGCAGTGCTTTCTAAACACCCTGGAACAAGACTGTTTGACTAGATGAACATTTCATCTGATTAAGTTTGACAGTTCTGTGAGTTATTCATTCTGAATGACATAGACATTGACAATATTCAAATAACTCTTGTTCAGAATGGATTTGACATGTCCAATATGGACTAATTAACTTTTAATGCTCCTGTGTCATGAGAAGTGCTAAACTCTCCCAGAAGAAACTGTTTTAACCCATTAACTATGAATATTGATGCATCATGGTACAAGGTCAGAAAGAATCTAATCACATAAACAAATGTGCTAATACTGTGTGCTTTACAACATTTGAATGTAGTGTTATATTTATATGTAAAGATTTTGGGATGATGAAAGTGCATAAGAATTTCCAAAATCTCTATTTTTAAGTACATAGGTTTACCCCATGTTTCATAATGAGCCTGGGGTTATAAGAAGCAGATTGGAAGCAATTCCACTGATTTATTTTTAAAGGTGGGAAATCATTTCTTACTTGTCTGAATGCCACTCAGCTGCAGGTAAATTAGAATTCTACAGCTTTCAGATTGCCAATTAGAGCCAATTGTACTCTGAATGCCATTGCCTTGGCAGTAAGGTTCTTACAGTTTTCCCTTCTTTCCCCCCACTTTGTTTCTGTTTCACACCATCTCTGCTCCTTTATTAACAGAGAATGTTTCAGTGGTTTGCTATAATTTTGGAAGTCTTGAATTCAGCTAAAACATAATTATTATTATTTAATTGAAATGAACAAAACAGCACTTTGGTATTTAGCATTTCTAATGCTGATTTAGCAATCAGTGGCATTTCTTTTATTTAGAAATAGATTTTTAAAAGGGTACCAACTGATAGAATCTTTTGCAGGAGGCTTACAACCAAGTGGGGAATCTAGCAGAACCTCTTGTCACTATTACTTCCCTTTTTCTCTTATACTTCTTTCCTCAAAATATCAGTCCAGGCGTGAATTTCTGTCTTGTAAAGTAAAAATTCTGGCAATAATTTAATTCAGCTTCTCTGCAAGCTCTATCTTCATTTACTTCCTTTGTTACCCAAAGTCTTAGACACATGCAAATTAATTAGCCCATTCTATGGAAGGTCTAAAGAATTTATCCTCACATATTGAAGTCAAAAGAAATTAAAAATTGCTTCTTGCTGCCCTTTGATACAGGCAGGTTTGTTGGCCTGAGTTCACTCCATATGATAAGTTAAAACCAAATGAGTCACAAGTAAACAGCCACAGGAGAACAAAAAAAAAAAAAAACACCATAGAAAAATACAGAAGAACTGGTTTAAGGCTTTTTGGGTTCATTAACACACCATATTTGTAGAGTCATACAAAGACCATGATTGTCTACACAAATAAATTTTGCAAAATTAGATGCTGAAACAATGTATTCAAAATGAAATATTCATAGAACCTGAACTTAAAAATGTATTCCCCCCTCCCCACAAAACCACTGGATAGAAATCTAAATATTTATTATATTTAAAACAATCCACCGAAAACATAAGGTATGTTTGACTTGGTAGAATGAGAAAAAATGATTTTCTTTTTGAAATGCTATCTTTTCTTGCTTTCTGTCCCAAAAACATTCAATCACTTTGTTAGTGTTTGAAGACTGAGCAATATCACTTTCAATTTCAGCAATGCCAAACTAGTCAATAAGTGTTAACTCACTGTAAATCTCAAACAGCTTCTATTAATTTCAGTTTTGAAAAGGTGACTCTGCTGAAGCTGCTGAAACAGGCAAGAAAATTCTGAGTATAACCTTTAAATTTTGAAATATCAGTTGGATGTATTCAAAATATATCACCATACTGACAGAATACTACATAAATCTTTATAGTATATATAAATGAATCAATCCATCACCATCGGAGTTCTCATACTTCTAAAAATGACATATTTTTATCCATTTATTCCTGCCCTTGTGTCACTGCTTCCTGTCCTTTAGCAGTTACCTATCCATGAAAAGACATCTCTCTTAATCCACAACTACTAAAACTTCCTCAATTATAAATTTGCACATGCCTGAGTGTGTGTGTACACACACACACATACACACACATTTGCATACTTTGAATATTAACAGGCAGTAGTATTTTTGCATTAAAAGAGTATGCATCAAATTGTTTCAAATATTTCAGAAGATGAAGGGACTCAAAAGACATTGAGAGCAAAAGAATATAAACTGGGAAAGATAAGCAGGGAAAGGCCTATGGGTGGGAAATTCTAATATGGGTAAAATCAGAAGATTGAGGAGAGAACAAAATATAAAAATAGCATAATGTGGAGTAACCTGGAGTCTATTGGATCCTAAATAACAAAAGAGGACATTCATGAACAATTAATCAATTTGTAATTGATTCTTACTCTAAGTCCCAAATATTGCATAACTACAAAGTACAAAAGAATGGATGAAAGTAGAAATTGAAACTTTTTCCATCCCAGAAACTAAACATAACAAAATACTATAGACCTGATGCTAATATATTTTGTAGACTGTATTTACTATCCTTCTCAATCACTTCCTGTAATTTGATTAAACAAATAAATCCTGTGTTACATCCTAAGCATAGGAATAACTGTGGCAACAGAAAAGCATGCAGAGCATGACTTCTTGAATTCTTTCAACCCCTCCACTTCCCTAGACCAGCATGCTGACTGGGGAATTCTGGGAAATGATGTCCTTACATCTTCAAGTTGCCAAGGTTGAGAATGATGCAGCTCCTTTGCGTTTCAAAGAAGCAAAGGCAAGGGGTTTTCCAAAACAAGTTGTTTAAAACTCACAACATACTCTTTTGCTTAAATGTTTTACATAACAGCTTGAAGCAATGTTAAAGGTGTTATGATGCCTTCTAGAAGAGAAGGAAAAAGGGGAGGAGAAGGCTTTCAGGAAATAGCCGTTTGGACTGATAAAGCAATCTGGAAACAGACTAGCATGACTTGCCAGAGAATAAAATTCTCTTTAAAGGATGATTGTGTTCCTAATCTACTGATTGGCAGTTCTCTTCCATCTCCTTATGGACTAACAAGGGGATGTATTAGCCAGTGGATAGAATGACCTGTACAAAAACTCCCCAGGCCATAATTTCTGAGTGGAAAGGAAGAAACCATCAGGATCTTTCCTTCATCTGATGAAGCAACTCAAGGCAAACATGAGCTGCTTTCTCAGAGGTAGAAGGTTGGAGACAGGCAACCACAACCTCGTTGCTTTTCAGAACACTTTCCCAAAGACTGCTGCTACACTTATGAGCTTCCACTCTTTTAACCCTGTAAGCTGCCCAGAGTTGCCTTATGCAAGATGGAAGACAAACAAGCAAACAAACAAATAACCAATGAAATGCATATACTGTGGGTCCTTAATCTGGCCCTGATCCATAGTTCCAGTCAGACATTAATTACTGATGAAACTTTTATTGGTTAACCCAAGAAGTCAAATTCTTTCATGCTTGGAACAATACAGACATGATGTAGCATATTCACTGTTAAATAGATAGGTATGCCCATGATGATCAATGTAAATCCTTTTCTCTGAAAAGTTTTTTCCATTTGGTTGGCCGCAAGACATTGAATGGGTTTGCTAAGATTTACAATTGCCTTCTGCTTGGCTTCTTGTTAATTTGTGGATTAATTGACATGTGATTCTGCCCATGGAAGTTGACTTAATGGTTGGCTTATGAATGGAAACAGCTGAGAACCTGATGCCTTTGTAAGAAGAAAAACCAAGCACACTAAACTAACAATTACTTGAGATTTTATGGAAGGGTTTTTTTTTTAACTGCATGATTAGAGTTTTATGCCATACTATTTGTATTATTTTGCTCTTTAAAATTCTGTATGCTTTGTTCTTGGCAAAATAATTGCTGTTATAGTATACTTGTTACTTTTATATAGTATGGTTTAATGCCATAAAATAGATTTCCCAGAGATAAAATTACCTGGTTTCTAGTGCTATATCTTGTCCTGAAGATTTCAGCAAAGCAATCTTTCAAATATTTTTCATTAGTCACCCATCTTTTCCAATACTGCAGTTGGCTTGAAACATACAATACAATAAAAGGTAGCTAGTGCTTTTTCTGGAGATAGCTGGAGATGTAGCAATCATAAAAAATGGAAATAAATCCAGCTCAGAATTTTGCTAACTGAACACTAAAATCTTAATGTAATACAAGCCAACAAAACACAGTTGCATTAAAATGAAGAATGCTGTTTTATTTTGAATGTCATGTGACGATTTCACACATTATATATCATATGGGGAGTTCACATGATGAAGCCACAGCTTCTTCAATGTACCATGACTACATGCAATTTATGAGCCCAACCATGCTGAAAATATATATCACACCTGTCTACTGCTTTACTATATAGTTCTAGGATACTTCCAAACCTGACATGCCAATGATGTTTTGAGACTGCCAAAGCAAACAAATAGCATGTTGGCTAAGAATTTTAGCAGGTATAGTCCCAACATACCTCAAAGATATTCAGTCTAAGAAAACATGAAGCTTGGGTGTTATGTCACTGGCGTGAACTGAGATTTACAAATGCCTCATTCTATTGTTTACAGCCATTATTTATGCATCTATCTACTCCCATGAGGAGAAATCAATAAATGGGAATATCTCTCAGAAAAGCCCAAATTGAATTGTGTAATGAAGTACAACTCAGCATGAAGCATAAGTTTCTTTCCAGATCATCTCTCTTAACATTATCACAAATCTTAGTAGAATAACCAGACTTTTAGATAATTTGAGAAGGATCAGACTCTAGGGATCCTTGTATGTGCTGAAGAAAAGGCCAGTAGCATATGAACTTTTTTTCCCTTTAAAAGCTAGATGCGCTTTCATTGCATGAACAATTGTCTGATTCAGCATCAGGTATCGGCTACGTAAAACTGGAAAAACCAACTCAATAAGAAAATAACAATTATGAAGATATGCTTCTTTTGGCATATGCTTTTTTTGTGCCATATCATTACAATATCTCGAGGTAGAGCAAGTTATGTAATAATTTCCTGGCTATTCTGACAAAGGGTTCACTTTTAATCACAGTTGTAACATTTGATTTATCATTAATGTCCATCACAATGTTTTCCATTTCACACTTAACTCATTTCTTAAATGAAACAATTTAATACAGCCTCACTATTTCCCAATTGATTCAATTTTTTTGTTAAATGCTGGTAAGTTTTTCAAGGCAATAGTCTAAATTATTAAAGCATCGTGTACTCTATAAAGCTGAGATAGCAACCTGCAGCAATCTAGTTCCTGAACCACAATTCCAAGAATTGTAATAAACACCAGCAGTAAAGATTGTCAGAATGTGACAGATTAGCTTTTACCAGTGAAAAGCAATAATATGTGTATATTTAGAGAAATATGGTATCACATAAATATATACAATAATTTATATAATATAGACAGATATATTCATTCATATGGCTATTAGAATCATTAACTTGTGATAGATGGGCATATAAATTGAAATAAGTGAATGAATAAATAAATAAACTGTTGTAGGTTCGAAAAGCATCAAGCCTTATATTATATACAGTGCATGGTACTCATCTTGGTGACTGGTAAATATGGATGGAATGTGATCTCAGCTCATTGGCAAAAAGAACACATCAGAAGAAAGTGGTATTTTGTGATCTCTGTTTCCATTCTTTCTACCTGCAGTGTAGTCAGTGGGTTATTATAAGGTTAAGCTGAAGTCCCTCCAAGTTGTAAATTGTAAACACCTCTGTGGTTCGGTGAGGTTATTTATTTATCACCACAGTATGCTGTTTTGATAGTGAGGACTTGCCTGTTGCAATTGAAGGGTCTTTCAGAAAAATGTGATTGTCATCTACACTGTGTGGATCTTCAAGGAAGTGTTGTGTTTCAATGGAGGCTTGAATGAGCCATCCTTCACAGGAGCTTAGCAAAGCAGCATGGTCTCTTCTCTTCTGATAGCAGTGACCAAGTTGCTTATTTTTGCTCTCCTTTGGAACAACCTTTTCTCAATTTTTGAAAATTGTTTGTCAAGCTTCGGGGAACCCTATGGAAGAATTTTGCCTTGTATTTGCTGGTATACCTGTGGCAGAGCCTTATACAGACAGGGTGATTGTGCAGGAGCCACTTTCACCTTTAGCAATACCAGGGAGGAGACATAGGAAGCTTGATAGCAATATGTTGATTCTGTGTTTCAGCAGAGATGGTATAATTCAAGGGTCGCCACACTTTTGGACCTCAGGGACCACTAATATGAATTTTGACTGATGGTGGCTTGCTGAGCTTGGTGTGGTTGTGGGTGTGGGAATGTGTGGGAGAGAGAAAGAAAGAGAGAGAGAGAGACAAACAGACAGAGATCCGATCCAACCTCGGAGGGGTGATGGTGATGTTCTCTCTCTCTCTCTCTCACACACACACACACAGTGTTCCCCCCCACACACACACACACACTCTCCAAGGCAGCCACATTTCTAACCTGCTTTTAAGTTCCTTTCTCAGGGGGAGAGAGAGGGGGAGAGAGAGAGAGAGAGAGACGGTATTCTGCGATCCCAAATAAAGAATGATTGATTGATAGAAAAATGGGGTGGGGAATTTTCCTGCAGACTTTTTTTGTCTGCAGAGACCCAGGGAAAATCCCCCAAAAAGTCTGCAGGAAAATTCCCCAGCCCGTTTTCCTACCAATCAATCATTCTTTATTTGGGATGGCAGGATACCATCTCCAGCTCTGATTTTTTTTTGGTGGGGGGGAGGGAGAGAGAGAGAGAGAGACTTTTGGCTTCATGCAAGCAAAGCAGCAGAAACAGCAGAAGACTTTCTTTCTCTCCCCCCCCCCAACTCCACCAGAAATGAGTCTTTGCTGGTGCAGCCTCTTGAAGCAGGATGCCTTGCAGGGTCCCAAAGACTCATTTCTTCCCAAAGACTCATTTCTTCTGGGGAAGAGAAAGAAAGACTTTTGCTGCTTTGCTTGTGTGCAGCCAAAAGTAGAAGAAAAAAGAAGCAGAAAGAAGCAGCCCGGGGGCCAGGCACATTGGGCAAGTTCCTCCTCTCCGTTCTTTCCCCCATCCCCTCACTACCTGGTGTTGTTCACAATGCAAGTGATGCAAGCCTTGTGTTCCTGCAGGCCATATGCACAGCGCAACCTTGTGTTCCCACGCAGCCTGGGTTAATTGCTTTTGGAGGGTGCTTTGGGGGTGACATTTCTCAGCAGACAACCCAGCAGAGACCTAATTGAAAGATAAATCAAATGTGCTGAAGAAATGAGGGCTGAAATAACTGTATGTCTGTTAGTCAGTCAATGGGATATGTTTCTGATTGGATAGGAGCTTGTTTTTCTATTTATTCCCTAAAAAGCATCAAAGCTCATTAGGTTACATCTTCTTTCATAGTGGATTGTAACTTAGTCCCATAAATCAAAGGGAGGCATTATTTCTCAAATTTGAGTGGAAGCATTTTTCTGCTTTTTCAGTGTAGTTAAGTTGTGAGGAATATAGACACAATATAAAATACAAAATAATTGCACTTAATTATTAATTAAATTAAACTGAGATGCCCTATTTGTTTATTGCACACTTTATAAGTGAGACATGCCAAAGATAAGTGATCTCATAATTTTTGCTCTGTTTACTTTGTGACCCAAGCAGTGCAGCTTCCAGAATTTTCTGTACATGAAAAGGATCCAGATTCTTTCTTTCTTTCTTTCTTTCTTTCTTTCTTTCTTTCTTTCTTTCTTTCTTTCTTTCTTTCTTTCTTCTCTTTCTTATATATACTGTAAAGTCATGGTAAGGGGAACCAAATACCTGTTTTCTCTTATTTCTGCTAGCATTTAAAAAAAAGATCTTGCCCCAGCCATATGTATTTATTTCTCCAAAGTCCTAAAATTATACTGTAGAATTTGTATTCTAAGATTTGATCATTGATTTGACATATTGTTTTATTTATAATCTTGTTCTATCATTTTATTTATAATATTGCAAAAGCAGGAGTACAAATGTATCTTTGACATAGCTATTTTTTTTAAAAAAAGGTAAGTATATCCTAGACTAAAGGACTTTGTTTTTTGCAGTTATAACAAGTTATGATCACATTAGGAAGAAGAGGAAAGTGTCCACTGACCCCTATTCCTTCCTATCTAACATTCAGAAAACATTTCCAGATCTCATGTACATTCTGTGCGTATGCTTAAAGTAGTTTTGTACAAAGGAACTTCAAAGTGAGACTCCAGAATGAAACTGCTGAATTACATCTATAAGGAGTTCAGTTCTGTCACCTGTGGCTTGAACTGAGATAACAAGTTTCTATGCCAGTAAAAGTGTTAATTAGCTTACCAGTACCAGAATAGTTGTGTTACAGGGTGTACAGGGTGTGTGTATGTATCTGTATGAATCTGTATGAATGTATATGTGTGAGTGTGTAATGTGTCATACAGGCACGCACACACACACACAAAAGACACACATGGAGATGAGAAGAAAATGTATTTATATATAATAGTTTTTGAGGAGGTTAGTCTGTCTCCATTTCCCTTCATTTTGGCAACTTTCAGATTTACTAATAAGTTGTTTTTCACTGATTTTGTGAGAATTAACTCTCTCTCTATTCATCCAGCTGCTTCCCTCTGACAGAACTGGGCTTCTGAGCATAGAAGTTTCACTGAAGCAAAAGTCATTCAAAGTCCCAAAGGTGCTTTTTCAAAGGCAACCGGACTTTGTTTCTCCTTGAAGACATTTCACTTCTGACCCAAGAAGCTTCTTCAGTTCTGACTGTAGCTTCTTGGAATGAGAAGTGAAATGTTTTCAAGGAAAAACAAAGTCCAGTTGCCTTTGAAAAAGCACCTTTGGAACAAACATGACCTATAAGAATAAGAATTTCCATAGACATTAAAAGATTTCTCTAGTATTAACATGACACCAAAGTAGCAAATATCCAGCCAGATTAGTAGCCCTTGAAATTCCAGTCCTCCATTAATTGGTCCATCAAGTCCCGCAGTTTATCTATGTAATTTGTGAATTAGTGCATAATTTCCTGGATTTGATCTTAAAAGGATTATTTTGAATTCTAACATTGTAAGAGGAGGGAAAAATTATTGCTGTCTACATTTTGCATATCATGCATGATATGTATTTCTCTTGTGTCTCTCTGTTTGCTCTTTTATTCCTTTGTGTATATGTGTCTTGTAAACTACTGAATAATGCAGCATGCTGGATGTGACAATGGAAAAACCACCATGTTTGTGGGTTTGGGTGTGTGTGTGAGAGAGAGAGTGGGGGAGAGACAGATAGACAGAAATACATAGAGACAGAGACTGAGAGCAGAAAGAGACAGACAGAGGGAGAGGGAGATAGAGAGAAGCTACTTCTTCTAGTTTGAATTCCAACTTCATTTATTATTCAGTGGTTTACAAAATACATGTAGGAAGCTGACAGATGAAAAGAACACACTAAGTCTCTTGCAGTACTCTATATGATTCCCAGAAATTGGTATTAAGGATTTACCATATGTTAAATTGAACCTATCCATTTAGAGTAATCAACTTATTTCAGATATTTCTAGTAATCTGATTCAAAGTGAAGCCTCAACATAACAATCTAGTTGTTTGACTACAGTGGCAAGTCTTCACCCTTCATGCAGGATTTCTTAAGTAAGAAATCTAAAATCTGTATATTTATTGAAGAAAATAAAAATGCCAAAGAACCCTTCAGCATCTCCTATGATTCAAGAATAACTAATTTATGCAGAACCAATGTTCAAATCAAATTGCATTTTGTTTTCTGACCTGTCCTATGTTGCATATCAGAGTCATCCTATAGGTGAGATGGGTGGCATAAAAAAATAAATTTAATAAATAAATTTGTATTTTTGAGGAAACTGCTCTGTCTCTATCCAGCCTTCATTTTGACAACTTTCAAACTTTCTTATTTGCCAAAGATTAACCTTTAGAGCTGTTATCTTTCTTGCTTTCCTGTTTGGAGCCTAAATCCTGACTAATTTTTTTTAAGGTTAGGTTAATTAGATTAGATTTTGTACCTTTAAGGAATAATGGATTGGAGGGGAAAGGGTGAAAAACTGGAAAATTGGGATTACAACCTCACCCCACCAAGAAAAAATAGCCCAGGGGGATGCAATATATTCTATGATATAACTATATGAACAGGTAGCCATTAAAATAAGCAAAAGTAGGTTTATACTGTATAATATATAAAGTATCTAAGTATCTCCCTTTCTGTGAAAAAATAGAACTGGTCTTTGGTATGGGAAAACATTGAGCAGACTGTTAAAGAAGACTTAGTCTTCTGAAAAAGAGGAAATTTGAGAAAGAAATAACACTGATTTTGTTTGATATAAGATGGAGTAGAGAAAAATTCTGACAGGCTATCAAGAATCTGCTACTCTAGTCTGTTAATGAAGAATATCCATGAGTGCTTTTTTCTTGACCTTGCCTGCATTGAAGGGCTAGTACTTTCTGAGGGAATAAGCAGTTTTACGAAAATGAAGGCAAATCATACCCAGTCCACCATATGCAATGACACACGTTTTGATAAATATCAAGAGAACATTTAAAGTTTCCTTAATTACAAAACCAGATTTATTTCCATTTCATATTCAGAAGATGCTAAGAATATAATTATGGGATAAAAGAAAAAATAATCTTAATCCATTATCCCTGTACAGCTTCATGTAGCCTGCAAGAACCATTGGACTAAGTAGCTGTTAGCATTAAATTTGTTTGCTTATTTCTTTCACTAAAGTAAATATTAGTGTGCACAGTTTGTGTTTGTAAATTCTATACCTGTAATTTACAGCTTACAAGCTGTTTTTCCCCTCCTCCCAGTTAGAATTTTCACAAAACTTGCATAATATTACAGTAAATAAACATATAGTTTGCTGATTAATCTGCAATTGAGAATAGCATAACTAGTTTTGGGATCACTTTTCTTCTAGTATAATATTTGGATGAAGGGCTGGAAACCAAATACAATGTGTATGTTTTCAGTGTATGATAGTGTCCAGCTCATTTATGTACTACAGTTGCCAATATTCTTCTCTGCGGCCTAGAAAGATGTTGCAGTTTGAGTTCACGAAATCCTGGAAATAGTAACCTCAAAACAGTTGATCATTCTACATTAAGGAAATGGCTTGTGTTCTGCACACTCATTTGCATTCTTGTAACCCCGCGCTTTGATTGGCCAAAGCGTGGGCCGATCTGATTGGTTTGGTGAGCTGCGCTGATTGGCCTGCTAGGAATCTCCCGCGATTGGTGGAAATGAATCGCGGGAGATTCAAAACGGTGCCATTGGCCGCGGCCGCCACGGCTTGAGAATAAAAAGCCGCTGTTTTTTCCCTCGGAGCCAGATCGGTTCCTGGGACCAAATAAAGAGCTGAAACCTAGTCACCGTCTCCTGGTCTCCTTGCCAATGGACACGACATTGGCGACGAAGGTGGGATCCCAAGTCTGAAACCCATCGAGCACGTGTCCGACGGAAGCAAGACCGACGAGATGGCTAGCATCGCTCCTCCCGCACCCTTTAATCCCGCTAGCGAGGACTGGGAATCCTACACGGATAGATTCCGCATGTTCCTCGAATGCAGCGACATGAAGGACGCCACTGGGCTGAAAAAACGAGCCATCTTCCTGACACACTGCGGGCCCGCAGTGTTCAAAATGGCGAAAGCCCTAGCGAAACCTGCTGACGTCACCAGGATGGACTGGGCCGACCTCGAACCTTTACTCCGCAAACACTACGCCCCCGCCGTGCCCACCCTCATCAGGCAGCACGAATTCTACTGGCAGGACCAGAGACCAGGCGAAAGCCTCAGCGACTTTGTTGCAGAGCTGCGGAACCTAGGAGGCCTGTGCGGATTCTCTGACATGGATGAGGCCCTACAGGACCGAGTTGTGCTCGGACTTCGGGATCCAGTCCTACAGAGTCGGCTGATGGCCAAAGGCGACATCGCCCTCACCAACGCCATTGCTGAAGCCACCGCAGCCAAGGCCACCCAGCAGTCGGCGAACCGCATGCAGAGACCGGACATAGGGGACCGCACCGCGACCACCAACCCTGGATGGGTGACCGAGGCCCAACCAGAAGCAAGTTACCGCAAGACCACCACCCACCACGGCGAATTCCACTCCGCCTCCGACACTTCGGACGAGGAGGAGGAAATCCACCGGCTCCAGGCAGGACGCGACCAGCGCAGTCGGCGGGGTCGTAAGTCGGGGACCATGTGTGCCGGTTGCGGGGGCAACCAGCCTAGATCTGAGTGCCGTTTCTTCGATGCAGTCTGCCAGCACTGCGACAAAAAGGGTCCACATAGACTTTGCCGGGCCCACGAAGGGACATACATTCCTAATAACCGTAGATGCTTACTCCAACTGGTTGGAGGTAAGCAACATGAAATCCACCACCACAGAGGCCGTGACCAAAGAACTTTGAAGACTCTTCGCAACACACGGCCTCCCAGATGTCATCGTGTCGGACAACAGGCCCCAATTCACCTCGCTGGAATTTGAAAAATTCCTAGCGGAACGGGGCATATGGCACGCACTGACAGCCCCAGTGCATCCAGCGGCGAACGGAAGGGCGGAACGGATGGTTCAATTTACGAAAAAACCATCCAGAAAATCGAACATGGGGAAATCCAAGACAAAATAAATAAAATGCTTTTTATACAACATATAACCCCGAACATGACAACGAACAAAAGCCTGGCAGAGCTACTAATGAGGAGGAAAATAAGGTCCCCACTCGATAGACTGCACCCCACATACAACCCGGAAAAAAACCCCAAACTCCTCCAGCAAGCACCAATCCTTTGCACCAGGCGACACTGTCTACGCAAAAAACCTAACCGGAGACCCACTATGGGTACCAGCAACCATAACCCAACTGACAGGTCCCCGCTCATACCGGCTGCAAACAACCGACGGACGAGCGTGGAAACGCCACATCGATCAAATAAGATCGAGAACAGCCACAAGAAACACAACCGACACGCAACCAGACATAAGCAATCCCCTTAACACAAGCCAAGAGGGGAGGGAATACCTCGGGAACCAAAACCCAGAAGAAAGGAACCAAAACCCAGAAGAAAGGAACCAGCCATTCTCACCAGCAAGCAGCCAGCTCGGAACCTCACCAGGGAGAAGCAGCCAGGCCAGCTCAACCAGCCCGGAAAGACCAGGCGGGAGCGGCAAAAACCGCAGTTCAACCAGCCCGGGTAGACCGGGAGGGAGCTGCGACGAGCGGCCCGGCAAGGCATACCAGGCAGTCCCATCGACGGGGACGAGAGACACAGAGAACCCAACCGAACTGGCTGGAAGCCTACCAACGACTGACCTGAGCAGGTCCAGTAGGCAAGTGCGGAGCCCCGCCTACTTACGGGACTACGTTATACAGGACCAAACCAAGAGGGGAGGGGTATTCTGTACACTCATTTGCATTCTTGTAACCCCACGCTTTGATTGGCCAAAGCGCAGGGCGATCTGATTGGTTTGGCGAGCCATGCTGATTGGCCCACTCGGAATCTCCCGCGATTGGTGGAAACGAATCACGGGAGATTCAAAGTGGTGCCATTGGCTGCGGCCACCGCGGCTTGAGAATAAAAAGCCGCTGTTTTTTCCCTCTGAGCCAGATCGGTTCCGGGGACCAAATAAAGAGCTGAAACCTAGTCACCGCCTCCTGGTCTCCTTGCCGACGGACACGACAGCTTGTGCCTGTAATCTTTATGCATGTAAATACAATATTTTTTTCTTCAAATGTTCCCAAGATCAGTTCAATGTAAAAAAGAAAATATGCAGCTCTAAAATGAAACAGTGCTACTCTGAATGACCATACTTTGAATATTATCTTGACAGTTCACTTAGGAACTGTCACTGGGAACAGACTTTCCATTGATAATGATGCAATAGAAGTGAAACATCACGTGACTGTGCTGCTTAACAATGGAAATTTGGGGATTTCTGGTTGCAATTGCTAAATAAATCACTGTGAGTCATGATTGCCACATGCATCCTTCTACTATTAACTTTGCTTGTAAGAAGCCACAAAGAAGATCACAAATGACTATCAAATGATCTTGCTAATCAAACACTCAGCAATCAGATTGGGTTCCCATAATTCCCATGAGCCTCGGTGGCACAGTAGTTAGAGTGCAGTACTGCAAGCTACTTCTACTGCAATTTGGCAGATTGAATCCCACCAGGCTCAAGGTTGACTCAACCTTCCATCCTTCCGAGGTGGGTAAAATGAGGAGTCAAATTGTTGGGGGCAATATGCTGACTCTGTAAACCACTTTGAGAGGACTGTAAAGCACTATAAAGTGGTATATAAGTCTAAGTGCTATTGCTATTACTATTCCACAGACACTACAACCAATGTAATTTCAGAGATAGTTGTAACTACCTTTCATTTAGCACTGAAATAAATTCAAATAGTTGCTAAAAAAGTAGTCATAAAATAAGGATCATCTGTATTATTTTTAGCAACCTTTCCTGATGCTCTGATGAAAAAGAAAGTATCCAATGAACATTTAATATTCAAATGTTAAGGTTCCCATTTAAATCTCAGTTTCCATCTGCTTTCCTCCAGCCATTCATGGTTTTAAGCAAATTATAAATAGTGCAATCCATGGTCTCAATAATTGGGAGAATTCCTTTTGGCGAGTTATACATTTAACATTTCCTCCATTATTTTATCTGCTAAGAGAACAATGTTTTAATATTCTTACTGATTTTGCACATTTTAATTTATTTTATTCGTGTTCGGTTACTTTGATGTAAGTTTTAACTTATTTGTTAGAACTGGTCAAAAACATATTAAAATGAATCTTAATATATATGCAGTGCTGTATGGAATGTTCCATGTTTAGATTGTCTTTTCTGGCATGTGGTTTAATCTAATGTATATCAATCATAAATTAAAGTCTAGAATATGAAATGGGATTTGTCTAAGTAATGGGCAATAGTCCTTCTCTGTTCTCCCCTTCACTGGTAGCAATCTGAGTTTCCAACTTTAAAGTTTAGACATGGTTTCTCTATTGTTATTTAATTACGCCATTAAAATGTGAAATACATTTGGAAATAGTTGCCCAGATGAAATTTCAGAAAATAGCAAGACAGACAGCATTCATATAAGATTGACTGACTTGTTCAGTCAGGTTTTGCATTTTTTGTATCAGGTTAGTAACGTGGGTTACATTGGTTCTATTAGCAAATATCACTGAACCAATGTATAAACCAGCCACACTGGTTTCTGGTAGGTAATCTATAAATCAGTCCTTTATAACGTCCCATACAATCATGTACAATCAGAAGATTATTAATTTTGGTTTGCCAGTCTTGAACAAAATACAATGCCGGGCATGTAGTAAAGTTAACTGTTGCATTATTCCTTCAAATTCAAAACCTAATTTACCTCCAGCAGAAAGTACAATCAAGACAGGCTGTTTGTAACTCAGTGAAACTGCTTACACTTATACTTCCTTAAAAAGTTGTATGTTTGACTTTAGCCTTCCTATTCAATTACAAGCAGTCAAGTGGAGCAGTGCTTAAGCCATTTTGAGGTTCAAAGTTTCAACAAACAATCGAATAATTCAAGAAGTTGGTTTCAATTGTTAGATCTAATTTGGGATTAAAGAATTCACGTAATATGTAGCTGAAGTAGGACTATCACAAAAGTTGCTCTAATGGAAAAAATTTTCTTTGAGAGAACTTTAAATATCCAGGACTTTATACTCCCAAACCAGGAACAGTGTAGACTTGATTTAATGTGATCAAACTAACAAAGGAGAATATTTGTTGCTCAGGGTTGATATGAGGGAGTCCTTGATGCTCTCTAAGCTGTTTTCTTCCTAAAGCCTGAATCTGTTCTTCTCTGATGTACTATGGCTGACTTCCTAGTCACTAGCTTGCTAGCATACCAAAAAAGAATTGATGTGTCCAACTGAACCTTAGGACTTGATAAGTTTGTTTGTTAGATTAGACAACTTAGACAAAGCTATAAGTGGGTGGACATGCCGTTTCTGTGTGGAATTTCCTCTATTTCTGATACCTTTCTTTCTCCTGTTTATTTTATCTGACGTCTCTTTAAAACACAGATGCCTGCAGAGACAGACAGAATAGCTCTTATTGGTGAACATGAGCATACATGTTCTGAAATTGTCTTCCTCTGCTCTGTACTCAAAATAGCAACACTTATTTTTGTATCATAAAAATGCATTAGCAACTCACTACAAGGCACCAAATCTGCTTTTATTTCACTTCACATATTTTGTCTCTTTTTAAGAGATAATAGGAGTAATTACATTTTTAAAAGAGATAACTAAAAATTTTAGACAACAATAATATTATACACTTTATTACATTCTTTAGCAGCTTGTTAATCAAAAATATAAATATTCTATCTGTATTATTGCCAATATGCATACCAGATGTTGAATTAAATGAAAACTATTCTGCTCATCAATTGTAAAAATCTATAGTTCCCCAAAAACTATTTTCTACATATTCTGAACAACCTTTTTGTTTGTTTCACAACCTTAGTGTTACATCTCACAATATGGGAAGAATATTTTTAAACTAATTATCACTGTCAACTATGTCCCTGAGATCGGAAGACACTGAAACTCCCAGAACTGTATTTTGTCACCTATTAGATCAGAGATTACTAATATTAAACAAAAGTCAGAAGAAAACTCTTTCTTTTAAAGATAAAGAATACCAATGGTCTATATGTTAATTTTTCTTTATAAAATTACCTTTTGAAGAAAATATTTGTAATAATAGTATGATCATTACAGTTGTTTTAAAATGGTACAATAATACAAATAATCTAATATATTAGAATAGAAAGAATCATAACAGTTCCTCATTTAATATAGGAAAGTTAGATTATTTTAGTGAGAAATGAAATAATTGCAAATATTAAGTGCGAGACAAAAGTAAACAAATCAAATATTGATATTAAAGTGGATATATCAATAATTGCCATGTTTCAGTGACCATTTTCCACATTCCAATAATTTCAGTAAATGCAGAAACATGATAATTATCAACCAATTAGATACATTTTACTGATGGGACACAGAAATGAGTAGGATTAGTAAAAGGTGAAGCCATAAAAATTGCATTCTTAATCACACTGTATGTGATAAATTCAATAACAGAAATTACATGAATGTAAACATGTCATTCATTGAAAAAATGGAAATAACTATTTATGTCATGGTGAGACTCTGGTTGTTTCATATAATGATTAATTAAATATAAGATGCAAAAGCTTGAGAACTTGAATCTGTTTCTATGCAAAAGGGGGAAAAAAGCCTATCAAAAGCAACACTGTGGAAGACAGAACAGGAGTGCAAGCCAAAATAGGCAAGAACTTGATAAGAGAACACTTATCCGTCATAGGCAAGTTCAAATTGCCAGATGGTTTATATTCCAGAATACTGAAAGAATTGACATATTTGATCTAGGAATGATTGAATAAAATCTTTTCAGAGCTCCTGCAGCATGGGGGAACAGCCAGGGGACTGGAAAAGAGCTGATGTTGTTCCAGTCTTCAAAGTGGTGGTGGTGGGGGGAATAATCCAGAAATCTACAGACCAATCAGTTTCATATTAATACCTGGGAAAATCCTGGAAAAGATAATCAAGCACTGGATTTGTGAACATCTAGAAATGAACAAGGTGATTACTAGAAGCCAACATGGGTTTGTTAAAAGCAGATCATGCTAATCAAATTACCTTCTTCAACGAAATGACTAAATTAGTGAATGAAGGAAATGCTGTGTATATACAGTAGTATACTTAGATTTCAGTAAGGCATTTGACAAAGTAGACCACAGCCTACTTTTTAAAGTAGTCAGTATCACCACAAGATGGATTTGCAGTTGGCTGACCAAAACCAAGCTTTTAATAGTGAGTGCCACACCGTGTGCACTAATCAAACAGGTGGCAAGAAAGTAGGAGCAGGCAGACACAACACAGGTTATGTAGACAGGAAACACAGTGTCAGACATAAAGATTTCAAGTGCCTATATACAAATGCACAAAGTCTGGAGAACAAACAAGGTGAACTCAAACTACGAATACATGAAGGTAAATATGATATAGTTGGAATAACAGAAACTTGGTGAGATGAAACCCATGACTGAAACATACTGATAGAAGGATACAAACTATTCAAAAAAACCAGACCCCATAAAAGAGGAGGTGGAGTTGAACTATATGTAAAGGACCACTATATTGCTACAGAAATGCATGAAGCCAAAGATGAAAACCTCTTAGAATGCATATGGGTCAATATAAAAGAAAAAAAGAATGACATGGCCATAGGTGTATATTATAGGCCACCCAATCAAGCAGAAAAAATAGATGGCCTTTTTGCCAACCAACTAACAAATCTATGCAGGAAACACACAATAGTAGAAATGGGAGACTTCAATTATCCTAATATCAATTGGAAAACTAATTTTGTGCCAAGTGAGAAATCAAATAAGTTCCTAACCAACCTAGCTGACAACTTTGTTGTCCAAAAGGTAGAGGGTGAAACTAGAGGGACGGCCATACTGGACTTAATTCTTACAAACAGAGAAGAAGTGATAGAGGGAGTTGAAGCTGCAGGGACCTTGAGTGACAGTGACCATGTCATACTAGAATTCAACATAACACAAACACAAGCAACAGAACATAATGACACCAGAGTCTTGGATTTTAAAAGAGCTTATTTCAATAAACTCAGAGATAATTTGGGAAAGATTCCATGGGTGAAAATCCTAAAGGGGAAACCAACTCAAGAATCTTGGGAAACTCTAAAAAGTATGATCATAGAAGCCCAGACCAGCACAATACCATTGAGAAAGAAAAATAAGAAATCCAAGAAGAAACCAGCATGGCTACACAAAGATCTTTCTGGCAAATTGAAAGAAAAAAAAAGGACAAGTACAAAAAATGGAAAGAAG
This sequence comes from Hydrophis major, assembly GCA_033807585.1. NCBI lineage: Eukaryota > Metazoa > Chordata > Lepidosauria > Squamata > Elapidae > Hydrophis > Hydrophis major. The sequence continues at coordinate 390,717,146 of CM066328.1, read as the reverse complement.
GATATACAACTAAGGCAGAATATCAGCAAATAGCCAGAATCTGCAAAGACGAAGTTTGGATAGCAAAGGCTCATAATGAACAAAGACTTGCAACAAAAGTCAAAAATAATTAAAAAAAAGTTTCTTCCAACATATAAATAACAAGAAAAAAATCAAGGAAACAGTCAGTCCACTAAAGAGAGAAGATGGCAAGGAAGTAACAGGCAACAGAGAGAAAGCAGAACTGCTTAACTCATTCTTTGCATCTGTCTTCACACAAAAAGAAACTATAGCTCAACCCACCAAAAACATAACTGTAAAACACAGACCAGAAATAAAAGTTAAAATAAGCAAAAAAAAAAAAAAAATAGTGAGAGAACACCTGTCTAATCTTGATGAAAACAAATCGCCGGGACCTGATGGATTATATCCCAGAGTTTTAAAGGAACTGGCAAAGGTCATCTCAGAACCACTGCACCATATCTTTCAAAAATCCTGGAGCACCAGGGAACTACCAGAGGACTGGAAAAGAGTTGATGTGGTTCCCATCTTCAAAAAAGGAAAATAAAAGACCCAGGAAACTATAGACCAATCAGCCAAACCAATCTTATCTCATTCTTCAACACAGTGTGTCAGCCTCAAGATAACTTCCATAATATATATATTCTGCATCCTAACTATTGCATCTCTTCTGCTGCTAAGTTATACTATTTCTTTCGGCTGTCATTAGCAACAGAGGGAGGGGGGGATTTGGAGGGGAAGAAATCTGGAGGTTTTTTGCATTCCTTTGCTGTGGGTAGCAAAGGGGAGGGGGATTTCTGTCTTTAACTTTCCATTTCTTGGCTAGTTTCTATCCCCTTTGCGCAATTGCAAACTTTTATCAAAATATGTCAAGGTCAATGGACAGAAGCCTCATCACCACCTGGAAATGGCCACATGATCATATTCAGAACTTTTAATTGGAAGAGTCACTTGGACTTTGGTGGGGTGGGAACAATTCCATTCCTATGTATATGTGATCTGCGTGCCAATTTCTCAGATTCGGAATTAAATCTGTAGCTACCACTTTGATTTCCAGTAAAAGGAGAACTTTGCTCTAACCCATGGAGTCTGAGTATTTCTTTCTTGGATTTTGAAGGGAGCACACGCTGACACAGTGACTTCATTAGTAGACCAGCAAAATACTATGGACATAATATATTTAGATTTCAGCAAGGCATTTGACAAAATAGACCACAATCTACTTCTTAGTAAGCTAGAAAAAAGTGGAATAGATAGCACCACCACTAGATAGACTCACAACTGGCTGACAAACCATACTCAACGAGTAGTCCTTAATGGGTCTAAGTCTACATGGAGGGAAGTAAGCAGTAGGGTGCCACAAGGTTCCATCTTAGGCCCAGTACTCTTCAATATCTTCATTAACAACTTAGATGAGAGAATAGAAGGGGAACTTACCAAATTTGCAGATGATACTAAGCTGGCAGGAATAGCTAACACCCAGAATATAGGCTCAAGATCCAGATGAATCTTGGCAGACTAGAACACTGGGCCATATCTAACAAAATGAAATTCAATGTAGAGAGTAAAATCCTACACTTAGGCAAGAAAAACCAAAAGTACATGTATAGACTGGGTGAAACCAGGCTCAATAACAGTAACTGTGGCAGGGATCTTGGAGTCTTAGTGGACAACCAGCTAAATATGAGCCAGCAGTGTGCAGCAGCAGCCAAAAAAGCTAATGCAATCCTAAATTGTATTAAGAGAGGGATACAATCAAGATCAAGGGAAGTACTAATACCACTCAATAAAGCCTTAGTAAGACCACATCTAGAGTACTGCATCCAGTTTTGTTCATCACATTACAAAAAAGATGTTGAGACTCTAGAAAAAGTACAGAGAAGATCAACCAGGATGATTAGGAGACCGGAGGCTAAAACATACAACGAACGGTTTCAGGAACTGGGCTTGGCTAGTCTAGTAAAGAGAAGAACCAAGGGAGCCATGATACCAGTCTTCCAGTATTTGAGGGGCTGCCACAGGGAGGAAGGGGTCAAGCTATTTTCTAAAGTGCCTGTAGGCCAGACAAGGAATAGGACTGAACAAGGAGAGATTTAACCTGGAAATAAGGAGAAACTTTCTAACAGTGAGAACAATCAACCAATGGAACAGCATGCTCTCGGAAGTTGTGGGAGCGCCATCACTTGAGACTTTCAAGAAGAAATTGGACTGCCATTTGTTTGAAGTGGTGTAGGGTTTCCCACTTGGGCAGTGGGTTGGACTAGATGACCTACAAGCTACCTTCCAATTCTGATTATCTGTTTGATCTGTTTGACCAATTGCACCCAGCATGCAGTCTTCAATGGAACTATATCTAAGTGAAGCAGGATACTTCAAAGCTCTATCTTGGGCCTAGTGCTCTTCAACATCTTCATAAACTCAGATGAGAGGATAGAAGGAGCACTCATCAAATCTGCAAATGACACAATGCTAGGGGAAGTTTCTAACACTGGAAGATAGACTCAAAAGTCAGAAGAATCTTGACTGATTTGAGCATTGGATCTTATCCAACAAAATGCTGTTCAATGATGAGAAAAATAAGGTCCTGCACTTAGGCTGGAAAAAACCAAATGCACAGGTAGAAAATAGAAGGTATTTGGCTTAACAATACTATTTGTGAGAGGGGTCTAGGTATATTGATAAACCACACTTAAGTATGAGCCAGCAGTTCACCACAATGCAAAAAAGATGCTGAGACCATAGCAAGATTGCAGAGAAGAGCAAAAAAAATCATGAGGGTCTGAGAGCAAAAACCTATAATGAACAGTTCAGGGAACTAGATATGTCTAGCTTATCAAAAAAAGTGTTTAGGGCTAAGGTTGATTTAGCTCTAAATCACCTGACAGTGGAAGCTTGTCACAAAGATCCAACCTCGAACTAAGGAGAAATTTCCTGACAGACAGAACAATTCATCAATGGAGCAACTTGCCTCTTGAATTTGTGGATGCTCCATCACTGAAGGTTTTCATGAAAAGCCATCTGTCCAGGATGTTTTAAGGACTCCTGCCTTGGGCAGTGAGTTGAACTAGGAGACCTTCAAGGTGACTTCCAACCCTATGATTTTATGATTTTACTGGAATTAAATACATTTTCATGGACACCAAATATGTTAGACATACAACTACATTTTGCATGGTTAAATTAACAATTACTCAAGGGTTGTTGTGGTTTTTACTGTACAGTAACAATAACAGAGAAAGATTATTATAGAAGAAAAGCAACTTCTCCATGACATTTGTAAAACCTAATGAAATAATATGCTCATAATTTGTACATACATATCTAACAAATTGGCTACAATTTTAGTATAGGTCTTTCCTAAGAAAGTTTTTCAAGACCTTTGGGAGAAAGAGGATAGATTGACCAGCTATAATGACCTGAAAAGATATGCATGTTAACAAACAGAAGGATTCAGTGGCTGGGGAATCTGTTAATTAGTTTTCTCTTTTAAACAAATAAGGGTTCTCATACCATGGGAAGATTAACTTTACTGGGTTTGCAGTGCAACTGTGCAGAGTTAAAAATTGGAAGGGAAAAAATCTTGAGGATATATATATGTAATATGAATATATGTAATATATTCACAGTTAAAATGCTTGGATGACAACTTGGCTGGTAAAGAGGTTGTACTTGAGAATGATTCAGCTAGGGATGGACAGCCTTTGTACCCTTGAGTCCACTTCTAATCTACTAAACTGGTACCAGTGTAATCCAATCACCTGTGAAAATGAAATGTAAACCTGAAATAACATTGGAGAAGGGGTTTGATAGATGTAAGAAGCATGTGTTTCAGTAACCGAAAGTTTTTAGTTGGGAAGAAATTGAGTTATGGATTTACTTTCCAAAGATTCTTTAAAGCAACAGATTATTACTGATCTACTGATATTGCCAGAATGGAGAACTGGCAAAATATAGTATACTGAATAAAACATAAACAATGTGACATAGTTACAGAATACTTTATTGTTATTAGGCTTCAGATCTGAGCTCAGCAATAAATCATATATCTTTGGAAACTTCACCCTTGATCAACTTATTGGCTTGACTTGGAGAAGGTTCTCAAATAGGGTTCATCTAGATTAGAATCTTTATCGCAGACAAGAATGATGCCATACAAGAATTGATTACCCACTGCAATACAAAGGAATAAAGGACTATTATATATTCTCAAAGATTTAAGCTTACTACAACTATTTCCTTCCATCTTTCCAAGTATCCATTAATTTATTACATTGAATTCAACACAAGAATCAAGAAAATCAAGAAAATAATAATCAAGAAAAGTTCCATGTTCTCATTCCCTTCTATATTTTTCACATCACTTGGCTTTTTTGTGCATTAAAGGTTCAGTGTAGGCAAATTTACTGCACTATGGTTGCCTGTTGAAAATGGTTGAAAATGGTCAAAATTGGGAGCATCCTATCAAATTCTGTACCTGTCAACAGTGGTGTCCCCCAAGGCAGTGTTCTAGGACCAACTCTCTGGCAACTTCAAATCTCAACAAATAAATGCTCTGTCTTACATATTGGCAAAAAAATCAGAAAATAAAATACAAGCTGAATAGTCAAGGATCCAAACTCTGTCAAGGACCTTGGAGTACTCATTTCTAATGATCTAACTGCTGGAGCCCACTGTAACTACATCACCAAAAAGGCATTAAGAGTTGTTAACCTAATCCTATGTAGCTTTTTCTCTGGTAATATCACTGTCAGCCTTCAAGATTTTCTCCCTTTGCTTTGCATCTTTCGGTTGTCATAAGTAATGGAGGGAGGAGGGGGGAATGGTTATGGGAAGTGAGCTGAAGGTGTTTCAAACCAGAACTGGGGGGAGTACATTCTTGCTTAGATTTCTATCCTGTGCTATGCGCGGCTGCAACCCTTTATCAAACTATGTCAAGGTCAACGCACAGAAGCCCCATCACCACCTGGAGATGCCCACATGATGATATACACAACTTTTAATTGGATGAGCCAATTGAACTATTGGGGGTGGGAACGTTGCCATTACTTTGCATATGTGATTTACATGCCCATTTTCTCAGATTCAGAATTCTTTTGTTGCTACCACTTGATTTCCAGTAAAAGATATCTTTTCTCTGATTAAAGGAGTCTAAGTATTTCTTTCTTGGATTTTTAATGGAGCACCTGGTGGCAAAGTGGATTTGAATGCAATATTGCAGACTAATTCTCTCTGCAGTCTGGAGTTTGATCCTGATGGGCTGCACTCCATCCTTCCAAAATCATTATAATGAAGACCCAGATTGTTGGGGGAAATATGAAAACTGCTCAGAGTTTATGTAAAGCAATATGGGGTGATATGTAAGTCTAAGTGCTATTGTTTGAACATGCAAACAATGCCTGACTGAATTCATGGCATCCCCACTTAGGGCTGGATAAACCCACTGAGAACTGCTTCTACTAAGTGCAATTAGTAATTCAACTAATAGGCAGTAGCCTGACTGAAGATGCAGTTCCCCATGTTCCATAGTCTTTAGTTCTGTTCAAAAGAACTATATCTTCATGAGTTTTTCTAAGGTTTGGAATGAATATATACATAGAATACACAATATTTTGTCTACTTGTAGATAATACTTTGCTTTTCTTTTGAACTTCAATTTTTTCTCTCAAATATTAAATACTCTTCATGGAGAGTTTTATTTCAGTCTAGATTTTTAATGTTTTGCAGAATTTGGTGAAAAGATTTCTTGGAACTTTGGTTAAATTATCTCCAAGATTCCTTTTTCAGTGTCCATTTCAGATTAAAACTGGGAAGGAGGTTATCTATTACTAATAAGAAGCAGAAACAAATCAGAAACAAATCTTTTTTCTACTTATATAAGCAACAGTTGGATGAATGTGAGAAGCAAAGGCAAAAAAAAAATAATAATAATCAAGTAACATATGGTATAAATGCATCCCACTTTGCATCTATTTCCTTAGCAAAGCAGGCCTAGAAGTTAACTACCTTTATAATCAGAATTGTCCTATTATGAATCTAACTTGCTTAAGATCACTGAGTTAGATTCATGGCTGCACAAAGATCAAGCCCAAAAGCTAATATTTGAAACTGATCACACTGAAATGTCAAGTGCAGAAAATCAGCAGTTTAAATGCATGCTAACACTCTCTACAAAAATCTGAACTACTAACAGTCAAAGCAAATTGGTAGTAGATAAAAATTCAAGATAGGCTGGATTTAGATCCCTTATGTGGGCATGAAGGACTTGAGATATAGCTTGAAGCATAGCTTGAGATGGAGATGAATAAAAAGGCATATTCCATCCCATATCATGTTTATATCTTTTTATTTCTACATGCATTTCATTCAAGCCACAAGATGCCAATGTTGATGCAAATGGGAAGGCTGATATTTTTGGGTTTTGGGTTTTTTTTTCCTTAGCTCTTTGTGTTTTTAAATTTATGTATCACTTAGTTTAGTTTAGTTTAGTTTAGTTTAGTTTAGTTTAGTTTAGTTTAGTTTAGTTTAGTTTAGTTTAGTTTAGTTTAGTTTAGTTTAGTTTAGTTTAGTTTAGTTTAGTTTAGTTTAGTTTAGTTTAGTTTATTGTCATTGCACCTTGTACAATGAAATCAAACACTATCTTCAGTGCACATCATGACTATGACCATGAGATAAACACAAACACACATCTTTCACCCTCCACACATTGAACCGGAAACCCCCAACATCGCACCAACACTGCACTATACAGCAGAATTCAAAAGAGCTACTGCCTGGGATAGAATCTGTTTTTCAGCCTATTTGTCCTTGAAACTTAAAATTGCAGAAAACAATGCTATCTGTTTTTAGCTACTGTACATAGGGGATGCATGTGGGAGTGTGGGAGTACAGGCTGTCCACCCTGTTACAGTAACATATCAGATGGACTATCCATAAATCCTAGACAGATAGATAGATAAATAGGTTTTATTCAAGTTGAATTTCACTTTATAATACATTGGTTCATACATTTTAAGTGGCCATATATCTGCCTTGTAAAATGCAGTGCTTCCTATTATCAGTCAGCTCCAGTCAAACACCTTGTTTGCAACATTCCCTTGTGGTGAATATAGGTTGTGGATAATTTACTGACATGGAAGCTTCTTCACTGGTTATGTAAGATTATGCATGGCTGTATCATCATCACAGTACATCAGAACTATAAAATGCCAAGGAACAATTCTGGCAAGGAAACCAACAAGACTGTATTCTTCTTTTTCTCAAAAGCTTTTTCATTAACTAGCATGGGAAACTTCAATGCAATGCTGCCTTTTCATTAGAAAATCTTGGGTAGATTTGCCAAGAAGTATTTAAGAGTAAGCAAAAAGACCTTAACTAAATGCTATGCAATTTCACGGTGAGTTATGTGTCTTGAAAGCAATAGTTCGTCACCTCTAAATTCACACGGTTCATTACTTGCCAATCCAACATACAGAGACATCACTGCAGAGGAATCCAAATGGATGCTAAATCGACATGAGCCTGTAATTATGAGGCAATCAAAATAAAAGTCACTGGTTTCAAAGTTAAAATGAAAATCTGTAATTATCTTCCCTTTAAAAAACCCAAAGAAGCTTATGCTAAAGAAAGTGAGAGGGAGGTAGAGAGCAAGAGAGGGGGAAGCCACTATATGCAAACCAGATAAAGGCAGATAGCAGAAAAGATATTGTTGGAGTCCTAGCCTTTCTAAATAACAGGCAAGGTAGCTATAGACTGATTTCCATGAAACTTCTGACAACCATGATTTATGATGTTCCTCAAGCACATCCAGTGTTTGAATAGTCAATGGAGAGTACTCAATTTCCTTCACCCTCATCAATTGAATTAGATTAAAATGGCGAGTTAACTTGAAATCTCAAAGAGAAGGTATGAATTGTATTTATTCAAGTGGTGGAGGAGATAATACAATCTGAAAATAGACATTATCACATGCAAGTCTGATCATTGTTCTTCCTTGCATCAGAACTTGACTGAGAAGGCTTCAGAAACTGTATATTTGAAAGGTCACATTTAAAAGTTTTTGCAAACCTGCACAATGTCAGGGAGAGGTGAGGGACTATTCATCATAAATCAGTCAATAATGCAATATCTTTAAGGGTGAGGATTAGCTTCAATATGCCTAAAGCGATTGACTCTCAGAGCTAGTAGCAGATTTATTATTCCTTACAGATGATATCTTGAGGATACCCATTGACTTGCCATGATTCTTCTTTTAACTACTAGCTTTCCACTCAAAGCTATTTATTATTCTCTCGCTTTCATTATATTCACATTCTCAAGCTTACCTGAGGGTCTGACCTCAAGATAATAACTTTGTATGTTGCTAGAAGGCATTTCCTTTATATTCCCTTGTTTTGTAATTCTTTTTCTTCTGGGATTAATAGTTTGATTAAATATCCTTACATGGAAGTAAGCCACTGTGAACTTAGTGAGACTTACTTCTGATTGAGTTTGAGCATTGTTCTGGCTCTGTTTGCTATGAGAACTACAAAGGTAATGTTTTGTTGATTTCCATAATCACAGAGATATCTAATTACTTCCTGTGAGATTCATGAATTTCTCCTGAAATTCATGAATTACTTTCTGAATTTCTCAATTTAAAGTGCTAAGGGGCAATAAGAATACAATGTTGTTGTTGTTTTTCTTTTTAAAGCTCTTTGACAGCTCAAATGTTTGATAATGAAAACATGTTTTTTAAAGATGCTCACAATTGATAAACAATCTTGAAATTAAACTGAAGGGACTTACCTATCAGTACTGTATGTAGAATAGATTCAGACAGACTTCTTCTATACATCAATTTCTCCAGTGGGTCTACATCAATACTGATCCATCAGGTTGAACACAATAATTATATAAATATAGCAGATTGGACAGAATTTTCTTCAGTGGGCCCCACAACTGGGCCTTCAGTTACATGTCATGATCTCCACACCAGAAACTGCAGTTGATTTAATTTCATCTACACTTGCATTTAATTAAAATTAAACCAAGTTAATATATTCATTTTCTGGGCCTGCATTTAATTATGTTGTTCCCTGTTCACTTTTTTCCCCATAATATTACAATTTGAAAACAAGTGGGTAGTCCCTAAAGGCAAAACCTAGACTCTTGAGTGCAGCATACAGTTTTTGGTCATCAATCTCTCCACCTTAGAAGTTAAAAGACAATGAGATGGGAAAAGCAAAAGTGGCTTTTCATGGAAAGGCCCACTGGGCATGAATTAGAGTATTCAATGTGAGCAAATTGTATGGTGATGAGGTGTGTGATTTGCTTGCATCCTTCAGTAGCTATCAAGTAAGCTATTTTGTCTGGCTAAGGATTTATAGTAAAAGAATCAGCTTAGTGTAGTGGATAAGGCAAACTGGGATACTATGAGTTGTAGCCTCACTTTAGGCACAAGCCTGCATGCACACACACACACACACACACACACACACACTTATGGTTTCCTTCATAGCATATAAGAAACATTAAGGATTTTATGTATTTTTTGATCTTCATGTTTCTGATATGCCTAAGTCAGAGACTTCCTGGACAAATTTCTGTAGTTTTCTTGGCAGAATTTCAGAAGTGACTTTTATACACACACACACAATTATATTGTCTCCATTCAACACAACCCACAGAATAATTACATGATAAAATTGAAAAGGTTATTGATGTATGCCTCCCTGAGCTTCTAAAGGAAAACTGGGATAGAAATTTGAAAACTAAATAAAATATGTAAACCTCATTTTGAAACTATCCTGGATGCATTTGTATGGATGAGTCACAGATTATCTGAGTCAGTGTTTCTCAACCTTGGTAGTGTTAAAATGTTTGGACTTCAATTCCCAGAATTCTTCAACCAGCATGCTGAGAACTGGTCCAAACTTCTTAAAGCCACCAAGATTGTGGAATGCTAAGACAAAGCTGGATAAATTACACTGTAGTTATTTTCTTTATCTGTAGTTATTTTTTATATCTTTAAAGAGGCACCAACTTTTTCTGTTAGTGACCAAGAGACATTGGCCTGAGATGGATCACCATATTAAATACATACATACATACATACTTACATACATACATACATACATACATACCCACCTACCCACCCACCTCCATTGTCATCATTTGTTCCAAACAAGAATAGACACAGGAGTAAGATGACTGAAATAATCACGGATCATACTTTGAGATGATAGACTAAAAATTAGAAATCAACTTCGTAGGAGGCTCGACTAAAGAGTTCAATGTTGAAGACATTGTTATGCAATGAAGCCCTTAGAGGCATTTAGCTTTTATTATGTCCCATTAAATAAACATTTCCAAAGCTCATCTAGGTGTGCTTTCATTACTTTACTCCTAGAGGCTTTTGAGATTTCATGAACTCAGGTACCAATAGGGCAATCTGACAGCAGGGTTCCTTTAATAGCACCTCTGAATGCTGTTCTGAACATATTGTTATCTGACTGGCATGTAAGAATGAGACAAAGAATAAAAGCAGCCATTTCACTTCCATTACTTTGGTGAAGCTTTCTATATCACTTTTATCTTTAAAATAGAAATGCATATACAATGATGTAGGAAAGCTTGAAAGGTAATAAATTCATAACACAGAAGAAACATACAAACAATGGCAGAATAGAACTTAAAGTACCCCAGTGGGCTTGTTCTTATTCTTTTCATAGTGTTGTGTACAGGGTCATAAGATTTATGTGGAAGTGAATGAGAGTAATGGGGTTTTACATTTTTAAATTGCATAGAGATCATTGTATGGTCGGCTGTGTTTAGTTTTAATTTAATTTAATTTTTTTTCTTTTAGTGGTGTTTGTCCAGTTTTTACTTGTGGAAGAGCACCTCATTTCGTTGCACCCGCTTGCGAGTGTAATGACAAATAAGCTCTATAAACTATAAACTATAAACTACATTATTCTCTTCCACCAAATTGTTGCTTTCATTATGGGCAACAGAACAGAGATCACCTGGTGGCCTTCATTCTGCTGCTGTTATGTACAGTACATAAAAGAGTTAACTATGGAATAAGTTAATATAACTCCTTTTGGGATGTCCATGCTAAGTATTGTTTCCACTCTAGAAATTCTGTACTTTTGGATACTGGTATATAGCTAGATAATGCAAATTGTTGCCTATTGTTAATCTCTTTTTCTCCTTCTCTCTAACAATTAATTAGTCAGTTTATGTTTTCTGGTGTTTAATGAATAAACATCAAGCTGTATTTTTCCTAGTTGAAGGAAGTGCCTGTGCTTGCTCTAATCTGGAAATATGAAATGACTGGAAGTGTGCCACAATGGCTCTATAAAATTTGGTACTTTGGGATATATAGCTAGAGACACCAATAGTGTAAATTATAAGCTGTTCATGTCTCTCTGCTATTAACTTTTTATTATTTTTGATGATGTTTAATAAATAAACTTCAAACCATATTTTTATTCACTGAATTGAACAGGATGTGTGCTTGCTTTCATTGGAATTTAGCATATTATGAGAGTGTATGAGACAGAAGCTAAACTGGAAATTAGCAGTAGCAGTTGGAATTAGTGATCCAGTTTCAATTAGCTAAGCTGAAATTTTCAAGGAATAGATCTGGCTATTGTTATTGCTGAAATGCTTGACTTCTCCACTGCTCCTACTGCCATCGTTGGTATGACAAATATTTGAAAAAAATGCCCTCTCTCCCACTGATTGTTTTGAAATTTGCTAGACAATTTAGAAAAGATATTTTAATCAGCTCTAAAAGTTGCTCTCAGTCACATCAGCTTTACTCTCCCACATTTCTCTCCAGCCATTCCCTTCTGCAACTGTCTTGGTAGTTTGTGTTGTCTATCCTCCTTTCTTCCTTTTTTTAATCTACTCTCTCCCCCTCCCTCCCTTCCTCTTTCCCTCCCTCCCTTTCTCTCTCTCTTCAATTTTAGATGGAAATGCTGACAATTGTAAATTGTACAAGGCTAAATCAAAGGGAATGTTGTCTAGTTCCATCCCACCATGGTTCTGGCTAGCCAGGGGTTCAGCTCATCAGTCCTCGTGATAATAAATATATACAGATCAAGTTATATCATTCTGTTCCAATATTATACATGTTCAGTTAGAAGTCCATACCATCAAATTTTGGTAGTACATCTTTCTCAATTTGTCATTGGGTGCCTCTTTTGATTATATGTATTTGGGGATATAACTTTGTACACAAATTTTCCTAAGCTATGAAACTTTCTAAATATTCATATTTTTGTATGCAATAGGTGTACTTTAAACTTCATTCCAATTTGAGGAGTTGTAGAGTTAAAAGAAAAAAAAAGTGTATTAATTTTTTTGAGATATGTGACTTGAGGACAGTTTGCTTAAAATGAGAGACTGAAAAAAAAACAAAATCCCCCAGCAACCATGTGGCCTTTTAAATTACTAATTTATGTTATAGCAGTCTTCTAACATTTATATAAATATCTTTCATATATATTATAGCCTCTATATATATGCAATGCATAGAGTTTTGGAATTAACATTCTTTCATATTGGCAAACATTTTCATTTTCATGAACACAATTTTTTTCATGAATTTCTGGTTTATATTCTTTTTAAAAAACTATATTGACTGCAAGCAGATTTTCTGTTTTGTCCTTTGTGATTCAATGACCACCTTAGCATTCTATAAATGGAGTAGGTTGAACATGTAAAAAAACACATTGCATGGATTTGCTCTCGTTCTGTGCAAGGTCTGGGCTCATGGCTAAAACTCAAACACAAATGTTGTTTTCACTTGGAAGAGCTCCTTATGTTTGCTCTTGGAAACTTCTCAACAAGTGGTAGTATGTCCTACCCACTTTCACCATCTCACCCATCTGGTGTTCTACAATTTATTTATTTATTTGTTTGTTTGTTTGTTTATTTGTTTGTTTGTTTGTTTGTTTATTTATTTATTTATAAATACCTGCAGTTAACATCTGTTATTTTCCAACCATTTTTGAATGGCCAGGCTTTTCAGAAAAGCAACTCTGCACTGAGTACCAAAGTAAATAAGAGATTTAGCAGGAAATTATAAAAGCTTAGGGTCTCTCTCAGTGAAGCTACCGATTCAATGAAATTACAGACCAGCATTTAAACCTTCCCAGATTTCAGGCCTGATTCATCACTGTTTGTTGTCCCTGTTCAGTGGTTTCTGTTTCTTAAACTTATCTCAGTAGTGAAGGTACTGACTGGAAGTTTTGAAGTTCAAGGCTTCTATCTTCATTCAACAGCTATATTTTGTTTGTTTTTGTTTTTAAACAAGCATAACCAAGATTTCCTTTAGGAAATTAAGCTTAGCAGACAACTTTTTTCTTTTTTCCTTCAGAAAATCTGATATAGTTTCAGGCATGGGTTAAACGAATGGAGACAGTCTTAGTTGGTGAACTTTCAGCTCTTTATTACATAGTGACTTAAGACTTTAATAACAACAACTCTGCCTTATATAGGCAACCTTAATGCGAAATAACCAATAGGGAGCTGTAAGACGCTAGCTCCAAAACCAATAAGAGTCCTTCGTTAAGGGCCAATCGGATTCTCTGAACCCAACCAATCCGATCGAGCCGTTTAACAACCAATCAGAAGTGCAGGGCCAGAACCCTGCACTTTACCCCAAGCTCGCTTTTATTTTAACTATTTACATACATAACACCCCTTCCCCCTGGCTTCTCAATTATGGTGTGATTAAATAGTCCTTCAAATAGGATGGTTGTCTTTTGGGTCTATCAGATTTTCTTTGGACTGCATGCAGTCTTGTTGAGGTAGAATGTTGTTTGGCAGTGGCTCAGCTTCTCGTTCTGGTGTGATTTCCCTTGGAGCGTACGATTCTTCCTCCTGCTCCATTTCCTGAGTTTCACTTGATTCATCGCTCTCTTGGAACAGGTTCTCTGGAATGTCGTCTTCTTCCATTCCTCCCCCCCCCCTCAATTTGGTCGTAGGGGAGTTGCTGGCTGGCCGATATGAGTCGTGACCGTAATTGGTCAATATGTCGTTTCCACAGTCTTTCATCAACACATCTTACAATATAGGATTTGGGCCCAGTCTCGTGTATTATCGTTGCTTCAATCCAAACCGGGTCGCCCGATAAATTTCTTGCATAAACGGGGTCGCCTACCGTGAAGGTACGGTAGCGTCCGCTGGATCCTGCAGGCTTTTCTGGATCGTAAGCAGGGTGCAGTCGGTTGAGGCGGGAATGGAGTTTTCGCCCCATGAGTAGTTCTGCGGGAGTTCTGCCGGTTACGCTGTGCAGAGTGATGTGTTGTAGAAGTAGAATGCGGTTTATTTTTTCGTCAATATTATCATAGTCCACTTTTTGCAAAGTCTTTTTTACAAATTGGACCATGCGTTCCGATCGACCGTTGGTAGCAGGATGCGCCGGCGAGGTGAGCGCATGGTGGATGCCATTATCAGCAAGGTACTGTTCAAACATTAGCGCTGTAAACTGTGGTCCGTTGTCGGACACCAGGACGTCCGGCAATCCATGAGTTGCAAGAGTCTATTAAGGACTTTAATGACTGCTTCGGAGGTTGTATGGGTCATTCGATGAATTTCTAACCAATTAGAGTATGCATCGACAGTCAACAGCAATTTATATCCTTTAATCGGCCCTGCGAAATCCAGGTGGATTCTGGACCAGGATCCGCGTGGCGTCTCCCATTCGGTTGGTGCAGCTTTTGGCGGTGCGTTGCTGGTTTATTGGCACTTAGTGCACCCATTGCTCGATGTGTCGGTCCATGCCTGGCTACCAAGCATAGCTCCGTGCGAGTGCTTTCATCCGCACGATCCTGGGATGTCCTTCGTGCAAAATTTGTAACAGCGTCTTTTGGAGTCGTTCTGGAATGACGACTCTATCGCCCCAGATGACACAGCCTTTTTGCGAAAAAAGTTCAGTCTGCCTTGTTTTAAATGGTGCGAAGTCATCTGGGACCTGGTCCAATGGCCATCCACGTTCTACTCAGCCTAGGACTCGAGCTAGGGTGTGGTCTCTTCTGGTCTCTCTCACGATATCTCGAGCAGTCATAGGGGGCGAGTTGAGTGTCTCAATTTGTAATGCCGATACTGTTGGTGCCGGATCGTCGAGAGTCTCTGGTAGTGGTGCTCTGCTGAGTGCGTCGGCGTGGGGAATGGCTTTCCCCGGGCGATATAACAATCGATAATTACAAGCAGCTAGGAACTCTGACCATCGAGTCATTCTTGGGGACAATATATAGGGGGTTGGTTTGTCCCCAGCGATTATCCCCAGTAAAGGTTTGTGGTCAGTTACAATGGTAAATGTCCTTCCATATACATACTCATGGAATTTTTTTACGGCTGCCACAATTGCAAGAGCTTCCTTATCTATTTGTCCATAGTTACGTTCTGCATGGGAAAGAGTCTTCGAAAAGTATGCAACAAGGGCCTCGTTTCCATTAGGCAGCACATGGCTCAAAATGGCGCCCACCCCAAACGGTGAGGCATCACAAGTTATAACCAATGGTAATGTTTCATTATATTGCATAAGTACAGAATCAGATGTAAGTAAATCTTTTACATTTCGAAACGCTTTTTTCCTCCCGGTAACCCCAAAGCCACAATGCTTTCTTATCTAATAACCGGTGTAACGGTTCAGCCACAGTCGCCTTATGCGGTAAAAACACATTATAGAAATTGATAAGGCCTAAAAATGCCTGGAGATCTGTTTTGTTACGGGGTCTGGGAGCATTTTTTATTGCCCTTAATTTACTCTCAGTAGGGTGAATACCCTGACTATCAATGCGATAACCTAGAAATTCAACACTGTTGGTATACAGATGACATTTATCCCTTTTTACTTTCAGTCCCGCTTCTTGGAATTTTTTAAGAACACATTTTAAACGATTCTGCAGAATTTTTTTACTAGGAGCTGCAATTAACACGTCATCAAAATACGGAACCACGCCCTTGATTCCCTGCAATAATCGTTCCATTAAACTTTGGAATATTCCCGAGGCTACACTTACCCCAAATTGCAATCGGGTACATTTAAAAGCATCTCTGTGCATTACTATCATTTGAGCTTGGGCTGTTTTATCGTCCACGGGCAATTGTTGATAGGCTTGAGCTAAATCTAATTTAGCAAAAACCTTTCCACCTCCCAGGGAATGAAGGAGGTGCTGTACCACCGGCACTGGATACACGTTCTGCTGGAGGGCATGGTTTAGAGTGGCCCGGTAGTCCCCACAGATTCGGATTGACCCATCTGGCTTAATGGGGGTTATAATAGGAGTTTCCCATGGAGAATGATCAATGGGTTTCAGTACCCCTTGTTTAATTAGTTTGTCAAGTTGTTCATCTATCTTAGCCTTAAGGGCGAACGGAACTCAACGGGGCTTTAAACGGATCGGGGCGACCTTAGGGTCGAGGCTAAACGAAATTGGGGTCCCCTTATACTCGCCCAGACGATCTGCGAAGACATCGCTGAATTCAGAAATAAGGTCCTCCTCCCACTCGCAATCACCCACTCGGTTCACGCCGGCTACTTCGATGCCGAGTGGCGCAAACCATTGGAGGCCCAACAAACTAGGCCTGTCCCTATCGATGATCGTTAGAGGTAAGTATGTCGTATGCTTTTTAAACGAGACGCGGACTCGACAAGACCCAACCACAGGGACCCGATTCCCTTGGTAGTCTTTAAGGATGAGACGTTGCATTCGAAGGTCTTGGCGTTGGATGGTAGGAATGAGTTGCTTTAATGTCTTCCACGACACCATCGAGAGGGACGATCCCGAATCGACCTCCATGTGGCAAGGTTGGTTCTCTATGGCTACTGTAACTTGAATCTTCTTAGCGTCCATGGCTGAGGTGTGACCTATAGTGATAGTATGGTGAGCCTCTTCTTTCTGCAATGCTCGATATCTGTTGGAGTGGTTTGCTGGATCTCGCCTTACAGGACGGTTTCCTGCCGATTGGCGAAAGTTGGTTCCCTTTGAGGCCTGACTTGGTCCCGGTAAACTGCGACAGGCTCGACTGATGTGGCCTCGTTTTCCGCACTCATGGCAGAGTGCGTCGCAGAATTTGCATTCGGCCCTGGCATGGTTTTCTCCATAGCCAGCGCAAGGGCATAAGGGCTTAGGGCAAGCATCCCGGTCGGACCGCATTCGATGGACCCCTTCTTCGTCGCTGTCTGACGACGAAGAGAGGTCCTCGTGGTGCGTCGTAATGAGCTGCTCTTCTGACTTGGGTAAAATGTCGCCTGTCGGTGGGGTCGTTGGGTTTCGGCTTCGCCGTAGTTGCGCCGCGGACTTTTTGGTCGCCTCAGCAGCAGTGGCTTCGGCGATGGCGTCAGCAAGGTCGATGTCGCCTTTCGCCATCAGCTTGCTTTGCACGCCTAGCGCATCTAATCCCAGAATTAACCGGTCTCTCAGTGCTTCATCTAAGTCTGCGAACCCGCAGAGGCCTCCAAAGTGTCGGAGGTCTGCCACGAAGTCAGCCACACTCTCTCCTTTTCGCTGGCTTCTTTGATAGAACTCGTGGTGTCTCACGAGTGTAGGTACGGTTGGCGCGTAATGGTCTCTCAGGAGAGGTTCGAGGTCGTCCCAGCTCATTGCTTTCACTTCTCGAGGT
Source organism: Hydrophis major (assembly GCA_033807585.1). Classification (NCBI taxonomy): domain Eukaryota; kingdom Metazoa; phylum Chordata; class Lepidosauria; order Squamata; family Elapidae; genus Hydrophis; species Hydrophis major. Next base: position 390,699,527 of record CM066328.1, on the reverse strand, counting down.
TTCGCGAGTGCTTTCGCCATTTTAAAGACAGCCGGGCCGCAGTACGTCAGGAACAGCGCCCGCTTCTTTGCTGGTGTGGCGTCCTTCAGGTTGTTTGTTTCGAGGAACATTTGGAAGCGATCCATGTAGGATTCCCAATCCTCTTGGTTCGGATCGAACAGAGCAGGTGGTACGATGCCGCTGGACATGGTTTCCGTTGGTGGCATCGTCTTAACACGTGCTCTGTTTTTCTTCCAAGTTCCTTAAGATCAGATGTCTCCAAATCCCATCCTCTTCGCCAGTGATATAGTTTCAGGCATGGGTTAAACGAATGGAGACAGTCTTAGTTGGTGAATTTTAAGCTCTTTATTACATAGTGACTTAAGACTTTAATAACAACTCTGCCTTACATAGGCAACCTTAATGCGAAATAACCAAAAGGGAGCTGTAAGATGCTAGCTCCAAAACCAATAAGAGTCCTTCGTTTAGGGCCAGTCGGATTCTCTGAACCCAACCAATCCGATCGAGCCGTTTAACAACCAATCAGAAGTGCAGGGCCAGAACCCTGCACTTTACCCCAAGCTCGCTGTTATTTTAACTATTTACATACATAACAAAATCCTATGTCTCTGAAGTTACTATATTAAGATTTATTTATTTAGGTAATCTATTAGTATTTTACATAGCAGTATTGCTTTATATTAAGCAGCCTTGCATTCAGTAATTGTAAACAAACTGGAGAAAATGAATGAATTGATTTGGAAGTAATAGCAGGCAAAATTAGTTAAGCAAAATTTGTTAAATTTATATAGATTCTTTGCTATGGTGAGGATGGAGTGAATAAACCTTTGGGGTTTTTTAGGCTTCTGTGCTATATAACAAACTATAATACATGGTAATTAGTTAGCTACCTAGTTTTAAATTATCTGTAATTATTCCCATGTTCCTCTGTAAATCTAAGAACAGGTAAGGAATATTTATCAGCAAAATAGTTTATTTAGAAAAAGCTTGCCTTAAAGAGTGTCATCATTATCTGCCAATTAAAGGTTTTCAAAATGAATATTTATTGCAGGCATTCATTTTCAATAGAAAAGATTTGAGGTTATTGTGTTTTTTAAAAGAATACAAATCAGCGACGAGAAGTTCTTGATGAGATCTCCCATTTCATCTCAGAAAATTGAAGTATAAAAAATAACCTTTGCCCACATTATTTCTTAAAATGTTTCAGCAATAAAGCTTTTAGTTCAGTCAATGCATAAAGATCCCATTGAGGATAGACACTTATAAGTACCTGCATTTCACTCTCATTTCTGAACAGATAAATCTATTGAACACACAGTTAAAATAGAAGTGTGTATCTTCCCCACCCCAATATATATGCCTTTTCAAAATATTGAACATAGCTGGAAGAGATTCATAACTCAAACTCATTAATAACTTTAGGTGAAGACCTTCTCTAATATTTTTGAGTGTTCCTTCAGCTCAAAGTACTTCATTGGATAGGCAAAAAATCAAAGGCATAAATACAGGATGGGGAGAGATTACTGGACAGCAGTATGTGCAAAATTATCTGGTTGTCTTGACAGATCACAAGCAGAATATGAGCAGTGTGATATAACTGCAAAAAAATAAAATAAAGTCAAATTCTAGGCTATTTCAATGGAGCGACAGTGTTAAGATCAAGTTAAATAATCAGTTTTCTGTTTTCCACATTGGTCAGCCTACATGTAAATTATTTTTTCCACTGCTGGATGTTTCAGGAAGCATATTGACAGAAAGAAGCATGACCAAATGAAAACCCCTATGGACTTTTGTGCAAAAATTGGGGGGGGGGGGGATTTAGAAGATTAGAGAGAATAAATTATAGAAAGAAAATAAAGACAATGCAACTTTAGAGAGAGAGAGAGATTAATATATAATTATATTAATTATACTTAATAAACTTACAACTGCTTTGAAGTAGATCAGAAGCCACTTCTTTATAACTTCGTCTTTTTTCTACTTTCTTCTGTTTTTTCCTTATTGCACTTTTAGCTTTTTCTTTTATTTTCCATTTTCGTTTTCTTTGCTCTAGTTTAGTTTTACCATTGCTCAAAAATCTCTTAGGTAGGTAGGTAGGTAGGTAGGCAGGCAGGCAGGTAGGCAGATGATAGATAGATAGATAGATAGGTAGGTAGGTAGATAGATAGATAGATAGATAGATAGATAGATAGATAGATAGATAGATAGATAGAACAAACAAGCATGACCAGATGAGATCAATCAAGGTGATAAGGGGGCTGGAATGAAAAAAAAAAAAAACTATGAGAAATTATTGCACTGAATATGTTTAGCTTGAAGGTGAGAGAATTGTGGGTATCCTTGATAACTATCCAATAGGCTACCAATGTTCAGTGTTGTAACTAGGATGCAAGAATTGTTGGGCTGAAATATAAAAATGCAGATTTTGAGTGGACACTAAGAAGAATTTCTTAACATTGCTCAATATTGGCAAATACTGCCTTGAAGGACTCCCCAGGACTGAAAGTATTTATACAGAGATTGGTTAGAGCTTTGTGGGGAATAATGGATTTCTGCACTAAATAAACCATTGGATTAGATCAGGCCTGTTCAAAGTGGCAGCCCACAGGCCACATGCATCACGTGCAGGCCACACCCATCCCAGCTCCACAAAGGCAAAAATATGTCACAATACATCATGTGGTGTGATTGAGTTGACACCCATGAATTACATGATCTCCAATGTGCTTTCCAGACAGTTTTCATATTCTATTGTCCTTTAATTCTCTAGCCTGATCTCTTGCAGAACAGCCAGGAGATTCACACTTGAGGAAAAATGTTGGAAAAAGGAAAATAAATGTTATATTTCTTGGAGAAATAAAAAGTTATTTGATGCCTTTGATTATTGAAACAGATGTAATAAACTCTTATCCCAATCCGGTTTGGAAATGCATATACATAAGCAGCTTCTGCCTGCATATCACATGTTGAATCAGGAACTACAAGTGTGCTTTTTAGGAGATTTACATTTTAATGTACAGCCTTATTCATAGTTAGTCAAGCCGCCATAAATAGAGAACCCATATGAAAGCTTTTGATTGTCAGATTAGTATTTAGTATTTATTTGATTTGTAAATCGCTTACAAGATACATGTATAAGAATAAATATAGTTTTGAATACATGTGATAGATACTTATAAGAAAAATAAAAAACAATTGGACGGTAGGCACGATTGGCGCGCTTATGCACGCCCCCTATAGGCCTCTTAGGAAGGGGGTGAGGTCAATAGTAGACAGTCTAAGGTTAAAGTTTTGGGGGGTTGGGAAAGAAACCACAGAGTCAGGAAGAGTATTCCAAACATTGACCACTCTGTTGCTGAAGTCGTATTTTCTGCAGTTTGGTGCAGTTAGCCTTGAGTTTGTATCTATTGTGTGCTCTTGTATTGTTATGATTAAAGCTGAAGTATTCATTTGTAGGTAGGACATTGTATATTTTTCATTGTATATACGATATACATTGTATATCGTGGCTCTTTTTGTGTCTTGATTGGCTGGCAACATTGTGTTCCTTTATTGGAGGCCTTTAGTGCAGCTTGGCTCCGAGTAAATGGACGGCTATCATTTGTTAGGAAGCTAGGTTTCATCTGGGTGCCTGGTTGGGGTGTGTTTGAGCTGGAGGTATCAGGGGGAATCTGTTTGTGCCCAGGTGTTTGCCTGGCTAGTGGTGTGGAGATTTTTTTGTTTGTGAGTGCAGGCTTCCAAATGATTGACAGTCTGGTGGAATCATCTCTTCTGTTCATGCTTTCTGGTCTTTTTGCAATCTCTATGGCTTCTCTGATAATTCTGTGGCTGGGGTTTTCTATAGTGGCTAAGGTTTTGGTGCCATTGAAGTTGATGTATATGTTTTCTTATATAATGTATGGCATTCAGCTTTGTTCGGATATTTTCCCACGTCATAGTAGTGGTGCTTTTAAAGTTGTAGCAATGTTTCAGCAGAATCTCATCTGCCATCATCAGGCTTCTGTATAGTGTTTATCTGTGAGTTAGACTTTTACAGTGGTTTCAGATTTAAATTTGGGGCAGCCTTTTGCTGTGCCAGAATGGTTTTTTCTTCATCCTGATTGATTGAGAGTCTTGGTCTGTGTTTATTGGTCTTGGAGCTTGCTGTGTTCTGCTTCTAATATCTTCTGTCTGGTTTTTTTTTTTTTTTGGCTCTTTTTGTATCTTGATTGGCTGGCAACATTGTGTTTCTTTATTGCAGGCCTTTAGTGCAGCTTGGCTTCGGGTAAATGGATGGCTATCATTAGTTAGGAAGCTGGGTTTCATCTGGGTGCCTGGTTGGGGTGTGTTTGAGCTGGAGGTATCAGGGGGGATCTGTTAGTGCCCAGATGTTTGCTTGGCTTGTGGTGTGGATATTTTTTTGTTTGTGAGTGCAGGCTTCCAAATGATTGACAGCCTGGTGGAATCATCTCTTCTGTTCATGCTTTCTGGTCTTTTTTCAATCTCTATGGCTTCTCTGGTGATTCTGTGGCTGGGATTTTCTATAGTGGCTAGGGTTTTGGTGCCATTGAAGTTGATGCTATGACCTGTGGCTTCCATGTGTTGGACTAGTGAGGGAGTGTGTTCCAGATTTTTGACTGCATTTTTGTGTTCATCCAGGCGAGTGCTTATTCTTCTATTGGTCTGTCCAATGTATGTGGCCAGGCATGATGCACAGGGAACTTCGTATATGCCTTGGTTTTCCAGGTCAATTTTGTCTTTGGGCTTTCTGAGGATGACTTATTTTTCTGTCTGTTTTGAAGGCAGTCTTGATGTAGTGTCTGTGTAGAATCTTACTAATTTTGTCTGTAGTGCCTCTTATGTAGGGCAGGACAGCTGTTCCATGGGTCTGTTCATCTTCTGGGTCTCTATTATGTCTCAGTGTGTTTTTGTGGATCAAGTTGGTGATTTTGCTTTTGTGGAAGCCGTTGGCTGTCAATATTTTAGTCAGGGTGCATAGTTCAGTCTTAATGTGTGTCTTGTCTGCCAGGCGTTTGGTTCTAGTAATTAGTGTTTTAGCCACGGAGTTTATCTGTGCTGGGTGGTGGTGGGATTGGGCGTTGAGGTAGCGGTTGGTGTGTGTTTTCTTCTGGTATATGGTGTGTCCTAGTGTGCCATCTGTTTTTTTGTAGATTAGTACATCTAGGAATGGTAGTTGTTTGTTTGTTTCTGTTTCCATGGTGAACTTGATTTTGGAGTGTGCGCTGTTTAGGTGTGTTAGGAAATTGTTTAGGTTTTCTTGTACATGGGGCCAAATCATGAATGTGTCATCGATATATCTTAGCCATAGTTTGGGTTGTGGATGGCATTAGCCAGGGCTCTGGATTCGAATTCTTCCATGAATAGGTTTGCAATGATGGGTGACAGTGGTGATCCCATGGGGGCTCCTTCAATTTGTTTGTATCTTTGTCCTTTGTATATGAAATATGTGTTGGTTAAGCAGTGTTTTGTTAGTTCCATGAGGTGTTTCGCTGGTTGGTATTTATTTTTGATGATTTCAAGGGTCTCTTTTATCAGAACTTGAGTGAATAGTGAAACCACGTCAAAACTTACAAGCAGATCTTCTTGCTCCACGTGTAGATCTTTGATAATTTCCAAGAAGTGGTATGAGTTTTGTACATGAGAAGCTGCTGTTTCAGCATGGGGCTGTAGCTTTTTTGCTAAGTGTTTAGCTAGGTTTTGTAGTGGTGCTCCTCTGGAGCTGACTATGGGTCTGAGAGGTATGCCTTCTTTGTGTATTTTTGGGAGGCCGTATAGTTTGGGGCATCTGGAAGATGTCTCTCTGGGTATGATCATGTGTTGGATCTCTTTGCATATGTGGCTGGTTATAATTTTCTTCTTGGTTAATTTTTCCAGATATGTGGTTGGGTCTGTGTTTATGGGTTTGTATGTGGAGTCTTGGAGTACGTCTGTCAATTTAGTTTCATAGTCTTTTCTGTCCATTACTACAATGGCATTCCCTTTATCTACTGGGAGGATGATTATGCTGCTGTCTCTTTTCAGGGTTTGTAGTGCTTTAATTTCATTTTGCTGCAAGTTGCTTTTGGGTGGTTTGCTTGTGCATAGGATGTTGGTAACTTGGTGTCTTATCTTGCCAATCAAGATACAAAAAGAGCCAAAAAAAACAGACAGAAGATATTAGAAGCAGAACACAGCAAACTCCAAGACCAATAAACACAGACCAAGACTCTCAACCAATCAGGATGAAGAAAAAACCATTCTGTCACAGCAATAGGCTGCCCCAAATTCAAATCTGAAACCACTGTAAAAGTCTAACTCACAGACGAACACTATACAGAAGCCTGATGATGGCAGATGAGATTCTGCTGAAACGTTGCTACAACTTTAAAAGCACCACTACTATGACGTGGGAAAATATCCGAACAAAGCTGAATGCCAGATATATGTATATGTATATGTATATGTATATGTATATGTATATGTATATGTATATGTATATGTATATGTATATGTATATATATATATATATATATATATATATATATATGGATCTTTGGTTATTCGGGTTTTCTCCCGCGTAAGATTGGAATTATCTAGGCAACGTTTCGATGAAGTCTCATTCATCATCTTCAGGCTTGGTCTTCAGCTCTGTGCTTCTCAGAGTGATGTGAGCTCGCAGCTGCTTCTTCCTTTTAACTGCTCCTGGGGGTGTGACTTGATTGGCTGGGGGCTTGGCTGTGTTCTGATTGGATGGGGGGGTGTTCTCATTGGTTGGGGGTTTGGCTGTGTTCTGATTGGTTGGGGGGTTGGCTGTGTTCTGATTGGCTGGAGGCGTGTTCTGTTCAGGTGGGGGCTTGATTGTGCTCAGGTTAGTCTTAGTTGCTGGAGGGTTTGAGCTGGTGAGCTGTGATCTTGCTGTTTGGCTTCGAGTTCGTGGTCGTGCTGCATCTTCATGGTGGGGGTCAGTTCGCTTCATGTATGGTTCAGAGGGGTTTGAGATGGGTAGTGATGCAGCTGCAGTGCGGCTTCTGGTCCGTGGTCGTGTTTCATCTTCTGTGTGGGTGTGCAAGGGATTTCGTATACATTGCACTGCTTGCCCCACCACATACATTGGACAGACTAACAGAAGAATAGGTGCACGCATTGAAGAACATAAGAACTCAATCAAAAAGGAAGAACCGACCTCTTCCCTGGTCCAACACCTCAAAGCCACAGGACATGAGATTGACTTTAAAAATACCAGAACTATCGCCAAAACCGAACACTTCAGCAGCAGAATCATCAGAGAAGCCATAGAGATAGAAAAACGCCCACACAGCATGAATAAACGAGATGATGCCTCCCGCCTACCAGCCATTTGGAAACCCGCCCTCATGAACAGACGCGTACCTAACATGAAGAATGACACCAGACCCACACCCCTGAGAGCCACACAAGATGCCACCACCACACTTCCACATAGAAAGCAGACTCACACCCACACAGAAGATGAAACACGACCACGGACCAGAAGCCGCACTGCAGCTGCATCACTACCCATCTCAAACCCCTCTGAACCATACATGAAGCGAACTGACCCCCACCATGAAGATGCAGCACGACCACGAACTCGAAGCCAAACAGCAAGATCACAGCTCACCAGCTCAAACCCTCCAGCAACTAAGACTAACCTGAGCACAATCAAGCCCCCACCTGAACAGAACACGCCTCCAGCCAATCAGAACACAGCCAACCCCCCAACCAATCAGAACACAGCCAAACCCCCAACCAATGAGAACACCCCCCCATCCAATCAGAACACAGCCAAGCCCCCAGCCAATCAAGTCACACCCCCAGGAGCAGTTAAAAGGAAGAAGCAGCTGCGAGCTCACATCACTCTGAGAAGCACAGAGCTGAAGACCAAGCCTGAAGATGATGAATGAGACTTCATCGAAACGTTGCCTAGATAATTCCAATCTTACGCGGGAGAAAACCCGAATAACCAAAGATCCACATACAAATACCCGCGAGAACCTCAGAAAACATATATATATATATATATATATATATATATATATATATATATATATATATATATATATATATATATATATGGATCTTTGGTTATTCGGGTTTTCTCCCGCGTAAGATTGGAAGTATCTAGGCAACGTTTCGATGAAGTCTCATTCATCATCTTCAGGCTTGGTCTTCAGCTCTGTGCTTCTCAGAGTGATGTGAGCTTGCAGCGGCTTCTTCCTTTTAACTGCTCCTGGGGGTGTGACTTGATTGGCTGGGGGCTTGGCTGTGTTCTGATTGGATGGGGGGGTGTTCTCATTGGTTGGGGGTTTGGCTGTGTTCTGATTGGTTGGGGGGTTGGCTGTGTTCTGATTGGCTGGAGGCGTGTTCTGTTCAGGTGGGGGCTTGATTGTGCTCAGGTTAGTCTTAGTTGCTGGAAGGTTTGAGCTGGTGAGCTGTGATCTTGCTGTTTGGCTTCGAGTTCGTGGTCGTGCTGCATCTTCATGGTGGGGGTCAGTTCACTTCATGTATGGCTCAGAGGGTTTCCTAAGAAACCCTAAGGACAGAATCGAGTTAGAAAATCAAGGAGTATACGAAATCCCTTGCACTGCCTGCCCCACCACATACATTGGACAGACTAACAGAAGAATAGGTGCACGCATTGAAGAACATAAGAACTCAATCAAAAAGGAAGAACCGACCTCTTCCCTGGTCCAACACCTCAAAGCCACAGGACATGAGATTGACTTTAAAAATACCAGAACTATCGCCAAAACCGAACACTTCAGCAGCAGAATCATCAGAGAAGCCATAGAGATAGAAAAACGCCCACACAGCATGAATAAACGAGATGATGCCTCCCGCCTACCAGCCATTTGGAAACCCGCCCTCATGAACAGACGCGTACCTAACATGAAGAATGACACCAGACCCACACCCCTGATAGCCACACAAGATGCCACCACCACACTTCCACGTAGAAAGCAGACTCACACCCACACAGAAGATGAAACACGACCACGGACCAGAAGCTGCACTGCAGCTGCATCACTACCCACCTCAAACCCCTCTGAGCCATACATGAAGCGAACTGACCCCCACCATGAAGATGCAGCACGACCACGAACTCGAAGCCAAACAGCAAGATCACAGCTCACCAGCTCAAACCTTCCAGCAACTAAGACTAACCTGAGCACAATCAAGCCCCCACCTGAACAGAACACGCCTCCAGCCAATCAGAACACAGCCAACCCCCCAACCAATCAGAACACAGCCAAACCCCCAACCAATGAGAACACCCCCCCATCCAATCAGAACACAGCCAAGCCCCCAGCCAATCAAGTCACACCCCCAGGAGCAGTTAAAAGGAAGAAGCAGCTGCAAGCTCACATCACTCTGAGAAGCACAGAGCTGAAGACTAAGCCTGAAGATGATGAATGAGACTTCATCGAAACGTTGCCTAGATACTTCCAATCTTACGCGGGAGAAAACCCGAATAACCAAAGATCCACATACAAGTACCCGCGAGAACCTCAGAAAACAAATATATATATATATATATATATATATATATATATATATATATATATATATATATATATATATATATATATATATATATATATATATATATATGTTTTCTGAGGTTTTCGCAGGTATTTGTATGTGGAGAGCTGAAGACCAAGCCTGAAGATGATGAATGAGACTTCATTGAAACGTTACCTAGATACTTCCAATCTTACGCAGGAGAAAATCCGAATAACAAAAAAAAATCTTGTTTAAGGGTATTAAACTTTACCTAATAACAGAACAGGCATTTATAACTTGTTCTCATGCACATATTTTGTATGGTTTAAATACTATGTATGATATTTATTGTAATACATGGTATTCATTAAGTATAATCCCCAATGTTTAACACACTGCTTCTTTAAATGATGATGTGACTACATGATGTTTCACTGTCACCTAATAATTTCAGAAAGCACTGTGGGAGAGGCTGCATCTCTGCCAAGAGCCTCATACTGCTATGATTGCTTGTAGATGGTTTAAATGTTAAATGTTAAAAAAAGAAAGAAAAGAAAAAGTACTACTATAACCTTCTACAAAATAAATCGCATTGGATTTCTAAAGCAGGGATTGAACATTAGCAAAATTCTGCTTGTGGCTAGCATTAGCTCAATTTTCTGATTTAACCTTCTCCAATCTGGGTGTCTATTTGAAATTTATAGATTTCAAATCCCAGAATAATAATAATAGCCATTCCAGTTGATAGTTCTTGAAACTTGAACAAATATTCCTCCTTTCTTGATGATTGTCTTAGATATTGGACTTTCAAAAAATAATAATAGGTTTCCAAATAGTCAACTGCCCTCTTTATTGAATAACAGAATTGGAAGGGACCTTGGAGTTCTTCTAGTCCAATTCTCTGCTCAAATGACTGTTTAATTTCTTCTTAAAAACTCTAGTGATGGAGGCAAGACATTCCATTGTTTAATTGAATATCACTGTTAAGAAATATCTTCTTCAAAGCTTCTGAAGGCAGGACAAGAAGCAATGGATGGAAAATACTCAAAGAGAGAACCAACTTAGAACTAAAGAGAAATTTCTCGACAGTTAGAACAATGAATCAGTGGAATGGCTTACCCCCAGGAAGCTGTAGGTGCTCCATCACTGGAGGCTTTTAAGAAGAGATTTGGCAACCATTTGTCTGAAAATGTAGAGGATCTCCTGCTTGAGCAGTGGGTTGGACTAGAAGATGGCCAAAGTTCTTTCCAACTCTGTTATTCATTATTCTGATTCTCCTTTGTTCTAGGTTGCATCTCACCTTGATAAAATTATATCCATTACTTATCTTACTTTCAGTGCTTTTGAGAATTTGAGCCCCTCTTCTAGTCTCTTAGATATTGGAAGACTGTTATTGCAGCACCCTTAGTCTTTCTCTTTACTAACTAGATCTGTCCAATTCCTGCAAACGTTTGTCATATGTTTTAGCCTTCCGTTCCCTCATAAGCTTAGTTGAACCACTCTGCACTCTTTCTAGAGTCTCAACTTCCTTTTTTCTTTTGGTATTGTGGTGACCAATATCGGGCATAGTATTCTAAGTGTGGTCTTATCAAAGCATTATAAAGCTGTACTACTACTTCACATGATCTTGATTCTGTTCTTCTGTTGATGCATCCTAGGATTGTGTTGGCTTTTTTGGCATCAAAGAACAATTTTTTTCCACATTTTTTTCTTCTCATATTTTAATGACAGAGATGAACACAAAACTCAGCATTTGAAAAATGGATTGAATCTACATTTCAGAGGTATACCTTATCAATGGATTTATGTAGTGCAAAAATGCATGGCAGAATTAAGGAATAGGCTTGTATGAGAAAATCTTTGCTTGCAGAATTACCAGAGGTGGTACGAGCTTTTCCTGGGCAATATGAATAGGGTTAGGGTTAGTTATATAAGACTAGTCAAGAGATAACTATTACAATTCTTCTACATCTCAGTTAACAATGCTAGCCCTGTTTTTAGATAAAATGGATATAGGACAGAACTTACTATTCTCCCAATTCATTGCCAGAGTTACTAACTACCTCATTGTGCCTAAGTGTAGTTTCAGCAACAGATTACTACCCTGTTGATTATCCCGTTATGTTATTCTGAAGAACTCCTCAGATCTATGCACATAATAATGCTTTACACTAAGAGCCTCTGCAGAAAGATAATTATAAGGCATCCAGTCATTCCCTGTCCAAGAATGAGCAGCAGCACTTTTGCTGCTGGGGAAGTGGTTTGGAGGAGAACAGACACAATGAATGGAATAGCTGGGAATCAGGTCCAGTGGTATATAATCTCCCCCTGCCCTCAAAGGGAAGGAGTTTCTTGGTTTGCCTTCATGGTCTGTAAATTGGTGCATAGGGGTAGGAAATTAAGGTGCCTTTATATTAAATGTATATTATCTTAGTTTGCAATCTCACAAAGACAAGGTATATTTAAAATAGAACAGAATAACAGAGTTGGAAGGGATCTTGGAGGTCCTCTAGTCCAACCCTCTGCCTAAGCAGGAAACCCTACACCACTTCAGACAAATGGTTATCCAACATCTTTTTTAAAACTTCCAGTGTTGGAGCATTCACAACTTCTGGAAGCAAGTTGTTCCACTGATTAATTGTTCTAACTGACAGGAAAGTTCTTCTTAGTCCTAAATTGCTTCTCTCCTTGATTAGTTTCCACCCATTGCTGCCCTCAGGTGCTTGGAGAATAGCTTGACTCTCTTTTTAAGATATTTGAACACTGCTATCATGTCTCCCCTAGTCCTTCTTTTCATTAGACTAGACATACCCAGTTCCTGCAACCATTCTTCATGTTTTAGCCTCCAATTCCCTAATTATCTTTGTTGTTCTTCTCTGCACTCTTTCTACAGTCTCAATATCTTTTTTTTTTTTTTACATTGTGGCTGTTAAGTTCTGCGCATGGGTGCAAGGAGTGGAGACGAGGCAGTGAACAGTGAACTTCAACTCTTTATTTAGCATACTGAACAGAGCAATCACCTAGGACAGCAGCAGCCCTTTTATAGGGTTGGCTGCTGTCCTATTAGCCAATGAAAACATGGAAGTGTTAAACCCTTGAACCAATGAGAGTTGGCCGTTAACAGCCAATCAGATGTCCCGGAAAGGATGTCGCTATTATCAGCCAATCAGAAGTGCAGGATTAGAACCCTGCTTTTTTTCTTTAGGTTGTTAAAACTTTATTAAACGCCTTTATTAGTTCATAACATCCCTCCCCCTGGGTTCCGTTTGAGGGGTGCGGTAACATAATCGCGTAGATATGCCAGTCGTTTCAATTGCCTATTAGATTTGCGCTGTCCCACCAGTTCCTGTCTGTAGTCTGGTTCCGGTGGAACGTTTTTTGATTTATCTGGTATAGGCGGTTCTGCATTCCCACAGGATGATTCAGCACCACTAATTCTGTCATCGTTGTCCTCCGGTTCCTGCGGGCTCGTGTCCGTTGAAGTATTTCTCTGTGGTGAGACATCACCCCTCCATGATTCTTCTTCAATAAACGCACCTGGCTGCTGACTTTCTTTGATTTCGTCATCCAGCATCTCGAATTCGGTTCCCTCGACATCCCCTCCCCCCTCAGTTTGAGAGTCACAGGAGTCGCGGGAACTGGGTTGCAATCTAGAGCGAAGCTGATCAATATGGCATTTCCATATCTTTCCATTCAATGTTTGCACGCGGTACAATCTGGGCCCAGTGGTTTGGGTTACGGTTGCTTCAACCCATAATGGTTCGCCGGAAAGGTTTTTAGCAAAAACTAAGTCACCTACCTTGAACTCATGGCATTTTCTGCTAGATCCACAGGGTTTCTCTGGCGCATGGAGATGGTCGAGGTGGGAGCGGAGCTTGCGTCCCATCAACAATTCAGCTGGAGTCTTGTTGGTGACGCTGTGCGGGGTGATATGTTGAAGTAGGAGTATTCTGTTTAGTTTGTCATCAATGTCCCCATAGTCCATCTTGTGGAGAGTTTTTTTAACAAATTGTACCATGCGCTCGGCCCTGCCATTGGCCGCAGGGTGTGCTGGTGAGGTTAGCGTATGGCGGATACCCCGGTCCGCTAAGTATTGTTCAAAAGCCAGGGCGGTGAACTGGGGTCCATTGTTGGAGACTAGAATGTCTGGCAGTCCATGTGTTGTGAATAGTTTGTTTAAGTTGCAGATGACTGAATCGGTTGTAGTAGTTTTCATCTTGTGGATTTTGAGCCAGTTGGAATAGGCATCCACCATTAGGAGGAATGTATGTCCCTTAGTAGGTCCCACAAAGTCAATGTGGATGTGGGACCACGGCCCCCGGGGGGTTTTCCACTCCGTTGGAGTTGCTCCAGGTGGGGCACTGCTGACTTCTTGGCACTTTAGACAAGTCTTCACCCAGGCTTCGATCTGCTTATCGATGCCCGGCCACCACGCGTAGCTTCGTGTGAGTGCTTTCATACGCACGATGCCGGGGTGACCGTCATGCAATGGTCATGCAATGGTCTCAAAACTGCTTCGTTGTAACCGCTCTGGGACGACGACTCTGTCTCCCCATAGGATGCAGCCTTTCTGTGAAAAAAAATTCTGTTTGCCGGTTCCTGAAAGGGGTGAAGTCGTCAGCAATTTGTTCTACTGGCCATTCTCGTTTGACCCAGCTGAGAACTCGCGCCAGGACAGGATCTCGTTTCATTTCGATAGCGATGTCTCTGGCTGTTAGCGGCGGTGAATGTAGTGTTTCAATCTGGAGTGTCGTGAGGGTTGGAGCTGGGTCGTCGACAGTTTCCAGAAGTGGGGCATGGCTCAATGCATCAGCGTGGGGAATGGCTTTCCCCAGGCAGTGTTGCAATTTATAATTGTACGCAGCTAAGAACTCCGACCAGCGAGTCATTCTAGGTGACAATATATAGGGGGTAGGCTTGTCTCCCGCTATAATCCCCAGCAAAGGCTTGTGATCAGTAATAATAGTAAAAGCTCATCTATACACATATTCATGAAACCGTTTCACAGCAGATACAACAGCAAGTGCCTCTTTGTCAATTTGGCTATAGTTGCGTTCAGCTTTCGATAAGGTCCTTGAAAAATAGGTAATAGGGCTTCTCTACCATTTGGTAACAAATGACTTAAAATGGCTCCTACTCCAAATGGTGAGGCATCACGTGTAATTGTTAAAGGCAAGGTCTCATTATACTGCATTAAAACAGCATCGGAAGTTAGTAAGTTTTTCACTTGTCGGAATGCGTAGTCCTCTCGGTGTCCCCAGACCCAGGTGGCTTTTTTGTTGAGAAGTCTATGTAGGGGCTCAGCTATGGTCGCCTTCTGGGGCAGGAAAATGTTGTAAAAGTTAATGAGCCCCAGGAAAGCTTGGAGATCTGTCCTATTCTTGGGTCTTGGGGTGTTTTTGATCGCTCTTAGTTTGCTATTAGTGGGGTGAATGCCTTGCTTATCGATTAGATACCCCAGGAATTCTATTTTCTCTGTACACAGTTGACATTTTTTTTAACCTTTAGGCTGGAGTCTTTAAATTTCTGGAGAACCATTTTAAGACGCCTCTCTTGTACTTCTCTATTCGGAGCCGCAATTAAAACATCGTCAAAATATGGGACAACCCCCTTAATCCCTTGCAAAAGTTTCTCCATCAGACTTTGAAAAATCCCTGGGGCCACGCTCACTCCGAATTGGAGTCGGTTGCATTTAAAAGCGCCACGGTGTGTAACGATCATCTGTGCTTCTGCGGTTTTTTTATCTACAGGCAGTTGTTGGTACGCCTGCGCTAAATCCAATTTAGCAAAGACTTTTCCACCCCCCAGGGAATGGAGAAGGTGTTGAACCACCGGCACCGGGTAAGCGTTCTGTTGAAGGGTGTGATTGAGGGTGGCCCGGTAGTCCCCACAAATCCTTAACGATCCATCCGGTTTGAGGGGTGTTACGATTGGGGTTTCCCAATGGGCGTGGTCCGTTGGTTCTAAAACACCCTGGCCTATTAATTTATCAAGCTGCTCATCAGTCTTTGGTTTTAGGGCAAAAGGTACCCGACGAGGCTTAAGGCGGATGGGGGCTACTTCAGGGTTAAGGTTAAATGATATCGGGGTCCCCTTGTACTCTCCTAGTTTGTCTGCAAAGACGTCCTGGAATTCCTGGACAAAGGCCTCCTCCCAGTCATCGCTTCTGGTTTGGTGAATGCCGGCGACCTCGATCCTGAGTGGGGCGAACCATTGAAGGCCTAACAAACTAGGCCGGTCGTGGTTGACGACAGTCAGCGGTAACGATGCAGTATGATTTTTGAATGATACTTTGACTTGGCTGGAGCCGACGACTGGAATTCGGTTCCCCTGGTAATCTTTGAGTATAATTCTTTGGGCTCTGAGGTCTTGATGCCAGACAGCAGGGATTAACTGTTTAAGGGTCTTCCAGGAAACCATCGAGAGAGAGGACCCTGAGTCGACTTCCATCACGCAAGGTTGGTTCTCAATGGCGACCCACACTCGGATCTTCTTTGCATCTAACGATGAAGCATGACCGATAGTAATGGTTTGGTGTGCCTCTTCCCGTCTCGTTGAAGTGGCAAGTGTTTTATTTCTGTAGGAGTAGTTGTTCCATTGGTGGTTCAAGTGTTCCTGACTCACAGGATGATTCCCTGTGGTCTGGCGGTAGTTGTTTTCTCTCCAAATTGGGCTGGATCCTCGCTTGCTTCTACAGACCTTCCTGATGTGGCCTCTTTTCCCACAGGAATGGCAGAGCGCGTCGAGGAATTTGCAGTCTGATCGCGGGTGGTTTGCCCCACAACCTGTGCATTGGTGCCGTAATCTTCGATTCCGCGGGTTGCATTGGTCGCGTTCGGACCGGAGCCAGTTGACCTCCTCTTCATCACTTTCTGATGTAGATTCGAGGTCCTCGTGGTGGGCCGCTGTTGTGTGCCTCTCTAGGCGAAGTGAGGTATCGTTGGCGAGTTGACAGAGCAGGGCATTGGTGCGGCGCTCTCTCCTTTCCGTTGGTCCCTCTGATAAAACTCATGTCTTCGGACAAGTGTTGGTACGACGGGTGCATAGTGGGCCCGTAGAAGGGGTGCGAGGACATCCCAGTCCATGGATTTCACCTCAGCCGGTTTCGCTAGTGCCCTGGCCATCTTAAAGATGGCAGGCCCGCAATGGGTCAGGAACACTGCTCGCTTTTTCCCCGTAGTTGCGTCTTTCAAGTTGTTGGTCTCCAGAAACATCTGGAACTGGTCTATGTATGAGTCCCAGTCTTCTTGTGCCAGGTCAAATGGAGTGGGTGGTATGGCGCCGCCGGACATGTTTCCCGTTGTCGATGTGCCTTCAGCCACATGCTCTGTTTGGTGCACTGTTATTGTTCAATCAGCTCAGATGTCTCCGCATCCCATCCTCGTCGCCAGTGTTTTCTGCGCATGGGTGCAAGGAGCGGAGACGAGGCAGTGAACAGTGAGCTCTTTATTAAGCATACTGAACAGAGCAATCACCTAGGGCAGCAGCAGCCCTTTTATAGGGTTGGCTGCTGTCCTATTAGCCAATGAAAACATGGAAGTGTTAAACCCTTGAACCAATGAGAGTTGGCCCGTTAACAGCCAATCAGATGTCCCGGAAAGGACCAATCCGATGTCGCTATTATCGGCCAATCAGAAGCGCAGGATTAGAACCCTACTTTTTACTTAAGGTTGTTAAAACTTTATTAAACACCTTTATTAGTTCATAACAGTGGCAACAAAAACTGAATGCAATATTCCAAGTGTGGCCTTACCAAGGCATTATAAAGTGGTATTAATACTTCATGTGATCTTCATTCTATCCCTTTGTTTATGCAGCCTAGAACTATGTTGGCTTTTTTGACAGCTACTGCACACTGCTGGCTCATATTTAAATGATTGTCCACTAGAACTCCTAAATCCCTCTCCAGTTTTTTAAGCTGCATATTCCTATTTGCTGTTTCTGTACTGAAACTTCAATATTTAAATGCCATTTACACCTGCATGCCACACTGACACACATGCACACACTAACAATATAAACATAGAAAATTTATAGCCCACCTAAATTGAAAAGTTTAACTGCAACAAACTGGTTAACTCCTTTCCAATCAATCAATTTTGGACTGATATTGCTACCACATCAATGAAGCCTTCTACAATATTTTAGCTTTATGCTTTCTTTGAATACCCAGAACCCAAGACAGTGATTTTGCTTACAAACTCTATAAATATATTACAGAGCTAACAAGGGGTACAAGAGATCTGAGCATTTCTCGAGCTCCCATATCATCCCTATTTCTGTGTTTATGAAGCAGCCTTCAGCCAATGGAGCATACCAACATAATATTCACAAATCTCTAATATAAAAGAAAACAATGGAGAAGAAATTGAAATGTGTGACCAGACTTTGAAGTAAAATATGGTAATATATAGAAAATTGGGTATGGAAGAATTAAAATGGTAGGAACTATACACTCATTAATAAGTCAAAAATTGTAAGTGTTAAAATACACCCCCTTTATGATTTAGAGCAAATATGTGGCATACTTTGGGCAAATGAGAGTTGAGTTTGGTGTGACCTACAACGTCTTCAATACAAAATTCCAAATTTGGGGGATCAGGATGTAGGATCCAAATTTCACTGTCAGTATATTTTGGCAGCATAGTTAATTTTAAATAATTTAGGAAAAAGGCTCAAAGTTTGATGCCTGCTTTTCCCATTTCTCACATTTTAAAAATACTCTCTCTAAAATGGGACACAATTCTAATATCAGCTCTGTTACAGCCTCAGCAATAAATGTCGATAGGTTGCTGGGGAGTCTGATGACATAAGTTTCTTTCACAAAGTATCTTTTAGCACCTGCCACTGCCTCAAGCCTCTTCCTTAGCAACATTTTTAAAAAAGATTTCGGATTCTATAACTGGCAATCTGCTAACGGATTTGCCTCATTAATTTGAATGTAATAAGGTTCATTGCAGACACAGAGATTAGTAGTGCAAAATATTTATTTAAGCATATTTTTCTGTCATTCTCCTATGCGATTTAAATTGATCAATCCCTCTATATTTCTCCAGATAGTGCAAACCAGACCATAAAGTTGTATTTAGTCCTCCTACTTTTAGTACAAGAGGTGCATATTTGATCACCCCTTTGAAAATAAGCATGTGATAACCCAATGTTATTTCCCACTTCTGCTTTCACCACTTGTAGGCTAGACTTAGTTCATTTTCCAGAGCAGCTGCTGATAACAATAGGGAAGGGAAAAAAATATGGATAATTTTTCTGCATAGCTGAAGGCATGACTGGGACAAGTTATTCCTTATAATTTCTGGTAATGGTAGAAAAAAATTGGTTCTGTTTTAAAGAGATTATTTTAGGGCATGCGTGTCTCCTAAGACCCAAGAGAGTTGACATATTTGCTCCTAACAATAGCAGAACCTTTCATAAATATAGTAAGCCAACTAAATTTACTTTATAGATATTAGAGATTTTTCAAAACAGCAAGCTCAATTTGGTAACTGATGAGTTTTATTTTTGCAATTGTAAGAAAATTTAATTTTAGCAAAGGATTGGGAAACCAAAGAGATTTGGAACATTAGTTATTTTTTCTGTAAGATTTGAAATGCTATGGGGAGAAGAAGGTTTTTATTTGTGACTTTAAAAGAGGATGAAAAGTTAGTACATTAGCTTATGCTCAGTACAATGAAGGTTGGAAGTCCTTATTATCTTATTGTCTTTGGGACATTTTCTTTCTCCTCTACTTTTTTCTTGTTGTTGTTTTTCCTGCACCTTCTCAGCTCTTCATTTCATTTCTAGTTTAATTTGTATTGGTTTGTATTATTTTTATTAAAAATTGCAGTATATTAAATAATAATATCCATTGTTATACCAATCATGATTAAAACCCTCTCAGTGATATCTAAAAGACTTCCTTGATATCTGAAAATATTGAATTTATCAGACCTGATCACCCTAATTTTACAAAAAGAAAAAGAAAAGAAATATTCTGCTTAAAACTGACAAATACTTAATAATCAAAAGATTCCCATTTGAAACTCTGGATTGTTATTGTTAATTAATGGCTCTCTTTGCAGTCTTTGTGTATAATAGTATGCCAGTTCAATCTTCTGCATAAAGGTAGCCTAGGAATTGGTGTCATAGTTAACAACACATTTAAAAAAAAACAAAAAAGAAGAAAGGCTGTTTTCTAACTTGTAGATTTTGAAACAAAACAAAACTTTATATCTAATACATCATTTTTGTAATCTAATAGAAATGCTCCTAAACTGAGTACAAATCATTCCAGCAGGCTTTATTGGAGAATTACTTTGAGAAGATAAGGGAGAATAGCACTGATTTTCTCAGCTTGTCTTCTACCCAGTCATAGCATGCTTTCTTTAAGAAAACAACTGAGGTGGGAACATAAACATTGGATCCAGGTCCATTCCAGGTTATTCTTCTGACTACTACTTCTTATTCTATCTATGGTAGAATACTTTTTGCTGCATAGCAGCTTCACAAATCTTTTTTCTTTCCTTAGAAAAAAGAGACCTGCTAGAGTAGACAGATGCATTCTTTACACACACCTCTCCCTTTCTTGCTCTTTCTTTCAGACCTTGCCTGCCAATCCCTCTTATAAGTCCCATGAGTTGATCATTTGTTTCTTGCAGTTTTCTTCCTTGATATCAATATAATGGGTAAAGGATATGCTGTCTCTTCTCCACTGGGTCCTGTTAGTCACAGCCATCTGTCAAGAAATGCCTACAGTACCAACCAGAAAGCTTTAGCAGTTGACATAGTAATAGATAGGCAGGGTGGCTCTTTTCTCTTTATTCTCCGCTTCCTCTTAATCCATTTTCAAATAGTGCTGTCCAACTGTGATAACAGATAAACAGAAAGATGAAACTTTTACTTGCCTGGTTAAACCGCAGTTGTGCATTATAACTGGAAAACATGGTGCCATTTCTAGCTAAAATTGCGCTCAATCATTTCATTTCCAGGTCTAGTTGAAACTTTAAGAACCTTCAGCTATTTATCAGGCTGATTTACTTAAGACTTGGAACTTTGGGCAATGCCTTCTACTACCATTGTCCTGCCTTTCCTGTAAGAATGCCTATATGTCACTCTTACTCTCACAGGAAATGATGACACATCAGTAAAAAGGAAGGTTCCCATTTACCTAAACCTTCTGCTATTTATCAGGCTGATTTACTTAAGACCAGGGGTGTCAAACTCATGTCATCATGGCTGCATCACATGACATATCAGGACTTTCCCCCCTTCATAAACCAGGCATGGGTGTGGCCAGCATATGACACATTCGGCCTGCAGGCCAGTAGTTTGGCAGCCCTGATCTAAACCAATTTGAAATGATGAACCTTCAACTAAGCAGATTTATATTTGAAGAAGAACCTAGGAAGTTTCTAGTTAAACAGCAGTTAAATCACCATTAAAGTGGATTCAATTGTGCCATTTTCTTGATGTACATTTTTTTCCCAACATTGGTTTGTTGTGTGCCTCCCTTTTTCCTGCAAAGTTAGTATCAGGTTCTGGGAGAAAACAACATGACTCAAAGGGTAAAAGGGTAGTAATATTGCCCCTTATATCAACATTGGAGTCTCTTAAGTTGCTTTAAAGTATCTAATTATACAAATAAGAAATGTGGATGTAATTATTTTGGATTATATTGGCTGCCATAATGGCTTTATGCCATCATCATATCTCAGCCTTTTATATCTATCTAATATTCTCTACTTGTGTGTAAAATCATAATCTCTTATACCATGTCACTGTGTAGTGATTGAATTATTAAAAAAAATTTCCTCACAGACAGTGTCCATGATATTTTCATGTTACTTCATTAGTCTCCCCCTTGCTAACTTCCATACTTCCACTGAAGCAATACCGAAGGAGAGCATGCAACCATCTAAAATGTGCTCCATCTTCCCTCATTGTGTTTTTTTTTTTTATGATGAAGAAAAGCAAAAACAAGAGAACAGGACACAATATAATTCCCCCTTGTGAAGTGTGAAGGGAAGGCACAAAGTATCTTGTCTTCAGGAGGGAGGGGGAATTTGGAAGAGTGGGGAGATACGATAAAGCAGGACTTTTGCTAATTGGAAGTTTCCTGCCTCAGGGATTCAGAGTAAATGCTACAAATGTTTTTGCTTAATTTCTTCTGAAACCACAATAGAGCCAGAATTAATTGGCTTAGCTTTCAAAGACCTATTCAATTTTTACACTGTCATGGGGATACAAAGAAATTCTCCCAATCCTGAATAGATACAGCCCTTATATGTAGAAGAGACCAGAGTTAGATTCCAGCATCTCTGAGGGAAACCATATGGGGCTCACTGCATTAATATCACTTGAGACTTTCAAGAAGAGATTTCTGCCATTTGTCAGAAATGGTGTAGGGTCTCCTGATTGGGCAGGGGGGTTGGACTAGATGACCTACAAGGTCCCTTCCAACTCTGATTATCTGTTATCTGTTATGAAGACCAAAATCTTTTTAAAAGCTGAAAGTATTTTGTGTGAATAATTTAGTGAAATCATTCTGAAGTTTTGCACGCTAGTTATTTAGAAGATTTTTTTTAAAAAAATATTACCCATACAGTTGAGTATTTGAAGGAGGTCCATATCACCATGTGCCTGTAAGAACTTGTTTCCCCTTGTTAACAATTCTCTCTTTTGTACATTTTGCCACATGACAACTGGAACTGCTCTATCATAAGGGACAAAAGTGCTCCATTTGGCAGCATGGTCCTTTTGATCTGGAGATGAAGTGACACATATGGTAGTATATGGGGAATTCTGGGAACCTTAAAGTTGCCAAGTATGAAAAATACTGGTGTAAACTCTCAGGCAGTTTTCCATGAAGTCAGTTCCAGAGCACCATTTATAATTGTCATTTAGATTATACAGTAAATTATGGAGCCATGTATCTTCAAAATGCAATGCATATTTGAAAAGCATTGCACCATGCCTCCTTCCTATCTAGTCAATGCTTTTTCAGATTTCTCTTGAGAATAAATAATTTTAAAAAGTTTATTCCAAATGTGAATAGTGAATATCTGTGTAACTCAAATTAAAAAGTAAAATTACAGATTTTTGGTGCAGTGCACTTATATCTTATGGGCTTGTTTCTGCTTGTACCAAACAAAAAGCTAATCATCACCATTTGCCATAAAAGGCAAAGTTCCGCTGCTCATACCACCTGCTCCTTAACATCCTGACTGACACATTAGCCAATATGGAATGCTGGGAGCTTTCCAGAAACTCAGAAACATACTTTCGTAATTACCAAAAAAACCCTGTGTACCATTTTTTTCCCTGATTCAGTTAATAATGAAAGCTGCTATCTAAAGTGACTGTCTTGAAAAGTGTAATAGGTAAAATACATGTTTCCAGCCTGTCATTTTTCTTTCAATGTTTTCTGTCTCTGCATTCTGTCTAGTGCTACATGAGGAAAAGAATTTAGAATTGGCCTTGATAAAACAGTTTTTTATGTTGCAAAAACAGTAATACACACACATACATTATGTCTTTCCCTTCTGTCATGCATCATCTGGATGGAATGAGAGTACATTACAACCTTCAAGGGACTCTTTTCATTATCAGCTGCCTGTTTGTGGTAGAAAATAATCTGATTTTTGGTGCTTGTTGGATGCTGAGAAAATAACATGGCAGGCATAATGGCCAGTGAGCTCTGAGTGTAGGCAGGAATTAAAACTTCCTGTGCTGTCTAACTCAGTGATAAAGGGTATGCTTCAGTAGAGTTTTCAGATAATGTGGGATTACTAAACAGTTTCATGTGAACTGGAAATAATGAGGTTACCTCAGCCAATTCAGGAGTTCCATTTAAGCATGGCACTGCAAATGACATCTGTTTGGCCTGAAGAATTTTAGATATTCTCAGCATACAGTAGCTAATGCTTGATGGGACATTAGCTGGAGCTGTACCTTCAAATCGTCTAACAGATTTTGCACACATTTAGCAGCAGGCATTTATCCATGTACTAATTCTTCTATCATTTTTTTTAAAAAAATATCCTACATACTTTAACTTTAAATTCAATTCAATTCAATTCAATTGTATCTTATAGTTGTTGCTATAATGTTTTACATATAATTTCTATTCAAGGATTGCTTCCCTTAAGTGTTTCGTTTCCTCTTGAAACTACTTTTAAAATGTGCACTTTCTGACTTCTGAGACAATCCAGTCCATGCAAAATCTGGCTAATAAAGGAGACCAGAGTCATATAATTCATTAAGATAAATCATAGAATCAAGGAATTGAAAAGAAACATGTAAAAGCATCAAGTGTAACTTCCAATCATTTCTGACAGATGACTATTCAGCTTCTGCTTGAAGACATCCAGTTAAAAGGAGCCATTCAACTCCCTGACTAATTAATTGCAATGTCACACTCATCTCACCATTTTCCTAATATTCTTCCAGAATCTTGGGATCATTGTTGTATGACTTGCCCTTGTGCATGATTGAGAACAACTCTTTACTTTTCATAACATGTAACCCTTCAAGAAAGTGAAAAATGCTGTCATATTCCTCCGCTGTAGAAATATATTTCAGTAGGTGCATATTGTGGCCTTTCCTTTAACCGATAGCTCTTTTCTGCTGTTACAGTACAGTTTGCACACAAATCTGTGAACTATCATAGACACTAATTGGAGAGATACAAGATAAGAGTTCTGAAACGTAACAGATGAACAATCTGAAATTCACATTTGTCTGTAATTTTAAAAGTGGGGAGATATTGTGGGGAGGGGTTTAAGCAACATTACTGAAGAAATGGAAAACAAAGTGCTGGAAATCGATCCATTTTTCTTTACCACCTTTCCTCACATATGCATTCTGTTCAAAATATCCAAATCAGTTTGAAGATTACAGATTACTTGGTATATTCAGTATACTCTTACTTGATTGTTTAAAAAGTAATAACAGAGCAGTTCAACATTATGTTCCATTATATCATCTCGCATCACCTTTCTACTAATGTGTAGAAGCAGCTACCATGCAGTCACAGTACACTGAGACCTATCTGAGTACTAAATAGTATTTGGTTAGGTGATGACTTGGGAGTTACACATTCTCAGCCAAAAGGCTTCTGTATTTGCTGTGATATATTCAACAGATATTGGTTTTGTTATGAAACATATGTATACAATCCCTACTCAGTAATTAAACTAAAGCTAATACAAAGTGAACCCATCTCTTCCAAGCCTACTTTATTCCAAACTCCTGGGAAGATGATGCAGATCTAAAATACATTTGGATATAATCTTTTTTATTTAGTGTTTATGTGTTATCAAGTCATTACTGACTCTTTGTCACCTCATAGTTACATTTTTTTTGTGGTCATTATTTATTTAGTGGGTGAATTCTTATAATCATGTATTAGCTTCACAACTTTTTGTGTTATTTTGGGCTGCCATGGACTGGTCCTTCATGAAATAACTGCCATAGTGGAATAGTCAGATTTGTAACTGCTCTCTTGCCACTGAACAATATTTGGATAGGGCCTTATGTTCACAATTCTTTTGAATCTTAATAGCAACACTAGTAGACCTATCAAAATCACTAAAAAGATCCTTACTTGACTTGCCACTTTATTTAATTGCAAGATTGAATATTTTCTTTCTTGGCTATGTATAAGTTTTTTAAACCTTCTTTTAACAAAATGGGTTATTTTATTATATTTTATTACTATTTCATATCTTCCAGTGTCTGTAATATAGAATAACATATAGAATTACAATGTGTCCAATTTTATTTCCTTCATCTCTCAGTGAGGTCATGATGGGATATCAAAGTTAAATATTCTTACTGCCATTCAGTAGAAACAAAAGTATGGCTGGTTTTTTTTTTTTCTTACTGCCTGGTTTTTAACTTTACCTTCTGATTCTAAATAGTTGAAGGTGAGGTAGCTGTCTCTGTCAACTTCCAATTATATGTACTTCATCCTGTCCCACTCTGATGTAGACACCATTATGGAGAACATATAAATACGCTCTCCATTGGATTCATTTTGATTGATAACAAACAGCAATACTAAATGTAACTTTTACATTTAAGAGAAGAAAACTGCCTCATCCTGCTTGTTCAGCCAAATGTATCACGAAATGATTGAGACTATTTGAAAGCACTGTATCCTTGGCTTATTGAATGAAGAATGTTATCAGAAGTACATTGAGTCAAACAGCACTATTTTGAGGGGTCTTTGGTGGTCTCTGAGCTAGACTGCTTTCTTGCAGACTTTTCATCACCCCAACAAAATAGCACTGATGATGTTACCTAATTCATGTAATGAAATGTCTGCAAGAAAATAACCAAGCTCAGAGACCACAAAAGACCCTTCATTTTAACCCTGAGCTACAAATGTTCTCCTTTAAAGGTACTTTTTATTATTTTCAGGCTTTCATTTTGAGGAATATTTAAATTAATATAGGAATACTGCTACAATATGGTAAAAGAATAACTACCAGATGTTAACAAAAACATCTGAATATTTAACTGCAACATTAAGGTATATTTTGATCCCCTTTCTGAAGTATCCTCTTTTTGGAAAGTTCAAGTATGCTAAACCAAGGACAGTTGCTTGATATAATGAAATTTTTTTAAACTGTCCTTTGTTTCACATAATCCTAAGACATCATAGGAAAACCATCAAAGTAAAGTTATCATAACATCTAATCAGCAAAACTAATCAGTCTTAAACACCTGGCAAAATAGAAACATCTTGATTATCCATCTAAAACTGTAAAGATTTGTTAGCAACCCATGAAATTGCATTATACTGAATCAGGCCCTTGCTCCTCAAAGCATAGCTGCATCTACTCAATTTAGCGGATGTTTTGGGGAATCTCATGGAAAGCAACCTTCCCTATTAATTCAAATTAGGTGCTGACAATAGCCATGCATGCATACTTTCCTTGAGTGACATCTTTTTTTAAACTAAGGAGCGGAATCACAAGCAGCATAACTTAAATGCCAACTATTCAAGAGCAGCGGTAGAGACAATTATCATCCTTGTGTCAATTCTTGTGAGCTTCCTGAATGTATTTGGTTGGATGCTGTGGGATACAGTAGAATATACAGGCCATTGATCTGATCCACCAGGGATCTTTGTTTGTTTGTTTGTTTTCTTTCATTCCAGAACTTGTAGTGATCTCTTTAAATAAAAGCAGTTAGCTGTGTATTTATGTGTTTTACTTTCCCCCCAATGGATTTAATGATTAAGCATTCAGAGAGGTTATTCAATTACAAGGACCACCAGTGTGACCCAGAAGACTTATTATTAAGTTTATATCGATAATTGTTTGTTTCATCCATGACATTCATCTGCAGAAAGATGTCAACATTTTAGGAATCTTCAAAGATAATGATATTATTTCAAAGCATGTGGGATTAGAATTAAGATTCATGGTATTAGAGAGATGCAGGCATCTAATATTTTCATTTGTAAGGCAGCTTATTCTATCCCAGGCATGTCAAATTGGCACCCAGCTTCATCCTTACTCTTTATTAAAGTGTGGTAAAATGCATTTATATTCTTTATATAACATTGCAATCAACAATTATATAAACCAGCAACCAAACGAAATTCAATTCTCTTACTCTAGGAATTCACAAACCAAAGATTGTAATTCAATTTCTCCCATGGTATGACAATGAAGTCCTGAAAACAGACAGAGAAGATTGTATGAGGCAAGCACAAAAAGAAAATAAATATGAAATAATAGCCTTTCCATTTCTGTGCAGTATATTAATTTATTTTGAGATGTATAATTGAGAAAAACATTTTATAAAATGTATAGTTAATGTTCCTGCTATAGGACAGAAAATCAAAATAGTAATATTGTATATAATATAAAATAAACATCAAAAATCTAAGAAAGGTGATTGTTTGCAAAAACATTCCAGTGTTTTGAGGTTGACCTATACATTTTTCATCTGAAGTGCAGTGCTATTATTACAGTTAGTCCTCGATTTATGACCATTTGTTTGGCAAGGGTTCAAAGTTAAGACAATGCTGAAAATAACAGCTAGTCCTTAGACTTATGACCATTGCAGCATCCCCATGTCACATGATTACTATTTGCAATCTTCCCAGCTGACTTCTGAGAAGTAAAGTCAATGGAGAAAGCTAAATTCACTTAACAACCATGTGATTTTCTTAACAATTGCATCAAAGAAAGATATAAAATAAGCCAAGGTCATTTAATGATCATATCACTTAGCAATGGAAGTTTTGGTCCCAATTATGGGACAAATTCAAGGACTATCTGTAATCCAGTTTTTGAGGGTCTTTTTTTTTACTCCCATCATAAATGGTTGAAGGATACAGTCCTCGACTGTAACCATAATTGAGTCAAATTTTCTGTTGCTAAGTGAAGTGGTTGTTAAGTGAGTTTATCCCCCTTTTATGAGCATTCTTGCCACAGTTGTTAAGTGAATCACTGAAGTTGTTAAGTTACTCACACATTTCTTAAGTGAATCTGGCTTTCCATTGATTTTGCTTGTTAGAAGGTTGCAAAAGGTGCTCACATGACCTGAGACACTGCAACTGTCAAACGTATGAGCTAGTTGCCAAGATCCAAAATTTGATCACGTGACCATGGGGATGCAGGAGCTATTTGTAGTATGAAAAACATCAAAAATCACTTTTTTCAGTGCTGCTGTGATTTTGGTTGTAAGTCAAGGACTACCTTGTATGCGAGGATCATAAAGTTCCTCCATATAGAGTTGCAGTAATATAACACAATTAAAAATTGTTTGGCCCCCAGCTGAGTAATTATATAAGGCACTGTACAATAATAATACCAATTATTTTTAGAAATTTATAAGGCCACCCAATAATGTGTAATGATTCTGGGTAGCGTGTAATAAAAACAATAATACAATAAAATTAAAGCAATCAAACACCCACATTCTAGAAGAAACACAACAATTAAATGCAATATAATGTGCTGGACCCACCACCTACTCTAACCCAAGCTCTAGGGGAAATGCCAGGTTTTCAAGCTCTCTTGAATATGGTCAGACTGACAACCAGAGGTATCTCAAGGGGAAATGGAGCTGTGACAGAGAAAAAGCATAACAATTTCATAGATATACCCTTGTACATGTGGCTGTTGGTGGCCCCGCTTCTAGACATTTTTAGGATCAAGCCAGTTCAATTTGGGAAATAAATATTTAGATCAGACATAATTTTGATAGCCAATGCTATAGCTTTAAAATTATAATTTTTGGCAAAGAGAGGCTGCAAAGATCAGGGTGATATTATTGTGACTCCTAATATCACCCAAATGGGCAGGGCCAGGTTTTCTTCAATGTATGGTTGTATATTTTAGGGCTTAACTTTTTTTTTTTTTCTACATTTTTAAAACCAATCCAAAGGGGTTTTTTATATGAAATTCCCTATGGACTGTGCCTTCATAATTTGGCAAGTTGCCACTCAAGTTTATAGTACAAAATTGTGGAAGGGAGAATTAAGGAACTGCAGAAATCAGTTTTGTAGGTAGGTCACATAGTTTAAATTTTATTTTTGAACATATTTCTGGGATTTCTATGCTGCATCATTCCAAACTGGTTCTGGGCAATGGGGCCATGGACTGGTTTTTTGGGGTGGGTGGGGAAGAAGTATCTCAAAACTTCTCTTTCAATTTATAGAGCAGCACAATCTTTCCTTCTTTTCTGAAAAAAATTGCAATTCTGCATATCACATATGTTTGCCTCTGTAGTTTACAAAGTTTGCTTGGAATATTATTATTTGATATATTTTAAATTTTGCTAACTTTATTGTCATTTGTGAGTTTGACAAGTATTTTGTCTACTTATTTGATGGGATTGATACTCTAAAAGATATTAGGAAAAAAGGCTAAGAATAAATTGAAGGTAAAGGGTATGTTTTCTTATTGTTCTCGGTTATGTACAGTTATGTACTTCAACCAATACTTTTTCAAGTTTACCTTGTTGTTATATTGTATTGAATATGGAACTAGCCACTGCATTCCCTCTAGTAGGCATTCCACTTGTCTTCTGAGTTTCATCATTGTGACATATTATTAATCTTTAGTGGTATATTTCTGTGAGGAAAGTGTGTCTAAAATTCCTATCAAAATACTTTTTTTTCCTTCTATCTTCTGATGTTGTTTTTCTATGAATAGTTGAGAAAAAGAGTGATCTATCAAATACAAAAGGGATCATTTTAAGCAATTATAAGTGAGCAGCTGACAATCTTTCTTCTCTATTGCTTCTAAAATAGAATAATTGAGTCAGATGACCAAGCAATAGAGACATTTTATCAAGCCCTGAGACTCCTTAAAAAATTCCAAATACTCCAAAACAAGCAGACACTCATGTGAATGGAAAGCAAATGACAGAACTCAATATCTGTCTGTTGTCTACTCGAGCCAAATACTTGATTCCAGGAAGCTTACAACATTAACATAAATGCACACACAGACACAAAGTTATAAAAAAATAAAAACACACAGCAGTCAGGAAATTCATAAAAGACAGCCAACCCAACGAGGAGGCAGCTCTGCATTCATCCATGGGCCCAGGCTCAAAAACAGAACCAGGTCTTCAAGACCTTATGAAAAAAACAGCAGATTTGGGGCAATTTCTGGATGAATGATGTTCAGATAGAGGGTGCCATGGCTATTTTTCTGTGTCCTGATTCTTAGTCAATGGTACGCAGAGCACACCCCTCCTGTCTGATCAGACAGGATGGGTAGAAATGACCTGAAATGTATAGTACCAGAGTCCCAAATCAAATGAAGCACAAATGCCTAGAAGCATAGACAATCTGAATATTCCATAATTAACCAGTAAATTAGTGATCCAGTCTGAGAGAAAGAACCAAGAGTCAAGGAGCAGAGCAGGAAGCAAGGATACTGAAAGCGAAGGTTTTCCCTGAAAAAAGGCCATGTTTCAGTGACTGCTCTTAAAAAGAACAGATGCAGGTAGAGCTGAATGACAGGTCTTGACACCCTTGCTTCTTGAAGAACTGAAGCTATTGAAATCTTCTGGAATGAGCACTCTGCCAGGATACTCCAGTTTGTCATCTGACTCCCCTGCATCTGCTCTTGCTGATTTCCTGCTGAATCAGCTATGGTGGTCTGCCTATTCCCAAGGCTGACAGATTGATAGATCAGGTTGCTCAGGCTCCAACTCATAAAGGCTGTAACTCACATTTTCATCACCACCTGTTTAGAATACTATAAGACATGCTATCTGGAGATGTCTTTTAAGACTATTCAGAAACTAGAGCTAGTCTAGAATGTAGTAGTCTTCGTGTTTGCTGGTCTTCTGAAATAGGGACATTATAATACTGATATTATAGGCTCTGTTGATTTCTATGTGTAATTCAAATGCTGGTTTTGACCTATAAAGCCTTTTTATGGTTTGGTACAAAACCACAGATTTCAGCCTAAATCAGCTCAACCTACAAAATCATCTAGGGAGAAGCTCCTGACAGCCCTTGTGGAAGGAAGCTAAAACCAGGAGATACTGCTTTTCATGGACAGTAGTAATGATCGGATTAGCCCCCACCTTCCAATGAGTTTTAAAATAATGTTAAACATGGATTTCTTTCATAAAGCATCCTACCTATGTTCATATTTTTTTAAAAAACCTTCTCTATTACTATCTTATTTTCCATGTTTACTTTGTTTTAGTAATTGTTGCTGATAAAATTTATTTATGATTTCTGTGATTTAGATTAAATATTTTATGTGTTTACATTTTAATTCATTTTTAATACCAGGAAACGTCTGAGAGTCTTTGAACTGTGACAGGATATACATATGATTGATACATATATAAATAAATACACAAATTATATATTTTACTGATCCCCTAATTTTTTAAAAAAGGTCTGTTTCTCTGAACTATCTCTGATAGAAGGAAATATGTGAATGTAAAGAAGAGACATCCCTTTCAAAAGTATGATTGCTGCCCTCATGACTTGGGAATTCATCCGTATAACATGAGTGTTTGGAACTAACTACTGGAGGATTTAATCCTTTTCAAACATCATGAGCCGCTTCATCATCAGTACTTCTGTTGCCATCCTTTAAATGCCAAGTTCTGTAATTGGGCAATCAGGGATGTACAGAAAATAACTTGCAAAAAGGAAACACTTTAGAGAAAGGGAAACTGATAAATTGATAAACCAGTTTAATAACCTGCTTCATTAAGTTGAAGGAAGAATTTATCTGTGGAGATATTTACATTTAAAAAGCCAGATTTTCCATGGATTCCTTACACACATAAATATATAAACATAATAAATAAAACATTATCCAGTAGGAGAGGGTTTTTTTTTTCTGTCTAAAATGCTAAATGAGGAAAATAAAGTATAATTTTAGAAAAAGAAGCTTCTCCATTTTGAATTTGCCTACATCTTGTTTCTTCTTAATACTTCCCACTCTTGAATACTTCAGAAAAAAATTTGATATAATCTGGGTCAAAATTAAGCATGATTTCAAAAGATAAATAAGACCATGTCAAAATTAAATAAGTAGACAAGCTAAAGCACTTCTTTCAAATAAGTGCTTTAGCTTGTCCACTTATTATATATTTCTATCCACTTATTCTATACTTCTATACTTTTCCTCTTGGGCTGTTTATCCTACAGTTGTCACTGATGCCCTGTTTCCAAATCTTTAGCAGAAGTCCTATGTTGTATATCAGCAGGAGGTTTTGTGGCTATACAACTAAGTAAAAAAAGTCAGAAAATCATAAATAGAAGAAAGCCAACATAGATAAAGTATATTACCATATTCATATATCTATAAATGGATATAATGCAATACTAGCTTGCATAACATATTTGTGTAGCATATAGGTGATGTTTCCAAAGAGAATAAGAAAAAAAACAGCTGTCTAAAAGCTAGAGAGCCATTACTGGATAGTATGAGAATGTTTTTTGTTATTCTTTTTTGTTAGGTGAAAAGACAGATCCTAAGTTGCAATAAACTTTTAGGAAAAACCTTTCTCTTACTACGTGATAGCTACCATTCTTTCACACTGTTTGGATTTGGCAACAATTATCTGTGTTGATTACAAACTATCCTGGCTAGAGCAATATCCTCTATAATGAAGACTCTTGCAAATCATTGCATGGCTGCCAACTCTCACGCAATCAGCGTGAGACTCACGCAATTCAACCAATTTTGACTGTCTCACTCTGATAAACGAAATCTCACGCTAAACCCCCAAAATGGAATGTACAAAAATAAATATATCTCTACATTCTCTGATATTCCGAAGTGAGGAGAGAATTCCACGCTGCAGGAAGCGGTTGCTCCTTTCCGCTCTAGGATGTCACAACTCTCTGGGCTTAACCCTTGCGCTGCACTCTGCTCTGGCAGGTGGAGATGAGAGAGACGAACTCTCGATCCCCCATGAAGTACGACTACAGGGCATCCCTGGGCCTTTCGCTGAGCTCCCATCATCCCCTCCCCGCACCCGTCTGGTCTCAAGGCCGCTGGGATTGGGGCGCAAAGGCGCGTCCCTCTCCGGCCTCCCTCTTGCAAGGGGAGCTGCCGTGGCTGGCTTCTTGCGCGCCTCGGCTTCTCTCGCTCCCCAGCCTGATGGGAAGTCCCTGGAGAGGGAGGGGGAAGAGGGGGGGAGGGCTCCTTCCTGGGTACATTGTGTCCCTCCCCCCGCCCTTTGCACCTAGATATGCGCCCCCCCCAGCCTCCCCTGGGTCCAAGAGGCTGCAAGAGGGTCTGGCAGGGAGGAGCCTCTCCAGGAAGGGGGTCCCGCCAGAGGGCAGGCTGGAGCGGGGCGGGGGGGGCTCACAAGGAGGGGGGGTTCCTGTCCCCTCCGAGCCCCAATCACAGCCGGTGCAGGAGTTTCTCTCTTTTTAGGCTTCTTTCCCCACTTGATGCCAGGAACGTTTGGATGCTCTTTGGGAGCCCCTGGGAAGGAATCTCGCCTTGAGGGGTCTCCCCACAAATGCCAAGCAAAGGGGGGGGAGTGGCCACTGTCCTCTCCTCTCCTCCCCCAGACAATCCAGGACTTCCCTGCAGGGGAGCAGCTGATGGCAGCATTGCTGGGGGTCCCATGCACAGACTGGGAGGGGGGCGTTTGGGGAGTGAAGGACACCAGCCTCCCCCCCCCATTCTGTGTGTGTGTGTGTGTGTGTGTGTGTCCATCTGCCTGCCTGGCCCTTTCCAACCCTTCAGCTGGACTGTGAGGCTGGTGGGTCCAAGACTCAGCCTGGATC
This sequence comes from Hydrophis major, assembly GCA_033807585.1. Taxonomy (NCBI): domain Eukaryota; kingdom Metazoa; phylum Chordata; class Lepidosauria; order Squamata; family Elapidae; genus Hydrophis; species Hydrophis major. Next base: position 390,665,782 of record CM066328.1, on the reverse strand, counting down.
CCCCTCCCCTCCGCAGGTGGGAGGCCCAGAGGGTGGGAGAGGGCTGGGAAGGGCCGTTTCTGCCCAGCTCCAAGGCCGGGAACCCTGGCAAGGCCCCCTCCACCCCCGGGGCCATGTGAGGGAGGCTTCTGTGGCCCTGAAGAGGCAACCTGGAGGGGCCGGATCCCAGGCACTTGGGACGCCCCTCTCAGCCAGGGACCCTGGAGGAGGAGGAGAGCCGGAGCAGCCCAAAGGGATGGAGCAGATGGGCAGAGACCCAAGAATGTGGACCCTTTCCAGCCAAGATGGTCAGTGAACTGCATTATTAATATCTTACAAATCCGGTTCAAGTACATTGGTGCTGCTTGCATGTATGTATGTATGTATATGTCCAAATCATGACTAAAGTATGCATCAGATTGCACCATTTAAAATGTAAAATTGTCAAAGCTCCCTACCGTGGAAGGGGGGACACCCCCCTTCCACACCATCCCCCCCTCGGTCGCTCCGCCCCCTCGCACTGTCTCACTCCGAACTATCACTCAAGGTTGGCAGCCCTGTCATTGATCTAGTCTAGAAATCATTGGTGCAAAGTGTAATGAGTAGGTTGCATAGTAGTAAAAGGTACAAGGAACAAATCATGGTTATACTGAAAGATCTGTCATGTTTGCCAGTTGCCTACTAACCACAAGGTGTTTGTAGAGCGTGTGGCTTAAGGCCTACTAAAAACCCTCTCTCCCCTTACCAACTATTGCTATGTGTTGTAAAGCGGCAGTCACAGAGAGAGACGGAGCCAGGCTGAAGGCTAACAAGCTTTATTCTCGGGAATAAAGGGTCGCCGCGGCTGCCAAGGCTATCTGACAGCCAGCTGGTGGTGACAGCTAATGCCGTTTGACAGCTCCCTTTTATAGCCGACTGTCAAACGGCATCAGCCAATGGGAGCGATCGGCGCTCCCGCGTGGGTGGCAGACCGGAGGGAGGACTGCTGCTAGTCCTTGAGCACAGCACTCCTTCCCCCTGGCCACGAGCATGAGTAGTCCTGCAGCCGGGACGGCCGCTTTCACTCGCAGCCTGGTTGTTGAAGTTCCAGGGGCTTGTCAGCGGCTACCAAATCCTGTTCTTCTTGGGCGGCGACAGGAGCCTCCAGAGGGTCGTCGGCCATCCCAGACCTGCTGTCCGGCTGCTGCTCGGGTGAGTTTTCTTGCGGCAGTCGGTTAGTTGGTTTGTTGGGCGGCTGGTAGACCAAGTCCTTTGGTGGGTTGGCTGCGGCAGGCGGTGAGTAGACCGGGTTGTCTGGTGGCTGGTAGACCGGGATTTCGGCGGTAAGCCTGTTCCAGCGTCTCCTTAGCTGGTCCACGTGCCTTCTTCAAATTCGACCATCTTCCAGGAGGACTCTGTAAGATCTGGGCCCTGTAACAGAAACTATCTGCCCTGGCAGCCACAAGGGTTGCCCTGCATAGTTCCTAGCATAAACCAGGTCCTGCAGAGCGAATTCCCTGGCATGGCTGTCAGAAGCCAGTGGTGTGCTAGGAGCGTAGTGGGGGTACAACCTGTCCAGAGTGGTCCTGAGGCGTCTGCCCATCAAAAGTTCAGCAGGGGACTTGGTGGTGGGGCATGGCGTAGTGTGTTGCGTGAGTAGGTAAGTGGACAGTTTGGAGTGCCAGTCTGCTTGGCCCAGCTTGGTCAGAACTTCCTTGGCAGACCTAACAGCCCTCTCTGCCATCCCATTACTTGCAGGGTGGAGAGGGGCTGTGAAAATGTGCCTGATGCCCAGGTTGGCTGCGAAGATGGTGGACTCATTAGAACTGAATTGGGGGCCATTGTCTGAAACTAGGGTGTCAGGAAGTCCATGTGTAACAAACAGTCTGGTCAAGACCCTTGTGACAGCCAATGTTGTGATGGAGGGTAACAAGGCCGCTTCAGTCCATTTGGAGAATGAGTCTAAAACAACCAAAAATGTCCTCCCCTGCATAGGACCAGCCAGGTCTATATGCAGCCTGGCCCAAGGGGCCCCCGTATCCTCCCATTTGGTTGGGGCAGCTGTTGGTGGGGCTGCTCTTGTTGCCTGGCAGGGCTGGCATGTGTTGACCCAGTTGGCAATCCGAGCATCCAATCCTGGCCACCAGACGTAGCTGCAGGTCAAGGCCTTCATCCTTACGATGCCAGGATGACCCTCAAGTAGTGCCCTCAAAACTGGTTCTTGCAAGGTGGGGGGTATGACCACTCTTGTCCCCCATAACAGACAGCCCTGTAATGCAGACAACTCCTGCCTGCGGGTCTTAAATGGCATGAATTCAGGGGCGAACTGAATATCAGGCCGCCCCCTCCCCACCCAGTCCAGGACTTGGGAAATAACATGTCTCTTTTAGAGTGTGCAGCAATATCCATAGCTGAGACTGGAAGGTCAAGTTCATTGCAGTCAAAGATTGCGTGGATGGGAGCAGGGTCCTCGATTGGTGTTGGCAGGGGGCATCTGCTGAGGGCATCAGCATGGCACAGGTTCTTCCCCGGGCGATGTACCAGTGTGTATGAGTAAGCGGCCAGGAACAGTGTCCATCTGGTCATTCTCGGGGAGAGCACCTGTGGGGTTTGCTTATCACCAGCTAACAGTCCCAATAGTGGTTTGTGATCCGTTACAAGCTCAAAACAATGGCCATAGAGAAACTCGTGGAATTTTTTTACAGCAGCCACAGCTGCTAAGGTCTCCTTATCGATCTGACTATAGTTCCTTTCTGCAGGAGAGAATGTCCTTGAAAAATAGGCAATGGGTGCCTCAGATCCATTTGGGAGCCTATGGCTCAATACTGCTCCTATGCCAAAGGGTGAGGCATCTGAGGCTAACACCAGGGGCAGGTTTGGGTTAAATTGGATTAACACAGCATTTGAAGTTAAAAGAGACTTAACTGCTTGGAAAGCATTGGCTTCTCTCTGTCCCCAGTGCCAGGGGGCCTTTTTATCTAAGAGCCTATGAAGGGGCTCAGCTACAGAGGCCTTGTGAGGCAGGAACACTGCATAAAAATTCAGGAGTCCCAAAAAGGTCTGCAACTCATTTTTGTTAGAGGGTGTGGGTGCCTCGTGAATAGCTCTAACTTTACTTTCTATGGGGTGAATTCCCGAGACGTCAATTCGATAACCCAGGAAGTCCACTTGTTTGGTGGCAATGGTGCATTTGTCTTTTTTCAATTTAAGCCCATTTTGCCTAAATCTGTCCAGGACAGATCTCACTCTGAGTAGCAATTGTGTTTTGCTGGTGGCAGAGACCAAAATGTCATCGAAGTATGGAACCACCCCTGGTAGGCCCTGGAGGATTCTTTCCATAAGTGATTGAAAAATGCCTGGGGCTACGCTAACTCCAAATTGTAAACGTTTACATCTAAAAGTGCCCCTGTGTGTAACTATAGTTTGTAGGTCAGCAGTGAGTTGGTCCATGGGAAATTGCTGGTATGCCTGGGACATGTCTAACTTTGCAAAAATTGTGCCTGGCTCAAAAGAGTGGAGCAGGTGTTGGATTACAGGTACTGGATATGCACTAATTTGGAGGAAACGGTTGAGGGACGTCTTATAGTCAGTGCAAATTCTCACGCTGCCATCTTTTTTCAAGGGGGTGACTATGGGCATTTCCCACTTGGTGAAATCTACTTGTTCCAGCACCCCCTGTTTAATAAGTTTATCTAATTCTGCATCCAATTTAGGCCGAATGGCGAAAGGTACCCTCCGAGGTTTTAAATGAATTGGGGTGGCTTGTGGGCCCACATCGAAAGATATGGGGGTGCCTGAATAACAACCTAGGTCACTGCTGAAAACATCAGAGTAGTCCTTAAAAAGGGCATCTACTTTAGAATTTACCACAGAGTGAATCCCTGTAACGTTAAGGCCTAGGGCAGGGAACCAATCTAATCCTAGCAAGCTAGGAAGGGCACCATCTACAACCACCAGTGGCAAGTGACCTCTAAAGTTTTGGAATTGAATGAGGAATTTTCCCTTACCCAGGACTGGAATGGTCTTCCCCTGGTAGTCCCAAAGAGTCAGATGGCAGTTGATCAGCTTCTTTTTTGAGAGCGAAGGCAGCAACTTCTTCAGGGTGGCCCACGAAATGATGGAGAGGGCTGACCCGGTGTCTACCTCCATTCAGCAGGGCTTACCTTCTAAAAAAGAGAAATGCTTATTTTGTTAGACCCGTGGTTGGTATTGTTTGCGTGGTAACAAGTGTAGCAATTTTTCACTTGCCTTTAGAAGGAGGCAGAAACTTGAGGTCTTTGTGCGGAGGCCTGCTCAGCTTGACAAACCCTGGCTATGTGCCCTATCTTCTGGCAGTTCAGACAGATAACGTTTCTGAACCTGCAAGTTGATCTATGGTGGTTACCCCCACAGCTCATACAAGGGGGTTGCTGTTTGTTTTTCTTAGGTGGCCCTGGGGGGGGGGTCTTGGATGCGTGAGGCGGTTTACCTCAAGAGGTTCTTCTTCTTCTTCTTGGGAGACCTCATCATAGTGGATTGTAGCCTGCCCCTGCTTAGGGGTGTTTCCCTGAATCTCAGCTGCTGATACTTCTGACAATTCAGCAGCCTGAGCTTCCTCAATAGCTAAGGCTAGGGTTAAATCTTTTTTAGCCAGTAACCGCCTCTGTAGCTTTAGGTCCCTAACTCCTCCTACAATTTGGTCAAGCAGCATGTCCTCAAGGTAATCCCTAAATCCACAGTGTATGGCAGCTGATCTTAATGCCATGTACTGACTCACAGTTTCCCCTTCAGCCTGAGTTCTCCTCCTAAAAGCCAGTCTCCTAGATATCTGAGAGGGTCTGGGGGAGTAGTGGTTTGACAAGATTTCCCTCAGCTCATCCCATGGAATAGCTTTTATGGAATGTGGGGACACTAGCGCAGAGGCTGTGTCAAAGACTGTAGCCCCACAGAAGCTTAAAAAATAGGACCTTTCCCTGAGGTCCGTAGCTTCAGACAAATCAATGGCGTTCAAAAAGCATTCGAATCTGTTCATGTATGATTCCCATGTTTCTGCCCCCAGCTGGAAGTGAGGGAATGTCGGATTTGAGGCCATTGGAGTGGCAGCGTTGGTTCCTTCAACTGAAGAAAAAAATTGAATTTTCACTTTTAGAAAAGGATTTCTGGCTGCGCCTGTCAGCAGCTTTCGGCTCCTCAGCTGAGGGAGCTTTAAAATTCGCCCTCTTAGGAGAGCGTCAGCGGCAGTGACTTCAATCAGCTCATAGCGGCTTCAGCTCTTTCTTATTGTGACTTCGGCTCAATTGTCCTGCCTGGTCGTCTTTACTGCATCCCGCCCTCTTCGCCAGTGTTGTAGAGCGGCAGTCACAGAGAGAGATGGAGCCAGGCTGAAGGCTAACAAGATTTATTCTTGCGAATAAAGGGTCGCTGCGGCTGCCGAGGCTATCTGAGAGCCAGCTGGCGGTGACAGCTGATGCCATTTGACAGATCCCTTTTATAGCCGGCTATCAAACAGTATCAGCCAATGGGAGCAATCGGCGCTCCCGCATGGGCGTCGGACCGGAGGGAGGACTGCTGCTAGTCCTTGAACACAGCAGTATGTAAAAGGTAAGTCCTCTTACAAATGCCTCAGTCAGAGATTTACCATTCTATCCCTTAGGAAATTTATTTATGTATAAAATGTATAGGCCTTACCATAAGATAACTGTTAAGTTTTGAGCATGGGCGAGAAAGAATGGAGACAAGCCTCTGAACAGTGAACTTCAGCTCTTTATTTACATTGTGACTTCTCCCTCAATAGCAGTTAAACCTGCCTTATATAGGCAAATCCTGTAACTTTTAACCAATAACGAGCTAGGAGCGCTAGCTCTTATAACCAATAGGAACTCTCTGTTAAGGGCCAATCTGATTCCCCGGGACAGGCCAATCCGGTCCGGCCACTTAACAGCCAATCAGAAGTGCAGGGCCAGAACCCTGCACTTAACTCCAAGTTCACACTTTATTAAATCTTTATGCATACACAACACCCCTTCCCCCTGGCTTCTTATTTGCAGAGCACAGTTACATAGTCCTTTAGGTAGGACGGTTGTCTTATTAGTCTCTTTGATTTCTGTTGTATCGGCTGGCTGCAATCACGCTGAGGTAGATCGTTGTTTGGCAGTGGGGCTGTTTCTGGTTCAGAGTTCACTTCTACGTCGTTGCCCACATTCTCTGCAGTTCCCTGAGGTGCAACCGTTTCTCCCTCCGGCTCCGCTTCCTGAGTCTCTATCACGCCGTTGTTTCCTTCGAACGGGTTCTCTAGGAATTCATCTTCTTCTGTACCTCCTCCCCCTCAGTTTGGTCATAGGGGAGTTGTGGACTGGCCGCTGGAAGCCGTGATCGTAATTGATTGATATGACGTTTCCAAAGTTTATCGTCAAGGCATTGTACAAGGTAGGATCTGGGGCCAGATACACGTACTACTGTCGCTTCCACCCACAACGGGTCGCCTGATAGGTTTTTAGCATATACCAAGTCTCCTACCTGGAAGGTACGACAGCGGCTGCCGGATCGTAGTGGTTTCTCCGGTTCGTAAGCTGGGTGCAACCGGTCGAGGTGGGAGCGGAGCTTTCATCCCATTAGCAGCTCGGCGGGAGTTTTGTTGGTGACGCTATGTAGGGTGATGTGTTGCAAGAAAATGATTCGATTGACCTTGTCGTCAATGTTGTTGTAGTCTACCTTCTGTAAGGTTTTCTTCACAAATTGGACCATGCATTCTGCTTTGCCATTGGTCACAGGGTGCACAGGTGAGTTGAGCGCATGGTGAATGCCGCAGTGAGTGAGGTACTGCTCGAATGCTAGTGCTGTAAATTGAGGGCCGTTATCGGATACCAGGACGTCTGGTAATCCGTGGGTTGCAAAGAGTCTGTCTAAGGTTTTGATAACCGCCTCGGAGGTCGTAGTCGTCATGCGATGGATTTTGAGCCAATTCGAGTAGGCGTCGACGGTAAGCAGGAAGGTGTGGCCTTTGGTTGGCCCCGCGAAGTCTAAGTGAATTCGGGACCAGAGTCCACGTGGTGTCTCCCATTCAGTAGGCATGGCTTTTGGTGGGGTGTTGCTGACTTCTTGGCATTTGGGACAAGCTTTAACCCACTGTTCGATTTGCTTGTCAATGCCTGGCCACCATGCGTAGCTTCGCGCAAGGGCTTTCATTCGCACGATGCCGGGGTGGGCATTATGGGGGCGTTCTGGGATAATGACTCTATCGCCCCAGATGACACAGCCTTTCTGGGAGAAGAGCTCGAGTCTTGAATGGTGTGAAGTCATCTGATAACTGGTCCAATGGCCATCCGCGTTCTACCCAGCTTAGGACTCGTGCTAGGGTGTGGTCGCGTTTGGTTTCTCTCGCGATATCTTGGGCGGTTAGTGGCGGCAAGTTGAGTGCCTCGGTTTGCAACGTGGTTACCATTGGTGTAGGATCGTCGAGAGTCTCTGGAAGCGGTGCTCGGCTCAATGCGTCGGTGTGGGGAATGGCCTTCCCCGGGCGGTATTGCAGCCGATAGTTATAAGCAGCTAAGAATTCTGACCATCGGGTCATCCTAGGGGATAATATGTAGGGAGTCAGCTTATCTCCGGCTATTATCCCCAATAATGGTTTGTGGTAAGTCACAATAGTAAAAGCCCAGACATACATGTATTCGTGGAATCTTTTTACAGCTGAGACAATTGCGAGGGCTTCTTTATCGATTTGTCCATAGTTTCGCTCAGTTTTTGAAAGAGTCTTTGAAAAATATGCAACAGGGGCTTTGTTCCCATTAGGCAGTACATGGCTCAAAATGGCGCCTACCCCGAAAGGCGATGCATCACATGTTATAACTAACGGCAAAGTCTCGTTATACTGCATGAGTACAGAGTCAGAAGTGAGGAGTTTTTTAACATTTCGGAACGCCTGTTCTTCACGGTAACCCCATAGCCAATTTGCTTTTTTATCTAACAACCGGTGTAACGGTTCAGCGACCGTTGCTTTGTGCGGCAAAAATACATTATAAAAATTGATGAGGCCTAGGAACGCCTGGAGATCGGCCTTGTTTCGTGGCCTGGGAGCGTTTTTTATCGCTTTTAGTTTACTTTTGGTAGGGTGAATGCCCTGGCTATCAATCAGGTACCCTAAAAACTCAACACTGTCAGTACACAATTTACATTTGTTTTTTTTAACCTTAAGACCGGCCTCTTGGAATTTTTTTAGGACTAATTTTACCCGGTCCTGTAAGATTTTTTTTTTAGGGGCTGCAATTAATACATCGTCAAAATAGGGGACCACGCCCTTAATTCCTTGCAATAACCTTTCCATAAGGCTCTGAAAAATCCCCAGGGCTACACTAACTCCGAATTGCAGCCGGGTACATTTAAATGCACCTCGGTGCGTCACAATAGTTTGGGCCTGTGCCGTTTTTTCATCTACTGGTAATTGCTGATATGCCTGAGCTAAATCTAATTTAGCGAAGATTTTCCCGCCCCCCAGGGAATGGAGGAGATGCTCCACCACCGGAACTGGATATGCGTTCTCCTGCAGGGCGTGGTTCAATGTGGCCTGGTAGTCCCCACAAATTCGGATTGACCCATCTGGCTTAATGGGTGTTACAATTGGGGTTTCCCAAGGGGAGTGATCAATGGGCTCTAACACCCCCTGAGCTATCAGTTTGTCGGCTTGTTCGTCGATTTTCGATTTTAAGGCAAATGGAACTCGACGGGGCTTTAGGCGAATGGGAGCTATTTTTGGGTCTAGACTGAATGAAATCGGGGTCCCCTTGTACTCACCTAAGCTGTCCGCAAAGACATCCCTGAACTCATAGATAAGGTCTTCCTCCCAGTCACCGCCGCTGGCTCGGTTTATGCCGGCCACTTCAATGCCGAGTGGCGCGAACCATTGGAGGCTCAGTAGGCTAGGCCTATCTCTATCGATGACTGTTAAAGGTAAGTATGCTGTGTGCTTCTTGAAGGAGACTCGGACTCGGCAGGAACCGACGACGGGGATTCAATTCCCTTGGTAGTCCTTGAGGATGAGGCGTTGGGAGCGGAGATCTTGGCTTTGAATTGTGGGGATGAGTTGCTTGAGTGTCTTCCAGGACACCATCGAGAGGGACGATCCTAAGTCGACCTCCATGTGGCAAGGCTGGTTCTCAATGGCTACTGTGACTCGGATTTTCTTAGTGTCCAAGGCTGAGGCGTGACCGATAGTGATAGTATGTTGAGCCTCTTCTCTCTGCAAAGCTCGATTTCTGTAGGAGTCGTTTACTGGCTCTCGCCGTACAGGATGGTTTCCCGTCGATTGGCGATAGTTAGCCCCTTTTGAGGCCTGGCTGGGTCCTGGCATGCTGCGGCAGACCCGTCCGATGTGGCCTCGTTTCCCGAACTCATTGCAGAGTGCGTTGCGGAATTTGCATTCGGACCTGGCATGGTTGGCTGCACAGCCAGTGCAAGGGTGTAAGGGCTTCGGGTGATGGTCCCGGTCAGACCGCAGTCGATGGACCCCTTCTTTGTCACTGACGACTAAGAGAGGTCCTCATGGTGCGTTGTCGCAAGCTGCCCTTCTGAACTGGGTGAGATTTCGCTGGCCAGTGGTGGTACCGGAGTGCGGTTTCGGCGTTGTTGTGCAGCCGACTTCCTGGTTGCTTCTGCTGCAGTAGCATCGACGATGGCATCGGCAAGGCTGATGTCGCCTTTCGCCATCAGCTTGCTTTGGACGCCTGGTGCATCTAGTCCCAGAATTATGCGATGTCTTAGTGCTTCTTCTAAATCGGCGAATCCGCAGAGGCCTCCCAAATTTCGGAGGTCTGCTATGAAGTCGGCCACGCTTTCTCCCTTCTGCTGGCTCCTCTGATAAAACTCGTGGCGTCTCACGAGCGTAGGCACGGTCGGGGTGTAGTGGTCTCCTAGGATAGGTTCGAGGTCGTCCCAATCCATGGCCTTCACTTCTCGGGGTTTGGCTAGTGCTTTTGCCATCTTAAATACGGTTGGACTGCAATGTGTTAGGAACACCGCCCGTTTCTTCCTGGCTGTGGCGTCCTTTAAGTTGTTCGTCTCTAAGAACATTTGGAAGCGATCCATGTAAGACTCCCAGTCTTCCTGTGCTGGATCGAATGGAGCGGGTGGTATGATGCCGCCAGACATGGTTCCGTTGTTGGCGTCGTCTGTCACGTGCTCGGTGTTCTTCGAAGTTTCGTTGGTTCAGATATCTCCATATCCCATCCTCGTCGCCAGTGTTAAGTTTTGAGCATGGGCGAGAAAGAATGGAGACAAGCCTCTGAACAGTGAACTTCAGCTCTTTATTTACATTGTGACTTCTCCCTCAATAGCAGTTAAACCCACCTTATATAGGCAAACCCTGTAACTTTTAACCAATAACGAACTAGGAGCGCTAGCTCTTATAACCAATAGGAACTCTCTGTTAAGGGCCAATCGGATTCCCCGGGACGGGCCAATCCAGTCCGGCTGCTTAACAGCCAATCAGAAGTACAGGGCCAGAACCCTGCACTTAACTCCAAGCTCACACTTTATTAAATCTTTATGCATACACAACAATAACTAAGGGTCGGTTACATACATAAGCAACATGTCCACATTAAAACTTGAATAAATGAAAACAAGAGATTAAAATCAAGGACACATAAAGAGGGCAGGGGCAGAATAAGGGGAGGTGGGATCTGTTGTCACTCAATCAACCACTTCTACTGTGCTTTTCCCCCTTTGGGGGCCCAGGCCAACTGGCAGAGCCAAGGCCCTTACAAAAGGATAGAAGGATTGGGGCCAACCCCAAATTGGGGGGCAAGATGTTCCAGAGAACAGGAGCAACAACAGAGAAGGCCTTCCTCCTGGACCCCATCGACCAGAATAATCAGGCTGATTATGTCCTCTACTGACATGAGTCAGCATGACCTCTACTGACATGAGTGAGATGGGCCAATCCTAGTGAGGTGAGATGGTCCCTCAAATAATCTGGACCTTTGCCGCTTCAAAAGTGATCACCAACACTTGGAATTGCATCTGGAAATTGCCTTCTCTTACACTGCTCCCAACCTGTAGACTGCACTCCTTCAGAATTTGCATTCTCCTGCCCCCTTCTCTCAATATCTAGAATATTTCTAAAGACTTATCTCTTAGGCTGGGCATTTAACTGTTTGGACTATAATCTTTTGACTGCTAATCTATTTTACACTCTATTACATTTTTGTTCAAAGTATTGCTTAGCAGAAAGTAGAAAGACAAGTTATAAATCAAAGAAGCTAATAGCACATCAGTAAAGATTAAGTACAGAAGGTCCCTTTTAAGGAATCTATTTTTGCTTTTTATAGCCAAAAGAAGAGAATTGCTAGGCCCCAATGGTTCTCCTGACCTGGCTCATTTCCCCCATGGGTCTGCTGTCTGTGTGCAACAGAAACTAGAAGAACTATGTAGTTTACACTTATAAAAATAACAAGGTGATTTCTTGGGCTATTGGACCTTTTTACTTGGTTATTTCAACATATTTTTTTTAAAAAAACTAACACTGAACCTATAGCCTGGAAAAATAACAGAATTTATTATCCCACTCTTTAATGGAAGAAATTTAACAGTTCAAGGTGGCAATCGTAACTTTTGTGTGTAGTGGGAGAGGGTTTTTATTTGCTTTATTATTTCATTATTTAAGGTATGTTCCTTTTATGACTTTCCCTAACTAACTAAATAACCTCTGACCTTTCAAGAAAAGAATGTCCTAGAATATTCATTACCATGGAATAATAACACATGGAATAAATAAAAGTGATGCCACATCTCTTCTGACTCTCGAGATATGGTTATATGTTAGAAGCAACCTCCCCCCACCTCTTCTGTGAATTTTACTTAATACGGTAGCTATTAATTGCTTCGAAATATGTGTACTAGCTGGGGGGGTAGGGAGAGAAAGGGAAACTTCCCAATTTAACTTAAAAAATAATGTTAAATTTATATCCTTTTGCATCCGTTGCACCGAGGATTGTTGGGTACATTTCAAGAACATAAATTGATGCAAACTCTCTCTCTCCTTCCCTCCGTCCCTTCTCTCTCCCGCCATTCCCCCCGCCCTCTCTCTCTCTCTCTCTCTCTGTGTGTGTATGTGTGTGTGTGTGTGTGAGAGAGAGAGTATGATTTAAGTCTATATATTTTCTACCAGAATGGTTGATTGCATAAATTGAGAAGGTGTGGATGGGTGTAGCTGGAGGAAGGTCAGTGAACCTCAGATATATAGGTAAAACTTTTATCAAGGAGATACTGCTTTTTCCATAATTTACAGCATCTAAAATTTATAACCATGTTAGAGCTTGAGCTGTTGCTGCTTTATATAGGTATTTTCTTTTAATTTTGAAAATTTCTGATCACAGAAAATATCCATGACTAACCTTGTAATAACTTTGAAAATACCGATACTTAATGACAGAGCACCTACATTACCTGCAGATCACTCCAAGATCAATGCCTAGAAACACATTAAGTTGGAAAAGACCCAGTCTTAAATGATGAAAAGCTGTTGCCACTTTTGTAGATGAAGCAGAGATTGGAATAGTATTAGCTTTATAGTGGAGAAAGGAAGTACTGTTTTTAGTGAAGAAGGTCATTTTCTGGGCATAACACTGCTATGTTCCAACAAATCAAATATCCCCGCCTTGACCAGTAAGATTGGTTTTGGAAACTCATCTGAAAAGATAATGGTAACATGCATTCCTGGTTGTTAATTGATTTGAATAAGAGTTTAAAAGACTCTTATTTGTCTGGAAAAGAGGAAGCTGCCCCCAACAGAGGAAAGAAAGAAGAGAAATACCTTGTTCATCGATCAGAGGGCTGAAAAGGCATCAGTCAATAGCCTTGCTTTGGGTCTCTTTCATTGTAATTTGTAATTCATTCTATTTTGCCATGAACATACTTAATAGGGGTCCACAGCAGCTACCAAGGACTTGGATCCTTCTCTGATCTAGTACCAGGTATTCCTAAAAGGATTGAACTTATAAGGATCAAATGGCATTTTTTCTTCATATTTCTGTCTTTTTGCAAGAAGACAAATGAATCTCCAGTAAGGAGGCAAATATTTTCCTGAGAAATGACTGGAACATGAACCTCCACAGGTTATATTAACTTGTCTGGATTCCAACATTTGGGGGTAAGAGTAAGAAATAAAGACAATAAATGTTTTCCCTCTCTTTTCTCTTATGAAATGTACAATACAAGTGATTTGTTCTATGTGGGACCACAAGTTTTTGTTATAAGCTTTGTTAAGTTTTAGAATGAAATTCACAATTTTTCATAAGTTTCTGTTTAGGGTGAAAAGTATCCATTCCTCAAGTTGAGTTAAACTAAATGAATGGGTTTTGTGTGAAACAGCCCCTTCACAGCTGGATTTAAAGCAACTATTTGAGCATTCAAATTGGGGTGCATTTGTAGGAATATATAAAGAAAAGCTTTGTCTATGGCATAATACATGAGGAGAAATATATTCATTTGGAATCAGTGGGTATGCTTGGATATGCAGGATATGTTTTGCTCCATAAATGTACCTTTTGTGTCTCTACATTTACTACTGAGTATTGCCAAGAATTACACAAGAAAATCTTTTTATAGAGTCAGTAACAGATGGTCAGCTACCATGCTTGCCTACAATTATACCCTAAACCAGTGTGCAAGATTATATCATCAAAGTAAATAATGGAACAAATGTTCCTAAGCAAATCTCAGACATGGAAATGCTTGCCAATCGCAGAAAAAGTTTCAAGAGTTATTTTCAGGTTATGCCCAAAGAAGTTCCCAACAGTAGAGAAAGAAAAGCAAGTTGGAAAGTATAGGATAACAGAAGAATCCTGGCAGAAACAATATGCAACATTGTACAAGCTAGTCAAGAAAAGGCAGATTCAATGTACATCCTGAATTGCAGGTCATGACCTATTGAGACAGTAGTATAGGGAAAAGGGTAAGTAATAGATCCCAGGAAGTACGTTCATAATTGAACTGTATATAGAAACAAATGTGACATGCAAGAAAACAGTGCAAGGAATCTCCCTTTCTTACAGCAGTCTCATCTTCAGAGTACCAACCAGCCATCTCTTTTGACAAACCATTCCATCTCTCCTGCCCTGTTCTTTGGCATCTCCAAACTGATTTTGCAATCATAAGATGCCATAAATACAGGTTCTCAATTATTGAATTCGTTCCATGGGGTAATGAAGGATTGCACTGCATTGTCATTAGAAACTCAAACTTTTCATACATCTGGAACTCTTAACAAATGCTAGGATATGAAAGTCCCAGCATCTCTGTTCCATCTCAGCCTAAGGGTTCCCATGCTTCCTAATTCCTTAATCCTTTATGCAAGCAAAATGTGGGTTTTTTTATTTATCAAAGAGACAAGTAAAATTTTGTCTGGATAATAGCAATTCTATACACTTGCAATTACTAACACTTATTTGACCCAATTTTGGGAAGCTCTTAGCTATTTTTTTTCTGCCAAAATTATGGAAAGCAGCACATGTTTATCTGAGTGTTATTATTAATCAATGTCTTGTGTCAGTGAACTGCGTTGAGCTGCTTTCCCTGCTAACACATACCTAGAGTGAGAAAAGATTCAATCAGGTATTTTCTTAGATCAATTCTTGCTTTCCTTGAATTTCTCCGACGTGCTGATCTTGCCAAGATTTGTTCTGTAATCTTTACTACAATATCTCAAGCTACTGTCTTGTATTCTTGTCTGTTTCCTTTGCCTTTGTGTATATGTGGGTGTATGATTGTCTCAATCAATCTCATTCTACTGGGATTGGTCCACCCACCTCTGCCAGCAGAGAAGGCAGGCTGCAGGCCTTGTCAGACCAATTCTTCCAGCTGACGGAGTCCAGGAGATGGGTTTCTCTTCTGTTGCACCTGCCCTGTGGAACATTCACACACCCCTCCCCCAGTATGAAGTCAGCCCTGACCTTCTGGACCTTCTGGAAGAGCCTAAAGACTGTCTCTGCCAGTTAGCCTGGGGCTGCAGTGGGGGAGTATCACAGTGAAGGTGGCTGATTGATTAGCAATGGATCCCACCTCCCCACCCATTCTGGTTCATCTTTTAATTAGGCTATGGTGTCCTGGATTTTATATTAACTTATTTATGTTTTTATGATTGTATGCCACCCAGAGTTACCTTGAGGTAAGATGGGTGGCCTATACATCTTGTAAATAATTAAACAAACAAACAAACAAACATATAATGACATGGAGAAACATTTGTGTAATATTGTACATAGAAAGAGCTCGCAGCTGTTTCTGCAACTGTGTTTGTATTGTATTCCAAAATGTAATGTAACTGAAATAACTGCAAATAACTGAATGGAGGACATCAAAGAAACTGCATTAAAATATATGTTTTAAATATAAATGGGGAATAAATATTATTTTAAACCAATTTTCATGTCTTTTACAATATTATTTGAACATGCCTTCAGTTCTGACCTTTTTAGCATTACTTTTTCCCAATGAAATGAGGAACATGTTACTAATCATCTAGTTGATTTCACAATCTTCATGTTTTCATTAAAAGAAACCATCTCCATGTGTAATAATATTATAAATATAACAATAATATTTTAACATTACCACATGTTAATGTTCCTGTGTGAATTCCTGCATGAAGGAATTAAAAAGAGCTTGCATTAAAATCAGTATTTTAAAAGTGAAGTGAGAATCAGTATACAATCATAAAAAATAAAAACATAAATAAGTTAATATAAAATCCAGGACACCATGGCCTAATTAAAAGATGAACCAGAATGGGTGGGGAGGTGGGATCCATTGCTAATCGATCAGCCACCTTCACTGTGATACTCCCCCACTGCAGCCCCAGGCTAACTGGCAGAGACAGTCTTTAGGCTCTTCCAGAAGGTCCAGAAAGTCAGGGCTGACTTCATACTGGGGGAGGGGTGTGTGAATCAGTATCTGAGATGATGATTTCTCACTGTCACCATCCTTTCTTTCTCATCCTTGTAATGTTGGCATTACTTAAAAAAGATAGAAAGGGGTAAGAGTAAACACCATGTATCACTGCACAGGATGAAACTTGAAATAAGGACTTAACCTTATTTCTATGTGTAAGTATATTACCCTGGGCCTGCCTGTTAAGTAAATACTGTTGTTACTGTGAAAATTGTCCTCCTTGGGACTGAACAAACCCTCATGCCCTGTTGAGGAGTGATAATTAACATGTTCCTCATTTCATTTGACAAAATTTATGCCACATTGCTAAAAAGGTCAGACCTGAGAGCATATTCGAATAATGTTTTGGAGACAAGTCAGACATATAAGTTAGGAAGTTTAACAGAATTTAAAAAGTGTCTTTCAAGAGAGTATTGGTTGAATACTTTTCTTGTGTCAAGCTGCAACCAGATCTTTCATGGGAATTCTCAGATTTCTAACTACTGCCTTTTACATAGAAGGATAGGAGGTCTCTGAATTCAGATCCCATTACAAAGAGATAGTGCTGGCCTTTATGGGAATGTGTTCTCTGATGAGTCTATCAGAAATGAATAATGTAGTGGTAAATCATGGTACTCTGAAAAGAAGTGGCACCAAGCCAGTCCTTGGCTTTCATCTGCTGCAGCCACTTACCAAATTAAATGATTCCAAAAGGCTAATCTAGGTTATTGCAGATGAAAGGTGAAGGGTAGCTTCCCTCCAGGCAATGGGATAGTTATTCTATGTGAACAATCATTACTATTTGCAAGTTATATAATATTTATTTGTTTGTTTGCTTGCTTGCTTTTGTGTCACATTTCTATACTGCCCATTTCATCTAAATGATTCTGGGAAGTTCTGGGGACAACAGGGGGAAGCAATGAGAAGGGGAATAAAACCTAAAGTATTGTTTGAGGTTAACATGTAAATAACATTTGATGCTTCTAATAGCACAGGAATGTGGGGGAGAAATGGAAATCCCAATAAGTCATCTCCTTCTCCTTCTCATCCAAGATAACCAGTGTGCTTCATTGCTACTTGAAATATTCTCATGATTGTTTTTCTTTTCTTTCCACCCTTACTTACCACAATTAGTGGATTTTGCTTTAATATCAGAGTGTTTAACATGCATTGCCTTTATGAGAAAGACTTTGGAGTGAAAACTTATGTAGTGTTAATGATCATCTCTTTTACATTACATGAAGAAGATATTAAAGTTCTGATTCTCCTTCTTCTATTTTTACTGTTCTTTTTTTAATTACACAGTTCAGTGATCTGCTTTTGAATGGTGGTGTTTTATCCCATAGTCAATACAGGGGCTGTAGAATAGCTGAATTTTGCATCCATTTACATATATTTTAAATAGAAAAGATGTAGCTTGTTGATGTGTTTATTGATGCATGTACATATATGTTTCATCAATTATTTTGGGGTACATATGGACTGCCACTGTTTAAGGAATGCCCACCTATATATCAGAATATTTTGAAAGTATAAGCATCAAATTTCAGTCATCTAATCGTTCAGTTATCTTAATATCTGATCTCTATTAGTAAGCCAGATTTTTACAAAGATCTTACTTTGCAGGCATATATCATTGAATAGTGATAATTTCATATTGTGGATGCTAAGTCAAAATCAAACAAACCTTATTAGGTTTTAGTGTAATCTACACATAGATAAATATAATTTGGGATTGTCCGCCTGAATATCTAAATGTTAACTTTCATATTTTCTGTGTGTCAAGGAATTTTTAGTACTTTTAAAATATTAAAATGTCCCTGCCTGAATACTGATATTATATTAAAATAAAGTCCTTGGAAGCCAGCTGTTAAGTTCTGTGCATGGGCGCAAAGGAGGAGACGAGCCGGTGAACAGTGAACTTCAAACTCTTTATTTACATGTAAAAACAGCTCAGCTCTATGGCCGCAACGGCCCCTTTAGATAGGCAAGCTCTTGAGTATTTAACCAATGAAAACACAGGGAGCGCTAGCTCTGTTAACCAATAGGAGAGGCTCATTAATAGCCAATCAGATTCTCCTGAATGGACCAATCCGATGTCGCTATTATCAGCCAATCAGAAGTGCAGGGCCAGAACCCTGCACTTTACTTCAAGCTCTTAATAATCTTTATTCAAGTACTTTATTAATTCACAACACCCCTTCCCCCCAGGTTTCATTTAAGGGGTGCGGTCATGTAGTCTTTGAGGTAGGCAGGTTGTTTTGATTGTCTATTTGATTTACGATGTTCTCCTGGTATTTGGCTATAGTCTTGTTGGGGTAGGACGTTATCTGGTGAAGAGGGTGCCTCCCGTTCTATATTCAAATTTTTGTTGCCGGTAATGTTCTCGGCATCTCCTCGAGGCGAGTGCACCCCCATTCCTGATCCTTCTTCATGTGTTGCCTCTGAGCGGTCATTACCTCCACTTAAACTTTCTGCCATTTCAAATTCAGTTTCCTCGGTATCTCCTCCCCCCTCGGTTTGGAAGTCAGGGAACTGGGAGATCCCCGACTGTATCCTTGAAGGCAGCTGATCAATATGGCACTTCCATATTCTATCGTCGCAACATCTCACGCGGTACGATCTAGGGCCAGTTACTTGGACTACAGTTGCCTCAACCCACAACGGATCGCCCGAAAAGTTCCTAGCAAAAACCAAGTCACCTACCTGGATGTTACGGCATTTCCCGCTGGAACTGTGTGGTTTTTCAGGTTCATATGATGGATGCAGATGGTTGAGGTGGGAGCGGAGCTTCCGCCCCATTAATAACTCGGCGGGAGTTTTGTTGGTGACGCTGTGCGGAGTGATATGCTGCAAAAGGAGTATCCGGTTAATCTTGTCTTCTATATCACCATAGTCCATTTTATGCAAGGTTTTCTTGACGAATTGTACCATGCGCTCGGCCCTTCCGTTGGCCGCAGGATACTCCGGCGAAGTCAGCGCATGGCGAATACCGCGGTCCGTCAGGTACTGTTCAAAGGACAGCGTGGTAAATTGGGGCCCGTTGTCAGATACTAGAACGTCTGGTAATCCATGTGTTGTAAATAGTCTGTCTAGTTTCCTGATGACTGATTCGTTTGTTGTATTCCTCATCTCATGGATTTCAAGCCAATTCGAGTAGGCATCTACCATTAATAAAAATGTGTGTCCTTTGGTGGGTCCCGCAAAGTCCAGATGAATACGGGACCATGGTCTCCTCAGTGTTTCCCATTCAGTCGGGGTTGCTTTCGGAGGGGTGTTGCTTACTTCCTGGCATTTGTGACAAGCTTTTACCCATGTCTCGATCTGCTTGTCGATACCCGGCCACCATGCGCCTTCATGTGCACGATGCCAGGGTGACCATCATGCAAGGTTCTTAGTATCGCTCGTCGTAACTGCTCTGGGACAACGACTCTATCGCCCCAGATGATGCAGCCCTTCTGTGAAAATAGTTCTGTTTGTCGATTCTTGAATGGGACGTAGTCATCAGATATCTGGTCCAATGGCCATCCGTGCTCGACCCAACTGAGGACTCGTGCTAAAATGGGGTCGCGTTTTGTTTCCATCGCGATATCTCGGGCTGTTAGTGGGGGTGTTCGCAGTGTCTCGATCTCCAGTGTTGTAACTGTCGGAGCGGGGTCATCAATGGTCTCCGGAAGTGGTGCGTGGCTCAGTGCGTCGGCCTGGGGAATGGCCTTCCCCGGGCGGTGTTGCAACTTGTAATTATACGCAGCCAAGAATTCTGACCAGCGAGTCATTCTGGGAGATAATATATAAGGTGTTGGTCTATCTCCCACTATTATTCCCAGCAAAGGTTTGTGGTCAGTCACTATAGTAAAGGCTCGGCCATACACATATTCATGAAATCTCTTAACAGCAGACACAATAGCAAGGGCCTCTTTATCAATTTGACTGTAATTGTGTTCTGCTTTTGATAACGTCTTTGAGAAATAGGCAACAGGGGCTTCACTACCGTTTGGCAAAATGTGGCTCAAAATGGCGCCCACTCCGAATGGTGAAGCATCACATGTGATTGTTAAAGGCAAAGTCTCATTATACTGCATCAAAACAGCATCAGAAGTCAATAAATTTTTCACATGTCGAAACGCCTGCTCCTCTCTGTGTCCCCATACCCAGGTTGCTTTTTTGTCCAATAAACGATGTAGGGGTTCAGCTACGGTTGCTTTGTGAGGCAGGAAAACATTGTAAAAATTGATAAGGCCTAGAAAAGCCTGGAGGTCGGCCTTATTTTGGGGTTTGGGGGCATTTTTGATTGCCCTAAGTTTGCTATCGGTGGGGTGAATGCCTTGACTATCAATTAAATATCCCAAAAATTCTACACGATCCGTACATAATTGACACTTGTTTTTTTTAACTTTGAGACCTGAGTCTTTAAATCTCTGGAGAACCAACCTCAGGCGATCCTTTAGTATTTTCCGAGTCGGGGCAGCGATTAACACATCATCAAAATATGGGACAACGCCTTTTATCCCTTGTAATAGTCTTTTCATCAAACTTTGAAAGATTCCCGGGGCTACCTTACTCCGAACTGGAGTCGGTTACATTTAAACACACCTCGGTGCGTAACGATTGTTTGGGCCTCTGCCGTTTTTTTGTCTACAGGCAGTTGCTGGTATGCCTGGGCTAAGTCTAGTTTAACGAAGACTTTTCCGCCCCCCAGGGAATGGAGGAGGTGTTGCACCACCGGTACCAGGTAAGCATTTTGTTGAAGGGTGTGGTTCAGGGTGGCCCAGAAATTCTTATTGATCCATCCGGCTTAATGGGTGTCATGATTGGGGTTTCCCAGGGAGAGTGATTGGTTGGTTCTAGCACACCCTGGGCTATTAATTTATCAAGCTGCTCATCAATCTTTGGTTTAAGGGCAAATGGAACTCAACGAGGCTTAAGGCGGATGGGAGCTATTTCGGGATTGAGGTTGAATGATATCGGGATTCCCTTGTACTCCACCTAGTTTTTCTGTGAAGACGTCCTGGAATTCTTGGACGAGGTCCTCTTCCCAGTCGCTGCTGCAGGTTGGGTGAATGCCGGCTACTTCAATTCCGAGTGGAGTGAACCATTGGAGGCCTAACAAACTAGGCCGATCCTTGTCGATTACAGTCAGGAGTAGGAATGCTGTACAGTTCTTAAATGATACCCGGACTCGGCTGGATCCAACGACCGGAATTCGATTTCCTTGATAGTCTTTGAGTATGAGTCTTTGGAATCTGAGGTCTTGCTGCCAGACAGTAGGGATGAGCTGCTTGAGGTTCTTCCAGGAAACCATCGAGAGGGATGATCCTGAATCAATTTCCATCAGGCAGGGCTGGTTTTCGATTGCCACTTTCACTCGGATCTTCTTGGCATCAAGAGATGAGGCGTGACCGATCGTGATCGTTTGGTGAGCCTCTTCTTGCTTCGTTGGGTGGTTTAGGGTTTTGTTTCTGTAGGAGTGGTTGTTCCATTGGTGGTTCATGGGTTCTTGCTTTACAGGATGGCTTCCTGTCGGTTGGCGATAGTTAGCCCCCCTCGAAGGCTGGCTGGATCCTAACTTGCTTGTACAGACCCATCCAATATGGCCTCTTTTCCCGCACACATGGCAGAGCGCGTCGAGGAATTTGCATTCTGACTGGGGGTGGCTTGCTCCACAACCAGCGCATTGGTACTGCGATCTCTGGCGTTGGTCTCGTTCGGACCGAAGTCGGTGGACCTCTTTTTCATCACTTTCTGATGACGATTTGAGGTCCTCGTGGTGGGCTGTTTTAAACTGTCCTTCTGACTGAGGTGAAATTTCGCAGGCAAGTTGGCGATGCGGGGCGTGGTTGCGGTGCATTTGGGCAGCCGACTTCCTGGTTGCTTCTCCTGCAGTAGCTTCAGCGATGGCATCTTTAAGGCTAATATCGCTTTTCACCATCAGCTTACTCTGTGTGCCTGGAGCATCTAATCCCAGAACTATTCAGTCTCTTAGGGCTTCTTCTAGGTTGGCAAACTCGCATAGGCCTCCCAGATTCCGGAGATCCGCTATGAAATCAGCAACACTTTCGCCCTTCTGCTGACTTCTCTGGTAAAATTCATGCCTTCTTATGAGCGTTGGCACAGTCGGTGCATAGTGGGCCCTCAGCAGGGGTTCGAGGACGTCCCAGTCCATAGACTTTACTTCTGCCAGTTTCACTAGTGCCTTGGCCATCTTGAATACGGTTGGCCCGCAATGAGTTTGGAATACCGCCCGTTTCTTTCTGGTAGTGGCATCCTTCAAATTGTTGGTCTCCACAAACATCTGGAAATGATCCATATATGAGTCCCAGTCTTCTTGTGCCGGGTCGAATGGAGCGGGTGGTATGACGCCACCGGACATGGTTTCACCATTGGTGTGTTTCAGCCACGTGCTCTGTTATAGTTCTTCATCGTTCAGTAAGCTCTGACATCTCCACATCCCATCCTCGTCGCCAGTGTTAAGTTCTGTGCATGTATACAGGAGAAAACACCAGGAGACGAGCCGGTGAACAGTGAACTTCAAACTCTTTATCTACATGTGAAAACAGCTCAGCTCTATGGCCGCAACAGCCCCTTTATATAGGCAAGCTCTTGAATATTTAACCAATGAAAACACAGGGAGTGCCAGCTCCGTTAACTAATGGGAGAGGCTCGTTAATAGCCAATCAGATTCTCCTGAATGGACCAATCCGATGTCACTATTATTGGCCAATCAGAAGTGCAGGGCCAGAACCCTGCACTTTACTTCAAGCTCTTAATAATCTTTATTCAAGTACTTTATTAATTCACAACACCAGCAAAAAATAATAACTATGAAATGCTTCATTGTTGAACAGACATAAATTTTGTACTTAATTACTGGAAAGTTATAAATCAATGCTACTTTGGAACTCTTTCATTTAGCCTGGAGAAAATTAGATCACTATTAGATCACATGAGCCACCTTAAGAAATGTTAAAATAGACTTTTCTTCTGTCCTAGATTTTCCTGATATTCCTTGTGTATGATGAAAATGTTCATCAAAGATTTCTTGTTATTGTAGAATGTTTGGAATTAAGAGGGAGTTGCCTTTTCTCTCACAATATTAAGGAAGCTTCTTTGCGTTTGATCAAATACAATATTCTGAAATAAATATAGAGAAAAAATAAAAGTGAATAATGGTATTAATGCTAGCATTTGCAGTTTCCATGGCTGCTTGATGGAATTAAAGTTCACAACACTTCTAGATTTTATTTAATATCACCTGTCAATCTACATTCTCTTATCTCCTAATTCCAACTCCTCCATTCCCAGTTCTTCCATTCGGTAGAAAATAAAATTTCTATTAGTCCTATCCATCTATCTCTACAACCATGATCCCTAGTAGTTCAATCTTTGACTTCCTCCTGCTTTTCTGGAACAAGATAGATATTAAGCTAGGAAATCAGGTTTATACTAATGTAAAAGTACAAAGCTATTTCTCCACTTTTGTTATGTCCATAGACTCAGCCAGCTGTACTGTTTAAAGTGTCCCAGTTAGCAGAATTTTCAGTCATTTGGCCGGGCATTTTGTGGGGGGAAAAAATCACTCATATGTACTCTGGCTTGGAAAGCAGATGGCCAGAATCTACCGAGATAACAGAAGTGACAACTTGTGGGATTATCTGGTAGGCCTTTGAGCTCCTGAAAAAAATGAGTTTCTGCAATCTTAGCTCTGCAATTTGAGCATTGGTCCTTTGCCCTACCTGGCTAACTAAAGGGGACTGGGAGTTGGACCAAAGCTGTGGTTAATGCCTCCTTGAAAAGAAGAGTTGACCCAGTCTGCAGTCAATGTCTCTTTTGGCAGGAGAGATGTCAGAGGTTCTTAAAGAAACTGCTTCACCCACATGGCCAAGACAGGATGCAACAAAACTAGACAATTACTATCCTGTTTCTAACCTTTCCTTTTGGAAAAAAACACATTATTTTAAAAGTGGTGGAGTTGTGGGTACAAGAGGGGTTCAGATGACACAGATTATCTGGGACTTTGCGGTCTGGATTCACAACGGTGAATGAGATGGAAATAGCATGGCTCACTTTTATGAATAACTTTGGCAGAGTTTGGATGGAGTGGAAGAATATTTTTGTTTTCTTAGATCCTTCAGTGACTTTCAGTACTGTCAGCTATGGTATTTTTCTGCATTGTCTGTGAGATTTGGGTGTGGAAGGCAAAGTGATACCTAGCCTTTCTGAGTATCTGTTGAGATCACACTCACTGTTTTGGGTTAATTTAGAATTAGGTGGTTAGATATCAAAATGATGTACACAGGAGAAAACACCAGTATTATTAAACTTAAAAGTAAAACTTTTTGGTGAAAATCCAATATTTACAACATCATAGAGATTCCTCCTGTAACTCATGCAGTGAGCCAAAGCAATAGGGAGAAAATTCCAGGGAAACAAAAGCATATTTTATAGCCCTTCAACTTCTGTCTTCAGAATGCACTGAAGATGGTCACTCATGTCCTTATCATCTTTCTTAGATGACTGTAATTTACTCTAAAAGTGGCTTCTCAGGAAGACCACCCAGAAAGTTTAATTGGTTCAAAATGGAATGGCATGATGACTTTCAGCCATGGTTCTGCTGTGTTACATCTCTGTTGCAGTGGTTACCAGTAGGCTTCCAAATATAATTCAAAATGCTAGCCTGTAAAAATCTAATATGGTTCAGGAACAAGTCTTCCCCAATAGTTTCTATCTGTATTACCCAGGCAGTAAGGGAATGCCTGCTAAGTCCCCATTTACCAAGAAGTAAGGTGTGATGTAGCCCAACAGAAAATATTCTCTGTAGCAGCTCCACTCTTCTGAAATAGGTTGTCCTCTGAAGCATGGATGCCCCTCCTCACTGATATTCTGGATGAATGTGAAAACATGGCATCCCAGGTGGTTTTAGGGATTGCTGCCATTTCTTGACTTGGTATGATTTGTTAGTATTTTAATAATTTTATCCTGATTTGTACTCCATATTTAAAACATAAACTGCCAAGACTCTTCTGATTTTAGGTGGTTTGATTCAATAAATATATAGAATATCTCTTTATACGTGTGAGAACTAGAGTTTGAGCCTCTCTATGTTCATCACAGTCATTTAAAATATAAACATAAACATCATCACAGTGTTTTCATTTGCTCATCTTAAAATTGTTCACATTGAACAGAAAAGCAGCATAAAAATGAACTATCCAAGCAAAAACTTTTTAAAATGGTTTATTATTTCTTGTTTGATGCTCACAGCATACATAGCATTTTACAGAATAAAGAAACTCCCAGCAGTGTCAACCTTTTAATCTAAATTTAGACAGTAGGAAAGAAACACAAGATACAGTAGGAAAGATAGTACAATCATAGTACAGTTCTCTGTTGCCTAGAAGGCAAGACTTGGTTTAGTGGTTTTTAGTTGCAGCAGGGTAGATTTTAGTTGAATATTTTGGAGAAAAAAACCCACTTAAATCAGTGTTCCTCAACCTTGGCCACTTGAAGATGTGTGGACTGGCTGGCGGGTGAATTCTGGAAGTTGAAGTCCACACATTTTCAAATACTCAGTTTATACTCTCTCTTCATAGAATGCCTTCTTGCAGAAGCTGGACAGGTGGAAAAGTTTTGGCTGTCTTGCATCAAGCAAGGAACTGAATTCACTGGCCTAAGAAAACTGCTCTCTGAATTTTTCTACAATACTATGACCATGAAAATGAACAAAATAGGAAGGAAGTAAAAAAATGTGCTCTATATAAAGTATGTGGATACGCACATGTACATACACCCTAAAGCACCCACACACATGTCATGGTTTTGGCATTAGCCTTCCTTCCCTATGCAATAAGAATTAAGTCTTTATAGATAGTAGGTTCACCTCCCTGCCCCTTTACATATTTATCCTATTAAATTTGGAACTCTTTTAAATTCCAAACGAAGTTTCAAGATACCTTTCATATATCATCAATCTTGCTTTAGCTTAGTCGCTACATTGTCTGTAAGTTGGGCAGGAGAGACTAAAAAAGAATGCTTCCAAAACATCATCGGGATGAATATTTAGCTTTTCACTGCCTACTTCAACTCTGATGTCTTCTGTATAAGAGAGAATTATCCTACTGTGGTTAATAACTGTTAAGTTTTGAGCATGGGCGAGAAAGAATGGAGACAAGCCTCTGAACGGTGAACTTCAGCTATTTATTTACACTGTGACTTCCTCATTTCAACAGCAGTTAAACCTGCCTTATATAGGCAAACCCTGTAACTTTTAACCAATAACGAGCTAGGAGTACTAGCTCTTATAACCAATAGGAACTCTCTGTTAAGGGCCAATCGGATTCCCCGGAACGGGCCAATCCGGTCCAGCCGCCTAACAGCCAATCAGAAATGCAGGGCCAGAACCCTGCACTTACTCCAAGCTCACACTTTATTAATCTTTATGCATACACAACACCCCTTCCCCCTGGCTTCTTATTTGCAGGGCGCAGTTACATAGTCCCTTAGGTAGGATGGTTGTTTTATTAGTCTCTTTGATTTCTGTTGTATCGGTTGGCTGCAATCACGCTGAGGTAGATCGTTGTTTGGCAGTGGGGCTGTTTCTGGTTCAGAGTTCACTTCTACGTCGTTGCCTACATTCTCTGCAATTCCCTGAGGTGCAACCGTTTCTCCTTCCGTCTCCGCTTTCTGAGTTTCTATCAAACCGTCGTTTCCTTCGAATGGGTTTTCTAGGACTTCATCTTCTTCCGTACCTCCCCCCCCTCAGTTTGGTCATAGGGGGTTTTCGGACTGGCCGCTGGAAGCCGCGATCGTAATTGATCGATATGACGTTTCCAAAGTTTATCGTCAAGGCATTGTACAAGGTAGGATCTGGGGCCAGTTACACGTACTACTGTCGCTTCCACCCACAACGGGTCGCCTGATAGGTTTTTAGCATATACCAAGTCTCCTACCTGGAAGGTGCGACAGCAGCCGCTGGATCGTAGTGGTTTCTCCGGTTCGTAAGCTGGGTGCAACCGGTCGAGGTGGGAGCGGAGCTTTCGTCCCATTAGCAGTTCAGCGGGAGTTTTGTTGGTGACGCTATGTGGGGTGATGTGTTGCAAGGAGAGGATGTGATTGACCTTGTCGTCAATGTTGTCGTAGCCTACCTTCTGCAAGGTTTTCTTCACAAATTGGACCATGCGTTCTGCTTTGCCATTGGTCGCAGGGTGCACAGGCGAGGTGAGTGCATGGCGAATGCCACGGTCAGCGAGGTACTGCTCGAACGCTAGTGCGGTAAATTGAGGACCGTTATCGGATACCAGGACGTCTGGTAATCCGTGGGTTGCAAAGAGTCTGTTTAAGATTTTGATAACCGCCTCGGAGGTCATAGTCGTCATGCGATGGATTTCGAGCCAATTCGAGTAGGAGTCGACGGTAAGCAGGAAGATGTGGCCTTTGGTTGGCCCCCCACGAAGTCCAAGTGAATTCGGGACCAGGGTCCATGTGGTGTCTCCCATTCAGAAGGCATGGCTTTTGGTGGGGCGTTGCTGACTTCTTGGCATTTGGGACAAGCTTTAACCCACTGTTTGATTTGCTTGTCAATGCCCGGCCACCATGCGTAGCTTCGCGCAAGGGCTTTCATTCGCACGATGCTGGGGTGGCCATCGTGCAAGGTTCTCAGAAGCGCTTTCTGGAGTCGTTCTGGGATAACGACTCTATTGCGCCAGATGACACAGCCTTTCTGGGAGAAGAGCTCGGTTTGTCGAGTCTTGAATGGTGTGAAGTCATGTGATAACTGGTCCAATGGCCATCCGCGTTCTACCCAGCTTAGGACTCGTGCTAGGGTGTGGTCACGTTTGGTTTCTCTCGCGATATCTCGGGCGGTTAGTGGTGGCGAGTTGAGTGCCTCGATTTGTAACGTGGTTACCGTTGGTGCAGGATCGTTGAGAGTCTCTGAAAGCAGTGCTTGGCTCAATGCGTCGGTGTGGGGAATGGCCTTCCCCGGGCAGTATTGCAGTCGATAGTTATAAGCAGCTAAGAATTCTGATCATCGGGTCATCCTAGGGGATAATATGTAGGGAGTCAGCTTATCTCCGGCTATTATCCCCAATAATGGTTTGTGGTCAGTCACAATAGTAAAAGCCCGGCCACACACGTATTCGTGGAATCTTTTCACAGCTGAGACAATTGCGAGGGCTTCTTTATTGATTTGTCCAAAGTTTCACTCAGTTTTTGAAAGAGTCTTTGAAAAATATGCACCAGGGCTTCGTTCCCATTAGGCAGTACATGGCTCAAAATGGTGCCCACCCCGAAAGGCGATGCATCAGAGGTTATAACTAACGGCAAAGTCTTGTTATATTGCATGAGTACAGAGTCAGAAGTGAGGAGTTTTTTAACATTTCGGAACGCCTGTTCTTCACGGTAACCCCATAGCCAATTTGCTTTTTTATCTAACAACCGGTGTAATGGTTCAGCGACCGTTGCTTTGTGCAGCAAAAATACATTATAAAAATTGATGAGGCCTAGGAACGCCTGGAGATCGGCCTTCTTTCGTGGCCTGGGAGCGTTTTTTATCGCTTTTAGTTTACTTTTGGTAGGGTGAATGCCCTGGCTATCAATCAGGTACCCTAAAAACTCAACACTGTCAGTACACAATTTACATTTGTTTTTTTTAACTTTAAGACCGGCCTCTTGGAATTTTTTTAGGACTAATTTTAACCGGTCCTGTAAGATTTTTTTTGTAGGGGTTGCAATTAATACATCGTCAAAATAGGGGACCACACCCTTAATTCCTTGCAATAACCTTTCCATAAGGCTCTGAAAAATCCCCGGGGCTACACTAACTCCGAATTGAAGCCGGGTACATTTAAAGGCACCTCGGTGCGTTACAATAGTTTGGGCCTGTGCCATTTTTTCATCTACTGGTAATTGCTGATATGCCTGAGCTAAATGTAATTTAGCGAAGACTTTCCCGCCCCCCAGGGAATGGAGGAGATGCTCCACCACCGGAACTGGATATGCGTTCTGCTGCAGGACGTGGTTCAAAGTGGCCCTGTAGTCCCCACAAATTTGGATTGACCCGTCTGGCTTAATGGGTGTTACAATAGGGGTTTCCCAAGGGGAGTGATCGATGGGCTCTAACACCCCCTGAGCTATCAGTTTGTCGAGTTGTTCATTGATTTTCGATTTTAAGGCAAACGGAACTCGACGGGGCTTTAGGCGAATGGGAGCTATTTTTGGGTCTAGACTGAATGAAATCAGGGTCCCCTTGTACTTGCCTAAACTGTCCGCGAAGACGTCTCTGAACTCAGAGATAAGGTCTTCCTCCCAGTCACCACCGCTGACTCGGTTTATGCCGGCCACTTCAATGCCGAGTGGCGCGAACCATTGGAGGCCTAGTAGGCTAGGCCTATCTCTATCAATGACCATTAAAGGTAAGTATGCTGTGTGCTTCTTGAAGGAGACTTGGACTTGGCAGGAACCGACGACAGGGATTCAATTCCCTTGGTAGTCCTTGAGGATGAGGCATTGGGAGCGGAGATCTTGGCATTGAATTGTGGGGATGAGTTGCTTGAGTGTCTTCCAGGACACCATCGAGAGGGACGATCCTGAGTCGACCTCCATGTGGCAAGGCTGGTTCTTGATGGCTACCGTGACCGATAGTGATAGTATGGTGAGCCTCTTCTCTCTGCAAAGCTTGATTTCTGTTGGAGTCGTTTACTGGCTCTCGCCGTACAGGATGGTTTCCTGTCAATTGGCGATAGTTAGCCCCTTTTGAGGCCTGGCTGGGTCCTGGCAAGCTACAGCAGACCCGTCCGATGTGGCCTCGTTTCCCACACTCATGGCAGAGTGCGTCGCGGAATTTGCATTTGGACCTGGCATGGTTGGCTCCACAGCCAGCGCAAGGGCGTAAGGGCTTCGGGTGAGGGTCCCAGTCGGACCGCAGTTGATGAACCCCTTCTTCGTCGCTGTCTGATGACGAAGAGAGGTCCTCATGGTGCGTTGTCGCAAGCTGCCCTTCTGAACTAGGTGAGATGTCGCTGGCCAGTGGTGGTACTGGAGCACGGTTTCGGCATAGTTGTGCAGCCAACTTCCTGGTTGCTTCCACTGCAGTAGCATCAACGATGGCGTCGGAAAGGCTGATGTCACCCTTCGCCATCAGCTTGCTTTGGACGCCTGGTGCATCTAGTCCCAGAACTATGCAATCTCTTAGTGCTTCTTCTAAATCGGTGAATCCACAGAGGCCTCCCAAATTTCAGAGGTCTGCTGTGAAGTCGGCCACGCTTTCTCCCTTTCGCTGGCTCCTCTGATAGAACTCGTGGCGTCTCATGAGCGTAGGCACGGTCGGGGCGTAGTGATCTCGTAGGAGAGGTTCGAGGTCATCCCAATCCATGTCTTTCACTTCTCGAGGTTTGGCTAGTGCTTTAGCCATCTTAAATACGGTTAGACCACAATGCGTTAGGAACACCACCTGTTTCTTTCCTGGTGTGGCGTCCTTCAAGTTGTTGGTTTCTAAGAACATTTGGAAGCGATCCATGTAGGACTCCCAGTCCCCCTGTACTGGATCGAATGGAGCGGGTGGTATGATGCCGCCGGACATGGTTCCGTTGTTGGCGTCGTCTATCATGTGCTCGGTGTTCTTCGAAGTTTCGTTGGTTCAGATATCTCCATATCCCACCTTCGTCACCAATGTTAAGTTTTGAGCATGGGCGAGAAAGAATGGAGACAAGCCTCTGAACGGTGAACTTCAGCTCTTTATTTACATTGTGACTTCCTCATTTCAATAGCAGTTAAACCTGCCTTATATAGGCAAACCCTGTAACTTTTAACCAATAACGAGATAGGAGCGCTGGCTCTTATAACCAATAGGAACTCTCTGTTAAGGGCCAATCGGATTCCCCGGAACAGGCCAATCCAGTCCGGCCGCCTAACAGCCAATCAGAAGTGCAGGGCCAGAACCCTGCACTTACTCCAAGCTCACACTTTATTAATCTTTATGCATACACAACAATAACTATTATACAATATAAAAAAAAAACCCCAAAGGGCAGAGTGGTCCACTTTCTCAGGACATTGGAGTCCTCCTTGTTACAGAAAAGGAAAAAGCTGAATAATGGAGGGTTGGAATGGTGGAAGAATTCAGGAGCAGATTGAAATGACTCATTAACTGGTGTCTTACCTAATTACTACCCCCCCTCCCCCATTGCTTTCTTTTCTAAACTATCTGTTCAAAAGGGCAACTAAATGCCCAAAGTGCTGTGCTGCACAAAAATTTGCCAGGGCAGTATGTTGTTTTTCATCTCCTTTTCTCTTGCTCAGTACCATTTCATCTCTGCAGAGGGCAAAACTACAATTCCCCAGTCATATGGGACCAGGTTCCCCTCCAGAATAGTTCTCCTTTGACTTACTAAGCTAGTCCTTCTAACCTCCTGACTCTTCAGTCTGAATAGCTTTCTTCAACACAAGCTATATTCAGACTCTCTAGCTTTCTTTCTGTCTTGACTATCAATTTTCTTCCAGTCTATTTACTCTCTCCCTACTTGTGTTCATTCTCAGAATGGACTATGAGGCTGGAGTTGCTAAGAGGGCACTCACAATTGATATTGGATATCACTTTGGGTCAAAGAAGAGAAGCAGTGTGCAGGTATGCTGGTGTGAACTTATAATTATTTTTTTGATTTCCTCATAAAAGAAAAAAGAGAAAGAGGTCAGCCACATATGTGAGAAAGCTTACTGCTACTACTTGAGATTTTCTCAATTATTGTATAAGTCTGCCTGAACTTGATTAGGAAAAAGAAAAGAAAAATCCCCCAGTTTCAACTATCTCTAAAAGAGCCTGTTTAAAAAATTACAGCAAAATCAGATTTTAAAAATTATTTTTACAATGAAATCATTGTGCATTGTGGTAAGGGTGAAATCATTGTAGGAGGGAAATCAGTGAGGGAGGGATGAATTTTTGTAACCATTTGTCTTTCAAGTGGTCCAAATCCAAGCTGTTCTGCTTCTACTCTGCCAACTTCCCTTTTATATAAATCAAGTGAAAGTCCTCACATTAATATGAAACATCATTGTTATGATGTATATTTTTTGGAATGGAGGGGTCTAGCAGTGTTTTTTTTTTTTTTAGTGGTGCCTTTATTGGGATGAATGCAAAAATGGCAGAAATGACAGAATGCTGGAAGCAGAAATAGGAGAGTAGTTGAGTGAAAAGTCATGCAAGGCATGTTTGCTTTCTCAATACTCAGCTACCACCTCATTCATTTGATTGAAAAGATATTCTGATTGAAAAGACTATCTAGGGTGCATCTGATCATATCCATTGATAATTAGATTGAGCAGAATCATGGTTTGGCCTGGGGTGATCATGAATTTTTATTGTGAAATAGAGATTCAGGGACGTCGTGCCTCAGTGGCTAAGACGCTGAGCTTGTCGATCAGAAAGGTCAGCAGTTTGAATCCTTAGCACTATGTAATGGAGTGAACTCCCGCTCCTTGTCCCAGCTTCTGCCAATGTTTGAAAGCATGTAAAAATGCAAATAGAAAAATAGGGACCACTTTGGTTGGAAGGTAACAGTGTTCTGTGCACCTTCAGCATTTAGTCATGCCAGCCACATGACCATGGAGGTGATTTTGGGCCGGCAGCTCTGGCTCCTCAGCTTTGTAATAGAGATGAGCACTGTCACCTAGAGTTGGAAATGACTAGCACATATGTGTGAGGGGAAGCTTTACCTTTAGAGAATCACACGTGAAAGAAGCCTAGGGAGATGTTGAAGATCCACTGCCTGCTTCACAGCAGACATAAAGGATAATTGAAACCATGAAAGACATCCTGTTTGATGAGTTCTTCACTGCACCATCAGACATCTTTGGGTAGAAGAATTTTGGAATTAATGAAGAGAGGCATCTTTCTTAAGCTTTTACATGATTCACTCATGTGTATTAAAATCCATGCAGCAACAGAAGTGTTGGTTTCTGATCCTCTTTCCCTATTACTGTTTCTAAACACTGGTCCATTTTATTTTTTCCCTTTCCTTCTTTATCAAGTAGCACTGTTTGGACAAGCCTCAATCAAAATAATTGTCCAGGAAATCATAGACTATGTCATGTTGCAGAGAAATAGAAGGTTAAACAAAGCATATTTCCCGAGTCCATGAATTGGTTTGGAAGAAAAAGTCAGCATCTTTTCTGAATTAATCCAAGGGAGCCTTAGAAATGCTCACCCACTTCTTTCTGCAAATGCTCACACATCAACAAAGTTTATTTTGAGATAGTTCTTTTAGTACATAATGTGGCCGCTAACAATCTAAGAATAAATGGGTGGCAACAGGTTTGTCTGATTTTACAAAAATGTTGCTAGGATACTGTTTGACTATGGAAGAAAGAAAAGTACTGCTTGAAAGAAAGGAGAAAGAAGGGAGTGGTTCTAGGCACCATGACTTGTTACTGGAAAGTTCCCAAAGAAAAAGCCAGGATAATAAATTTGCACATTATTGAAGTAAAGTTTAGTTTAAACTTGGTGTGAGGTTCTGTAAAAGGAAGCTCTGCTATTCTGCCATGAAACTCTGAAAGACATTTCCTAAAATACTGCATTTTTTTTCTGACAGTGAGGAATTAATGCATTTAGCATTGCTAGGTATATAGAAATTAAGCATGAACCAGATATTGCCTGCAGACATACAATCAAATAGTAAAGATGACGTGCTTTGAAGGAAAAGGAAAGTTATAACTTTGTGGCAGAACCTAGTACTTTATATAAATATGGTTTTCATTTCAAATTTTGTTATTGCCAGTGAAAAGAACCGTGTAGTAAGTGATTAGTAAGTCCTTTGTTTGAGATCTCGAAAAGCTATTATATGCTAGTTTAATCAAGGAATGTTGAGTCTTGATGTTTTTGGCTACCTCTTCCTACTGAATTATGTGCTAGCATTAAAAGCCCTTTTCAAGGGAAAAGAAATAGTCTAAGGCTGGACACAAATGGTTATAACAGAAAGTTTATATTTATAGTGGAAAGGGTTAGATAGAGAAAAGAGCCTATAAAGAAAGATAATATGGGAGCATCCGTCCATAATAATGGACTCTTCCATTATAATTACTTGTAAACAATAAATAAACCAAAAGTATCTGTCTGATATGGCATTGCCATTTAAAGGGTATAAAAAGAAGAAAATTGACTTAAGGCATTAACATCACAAAGGATGAATTAGATCAATAATCACAATGTAGATATATATATCACATTTATTCTATAATAACAATTGAATATAATTAGAACATACAATAAAATGGCATAATAAAACCTATAATAAAAACATCAGCCAGAGTTGTTAGGAGCCTTCTATGCATAAAAATTTAACATATTAAATTTAAAAACATTTTAACAATTCTGAGGAATAAAAATGCATTCCCTGGAGATCTACAAATGAAAGATCTTGTCCTTGACATCTAATGCCCGAAATGCAGGTAGTCCTTGACTTATGATCACAACTGAACTCAACATTTCAATTGGTAAGCAAGACAGTTGTTGGTCCCATTTTATGACCTTTCTTGCCACAGTTGTTAAGTGGACACTGCAGTTGTTAAAGTTAATAACACAGTTGTTAAATACTTCTGGATTGACTTTGCTTGTCAAAAGATCACAAAAGGCGATCACATGACTCAAGGACACGACCACCATTATAAATACAAGCCAATTACCAAGCATCCAGATTTTGATCACATGGTCACTGGGATGCTGCAACAATTTTAAAGGTGAAAAATGATAGTCATTTTTTTTCAGTGTTGTAATTTCAAATGGTCATTAAATGAATGCTTGTAAGTCAAGGATTAACTACAATCCTTGTAGTTAATGAACTACAAATGTAGATATAACAACTATAACTAAATGAAATGCAGAAGCAAATCGTGTGAACTGTTTATCTATATCTCTCCCGGGAAGCACTTCAAAGTTTCCATCCCTTCCTTTCTTAGGAACTTCATCTTAAATCACAAATATTCCTCAAGCAGAGGACATTTCCAATAGAGAATGGCCATTCCAGCTGATTTACATCACAGTGTTATTGGGCAGATCCTCCTCCACATGAATAAAGAATGCCATTCTATAGCATAGCTCAGACAGTTGTGCCTTACAAGGGAAATGTAATGATGATATATGTGTTGTAGAAGTTCCTTCATCATTTGTGATCTTCTCAATGAGTCTCTTTATATGTTTCTGGGGGATTTCTCAGTTACTTAGAGAGGCATTGTCTTCCTTGACCATGTTAGTCTCTATTAATCATTAATTAATCATTAAGAAAGCAAGTTGAGAATATAAGAAACTGACCTACAGTTTTATAATTTCTATTCCTTGAATTGAAATGTTTTACCATTCAGAAGCATGACCAAGAGGCTTCTGCTTGTGGGATGCTGATGTGCATCCATTAGCTTGGTTGGAACAATGCCAAAATTGCAGATGCTGTGGATTTTGTCTTGTCCAACATTAACATTGCCTCAATGTATAAATGTTTTTAGCAGAATGATTTTTGTTCATGCTTGCTGTGCCATTCATACAGGCAGAGAGAAAATTTCAACTTTATCGCTTGCTGTTCAGCACTAATATAATCCTAGATATGAACAGATTAAAAAGTAGACCCAAACATATGCCAATTAAAAGCAAATAAAAAATAATAATAAAACAAATTGATGCCACAAAAGTTGAAGAGAAAACCAATTCAATAAATCTCAAATGGCTGATGAAAGTTAAACAAAAGTCCAATGCCTACAATGAAAATGAATATATACAATTAAAATAAGTAATATTTAAAAATCCAGTGCCTAAAATTAATAAAAAGAAAGAATAGATGGGATATAATGGAGATATTGTATTGTATGTTAGATATTTTTTTCCTTTCTGATCCTGAAATCTGGCATTATCGAGACAATCCATTGAGAATCTAAACAATCTCAATAGATTTCTTGAATAACTCCAAATTAAGCATTAAAAAAGAAAAAAAAATGAAAATGATGTTTTTATACTAGGTATACACTTTTCAGTGTTTGGACTTAACTAACATGTGAGTGGAGGTAGTTCACTGACAAGTGGCCTTTAGGTTATTACCAAATTATGATTTACTTTCTGCACACATTCACTGTCTAACTCAATCTTTCTTAGTCACATCTCTCAGATAGTGTGCCCTTAAATCCACATTGTTCTCCGCTAGACAGATCTCAGCTAAGAGCATTCCAAAAGGCTGTTTTCTCTGCAAAAGATGGAACCAGAATTCTCTATGCTGGGAAAATTCAGAATGAACATTCTTATGTGCAGCTAGAAATATCTGTTGGAGTGGCCTAAAGAAGCATCATTTTAAAATGTGGAAGTATTCTTGGACTTGCATCTGTATATCCATAAGTATCTAAGTTTGTTGCAGAATTATGCTATAGATCAGTGTTTTTGAAATTTGATCCTTTAAGATATGTTGGCTTCAACTCCCAGAATTCCCCAGCCAGCATGTTGAAGTCTTAAAAGTTGACAACTTAAAAGTTGTCAAGTGTGAAAAACACACTGCTATAGACAAATATTTGTGGGCTCTTTATAGTTGCAAATATCTCTCTCAAACTTCTTATGGATGCAGAAAACTGGAAGTAAAGTTGGAGACAAGCAATAACATACATGGACTATAATCAATGTCAGCAAGAAGTCCAGTTCCAGTAAAGATCTTTGTATCTTTGCAAATGGCAGACATACCCTAGAGGGAATATATTATCTGAAAATGGTGAGGAAAACAGTTTGGTGCGCCTACTGGTTGTGTTATTTTCAGGTTTACAAGGGCTGAATGTCCTAGCACTTTCCCTCCTTTTGCAAGTTATATAAATAAACAGAATTTGCCATTTTATTTAATTGCAATATATGTGCCAATTCTTTGCAAAGGAAAGGAAAATATGTGGCATGACTCATAACAAAAGCAAAAGGTAGCAACAGTTGATGAGATTACACCATTCATACATACTTTAGGTTCCCCCGATCTCCCCCCCACAGCTAAAACTCTTGAAATCTTGTAAACAAAAAAACTTAACAACTGATTGCAATTGAATGCACCAGTGGATAGATAGATCAGCCTTTCCACTAGGCCAAGGGTGGACAAATGCTATATCAGGGGTGTCAAACTCAAGGGTGCTTAGATCTGGCCAGCAGGGCTGCCCTGGAAACAGTGAAGGACCAGCCTGTGGTGCCTCTGCCAGCAAAAACTGAGCTCAGGAGAGCTGTATTCCCAGTGATCCTAGCAAACTCAGGAAACAAGAATCCTTTAGATTTCTGGAAAGATAATAATTGCTGGTAGCAATGTAATCTTGAAAGCCTATCAGAGCAACTCTCCTACTCAACTTATACTTTGCATAATTAAAGCAGAGTTGCTTTGAGTCTTTAACCCCCTTCCTTGGACTGAGATATCTCTTTTGCAAAGTTTTTATTTCCCCCTCTCCTTCCCCAGTCTCTTCCACCACAACAGCCAACCCACCAGTACAACAGCCAGAGCTGTTGTGGGAAGGATGGTACATTTTGTCTCTGTACACATGTGGCCCATGCACTGTATGTGGCCTCCAAGCAGTCTTATGCACCCTGCTGGCTTTTTGAAATAGTCAATAAATTATCACCATCATTGCCCAAAAAAATTTATCTGCAGAGTGACTCCAGTGACTCCAAACTTCACTTGTGTCACCAGCTCCAGTGTTGCTAGCTGATTGACGTGCCAGGTCAATGCCTTTCTGATTTTGCAATTACTTTTAATTTATTAATGTGGCCTTTGTCCCTCTACAAGTTGTGCAAAACTGAAATAGGTCATTTCAAGAAGATGATTCTAGAAATCATGAAAGAAGAGCAAATGGTTGGTTATTATATTCCCAGAATATGAAACCCCAAATCTAAGTACTATGCATTTGATCTTGGATGGGAAATACTAAACTACATGAACTCCTCCTCCTCCTCCTCATAATCACAACAGATGGCAGCATCTAGCCAACTTTATGTTAGCTGGGAAGCTAAGTATGTTCAGGCCTGATTGGTGTTATATGGGAGACCATAGGAGAATTCCAGAGCTGAGAAGTTGAAAGTCAAAAGTACTCAAAAGTCGGCAATGGCAAATGACTTTCATCCTGTTGTGAATAAAACTGCCTGTTGATGTTTGTAAAAGAATCACCCAGAGTTCAACTCCGCTTGAGGGAAAATTGGCTTATGTTTTTGTTAAACAAGGGCCTCAGAATTCTGGCATTTATTGAAATATGAAAATATTTACAGGTAACAAGGACTTTTGGTGTACAAATCCATACTGTCCCTGATCATAGATATGTGTGTGTGTATGTGTGTGCATGAGTATGTGCAACACATGTATGTTTGCATGTGTGTGAATATATGTTTCTCCCTGCAATAAAACTTCTTGTACTTTGTCCTCAAGAGAACAAAGAGATTATGTATCACTTGAAAGTCTTCCTTGTAAGGGTAATTAATTTTAGCTTCAATGGCAGCTTAATTTTTCCTGGTCTATCAAAGGGTCTGCTTCAAAGGAATATACATTGAGGATTTTTATCTGTGCTATTAATTACTCAGGAAGTAATATGTTTGAGATTCAGCTGTTGTTTCTCTGGAGAATATTTATTTAAGGTGTGTGTGTGTTTCCATGTGAGAGTGGTGAAGAATCAGCTGTATGGGGTGGGAAGAATAATTTAAAACTTTGATTTAACAGTACAAAAGAGAACACTGTTTAATCCCTGAAGTAGGAAATTGCTGTTCATCATGATCCATTGCTTTTGTTCTGTTTCTGACTATAGGGGCTGAAGAAGAGGAGTGAAATTTTCTTACCATTTTGCAACCTTTTGTCTGTTTGTGTGCTTCATTTCTTCTATTTGATTTTGTTCTTGAAACCGGGCTCTTAAATTGTAGCTGAAAATAATCCTAAAAAAAACAAAAACCAAACAAACAAGATGAGAGGGAAACTTTCCCAGTGAAATGATCATTGAGTCTCTGGTGAACATTTGTGAACACTGAAGCAAGGCAGACATTTACATAGGAAGGAAAGAAATTATACACCTGACACTTTAGACCTCTGCAGCAATAATTTATAATGTTCCAAATCTCTGAAAGCATTCAGAAGCATTTACCCATAAAATGGTTTTGAAAAAGATGGGAGGAAAAGTAGCTTTTCTTTTCTTTCTTTTTTTTAATCTGGGGGACGATCTGATCAAGATATAACGAACAATAAAATTTATATGCAGCTGTTCGGAAATCAATGTTAATTTTGTTTCATCTCTCTGCAACTAATGCCATGTGTTGGCTGGAAGAACCAGTAGCCGGAGTTTATGATTATCTTGGCATGAGATGCAGTGATTGAATTATGTGATTTTTTATTTTTATTTTTGGCTTTTCTCTGGTTACTGTTTCACCCAGCCCTAATGTTTGGCTGATGATGGAATGGAAGGCAAACTAGTGTTCGACCATGTCACTTTCACTCAGGGAGCTACAATATATTGTTCCACCCATTTTTGAGGGGAAGGCAGAGGAAGCTGTTTCTCTTACGGTTTATGATTACCTCTGGAGGTAACTAGATGTGAGTGGATTTGGCTAAAATTGGGATAAATTAGGATAGGATTAGTGGATTCTATTTAGAATTCCCTTTGTATTTTATATTTTATTTTATTTTTTGATAACCACTCTGCATAGTGTTGTATGAGAAACACAAAGGTTAATAGCTACCATATGATCACTCAGCATTTGAATGGATGTAAAAAAAAAAAAACTGCCATAGCTTTCAAGTTCTACCAAGATTTATACTGACTCTTGTCAGTATAAAAGCAGCAGCATAGAATGAAATGTACTAATATCTTTCTCTGCTGAAAATTCTATACCTCCACCCCCAAAATGCAAGCTTTTGATAGCATATACAGAAAAAAATACATTCTTATTTTTAAAAAACAAAGGCTTGTTTGCACCAGAGAAATTTATGTTAAAAATGACTGCATCAAGGGTGTCATAGATTCAGGCATGGGTAGAATGAATGGAGACAGTCTTAGTTGGTGAACTTTCAACTCTTTATTGCATAGTGACTTCTAACTTGTATAACAACAACTCTGCTTTTATAGGTAATGCTAATGTTAAATAACCAATAGGAGCTTGTGAAATGCTAGCTCCAGTACCAATAAGAGTCCTTCGTTAAGGGCCAATCAGATTCTCAGAACCCGAGCAATCCGATCTGGCCGCTTAACACCCAATCAGAAGTGCAGGGCCAGAACCCTGCACTTTACCCCAAGCTTGCCTTTATTCAATTATTTACATACATAACATCCCTTCCCCCTGGCTTCACAATTAGTTTGTGACTATGTAGTCCTTTAAATAGGACGGTTGTCTCTTGGGTCTGTCAGATTTTCTTTGGACTGGCTGCGTGCAGTCCCGTTGAGGTAGGGTGTTGTTTTGTAGTGGCTCGGCTTCTCGTTCTGGTGTGATTTCCCTTGGAGCGTACGATTCTTCTTCTTGCTCCATTTCCTGGGTTTCACTTGATTCATCACTTTCCTGGAACAGGTTTCCTGGCATATTGTCATCTTCTCTTCCTCCCCCCCCCTCAGTTTGGTCGTTGGGAAGTTGTTGGCGAGCAGTTATAAGTCGTGACCATAATTGGTCAATATGTCTTTTCCATAGTCTCTCATCAATACATTTTACAATATAGGATCTGGGCCCAGTCTCGCGTATTATCTTTGCTTCAATCCAAACTGGGTCGCCCGATAAATTCCTTGCATGAACAGGGTCGCCTACCTTGAAGGTACGGTAGCGTCCGCTGGATCCTGGAGGCTTCTCTGGCTCGTAAGTAGGGTGCAGTCGGTCGAGGCGGGAACGGAGTTTTCGCCCCATGAGAAGTTCAGCGGGAATTCTGCCGGTTTCGCTGTGCAGAGTGATGTGTTGTAGAAGTAGAATGCGGTTTATTTTTTTGTCAAGATTATCATAGTCCATCTTTTGTAAAGTCTTTTTTACAAATTGTACCATGTGTTCCGCTCGGCCGTTGGTAGCAGGATGCGCCGGCGAGGTGAGCGCATGGCGGATGCCGTTGTCAGCAAGGTACTGTTCAAACATTGGCGCTGTAAACTGTGGTCCGTTATCGGACACTAGGACGTCCGGCAATCCATGAGTTGCAAAGAGTCTATTGAGGACTTTAATTACTGCTTCGGAGGTTGTATTGGCCATCCGATGAATTTCTAACCAATTACAGTATGCATCGACAGTCAACAGCAATGTCTGTCCTTTGATTGGCCCTGCGAAATCCAGGTGGATTCTGGACCAGGGTCCACGTGGCATCTCCCATTCAGTCGGTGCAGCTTTTGGCGGTGCGTTGCTGGTTTGTTGGCACTTGGTGCAGGCCTTGACCCATTGCTCAATGTGTCGGTCCATGCCTGGCCACCACACATAGCTCCGTGCGAGTGCCTTCATTCGTACGATCCCGGGATGTCCCTCGTGCAAGATTTGTAACAGCGTCTTTTGGAGTCGTTCTGGGACGACGACTCTATCGCCCCAGATAACACAGCCTTTTTGAGAAAAAAGTTCAGTTTGTCTTGTTTTAAATGGCGTAAAGTCATCTGGGATCTGGTCCAATGGCCATCCACGCTCTACCCAGCCTAGGACTCGTGCTAGGGTGTGGTCTCATCTGGTCTCCCTCGCGATATCTCGAGCGGTCATAGGAGGCGAGTTGAGCGTTTCGATTTGTAACGCCAATACTGTTGGTGCCGGATGGTCGAGGGTCTCTGGTAGCGGTGCTCTGCTGAGTGCGTCGGCATGGGGAATGGCTTTCCCCGGTCGATGTAACAATCGATAATTATAAGCAGCTAGAAACTCTGACCATCGAGTCATTCTTGGGGACAATATATAGGGAGTTGGTTTGTCCCCAGCGATTATCCCCAATAAAGGTTTGTGGTCGGTTACAATTGTAAATGTCCTTCCATATACATACTCATGGAATTTTTTTACGGCTGACACAATTGCAAGAGCCTCCTTGTCTATTTGTCCATAGTTACGTTCTGCCTGGGATAGAGTCTTCGAAAAGTATGCAATGGGAGCCTCATTTCCATTTGGTAGCACATGGCTCAAAATAGCGCCCACCCCAAACGGTGAGGCATCACAAGTTATAACCAAGGGTAATGTTTCATTATATTGCATAAGTACAGAATCATATGTAAGTAAATCTTTTACATTTCTAAACGCTTTTTCTTCTCGGTAACCCCAAACCCATAATGCTTTCTTATCTAATAACCGGTGTAATGGTTCAGCCACAGACACCTTGTGCGGTAAAAACACATTGTAGAAATTGATAAGGCCTAAAAATGCTTGAAGATCAGTTTTGTTACGAGGTCTGGGAGCATTTCTAATCGCCCTTAATTTACTCTCAGTTGGGTGAATACCCTGCCTATCAATGCGATAACCTAGAAATTCAACACTGTCGGTATACAGATGACATTTATCCCTTTTTACTTTGAATCCTGCTTCTTGGAATTTTTTAAGCACACATTTTAAACGATTCTGCAGAATATTTTTACTAGGAGCTGCAATCAATACGTCATCAAAATACGGAACCATGCCCTTGATTCCCTGTAACAATTGTTCCATTAAACTTTGAAATATTCCCGGGGCCACACTCACCCCGAACTGCAATCGGGTACATTTAAAAGCACCTCTGTGCGTTACTATCATTTGGGCTTGGGCTGTTTTATTGTCCACGGGCAATTGTTGATAGGCTTGAGCTAAATCTAGCTTAGCGAAAACCTTTCCACCTCCCAGGGAATGAAGGAGGTGCTGCACCACCGGCACTGGATACGCGTTCTGTTGGAGGGCGTGGTTTAGAGTGGCCTGGTAGTCCCCACAGATTCGGATTGACCCATCTGGTTTAATGGGGGTTACAATAGGAGTTTCCCATGGGGAATGATCAATGGGTTTCAGTACCCCTTGTTTAATTAGTTTGTCAAGTTGTTCATCTATCTTGGCCTTAAGGGCGAACGGAACTCGACGGGGCTTTAAACGGATTGGGGCAACCTTAGGGTCGAGGCTGAACGAGATTGGGGTCCCCTTATGCTCGCCCAGACGATCTGCGAAGACATCGCTGAATTCAGACATAAGATCCTCCTCCCACTCGTAATCACCGACTCGGTTCACGCCGGCTAGTTCGATGCCGAGTAGCACAAACCATTGGAGGCCCAACAAACTAGGCCTGTCCCTATCAATGATCGTTAGAGGTAAGTATGCCGTATGCTTTTTAAACGAGACGCGGACTCGACAAGATCCGACCACAGGGATCCGATTCCCTTGGTAATCTTTAAGGATAAGGCGTTGCATTCGAAGGTCTTGGCGTTGGATGGTAGGAATGAGCTGCTTTAATGTCTTCCACGACACCATCAAGAGGGACGATCCCGAATCGACCTCCATGTGGCAGGGTTGGTTCTCTATGGCTACTGTAACTCGAATCTTCTTAGCGTCCAGGGCCGAGGCCTGACCTATAGTGATAGTATGGTGAGCCTCTTCTTTCTGCAATGCTCGATATCTGTAGGAGTGGTTTGCTGGGTCTCGCCTTACAAGACGGTTTCCTGCCGATTGGCGAAAGTTGGTTCCCTTTGAGGCCGGGCTTGGTCCCGGTAAACTGCGACAGACTCGACCGATGTGGCCTTGTTTCCCGCACTCGTGGCAGAGTGCGTCGCGGAATTTGCAGTCTGCCCTGGGATGGTTTGCCCCGCAGCCAGCGAAAGGGCGTGAGGTTTTAGGACGAGGGTCCCGGTTGGAACGCAGTCGATGGACCCCTTCTTCTTTGCTGTCTGACGACGAAGAGAGGTCCTCGTAGTGCGTTGTTGCCAACTGCCCTTCTGAGCTGGGTGAGATGTCGCCTGTCAGTGGGTTTGTGGAGTTTCGGCTTCGCCATAGCTGCGCCGCTGACTTTTTTGTTGCCTCAGCGGCGGTGGCTTCGGCGATGGCGTCAACAAGGCTGATGTCGCCCTTCACCATCAGC
Source organism: Hydrophis major (assembly GCA_033807585.1). Taxonomy (NCBI): domain Eukaryota; kingdom Metazoa; phylum Chordata; class Lepidosauria; order Squamata; family Elapidae; genus Hydrophis; species Hydrophis major. The sequence goes on along the minus strand of CM066328.1, from coordinate 390,621,953 downwards.
TTGCTCTGCACGTTTAGTGCATCCAATCCCAGAATTAGGTGGTCTCTCAATGCTTCCTCTAAGTCTGCGAACCCGCAGAGGCCTCCCAAGTGCCGGAGGTCTGCCACGAAGTCAGCCACACTCTCTCCTTTTCGTTGGCTTCGTTGATAGAACTCGTGGCATCTCACGAGTGTGGGTACGGTTGGCGCGTAATGGTCTCTCAGGAGAGGTTTGAGGTCGTCCCAGCTTATTGCTTTCACTTCTCGAGGCTTCGCGAGGGCTTTAGCCATTTTAAGGACAGCCGGGCCGCAGTACGTCAGGAACAGCGCCCGCTTCTTGGCTGGTGTGGTGTCCTTCAGGTTGTTCGTTTCGAGGAACATCTGAAAGCGATCCATGTAGGATTCCCAATCCTCTTGGGATGGATCGTACGGAGTGGGTGGTACGATGCCGCCGGACATGGCTTCCGTTGGTGGAGCCGTTTTTTACACGTGCTCTGTTTTTTTCTTCCAAGTTCCTTAAGATCAGATGCCTCCAAATCTCATCCTCATCGCCAGTGTCATAGATTCAGGCATGGGTAGAATGAATGGAGACAGTCTTAGTTGGTGAACTTTCAACTCTTTATTGCATAGTGACTTCTAACTTGTATAACAACAACTCTGCTTTTATAGGTAATGCTAATGTTAAATAACCAATAGGAGCTTGTGAAATGCTAGCTCCAGTACCAATAAGAGTCCTTCATTAAGGGCCAATCAGATTCTCAGAACCCGACCAATCCGATCTAGCCGCTTAACACCCAATCAGAAGTGCAGGGCCAGAACCCTGCACTTTACCCCAAGCTTGCCTTTATTCAAATATTTACATACATAACAAAGGGAATCTGCCTTTTTTTTTTTTTTTTTAAAGGACTTCTTGGGGAATGTATGTTAACCATTAAGTACATTAGGCAAAGTTGTAAAGAAACATTTGGTACATCAAAGAAAGCTGTGAACAAAAATATATTTTTTTTCCCCAGATATTTTTATTCCATAAATAACACTGTTGACCAGAATATATAGGCAGCACAATAGAGAAGATTTATATTGATCTGAACATTACCAGGCATTAATCACATATGTTTCTCCTCTAAATCTACTATTTGTAAAGCTGTGCTCAGAAATGCAGCTATCAAGTTGGATTCACTTTCTGTTTAATATTTATGCTTACATGTGAAGCACCAGGCAAATGGATAAACCAGATGGGCTGAGGTGGAAAATCCTAGCAAATCCTGTGTTGCTTTGATGTAGACTCATGGCTGAGATAAGCACACAGAACAAGAATACAAATTATTAAAAGCACAGGCATGCCATCCAAGCATCCAATTATTCTTTATCAGTAAAAATATAGTGTATGATGCAATCTTTTACATGCACAATTTTTTTTTCCGAATCTCCTGGTACAATTCCAATGATTTTGTATTCCAATTCAGAAAAAAACAATAATTTCATATTATTCTGCCCTCCTCTGTAACTTCTGGCTACATTGCTTGAGAAGGGCGCTGACAAAAGGCAACATTTGTTGTTTTAAAAGATGGAGGAAAAATCATAAATTAACTAAACCTAAGAAGAAACTTCCCAGTGACAAAATCCATTTGAGATTAGAACAAACTGTAATTCTATAATTCAAATCCATTTATGGATAATACAATTTATTTAGATAGGGTTTTTTTTTCCAAATCTGTGGAGCTGGAGGTCTTTCAGCTAATGTTATTTGTGTCCTTACTTATTAATCATAAGTCTGTGTCTATCTTCTAAGCTTTGGTGTCCTGCCCATTTAGAGTATATCTGATCAAACTACCTCCTACTCTGGCTGCTGCACAATATGCAGCTGTGTTTACAAGTATTGGGAAAATGCCAGTTTTAAAAATGCTGACATTACTTTTTCACCATCACAACTAATAAGAACTGTTAAATGCAGTAGAGAGAAGGTAGCTTGGCAACGTCACACTTTCCTTCCTAGCTCCTCAGTTCTTTTTCATATAATGGTTATAACCAGATACATTCACTGAACATGGGTTAAAACATAGATAATGTCAGGTTCTGATGGATGCCCTAATTAATCCTGGCCTGCTCTTGAGTTGACAGATAGGGAGAAATTAACAACCAATTATCTGGGATCTATAATGTTTCAGGAAACAGGGCACTACATTATTTTCAGTCTTAATAAGGGAATTATTGGCTCATGGTATTCCCTGTTTATCCTCAAAGTCTTAAGTCCAACAAAAGAGGAAAGGTTGAACTGTTTTGAGGGATTGAGAAGACTGAGTGGCAGACACAAATAGTGTCTCTCTAAATAGCAGATGCTGAAAACAGAGGCATCTGCAAGGGCAGTCAGGGGGACAGGAGAATGACAAAAACAGCATCACATCTCAAAAGCTCCAAGCCTTTTGTACCTGTGTTCTGACGTTGCAACTTTGAAAAGGATGCAGTTTTTGCTTGTACCACAGTCCTTTCATCATTTTGATGAAAGTGATAGAATCTCTGGATACATCTGGCTAGAGAAAAAGGGAAACAATAAAACTTTTTGTCTTTGCCTTTGAGCACTTGGAAGGAGGAAGGAAGGTAGGGAATGACAATAATTTACACACATGCAGTCAAAATAACAGGGATAGATAAATAGGGCACATATGGGTAGTAGAGGGCCAAACATGGTGCATTAAGAATCTCATATCCAAACCAATACAAATAATAAATAAATGCAAATTTCCAGGAAAGAACCAGAATTACTATATGGCAACCATGCTGCCCGAGTCCTTAAGTCAGGAGAGAGGGAATACTTGAGTGGTCAAGGCCTACAACTTACAGACTTTTGGAGGGCTACAGAAAACCATAGTAATGTTCCAAAATGGCTGAAATTTTTAAGGCTGTTTTTCATATGCTTTAAGGTTAGATAGAAATTGGAGGGCAGTTCTGTTCCAAATCAGCAGTTATACTGCTGAAGTATACTAATTTGTCATAGGAAGGGCAACAATTGAGGTGCCGTGGGGCTACATTTGTGTGCAGGTTGCCTAGACCTCACTTAAGGGATTTAAAATTACACTGTTGCTCCATTTCAGCAACTGCAAATGAATAATCCTTCTAAAAATGGAATATTGGCTGCTTGTATATTCATTCATTATATACAATGAATTCTTTCATTCATTCATCCTTCATTAACACTGTACACACACACAAAACAAACCAATTTAAAAGAAAAGCATTATTTTATTGATCCCTTTGTTGTACACATAACCTGCTTGAGATTTCTGTTTTAAAAGTGTACTATCCTCATGGATTAAGTAAGGATTTAGCTTGGAGATCCAGCAAGTATTTTTGTTGGAAATGCATGCAAATCAAAATACCAGGAGAAGCAGTCTTCATAGATATTTATTTTATTTTTTAGAAAAATCAGACATACCGTATATACTCGAGTATAAGCCAAGTTTTTCAGCACATTTTTTGTGCTGAAAAAACCCCCCTCAGCTTATACTGGAGTCAGATTCCCCTCTGAAAAAAAAAATGGTGTGGAGCTCCGAAGCTGGGCAGCCGCTTCCCTGCTTCCGTGTTTCCTTTGCAACTTTTAAGCATGGGGGTAATCGAAAGCAGAAAAGTTCTTGCTTGAGGATATATTGTTTTTTCTTTTTTTAACTGTTTTTAGGGGGGGGGGAGACCCACCGCCATGTGAGAATGCTCAGACACGAAATCTATCCGACCGAAAATAAGTGTGTGTGTGTGTGGGGGGGATTTTAAAAGAGGGAAGATGTAGGGAGAAGGCAAAAGCGACGGAAGATCCTTCAGGGGAAACTGAGGGGGAGACTCACCCTTGGTCCAGATGAGCCCCCTTCCCCTTTCTCTAGGCTGAGAAAACAACGCGAGCCGAGGTTGCTTCGGCTCCACTCAGCTTCGTTTCCTCAGCTCCAGCTGCTTTCAGTCCACTCGGGAGGAGGGGGAGGAGGAGGTGGTGGTGGCGGCTCGCGTTGTTTTCTGACAGTGAGATCATTTCCCAAATTAATTGATTCACTAACCCAAAAGAAGAAGATGTTGATGACAGTGGGAGGCAGGAGTCACTCTCTCCCTTGCAAGAAAAAAGCAGGATTTTGCATTTGCAAGGTGCAAAGTGGCGAAGGCAGATCGCGCGTGCTGGAAAGGGCTTGACTGTATTACGGGGAGAGAGAGAGAAAGGGAGGGATCATAAGAACGGCTCTTGCTTTTTTCTTGCAAGGGAGAGAGTGACTCCTGCCTCCCACTGTCATCATCATCATCTTTTGGGTTAGTGAATCAATTAAACCTTTCATGATAGTGAGATCGTTTCCCAAATTTCCCTTAAATCAGGGAAGAAATCAGAAACAAACCTTTGGACTGAGAATAAGCCTGTTCCTATGATGCCATTTTTGTTCACTTCAGTGTGAAAAGTGTGAAAAAACACACTTCTTTTTCTTCATCTTCTTGTTCCCTATTTACTGGTCTCTTTCAAAGAGGAAATTGTGAACATCAAACTTATTCTCAACTGTCCTAGTGAAAGTTTTTATTGGTATCTATTTTTATTTTTGAAATTTACCAGTAGCTGCTGCATTTCCCACCCTCAGCTTATATTCGAGTCAATAAGTTTTCCCAGTTTTTTGTGGTTAAATTAGGTGCCTCGGCTTATATTCAGGTCGACTTATACTTGAGTATATACGGTAGCTTAAATGGTAATAAAGTATTTGATGATAAAATATAGCTATAACTCATTTATAAGCATAAAGTGGATTTTAAAAGTGTCCATAGAGTATTTCAGAGTGAACAAGGAAAAAAAAAGAACAGATTTAAAAAATCTCAGATTTTCTAAAAGGAAAAGAGAAGTCAAGACAAGAACAAGTGCCCTAAATCTCTCAGCCTCAATTAATTGTTTTAATTTATTATTTAGGGATTTGAATTGAACAGTAAAAATTGACTATTTTTAAAAACCAACACTTCATTTCTACTTTTTCCATAGTATTCCTAATTGAAATATTGCCTTTGTGTTTAAAAGCAAGCCAGCTAATTTTAAATTATATCTTGACTTCCCTCTTAAAAAGTCAGCTTAACTCTTAGGTCAGCTCTGAATTTTGTTTTCTTTCCTAAAAGGTTCCTTCTATTGTCCATTCATTGCAACTTACAGTGTCTTTCTTGCTAACCAGGTAGTTAGTGTTTCTCTAGTTCCATTCTTTCTTTCCCTATTACTGTACATGAGTAGAAATGGTTGGGATTTGATTGGTTTTTTACAATATTTGTAATTGCAATAACTAGAAGGTAATCTAATATGGATAGATGGAGGGAAAAATACAGTGACAAAAGATGGTTTTGTATTGCCCTTTATGGCTTGATACCTGGACTTTTAGAGGACTACCTTCTCTGCCTAGTTTTGGCTCAACAGCCTCCTTATGGAAATCAAGTTAGCTCCTTCTTTGATAGACTTTTGAAAAGTTTCAAAGACTTTTTCTTCCCCTGATATTCTCTTGCCATTTTAAAATCTACCTTCCTTGAATTGTTGTTGTGCTGCTATTTGGTATGTTTTCATATTGTATTTTTTAATATGAGCTGCTGAAAATTGATTTAATGGCATAGAAATATGTCTAATAAATAGAATTCATATAGTAAATATTTGAAAGAAGAGATTTATACAGTACTTCTTTCACAATTTTGACTGGGGAATTCTGGGAGTTGAGAATTCCCCAAGTTTGCTGGGGAATTCTGGGAGCTGAAGTCCACATATCTTAAAGGTGCCAAATTTGAAAAACTATGACTTTAAGGTTTCAATAAACCATGTTGCTTCCTCAACACAGTGCCTGTGACATATGTTGCTTATAATTCTCACCCTTCACATCTGACTTCTATGGTAAAAGTTGCAGTCCAATGTATTGGAAGAAAACTACACTGTGGAATATTGGTGTAGTCATTAACAATCATTATAAACCAATATTAATTTCACAACACTCAGGAAAGTTCATCTTAAAAGAATAAATACAAATAACCATCACCTTCTCATGCCTTGGGGCTCAGTGTGTATCTGTCTGTAAAAGAATGATAGATCGATGTTTGAGTTAGAAACTAAAAAAGAAACAGAATATTAGCCTGGGTTCTGTAAGATCCAAAATGATGATGCAGGAAGTGGTGGCCTTCTACTTTCTTTTCAAATGTCCTGCTTCTATACAAATTCAAGTTATATACTGGTAAATAATAAATAGAGAGCACATCTGCATTGTCTGGCCACTATTTATGTGTTTGTTGATTGGTTTATTAGTTTATTTATTTGATTTATGTCTGCCCATTTTGTCTAAAGGTGATTCTGGGCAACTAATAAATTGGAAGACATTGAAATGGTAAAACAATAAATAACAACAATAAAATAAGTGCAGTTAAAAGATAGCGAGGAGGGGAGCAGGAAGTACATGGGAAGAGGTGGGGCCTTTTCTTAATCCAACAGCCAATTCTAAAAAGGTGCATCCCCATTGGGAACTCAAGGCAACTGGCAGACAATTACAACTTTAGGCCCTTAAGAGAGGTCAGCATGGTGGGCACAAATCTCACCTCGTAGGCAGGAGCTAAGGCAGAAAAGGCTCTTTTCCTGGACTCTGACAGCCAAAAATTTTTGATTGACAGAGTCTACAGTATGTGTCAACTCATAAAAATTTCTATGCCTGTTTTAGAATTGCCATGAACAAGGGGGGAGGAGGAATTTGAAGGAGCAATGTGGCAATTTAAATCAAAAGTGCATTCCATTCTTATCTTGCAAAGATTGTAACTAAGCTACCAGAATTTCTTCCACGAAAATCCCTAATTGGAGAACGTGATTGATGACTCTCAGCTATGAATATGTTTTGTTGGAAAATATGAATTATGATACACCCAGAGGGGTGAGGGAAAAACAGGGTCATAGGTGATAGAATATCATGTGTTTCAGAATCAGCTCCATACAGGCCATGCTGGCATGTTTGCTCCTAATAAATCCTTTGAAGTTTTTGAAGCTTGGCTTGAGGCTCATGATTTAATTAGGCAACTGCCAGAATCCTGACAGTATACCCCTTCTGAAATCACAGATGGGGTAGGACCATGAGATGTTTTTTCAAAAAATCTGGACCGATGCCATGAAGGGTTCAAAGGTGATATTGCACCTGTAAGCAAACTGGCAACCAATCCAGTTCATGGAACACCAGTGTAACATGGGACCAACCTAGGAGTCCTAAGAACTGCCTTCTGCTGCTGCATTCTGTACTACTTATAGTTTCTGAATACTTTTCAAGGGTAGCCCCATATAGTGCATTGCAATAGTCCAGGAATGAGATAGCCAGCGCTTTCATTGGACTCCCAATGAAAGATTTTGTGACACATTCAAACTCGCAAAAAAAAAGAAACTATTTTTGATTATTTTTCTCCAGAGATAAACATGTTTTAGGTGCATGTGTTTGACTTTCTTATCAGTTACTGTTCCTTTCCCTTTAATTCCATGACTGTAGTAATCAGAATCCATACTCACCAAACAATAAGGTGAACCACAAAATGAAAATAATGTTGAAAATACATATTTATATAATGAAGAGTGGAAAGCAGAAAAAATACCCATGCCTTTTAATTATTTTAAGCTTCAGGAATATGTGATGGTAAAGAAAATAGAAAGTCAGCACCATACACCCAATGAAGGCATCATTAGAAGAGCATTAGTAGATTAATCCAACCTATTGTGTAGTTGATATGAAATGCAATAAGGTAAGTTCATTAGTTTGCTGTCTTAATGTTTTTCAGTGTACCTCAAAGCAGGCAGTAACAATTCCAGGGAGGCACAGGAGAGCTCAGTAACACCTGTCAAGATAAACACAGAGTTCTCTGAGGAAACCATCTTGCCAACCTAATAGAGGAAGTCACCAGGGCAGGATGGCACAAGGAGGGGAGGAGAGAAGCAAGCTTTTCACACAGATATTAAAAATGGGGTCAGATTTCCCTATTGGCCCCATAAGCAACAAAAATGTTTACAGGGTGAATTTCCTTCACCTTTAGTAAAGAGAGAAAGGCTGATGCCTTTGGTTATCTATCATTGGAGTGCATGTGAAATAGCTAAGAGGATATTAACTGAGGAGTAGCTGCATACAGATAAATATAAGCAGTTGTTACTTATTCACATATTCTGCATGCAAAGATATGCAATACCTATACATGAGCTCATCAGTGAAAATAAGGAGAAACATTAAGAAAAAAAAATAGAGAAAAGTAAGGTTCTGCAGAGAAAAATATGGTCCTGCACTTAGGCAGAAAAAAATCAAATGCACAGTTATATAATAGGCCCATGATGGCACGTGACCCCCAGCCAAACTTACCTGCACTGCGCATGTGCGTGCCTCCCAGCTGATTTTTGGCCTGTTTAAGGCCATTTTCGCCCTCCCAGAGGCTTGAGGGAAGCCTCTGCAGCCTCAAGAGGCCATAAAATGGGCCTTCCAGAAATACCGGAAGTGCCAAAATGGGCAGTGCAGGTAAGGGGGTGGGTTGGGGGTGTTGCTCATGCATGCACGGGGGCAGGGCACATTGCATTGTGGGTGCCAGCACGCATGCTATCATGCACGTGCACACTTTTGACACACCACAACAAAAAGTTCACCATCTCTGTAATAGGCAGTACCAGCCCAGGCTTTTGGTTTGAGCTCTGAGCTTGGCAATTCAGTTGCAAATGTTTTGTCACCATTCGAGGAGACATCGTCAGTGCATTTTGAATTGGCAGTACCAAGCTCAACAGTAGTAACTATAAGAAGGATCTAAGTGTCTTCATGGACCACTATTTGAGTAGGAGCCAGCAGTGTGCCAAAAAAAAAAGGGGGGGGGGCAATGTAATCCTAGATTGCATCAATATATTCATGAAATCAAGATAATGAGGTATTATAATATCACTCTATACTGCACCAGTGAGGTCACAATTGGAATACTGCATCCAATTCTGGTTACAACAATACCAAAACAACAAAAAATAGCTGAGATCCTAGAAAGACTTTGCAGAAGAGCAACAAAGCTGATAAAAGGTTTCCAGACTAAACTATACAATGAACAGTTAAGTAACTAGGTATATCTAGCCTAACGGAGAAGGTTTAGGAGTAACATGATACTTGTCTTTCAGTACTTGATGGGTAGTCACAGAGACAAAGGGATTAACATCCTCCAAAACACCTGATGGTAGGACAAGAATCAATGGATGAAAGCTTGTTAAACAGAGATCTTACTTGGAACTAAGGAGAAATTTCTGGACAGTGAAAGCAATTACCCAATGAAACAGCCTGTTTCCTGTAGTTGTGGATTTTCAATCACTAGAGGTTTTCAAGAAAAGATTGCACAATCATTTGCCTGGGATGGTATAAAGACCATCCTTTGGTAGGGATTGGACTAGAAGACATCCTTTGGTAGGGATTGGACTAGAAGACACTAAAGTAACTTTCAACCCTATGACTCTAATTCTAAGTCATTACAGGAAGGAAGAGGTTTCTATTACCTACAGGTGTCAAACCTGGAGCCATCTTGGAGTTTTGATTTCCTATGGGCTGTTTCTTGGAACCCTGACAACAGGAAGAGAATGAAGATATTTCTGTTACCTGCAATTGTTCCTGAGTTGTAAGAATCTGATTTAGTTTATTGTGAGAAAGACTATTGTGAGAAATGCAACTCTTTAGAAAGGTAGGACTGGTTCGAGGAGTCTTTAATTACTAATCCACAACTTAAAAGCAAATCATCAAGCAACTTGAAACCTTAATGTAGAATAGTATGAAGGATGGATTTCAGAAATGTAAACAAATAAGTGAATAAAAATAGTACATAGCTATTGGAATAATTAAAATTGAGAGAGCCTTCAACATTCCGCTTCAAGCCCAATTTGAAGAGAATAAAGAATGTAGAACAATTACTTGTTTTGAACTCAAATTTCCAAACTCATGCATGCTTTTATCCACTGCCCTCAGGCTTAACAAGAAATTTGGCTCTTTTCTCTTCATTTTCTACATGATCATTTGTCAATACAGTCTACCAAATTGCTTTGGTTTTGTTCGGATATAGCTATCATGACAATAATGATGCCACAAGTCCACTTGACACAACTTCTTCCGCTTTTAAGTGCAAGTTCTTTTTGTGTAGTTATTTTTCAAGATCTGAAATACTTATATATTCCTGGACACAAGTGAGAACTATCCTGCTCATTGGACTTTCTGCAGATGTTATTCCTACTGTTTGCTCCTCAACCTTCCCTCAGGAAGAAAAAAGGGCTTTTTTGAATCTCATTATTTATAGGCTGCTTGAGAATGAGTCTTGTGTAGCTGTAAAAAAACATGAATGCTCAAATCTCAAGGGTACCCTTGAAGAGAAAGAACTAAAAATATAGTATCTTTTGCCTCTTGTGCGTATACAGGTAAAACTTGCAAAATTAGAATATCGTGCAAAAGTTCATTTATTTCAGTAATGCAACTTAAAAGGTGAACCTAATATATGAGATAGACTCATGACATGCAAAGCAAAATAGTTCAAGCCGTGATGTGTCATAATTGAGATGATTATGGCTTACAGCTCATGAAAACCTCAAATCCACAATCTCAGAAAATTAGAATATTGTGAAAAGATTCAATATTCTAGGCTCAAAGGGTCCCACTCAAATCAGCTAATTTAGCCATAACACCTTCAAAGCGTTCCTGAGCCTTAAAATGGCCTCTCAGTCTGGTTCAGTAGGAATCACAATCATGGGAAAGACTGCTGACCTGACAGTTGTGCAGAAAACCATAATTGACACCTTCCATAAGGAGGGAAAGCCTCAAAAGGTCATTGCAAAAGAAGTTGGATGTTCCCAAAGTGCTGTATCAAAGCACATTAATAGAAAATTATGCGGAAGGGAAAAGTGTGGAAGAAAAAGGTGCACAAGCAGCAGGGATGACCGCAGCCTGGAGAGGATTGTCAGGAAAAGGCCATTCAAAAGTGTTGGGGACTTTCACAAAGAGTGGACTGAGGCTGGAGTCAGTGAATAAAAAGCCACCACACACAGACAGATCCTGGACATGGGCTTCAGATTTCGTATTCCTCTTGTCAAGCCGCTCTTGAACAGTAAACAACATCAGAAGCGTCTTACCTGGGCTAAAGAAAAACAGAACTGGTCTGTTGCTCAGTGGTCCAAAGTCCTCTTTTCTGATGAAAGCAACTTTTGCATCTCATTTGGAAGCCAAGGACCCAGAGTCTGGAGGAAGAATGGAGAGGCACACACTGCAAGATGCTTGAAGAGCAGTGTGAAGTTTCCACAGTCTGTGTTGATTTGGGAAGCCATGTCATCTGCTGGTGTTGGTCCACTGTGCTTCATTAAGTCCAGGGTCAATGCAACCATCTACCAGGAGATTTTGGAGCACTTCATGCTTCCTTCCACAGACGAGCTTTATGGGGATGCTGACTTCATTTTCTAGCAGGGCTTGGCACCTGCCCACACTGCCAAAAGCATCAAAACCTGGTTCAATGACCGTGGGATTACTGTGCTTGATTGGCCAGCAAACTCGCCTGACCTGAACCCCATAGAGAATCTATGGGGCATTGCCAAGAGAAAGATGAGAGACATTAGATAGAACAATGCAGAAGAGCTGAAGGCTGCTATTGAAGCATCCTGGTCTTCCATAACACCTCAGCAGTGCCACAGGCTGATAGCTTCCATGCCACGCCGCATTGAGGCAGAAATTGCTGCAAAAGGGGCCCAAACCAAGTACTGAGTACATATGCATGCTTATACTTTTCAGGGGTCCGATATTGTTCTATGTACAATCCTTGTTTTATTGATTGCATGTAATATTCTAATTTTCTGAGATTGTGGATTTGGGGTTTTCATGATCTGTAAGCCATAATCATCACAATTATGACAACTCATAGCTTGAACTATCTTGCTTTGCATGTAATGAGTCTATCTCATACATTAATTTCACCTTTTAAGTTGCATTACTGAAATGAACTTTTGCACAATATTCTAATTTTTTGAGTTTCACCTGTATGCTCAGCAATAAGGTTTGCTCTGTTCAATGAGATTTACTCCAATGTAGCTTTTCACATGGCTGTTCCACACAAGCTCCTAGGCATAGTTGTAAGTCCCACTGGGTTGAACATATGCAAGAAGTGTGAAACTTTCAACTGTTTAATGCATTATCCATTTCTGTTTTGAAAAGAGGAATTTGAATCTATTGACATAGTGGTCTCAAAAAAAAAAAAAAAAAAAACCTACACAACTTACTTTATTCCCAAATGAAAAATGTTTAGTGAAAATTCAGAAAAAAAATCATGAACAAATTTAAGAATTACTATGAAGAGTTCATTGCACCTAATTAAGTGTGTGATAATAATGTTAATAACCACTATCAGTTCTGAGGGAGGCTTCATTTTTATAATTTTTTTTTAAACAAATTTTATTAATTTTACAAAAGACAATACACAATCCAGGCATAACAACTTGAAAAATCTTTTCTAAAAAAAATAATAATAATAATTAAAGAAGAAAGCCAATAGAACATATAAAATAACTCCAAATTGTAATATCAATATTTACATTATCTATTTAACTTCATATCTTATCCAGACTTCTCCTTTTATCCAAATTATATTTCTTGCTTATTAAAATTTTATTGCCTTTCATAAACATACAAAACACAAAACATAAACAAAACTAAAATATCTTTTCTGAAGGCTGCCTGATCCTGGGTTGAAACTCTTCACACAGACACAAATTCAAACATCATATTCACTTTATATATCCTTCCATATCTTATTATCATTTTCTTTTTTTATATATAAATCAATTTTATCAATTTTACAAAAACAGTGCACAGACAATCAAGGCATAACAGCTTATAAATTCTTTTCTAAAAAAAATAATAATAATAATTAAAGAAGAAAACCAATAGAACATAATGATTCCAAATTATAATATCAATATTTACTTTATCTATTTAACTTCATATCTTATCCCAGCTTCTCCTTTTCATCCAAATTATTTCTTGTTAATTAAAATTTTATTGCCTTTTATCAATATACAAAAAAAAAATAACAAAACCTTTATATATCCTTCCATATCTTATAACCATTTTCAATAACATTCTTTGTCTGTTCTATTTCCAACTATCCATTCATCTTTTTTCTTTTACTATACTTCTCCTATACACTAATTGGAGTGATGCCTTTAACTCATTACCCTAACTTAAAAGTACTTCATATAACACTTAATTTATCTTGGGATTCTGTTTAGTAGATTCTAAAATTACACAGTAAATTTTATACTCTAAATACACATATAAAAACACAATCTTATATACCTTCCAGAATCCCCCTTTTATCCTTAATTAAATTCACCCATTGTCTCTGAATAAACTTTTTTTCTTTAGATCTTGCTTCCCACCATTAAGGCTTCTCCTCCTCCCCTTTCTCTCTTGCTTATTCTTCTCCTTGCCCTTTTTACCCCTTTGTCTCTCCTCCTCCCTTTTCTTACTCCCTTTCCTTTGCTTTCTAACCTTGCATCCACCTTTCCTCTCATTTTTCTCTTTTTTGGTTGTTTTTTCAAATCTTAAAATCCCCCTTTTCTTATCCTCTTTCTCCTCCTCCCCAGAAAAAACCCATTGTTCATCAAAGATGGCTTCTTGTTCCTCTTCTTCTTTGTCCCAGTCATTCTGCTGTGTAATCAATTTTTCATAAGTACATAACGCCATTTCTAAAAATTGAAATAAAGTGCCCAAAGTATCTTTTCCATCTTGTTCTTCCTTTTTATATTTTTGATATTCAGTCTTTAGTTCATCCACAAGCGATGCCATCCTTAAAAGAGAAACTTTCCCCAAAACAGCCACCCAAGTATTTTTAATCAAAAATAATTCAAAAAAAGTTCCAAAAGTTTATATTTTTTTTCTTTCTTATATTTCTTTTTCGGGGGTTACTGTTTAATCAAAGAGGTCCAATTACCTTGTATCTTTCTTTGAGATTCTAGGCAATCTCCTCCTTTTTCCATTTCTGTTCCAATTTTTTTTCCTCTCCCTTTCCACTTGCAACATCAATTTTTAAATGATCAGAAATCCATACCTCTAATAAGGGTTTTCCAATTTCTTAAATTTTTAAGTCCAATGTCCAAGAACTCTTTTGTCCCTTAACTTCAACTTTCAGAATAATTCACCTTCAGTGCCCAAACAAATTTCAAATCTTCATCTGCTGTTTCCATAGGGTGGGAGAGTGAAGAAAAAAAAAGTTCCCTTTAACAGCTTCTCTGCCGCTTTCGATCTTCTTAGGGATACAATGTATCCTCCAGCAATTCATACAGCTCAATTCCAACGAATTTAAAAGATGTTGATTGACCCGGCTCAGCCAGCACTTTCACTTTTCTTGCTTCCTCCAGCACAATCTTACCTGGTTGCTGGCTTCTTCGTAGCGGGGTTTTTCCGGACGAGGAAGGGGTCTGCGGCACCCCCAACCCCCTGTCTGGCTCCCCTCTCTCTTCGGCTGTCCCTACAGGGTAGCCATATCCCCTTGACCCATTTGGATTGGGGGTACCTCGGCGGCAAGTGCAGCAGGAATTGCGAACGGTCGCGAATTCCTGCTGCCACCGAAGCCACGCGGAACCGGAAACCCATTTTTATAATTTTTATCCTTTTTTATTTGGGGTCACAATGTGAAATGGAAACTTTGCTTCCCTCCTACTCAGGTACTGATTAAAATTGGACCCAAATCTTTCAATTCCTTTTGTCCCTGCCCCTGTGCCCAGTAATTTCCTGAAACATTCAAATTACTATCTGGTGTCAACAACAGATTTAAGAAGATGTTGCAGTCCTCCCAAGCTTTGAATAAGACATGGTGTTTACTATATATTTTAATAATATTTACCGACAGCTGCTTTAAACCTTTACCTTTTGTTTAAAAGCTTAATACTCAGAATGAGGAAATCCTAATTAAGCCTTTTCAATAAAGCATGAAAAGGATGACTTTGTCTCAAGTCTGTTTCCTTCAAACTAAATATATATTGCATTTTTTTTTTAAAGAAAAGATCATACTGGAAATTTCTAGAACAAATTAAGAAATGTAGGCTCATGTTATCCTAGTTACAACTCTGAAATAAGTTGGGTTGTGAAAGTGGAAATTTGTACAAAAACATATGCATTTTTTTTTAATTGCTTAGGAGGGACTTTTTCCTTCATGTGCTCAGCAAAGCCCATTACTTAAAATCGGTCATTTGACTGAAATGTCTAAGCTCCTTCAATTGCATTGTTTAATTCAGCCCACAAGGCTTTTGCACTTACCTCTAATACAGCATTGGGGTTTGTGACAATAAGACATTGTTTTTCTGTCCAGCTTTCACATTAGTCCTAGGTCCAGGAAAAGGACTCACTTCATTGCAAAAGCACAGTCTCTTATTGATGTGCCCAAACTAATTCATGAACCATAACTGGTTTTCAATTAGGGGTGTGCATTGAATTTGGATAAATCCTGAATCTCAGAGTAGTCAGCATTTTAAAAATTTAGATATCTTTGTTCAAGTGTGCTTCTTCTTAACTGCATCAAGTGATTTTGGGTCATCAGAAAAATCTGAGAGTAGTTTGGCAATTCAAAGATAAATGTGATATAAAACCATATTGGGGAAAAAAATCAATTTTTCTCTTATAAAGAAAAATATAAGCCTTGATTGTTTAGATGAAGCATTATAATAAGTCAATAGAGTAAGAAGATGGAGCATGATGCACACTATATGTTATTTGCCTGCCTGTCCATTGGGTCTGTCTGAATCTATCATGTTTGCACTGTAATGTTTTTAAAACAATAAGATACAAGACATAATGTGCCTATCTCCTTCTCTGGTTATTGCTTTGCACAGAAGCATGGAGGTAGTCATTTTATTATTGTAGAAGTGTGGGCCTGCTTGATGTACATAACTGAGACGTGGATTGAAGAACTGAGAGGTATTACTGTAGTCTCTCCCAGATGTGCTCCTTTGGATATTTGATACAGCACAGAATAGGGCTGAGGGGAAATTTCTATAGGAATTATATTTATCCAGTTTTTCTGTCTATTTTAGTGCAGCTTGTATTGGGTATCTAGGATTTTTGTGCTGTACTACCATACCTGCCAACAGCTTCTCTATCTAAATTGATGAAGGTGACCTCAGATCTGATGATGAGGACTCCTAGAACAGGAGTGTTAAACTTGATTTCATTGAGGGCCACCTCAGGGTTGTGTGTGACTTTGGGGTACCAGGGTGGAGGGGCCAGGGTAGTGAGGCCAGCTCAACATCACTCCTGTTGGGGACTCCTGCGGTGGCCCAAGTGCTCTGCCATCAAAAAAATGCTCCTGAGCTCCATTTTCACTGGCAGAGGGTTGCACAAGGCCATGGCAGCCAAAAACGGGAGCCTGTTTTCACTGGCAGAAGTACCACGGGCCAGTCCTTCATTGTTTCCAGTGTGGTCCCATGGGCCAGATCTAAGTACTCCGTGGGCCAGATCCAGCCCCTGGGCCTTGAGTTTGACGCCTGTCCTGGAACATTAGTTCTGAGAGACCTCAGCAACCATGGGGAAGTCTTAATTGCATTGGTTGATACCACATGGCCATTATAACAATCATACATATCTCAACTTGTTATTGACTTAACACACATGATTTCACATACTGGATTTGGATTTATCTATTGGGCAGAAGGATGGCAATCTGAAAGTGGGAGAATTTGTTACATCTGTTCCCTTGCATAGCCAAAGCACTTTCTGCTGAGCCTTACACGAACTACTCCTTTCTATAGAGGACAGGCACATATGAGAATGGAGCACCTCAGAAGCTAATAGCATTTCAGAAAGTTGTAAAAGATTTCTTTTTTTCCTGTTATGGCTGGTGCTTGTTTCAATGATTTATCTTCCTTATGGAATATACAAATGACAATACCACTGATCTGATTGTTCCTTTAATTCTCTCCCACATTACACAGTCCACAATACAGCCCACAGTACACAATGAAGCAAATCAGATGACTAAAATACAAGTGAAGGGATACTAATTTTGCATCTGATCAAATACTAGTTAGAATTTATTTCAAGTAAACTTTAGGGTGGTGATGGAAAACAGTAGATTCTATTCTCTGTTATTGCATTCTGTCAATGGTACCCAGTGGAACTTTTCTGATAGTTTGGGGCTTTCAGCAATCCCACAGCATATCACTATGACATGTTGCATAGACATTTTGAAAGCAACGTTGATAAAATTCATAACTTAGACTCTGTCATTTTAGCAGTTAAATTTGTAGAAGTGCCCACAGCTCTGCTCAGGATTTTGGATGAGATTTAATTTTTCAGGCTTCACTGATGTAGACAAGATGCTTGGGTGAGTTCAGCCAACTATGTATTTGTTTGAACCATGCTTCTCATGGCTTATTACAGCTTGTAAGTAAGGGATACTTACTGGATCCAAAGGTTGAAATAATTATAAACCAATGGCCAGCAAGGGGTATATGCAGATTCTGATACTCTTGGATATTTGGACAGCAAGATGGGTGGTATATGAAGTTAATAAATAAATTTCTACATCTATTTCAGTTGGGGTTTAGATCTAATCCGAGCATCAAAATCTCCTTGGTTACCCTGTTGGACGAAATTTATAGGAAAAATGAGAGGACTTGATTCTGTTAGATCTATCAGCAGTGTTTGATACTAGCAACCATGGCATATTTCTGAAAAGGTTGTCTTTGGTGAAAGAGCCAAACAAAATAGTTCCATATGGAACTGGATGGTTATCTTCAGAGGATAGTGCTGTGGGTATTTCTGGTTAACTTCCACATGCTTATGCCATAAATTTTCACAGTTCCATTTTATAACCCATTGTGTACACCACTAAACATGAATACTCTGAGTGAGATTATTTATTGATTTAAAATAAAATATCGAAATTTGCCAAAGATACCCAGTTCTCTCTTTTTCACTGGATTCATATGAGACAGTGACATTGCTGAGGGCATGGGCCAACAATCTGTTGCATCTGTTTATTTATCTAGAGGAATGGGCTTAAATCTGTTCTGGATATGGTTATACTTTCCCTAAAAACATCATAGATCAAAGTTCTTCTGGTTATGTCTTTAATATTAGTGGCACTGCAGCATGAAGCACCTTTCATCAGCTTAGGCTGTATACTAGCAAAGGTCTTACTTGCATGTAGGTCACCTTGCTAAGGTAATCTGTGTCCTGGTAACTTTCCACTTAGATTACTGCAGTGCAGTAAACTTGAGACTGCCCTTCCAAATGGTTCAGAAAATTTAAGTAATACAAAACTCCAAGATTTATTGGCTAGAACTGGGTGGTATGAAGAAATCATGGCAGCTGTTTATGTTCTTTACTGGTTAACAGTTCATTTTGCTTCAATTCAAGTTCTTATTTTGATTTGGGGTCAGATCTTTGGTGTTTTTTTATGGTTTTAACATGAATCATATGTTGTTTTAACTTTTGATTGGGAGTCATTCAGAGTTGATTAGAAGATGAATGGCTATATAAATACTTTAAGTTAATAAATAAAATTTATGATGCATTTCTCAGTCTGGAAATGCAGTATCTGAGGAAAGACTTTTTCCTTTGATCTATTATTTGTTCCAGGTGGCGTCCCATATTGAAGATGGTGAAGTAGTTAGTGGGAGGTTAGTTTCAGTAGTTGCCCCAATATAGCAATACCTTTCCCTGCTGCCTTTCAGTCGCAGGGAAAATAATTTTATGCTCCCATAATATGCTCCTTTTAATAATAGTGATATCATAATTTTTAATCTATTGTTATTTTTTTAATTTATATTGTTCCATACATTTTACATAATATCTTAATATATGTTTTTATTAATTGCTTTATTATTGCTTTACTTACTGGTTATTATTATTGCTTTACTCACAAAGGTGATTTGTGAATTCGATTATGTATAGATTTGTAAGAACAGAAAGGTACACAGAATGCTGTTGGTGTAAACTAGATATAATGTATTTCCTTTTCTTTTTCTTATCTCATGCCTTTAATTTTCTGGATAATTACTTTGCAGTCCTTTTCTGCACGTTGTATAACCTTGGAATATGTATGTATATAAGTGTAATGTTTATTTTTTAAAATATGTAGTGGTATTATTAAATAATTACAAATTATTAAAAAGATACATTCATGGATTTAACTTTACATTTAATAAGTTCCAATATAAACAAATGGGAATAACAACTTTCTACACTTTCATTTCTGGAAATACTAAAAGGATACAGTTTAGGTTTTGCCAATTTTATTTGCTACTTCATTTCAGTGGGAATAACAAATTTATTTAAGATGGGTGAAATGAAGTAACAGATAGAATTGCCAAAACTCAACTCTATCCTTTCGCATCTCCAGGAATAAAAGTATTGGAAGTTGTTGGGTAAATTGGTGACATTTCTGTCTTAAGATATTTGTACTAATGTAAAATAGGTAGATTTTAGTGTATAATTAAATCATTTTTAAAACACATATTTATATTTCAACTTGCTGACTTTAAAAAAATTGACATTGAAAGCTATTTTAAAAGCAAAAGGTTTTTTTCTCATACTAGTTAATTAAGTAAGTTTGTTGATGTTCCCTGTTTAGAGGATTGCTAAGATTGTTTTATTTCAACAGGCTGTAATTTAATCTCATGTATTAATGAAATGTTTAATTTGTGGGGGAAATTCATATTATGAATTAGGATGAATATCACATATTTAAAATGTAGATGTCACTCTCTGCAGGAAGAAGAACTATGTTTTGGATACAGTATTTAAAATTAATGTATTTATTCATTATTCCCACTTGTTTAGATTGTAAATTTTTGATTCCTCAATCACAGTTGAAACATTCTGAAGTTATTTCATAACTAATTAGTAAATAATTAGTAAATAATATCTGTTACAATCCCGCTTTGTCAATCTAATTTCTTCTATATGACTGGTTTAACTCCCAAAAGCCTTGGCTGGAAGGGTCAATGGTGGGAGATGTTGAGAGATTTTGTTCACAATCATCTGGTCATTGAAAGGGCCTCTACTCCTGATATGGGATGGGAAGGGAGCAGGAGAAGAGAAAGATATAATTTTGCAACTGCTAGTCATAATTTTCAATGTAGGAAGGACTTTACTAGAGTTATCCTTTTTATTTCCAGTCACAATGTTTTTGCAAAGCATGTAAGTGGAACTTCTCCAAGTCAGTTCCTATCCATGTATGCTTTCGTGTTTGTGAAAACAGAAATACAGGCATAATAAGATGTCTAGGAATTTAACTAAGCTTAGAAGTCAAACAGCAGTTTTTCTTGGGAGCTGTCCAGCACCTGAAAAGAAACATTGATTTGCACTATTGAAAAAGAGAAACAAGTCTTGATGGACCAGCCCTATAATATATTGAAACCAGATATATTTTTTTAGTGGTAACATGCCAGTTTTTCCAATAGGAAACATGGGGAATATAGGCAATAGGCTCATTCCAACACCTATGTGTTAAGTTTCATTGGCTCCATTTACATATTATCCTTAATACTATAATCCACTATCTTCCAGAATTACTAGACAAAGTGTAATTTTTATTCCAACCCCAAGCTTTGCTTTCTCTCTCTCCCGCTCCCTCCCTCCCTCCCCCCTCTCTCTCTTGTGATCTACAATTTTCACTGACCCAAACTTCACTTAATCTTCCCTTGCCTATAACCTGAACACCTGTTGTTTCTTTTTTAAATAGCTTTTGATTTAGAATTATGGGGTTGCAAGGGCCCTTGGAAGTCTTCTAGTCCAACTTCACTGCCCAGAGGAGGAATCATCATTTCACCAGAGACAAAATGATGTTGAATTTTTGTTTGAAAGCCTCTCGTGACGAAGCATCATTACTCCTAGAGACGGGCTGTTTCATTGCTTAATAACTCTCATGATCAGGAAATTCCACCATATTTCACATTCAGATCTTCCTTAGTAAACATGCCATCGATTGGATTTTGTCTTATATTCGGAAACTAGGAGAATAAATCCATATCCTCCTCCTTATGACTTCCTGTAGGAAAATAAGAAAACTGGATCATTCTCTGGGGCTTATATTCAAATGGAACTCTGAATTGTTTCTTTCCTAAGATGTCAGAGCCATTATGAATGGATAAATGAAGAGTTTATAGTTTTAGCTTGTTGGAAACAAAATGAGGCAGAGTTCCTAGTTTATACATAATGCTAAGAAAGATACGTATAAAGCTGTTTGGATATGTTTTGCTGCCCCTATAGGAAGGAGAAGCTAAGTGGAAACAGTGAAACAGCAAATAACTGTTCATCAATAGTTCACTATGAAAAATAACAGTTTTAAAAAATAAAATGTCCAAACTTGTCCTTTTTGGGCTGAGATTGGCTGCAATTTTCTTGCTCTCAAATCTATCCCACTGCACATATGATTTGAGTCTTCCATCCCTCTTTCGCAGTCCAGAGCTATTTTTTCCCAGCAAAAATTAAAGGCAGCATTTAAGACTGGGCAAGATCTGCATGTAGCAGAGTAAAGCAGTCAAAAATCAAAAATAAATGCTTTTAATAAAATAGGTTACTTTTGTATAATTTAATCATTTTCAAATTGGAAAAAGATGAGTGCTAGTGGCATGCATGGGTAAGATGAATTCCAGTTTAATTGTCTATAAGAATTATTCAAGGTGTAGTATTTGAGATCTAGCCACAAAGGGTCAATCAGCATGTATGCACATAAGAGAGAGGAAAAGGGAGAGAGACACAGGGAACACAAGAAACCTGGAAACAAGCCTCTCGGCCATCTCCTAATGTCTGCCAGGACAAAAGAGACTTAAGATCCATCTTGTTATTGCAGCAATTGCCCAGGAATGTATATTTCAATAGATTTTAACTTGATTATTCAACCAATTAATGTTTAAATAATCAGAGGCTGAACAGCAGTTAAGATATTGTTTTTTAACTATACACACAATGCTCCTCCATACGCAGGTTTGCCCAAATGATACTAAATGTAAATTAAATTAGCCTTTAGTAATCTGACAGGTTTTAAAGGTTTATTTTTCTGTCCTAGATTCTAGCACTTCTATAGATACTTTTGCTCTCAATATTTATGAGGTAGGCTGGGCTGAGAAAGAGTGTCTGGCTAACAGTTAGCCATCTGACCTCTGTGCCCAAGGGAGATAAAAATAATTTTTTTCAAGTTCTGAGTCTTGTCAATAAAAGCACATATACCTTAGAATAAGCTACCAAATATTGAGAAGCTTCACAACATCTAGCAGAAAACACTGTTTGAAATACTGGCATAAAGGAGATGTGTGGAGAAGTTTTGCAAATGGCTGCTTTGACAGAAAAATACATTGCATGATGTAGCAATGAAATGAAACACAAGCCCTTTACTGACTTTAACATATCTGTTAATGAAGTGTTGCTTTTTACATTATCTGTTTTAGAAAGAAATTGCATCTTTGTTCAAGTCCTATGTTTGGAATGTATTTATTTGCATATCTTCCTGGATTGTCAGCTATTGGTTTTCAAACAAATAAAACCCAGCTATTCATTCTATCAGCTCAAACCTGTAACAGAATTTCTAAAAAAATAACCACAATCGGTGAACACAAAATATCCCTATTTCAAAAGCTGACTCCCCCGCATAATTGAGCCTCTGTTTCCTTCCCATCTATAGTTTCAGATGTATTGATCTGCAATACATTTTGCATTATTTTACAAAATTAAATTAGTTAATGAATGTGAAATGTTCTGCATGATTTAAAACAACAGGATTAGGCAACATGTAACCTCAAGCAATATTTGCCTCTTGATTAATTTCCAATACTTCCATAAATGATAGCTGCACAACACTAGTGACATAAAATAAAATTTAAAAAATAGTGGCCCCACACATGCTTGGTTGTAGCCCAATCTTCTGGCATTTTAATCCTGAAGGATGTTCCCTTAAATCTATTGTTATTCTATGTTTCTGGACACAATTTAGGAAGATAGATTAGATAACATAAACATTTTGAATTAACCCCCATCAATGTCAATCAATCAGTCAGTCAGTCAGTGGTAAGGGAGTGTGACAACTGTGGTTCAAAACAATGGACATTTTCAAAGCACAATTAACCCTAAATGGTAGCATCTAAGATATTATATAAATCAATGATGCAACTGCCTCTGGATTATTGTGTGCAGTTCTGGTGGCTGCGTCTCAAAAAGGTTATGGGGAGCTAAAGAAGTTTCAGAGGAGGGCAACTAAGATGATCAACAGGCTAGAGCAGCTACCCTTTAAAGAAAGGTTGTGACATTTGTGGCTTTTTAGTCCAGAAAAGTATAGCTTTTCCTCTTTTCCTCTTCCTAAAATATTACAATGAGGGATCACCTAATAAACTTGAATCCAGGAGGAATCAAGACAGAAAAATGAAAGTATTTTCAAAACAGCACATAATTCAGCTTTGGAATTCACTACCATGAGATTGGTGGTGCTTACCACATCTTGGTAACTGGTGAAAATCATGAAGATCAATGGATATTATTAGCCTTGATGACAGTACGACTGCCTCTCAGGCCATCTGCTGGGCTTCCTTGTGCAATTGGTGGGCCACTATGAGAACAGGCTGCTATATGTGAGCCAGGAATCCAATCCTGCAGGGCACTCCTTATGTTTATATGCTATGACGGAATCTTTCAAAAAGGCCAATATGATATAGTTGGTGAGATGGGATGGACTGAGAAGATCCCAATCTACTCTTAGTGCTCATCAGTTCCTTTTGGACTTCTCACTCTTTAAATCAACATAATCTCCTGGAGGCATTTTTTAATGGGATTAAAATTAAAGAAAGGAGTGCTAGGTATACTTTCATTTTGCCATTTCATAAAGAGCCACAATTTATTGACTGAGGACATTTGGTATAACTCCTTCTCCTTTCCCAAGGCAGTCCTTTTCTCCAGAACGCTTCCACCGAGTGATATGTCAGCAGGCATTTAGTGTGAACTTCTACACTATGAGTGTAAAATCTTTTAGTAGATGGGACATCTAAAGAGAAACATTTGTGGGGAGCCAGGGACCACAAACAGAAGGACTATGAAATAATAAATAGAGGTGATAGGTCAGGATTTGCTATCTATTCTGGGCAAACTTTTTCAGTTGTCTAGGCATGTTAAATATCTGAGGGATACACTTATTTTATTTTGTATGTATATTTCCTTTAAAAAAATCAGCAATAAATTTGGAGCAGTGTTGCTTGGTAGTTTGCTTATGTGTTTCAGTGACATAATCTCTTGGGTCTCCAAGAATTTAATTCAGGTGGTTTGTAGATGTAAACATCTACCTCATTCAGGTAGGATGTACTGCCCACCAAGCTGCCCAAAGTGGTGGATGCTTTTCATTATAAAGGACTTTTTAGCATCATAAAAAATAGATGATTGAGTCAAATTCTTTCCACTGCAAATTTCAAAGTGAGGCAGCAGTAACCATCAATTGTCAAATCCTTATTTCTTCAGGCTCAAGAAGAGCAGAGAAATACAAGATTAGCAAGAGGGAAGCAGCCATTCCTACACAGGGCTGTTCTTCAAGCCTCCTTAGGTAGTGCAGAACAATGGACTGAAGTTGCAGTTGGAAGTGGGTGGGGACAGAAGGAAAGAGGCCACCTGTATCATCTCTCTCCCTCTCTGGGACAAGATAGCAGATCATGTTTTCACTTGCTCCCTTGAGAGCGGGAAGGTGCTGCCACTGTTGCAGAGGCTCACCCTGTCTTTTGTTCTTTTTGGAAGGAACTGGGTTGCTCACCTGTCTAATCCTTCTGCAGTACTCTTATCTGTTAGAATATTCACTCTCTTCCAGTGAGATGAGACAGGACAGGAAAGCAGAAAAGGGTGTCTAGTACAGAGAGGGAACCAGTGTAGGGTCCCCCATATCACTCATGGAATGGGTGTAAACTCAGTGGAAAAGAACAGCGGTGGGGGGGGGGGTAGTCAGGAAGGGACCAGAGGCGGGCCTGGAAGAGATCTTATCTTGGATGCTCGCTGTCTTGCTTGTTCTCAGAGGTGGCGGGGTGGTTGTGTGGTTTGAGGAGGCATCTCTTATGACAGGGCAGAGGAAGAGAGGAGGACCCATTGTGCTTCCTCTTTGAAGCACCTCCACTCCGCTCCAATAGGCGGCTTTCCCTTAAAGATGAGAAGAGGCGGCGGGGCATCCCTCGCTTAACGTCACCCGCAGATCGGCCCTGAAAATACGGACAGAATTAAATCTCTAGGGGAGGGCGTGGAGCAAACAAAAAACACGTTATTTGAAAGTATCTGAGTCTTCTCAGCTCCCCATCCCACCCGGAAATTCTCCCCGAGCAAGGAAGTTGCAGAACCGCCCGGAGGCTATGAGGAGCGGCACGTAGCCCGCCTGCCACATGGCCCACTCCAGTGAGCGCGCCGCCGCCGCCGCTGCGAGGAAGCGAGCCGGGGCCAGCGCCCGCTTGCTTACTCCCCCATAGGCTGGTCCGCTGCATTGCATAGGGGCGCCGGTGATTTGCTGTTGGGAGACTGCAGATTTGCATAGCGCTCGCTTCGCCTTCGCTGCCAGCTAGCATGGCTTGGTCCTCGCTCACTCTCGCCCGCCCCCCTCGCCGCGGTGGCTCCGCTCAGACGCGTGCAATGGATTCTCCCTGCAAAGCTCCGCTCGCCGCCTCCTGCCCACCTCGGTCCTCGCTGTCGCCGTCGCTGTCGCCGTCTTCCTCTTCGCCCTCGTTGCGTTGGCAATAGATGTAGAGCAAAGGAGAGAGGAGGCTCGCCCTGGGAGCTGCGCGCGTTCTCGGCGCGCCTTGAAAGAAGCGCTTGCCGCTTGCTCCGCTGGATGGATCTCCCCCTGCGACGGCTGCTTTTCTTTGGGAATTGGGCGCCCCGTTCTCCCCTTGGCTGGCCGTTCCCGGCGGGAGGATCGCCCGCTTTGTGGATTATGGAGGAGAGTCCCCTGAGCGCTGCTTGACGGCGGAGGTAGCCTCACGGAGAAGCACTGGAGACTCCTCGGGGCCGTCCCGCCGCGTTTTCTCCACGGGAATTTGGCGCTTCTCGGCCGCTCTGGACTATGTTCGGGCCTCTTTGGGGCAAGAAGAGACCCGGGGCGAGGATCGGCGCCCAGCAGAGGCGCCCACAATGACGAACCGCTTAGTGCGGTGAGCCGCCCGCCTGCGCTGTCCTCGCCCAAAGTTTGCCTCGCTCCTGACGGGGTGGGGTGGGGGTGCCCCCGCCCCGCCATGCCCCAGCGGATGAGGGAGCTCGTGCTGTCCGAGCCAGTCCAGTCCCGTGGCCAGCTGGCCGTGCTCTGGATACTCCCATTGACTCTCAGTGGCTTCCTCGGAGTGGCTTGGGGTGCCTCCAGTTTGGGGGCGCCGCATATCCACCATTTCCATGGCAGCAACAGCAAGCACCCTTCAGTGCCTATCGCGATCTACAGGTCCCCGGCTTCCCTGCGAGGCGGACACGGTGGGTCCCGGATGGCTCGGCTGGAGGGGACGCGTGGGGTCGATGTGGCCGTGGGGAGCTCCCCATTCTAATGACAGAAAATGCGGGTGGCACACTCACACGTGGCGGCGGGGAGCGGGTGGATTCCGAGCCAGGGAACACGCCTAAACTGAAGGAGAGTCGAGGGAACCTCGAGAGGTGCGCGATTGAGGGCGTTGCAGGAATCGCTCTGGCTCCCTCCCCTTAGGTTTGGTAGGTGAGGACAGGGATGGTGGGGAAGAACGGACAACAAGGAGGCGAAGAAAGAGGTTCAGCGGTCTATTAAATCTCAGCCCAGAGGGGGCAGTTTTTGTTTTGTTTTCCCCTTGGAAAGGCAGGGCGGTCCCCGGCATTTTGGCTACCTGGGGGATGATTGACGTTGAACCCCGGGCTGTCCCAAGGCTTTGTGGTTGTATGCGCGGGGATGGTGGGGGCAATCGCCGGGTGCTGAAAGAAAGTCGCAAAAGACTGGAAGGGAGGGTGAAGGTGCAGCTTAGCGGAGCCTGAGGCAGCCGCCGGGACTAGGACGGTAGGAGCCACCGCTACACCTGAGGGGAAGAAAAGACACACCCCCTCGGCAGAGGCGGAGAAGGGATGGAACTGCAGACTCCCGCCTAGGAGAAGATTGTTTTAGCCCAGTTTTCTGGTCTCTCCCCACCTTCCTCTCAGCTCAAAGCGATGACTGTAAAAGAAGCTGGGTGGCGCTGGAAGAAAATCCCCCTCCGCCGCTGCCGCTTCATTATTCTTATTATTATTGTGGCTCATCCAGAGATACAAGGCTGCCTTCCTTTGCCAGCTCACCCTTATTTCTTTCTCCTCCTTTCCTATTCATGGGGTCAGATTCTGGAGGAGCAGAAATGTGCAGCTGGTGATCTTGGCTTCAGGGCAAAACTCTTTCATTTGAAGTCTGCCATTCTGCTAGGATGAGAGTGTTGCAGTCTGGAAGTGTATGTGAGGGGCATCGGTTATGATCTGCCCCACGACCACCTGAGAGAACCATATTGCACCAGGAGACCTGACATAATTGCAGGAAGCCAGCTTGCTTTTATGACCAGTGCTTTGTGTTTCTTCTCTCATTGTTCTGATCTAGAGGTGTGTGTGTGGGGGGGATTTAATAAGTGGCAGTATAACATTTTCTCTCCTCCTTCAGTATTCGTTTTCTCTTGTTGGGAATACCACTTTTGTTACAAGTGTGCCTGTGTGTTTGTGGTGCTATTCTTTTATTGGAGGTCATAATCTCTGTCTTGGTGACAAGAAGAGCAATTCCAGCCTGCTCTGTGCCTCCTATTGTGAAGATGTTGGTTCCCAGTGACATGTTAAAGAAATATGGTCTGTGATGTTGGTGATCTATGAATGAGCTATTTGATGATTTACACACTTTGCAAGGTGGGCTTGGCAATGATAAATGAGATGTAAGCTTATAGATATATAGGCAGTGTTTCCTGACATTCCAGATGCTCACACTCCCCCCCCCCCCATTTCTGCAGTGTTTTGTTTGAATGTAAGTGAAGCTCATGTATGGCACATATATTACAAGATGCCCAGATGGCCTTGCTAAACACAGAAGGGGTGTGTGTGTGTGGGGGGGGGGGTGTTTCTGGGTGTCTTCTAAAGATAATGGTGAAGAAGCTGCCTATATTTCCTGACCTCTGTATCTTCTATATCCAGCTGCCGAGAGGTGGACTTTGTGGATTGTGAGATCCCTTAGCATGGGGGAAAAATCTTGCTTACTACAGAATAGTCCTCAACAGAAAGTCACACCATATTTTCTATTGCTGCCTGTTTATTTGTGTCACGTTAGAGGGCGAACATCCTTTGCTCTCTAGATGTGGCCCATTAACATGATTGTACATCTCTCTCTGTTTGGGAATGCAAAGTACAAATAAAATTAATTCCCCTAACTTCCCTTTTTCCTCTCGTCCCATTTTCTTTTATGCTACAACAGTTCTTATTTGTTCCCTGAAAACAGTTTCCATGAAGCCAGTTTTCCTAAGTGCAAATAGACAATTGATGGCCAAGCATAGAATGTCTCTCTGGATTGGTTGATGTCTGTACTGCAACTTAGCTGTTATTGAAGAATCTTCTGATAATTAAACTGCTTCTAATTAATTATCTTGGGCTGATGAGCTAAACCTAAGGTTGTCTAATTAGATAAAGGGACCAACCCCCGAGGAGTAAATGCCTCATGGTTCAAAGCAGCTGTAATAGCCTTGATGTTTGACTTTGTGTATGTGTGAGAGAGAGAGAGAGAGAGAGAAAGAGAGAGAGAGAGAGAGTAAGTGAGTGTGTGAGAGAGGAGAGGGGGGAAGGAGAAAGCTTGAGATCATCAGAAAATGGAAAATAAAGAGAGTCAATGAGGTCCTTTGCTGGGAAAGAGTTAAGAATGTATAAGAGTGAAGAATAATGGGAATGAGAGGAGGAACATTTAAATAGGAACATCTGAGTTCATATATCTATGTATGTGTAGCCAAATGAATAAGACAGGAAAAGAATGTATTTGTAAAATGTCTATGATAGAGAGCACACATACACACACACACACACCCTTCTTCATTTATCTCCATATTCATTTAAGGGTATTAATTCACTGAGTATGCTGTTATGGCTTCATCCTTCTTCATTTTCATATCCTGCTCTGCTCTGCTTCATTTCCACTATCATGTGGTGTCATTCACAAGCTTTGCAAGGTAGTGAAGCAATCTTGAGGGAAGCCATTGCATCCTTGCATAAGTGACCCACTTGCAGGAGAAAGATTCTGTCATGCATACTAAAGGTAACTGTGATGTATACCCTCAACAGGAGAGTTCACTTGAATTTGGTGAGGCTAATCAGCAATTGTAAATATTGAATAATACCCAAAACAATACCTTGGAAAAAAATCCTTTCTTTGGATGATGCATTTTGAATTTTCACTGTCAAGTAACGGTTATATAAGGATCAGTCATTTTCCTTGTATTAATTTTATAAGTGCCTGAAAAAAGAATTGGCCTAAATCTAACAGAGAAAGGATGGGGGGGGGGGGGGGGGGAGGAGGAGAGGAAGAAACTCCCTTAACCAGACTAGCATTCTGTTCCTGGCCTTTTCTAGGATTCTGCTTGTTCTTCATCACATATGCCTACATGGCAAGATATTAAGAACTAAAGGCTTTGTGTAGTTTCAGTTGTCACACATTTGGTTAAAAAAAAATAAAAATTGGGGGGGGGGAATCAATTAAGAACTTCCTGGAATAAAATTTAAAGGTGGTGAGATTGAAGGCAATGAGAACAACAGTCCAGGAAGCCTGTCGGGTTATGTTTCTTAGGCAGTGCTTTCAGTTATTTATATGCATTTGCCTTGGATTCATTTATGCTATATGGGAAAGAAAATGGTGATGAGGAAAAGATCTTTGCTGCAGCTTCAACCTTTGCTTTAAAAAAAAGTTCTATAGTAGTATTTTAGGGTAGAGGTGATGGGATTCTTGGAAATTACTTCATTGCATGATGTCATAGACAGTACCCACCAAAAATCCACCTGTAATCTATCACTATTTTTATTGCTTTTTTTTTTTTTAGATACTTCCAAACGATACCACTTTCAAGCATAAATTAAAGAGGAATTTCCTAAGCTGACTTTGTAATTAATAAGGGCCAGTAAATAATTGATTAGAGTTACTTGTGGATGGGGAAAAGAATGATTCAGCCTGGAGATGCTGCTGCATTTCATATTTCTTTTCCCCAAACATGTACACATCTTTATATTAAAACTGCAAATTTCATGTGCAGTCAGAATTCAAAAATTACATATAATGTAGCTCGTTGAATAAAACAGTTCAGTTGACGACATCTTCATCTGTGGATCTGATTGAGTTAAATTATAGGGAGAATGCAAAAATATGATTTGTATTCTTTATTTTTATTCTATTAAAATTGTTGTTGTTTTTTTTGTTCTGTTATAATATATGACCTTATTCTGTGCTCTTTATTCTGTATTTTGATATGGCCTAATAGCTGGTCAACAATAAACAATTGTCTTATTGTTGACCCAAACATATGTTCAGCCTCTTAATACAATGTGCTTTTCTGATGAAAGATGCAGATTTCTTTTGCACATCTCAGTGCAATTTTCCAATGTAATCTCTCCCTCAGTGTTTTGGATGAAATTTGAAGGAGCACTAGATAGAAAAAGCTTTTGGAAGCTTTTTATGATCTTCATTTGCTAATATTTGTGCAAGAAGTCTCCCCATTTTGTACAAGCTTCACTGGAGCAGAAATTTCTGGCTGATCGTGGTCCTGCAGTGTACATTAGTGCAGCTGCCAAAGGCATGATTTGGGAGAGACTCAGATACTTTACCTTCCTCATGTGCTTAGTGCTTGCTTTCTTCAGTAGCTCTTACCATATAGATAAAATGTAGGTCTGACTGCTAGTGGATATGCGTAGTGGCTGAAACAATATTTATGCTCTATATCTAAGATATATTTAAACAAAACAAAAACATTTTTTTAATGCCTGCATAAAACTTATTGTGCTTTGTGTGCATAATATCATGGAATATCTATGAACTTTTCATGTTCAGTCAAAAAAGGAACAAGCTGAATGAGAAAAAAAAATACTGGGAAATAAGTATCTCATATAAGTTCATACATCAAAACTTTACTCCTGTGGGACTCTGCCAAGTAATGAACTTGGATTATTTCAGTGTAAAGTCTGAAGAGGTGTGTAGTGTTTTGTGAAAAAAAGTCTGCATTATAAAGGCCAATCTTCAGTAAGCTATTCCAAAAACATTTCAATTTGCTTATAAGAACTTTGGGAAACTTTCAATTAGATTATTCAAGAATATCTGTAGTAACAGAACCTTTGATTGATTATGTACCATCAAATTGGTGTTAACTCTTAGCAACCATATGGATAGATTTCCTTCATGATGCTCTATCCCTAACCTAGTCCTTAAAGACTTCCAACAGCACATTTGGTAATGAAGCCAAGCATCTTGCTACTGGTTGTCCTCTTCTCTTTCCTTCCACTTCTCTCAGTAATAAGTATGTTATACATAGAGCTAGATATTCACAAAATATGTCCAAAGTATGACAATTTGAGCCTGATCCTTTATGCTTAGACTGATCCATTTGTTTTTTGTCTTAGCTGTCCATGCTAGTCTCAGAGGTCTTTACCAATATTACGGCTCAAATGTCTTTTTTTTTTCTCCTGTACTCTGACTTTAATTATTAGAACTTGCAATTTTTTGCATTTTTAGCAATCAGTGTTGTGTCTTTGGCATAGTGCAAGTTATTGATGTTTCTTCTTCCAAATTTAAAACACATACTCATCTTCTTCCAATCTAGTTTCTTTTAATATATCTTCAGCATTAGGTTGAATAAATAAGGAGAGATTATATAACTTTTTCTCACTCCTTTTCCAAACTGGAACCAGGCTCTTTTGCCATGTTCAGTTTATATTGTATATCTTGATTTGCATGTGAGTTTTGCATTGTACACCCCACAGCTTGACAGTAATAGAAGGGCTAGATCCTAATCTTGCATGCTTTTCCTGGTTTTTCTTTTTTTGTAAACTCTGTACTTCTGTACTTCTACTGAATTAAAGTACTCTCTGTTAAGTGAAGGACTTGCAATGGGACAAAATAATGTAACACGCATTTTACAATTTTACCCATTGCCACTCCTTGTGTTGCCTATAACATGTCACTGAAAAGTGGCACTATTCAATTTTGAGAATATGCCACTCTTTATAGGCACTGGTTTTCTATTTTAGTTTGAATGTTACCTTCTTTTAGTCGTTTTTTCTTTAGTTTGAATGTTGTTTCAGTAGGTCACTGGAAAGTGGGGAAAATATTCACCTTCAGGGCACTGAAGCAGAAATTGAGAGCGCACAGCTTCTCTAGGTTGCTTTAATATAAGGTAAAATAAAAGAAAATATAAGGTAAAATAAAAGAATAAAAGGAGGAAAGTAGGGCAGAAGTAGCCCAAAGAAGAGGGAGATAGATTCTGCCCTGATTGTGCAACTATCTAGAGTAGAACTCCATAGAGAAACTGATTAGCTGCTGGGCAACAACTTTCTTATTCCACAGGAAGAAGAAAAATGATTGAAAGTGACAATAGAGATAGGCAAACTAGCAAATAAGCAATAAAAGACCAGTCCGGCATGCCTCGTTATTTCGGGACATGACAATATATATTAGGGAAAATATGTATTTCTTTACCTGTGTGCTTGTTAAGGAAGAGGTGTATTTCAGAATACTGTTAAAGTAGATTAATATAAACATGCTTAGGATTTTCAACAGATGAAATAAAGGTCTGCTGAACTATGTTTTGGCTTGTGGGAAGCCTGGAGAAAAGTTCATTTTAAAAGCGGAAGTGATGGAAAGTGATGGACATATAATTAATGGGTACTTCCACAACAAACCCTTGATCATATCCACTATTGGTCACTATCCACTAAGGAGTGGCAAAGCACAACAGAATTTAGAAGAAATCTTACTTTTGCATTTCTCTTTGATTTTTTTTTAACAACCTAGTCTACCCTACAACTTTGTCACTTCCTGGTAATCTCCCATCCAACTTTGTTTTGGTTCCAATCCCAAACTAATAGTAGGCTACATAAAAGACAATATAGGGTCTAAATCTGTTCAGTGAATTAGTTCCTCCCTTTTAGATCTTAGGTCTATATCTAAAGAGGTTAATTTGGAACTGAAAAAAGAGGAGCAGCCCTGAGATATAATGGCTAATCCATGATGGGCATTATGTGTGTCCCATTCCCTTTTAGACACTGTACTGCTTAAAGCATGAAAGAATTGTTGAGATTATTCACTACTTTCAAATAAAATGACAAAAGAGAGAGATAGACATTTTATTAATAGAATATGGAGTAGGCCTTTGATGAAAATGAAATCATAGATGACAGATTCTATCTCTATGAATATCATTTAAAAAGGAGCTTCTACATGTCCTAGAGGAAGCCTCTTTCATTGTCCATCTGCAGAGAGGAGTCTGTGTCTTTTGGTAACAGCTGCTCTTATGATTTCCATTTTTTCCTTAGAATAAGTAGCAGTCATAGCCTCAAAATAGAAGAGTAAGATCATAGAAGGAGAAATCAAATAAAGATTTGGATTTCTGTGATGTTATAAGATCTGAAACAAAATCTTGTAATCCCCAGATCATACAGTGAAATCTTATAAAAAAGCTTAATACTGATTATGATGCCATTTGTAGTTTGTAATAGATACTAAATCCAGAGTAAATTTGTTGGGAAGGACAAGACACAATTTTAAAAAGAGACAGCTTGGCTATATCTTATCTTCAGTAATGTTAAGAAGTTGATTATCATTCCAACTCTGATTTATTTTTAACTCAGTTTGACCCAAGGATTTAAATCTGATGGAAATTTGAAGTGATATTTCCTAATGTATAACTTGAATGTTGATTTTGAAACTGGAATCTGTGACAGTGAAAGTCTTGGCAAAATATTTACTCTCCTCATGGTAACCTTTTACATGTTTGAAAATTACTTCTTATATCTTATTTTATTATTTTCTTTGTCATAAAATCCCACTAGACTTCAGGTGATGGAATACATGAGTCATTGGCTGAGTTTGATAAATTATATTTTATCTCTTAGATTTTCCTGTTTTGGTATCATTATGAAGAAGAACAAACAGTTGTATTTGGGAAGATGGACTAACTAAGTGGTAATTTTAACTGGCCTTGGTTGATCTTGAAAAGATAATCAGAATTTGGTATTAGTATTTGGATGGGAAATCACATTGTAGGTTAGAGTAGGAAATCTTCCTCCTCCCCCACTTTCAAAGAAGGCTGTGACAAACAGTTTCCATACTGTTACTAAAAAAATAAACCATCCTGAAATAGATTACTTTTAGACAGAAGGAAGTAGGAACATCACATGGATTTAGGAAACTGTTGATGCAGAATCAAGAGCAGTCACCCTTTCAGAGAAATTTTGTGAGTTTTACAGCAGATTAAAACCAAATCCTGATGCACAGATCTGAATTACCAGATAAAAGTAAAATTCATCTGGGGTGTGAGATATAAAATGCATGTATAGCCTCTCAGTTTTGTTTGTAATAGTTTAGATTGTTTACAACTTCTGAAGTTATTACCACACACATAAAGGGGCCAGAGAAAAGAGAAGGAAGTTCAAGCACTGTCAGAGTCAAAGAATCATGTAACATACAAATTACTTGAAAGAAGCCTTCCACAATTTCTGTTAAAAAGTAATACATGAGCTAGCCATACATTTTGAAAGATCTCACATTTAGAAATATATTTACTTTATTTAGCTAACATTTGGAAGTGAACTGACTGGATTCACATCTCCCAAACTAATGTGTAATTCAGAATAGTTTTCTTGCTGATTCTGCCCTTTCTCAAATTTTATTATTCTGGGTTTTTTATTTTAAAATCGACCACAATGCATATAAAATCCATATTTTACAATAATGTGTATAAAATGTGTATGCTGCTATAAAATCCCTATAAAAGATAAATTCTGCTATAAAATACACATTACCATAAAAGTGCTTAAAAAGTGTATAAATGTAGCGCCTGTTAACAAAAAATAATAATAAAAGTTTGATCTATTTGTTTCACAATAGAATGCAGTAAACTACTACCATATTTGCTGAAAAGTAGGTTTGTATTTTATCTTTGAAAATATATCTGTGGGGTGGTAATGGTAGTAGAACACCTATTAATAAAAACAGAAAAATGTTGATCAAGAAGAAATGTTGAATAAAGTAGAATTCATTACATTACATTAATAATTAACTGTTTGCTTATATGAAGCTGCTTGCCTAGTGAACTTAACCCTTTATGTAATACTTAAACAGGGCTAATGCTTTCCAGAAACCTCATGGATTGCAGATTTATATTTCTGCAATAAAATCCCTTTGTTGGTAGTGTAGAAAAATGATTTAGGGAAGTTAGAAAAGGGAAACTATTGCTGTGTGAACATTTTTTAAATAATTATGTCATGTATAATAGTGAATAAGAATTCTGTAGGAGGAATTTATTTGTTGTAGCAGGAAATAGCATGTTTATATAACTTTCTTTATTGACTGATTTGTTTTAAATAGGATAAAGCAGCCTAGAAGGTTGGCAGCCTAGAAGGCTAGTGTGATATAGAAAATAGTGGTTAATTGTATATCTGTATTGTACATGGCTTATAAATTCAGTTTCATACAGCAGAATCAACTTTCTACTCTTTCATTATTTGTGTCAAAGCACCTTCAAATTATAAACATACAACATTCAACACTGAGCAAATAAAATAGATATAAAATAAGTCATAAAATGTAGCATATGTAAACAGTATGTAAAATAAGTGGAATTAAAACTAAATGATATTTGCCCAGTATTGGGCCATGTCAACAACATTTTCTTTCACCAGCCTAGACATACTCTGTCAGCTGATTGTTGGTATTAAGCAAAATACTGCCCATTCATTTGAAAGGAAGTAACTCTCTATTTGGATCTCTTCAGCATTGTAGGTAGAACTCTAGGAACTGTAATCTTTTTTTTATTCCCTGATTGGGGAATTATGAGGAATAAATCTGCTCAGGATTCACTTTAGCAATAAAATATACTTTTAAGACATTTAAATAAATGTCTTAAAATCCCACTTAAATCCCACCAGGAAATCATTTATATAACCATTTTGAAAGTCTACGAAAAGAGTCTTTCTCACTATCTCATGAGGCATTGGCTGAGAATCTCTCCTCATGATGGTCCAAAGGAATGATCTATGATTCTCCAGAACAGTTCGAAATTAAGAGACCAACAATGGTATCTTCAGCTATTTTAAAACTGCATTCCTTAACTACAAAAATCTTCCCTGCCTATAATCTAATTTAATAATATTTGGATTGGACTAATAATTTCATACTTTGTAAAAGAACAAGCCCTACTTGGAGCAGATGAGTGACAGCAGAACCTGAAGACTAAAAAGTCAGCTTAATGAGATAAATGAGTTGGAAAGTATAGGTGTGAAGGAAGAAGTTGAGATAGGAAAAACCGAAACCATACAGGCTATGGATTAACAAGTAAATATTTTGACAATTTGCAATCTTCTCTATTATTCCAAATAGTAAACATATCCTGTAGAAGTAAATAATGTGTATGTGTTGACTTATGGTGTCTGAATGTACAAGTCTGTATAGTTTTCTTGGTAAGATTTCAGATGCAATGGGACAACTTGCCACAGCCAACTTATTGTTGCCACAGGACAACTCACCACAGGACAACTCACTGTGGGACAATTTAACAAATCTATTTAATTATTTAAAATATATATATTAATTTTTGCCATTCACATTCCATTCTGTCCCTCCTTTTGCATCCTTTCTTTAATGTTTAATGATTCTATTCTACCATTATTTTTTATATTAGTGTCAACTCTTGTCCTGCAGTGAGTGGCGAGTTGTCCTGCAGCAAGTTGGTGGTGTGGCAAGTTGGCTGTGATGAATTGTCATAGATCCAATTTCAGAAGTGGCTTGCCATTGCTTGCTTCTTAGATCTGAGATACAGAGACTGACTGAGATTCACCCAGCTGCCTTCATATCTCCCCATATCTAACCTGTTGCCTTATCCACTAGACCAAATTGATTCTCAAGTGTAAATTGTTACATGCAAATAATTTCGGACTACAAAAAGGTGGGGTTTTTTTTGATCTTGTGGAAAGATATAGAAGTTTGAAATACTTCAACCTAGAAATGTACACTATGTTACATTTACTTTTATGATAAAGACAACCTTTTGCTAAGATTGATTAACAAGCGATTTGAATATTGAATGACTTCTGTTGATATCAGAATGGAGAAAAAATCTGAATGTTGCTCATAAACACTCATCACAAAATCCTCTCAGAGTTGGCCCTTTCCCAAATATAGGGCTGGTGAGTATTCATTGTGTTCAGAATTGTGTGAAAATATGCAGATGTAGAAACATCTGCATATTTAATTCAGCTTTGAGTTTTAAAAAGCACCTTAACAGTGTAAGAACAAGCTTTGAAATCAAATTTATAGTGTGGTTTTGCTAATGTGCTTTTCTGGCTTTGGTTTCTGGGGGAAGAAGATGGGATGATGTATCAAATAGTTTTCTGAATATCTTTTTATTCTTCAGTTAATTCATGTTTTGCAAGGCCTCCCCAATTAAGGAGCATTCCATTAGAATGAAAGAGAAGGTTTTTTTGGCACCAGGATCATGACTTATAAGTCTTCTCCAAAGAGGGCTTTTAAATTACCACATTTTATATTTCCTTTCTAAAATTTCCATTCTGCTGTTTCAGTCATTTTTCATGTCTCCTGCCAAAGTATTAACGTAAGTTGGAACAAAATTAATAATAAAGCAATATCAGTCAGCAAAGTGGTTAATTGGATCTGCTCTTAAAT
This sequence comes from Hydrophis major, assembly GCA_033807585.1. Classification (NCBI taxonomy): domain Eukaryota; kingdom Metazoa; phylum Chordata; class Lepidosauria; order Squamata; family Elapidae; genus Hydrophis; species Hydrophis major. Next base: position 390,584,121 of record CM066328.1, on the reverse strand, counting down.
ATGCATTGTAGGAATAACTTTACTATAAGTGATTTCCTATTGATAGGCTGCCTTTGATGCTGTCCTGGTCAGGCTGTGAGAGGGTAATCGAAAGTGGAGCATGGCTGGTGGATTTCTGATAAACATCTTTATACATGCCCTTCTACCTCAGTACATTCAGGGACTATTGATTGATTGTGATTCCTTTCCTGGGCTTGAGTAAAAACAGCTTTTCATTGTCACTTATCTGTAACAGCACTGGGTCCCGCCTGGGGTAATCATGTATTTCTGTATTTTTTATTTTTTTTAGGAAAAAAATAGCACTAAAATGTTCTCTCTAAATTGTGTGCTATTGTTTTTTAAATCAAGTGCTGTACGTAAGAGGAGAAATTAATCTGCCATACAAAGACATTGATTAACTGCTGCTTTTTTATTTGCGGATTTATTTACAGTTTTTGATGCAGCCAGGCAGTTTTGATTCTGGCAACCTTCTTAGGGTTTGTTATAGAGTATGGAATGTGATTATGCCTCAAGAGATGTATTAAAGGTCTGGTTATTGCCCAGGTGTAATATTGCTTAGAAACTTGGTTGTTATAGTACCTACCTACAATACTTATCTGAATGCTATGTTACTTAGATAATCCAGCTTTACTGATATATAATACTCATGTATTTACTGATGTATATAAATTATGATAAGCCATAATTGGTTTATACATGGGTTATTGAATGAACTATGGTTGTCTGGGATTATCTAGTATGCTAAGATATAAATAACAATGGTTGAGTTCATATAGCATGCTAAATCAAAAGAATACAAACCACATTTTGACTAGTGCACTAGCTAAGTATGAAGTTGGTCTCACACATGTTAAACCATGGTTTGCTAATCATAATTTATTGAATTGACTATTACTGGCTGAGTTATGCAACATTAAAACCAAACAAATAACATTATAGCTTAGTGTGATATATAAATATAGGTTAATTTGATATCCATTTTGGAAGGAATGAAGACTGTAAACATTTAAACAAATAGAATATAATTTATTTATTACAACTCAAGTTAATGAAGTTTTTAAAATTCATTGGCTAAATTCACATATCCCATTGAATATCAGGATATTTCGATGCAGCCATTGAATTTGGAAGCAATGGTTTGTACTTTATTGCTGTTTGTGTTCCTTGTTAAGCTTTTAGTGTCAACCCTGAAGTGAACCTGGCTGAGGCCATCTTGGAGGCTTCGGGTTGCCACATAATGGGGGTGGGGGGGAATAGTTAGATGAAGTTTTGTAGCCAAAACAATGAAGTTTTCCTGTGAGAATCCAGGACATTCTCACAGGTGGCTGCCCAGAGGAGGAGTTAAATAACCAAGCAACCGGCCAGCAACTGGATTGGACAGTATGACTTAGAGACTTGAGCGAAAGGGGAAACATTTACCTTTAATTAGGTGAAAACCGTGGGAACTTTCAGAATTGGCTTTTACCAGTTGTGTCATTATGATGTATCCAATAAATTATTCTTTGAGGAATTTGTCAACCTTGGAGTTCTGTTTTCTATGGGTACATTACTTGGAATGCTGACATATAGCAGAATTTGGATCATTCAAAAAGTTCAGCAGCTGGGGCTGGATTGTACTTAAATGTGGATTACAAGACATTTCAAGGATCGGGACTAAATAGGAAAGATGAAAAAACATCCAGTGAAATCACTTCCCTACTGTCACTAAGAAAATTACATGGATCTGTCTGTGAAGACACCAAGAATCTCAAAGGAGCATTTTGATTTGAAGAAGATTGTAGTTTATGATTTAATAACAATTTTAAAAATGCCAGCTTTCTGAGGACTGCAGCATAAGCATTTTGTCCCCTTTCATCTCCATCCTCTTATTTCTCTTTTCCCTATGGTGGACTAATATTGATCTGAAAATAAAAGAGGCTAAAAACTTAGAAGAAAAATGATTATGGTGTGTTATTCAACTATTGATCCTATTTAGAATGTAAGGTATCTAGGTTATGGAGAAAGTAGTTGATTGGAGAAAGTGAATATACTCTCCCATCTATAATCCCTCTTTAATGCTTTATGTGGCTCATAATTCCAAATACATATCCTTTTGGGAATGAAAAAGGGAGTTAAGGGTGGAAAAGTTCTTCCATTTGTTTGAGAGGATTCCACTGCACATTTGTATTTTATGATTCTAAAGCATGGTTCTAAAGCAGTAATAGCAATGTAATTAAGATCAAAATTAAATTAAAAAAATAAAAAATAAAGAAAATCAGCCCATATAGGAACTAATAAAAGAATGGCAATATTAATACAGAAAATAATGGAACAAATATAATAGGAATAATAAAGCCAGACAGTACAAAATCTGATTGTGCAGATATGTTTGTGAAACAAATAAAATGCTCAGAATGACTGGACAAATAAATGGGAATCATTGTGTCAGAAGTTTAGGAAAGACATTACTTTTTGGAGTTGGTCCTATAAGGATCTTAACCAAATTCATATCCAGTTGACTTGATGCAAACTGATTATCTGAAGTGTTCAAGTGGAGAGACAAAGCTGCAAATAGCAACATGCATTGTGATGAACTTTTGTATCTGACATCAAGTTGTAAGTATGAAATGGTTGTGTTTGCTATGCACTGGGAAGGTTGTGTCTCTGTGTATGTGTCATTGTGATTAGTAGTAGATACTTAATATAAAAATCACCACTGTTCAAGTTGAATATGATTTGATTTTTTTTCCTTTCAATCTGTGTGGATTAAAGCCAGACTAAACCATATTTATGGCACTGGCTTTAATTTGTTTTTGCAACTTTCATTTTATTCTTTATCATTAGCCCCATAAAAGTTGATTCCTGATTGGTCAACATAGCTCTGAGAGATTTACACATTGAGAACTGACACAACAATCTTGGTAAAATTTGCTTAATAGCAATTTAATAACATCCCACCCCTACCCAACAGTAAGGATAGACTTAAAGAAAGTTTCTAGTGATATCTGAAATATACACTGCTTAAAAAAATAAAGGGAATACTTAAACAACACAATGTAACTCCAAGTCAATCACACTTCTGTGAAATCAGACTGACCACTTAGGTAGCAACACTGTTTGACAATCAATTTCACATGATGTTGAGCAAATGGAATAGAAAATAGATGGAAAGTATAGGCAGTTAGCAAGACATCCCCAATAAAGGAGTGGTTCTGCAGGTGGTGACCACAGACCACTTCTCAGTTCCTATGCTTTCTGGCTGATGGTTTGGTCACTTTTGAATGCTGGCGGTGCTTTCACTGTAGTGGTAGCATGAGACGGAGTCTACAACCCACACAAGTGGCTCAGGTAGTGCAGCTCATCCAGGATGGCACATCAATGCGACCTGTTGCAAGAAGGTTTGCTGTGTCTGTCAGCGTAGTGTCCAGAGCATGGAGGCTCTACAGGAGACAGACCAGTACATCAGGAGACGTGGAGGAGGAGGTAGGAGGGCAACAACCCAGCATCAAGACCGCTACCTCCACCTTTGTGCAAGGAGGGACAGGAGGAGCACTGCCAGAGCCCTGCAAAATGACCTCCAGTGGTCCACAAATGTGCATGTGGCTGCTCAAATGGTCAGAAACAGACTCCATGAGGGTGGTATGAGGGCCTGACATCCACAGGTGGGGGTTGTGCTTACAGCCCAACACTGTGCAGGACATTTGGCATTTGCCAGAGAACACCAAGATTGGCAAATTTGCCACTGGTGCCCTGTGCTCTTCACAGATGAAAGCAGGTTCACACTGAGCACATATGACAGATTTGACAGGGTCTGGAGATGCCGTGGAGAACATTCTGCTGCTGCAACATCCTCCAGCATGACCGGTTTGGCAGTGGGTCAGTAATGATGTGGGGTGGCATTTCTTTAGGGGGCCGCACAGCCCTCCATGTGCTCACCAGAGGTAGCCTGACTGCCATTAGGTACTGAGATGAGATCCTCAGACACCTTGCGAGACCATATGCTGGTGCTGTTGGCCCTGGGTTCCTCCTAATGCAAGGCAAGGCTAGACCTCATGTGGCTGGAGTATCAGCAGTTCCTGCAAGACGAAGGCATTGATGCTATGGACTGGCCCACCTGTTCCCCAGATCTGAGTCCAATTGAGCACATCTGGGACATCATGTCTCGCTCCATCCACCAACACCACAGACTATCCAGGAGTTGGGGGATGCTTTAGTCCAGGTGTGGGAGGAGATCCCTCAGGAGATCATCTGCCACCTCATCAGGAGCATGCCCAGGCAATGTAGGGAGGTCATATAGGCATGTAGAGGCCACATACACTACTGAGCCTCATTTTGACTTGTTTTAAGGACATTACATCAAAGTTGGATGTAGCGTTTTTTTCCACTTTAATTTTGAGTGTAACTCCAAATCCAGACCTCCATGGGTTGCTAACTTTGATTTCCATTGATAATTTTTGTGTGATTTTGTTGTCATCACATTTAACTATGTAATGAACAAAGTATTTAATAAGAATATTTCATTCATTCAGAACTAGGATGTCTTATTTTTGTGTTCCTTTTATTTTTTTGAGCAGTATATTTAGAAGTTAACTGGTACTCTTGGCTGGTTAACAAGTGAGAAATGTTTACTTCCTTGTAAACACTGATTTCCTGTAGTTCATTTTAACTTTGTAGCTACACTCATATAATTTCAAAGATTTTGCCTTCTTTAATGGTTTGAAATACAGTTTTGGGAGATTGCTAGGAAACTTGTGGTTCGAAAATTACACCAGAGGCTTACAGCTGAATTCATACTGATAGGGACTAGTGCAATATTTGTCAACCATGACAACTTTAAGACATTTGGACTTAAACTTCAACATGTTGGCTGAGGAATTCTGGGAATTGAAGTCCAGACATCTTAAGGTTGTTGTGGCTGACAGATGCTGGTCTAGTAGCAAGTGTACACAGTTCTAAAGTTCTGAATCATGGATTTGAGGAGGAGCAATCAGAAGGATCTGGAGAAAACTAATCTGTGGTAGATTTTAGGCAGTGCTACTTAGAGAAGATAGTATAGTTGTGATGGCTGAAGGGTTACCAATCAGTAATAGGATTATTAGATAGATTCATTGACAATGGTACTGTCGGTATCAAAACAGGAAAAAGTATAGAATCAGTAAATACTGAGTGTGAGTGGTTAAGCCGTTAGTGTCTATTTAGGCATTTTCCTGAGGCGTTAGGCTGTCCACTGTGGAAATAAATAAGTCATACAGATGTCTCTTTGATTTGGTTCTCTATGGCCATTGCAATGTTTTTAAAATTCTGTGGTGTGTTTTTTTAAGTGTAACAAAGAAGATTGCCCTTCTGGGAGTTCTGGATATAGTAAATGCATTTTTCACTCATAGCTTGTTGACAGAGAGATTTTTCAAATGTGAAAGTGGTTTGTATTTGGTAACTATTTACAATTTATTATATTGTGTGCTTAATTTGATCTTGAGTAAAGTGCCAAATATTTCCCTACCTCTCATTTTGCTCTAGTTCATTGTGTTAAGCAAGTGTAGTATTTCATTATGGGAACTACCAGAAAAAAATAATATGCTTGATGTAGGAATGAGCAGAGTTACATATGCAAATAATAGCTTGTCTGTGATATAGCTTTTGTCTGCTGTAGCACCAATTCACTGCTAGTCTATAATTAGGAAGAAAGAAGAGAAGGAACAGTCAGCAGAGCTGAGTAATACCCCCGTATGAATTTCAGATATGATCACAACAGATCTTCGTAAACACAGGGTTTCATGGTGTGTATAGATTGCATCCAAGCTCATCAACCATTCCTCTGAATTCTAACAATACAGCTCTTTTCAAATGTTTAATAAACTAGGAACTGGATTTTACATGTGAGAATTTTATATTGGCTAGAGTAGCACTGCAGAAAAATGCAAACAGGCAAAGTAGCACTTAAAGAGAATGTGGGAAATAAAAGATCAGATTATCAAGGCAGATGCAAACAAAGGAAAAGAGAGATTGATTTTGAACCCAAGGAAATCAACCCGAATGGCTGAAAGATTATTTTTATTATTATTATCCCTGCATCTGACCAGTAAGCATTCAGCTTCATCCAGTTGCCCTGACTCTAGCCTAAATTAAGGGATTACAGGGTCATAAAAAGGGAGTGTTATTTCTGTTTTATAACAAAGTCTTAGCTGCAGTATATTGAATATGAATATATGGTCTTTGTCAAGCTTTAGACAAGTTTGTTGAAATTCTGCCTTGGGAGAGCATGACAGCACACATGTGCCCATCACATAATGATGTAACAGGAAGATGATAACCCCAAAGCTGAATTTTCAGATTTGTCCAAGCATTATGCTTTCTAGCTGAATAATTTCATGGCTTCAACAGGAAATCTAAAACTAAAAGAATCATTATATATAAGTAAATTCAGATAGCTGGGAGAATTAAAAATGGAGTAATGAGGTTAACTGCTCTTAAATTAATCCACAGACTCATTTTAGAACTGATTGTCTGACTGGTATAGTTAAAATCTTGGAAAGTGTCTTTTTTACTGTTCCTAAAATAACATAAAACCTAGGAGTCCTTTACATTGTGGAGAGTAGGTATAGAGTGGAAGGATTAGCATTTCCTGAAAACTTACTAGATAGGGACTTCCAGTTTGAAGGGCTTCGGCGACAGACAGAAATCCGTGATCGTGTGCGGTTTCTGTCTGGGCTCGCCGCTGGAGTGCCCCGAGTCGGCTGGTTTCGGGGCTAAGCCACCTCGTAGAGGTGGTGAAGAGGGGGGAGACCGCCAGCAGGGTTGAGGAGAGCCGCATCTCTCCTCCTCAGCTGGCCATTACTTCCTTTCCAAAAGGCGGTTGCAGCGGTGGTCAGAAATGGCCACCACAAAGGAGAACTCGACCGGAAAAGAATGTGCAGGAGGAAGATAAGAAGTGAAAGTTTTGGCTGACCAGGTTAAATTGTAAAAGCAACAACTAAGGTACCCTGGAATTTAAACTTACAAAAAATAGCATCGCTCGCTAAGAAGAGTCGGAAGCAGTGAAGGAAAGTGAAAAGGAAAAGGTTTGGCTTTTTTTTTTTCTTCTCTCTCCTTCCCTATACTGACAACTAAGAGACTTAAATAAGAAATCGGAAAAATTCGCTTTGACATCAATCGGCAATTAAGCTGAAAATAAAACAAAATGCCACAGTGATAATAAAGATTTCTGGACATTAAATTTTTTCTTTTTCATAAGCAGGAAGGGAGAGAAAAAGAATAAGGGCAGGATCTGGAAGAGTGAGGAGACTGCCTGGAATTAAAAAGAATCTACAGTAAAACTTCAACAAGACTTCTTAAAGATACATTTTAACTGAAACTTTGCAACTAAATAGTAACTCCAGGAAGAGAAAGTGAAAAAAAAAAAAGAGCAAAAAAGAAACAGCTTGCATGTATTTGGATTATTTGGTGATCTTTGGATTCTTGGTTATTATATTTGAATGACTAAAATCAATCGGGTGGTTGTTTAAAAATTTATACAATGGCACCACTTCTGGATGAATTGAAAGTGGAACTTAAAAAGTACAAAGAAGATGCACAAGAAGGGAAGGGTTCTTTTGGCTTCATTTTTCAATTCTTAGAAATGGAGATTTGGAACTATGAGAAACAACAAGAAAATACTGCAAAACAAGAAGACTGGGACAAAGAAGAAGCCATCTTTAATGAACAAACAATTTTATGTGGGGAAGAAAAACGGAAGGGGGGAAAGAGAATGGAGAATTTAAGACTTAAAAAAACAACCAAAGAAAAGAAAAATAATTCGAAAAATAAGTATAATACTGGAAAGCAACAGAAAAGGGGAATACAGAAGAGAGAAGTAGAGGTAGAGAGACAAGGGGGTAAAGGGGAAAGAGAAGAAGAGAGGGAAGAAAAAGAAGTTACAAAGGACCGGAACAAGATATAGAGAAACGGGACCTATTTAGAGATAATGGATGAAAATATAACTGAAAAAGGGATTCTGCAAAGGTACATAAGATTGTGTTATTATATTAGTAATAGAAATAACTTTAGAAAATTGGAAACAACGTATGATTAAAATGAGGGATAAAACAGTTAGTGTAATTCAGTGAAATGTTTGTGAATAAAATAAGTGAATAATTAGTTTATGTTTTATAAAATATAAGTGAAGAGCGGGGGGAATTAACTACGGAAAGCTTATAATTGTTCCCATAGAAGTATGATATTTAATTGAAAAGTAATGTTAAAGATGTTAATACTTTAATGAATATTAATATTAATGATAGAATTGAATTATACATTTATATTTTTTTTTCTTTTTTTAAGAATACAGTGTGTATTTTAAGAATGTACCAAACAGAATACGAATGGAAGTTATGTATTATATTGAATGTTACAACTTTAGGGAAAAGATATAAAGGCGTCATACTCCAATCAGTAACTACAGGAGAAATTTTGTTTAATGAGAAAAGATAATAGATAATTGAAACAGGACAGATAAAAAACATACAATGATTTGAATTGAGATGAGATAATTAAAATAAAATTGAGAAAATTAAAAGAGGGGAGAAGCTATGCAGAAAATGTAAAATAGTAATAAGATATGGAATAGAATATAAAAATGAGCATGAACCTGAATTTGTGTCTGTACAAAGAAATGTAACCCAGGATTACGCTACTTTCAAAAAAGATGCTTTATTTGTATTTTTTTTCTCTTTGTGAAAACTCAAATAAAATTTCCAAAAAAAACAAAAAACAACTTACTAGATATGAGCTTCTTCAAATGTTCAACTGAAAATATGTTCATGCCACATTTCAATTCTGAAATAATAGAAGTAAATGCTAAAATAAACATAAAATATTAGATGTGTATTTTATCATCAGGCCTGAAAAAAAGAGACTCTGAGTGTACATATGTGTATGACTTGCCCAATCTGTCTATGCACCTGTAATTGATTAGAGCTTCTATGATTGAAAAGTTGTCTAGAGTTGTACCATCAAAACTGATCAGTCTTATATTAAAATAAGTGGGACAATCCTGGAGAATGTGAAGTTTCCATAGTTTTAACTGGTGAATCTAAAGAATTGAGGGAATTGCAGGAATAAAATAGCAAATGCAATTATGTAGTAGATAACTGTATGAGATTTCCAGGTCAAATTTGCTTGTTGATCTGAGTAGCTAGGAGATTTACTTCTTGCCAGTAACAGGCAACCTTTGCCCTGCCTTCAGGTTCACAGAAGCTGCATCTGACAAGCAGTTACCTAATGCAGAGAAGAGAAAAATATTGCTGGGGTTGCAAACTAAACATCTAGATATTTGGACTGGGTGATGGGGTTGATTGGAAGATTGATTTCCAAAAGATTCTGGCACTGAGCAAGTATTTTATCTGGTCTTGAAAACATTAACATAATAGCACTAATAAAGTTGCCCATTATCATTATGCAAGTTCAGGATAGAATTTGGGGATAAGATGTGCGTCATACAGTTTCAGCCCATTAAATAGCAATGATTTTGCATGACTTGCTATGTGTATTATCAACATATGTTAGGAGTCAACAGAGTACAAGTTACTGCTGTTAAGGCCAGCCTTAACTTCTGCTCAAAACTGTTGCCTTATGCTTAGAAAGAAAGAAAAAAATATCTAAGGGATTGTTTCATTGAATCACATTATTATCATTAGGACCACAGTTTAGCTATATCACAGCAAGAACTATTCCACACAAGGATTGGAGGTTAGCTCAGAATAGTGTCAACAAAAATGTATCCTTCCTATAAAACAAAATGTCAAGATTTTCATGAATCGGAGTAAACCTGATGTCGTCTAGATGTTTTGGATGACATCTATAGTTCCTTGTCATTAATTGTGCTGGTTGAAGTTAATTTCTTGTTAATAGGAATATGAGATCATAAGATTGAAATAACTGTGGAATTCATATATGTTTCTTATTAATTTTCTTATTAATTTTAATGCCCCACTAATGAAAAATGTGAACTTTTGCAGGCGACAGATAGAAATTTGTCAGATTTTCTAAGTGTCATTCAACATTTTTGGATATGGCACCCAATGTGTCAATAAAAATTAGACCTTGGCCAGATTATGTCATGATCTTCAATTGTGATCTTCTCCATTTTTTTCTTCTATCTATTATACCTTGGACTTGGTATTTTTATCCACCTATCAAGTCCTTCCCAAGAACCTGGGATAGGCAGATTTTGATGTTTTATGGTTTTAAAAGTATCATTGCAAGATGTAAGATGTTCCAAATATAGCTGCTTTATGCAATTGACTGATGATGATTTGTCAATGCAAATAGGATTCAAGTGGTGTTCCGTTTCAGATTGATGTGGTTTGTTGCACAGTCAGCCAGATGTTCAGACTGGATTTGGCATTTTTATCCACCTATTGAGTCCTTTCTAAAGATCTGGGATAGATGAAGTTTTATGGTGTTAGAGGTATCATTGCAGTATATAAGCTGTTCTAAATAAAGCTGGCTTTTGCAAGTGACTGATGGTGGATTTGTCAATGCTGATGGTTTTTAACTGGAACCCCAGTTCTTCTGGGTTTGCACCCAATGTTCTTGTTACAACCGGTGCTACCTTTGCTTTCTTTTGCTACAGTCATTCTATTTCTATTGTCAGATCTTTGTATTTTGTTATCTCCTCTAGTTCTTTCTCTTCTATTCTCTGCTTCCAGATATTGAAATGTCCACTATCCAGACGGGTTTTTTTGTCTTTCCTGTCAACAGTTATTAAGGTGTTATATGGAAGGTGCTTTTCTGTTTATTACTTTTTTACTATTTTATGATCCCACTAGATTTGTGTGCAGGCAAATGGTATTTCTTGCAGATCTTTCAATGCACCATTGTTGTTATTTTGTTGTGCCATTGTTGTAGTCAGTTTGTGTGATCATCTTACAAGCAGCTAACAGTGATCCACTGTTTCATCAGCCTTTTCTCTGTCTATTACTGTCTTCTCAATTCTGGCTTTGTATGCATATGTTCTTAAGGCTTGATTTTATATAGCCAGAGTTACATCTTCTGTTTCTTTCTTCAACTTGCCCGAATGTTAATTGCATTGATGGTATTTCCTCCATTGAGTTTAGACTTTAAAATCTTCTTCACTTTTTTGATAGATTTATTTCTAACCTTTTTCTTGATTTTCATGTGCTTGATGTTGTCTGCTTGAAGTATACCCAGGTATTTGTAGTGATCTTCATCCAGACTCTTGATGTTATTTCCACAGAGCATCTTAATTCTCTCCATTTAAACTCTTTTTCCTCTTTGATTGTGAGGATTGCACCATCCAGTCCAAACTCCATTGCAATATCATGCCTATACATATATAAACAGTGTTCAGCAGCAATTCTATTTCAGATGGTGTTTTTGCTTATAGCTTCAAATCATATTTAAAGGATATCCTGGCAGATGTTTTTGATATTTGATAGCCCTGGCTTGATTTATTCAGTACTGTTGACAGAGGAATCAATGTAATGAGGAACAGTTATGGCAATAGTGAGTCTATGACTCCCAACCATTTTGGGAGATTCTTGACATTAAACAGATTACAATAAAAATCAGTAAAATAAGTCTAGTGTAATAGATCAGGTAGAATGAAGCAAGAAGTCTCCTTCTCCCTTGCCAAAGGCCTGGGTGAAGAACCAACTTTTCACAACTCTTCCAAAGAATAGTAGATTAGAGACCATCCAAATCTTGGGGGAATATCATTAAAGGTAATAATTATTTTAATTGTGGAATAAAACTAAGATTTCTGCCAAAACCTAGGGGGTTTACAAAAGTAGAGTTTTCTAAAAATATTATAGAATTTATGAATAATTCCAGGTGAATACTTTTCAGCAATATTGTTGCATCATCAACAATGTACTGCTTGCTCAGAAAGGATACCTCATACACATATATGAAATCTTCCAAGATGATAAATCCACTTATGCACTCAAAAAATGATAGCAATAGCACATATGCAAGCAAATTCATCTAAATTCAAATTAGAGTGATTGAAATCTGAGAATAACCTGGATTTTTTAACAGAAGTAGACCTTTGAGATCAAAATTGATATCGAAGTAGAGCCAGCTTGATTTATCTACTCTATGAGCTATTGGCTAGTTTGCATAAGAATTCTGAGACCTTGCTAGGATTGTTTTTTGATGCCCAGCCTGCCTCCTTTCCCTCAGAAAAAGAGTGCCAATTGAGCTATGTTTCTGTTGCTTACAGAAACATAGCTTCTTTTTTTTTTTTTCCCTCCACATGGCAGTTGGGAGTTGCCAAGATGATGACACTGACATGTAACATCTCACTATGACTTATAACAACTGGAATAGAAAAGGTCACTTACTTGGAGCTTATTTTCATTTATTTATCATTGTTTAAAATATTTTAAATTGCTCTTCAGCAATAAATAGCATTTTGAAGAAACCACAAAAGCATTTATAGTTTAAGCAGTAGTAGTTGACAATCACATGTTTAACTTATTCTTGAAACTGGAAATCTAGCCTGTTGATTTCTGTCAAATAATAGTTCTGAGGCACACAATAAAGAAAGTTCTGTCTTCTTTTTTGAACTTGAAAATAAGCTGAGTTACAAAGATCAACCATGGACTTTTCTGTCATAAGCATTTATTCCAAACTTTGCCAGAGGCCCCATTTATTGTATTACATTTCTTAATCATGTTTTATAAATGGACTTACAGTTTATCAGATTCTTGGTTTTAATATCAGGAGCATTTCTTTCTCCTCCATATGGCATGTTATAACCCTTCATATTCCTAATTCAGTTTTTAAGTGAAATATATTCTTGGTTTTCTTTTGGGGGCAAAAAAGGAAAGAGATTTAGTTGCAAATAATGACAATAGGAACTAGTAAACAGACACTACCATATTCTGAATTTTGTAAGCTTGCTTAATTGCAGCAGCGCTGACAGTGATTTACTGTGATGTAATATAGTGGCAAACTGCACCTGATGCAAGTACTTTATTATTGCTGCCTATTGTCAGATATTGCATGAGAATTAAACTTCAGTTTTAGAAATAGTATATTGATACTATTATATTTTAAAGTTGGTTAGCACATATGAGAAGAAAGTGACTGACTTGTCTGTGATCCAGATTGATGTTGTTGTCCATTGCTGGAGTTTCAACCCCCCCTCCCTTAGCTTTACACAAATTCTTGGAATAATCAAACAAAGGACACTTAGAGGACTTAAAAATTGCATCTCCCATCCTGGTAATGGAGCACTGGAAATTTTTCATATTGATCAAAACATGTCTAGTGCCAGTTTGTTACAAAATTGGTAATCAGATGTCATGATCAGTAACTTTCAGTGCCCTAAAATTGCCCCATACTATCATGTGCCCCATACTATCCTGTATAGGAGACCTCTGCTTTAATTTTGCCATTTGAACTCCAACTTTTTTTTTCTCCTATAACTGGTTTGAGAGAGACTATATAAATGCTGGATGGGTCGCAGGGTTCTGTTAGGTTCTAACTGTATCTAACAGTTGCTAGAGGCTGTTGAATTGCACAAAAGTGTAGGTATGTGAGTGAACCATCGTGACTAATTTCTTGAGTGGGTTGGGTATTCGAATCTTTGACAGAGGTATTTTTAATGAATTTCTTGTAATTTTGGTCCAGGGTACTAAAGCATAGTGGGATTGCCTTGTTCGGTTAGTCGTAAATGTGCATCTATTCTCATATGTGTTGTATTTCTGAGAAGTGTTGGCTATTAGTTCCTATTCTGCACAGATGTCAATAACTCAACACATTTATGAACAAGCTCCATGTTAGATCTGTTGCAGAATTTCTTTTAGTCTAGATGCAAAATAATTTTATTGTGGGTAGTTTTCTTTTTTTTTTTTAGAAAGGCTGCATTATTAATTTACTTTGCCTGCACACAATACCTTAAGCCTTTTCAAATGAATCTGGAAGCAGCTGAGACAGCTTTATCAACCCAACAAGGTAGCCTACCTCAGCGGTGGCTAATTTGTAGCCTCCTGGGCTGATTGCAGTTCACAAAATTTAACTAGCCTCTAGTGGCCTTACATAATTGATCAAATTGTATTAAAAACATCGTCATCAGTTTCAGCCAGAAAAGGAAAATACTTTGCCCCACAATTGTACAAAAAAAATCCTGTATTTTTATATTGCTTCTTATTTTGATTTATAATGACATCTTTCTGTCTTTTGTGCTCTGCTGTTCTGAAGTCTTGATTCTAAGTGTCTATGGAGATTCTCGGTCATCCAGGTCATGGTTGTCCCAAAGATACTTTTTTTCAAGAGGCAACTAGACTTTCTGGTTTTTCTTTAAAGATATTTTGCTTCTCATCCAAGAAGCGTCTTCAGTCAGAGCTGAAGAAGCTCCTTGGATGAGAAGTGAAATGTCTTCAAAGAAAACCCAGAAAGTCCAGTTGCCTCTTGAAAAAAAGCATCTTTGGGTCTTAATTGTAAGGACTCTGATTTTATTCTAGAGCTTGAAATACTATCCTGTGAGTGATCCAGATTCTCCTATCAATTTCCCTTGGGGAATAGCATCCCCACTTAACAAGATTTGTGCTGTTATTGTGCAGGAACAAATGTCATTTGCAAGAGGTTCACATTTTGCCAAGACTTGTGGCTGCCCATAAGTATATACAGGCAGGCCAGTGTGGACCAGAGAGCCTTCTGAACTCTTCCAAATGCTTTGGGCAGGATAACAGCCTTTCAGGTGAAAACTAAGAAAAAAGCAGCTTTTCCAGTTTTACTACACACTGGTGAGCCCAAGGGCTCATGTGAGGGTGGGCTGCGTCAGCGGTAATTCTGCTGTTAACATTAGATGTCTTGATGCTTTCTTGGTCATTTCTCATCATGCCCTTAAGTAATGCTATGCAAGGGCATGGTGAGAAGTTAAAGTAATACTCATCAACTTTGTATAGGGGTAGGTAGGGGCATTTCTCTGAGAATAGCTTGTACTGATTTTGCTTCTTCTTGCTTGTCAACATGAATTACCTGGAGGAGGTTTAATTTTTGCTGGGGTTTTTTTTTTTTTTTTTTTGGCTTTGTGCTCTTGCCTTGGCCTCCTTTTATCTCTCCCTTCCTTGAACTTGCAAGGTTTGACATTTTGCTTGCTTGGTTGTTCTGGAACTCTGGGCCACAATCCAAAAGTGCTGTATAGCATTTATCCTTGGCTGAGGATTTTGTGTACATACATATCAAGAAATTGATCAGTACATGATATGCTTTCCCTTTCTTTGGAGTTCAGCAGTGACATTAGTCTAAATTATCTTGATTTATTCTGCCTAATTGTCTTTGGTCAGGGAAGGTGCTATAATTTAGATACATTGTGCCTGACTCATGTTATGAATAGCCCTTAAAAAAACTTATCAGAATGTATTACAGCATGCATCTTTCTGCCTTCTAAATCAAATTCCTTTTGACTCAGTAGTAGCATTAATAAGTAACTGATCCCCCACACTATGCCACTAACCTTGCCCTTCTGTGTTACTAATTATCTGTTCATTTGTGCTGAATCTATTAGGAAGAGACTGTTCTCAATTGCTGGATGCTATCTAAGAAAACAGCTTTTTGAAAGTAACCAATTGAAAGCAGCCAATTGAAAAGAAAATGAGTTTAGTAATATTGCTTTCACAATTTTCCATTCTTATAAATTGTTGTTGACCATTTCTTTGTTATCTCAGTCAGAATGGTTATAACTAAAAAGGGGTAACCATTTCTATCTTCTTTTGCTCCTTCAGAAGAATGATAAAATGATAGTCTGTGGTTTATAAGCTACATAGATCACATAGTGCTTAACTTTGGAGATTCAGAGCAAAATCCATTTACTTTGGTGTTCCATTTGATAGCAAGTTGTTAGCCACATGCTTCCAAAGAAAGAAATAAACAAAACTGTTATCTGAATATATAGGGTTGTAGGGATGATCCATTAATATATGAGTAAAAAGTATTAGAGGAACCATGTGGCCTCTTTAATGAATTTATTGGCAGGTTTCCTACAGTTTATTTATTTATTTATTGAATTTATATTGCCACCTATTTGCCCATGGTGACTCAAGGTGGCTCACAGAATAGAAAACAATACGTAGGGTAAATACAGAACAGTGCTATAACGTAAAGCATATGGATAATTAGTTTGTAGTTCAGTATATTATGTGTGAACCCAGCTCCCTTGGTTATTTTAGGTCTAGTGCAGGGGTGTCAAACTCAAGGCCCATGGACTGGATTCAGCCCACAGGATGCTTAGATCTGATCTACGGGGCTGTTCTGGAAATAGCGAAGGACTGACCCATGATGTCTTTGTCAGTGAAAATGGAACTCAGGAGGCCATGCACAACACACATACCTGAGCTCCATTTTCACTGGCAGAGGGCTGCAGGATGCCATCACAGGCAAAAATGGATGTCGAGCTGACCATACCCAGTCCCAGTCCCCCGAGGTCAAACAGAGTCCTGAGGTGGGCCTCAATGAAATCAAGTTTGACACCCTTGGTCTAGTGTGATATGAACACTCAGAAAGTTTATTGAGTAAACCATGGTTAACTACCCTATGAATAAGAATATCACAGAAACATAGCCATGATGAAAGATTTGAAAAGACATTCAAAGAATGCCCACTAAAGACCTTTTCCAGGTGACTAGCTGCTGCCTTCTAGAAGGACTTGGAGATTATTGGGATAGATGCTCAGGTAAAAGTAGAAGGATTTGATCCTTCAGTTTTTTAAAACCCTTCATCCTTTGTTTTCTTAATTCTTTTGTTTTCCATGGATTACTTTTCTTGAGTCATTCTTGGCTTATAAAAACTACTGGTTTCCTGCATGATCTTGTTGAGAAGAAGCATATCTTTGAAATATGAATGGTAAAAGTTCTGGACTAAAAGATTTAATTTTATGTGCATGCTATGTTGATTTAGCATGAAACAGGTAATAAATTAAGCACTTTTCAAGCATGAGCAAAAGCATCTTAGATTTCTTTTTGAAGATTGTTCTTCTACAGATTGAACCTTCTGAACTTTTAAAGAGACCCTTTAAGTCATTCCCAAGTTGGCAAAAACTGACCAGTATTTTACCATATTAATTTTCTATTAATGATTATATGGATATTTTTATGAATTTATAGACTTTTATCCCACTTTGCTGATGACAATACACTATGCTGAGACATGATTGATGAATGTCAACATTTTACAGTCTGCTATTTAGGCAGGAACAAATCTAATTTTTTGGGTACCAACATAACATGCTGTTGTTACAGCCTCAAACCCTCACAACTTCAATTTCAAACTGTCTACTGTGGACCTTATCCCATTCTTTAGAGGTCCATAAAGGGGGTGTGCAGCATGCCTTCTGTCCCTGTCTTACTATTCCCACTTATCTGTATTTACTTTCTTTGTTCATGTTTATGTTCATACCTATACTTGTTATCTTGTACATGTTTGACAAATAAATAAAATAAATAAATAAATGACTTTCTACTCGGAATGTTTTCACATTCATACTTTTAATTGTTCCCATTTAACTAAATGATTTTCATTTCCTCCTATTATATACACTTTTTGTAGAGTAGGAGGAAAGTATATACATATACATATGCACACACCTTTGAGAGAATTATGATAGGAATGAGAAAAAGATACTTCTATGTGACAAACCCTAGCACTTCTCTTTGCCTCCAAACAGCTGAAAATTCCATGCATAATTTAAGCAGTCAGTCTTGAATAATGAACATAGATATAATCTATTATGGAGAAAGCTTCCCTTCTTTTGTCATCAGTGATAGCCATTACACCAAATAGACCCTTCAATATATAAGATACAAGGACATATGTGAAGCAGAGGTAGTATTCAGTAGGTTCTGACCAGTTCTGGAGAACTGGTAGTGGAAATTTTGAGTACTTTGGAGAACTGGCAAATACCACCTCTGACTGGAGATTTTACAGTATCCTTCCCTGCCACGCCCACCAAGCCACACCCACAGAACTGGTAGTGGCTTTGAATTTCCACCACTGATGTGAAGATACATACTCATTATTATGAACATGTTGTTATTTATGCATAAATTAAAACATGAATAAAGGAAATTACTATTTCAAGAAAGCTAAGCAACCTACTGCAGAGTGTTAATTTTCTTGACAATCAAATTGATTTATCCATAAGCCATGTATATAAAAAAATAATATGGGGGGTAGTTTGTTTCAAGGATTTAACCAATTGTTCTAGTATGTCAGATGTTCCAGAATGCTGCTGATCCAAACAATGTTGTTAACAAATGTTAACAAACATCAAACTATAGCCCAATATTGCTGTTGGGTTATATATGATAGATGATATTTATTTCTTGGCTAAAATGTAAAGTAGTATACAAGTTATACAGCTTGTATAACTCTGTAAATGTGCTGTCATCTCAAAAAAATGCAACACACAGCCATTAATGAGTAAACTGCTGGCAACAAAAGTGAGCACACTCCTAAGTGATAATGTCCAAATGGGGCCCAACGTGTCAATATCTTGTGTGACCACCATTATTTTCCAGCACTGCCTTAACCCTCTTGGATATTGAGTTCACCAGAGTTTCATAGGTTGCCACTGGAGTCATCTTCCACTCATCTATGATGATGTCACGGAGCTAGTGGATGTTAGAAACGTGCACATCTCCACCTTCCATTTTAGGATGCCCCACAGATGCTCAATAGGATTTAGGTTTGGAGACATTCATCACCTTTACCCTCATCTTCTTTAGCAAAACAGTGGTCATTTGGAGGTATGTTGAGGTCATTATCATATTGGAATACTGCCCAAAGGGAGGGGATCATGCTCTGCTTCAGTATATCACAGTACATGTTGGCATTCATGGTTCCCTCAGTGAACTGCAGCTCCCTAGTGCTGGCAGCACTAATGCGGCCATAGACCATGACATTCCCACCACCATTCTTGACTCTAGACAAGACACACTTGTCTTTGTACTCCCCACCTAGTTGCCCCCCCCCCACACACACACACGCTTGACACCATCTGAACCAAATAAGTTTATCTTGGTCTCATCGGACCACAGGACATGGTTCCAGAAATCCATGTCCTTAGTCTGCCTGTCTGCAGCAACCATTTGCAGGCTTTCTTATGCATCATCTTTAGAAGAGGCTTCCTGTAAGATACAGCCTTACAGACCAATTTGATGCAGCATGCGGAATATGGTGTGAGCACTGACAGGCTGACCCCCCCACCCTTTTAACCTCTGCAGCAATGTTGGCAGCAGTCATATGTCTATTTCCCAAAGCCAACCTCTGGATATGACACTCAGCATGGGCACTCAACTTCTTTGGTCGACCATAGCAAGGTCTGTTCTGAGTGGAATCTGTCCTGTTAAACCGTTGTATGGTCTTGGCCATCATGTTGCAGCTTAGTTTCAGGATCTTGGCAATCTTATAGCTAGGCCATCTTTATAGCAACAATTTGTTGTTTCAGATCCTCAGTGTTCATTGGCATGAGGTGCCATGTTAAACTTCCAGTGACCAGTATGAGAGAGTGAGAGTGATAACATCAAATTTAACACACCTGCTCCCCTTCACACCTGAGGCCTTGTCCTACTAACGAGTCACATGACACCAGGGGAAAAAATGACTACTTGGACTCCATTTGGATATTATCACTTAGAGGTGTACTCACTTTTGCTGCCAGGGGTTTAGATATTAATGGCTGTGTGTTGCATTATTTTGAGGGGATGGCATATTTACACTGTTATAGAAGCTGTATACTCACTACTTTGCATTGTAGCCAAGAGTTATTTCTTCAGTGTTGTCACATGAAAAGATATACTTAAATATTTGCAAAAGGTGTACTCACTTCTGTGACATACTGTAATACTGTTCAACCAATCAAAAGTACTATATAAGTATATTCCAAAGTGGCTCAAACCAGAAACATATTTTCCAGAAATATGAATTGAGATTCCTCTCTGAATAAATTAACCTTGGAATAATATTCATTTTGAGAGCATTTGATATGTAGGTGCTAAATGAAATGAATGGAATAAAAAAATAGAGATGTCTATATTTGCTTTGCTTTTCCCATTTTTTAAAAATATTTAAAGTACAAATCTTTAAAATATCATTATACTCACATCTTCCACTAAAATGTAATCTATCTTGACAAATAGAGCAGTATAACTTGTGGTGCTGAAGAATTACATTCACAGTTTTCAGAATCTTTGTTTGAAATTTCAGGAGCTTTCATATTTGTGAGTGAAGAAGTTGTGTCTATGTTGTGTCTTTGACTTGTCAGACAGTGTAGCAAAGGCATCATTCTGGTTTGGAGAAAAAAAGTTTTTTGTTCAGTACAACTTAAAAGACATGTGTATAACTTGATTATTTTCCCGAGTGTTACACAGAGATTTCAAAGTATAAATATGCATTTATTAAAAGCATCTTTATAATAACACAATGGAAACATACCTTATGTATAATTTTTTTCTTCATATTTTCTAAAGTATTAACTTTTTATGTTTTTCCTAACTATGTATAACTGTAGAAAAGGCAAGTGTACATAGTTTTACTGAACAACTAAATATATGTTTTTGATAGCTGCCTTTTGTTGTCCTTCTACAATGACTCCCAACCTCATTGTTCAAAAAGAGTAAAAATGTAGCACTAGCATATAGTTTAATTCACTCAGTATTAATGCTTGAGAATATGGCCACCCATTATAATAGCCTTTCATTTAGAGAACCAGATTACTTCAGTTTAAAAGAGGGAGGGGAGGCAGTTAAATGAGGACAGCTCTCATTTTTGTCACAAATTCTCCAAGGACTTCATCAAAGGCAGCCATATGACATCACCACTCCAATCATTTAATCACTCTTTTCAGGGGCAACTTTGAGAAGGGAATCATGCCAGAGCTTTCATGTAATGATGAAATCCTATACGAACCCACCTGTAGGCAATAAATGCATAAGCTGCAACAAGCCACTCCCCAGGGCATGGAGATTGAGATCAATCAAGACTAACAAGCCTTGGAAACTCTAGCACCATCCCCAAAATTATGTTTAGTTCTTTGAAGGGCTGTTATCAGACAACCAGGCAGTGGAAACACCTACTCCAGGCTTGTATTTGCAGCCCATTATTACAATTAGAAACTTGCATCCAGTCACCTTCAAGGCATTACTGCTTGTCACTGCAAGAGTTTCATGCATAATCACAGGTGGCCCTATTCCTCCCCACCACTGTCATTATGGTTCCTGAAGGACCTGGAACATAGGCAGGCAGACTTCTAATAGGCTCTATTTCCGTCACTGCCCAACCAGACCTCACCAATCAATCCTAATTATTGCATTCAGATATTGCCATGTTGTAGATGGATATTTTATTCTGCTCAGACCTGATGCTTACCAGATTCAAACTCTGACGAGTTAGGTTCAGGGTTGGGCAGCTGTCTTACAAGAAGGGACCTGTATTGTCTGCCTACAATACAATAGTATTTTGAGCCCTTATCAATCATCCTTAGACCCACACAACCTTCCAGTTTGAATGGTGTGCAAACAAGCATTATAACATATCCAGCCAATTCACTGAATTAATATTCTCTAGGCAGTTTAGCAGTTTTCTGTCTGATTAGAAACTAGCTGTTCTGACTAGACCAGGGGTGTCAAACTCAAGGATTTGGGCATGGGGTATTTAAATTTGGTCTGCAGGGGCCACCCTGCAAACAGCGAAGGACTGGCCAGCGGTGTCTCTGCCAGTGAAAATGAAGCTTGGGTGTAATGTATGTGGCCCTCCCAAGTTCTGTTTTCACTGGCAGATTTCAGGAGGCTGGCATGGCCAAAATTGAAGCTCGGGAGCCCATTTTCATTGGCAGAGGGTTGCAGGAAGCTGATACAGCTGAAAACCTGTTTTCACTGGCAGAGTGCTCAGGCTACCACAGATGCTCGCAACATAAAATGATGTAGTGATGTCAAGCTGGTCACACGGACCCTGGCCATGCCCACCCTGACCCCCTGAGGTTAAACACAATCCTGATGCATCCCTCAATGAAATCAAGTTTAACACCCCTGGACTAGACTGACTAAAAACTAGCTTCAAAAAGAAAAGTGCTTGTATTTTCAGACATAGAAAAAACTTACAATTCTAAAGTGCTTCCTGGATGCATGCAGATGACTTTCTCAATATATTTTGTTATGATCTCCATGATGATTTGGTAATAATATTGTCTTGACTATATTCTCTCAATTTGAAATCTTCATGATCATAAATACATAGAGAAAAATTGACATCTACTTTTTCCTACTAGTGGATATTTGTGATTGCTTACAGATTTATTCAAGCCTGCAAGCATTTGAAAAACACACTTTCTTCCTTGTGTTTAGTTTTTATTAATGGTTATGCTATAGTACTAGTGGATATTTTATGCTATTAGTTTCATTTGGTTGAGTGGCCATTACAGTAGATATTTTGAAGGAGATTTAAACAAAAGTAAATAAAAGTTGCCTGACTTAAAAAACCCATTATTTGTGAAGGGTAAAAATTACTTCTAGTTGACTAGTGAATGGACCTTTATGAAAATTTATTTTTTTGGCTGTTTTTTTTTTTTAATGTAAACTCATTTTCTATTTTATTGAAAATGCTGCAATAAAACAGCTGTTGTGAAGGGAAAGCCGCACAAAGTTTTGGGTGATGATATTGAAAAAGACAGGTTTCTAAGGTCTTCTGTGTTAGTTTGCAACAATATGGTTTTCACTTCTATAAATATAGAAGTATATTCAGGGGTGGGCTGCTACCAGTTTGCCCAGTTCAGGCAAATCGATACCAAACCCGTAGCTAATTTTGTGGCTGGTTCAGTGAACCAGCAAACCCCAGCCCTGTCTGGCCCCACCTACCTCACCATCCCAGGAGTTCCCATGTGGCCTGTTTTGAATCCCTGGTAAGTACAGGGCCCGTATGGAGGCTAGAAGAGGGTGAAAAATGCTGCCCCCCAGAGGCTCCGGAGCTTGGGGAGGCCATTTTTGCCTTCCTAGTGGCTCAAGGAAAGTGTCCGGAATCCAGGGAAAGTGAAAAACACCCCCTGCCATGGTTCTGGAGGCCAACTAGGCCACGCCCACCTAGCAACCAGGCAGAGAACCTGTTGCTAAACCTTTTGAAGGCCAACCCTGAGTATATTCATTTGCAACTGGATAATCCAAAGCACTCATATAGTCTAAATCTAAGTGTGGCATCCTATGACACTTTCTGCACGATGTTGTTCATATTCATGGTGAAAAGCATGAGTAACTTAGATTTCTGCCTTTCCAGGAAATGATGCAAAATAGAACTCTCTGAATCTTTAGTACCATTAGACAGAAATTCTATAGATGTAGGTGGAGGCCAAATATTTCACTGTTCCAAAAAGGATTAAAGCTTTCTTCCATTGTCATCTCTCTGCAGTGCCTGATGTCACCTCTTGCTAAACTCTATGCAAATTAACTAGTATATCCATTAATATGGATCACTGACTAAACTCAATCCAGATCCCCGGAAATGCTCAAAAATGTAGATTTCACATTAAGTTGATCTAGACTGGAATGTAAACATCATATTAAGTTGATCTTCTGTTAGAAACAGTACAGGAGTCACCAGCAAATTCTAAGGAACCTCAAGGTTTTCAGAAATATAAACTACGATATTTTTAAGGGAGGGAGGGGAACATCTATAGCATATTTTGTTTGTTTGTGATGCCTGAGGATGTGGACAAAATGCTTATACTGTAGTTTCTGGCCTACCACATGTTCTCTTGACCTCTACTTCTCTTGGCTTATTTAGTTGAGGGGTAGGGGATCAATAGATATGAATGCTTCTTTCTGTGATAGAATGGTATTACCAGTTTTAAAGAACTAGTGGCTTACTCTTTCCAAAGAAAGCTTTCCTAATTCTAGAGGTTTATGCCAATTACTGTCCAAGTTCAAATAAATATTTGGTGAGCAAGTTGCCTGACTGCAATTATTGTGATTCTTTTCAATCTTAGTTTAACTTAGTCTTGAAATCCTGGTGCATGCATGATTTTACATGTCCTGCAAATTATGAAAGTCCTGGAATATTATTTTCTGCTTCAATGGTGTTGATCTTATTTGCATGGGTTGGAGGGTGGGGGCTCTTAGAAAGTAATACTGGATAACTCTTAACTTTACCCTGAAGTTTGTGGCTATGACTCTTTTGTCCCCTTGGCTTTTTATTGCAAATGTCAAGCCAATGTGGGCTAGAATTAGGTATTTGGAGACTGGCTGATATTAATATGATGGTGTTTATCCTTTTCTACTTCGGATATCAATTGGGGAGGTTGTGGCTGTTTTCTTTCTGGGGGAGGCTGAACATCCTTTGGATGCCATGATTGGGAGGAGATTGTCACTCTATTAACTGGAGCAGAACCCTGACAAAGCAGAGGCTTTGTGAGTAGGTGATTTCTGAATAGGGAATTGAGAAGCTTGGAGTTGCATTTGAAGTGATAATTGTAGATTATACACAGATACTTTGTGGCTAAGAGTGTCTTTTTTATAAGGTGGGGGTTAGGGTTAGTCAGTTTTAACTTCTGGCAATGTCCTAGTTAAGTCTATGCAATTCTCTTGGCAACTCTTTTCGGAGTGGTTTATCATTTCCTTCTTCCTATGCAACAAGGCTTAAGGCATCAAGCTGGCTTTGTATCTAAGACAGTCTCCCAGTTCCTAATCTACTGCCTTTAACTACTATACCAAATTAATTCTAGTAGGATCTATCCTAGTTTTATTTTGGTATATCAATTGTGTCTCTTTTTTTGGCAACACCCTAACTCTACTGTAGGTGTATACTATATTGTAATGAACTTCATGTGGAACTATTCTTGACCTTAGTCTGAAAGTTGCAGCTGAAGTGCCATATAGCGGAACTTGTGGTCATAAATATTACATACTATTTCTTAAAGCAACTGTATTGTTTTAAGTTAGCTTTAGTTAAATTTAAGCTTCAGCTTTTGATATCTAAGGCTCCAAATAATTTGGGACCAAGGAACTTGAAAGGCTGCCTTTGCTATTATAGACATCAAAAGAGGTACATATCAATGGTGGGATTCAAATTATTTTATGACTGGTTCTGTGGGCGTGGCTTGGTGGGCGTGGCAGGGAAATGATACTGTAAAATCTCCAGTTAGAGGTGGTATTTTCTGGTTCTCTGAATTACTCAAAATTTCTGCTACCGGTTCTCCAGAACTGATCAGAACCTGCTGAATACCTCTGGTACATGCCATGGTTAATAGATTTTGTGGGTCCATTTTGTATTAGTATCTGCACCATTGACTATTTTTCTCTAAAGCTTGTGTACATTTTAATGTCTATGAAAGGTCTATATCTTTATATATCTGTATTGTAGTTATTTCAATATTTTAACCCAAATTCTTCCCTTCATGAATGTTGGATGAATGGCTTTGTCTGCCTCTGCCCTTTGCTTCCATTTTATTTTGTTCTTTCTTACATTCATTTATTGTTTTTATTCTTGTATTTTAATAATTTTTAATTGTAAACTGCTTCAAGGTGCAACTGTATAAGATGTAGAATAGAAATAGTAAATAAATTACACACCAATATAAAACTAAGGGCAGCCATTCTGTCAGTCCCCCCCCCCCTCCCCCAGCAAACCAGTGACTGAGCTGATGAAGAAGAAATTAAAGACTTGAAGACTAAGTGGCTGGAACACATTTTATGGCACTTAAAACTCCATGCAGCCCTTTGATTTGGCCATGTAGAAAAATGCTAATTTCTGTGCTGTTGAATTTTAAGTTTAGATGAGAGGTTTAATAATGTATGAAATATATAATAGTAACAACTAGATAGTAAAATATATATTAATTTTTAATCTGTATGTTTTTTGCTCATCTACTTGGCTTTTAATTATTATTTTATTATGTATTTCTTTTCCTTAAGGAGAATAGTTCACTAGTTCAACCAAAATATGCCAAGCTACCTGATTTCTCTAGGTTACTGTTCCTGAAGTGTTGGAGACTGGCTTAAGTTGGTGAACAGACAAATGTAGACACCCACTAGGCGTGGAGAAAATAATGCGGTTGTCATTTTTATCTTCTTTCAAGCTATAGACTCTGCTGATTATGTTTAAAAGATGAATGCTAGCTTTAGCAAAATTCAGTGTGATTTTTAAAAGCTCTAGCAGTCATGTCTGTGAAAAGATTATGGTTGCAATCATAAGTGAATACTGATGTGAATATACAAAGAACAACTTTTTTTGTGATTCTGAGATCAGGAATAAAAGCTTGGTGATGAAAAGAAGGTTGGATTTATAATGGATAATGGGAGTTCACATTTAATGCTTGGCTGCAGTGTCGTCTCCAATCACAAAGCAATTTGCTTTAAATGTATGGGTTTGCTATTTTCCTTTCCTTTCTTTCTATTTTTTTAAAACTATTTCAGAAAGCTTTCCATCATCAAGGCTGTTTTTAGCTCAGGTAAATAAGAGTGACAGGTAAACTGTAAGCAAAATTGTGAATGGTATTGGATTGATGTTGCTTTCATGTGGGCAGATAGATTGAAGAATGAATATGAAGTTGATTCCTCCTCTTTATCCTATCTGTAATTAAAGTTGTGGTACAGATTCTAAATATGCATTTAAAAAGGTTTCACAGGTTGTTGTATTTTCCTGGTGTAGCTTATCTGCAAAATTACTGTAGATAATATTTAAAAGTTGCAATTGGAGTTAAAACTGTATAGGTTTATCTCATAATGAAACACTTGAAGGAAGTCTGCCAAAAAAGTAGCACATTCTCACAGTTAGAGAATAATATATAAATAGAAATAATGAATATTAATTATACAGTAGTTTAAAAGTATTGCTTCAGAAACAAAATGTTTAAATGCTATTAAAACATATACTTTGGGTAAAGAAGATTCCATAAATTTCTTTTGAAAGTATTTCATCTAGTAGGTCATCTTCTTCTTCATTTAATGACCCCATAATCCCTTGTGTGGTGGAGGCTGGGCAACTGAATGGAGCTAGCAGAGTATTTTAATGGCCAGATGCCCTTTCTGTCACCAATGCAGAGTTTTGTTCAGCAGATATATTCTCAATGTGCTCAGAGAGAGAAATATCTGCCTCTACCTAGGATCGAACTCACAGCCTCCTGATTGTGAGGCAAAATTTACCTAGTGGGTGCTAGGGAGGAAAAAAGTCTTCACTGGCTTCTTGAAATCTGCTCTCTGTTGCAGTTGAACAGATGGACCAGGAGACTGATTGCTACAGAAAACAGTTTGCTAAATTCTTCTACAGAAACTTTACCTTGCATTGAGGAAGTTTTGCTATCTAGATAACAAAAGATTAATTCCATCAATCTAGTACAGGCAATAGTCAGGTATACTGGGCCTTGTAGTCTAACATTTAGAGAACACAACTTCCACATTCTGTTTTACATTTATAATATATTCTTGGATTTAATTCACTACTCCATATTTTTAATATGGGGTTAATAATTTTTTCCAGAATTTTGTGACAGAAGAATTAAAAAATCTTAAAAAGCTATATATATTCAATTAATTAATATCAGGATATCTTGCCAAGTTATGTTTTAAATATTAATAATAATTTAACAAGAAATATTTTGAATTTCAACCATAGTAATTAAATATTTAGCCTAAATCTCCTGCAACTTTGACCATTCGGGATGATACATGTAGGAATTAATGCTATCTATATTTTTTTTAAATGCTTCTGGGAAAAACAATATTGTGCTGCAGCTAAACTACATTTAAAATGCTTGGCCTTATACTTAATTATTTGGTTGTCAGAATAGTCTTTGCATTTTTTGTCACACCAGGTGTCAGGTTTTGTAATTTTTTTCTTCTGTCTAGAGGGAAAAAGAAATGCAAGTAATAGTTGGCAAATCTTTGTCATGATTCTCTTAAATCATCTTAGTCAATGTCTTTACTGTGAAACCTTCTTATCACTGTCTTTCTAAACTTTTAATCTGTGTATAAATTATGAATTAAATTATATAAAAAATAAAATATAAAATGTGTATAAATCCAGTTGAAGCTTTTAAAATCCCTTCCACAGTACAGTGAGAAATTAATCTGATATTGGAGTCAATATTTTTTTAATCCCTAATTTATTTATTATAAAATTTTATTCTGCCAAGATGACCAAGAATAGAAAATCACATTGATAACAAAATATAATGAGATCATACTATTGAAAATACTTCAAGTTTCTTCCTGGAATTACTTGGCAAATGGAAACAAATCAGATTTTATCTGTGGCTTTCACATCTTAAATATAAACTCAAAAGAGGAAGGAAAAATAAGGGAAGAGGAAAAATTGTAATCATAATAAAAACAAATAATGGAGAAAGTCAAAGGAAATTTCTCTCTAAGCAGAATTCACAATCTTCATTTCTTGTTATTCCCGCTAGAATAGTATTGCAAAAGAACAAGAGCCTCCTGGAACTGGTGTACAAGCAGGAGTGAAGCTTTGGACTCCCCACATTTTTTTCACCAGCTGTAACAGAAAATAAAAATAGCTTGCTTCAATAAGCCACTTTTGAAACCAAAATACAACAGACTTCCAAACTGGACAAATTAGATCAGATCTTCCATTTTCCCAGCCAGTTATTAAGAGGAGAGGTGGCCAAGTTGAGGTAAAAAGAATTCTGGGGATAATAACTGGTATTTATTTTCCCATCAATCGGAAATTTATTATTTATTATCAGCCAGTATTTGCCATAGAAGTGTTCTGTATTAAACCTATAAAGGTTAGCATGGAGTCACTGAGAGTTGGTATAAAGTTGATAAATTATTATTATATAGTTACTCCTCTTTTATCTTGGATTTGTTTATTATAACTCCGCTATTTTATTCTGTTTAATTTGTTGTCCAGAATATAACTTTGTGTGTTCTATGGGGATACGGTACAACTTAATTGCAGCATAATTGCACACACATAAACACACATACAAACACACACACACACAGTCCTCCTCTAAGCTGGCAATTTTATATTTTGGTTTGCTCTTTTTTATAGCAGGTCCTTTTATTTCAATACTAAGACTTATCTCATCATTTGAAACATACACACCAAAGCTCTATTGATTCATAATAAAAGAAAAAGAAAATGAGGCACAGGATGAAATGATATAGGATATAAAAGACAGAAAGAGATGGTTAGAATCAAGCTTCTGCAGTTGTCAAGAACAGTGGTTCCCAGCCTTTCTGGTACTGTGGACTGGCGAGGGTGGTGGCAACGGAGAGGATGGTGGGAAGAGGTGATCGCTGTGCACAAATAGAGTTTTGCACACTGACTCATTTGTTCACCCGCCGTTTGCGTGGCTCAATTCTCAATGGGCCACGGGCTGGTTCTGGGCCATGGCCTGAGGGTTGGGGACCCTTTGTCTAGAAATCCAGTCATTTAAAATGATGATGGCAGCTAATTATTTCCCTAAAATTGGGTGAGGCATCTCTAGAGGGAATTAAGTTTTTAAGCAAAAAGTACACTTTCATGCACACTGTTCTGATGCTGAAAAGTACATCACTTTTCAATATCTGAATAGGTAAAACTAGCGTGATATTTCAGACTGACTGCAGTAATTTCCTTTTATTTAATTTATTCTGTTTGGATGCTGTCCATCTCCAACAGATTCTTGACATCCCCTGCTTCCATTTACACAAATACTGATATATAGTGATGCTCAACTGCTGCTGTTGATCATGAGCCTGGATTTTTTGTTTGGTATCCAGAGGGACAAATGGTCTTGGTGAGAGCTTTCTTGGAAGCTTCCATACTTCGTGTTCTACTTGATTTAATTTTGTTTAGATTATTTTAATTAACAAGAAATAAATTAGAAATGGGCATGATGCACAACAAAATGTCTGCATCATCTCTTTCCAAGAATATGTCTAGCTGTTTCCTAGGCCCTCAGACATTTTAGACAATGGAAACAGCCCAATGCTTTGTTTGGAAGTATGCCCATCTTCATTCCCTATAAGACAAAAAATAAACTATGTAGTAAAAAACATCTTGGCATACTAGAAAAACCTTACCAGCTTGCAGAGATATTCGTGTGGGGGATGTGCCATTTTAACTTTTTTTTTAAAGGTTAAAATTGTAGCAATAACCATATGATTACCAGTTTTTACTTTTGTGATATAGGTATGAAAAATAGCAGGGCTTCAATTATGCAAGGGCAAAAACCCCTCCAGTTTATTTTCTGGTACATTTACTCATTCATTTTATTTCTATGTCATTTAATCAATGTGTCTTACAATAATGAACAATAAAATATGCTTTATTTTTTTACAAGTTACATTTTTTCAAATTACTTTAAGAGCACCTACAAACCAGAAAGTTTAATTATCTTTTTAAATTTTATTTTATTTTTAATGCAGTGAATATAATATAAAAGAAAATGCATATATCTCTAATTAGATTTTATAGGAACTTAGATCTGGGTACTAAACAATCATTGTGGCTTTTTGCACATAATAAGTTTAAAGCAGTTTTTCCCTCTTTTTGCTTTATTGTAATATTGGTATTTTATCAACTTTTCCATTAGTTTTCTAGTAACATTTGGTGCAATATGTAAATATTCGTATTATTCTTGTTTTCCAAGTTGTTGCCACTAGCTGCCTGGTTGCAGTCAACAACAATAACAACAGCCACTATGAGTTATTTATTCTTTAAAGTACCATTACCAATTCTTAGTAATGTTAGTTTTGGATATAAGATAAAATCCTGCATTATTATTTATTTTAATTATAGTTTTAATCCTGAACAATTGAACCAATTGAAAAGACCATCAAACCAAAAATAAAGTGGTAGCTCACAAAGATACGGAATTTTCTGCCTCAAGATTGCAATCCATTCCATAAAGTAGGGGCTACCACAATGAAAGCCTGTTTGCAAGAACATGAAGGCTCCCTTCCTGACTGATGTGGTAGAACAACCAGCTGAAGGGGACAGGACCCTCTAAAGAGACATTCCAATTTGGAATCTGTTCAGGAGAGGAAATGTCTGAGGTCTATATTTGATGTTTCCCAAAGCAGACAATCTGTCAAAATTCTTGTAATATAGGTGATCAACAATAAAATGTCTTGTTAGACCTAGCCATTTAGGTTCTGGTTGCTTTGGCCTGACAATTTGACTGTACCAGATGACCAGATTTTACTTGGCACAATCCTGTTCACATAGACAGCCCTTTTGTGGGAGTGCTGATATTATTCTCTTGGAAATGTAAATGGATTGCTAGTGAGTAGCCTATGGGTGTGAGCAGCATTAGACATTTTCCCCCAATTCACGTCCCACATTTAATACCTGGGTATTAAATGGGTACATTCTGGGTTAATACTCTTCATATCCTCTGGGTGCACTCGGGGTTAATACTCTTCATACCCTCTCAGAAGACGGGGAAAGGATAAAACAAGAAGGTCTATTTCTAGATAGATAAATAATACAAAGACCTACTCTCATCAAGGCATTTGCATTGTCTTTTTTTAAAAAGTTACAAGATTGTACATAAATTAAAATAAAAGAAAGAGACAAGGTTGGAAATTCCACAAAAACTCAACATCTGAGAAAAGAACAAAAAGAAAACTGAATGTAAAATAATACTATGTAACCGCCTCCCCATACTGGGGTCAGCGTACCTTTCAGGAGCTCAACAGTAGTCTGGTTTAGTCTGGCGAACAAATTTTCCAGCTCAGCCAATCACCCATTTTTTTCCTTATTCCCCTTCTCCCACCAGACTTTTCCCCATAATTATCACTATTTCTTGCAACTACAAGATAACAAATCTGAGAATCAATTCTGAATAGATGTTGTAAGGGAGGAACCAAATAAAAATGTTCGGAATTACATCCTTCAGTAGCACACAGTTAAAACATAAAACTTCCTTCCACAAGATGTATTGATGGCGATCCAACAAATTACAGTAATAATTGCAGAGTAGAAATTACTCTATATATTGCCTGCAATTCAGAGATGATATGCCTCTCAGTACACTTGGAAGTCATTAGAGAGATAATACTATAGGCCAGTGATGGCGAACTTTTTTTTTGTTGTTGTGATGTGCCAGCACCCACAATGCAATGCACCCCCCCTTACCTGCACTGCACATGTGTGCACCTCCAACTGATTTTTGCTTGTTTGAGGCTGTTTTCACCCTGCTAGGGACTCAAGGGAAGCCTCTGCAGCCTTTGGATGCTGAAAAATGGGCCCATTTCAGCATTTCCAGTTTTGGCACTTCAGAATTTCTGGAAGGCCCATTTTTCGGCCTCCAAAGGCTGCCTCAAATGGGCCAAAAAGGCCTCAAATGGGCCAAAAATCAGCTGGGAGGCACACACATGCATAATGCAGGTAAGTTTGGCTGGGGCTCACATGCCTGCACAAATGGCTCTGTATGCCAGCTGTGGCACATGTGCCATAGGTTCGCCATCATGGGTATAAACCCAATGGGAATAGAATGTTGGACTGCATGGGTTGTTAGGCTCCTCCAGCATGTAATAGATCTTATACAAAGTAGCCCTTTTTGAAAATGATTGAAAAACAATTGTGACATCATTTTCAGAAGCTTATCCTGCATTTTCCTAAAGCCAATATAATGCTTGGCTTTAATACCTAGAGCAAAAATACAGGAGGTTTTGTTGGCCAATTACAGCAGTTATGCTTGGGATGTCTGGCATATTGAGCGAATTGTATTACATTACACTTTTGCAGCTTGTTCATAAAATGAGTTAGGAATGTGAGCCTCTAAATGAAAAAATGCAAATGTGTGCCCTTGGGATCCATTTTGATATCCCACTGAGATTAGGAAATATGTATGCAGTTTAATTTGGCAAAAGTTTTAATTTAATTTTGCTTGTTGATCCTGGTGTTCCAATTCTGGGTTGTACTATGTTCCATAGCTGCTCCCTCCCCACCCCTCCCAGAACCTTTCTGGGTCTTTGTGACTCCAGAAGAGTTAAGCTAGTTGTATCTGGAATAAGTATGACCCTTCCGTTTCATTTATTAAAAGCAGATTAAGTTTGCTGTCAGATGCACTTGGTTGGTGATCTCTGAATAAAGTTGTTAGAATTGTTTATAAAAAGCAGCATATAAAGAGATGAGTACACAGGAATGCTAACTTTACCTAAATGGGCAAAGATTTAACAACTGTTTCTTTTGCACAATGAAAATGAGTCTTTAGGGATTACCTGACATATTTTAGCCATTTCTACATAAAATATATGCCAAATGTGATGTTTTCTGCCAATATATTGCTAATTAAGAAACCTATCTGGCTAATTCAGGGCTTAAGATGAACAACTATTGAAGTTAAGTGGATAAATATAAGGAACCTGGACAGGCTAGGATGAAGAAATAGATGAATTTGTGCTGGCCTTCCATCTTTTGTCTGCAAAGATGTCAAATGAAATGCCATTCCCTCATTCCTGATTTTCAGTATAGTATTTGAAATAAATTACACTGAAACATTCATAAGGGATTTCTCTTGTCCTAATGCTAAGTGTAAAAATCACATTTATGTACAAAAAGAAGTTCTATAAAAAAGTTGTTTTATAAAAAGGGTCTTAGTAACTGCCAAATTTAGCTTCTCCCTCCAGTTCTTTACTTTGTGTAATGGAACAGTCAGATCAATCTCATTCACTATGAATAATGGAAAGTCTTCCTGTATTTCATGCTTGTAGAAATTGACAATTTCAAAGCTGTGGAAAGAAAATAGATAATTATGGTTTGAGATGTGGATCTGTTACCCCTAGAAATCCATTATAATATCTTGAGAATAACCGGTCAGTGGAGAATTTGTAGCTGTTTCATTTATGTACAGTTTGTTTCATGGATATGTTAGAGTAAATATACACTTGGTATACATTTCCTAAAATGCATTACCTTACATTATCCATATTAATGGGAACTGAATTCAGTTTAGTAACTTGGTTTTTATGAAGGAAATCCAGGAATGAAATTCGATGAAATCACTCATCATGAATATATATATATACAAGTATCTCTTGGGATATGTTAAGTAGCTTTTGTGATTTTGAATTTTTAGTAATGGTATTTGGATATTCCTGAGAGATATTTTAAACTCAAAATGAGAAGCTCCAGTTGATATTTCATGACATATTAAGATCTGTAGAACAGCAAGTATATCTGGATACCCAAGATAGCAAGATAATTCTTGACCTGGAAATATAGGTATTACCAAAGGAGGATAATGTGATTTAGGATACCACCCTAAAAATTTGCATTTTAACTGTTTTGTTCACAGTGCTTAAATTAAGAGTGAGAGATCACGAATCAACCTTCTAACCATTTAGATCAGTAAAGGAGATGATCTAGTAATATTACAAGAACATAGGCAGGACTTTTTTCACTGGAAGGATTTAAGACTAAGAAAGTTGCTGGATTTCTCAGGGAGGCAAACCTCATCCACCTCTGCCTTTAAACTTCTCACAATCTTAGAATGGGGAAATGAATGGATGATGGAGATTTGGAGTTTTCAAAACTGTAATGCCCTCAAAAGCCACAGCAGATGAGCAGATCTTCTTGGAGTGAATGATTCTTATCTGGACTGGACTGGTTCTGGAAAATGTGGAAACTTGGCTCTTAAGTGGCTGATCTTCTGAGATGAGGTGTTTTATAATATTCTTGATAGCAGAAGTAGCTTGTTTTCATTTTTATTAAAATACCCCTGTAGCAAGTTTCTTGAGAATTAATGTTGGTGCATACACTACAGGTAAGAATAGAGTCATGGCCACTTATTTACATTCAGTCTGGTGATGTTCTGTGAGACTAACTATATTCTCCAAAGCAAAATCTATATTTCCAGTCATAGAAGTTTTGAATAAGGGTAGGATCTGGAAGAGGCAGGAGACTGCCTGGAATTTAAAAGAATCTACAGTAAAACTTCAACAAGACTTCTAAAAGATACATTTTAACTGAAACTTTGCAACTAAATAGTAACCCCAGGAAGAGAAAGTGAAAAAAAAAAGAGCAAAAAAGAAACAGCTCTCGTGTATTTGGATTATTTGGTGAACTTTGGATTCTTGGTTATTATATTTGATAGAAGGTATAAAACAGGTATAAGCAATCTTTTGGTGGCAAGGTGCTGTACACAACATTTCTGTGGGGGAAGAAAGTGAGCAGAGTACTGATGAGAAATAAATAAGATTGCATTCTGCTTGTAGAGAAAGCTTAAGATTTTTTTCCCCCTTAAATCCTGCCTGGGAAGGAAAGTAGAGATGCTTTTTGTTTGTTTGTTTGAACAGCTTACACTGCAGTTTTCATCTGTCTCCTTAAGCACTATCAAAGAACACAGAGGTATAAATGGCATAAATGAACATAGACGAAGCCTTAGACAGCCAACACCATTTCTGATCCATCTGGCTCCCTAAAGCCTCTTTTAAGGATCTTAAACAAGAGTGAAATAAGCAAGAAAAGAGATGTAGAATAGTGTGCCAATACTTTCAATACAAAATTTCTGTGGGAACTATGATTCTTTGTTCTTTGTGTACGTGTTAGGACAACGGAGCCTTCTGGTGGTTGGCTGGAACACGAAGCAAGGAGCAAGGACAAATTGTTGCCATTTCTTACCCAGAACTGTAGCAAACTTAAACTTTGCAGCTTTGTGTGCTTATGCGAATAATCAGTGCATTTTGTGTGATGTAATGCATTTGTGATAGGACACTAACAAAAATTGCTACGTTAACAAAGGTTGCTTTTAATAAAAGAGTGTTTCGGAGTTTGCTCTGAGCTCTCATCCCGAGACAACTTTGTGTTGTGTCTTCTTTTCATGAGAGACCACCATAACTGGTGACCCTGACGTGATCCACTCAAAAGTGATATGTCTTTGGCCCACCCATTCTCATCGTCTGGAATAGACTTGGTGCACCCCATCCGCTTGAATCGCTGGCGACAACGGATCCTTCGTGAGTATGGGTGGTAGATTCTCTAAGGAGCAGGCAGCTCACATTCAGAAAATCAGAGAATTGACCAAACGAAAATTTTTTACCTTTAAAAAGGGGGGCTCCCTTTGTGCCCCCTTCACAAAAACCTCTATTGAGGAACTCCTAGAATACATTTGGCAACACTGCCTTTCTTATCCGGCTAAAGGCAGTATCAAAATTACAGTATGGAAGGAGATTGGAAAATACCTTCACGCAAGTCCTATGGCCCCTTCATCTATATTAATTGCTTGGAGGGTGGTTTTTGAGGCTCTCTCCTCTCTAGAGCAACCCCTACTTGGCCCCCTTTCTGGACCCCCTCCCTATATGAATCCTGCTGTACAACTCTTGCCCCCCGCTGTGGCGCCTGTGTCTCTTAAACCGACTGCCCCCCCAGAGGCAAATGAGGTCAGTAAACCTCCCCCCTTCTCCTGATCCCCCCTCACCCAATCCCTCTTCTTCTTCTCTTGCTCTCCCTTCTGTGCCTTCCTCTCCTGCCTTACCCCCTCCTATGGGCTCAGTTCATGCCGCCATCGCTACGGGATGTGCTGTATTGCCTTGTGTATTACCCATCTTTGTACGCACTATTTCTAACAGTTTAGAGAAAAAGCCACTGTGCAGGTAATGGCTCTCGGGAATTAACAAATAACTAACACATATGAACCACTGTCATCCGAAGATGAGATAGGAGAGCCAACCTGTGACGACCCAGACGAGGACAAGATGTTTGTGATGGTTGAAGAAGTCACGAACGCTGTGGATAACATCAGCATGCACAGCACTCTTGCCTGCATGCCTGACAAAGACTGTTATTGGGACTAAAACACTCCCTGTCTCTTAAAAAGGAAAAACAGGGGAGATGTGGGAACTATGATTCTTTGTTCTTTGTGTACGTGTTAGGACAACGGAGCCTTCTGGTAGTTGGCTGGAACACGAAGCAAGGAGCAAGGACAAATTGTTGCCATTTCTTACCCAGAACTGTAGCAAACTTAAACCTTGCAGCTTTGTGTGCTTATGCAAATAATCAGTGCATTTTGTGTGATGTAATGCATTTGTGATAGGACGCTAACAAAAATTGCTACGTTAACAAAGATTGCTTATAATAAAAGAGGGTTTCGGAGTTTGCTCTGAACTCTCATCCCGAGACAACTTTGTGTTGTGTCATCTTTTCATGAGAGACTACCACAAATTTCTAGATATCCTTAGTCTTCTTGGATTCTGTTTATAGTATAAAATGAGATGTTATTTCTTTAATAAATAAAATAAATGAACCTGTTGGAAGATTCCTAAATTAACCCTAAATTGACAGAGATTATCTCTTAGCTTCTACCCATATTATATCCTCCCTATCTTTGATAACATTAATATGATAACATCCATACAGTGACAATTATATCTGGCTGTTGTAAAGATTATTGAGAAAATCTGTCTAAAGTGATGGTATGCCATTGACTATGCCATTGGTATGCCATTGACTATTTTGGCAAGAAATACAGTAAAATATGCAAGAAAATTACAGTTGATTCAGAGAGCTTACATATTGCTCGGTCAGCTCTGCCCAATAATTAGATTATGCTGAATAAAATCTGTAAGAGGTGAATGATATTCAGTGTATGCATTTTGAGGACCTTTCATAATACAAGGCACATGGAAAATACCTTTTCTGTATCTAAAGATAAACTTTTTTCCATACTGATGGAATAGTGGCCTTAATCCTATCAATTAATGCATGATTTATTTTCCATAAAGTGATTTTACTCAGTTAAGCACTAGTGTATAAAAACACATTCACCAATCAGTCCTGAATCCATCAACTGCAGGGTGAAGGCCTCTTCTCTGAAAGTTAACAACCCTGATATCTGGCATCTACTGTAATGTTTACTTCAGAGGTGGTATTCAACAGGTTCTGATCAGTTCTAGAGAACTGGTAACTGAAATTTTGAGTAGTTTGGAGAACTGGCAAATACCACCTCTGACTGGAGATTTTACAGTATCCTTCCCCTGCCACGCCCACTAAGCCATGCCCACAGAATTGGTAGTAAAAAATTGAATCCAACCACTGGTTTACTTCCTAGTCTAACACTGAGTTACTTGGAGTAAGAGAAAGTGAGAAACAGTGAAAGAAGCAACACAGAGAGAGGGAGAGAGGAGACACACCCACATACCTACAAACTTGACCACAAAATAGTGCATTTAGTGGGTAGTTTTCTGTGTTTTCTCTTTGCAGTAAAAACACAACATGCAAACTGTTTTTCATAATAATAGCTTTTCATAGGTTTGTTTTGGGTTATTTTTATTTTCTTCTGTAAAGCTCAGTATTCATGATGATAGATTGCCTTTCTTTTTGTTAAAAAAAACATGTGTTTTAGGTTATTCATTTCAGCTAGAAACTATTATGAAGGGAAGATATGCATTTGGAACTCATGGTTGCTCCCAAATGACATTTGTGCACTATTGCTATCAGTAAAGAAGAGAAAGAAAATATGACTTTGCCCACAATGGAAATCTCTCCCATATGAGAAATTGCCTGAAGATTTATGTAAATAAAACAATTTTAGGATCAAAAAATGTTTGTTCTAACCCCTTTTCCAAGCCCATCTATGAAAGCCTTTGTTATTATTCAAAGTGGGAAAAAGGATTTTGGAATACAGTATATAATTACAGTATGAAGCCAAAGACTGAAATAGTGAGGGATGTGATAAAGTCATCCTTTTGCACCCATGAAGTTATTAGCATGATGAAAACTGAAAATTCTGTTGCCAAACTAGGAATCAAATTAAAGGATATCACCATAGAAATTAATCCACAGAAATTAATTGGACAAATTTAGTAAGTGACTTCCTTTCAAATGGAATTTTCTAAATAACTTCCACCACTTTGCATTCCATTTTGTGCAGCCTAGAAAGCTATAAATGGAAACCAATTGACTGATTAGTGTGCTACAGATGTCACCTCAGCAATAAAAGGTCTAATATTTACTTTGATTAATGCTGATCATAGTTCAGTTTTAGTACAAGCACTTCATCCATCTCTGTGATACACCAACTGCATTCCATTAACATAATTTGGTCGTTAATGCTTAACTTATAATTAACTTTGCCTCATTTTTCCGCACAGATATTCTGTGGCTTTTTAAGGGAGTAATTCTGTGTTTTGACTGTGTAAACAATTAACATAGATTGTAATGTACAAATAGCACAAATAGCATAAGTAGGTTGCGGCAGAATTAATGTGTAGATACTAATTATCACCCAGCAATAAAAAAATGATTGGAACTTAGAATCATTTGAGAAGATACTGATGTACAATATATTCTCTGCATATTGATAATACAATGATCATGTTTATATATGTATTGTTGATAATGAAGGGACTGAGAAGAGATGATGAACTTTTTGGACTCGGAGTATCAAACATTTGGAAAATGCCAAACTTGATTCTGCTGATGTGTCACCCTTTTCCTAACAAAATAGTTTTTTTTTTTCTTATTTATTTATATTTAAACAGTCCAATACAATCATGTGTGGGAGCCTTAGGATTTGTCATACAGGTGTTCTGTTTTTTAACCAACCCCTAGAATGCTGTGAATGTGCTTGGAGCAAAACTGATCTTTGGATGCAGTTGTGACATATTGACCAAAATGTGCCAGACTGACTGATACTCTTGATGCTACCAAATAATATTTTGTGAGGCACTAGTGTAATTAACCTGGGCATTACTACAGAAAAAAATTAATGTTTGCTAGCTTCCATACCCTTAATCTCATGGGAAAGGAAAACTATTAATAGATTGTCAACATTGAGTGGGTCAAAACTGAGTGGAGGAGACAATCTTGTAGGTCTATTGATGCCTCAGGGTCAAAACATGAAGTGTTTGATTGCTTGTTTATCCTATTATCTTGACTTCTACTTCTTTATTCACTGACAGGTTTGCTTGAGGAAGGAATATGACAGGAGAAGCAATGAGAACCAGGAAGGAAAATGATTCTGTGATAATAATATACAGAACACAATGCAGTATCTCTTTTGCAGATACATAAGAAACCATAACTAACATAGAAGCATGGACCTTCTTATATAATGTGATATGTTCTCATTGAAAGGCTAATATATAAATTGGTCCTTGATATTGATATCAGAAGAGATGCCAAAGATGCCAAATGTGTTATGCAAAAGTCTTTGCACATAATGAATGCATACATATGGCCAAGCAGGATGTTGGAGTGATGTCCCAAAAGTAACATAATAGTTGTAGTTACTGTTTCTGCAGCAAGAACAATTTGAAATGTTTAAGGTAAATTAAAGTTTGATAATTTAGTGATGCAGAGTGACAGCATGGTGAGGAAGTTTAACCATAAACATGTCAGGGAAACCTTGAGAGAAAGAGAATATGAGCAGTCTAAGCCAAACAAATAACTGAATTAAAGTGAGTCAGATTGAGAAGATGACAATAAGAACTGAAAATCAAGGCAAGATAACAGCTGTATGTACATGACACATACAAAAGGTATAAGAGGACTGATGACAGGAAATGACTTATTCCATTCATGGTCACCTGGGATTTTTTTCCACATTTGGTTTGTTCCATCAGGTTCTGCTCCTACACAGCTTTCATTCATTTCAATAGGGGTTCTATAGGAGCACTGCATGATCAATGAAGGTTGTTCAGCAGAACTGTTTAGGAAAATGTATTCAGAATCTCACAGAAAAGCATGATACTTTTTTTTGGCATGGAAATCACCAAGTTCATAATTCTAAAAAAATCAAGAAAATGTATTTCAGCAGTTCCTGAATCATCTTACAAAGGGTTTCATACCTTAATAAATTAAAAATCCATACTGAATGAATATTTGTTGTCTAGAGAAGACAATGCTGCCTTCTTAGTACTTAACTTTAGTGCAGGTTTAGTATTGGCCATTATATTCTCTAGGTTCTCCTGATTTTCTTTTTGTTCATGCTTCACTCTAGGTAGCTCCTTAAGTTTGCATTTTTATTTGTCTTGAGCTTAGAAAAAAATTTTTTTTTGCACTCTGGGAAAATGTTCTCACACTATACTTACACCATGTTTGGAGGTTGAGGGCGGGGGAGGGGGGTTGAATGATGATTCTTTAACTGAATCCTGATAAAATAGAGTGGTTATGGATAGGGTGGAGAAGAAATGTGATGAATAAAAATCAATCAAATCATAGGTCAACGACTACCTGTAAATATCCATTTAAAATTATCTGGTTTTAAGGGCAGAAAATAGTAGCTTAAACAGAAGATGACTAGTTGGCTACAAAACAGGTATGTAATGCTCTGTCTTTATAAACTTGCCCAGGCTTAGTAATAAGTTCTCCATCTTTTGTTAGGATGACAGTGAATTTAAATGCAATATTCAATGTGAATATGTGGTTATGTTCAAAATGGATATGTGGAGGGCAAACTCTCCTTCGCTTAAGATAATTTTCCCTGATTTACGGTGTCATTTCTTCCGCCTTGCCAACAACAGCCAATCACATGGCTTGGAGGCAGAGAAAGATATATTTTAATGTCATCACAAGATTATGTTAAGTCTGGAAAAAGGGGTAAAGGTGAATCTGCTTAGATTCAATTTTTATTCTGCTAAGGAGTTTTGTTTTTTTCCCCTCCCATTCTATGTTTTTGAAATTAAACCATTGTATGTCTAAATAAATTGTGCATCTGCTTCATATTGCCAGTAGGAGTCCTAAAAAGGCTGTGTGTTATATTGCTCTTGCTGAGATTGCAATTTTTAGAAAACTTAACTATCTCATCTTATGGATTTAATAAACTATAAAGCAGGAATATTGATTCACACTGTTGATTACTTTAGATCTAAATCCACATGTCTAGCCACAATATTTTTGTTGAACCTTATTAGTGTGCCTGCATGTGCCTCAATCTGACTTGTTTTCCTGTGTATAATTTTCAATAGCCTCTTTCTCCACAAAAAAACTTCTTTGCCATCTATAGACTCCAATTCTAATGAGTGGAATGAAGACAGTTGAACCTCAAGGAATGTCTGGGTTTTTAAATGTACAAACAGAATGTAGTTAAATGAATGTGTTGTGGGTGTGCATGTGCAGAAACGGCTTTAATTCATATTTTTCAGTTCCTTTTTCCCTTACATTATATTAGACTACATTGGACTCAGTTCTTCAGATTTCTTATATGGTAATAATTAGAACCATCTCCATGCCAAAGTGTATATCTCTAGTCAGGTAGGTCTCATTATTGCTACAGTAATAATATACACACAGTAGTTTTCTAGTTTTAATGTTTGTTTTCATATTCATTGTTATAAATATGTAGTATATTTAATTAAATGCCATTCCCTTTCTGTCTAAATAACACATTCATGTTGTAAATCATATTTATATTCGCCCCTTGAGTTTTGCTTGGTAGAGCAGATACCTCTGTGGGGTGTCACAGGGGAAAGGAAACAGAGA
Source organism: Hydrophis major (assembly GCA_033807585.1). Lineage (NCBI taxonomy): Eukaryota > Metazoa > Chordata > Lepidosauria > Squamata > Elapidae > Hydrophis > Hydrophis major. The sequence continues at coordinate 390,541,782 of CM066328.1, read as the reverse complement.
GAGTCCCAGATAAGAGGTGTGTGTGTGTGTGTGTGTGTGTTTGTCACAAAGAGATGGGGAGGCTGTGCACTAGTTTGCAGAGGTGGGTGCTGTGGTACATGTGACCAAAAAGGGTGTGGGGCCCATATGAGCATATGAAGACCAGCAAGGAGAGTGATGGTGCTGGTGGACATTGTTTTAAGAGCAGGAAGGATCAGCAAAAAATGTTTTTGTATGTGGTGGCCAGAGAAAGAGGGTTCAATGTGTGTGTGAGAGCACACAAAGGAAGCGCTGGTGAGCACATTAGTTTATCTGTGTGGAACACAGGAAAGCCAGGGAAGGAGGTGAGATTTTCCCTGTTCAGTCCCCATTGATGTAGTTGAGGGAACTTGGTGAGGAGCATTGGAAATGACAGCAATGTGCAACATTGAAGTGACCATAGCTTTGCCATATTTTAATCCTATGTGTGTCATGGATCCTGGCTTTTGGACATTTTTGTAACTTAGCTCATTTGAGATGACATTGGTACAAAAATTGTTGTCCCCTTTTACCATATTGAAGGTTACAAACAAACAGCGAGGAGATTTTTGGTAGTACATAGATTGCTTCATGGAGAAAACCCTATTCATCCCATGTGAAGAGTTATGGCTTGTGTTTATTCTGTTTGCAGTGTAAATGTTTAAATATTCCCACTCAGATAAAATTGGCATATACACAGAAGTTTTAAGCTCTAGTATATAAATGTTCAGATTAGAGAATTTAAGTTTCATTTTATATTCTATTACGATTTCAGATTCCTCTGCTGGTTCCTAATAAATACACAACATTGTTAGTAAATACTTTGCACATATAATTGGGACCATTGTTTATTTTACAATTCAGCCATTATGTTTACTGTGTATAGCTATAATATTTATTCAGATGAACAGAATAAACATTTTAAAGAAGATATTCCTTAATATCTTAATAATAATAGGAAGTTCTCGGCTTACAACAGTTCACTTAATTATCATTTGAAGTTACTGGAAAAAGTGACTTATGATTGCTTTTCATACTTACAATCATTGCAGTATTCCCATTTCATGTGATCAAATCCAGATGCTTAGCAACTGACTCATATTTATGATGATTGCAGTATCCCAGGGTCATGTGATTTCCTTTTGCAACCAAGCAATCAATGGGGAAAACATATTAACAACTTAACAACTGAGATTTTCACTCAACAACTGTGGCAAGAAAGGTCATAAAATGGGGCAATATTCACTTAACAACTGTCTTGCTTAGCAACCAAAAAATGGGCTCAGTTGTAGTTGTAAGTCAAGAACTACCTGCATTAAGGCTAAGTTCACAGAATTCTAAACTGTGGTATATATTTTATTAGCTTAACTTGTTATCTATGTATAGTCTTCTTTATTCTGGGATAATTAATTGTTTGGATTAAAATGGCTTCTTAAGAACTATTAGTGCCCATGACCCATCTAGTAATGGCAATCAACTTCCTTTGCTTTAGGTTTGGGGTTTTCTTTGTAAATGTTTTGGCAAAATGTAACCAAATTTGTTATTTGAGTCAAGACTAAATAGAATAGAATTCTTTATTGGCCAAGTACTTGTGATTGGACACACAAGGAATTTGTCTTGGTGCGTATGCTCTCAGTGTGCATAAAAGAAAAGATACATTTGTCAAGAGTCAAGAATCATAAGGTACAACACTTAATAATAGTCATTGTGTACAATAAGCAATCAAATCATACTAGGAAACAGTCAATATAAATCACAAGGATACAAGCGACAAAGTTACAATCATACAGTCACAAGTGGGAGGGAAGGGATGAGAAGATTAATAATGGTAATAGTGCAGATTTTGTAAATAGTTGGACAGTGTTGAGGGAATTATTTGTTTAGCAGAGTGATGACATTTGGGAAATAACTGTCCTTGTGTCTAGTTGTTCTGGTATGCAGTGCTCTATAGTGTTGTTTTGAGGGTAGAAATTGAAACAGTTTATGTCCGGGATGTGAAGGGTCTGTAAATATTTTCACAGCCCTCTTTTTGACTCATGCAGTATACAAGTCCTCAATGGAAGGCGGGTTGGTAGTAATTGTTTTTTTCTGCAATCCTAATTATCCTTTGAAGTCTGTGTCTGTCCTGTTGGGTTGCAGAACCAAACCAGACAGTTATAGATGTGCAGATGACAGGCTCAGTAATTCCTCTGTAGAACTGTATCAGCAGCTTCTTGGGCAGTTTGAGTTTTCTGAGTTGGCGCAGAAAGAACATTGTTGTGCTTTTTTGATGATATTTTTGATGTTAGGTGTCCATTTTAGGTCTTGTGATATGATAGAACCTAGAAATTTGAAGGTCTCTATTGTTGATACTGTGTTGTCTAGTATTGTAAGAGGTGGTAGTATGGGAGGGTTTCTCCTAAAGTCTACCACCATTTCTATGGTTTTGAATGTGTTCAGTTCCAGATTGTTCTGGTTATACCACGAGGCAATTTGTACAGCCTCCCATCTGTATGCGGATTCGTCGTTGTCTCGAATGAGACCAATTATTGTTGTATCATCTGCAAACTTCAGTATTTTAATAGATGGGTCATTTGAGATGCAGTCATTGGTGTATAGGGAGAAGTGAAGAAAGCACACAGCCTTGGGGAGGGCGGGGGGCTGTGTTAATTGTACAGGTATCAGATGTGATTCTGCCTAGCTTCACTTGTTGCTTCCTGTCTGTTAGGAAGCTTATGATCCACTTACAGGTGTGTTCAGGTATTGCTAGCTGGTTTAGTTTAGTTAGAAGAATGTCTGGAATGATGGTATTGAATGCTGAACTGAAATCTACAAAGAGGACCCTTGCGTAGGTATTTGGAGATTCAAGGTGTTGTAGGATGTAGTGCTGTTAATGCATATTAACAGCATCATCTGTCGATCTATTTGTTCGGTATGCAAACTTCATGGGATCTAACAGTGGATCGTGATGGTTTTTAGGTGGGACAGCACAAGGCTTTTTAAGGTTTTCATAACTACAGATATTAGAGCAACTGGTCTGTAGTCATTCAGTTCCCTGATGGAGGGCTTTTTTTGGCATTGGGATGATAGTAGAGTGTTTGAAGCAGGAAGGAACATAGCACATCGCTAGTGATTTATTGAAGATTCAGGTGAAGATGGGGGCCAATTGGTCAGCACAGACTTTTAAACTTTTCTTGTCTGGCCTTGATGCTTTTCCTGGCTTTTGTCTGTGAAATAGATCTTGCACTTCTTTTTCTGTGGTCACCAGAGGTTGTGAACCCAATGGATTGGGGTCAGTTGTAAGAGGCTTGGCTGTTGTTGGTGTGTTTGAAATGGGGTTGTAGAGATAGGTGGCTGTAGTTTCCTTTCAAACCTGCAGTAAAATGCATTCAGGTCATCTGCTAGTTGTTGATTTCCTTCTGCCTGGGAAGAAGGTTTGCTGTAGCCAGTGATGTTTTTAGGAGTTTTCCACATGTTTGCTGGTTCATTTGTTGAGAACTGATTCCTTAAATTTTCAGAGTAGCTTCTTTTTGCTGCTCTGATCTCTCTTGTTAATATGTTTCTGACCTGATTGTATAGCATTCTGTGACCTTTTCTTTAGGTTTCCTCTTTGGAACAATGTTCCTCTTTGGAGCGTTGCTTAAGTTTACCTGTGAACCAAGGTTTATTGTTACTATATATTCAATAAACCTTGGTTTACATCTAAACCTAAGCAGCTGCATTGTAACAAAGAGGAAGCCTACAGAAAAGGTCACAGAATGCTGTACAATCCGGCAAATTTGATTAAATTCTACATCTTTATCAATAAACTTTGATGAAGACTTTTAAGAAACATTCATGTAAAACATCTACATATATTTCAATTTGGGCATCTTGCTAACGTGTATTTAAATAATTATTGTATTCATTTTCATCAATCAATACCTTCGAATGCATTTCAGTTCTGACTATCTCAAGGTTGACTCAGTCTTCCATCCTACTGAGGCCGGTAAAATGAGGACCCAGATTGTTTGGGACAATAATCTAACTTTGTAAATTGCCTAGAGAGGGCTGTAAAGCACTATGAATATATAAGTTTAAGTGCTATTGCTATTACAATTGCTAGGATTTCCAGCGAGCAGCAAACTACTTTGTGTTGGCATGGAGTTGCCATTCTAACATAGCTAAAAGGCTTGTATTAGAGAAACCACTCAAACAATTGTACAGTAGATATGTTTAAAATAACATTTTATTTTTATTTGTTTGTTTATTCAATTTGTATAGTTGTCCATCTCAAATAAGTGGCTCGTTTCATGGGTAGGGAGTGAAAAAAGAAATCCAAGTATTTATTTTTTGTAAACTTGTAGTTTTGTACACTTCATTAACTAAATAGCCACCTAGAGTTATTGGAGGTAGTATACAAATCAATAAATAAGTTTTTTAAAGAAATAAATTTCCCCACATTGTCATTCTAGTAATATGAGTTTATCAATAGTAATCTTTAAAAAATGAATTTGCTTGAGTGAATTATTAATGGTGGAAATATAACTAACTTATTCCCTGTGCTGTTCCATTTTATGTGCCTTTATCTTTTATAATTATAATATAATGCAATCAATCAGATGGCAGATGCAATATTAATGATAATATATGTTTTCCGAATTTTGGCTTGCCTTCACAACTACTATTTGAATGTTGTATTTTGAAAAGATTCCTGTGTTTGCATATTTGATAATGATATATAGTTAGGGATGGGATCCAACCGGCACAACTACCAGTTCTGTTGCTGTGTGTCACGTGTGTATGCAAGTTGTGCAAGTGCAATATATGACCTGCTAAGTTGCCTGGGCAGCTGAGCAGCGCTGCGTGCAAGTGCACAGCGGTTGGAAAAGCCCTTTTTTCCTGCTTTTTCAACTGCAGCTGTGTTGTGCAAAGCAGCTGCTGTTGAAAATGCAGGAAATAAAGGTCAGGTAAGAGCCTGGGTGGGCAAGTGGGCCAAAACAGCAGCAGACATAGAACCATGTCTGCTCTCTGTTTGCTGCTCTTCAGAGCAACTGGTTCTACAGAAATGGACAGAACCGCTAGAATCCCACCCTTGTATATAGTTCTCCCCAATCTTTTGTTTTATTGTAACTCAACAGCTTAAACCATAGAACAGTAGATCCTAAGAATATACGACTGTTTTGCTTTTCTTTAGTTTCTGCTTACTTAAGGCAAATTGAGTATATAATTGTATATGAAAGTTCTATACTTACTTATTAGAAGTTGAGCTCCATCAAATATAGAAGTAATTACTTTGAAATAATTTCACAAAATACAGACATTATGCCCTAGTAAGATATGGTCCTATGGGGTCTATGACAATTCACCACAGCCAACTCACCATGGCCAACTTGCCAAGGCCAACTTACACAGCCTGATGCCATGAAACCTATTACAAAATAAAACTCATAGGACTTGGAAACGGCCAACTTGCCTTGGCCAACTTGCCACAGACAACATGCCATAGACAACTTGCTGCTCACCATGGGACAACTCACCATGTCCAACTTGTTGAGTTGGCCCATTCCAGGTCGTAGGAGTTTTTATTTTGTAATAGGTTTCCTGGCATCAGGACATCCTGACTATCCAGAGTATACATGGATAAAATTACTTCACAGTATTTTACTTGGTATTGATATGCATCACCTTAAATAATTGTTTGATTAACCATTGTTTGTTGAAGTAAATTGGATATATGCCAGAATCAGTCTTTCAGATGAGAAAAATGATCATGGCTTGTTTGTTCAGTTCCTGCCTCCCATTATATCTGTGTTAATTAGTTATCAGCTTAAGCAAGCAGAAAAATAAACTAGGAATAATATTGATAACCATTTCTAACATAGAACAAAGAGTTTTTAAATTTTTAAACTAAGGTTCATCAAACTTTTTTCTTAAAGTCTTTGTTTCTTCTACCTTGTTATCCAACTTTCATTATCTCAAACCTATAGTCCACTGCGACATGCAAATTCCATTTGTGTTCTTTCATAAATTCATTCTGTTGGGTTATTAAATTAATGTGCTTTAAAAAAATAAAATTTCCTTTGGTTATTTCCCCATTTTACTGTAACATTCTCTTTCTCTTTCTCTCTCTCTCTCTCTCTCTCTCTCTCTCTCTCTCTCTCTCTCTCTCTCTCTCTCTCTCTCTCTCTCTCTCTCTCTGTGTGTGTGTGTGTATTACTGAGAGTAACAGTAGAAAATTTGGAGATGAATAATTGCATTTTAATCCAAATATTAGTCTGGGAGATTTAGAACAAGACACTTTTCATCAGATTTCTAAAAGACAGAATGCTTCAAATATTGTCTATGCCACAGGTAGCCTTAGCTTAATGTCCACTCATTCAGCAACTGTTTGAAGTTACAATGACGCTGAATGAGGGGTGTTTACAATGGATCCTTGTAGATGCAATCATTGCACTCCTCCCTTGGTCATGTTATCATGATTCAGGTACTTGGCAACTGGCTCACAATTATAACATTGCACCATCCCACAATCTCATAATTGACTTTGCTCCATTTAGTGCCACCTTCTAACAAGCAATATCAATGGAGAAGCCAGTAGGAGATAAACAATTGTGATCATATGACCTGGGATACTGTGTCTGTGTGGGAATTGCCTAACAACAGCAATTGGGATTGCTGTTATAAATGACATATGATATCACACCTTACAACAGTCTCTTAGAAACAGAGTTCAGGTCTCTATATATAGTAGCGGGGGGGGGGGGGGAAGCACTGATTAAGTATTTTCATTGTACTCTTTATTAGTCATCCTGCTAGTGATGTATAGCAGGCAAAATACAAGCTTAAAAATTTGTCTGCTTGGAAGTAAAGCATATCTACCTATCATCTATCTATCTATCTATCTATCTATCTATCTATCTATCTATCTATCTATCTATCTATCTATCATATTTATATAGCTGCCCATCTTTTACCTAATTCCAGGCAGCTCCCAAAATCATTTAAAAAATATGAAAATAGAAGTTGCTAGCCCGGCAATTTTACTCACTTTCCCAAAACTTACATTTAACACTGAGCTATCCAAGTATGCTCCTTAATTGCTCTTTTACAAACATGTGAAATTCGAGTTTGCCATTTTGTTCTGCGTTAATCATAATCGATAACTGTTTTGCATAATCATAATGTCTACTTAAAGGTCTTTCAATTTTTTGATGTCAAACTGTAAACTAAACAACATTTTAAGAGTAGCCTACTAATTATTGAATGAAAATATTTTTAAGGTATTATTTTAATCATGTTTGCTACTTAGTATGTTGCATCATGGGATGTGTTTATGAACAGAATTATACAAACTCAAAATGTTCGTATTGAATTTTATTGTATTACCTGCTGGGTATTGCAAACATGTCTAATTTCTCTTGCCAGCATTACCTATGCTTTCAGCCATATTTTTTTTTTCAAAAATGGTTTCCTGGTGCTAAAATTCTCACTATACATCTGATGTATATTATTCTAAAGCTTTACCCTATAAAAAGAGGAGTTCCTGCTAATGTGGTTATTTTGTTGAACACACAAATCAGAAATAGCTAAACTAGTTTCTTAAAATATGGTCCACAGATTTCTGAGAGTCCCCAAGTACTTCCCAGGGATTAATGGAAACAAAATTATTAGCCAGTTATTTAAGATATTTGCAAAAATTTAAAACAGTGTCACCATTCTCATTAGTTGTCTTGTTAAAAATATGAGTTTTTCATGAAAAAGAAATTTATATTAATATCTTAGGTATTCATATTGTTATGTTTACACAATTCAATAAATATTCTATGAATGTATCAATTTTAATTTTTAATATGGACAATATCAATAAATGTAACCCATAGAAATAAAAGCTATTTTGGCATCCTTCATAATTTTTAAAATGGGAACTTTAAACAAAAGTTTAAGAAATACTGAGCTAGACCAAAGAATGAAAAAAAGCATTTCTCTTAGCTCTAAACTATTTAACTTCAGCTTGTAATGATTCTCGCCCCATTATTCGGAGATTCTTCAACTCTCCTGTAAATGTGAAAAGCAAAGATTGTGCAAGTGCACAGCAGTTGGAAAAGCCTTTTTTCCTGCTTTTTCAACTGCAGCTGTGTTGCGCAAAGCAGCTGCTGTTGAAAACGCAGGAAATAAAGGTCAGATAAGAGCCTGGGTGGACGAGTGGGCCAAAACAGCAGCAGACATAGAACCATGTCTGCTCTCTGTTTGCTGCTCTTCAGAGCAACTGGTTCTACAGAAGTGGACAGAACCGCTAGAATCCCACCCCTGTATATAGTTCTCCCCAATCTTTTGTTTTATTGTAACTCAACAGCTTTTAGTCTGTCACCTTCATGCTGACAAAACCTTCCATAAACAACTTCCTCTGATTGGACTTTAAGGATGTACTCTAAAGACACAAAAAATCTGCAATGGAAATTTCTGGCACTTTTCAGTATGGAGACATCATTCTCTGAATCATATTTTAAACTCAAGTGTTAACATATGTTTAAAAAGCTTCTCATTGAAAAAAATAGTTTTCAGTTTAAACCTTCCAGCACTATCTGCATCTTTAATGTTGTTAACCTTCATTCTCTCTTTGCATTTTCCTTATTATTCTCACCAACAATACTGTTCTACTACTAAAATTCCTTATTAATTTACTTCGCACTATAAAATCTGTGGGCCTTCGTGTTTCTCTTTTCCTGTGTTATCCTGAGTGGCAGTGAGAGTATGCATTTCCTTTCCACTTAACAACCCATACATGTACCCAAAGCAATACACTTTCTTTTCTTCTTTCTCCCTAAACAAGTTGCTTTACTTTTCCTTAACTATTTATAATAAAAAGAGATAGCAGAAATGACTCAGTTAACATATGGTGCTGTTGTATAGGACCGTTAATCATTTTTATAAATTTGTCCCGGGCAGGAGTGGGATTAAATTTTTTTAACAACCGGTTCTGCGGGCATGCTTATTTGGTGGGCGTGGCATGATGGTCATGTGACTGGGTGGATGTGGCTTGGTGGTCATGTTATTGGCTGGGCGTGGCCAACTCAATATCACTCACATCAAGAACTTCCGGTTTGAAGAGCTTTGGCGACAGACAGAAATCCACGATTGTGCGGCTGGTTTCGGGGTAAGCCACCCCATAGAGGTGGTGAAGAGGGGGGGAGACCACCAGCAGGGTTGAGGAGAGCCACATCTCTCCTCCTCAGCTGGCCATTACTCCCTTTCTCGAAGGTGGTTGTAGCGGTGGTCAGAAATGGCCACCACAAAGGAGAACTTGACCGGAAAAGAATGTGCAGGAGGAAGATAAGAAGTGAAAGTTTTGGCTGACCGGGTTAAACTGTAAAAGCAACAACTAAGGTACCCTGGAATTTAAACTTACAAAAAATAACATCGCTCCCAAAGAAGAGTCGGAAGCAGGGAAGGAAATTGAAAAGGGAAAGGTTTGGCTTTTTTTTCCTTCTCTCTCCTTCCCTATACTGACAACTAAGAGACTTAAATAAGAAATCGGAAAAATCCACTTTGACATCAACAGGCAATTAAGCTGAAAATAAAACAAAATGCCAAAGGGATAATAAAGATTTCTGGACATTAAAATTTTTCTTTTTCATAAGGAAGAAGGGAGAGAAAAAGAATAAGGGTAGGATCTGGAAGAGGCAGGAGACTGCCTGGAATTTAAAAGAATCTACAGTAAAACTTCAACAAGACTTCTAAAAGATACATTTTAACTGAAACTTTGCAACTAAATAGTAGCCTCAGGAAGAGAAAGTGAAAAAAAAGAGCAAAAAAGAAACAGCTCACGTGTATTTGGATTATTTGGTGAACTTTGGATTCTTGGTTATTATATTTGAATGACTAAAATCAATCGGGTGGTTGTTTAAAAATTTATACAATGGCACCACTTCCGGATGAATTGAAAATAGAACTTAAAAAGTACAAAGAAGATGACAAGAAGGGAAGGGTTCTTTTGGCTTCATTTCTCAACTCTTAGAAATGGAGATTTGGAACTATGAGAAACAACAAGAAAAAACTGCAAAACAAGAAGACTGGGACAAAGAAGAAGCCATCTTTAATGAACAAGCAATTTTATGTGGGGAAGAAAAAGAAAAGAGGGGAAAGAGAATGGAGAATTTAAGACTTAAAAAAACAACCAAAGAAAAGAAAAATAATTCGAAAAATAAATCTAATACTGGAAAGCAACAGAAAAGGGGAATATAGAAGAGAGAAATAGAGGTAGAGAGACAAGGGGGTAAAAAGGGGAGAGAGAAGAAGAGAGGGAAGAAGGAAAGGAAAAGAAGTTACAAAGGACTGGAGCAAGATATAGAGAAACAGGACCTATTTAGAGATAATGGATGAAAATATAACTGAAAAAGGGATTCTGCAAAGGTACATAAGATTGTGTTATTATATTAGTAATAGAAATAACTTTAGAAAATTAGAAACAACGTATGATTAAAATGAGGGATAAAATAGTTAGTGTAATTTAGTGAAATGTTTGTGCATAAAATAAGTGAATAATTAGTTAATGTTTTATAAAATATAAGTGAAGAGCGGGGGAAATTAACTATGGAAAGCTTATAATTGTTCCCATAGAAGTATGATATTTAATTGAAAAGTAATGTTAAAGATGTTAAGACTTTAATGAATATTAATATTAATGATAGAATTGAATTGAATTGGAATGGAATATTGTTTTAATTATATACATTTATATTTTTTTTCTTTTTTTAAGAATACAGTGTGTATTTTAAGAATGTACCAAACAGAATCCAAATGGAAATTATGTATTATATTGAATGTTACAACTTTAGGGAAAAGATATAAAGGTGTCATACTCCAATCAGTAACTGCAGGAGAAATTTTGTTTAATGAGAAAAGATAATAGATAATTGAAACAGGACAGACAAAAAATATAAATACAATGATTTGAATTGAGATGAGATAATTAAAATAAAATTGAGAAAATTAAAAGAGGGGAAAAGCTATGCAGAAAATGTAAAATAGCAATAAGATATGGAATAGAATATAAAAATGAGCATGGACCTGAATTTGTGTCTGTACGAATAAATGTAACTCGGGATTACACTACTTTCAAAAAAGATGTTTTATTTGTATTTTTTTTCTCTTTGTGAAAACTCAAATAAAATTTACAAAAAAAAAAAAAATATATCACTCACATCAAGGCACACATTTCCTTGCCTGGCCTCTCATGACTGTGGGGACGCTGCAACAGTCATAAGTGTGAAAAATGGTAATAAGTCACTTTTTCAGTGCTATTGTAACTTTGAATGGTCACTCCACACAAGCAAAGTACCAACAAAGGAGGTGGGGGGAAAACTCCAGAGAAGTTCCTGAGACAGGCAGTCTAGTCCTGCCAAGAATGTAATAAGGGTTAACAGAGAGGCAGTTTCTATAAGCAACACCAGAATGTTTCCTTCCTGCCTTCCTTACAGGATTAGGCCAGTAATTTCTTCTAACAACCAGGTTCTCCGAACTGCTTAGAATGTTAACAACTGGTTCTACCGAATAGGTGCAAACTGGTAGAATCCCACCCCTGGTCCTGGGGCTCTTCAGGTGTTCAGTGATGGATTGAGCTGGTTCTTGAAATCAGGAAGCTTAGTAGCACAGCTGTCACTTCCCTGTATTTTGCAGATAATAACAATAATAATAACAACAACAACTAGACAATGTCATAGATACAGATAATTTCAGTGTTCTTCACAAGGGTGATTTGTAAGGTTTTTAACAAGTTAACATTTCAGGTGGATTTTGTTAAGTTAATACAAGGTTTTATTAGTTCACTTGCAGGCATGAAATACTCAGAAGGCCAATTTGGCATTCCAAAAAAGTGATTTTTCTCAAATATTTTAATGTCTTTCATATTTAGGTAACCTGCCCTATAATTATTCTTTAGTATTTCAAGGAGGTTTTAAGCAACTGTGTGATGATAAGTGAACAATGACTTTCAGACTCAAATTCAGTATCTTTAAAAAGCTATGCATCAACGCACATTTAGAGAAAACAGATCAAAAATAGTTCTTGCTAAAATGGACGTGTCAAATCAGCTGCATATTAGTTGTAAGCTTTCTAGTAGAGCAACAACTAGAGATTAGCTTAGGACAGTTCTGGTTTCAAATTTGTATTTAGCAAGGAAAAAACTAATTTGAATAGTGTGTATTCATTTTAGTTATATATTAAATAATTATAGTTGCCCAACTCACAAGAGCAAAACTTCTGGCAGCATATAGCAATAAAAAAGACATACAAATTAAAACCCTATGTGCTCCCCATGCAAGCAATGACTAACACAATCAAACAAGCCCTGTGATCTGCTCTGTATCAATCTGGGTCCCCACTTTTCTTTAATTGCGTGCTCCAGTTTTTATCTCAAGTTGATAATATTCTGTGCCCTCTGAGCATGCTCAGTCCTGATTAGTTGACTCCCCTCCCCATTTCTTTTTTATCCATTGATATCTAAGAGTAACTTTTAGTTCGATCCGTGAGGATATTTCCAAATTATTTCTCACTATCAACAGAAACTGGTGTATCCATACATTATAGTTATATCTATAATCTTTTATATAACTCTTTTTCAGACGTGCAATGTTTTCCCATACTTTTATTCAATATTCAATGCTTCAGGTATTACCCAGGTGTTACAGAATTATTATGTATGTTTATTATTTGAAGTTTTTCTTCACCTTTCTCAGGGTTTTTCATATTTCTGCAAATCTTGGAATTCCTATAGATCAGGGGTGTCAAACTGGTGGCTTGTGGGGTGGATGAATCATGTGCAGGCTATGCCCACTTTGGCTCCACAAAGGCAAAAAAAATGTCATGATACATCACAATACGTTACATGACATGATCAAATTTGACACCCATGCTAGAGATCTGTTGATCCACATTCTTACATTTTGGTAATGTGATTTATCTATATTCATAGTTGGATGAATAAATTTCAATCTTAGAGTTAGAATATAAAAGTGTATCTTACTTCAGGTACCTTTCATTTTCTTGTGAGTTTCACAATCAGGAATCCAAATGTAAAAGTTGAGAGAGTCACAGTAATATCTTTTGAAGATGACAAACCATTCAGAAAATCTTGCCTCTCGGTTCTAACTCTTTGAAGCTAGTGTTGGGGAGCTGTGAGATCACAGTTTTATGTTCCCTCTTCCAATTATTATCAGTGTTGAGGGCTGCAAGAAATTATGCTATGGATATAGCAATCTCACCAAATTCTTTTAAAATATAAGGAATTTTTGTTATTTTGTTTTATTGTACTATGTAAACATTTTGGAAATGAAATATAAGCCTTTTTGAGTCTTAACAGATGCATTTTCTCCTTAAATCTATAGGGTGCCCACCCATATCATAAGCAGACATTGTTTATACTTGTGTTGTTAATATTTATGTGACTATATTTTGTTTCTTTATTTGTTATCATATTAAACTGTGCGAACTGTTTCTCAAATATTTGAGCTAATTCACATACACTGTAAAAGCAAACATTCAGTTTACCACCAATTTCTAAACCTGTGTATGAAATCAGGATTTGCTTGCAGACTATTGTACCTACATTAATTCTACCTTTTAAAAAATGTGATTATAATATCTCTATTATACTTTAAAACAGGTTCATCAATAGTGGCATGAATGGAATGCTATTCTTTTTTGTCTGTAGTAAATATAAGAAAGCTATGGTAAACATCGCACAGTGCCATTTATAATATATGTGCCTACTTCTTAAAAAAAGCTATCCACTGCCATAGCTGAACCTCTAAGCATAATCTTTGAAAAATCTTTCAGGACCAGCTCCTTGCCAAAACTATGGTCACAAGCCACGGCCATCCCCATCATCAAAAAGGGAGAGCCCAGCCTAGTTGAAAATTACAGACCAATCTTTATGCTGTGTCACCTGTAAAGTCATGGAATCAATTATTAACCAATCCATCATCCTCCACTTAGAAACAAACAACCTATTCTCTAATAAACAATTTGGTTTCAGGAAAAAACTATCATGTAATCTGCAACTCTTATTACACTGCAAAAACATATGGACTACACAACTCAATTAGGGAAAGCAATAGGTGCAATCCACATAGACTTCTGTAAAGCATTTCATTCAGTGGTACACAACAAACTACTCCTAAATCTTACAGTATCTCTGGACACCTGCATAACTGGATAGAAGTATTCTTGTCAAACAGACAAAAAATGGTCAAAATTGGTAGCATCCTATCAAATTCTGTACCTGTCAACATTGGTGGTGACCCCCCAAGGCAGTGTTCTAGGACCAACTCTTTTCATACTCTACATAAATGACCTCTGTGATCATATCAAGAGCAACTGTGTTCTCTTCGCTGATGTTGTAAAGCTATTCAATACTGTTAGGGATAACATTGTTTACCCAAACTGGTTTAGGTAAAATAATAAATATGTTATCATGGTTTGTTAGTTAAAGTGTCTGTCACTTTAACTGTAATAATGTAATTAAGGGAGTGGTTGTAAAAGCACCATAAAAGAAGCAAGGCACGGCAGCTTGCTCTCTCTGGCTTGATGATCCCTAATTACTGGATGAAGACTGCGTTTTTCTCCTACTGGAAAGGAAGAGAGAAAGGACTGATTTATTTGTAAGGGAACTGACATTGGATATTCTACATGGACTTTGCTAATTGAATATCCTTGAAAGGACTGACTAAAACGATACATGAGTAATGGACTGTTATTTTGACTATGCTATAAAACTCTAAGTGGAATAAACTATATTTTTGATAACACAAGCATATCTGTTATTTTTACTGTATGTTAACAAACACACAAACTTATCTCACACATTTATCTGTGTGCCTATCTGACTAACGCTGCACATTCTGTTTAGTTTGTCTCCTTAATCCTGATTGGGGAACCCAGGCTTAACACTGGTTATGGGCTCAGAGGCTGCAAAGTCAGTTTAACAAGGATAAAACAGATTTATGTAAAAAGTGAGAGTTTGTGTTGTTACACGTTACAGTAAACAGACAGCTGTGTTTTATTAATTATAGTTTTATATCCATATAAGAAAACATGGCACAAGTCAATCTACAAAGTTTGTCCCTTATATCCAAGCTGGATGGAACAAACTATGTATCATGGTCTATGAAATGTAGTTTACTTCTACGAAGAGAAGGTCTGTGGAACATCCACCAAACGTAGAGGAATGGAATCCAGAGATTGAGGAAAATAGACAAAAGATAAAAGACTTTAAGCAGAAAAATGAACCAGCTCTTTGCATAATGGGACTAACACTATCTGACCAGCAACTTGTTCATATCCATGGAGAGCAAACGGCTGTTGGGTGTTGGCAGAAGCTGAAGAGGATTTATGTCCGAGATAACGTTAGTGCTCACATAAATCTTACACGGAAGCTTTTCAGAACGCATCTCCAGACGAATGGTGATATGCTGAGTCATTTGAATTCTATAAAAAGCATTTTTCAAGAACTGCACAAGAAAGAGCTTATTTTCTCTGAATTACATCAAGTCTACATAATTCTATCATCACTAGAAGAAAGTTGTGATAACTACGTCACTTCCCTTGAAATTTTGCCTAAGGAAAGGTTAACTTTAACTGATATAACTGGCAGATTGATTGAAGAGGGCAGAAGAAGACTTGAAAGAGATCAGTTGAGGGAGCAACCTCAAAAAGAAGATAATCAATCTCCAACTGCATACGCAATTAAAAAATGTTTTAATTGTGGAGGAAGAGGACATTTGGCAAGATTTTGTAAAAAAGCAAAGCACCAGAACACTGGCCAGAATACTAAAAGTAACCAAAATAAAAATGTAGAGTTAGCCATGTATATTAACAGAGCTGTAAAAAATAATTTATGGGTGGTTGACAGTGGAGCATCCCACTGCATAACAAATGATAACAGAAATTTTATTAAAATGTCCCAGAGTACGTAGCAGATATCGTTAACCAATGGCTGGAAACTGAAAGCTAAAGGTCAAGGTATAGCATATTGTTCTTTTATAAAAGAGAATGTAAAAATGTTATATGTACAACTTAAGTTTAATTTAATTTCAGTTAGAATTTTGGTTAAACTAGGATATGTAGTTACCTTTAAGAGAGATAACTGCATAATTGAAAAAGAAGATAAGAAAATTACTGCATCTTTAAGAGGTGAATTATATGTTTTAAATGATAATGGTTTAGAGGTGGCTAACACAGTTTATGATAATAAGAAACCTCATGATGAATGTATTCACTTGTTACGCCGACGGCTAGGGCATTTAAATTTTAAAATGCTTAAGAGAACTGTTCAACTATCTAAAGGAATAAGTTTGAAACCTTGTAATAAGTATTTGCAATGTTTTGCTTGTAATCAAAGCAAAAACAAGGTCATACCGGCTAATAGAGTTGATGGATTTACTACCAAAGAGCCTTTAGAAGTAGTATTTGCCGATAGTCCGAAAAAACCAAGTGTAGGAGGTGCTCGATACATATTAAGTATAATGGACCACTATTCTAGATATGGGTTCTGCTATTTAATGAAAAGCAAAACTGAAACGTATCTAAATCTCTTTAATTGGATTAAATCTGCAGAAAGAAAAACTAAAAAGAAATTAGTAACTCTTATAACAGATAATGGTGCGGAATTTACAAATAATAAATTCCAGAATAGACTTAAGATGTTAGGTATTCAACATAAAAAGTCTGCACCATATAGGCCACAACATAATGCCTTTAAAGAGAGACGAGGCCAAACACGACAATCAATGGCACGTACTATGTTGTCTGATTCAGGATTACCTGACAATTTATGGGGAGAAGCAATAATGTGTGGTAATCATATATTAAATAATGTTGTTAATTCAACAACAGGTGAATTACCATTCACACTGTGGCATGGTACAAAACCTGATTTAAGTTACATGCACACATTTGGAGCACCAGCATGGGTACATATCCCTTCACAACTCAGACACAAAGGACAGCATAGAGTAAAAGATTATTTTTTGCAGGATATGAATCTAATCACAGATCTTATAGATTCTGGGAACCAGGTACATCTAGAGTTTACACCAGTGCTAGTGCTAAATTCCTAGAACATGTAGGGTGGAATAGATTAGAGCAAGATTTAAATAACGAAGTAATTATTGAACCCTACAAAAGGCAAAAAGATCAGACTAGTTATAAGAAGAGTCCAATTAAAGAAGAAGTCCGCGAAGAACAAATAGGACCAGAACAAGAGGAAACAGTTGATCAGGAAGAGTTAGATAATCAAGAACAGGTAGTAAAGGAAAGTCCACCTGTAAGTCCTGTAATACCTAGACGTACTACACGTGTATCTAGACCACCTGATAGGTATCAAGAAAGTATAGTTTGCCAAGTAACTAAAGTTCCAACTAGTGTAGATGAACTTAGGATATATCCTGCTAAGGATCAGGAGAATTGGCAAAAGGCAATGGAAAAAGAACTAAATTTATTAAAGGTAATGAAAGTATATGAAGATGCTAAATTACCTCCAGGAGAAAAATCCATTGGGTGCAAATGGATATTTAAAGTAAAAACTGGAAATGATGGGACTGTTACCCATAAAGCTAGGTTGGTAGCTCAAGGATTTAATCAAACTGCATCTGATTACGATCAAGTTTTCACACCAAGTCTTAAAGCAACATCTTTGAGAGCAGCTTTAGTGTGGGCAGCTAAGAAAAACTATGTCATTAACCATTTAGATGTAGAAACTGCTTATTTGCATGCACCATTGCAGCAGACTATATATTTGAAAAAGCCAGTTATTATAAAAGACAATAAAGTAAATAGTAATGATTGTTGGAAACTCAAAAAGAGTCTTTACGGGTTGTAACAATCTGGCTTTGAGTGGAACCAATATATTATGAAAGAATTAAACAATATAGGTTTTAAATCTGGTTAGCAGATCCATGTGCGTTTAAAAGAGAAAATAATGGAACGGTGTCATTATTGTTATTATTTACAAATGATATTGCTTTGATAACTAAGACTAATAATGAAGCTAATGAGATTATATCATTATTAGCTAAAAAGATAAAATTAAAGCATTTAGGTGAAATTAAAAAGTATCTAGGATTGACAATTAACAAAACAAAAAATGGATTTAAGATATCTCAAGAAGATAAAATTTGCCAATTAATTAAAACGTATAAAATGGAACTTTGTAAACCGGCAAAGACTCCAATGAGTCAGGAAGTTTGCCAAATTAATGATCAAAGTCCCAAATTTGATAAGTCTATATATCAATCTTTGGTAGCTCATCATATATAAGCAATTGGTCAAGGCCAGATATAGCTTATAGTGTTAATCAGCTGTCACCTTTTAATTCAGATCCACATCAATGTCATTGGCAATCATTAAAAAGAATTTTAAGATATCTTAAAGAAACAATGAACCATGCATTGTATATAGAACCAAAGGGTGATTTGAGTCTTAGTGCCTATGCAGATGCAAGTTTTGCAACTGACATAAACACTAGAAAATCAATATCTGGGATGGCTATATTATTTGGTAAGACACTAATAGGATGGAGGTCAATCAGACAACAGCATATCAGCTTGTCCACGATGGAAGCGGAATTTTCATGTCTGTCATTACTATGCACTGACTTAATTTTGTACAAACAGTTATTATTAGACATGGGTGTAACTGTTAAAGATTCCATTATTGTGTACGAGGACAACCAGGCAGCCATACAGTTGGCTACTAATATTGCTGTAAAAACTAGATCAAAGCATACTGATTTAAGATACTTAAATGTTAGAGGATCTGTAAAGAATGGGCTAATTAAATTGGAATACTGCATGACAGAAGAAAACATTGTAGACCAATTTACAAAAGCTCAGGGAGTAATTAAGTTTAAAGAGAGTTGTAACAAATATGATTTAAAGATGTAAATAGTTATAGTTATATTATTATTACTAAAAGGGGAGAATGTTAGGGATAACAATGTTTACCCTAACTGGTTTAGGTAAAATAATAAATATGTTATCATGGTTTGTTAGTTAAAGTGTCTGTAACTTTAACTGTAATAATGTAATAAAGGGAGTGGTTGTAAAAGCACCATAAAAGAAGCAAGGCATGGCAGCTTGCTCTCTCTGGCTTGATGATCCCTAATTACTGGATGAAGACTGCATTTTTCTCCTACTGGAAAGGAAGATAGAAAGGACTGATTTATTTGTAAGTGAACTGACATTGGATATTCTACACGGACTTTGCTAATTGAATATCCTTGAATGGACTGACTAAAACGATACATGACTAATGGACTGTTATTTTGACTATGCTATAAAACTCTAAGTGGAATAAATTATATTTTTGATAACACAAGCATATCTGTTATTTTTACTGTATGTTAACAAACATACAAACTTATCTCACACATTTATCTGTATGCCTATCTGACTAACGCTGCACATTCTGTTTTGCTTGTGTCCTTAACCCTGGTTGGGGAACCCAGGCTTTACACTGGTTATGGGCCCAGACTTAACAAATACCACAGACAATACTGCTACCCTTCAAAAAGATCTTGACTATGTATCAGAATGGTTAAACAAATGGCAACTTCAAATCTCAACAAATAAATGCTCTGTCCTACATATTGGCAAAAAAAAAATAAAATCAGAAATTAAATATAGGCTGAATAGTCAAGACCTTGTTGATGATCCAAACTCTGTCAAGGATCTTGGAGTACTCATCTCCAATGACCTAAGTGCTAGAGCCCACTGTAACTACATAGCCAAAAAGGCATTAAGAGTTGTTAACCTAATCTTTTTCTTTGGTAATATTACAATAATAACTAGAGCATACAAAGCATTTGCTAGACCAATACTTGAATACAGTTCATCAGTCTGGAACCCACATTACATATCTGATATTAACACAGTTGAGAAAGTCCAGAAATATTTCACAAGAAGAGTTCTGCACTTCTCTACTCATTGCAGAATACCTTATGCCACCAGACTCAAAATTCTAGACCCAGAAAACCTAGAACTACGCCGCCTTCGGTCCAATCTAAGTATTGTATATAGAATCATACATTGCAATGTCCTACCTGTCAATGAATACTTCAGCTTCAACCATAATAATACAAGATCAAACAATAGATACAAACTCAAGGTTAATCACACCAAATTTGATTGCAGGAAATACGACTTCAGCCACAGAATGGTCAATGTCTGGAATACTCTACCTGACTCTGTGGTTTCTTCCCCAAATCCCAAAAACTTTAACCTTAGACTGTCTACTGTTGACCTCACCCCTTTCCTAAGAGGTTTGTAGGGGGTGTGCATAAGCGCACCAATGTCCCTGTCCTATTGTTTCTTTTATTTTTTTATTTTTTTTATATGTATCCATGTATTCATAACTATGTTTTTACTTATACCTATTATCTTGTAAGCAATTGACAAAAAAAATAAAAATAAATAAGTAAGTAATTCCATCAGATGGGCATTAGTTGCAGAAACCATTTGTTTGAGGCAGATAATTATATTAAATCTATAATTAGTGTAATTTTTCCTATTTTTTAAATGAATGAATTCTCCACGTACATTTCCTGAAAGTTTTTTTTTTCTACAGTTTTGTAATATAATCTTTTCTGTCTTTTCTTCTTCTGCTAAAATGTGGAAAAATCAGTCCTTCAGTTTTAGATTAATAATCCAAGTGCCAGCATTTAAGAAATACTGAAATAGCTTATTTCAACATCTTTAGATATGAAAAGAGATGCTTATTATTACTGGATCCAGATCTTTAGGCATTCTGTTATATAGATGAAATGCTGATCTGTACGGATTCTTGCTTTGCTTGTCAGTGTCCTTTCAGAATCTGTTTCTGCATGCATTTTTTAATCAGTTATTTAAAATGTGTATTCAAATTCACACTTCACCAGTCCAATCTTGTTTTGTATTTTGGGTAACTTTGGATAGTTCTGGATCCTCCAGTCAGGGATCTGGGAAGAAGAATTCCATAGAAGAACTCTAGTTAAAATTAGTTAAACAGCTGGCACTTATGCTGAATGTTTTACTTAATGCAGAAAAAAAAAATATATTAAATATTTTCAGATCAAGTCTGTGATTTGCTAAAGAACATTTGCTAATGAAATGAAAGCACCAGCCTGAAGATGGCGAGTGGGACCTCGTCGAAACATTACCAAGATACTTTCAATCTTACACGGGAAAAGACCCGAACATGCCAAGACCTGCATATACTACACAAACACAAACACACACACACACATTCATGAGTGTAATCTTGCTTTTAGATACAAGATTGGACTCAATGTCTTGTCTTTCACTGTATAATTCTCTGAAATGGTACCAGCTTTCCTGGCCTTCTACATTTTACTTGAATTCCATGGGAAAGAATGATGTAAAGGTAGTCTGGGAGAATTTGAAGAGATGGAAAGATTTCTAACCGAAACCAACAATACAAGTAAGCATAAAGGTACCAAGAGAAAATTGAAAGATGTTTTCAATGATTCTAAAATATAGTGAGAAACCAGAACCCTCTGTCACAGTAAAAGAAATAGTTTGAAACTTCTGAATGTGTTTCAACACAGTGTTCTTTTTAATCCCATTCCATTTCAGCAGAGATTCTATGTTCCATAAACATTTTGCACATGGAACAGCAACGATTGTCAGTTCCTTATTTTGCCCTGTGCCGAAGGGTGTTTTTTTTTTTTTTTTTTAACCAAACTGCATTACACTGTTGTTTCTGATGCCCTTGCACTGTTCTCTCTTCAAGAGTTCAACAGCTATGGCTGCTTCTTACAATCCCCTGGTTTGCCTTGGCAGAGGTTTAGTAATCTCTGCCTTGTGAAATGACACCATCTGTCCTGTCCCATCCTGACATTGTTTGAATTTGTCTGCCTTGGAGGGAAGAAAGGAATCCCTTAAACCACATAATCCAAACAATACTTCTGCAGGATTAGATTATTTTTCTTTCTTTGTACAAACTGTATAAGTCACAGATGAGCAACACTTGAAAAAGAGAAACATGATAGCAGCTTAGAGCAGAGAATGCAAAGAAAGGAGCACCAAAATCTGCATTGTATGATTTGATCCTGCCAAAGAGCTATGATCATGATTTTCCCCACTCACTCACAATCTATTACCACCACAAAAAAATAGGTTGATTGCTTTTGTAGATCATATATTTGTAAGGATAGGCACCATTCGTGTAGTGCAGGACCTTGGTGATCTGATCAGTGCCCATCACTGTAAGAATTTTCCTGTATAGACTTAGTTGAAGATTCTGTCTTGTCAAGACATTTCTTTTCATTTTTAAGAAACACCCACACAATATCCTTCCTTGTGTATTAAGAAAGTCCTTGTGGAAGTAGAAGATCAGTGATTAAAATCAACTTTATAAAAACAGTAAGACAATCCAACTTGAGAAGTTTAAAGTCTCGGTAACTCTGTTTAAATTAGTTACGATTATGTTGTCACTTAGATTTATTGGTGGAATGCATTTAGGCTCCTGATGCAACACCCCAAAGGGCTAGAATAACACCTATTTTGAAATTACTGAATTGGTTTCTAGTAAACTTCAATTAAGGATGTTCATTATCACCTTTAAAGCCTTTGTGGTGGAGTACCAGGATATATCAGGCAAGGTCTTGCCAGAATCAAATCTATCTAGCAGTTCTAATGGGGTACATGGGACACAGACAAGGTAACAAACCCTCACAGTAGGCCTCATTTGATGGAATACTTTCTCTCCAGAGTCCCAATCTTACTGAGAATTTAACAACAAATCAAAACAGTTTTGTTCCAGCTTGTGTGTTGGTCCTTAGACAGGTTTAGTGGCCACCTATTAAAATGTGTTTTCATTATTTATTGATGCTATTATTTTAATTATTATCTATAAGTTGACTTTCCTGGCTGTAGCCCTGTTAGCCCTGTTACGTTTAATCAGATTATAAATATTTTAATATATTCTGAATTGTAAACTGCACAGAATCATTTACTGAAAAGGATGGCCATAGAAAAGGAAGGGAAAGGAAAGGAAAGGAAAGGAAAGGAAAGGAAAGGAAAGGAAAGGAAAGGAAAGGAAAGGAAAGGAAAGGAAAGGAAAGGAAAGGAAAGGAATAAATAGGGACAGGACGGATGGTCTCATTTCACAAGGCAGAGATTTCTAAACATCTGCCAAAGCAACACAACTGTCTTTCTCAGGGAGCTCTCCAATGTTCTACTCTGACTATAGACAGTGGGATGTTTGTCAGTTCTTCCCATGCTATAATTTGTCCTTTCTGCCTTGACTTTCACAAATGGATTTTCCTAAATTTTATGTTTTGTCCCATTGGCTGTTTTACTACAGTGCATACATATATATTACATTTTCATTCTATTTGATAGCTCTAAGAGTATAATGAAAGAGTATATTGGTATCATGACAAAATAAGAAATGCATATCATTACATAAGCTCCATCTTTCTGTGACATTACATACAAGTGTAAGAAGAGCAAAGCCTGCAGTGTAACATTGCAACACTGTGAAGTATATATTTTACCCCTTCCTTTGTTGGAAGCAGATGAAGCTTCTTGGTAATGTTGCATATATTGTAGCTGTGTGGGATATTACTTTTTTAGGTCAGTACAGGCAACTGACATTAGCCTTTGATACATCTGATATTCTATGGACCTTTAGTACTTTACATATTGATATGTGACTTGATATATATATATATGGCATTCAGCTTGGTTCGGGTATTTATGAGATTCTGCTGAAACGTTGCTACAACTTTAAAAGCACAACTATTATAACGTGGGAAAATACCCGAACTAAGCTGAATGCCAAACATGTAAGTACCCGTGAAAACTTAAGAAAACAAATATGTTTTCTTAAGTTTTCGCGGGTACTTACATGTCTGGCATTCAGCTTTGTTCGGGTATTTTCCCACGTCATAGTAGTGGTGCTTTTAAAGTTGTAGCAACATTTCAGCAGAATCTCATCTGCCATCATCAGGCTTCTGTATAGTGTTCGTGACGAACACTATACAGAAGCCTGATGATGGCAGATGAGATTCTGCTGAAACGTTGCTACAACTTTAAAAGCACCACTACTATGACGTGGGAAAATACCCGAACAAAGCTGAATGCCAGACATGTAAATACCCGCGAAAACTTAAGAAAACAAATATATATATATATATATGTATATGTATATGTATATGTATATGTATATGTATATGTATATGTATATGTATATATAAACATTCTCTGGTTCTCAAAGTATCTTTGCTATTTTAAAATCCTGGAATGTAGGAGAGAGAGACTTCCTCCCCCAATAATGTTGCACTTTAATTCTTGCAAATTGCTTGCCAATTTAATACTGGCAACATCTAAACAGTAAGTAATTGCTTATGATAATGAGTGCAGACTAATTTACTGGAATATGTTAGTATTCACAATGCACATTTAAACCGTTCCAAAGTACAGCATTCTGTTTTAACTGCAGCTTTTGAGGGATGGCACTTTTGCTGCAAACCCGTTCTTAAAAAATCCTTCAAAAAGACACCTTATGACTACGTATAGTTATCATCATAAGAAGTGACTCCATGTGGTATGAGATTTCTTCATCTTCTGAGAGTGGAGCAGCAGCACTTAACAATTGTAGCAACCACAAACAAGGCTTAAATAATTCAGGATAATTGCTGATGGATGTCTTAGAGATAAACATTTATGCCATGATAGACTACTATTGTTCCCATATGGACTGTAAAGATTAATTTAAACATTTTTTAAAAGCTAAGCTATGCAGTTCTTTATAGATTTCCGAGGTTTTTTTTTTCTTCATTAGTGGCCTTCATTCTGGAAGAGATAATGTCTCCACTGCATCACTCCACCAACTATATGTTGTTATGATTCTGTTTTGTCTTATTAAAACATAGAAGGATAAAAAGTTACTTGACATAGCATTTCTTACAGCAATGATTTAAGAATAATTCAGCACAGAAGTATTTTGCCTTGGTCCGCAATCCCATCTGCTTCCTTTTGAACCATGTTTCTACAGGAACGGAATTCCGTTTACATTGCCATAATTTACCACTAACCAGAGGTGATATTCAGCAGGTTTTGACCAGTTCTGGAGAACTGGTAGCAGAAATTTTGAGTAGTTTGGAGAACTGGCAAATACCACTGCTGACTGGAGATTTTACAGTATCCTTTCCCTGCCATGCCCACCAAGCCACACCCACAGAACCAGTAGTAAAAAAATTTGAATCCCACCACTGCCACCAACATTTTCCTTTTCAATCTGTTGGAGGGAAGGCATTGCGATACTGTCAAAAGCATAGCCTTATGAGTTGTGATGGTGTGAGAACTTGCAAATGGATTCATATGTTGTGCTAAGTTACAAATCAAGATCTGCAACATACTAGATCAAAATTAAACCAATCATTCAATGCAACCTGTAAAGAAAATTATAATGTATTAATTATATCATGTACCATTTTGAGATTCCAAGAAAAGATCCATGATCTTGACATATATTTCCTTCCCACAGTAATAATGTCTTACTGATACTCATTAAGCTTCCTTACAAATCCTGCATTTTTTTTCTTCACAAAAACCATCATTTGTTTTCTTTTGATCTAATTTTAAGCAATATTGGATTGATAGATTAAAATGCTCCTTTGCATGTGAATTACACACAGTAACCACTCCCAGCATGAAATATGACAATTTCATATCAGTTGGACATGACATGACATGAGCATCTGCCTATAACAGAGCAGTTACTCATTCATATTTTTTTCTCCTTGCAGATATCTGTCCAATAAATTTGAAACATTGGCATGTTAAGATATTGGTAGTGGGACAGTCAATTCAGTCTCATTTGTTATGAGAACTTGGGCACGAATAAAAAGTTGGGGTTGTTGACAAGCTTTGAAAGACCCCAAAGAAATATAAATCCTAAAATTTTCAGCTAGCTGCTATGAAAAAATAGTACAAATTATAATCCTCCATAATATAAAATAGGAAAAGCATCCAGCTTTTATGGTGATGATCACATCACAAGTAGTCCTTATTTAGTGACTGCAGTTGGTTTCAGTGAAATGGTTGTTAAGTGACACAGTTGCGAAAGAAATCACATGATGAGAAAGAGAGAACGATGTTGCAAAGATCACCAAATTTTCCACCAAGTATAACCCCCGCCCTTTTTTTGCTGCATGAAACTGACCAGACCATTGTCAGTTTCACGTTGAAGGGCATTGTTTGGAAAATGAATTATTACTATCATACTTGCGAACAGTTGTTGTCCAAGGCAGTAACTACATAAGGACTACCTATACTTTAAATTATTAATCATCCATAAGGTAGTCCTTATGTCAGTAAAGGAGGTTACATATATGATTCTTAGTATTGGTGTGAAAAGAAAGACATACTTATTTTTGAGGAACCCTAACTCTCTAAGTTGAACTAACAGAAATTAGCTCAATGCTTAACATGCACAGCTAGGTAGGAATATTTTTTTATACTAGAATCAGCCCACTTTAAGCAATTTTTTGGTCTCTATCACTATAGAGGTCAGATAATCGGCACCCTTTCTTATATCCACTTCAGTTTAAAACTGGCACTTTTGTTTCCTATCTTCCTAATTCAGCAGACACCTTGCTCACATTGCTAGCAGCTGATTGTTGACACAAATCAACATTTCTTCAGTGAGAAATTCATCTCTTCTCTAAGAGCTCCTAGAGAAGCAAAGTAGGAGATGACCCCAAATATATAGTCAACTGAGAGTCATAGAACATTATAGCCTCCTAATACACATATAGGAGGCATTTATTTTCAAATTGTTGTATGATATATTTATTCATACTTTTTATTTATAAATGCATCTTAAACATACACCCAAAGTATGTAATGTATGAAGTGGCATGTCTTGCAAGATCAAGTATATACTTAGCCTGTTTATCTGTTTTGCTTGAGCCTAATACATCCATTATGATCACTGTGTAATAGATCTAACATTGTTTGTTTTCATACTGTGTACATGTGAGAAAACATTTAAAACACATCAAGCTGATGGATAAAATGTGGAGTATATATCAATCTTGCTGCCAATAAACAATAATGGCAGTTGCAACGACAGTATGCCTATTTCAGCTACCATTATTATGGGCTTCAGTTAGTACATGAACTCTTACTCAATAATTACTAGAACAATAAAAAACAAATAGTTCAAAGCAAAATACACTTATTTGTCACTTTTGATCTCCTTCCTTGGACTCTGGCTTTAGACTCTGGCGGTTAACTTGTCATTCATAAAGAATGGGGTAAATCTTTTCCAAAGCTGAATGATAGCAATTACCATAATGACACAGTGTGTCACTTTCTTTTTGCATGTGCCAAGCTTAATATGTGGAGAGGGTATTCAGGAAAGTGGGGAAGAAAAGAAATCAATGATCTGCTATAACATAAGGGAAGGAAATGAAAAGAAAGTTAGCTCCGTCTTTTGTATCTCCATTTTAACAAGTCCATTGTCTTCAGTTCCCGAATAACCCTCGGTTCTTTTTTCTGGCTGTTGCTTTTACAAGCCCATTTTAGAATTGCGCGCATTTTGTTCTTAAAGGCAAAATTTAGGCAGTGTTGAGTTTCATAAATCTAGCTGGAGTTTCTTTGTGACAAAAAACAGTAATTGATGTTCTACTTCTGATACAACTTTTACCTGCTTTTACCAGGCCATCTGAAGAATAGTTTCCTTCCTATTTATTTTGGGTAGACTTTTTAAGAGTTATCTTCTCAGGATTTCATTACCAAATGCTTTTCAGTGCACTTCTGAACTCTAATAGGACTACTGTGATTCTAATAAAGACATAAAGTGTTCCAACATGGGGGAGAGATTCTAATATGGGAAAATCCATACAGAGAAAATCCTTATGTCAGCCCTGGAGCCATCTTTAATGGGTGTCTTCAGGGCAGTGGCTGGGCAAGCTGTGGGAATGGGAAGGGAGAGGTAGAGATAGTGTGAGGTGTGTAATCATAACAACATTCTTTCCCTTGGGAGTCAAGGACATCTTGTCAGTACCTGGGGAGGTATGCCTGGAAGTTAACTGAAGTTGGGACAGTGACCGGATTGGACCATATGACACCTTTGTGCATGGAGGGGAAGGAACTTTGATTTTACTTTGGGGTGGGGAAAACACAGGGCTTTCAGATTTGGGTTTTCCCCAGATGTGCCAATATGACATCTCTAATAAATTTATACTTTGAGGAAGATGCCTGCCTTGGAACATTAATCCTGTTGGGGGTGTTACTTGGAATCCTGACACCTCGACTTACAACAGTTCATTTAATGATTATTCAAAGTTTCAATTGCACTGAAAAAAGTGACTTACGACCATTTTTCACACTTACAACTTTTGCAGCATCCCCATGGTTATGTGGTCAAAATTCAGAAGCTTGGCAACACATTTATGATGGTTGCAGTGTCTCAGGGGTCATGTGATCACTTTTTGCGACCTTCTGACAAGCAAAGTCAATGGGAGACTGAGATTCACTTAACAACCAGGTTACTAATTTAACAACTGTAGTGATTCACTTAACAACTGTGGCAAAAAGGTCATAAAATGGGGCAAAACTCACTTAACAACTGTCTCACTTAGCAACCAAAAATGTGTGGCTCAATTGTAGTGGTAAATTGAGGGCTAGCTGTATCTACTATCTACTATCTTTTGAGAGAAGGAGGAATAACAAGGATCAAAAAAAGGATGTAGCGGATGTACTGTGATCAATTAAATGATTGTTTCTGAATCTTGGCATTATGTGTGGACTTCAATTCCCAGAATTCTTAAGCCAATATATTCAGTCTGGAGGGAAGAAGGAAATGGATAGGTGGATGTACGAATGATCAAATAGTGATATAAAGGGAATATGTAATACAAATCTCTCTTTTTCCTTCTGCTCTTAGGATTGATTTGGTTTATCTCAACGACTATTGTAAACACAAGATCTGAGAAAAAGTTCAACATTGTATTTTTATTAGGAAAAATGAAATAGGAAAATTGATATATTTCTTGAAAGGGATTGGAATAATGAAATATTCAGATCTATGTTTTTTGCTTTTTAAATTTTGGAGATTGCTTTGTTAAGTCTGTTTTAGGACTCTACATTTATCTTTATTATTGTTGTTGTTATATTGTTTCTTACTGTGTTTATCTTTTGTTGTGTCCAAACCCTGCTCAAATAAAGCAACCAAGGAATATTCACAATTAACATAATTTTATTATTATGCAATAAATAAACAGTATATACTGAACTCCCAACTAACCAGCAAGCATTGGCAATTTGGGCCAACCACAAGGAAATCATAGAAAAAAGCAGACATAGTTTAAGTTAGACCATAACATTGGGATTTCTTTGATAAATCCATCTCTGTGAGCTTCTCCTTATGTATCCCTTCCTACTAGGTCAGCACGTCAGCTATACTATTTTTGATACATGGCCAGTGAATATAAATATTTTAATTTACTGAGCCACGGGTTCTTGACTGATTCTTGTCCACATTACCACTTAAAGCCACTTGGGTTTTCTATAAAGGGAACTTTAAGCAGTTCATAGTGGGTCATGCAGGGAAACATCTTATTTGCTATTCAGTGCAGCTCACATGTGCATTGGAGATATACCTTTTATCATAACACTTTTTGTTGGGCTGCAGTAGTGATACTTTATGATATTAAGTCCTTGGAAATTGTCCGCTCACGGGATGATAAAAATGTTGGAAATATATGAACCGCATGTGCCCTATATACCATAGCATATTTTAAAAATCTTTGCAAAGTGGACAGGCGGTTGGACTGGAGATGACCTACAAGGTCCCTTCCAACTCTGTTAATCTGTTAAAAGATCATGTTGATGGAAAAGTCAATGCAGAATTCCTTGATGCTTGAAAGCTTAAAAACTTTCTCCAAAAGTGCATTGAAAACCCATTCATGAAAGAGAAGTAAAAGCTGAATAAAAATATCTCTTTGGCAACATCTTTCAGAAAAGGTTTTAATATCATTCAATCACATTCTCTGTTGCTAGTTTGTGTCTCAATGTGCTTTTTTTCTTTTCTTTTCCTATTCATCATTCTGGTTTATTAATCATGAATTCTTAGGGACGATGAGGACACTTTAGTGTCATGAATTTAAAGGCTTCATTTCTTCAGTTATTACTTTACAAATCAAATGGATTGTGAACAATTGAGCTTGATAGTACCAGAGCACTTATTTAGGATTGGTGATATAATTTTACCTGACAGCAATTAAAAGAATTCAGCGACTTGTCATGACAGCAAATGGAGCAGGAAGGGAAGTGACACTTCAAGGGTGTGGTATGTGCTTATTATGCAGTTAACCCTTCTAGAAGAATGGGCTTTGCCTTCATATCACACTGTAATCCTAACTTTAAAGAATATATTTGATTGCAAGGCTGTCATTCTAACAGTACTAATATTTATTTACTTAACTAACTGGAAATAATTGTACTGAGGTCTCTTACTGTTCTTCATGTTAATTATTAATTAATTCAGAATTCACTAAGAAGGCAATACTGTAAAATGGACAGAAACCCAGCCTGGCTTCTCTCTCTCTCTCTCAGTCTGTGCTCCCTTTAGATCCCAAGAAAGAAATACTCAGACTCCATGGTGTAGAGCAAAGTTATCCTTTTACTGGAAAATAAAGTGGAAGCTACAAATCAAATTCCGAAACTGAGAAATTGGTGGGTAGAACACACATACAAAGAAATAGAATTGCTCCCACCCCCCCAAACTTCAAATGATTCTTCCAATTAAAACTTCTGAATATGTTCATGTGGTCATCTCCAGGTGGTGATGAGGCTTCTTGTCAAATGGCCTTGACATATTTTGATATTCTGATAAAAGTTCGCAGTTGTGCAAAAGAGGACAGAAGCTAGCCAAGAAACGGAAAGTTAAAGAAAAGAATCCCCCCTCCCCTTGCTAGCCCAGCAAAGGAATGCAAAACACCTCCAGCCTTCTTCCCCTCCAAAGTCCCCCCTCCCACCATTGTCATGACAGCCAAAAGAAGTAAAAGTTGCGTAATAGCAGAGAAGCAACAGTGGAAGATATCTTGAGGCTGACATTCGGACCCCCTAGAAAAGGACATTAGTCCCTATAAGAAAAAATAACATAATTACATGTTAACAATGTTTCCAAGCTACAAGATATTGGATACGACCCCTCCATTTCCTAGAGTCTAGAATTTCTTTAATCTCGAAATGTTGTTCACCCTTAATTAACAATGGTATGGGGGGATCAGACTGGGTCGGTCTCAAGGTACAGGTACGTTCGGGTTTCAACAAACTGACGTGGAAAACTGGATGAATACGATGAAGAGTCTTTGGTAAAGTCAGTTGAACAGTCACAGGATTTACAATCCTCTCAATGGGAAAAGGCCCCACATACTTAGGACCCAACTTCTTCGATTTTTGGGTAGTCTGCAAATACTTGGTTGAGAGGAATACTTTATCACCCACTTGATACGACATCTGCGGGGCTCACTTTCTGTCAGCAAATTTCTTATGAAATTGGTGCACCTCGTCCAAAACTTTGCGGGCGACCGGCCAATTAAGTTGAAGTTGAGATATCCAGTCACTCAATGACTGGACACTTGGTTTTTCACCAGGAAGTTCAGGTATGGGCACAAAATCTTGCCCCATTGCTATTTTGAAAGGAGTAAACCCCGTACTACTGTGAACAGAGTTATTGTATGCTACCTCCGCAAAAGGTAGTAGATCCACCCAGTTGTCTTGCTGATAATTTATGTAACATCGGAGGTATTGCTCTAGCACCCCGTTAGTTCTCTCGCAAGCCCCATTAGTTTGGGGATGGTGGGAGGAGCTTAAGCTTTGGGTGGAGCCTATTAACTTCAAAAATTCCCTCCAGAAATTCGAGGTAAATTGGAATCCTCAATCAGAAACTACACGCTCAGGTACACCATGCAACCTGTAGACATGAAGAATGAACAGCCTGGCCAATGACCTCGCCGAAGGTTTCTTTGAGCAAGGGATGAAGTGGGCTTGTTTGGAGAACAAGTCAGTCACCACCCAAATGACTGTGTGTCCACTGCTCTTGGGTAGATCTACTATAAAGTCCATGGAAATTTCCTTCCAAGGAGCAGTTGGCCTGGCCACATTTTGCAGCAGCCCTGTTGGCTTACCAGGAAGTCTTTTTGCTGAGGCGCAAATCGGACAACTCGCCACATAAGTCTCGATGTCTTTTTTCAACGAAGGCCACCAAAACTGCCATTTCACCAAATGTAGGGTCTTCACAAAACCAAAATGACCAGCCACTTTGAAATCATGAGTTTGTTGCAATATTTGGCTTCTCAGATTTTGAGGTACATACAATTTTGCACCCATCCAGGCTAGACCATCTCGAACGGTGCAGTTATTCGCATTTGCCAGGAACCACTCATCCGTCTTCAAAGCCTCCTTAAACCATTCCATCAGGTCAGTGGACAGATCCCTCTCCTGGTTTCTCTTTTATGTGCGGGTAACTACAGGGGCAGCCAGCTGTGTACTGGACACAATTGGCCTTATCACTTCTTTACAGATACTGTTGTATTGAGGCATTCTAGACAAAGCATCTGCCATAAAATTTTTTCCCCCTGGGATATATTTCAAGGAGAAATTGAATCGCTTGAAAAACTGAGCCCACCTAACTTGCTTAGGGGATAGCTTCCAAGGAGTTTTTAAAGCTTCTAGATTTTTATGGTCAGTCCACACTTCAAATGGGTGTTTCGCTCCTTCCAGAAAGTGCCTCCAAGCTAGTAAAGCCCAACGGACTGCAAACGCTTCCTTCTCCCAAACGGCCCATCTCCTTTCAGTGTCAGTCAATTTATGAGAGGTGTAAGCGCATGGTTGTAGTGTCCCCTTCTCATTTAATTGAAGTAAGACCGCCCCCACTGCCACATCGTTTGCATCAGCTTGGATCACGAAAGGGGCATCCATGTCTGGGTGTTTCAGTACTGGTTCTGCAGCAAAAAGTCTCTTAAGCTTTTCAAATGCAGCTTGGCACTCCATGGTCCAATTCAATGGTTGGCTGGGCTTTGGTTTCAATTCCCCCTTTGTTTTCAGGAGGTTGGTGATGGGCATGGCTATTTTAGTAAAAGATGGGATGAATTGCCGATAAAAGTTGGCAAATCCCAGAAAACTTTGAAGCTGTTAACAGGTTCTCGGTGGGGCCCAGTCCAAAATGGCTCGCACTTTTTCTGGGTCCATCTCAATGCCCTTGGGGGAGCTACGATATCCCAAGTAGTCGATTTTTTCTTGATGGAACTCACATTTGGATAGTTTGGCGTACAATTTGGCGGCCCTCAGCTTGTGCAGCACAGAGCGTACCAGTTTCACATGTTCGTCTCTAGTCTCCGTGTAGATAAGAATATCATCAAGGTATACCAGAACCCCCTTGTATAAATGTTCGTGAAGCACGTGATTGATCATTTGCATGAAAACAGCAGGCGCCCCCTGTAGGCCGAAAGGGAGAACATTGAACTGGAAACAACCCATTGGGCAGTTGAACGCAGTCTTCCACTCGTCTCCCTCCTTAATCCAGATTCGGTAGTACGCCTCCCTCAAGTCCAGCTTTGTGAAAATCTTCCCCTTTGCCAGGTGGGCTAACATGTCCTTCATCAGAGGGAGGGGGTACACGTTCTCTACGGACACTGCATTCAGGTTTCTATAGTCCACTACCAGACGTTTGGAGTCATCTTTCTTCTCGCGGAACATCACAGGGGCCGCCACTCGAGGTCTGGCAGGTGTGATGAAACCCCGTTGCAAGTTCTTGTCGATAAATGCCCTCAATTCCTCCAACTCCCCCGGTGTTATCGAATACAGCTTCGGCTTTGGGAGCGTCACCCCCGGCAGGAATTCAATACTACAATCGGTTGACCGATGAGGGGGGAGCTCGTCGGAAGCCTCTTCACTAAACACCTCTCTTAAGTCCCAATACTCCTTCGGGATTTTCTTCTCCCCTTCCACGTGTTCGGCACCTGTAGAAGCTGTCTCGGCGGGAACCTGGGACTTTGGATGGGATTTCTCCTCCCCTTCTGGATAGGGTTGCTCCTCCCCTTCCGGTGGCCGATCGGTGCGGATGCGTATCCACCCCTCTCTCCAGTTCACATGGGGATTCCACTTCCGAAGCCAGGGTAATCCCAATATTAGAGGCTGTTCCATCCCAGGGGCCACAATAAAACACAGGGTCTCATGGTGGTTTCCCATGGTCATTTCTAGGGGTTCTGTTATAAAAGTGCGGGGCAACCTTCCGCCACAAATCCATCCAGTTGGCAGAAAGATATGGGCGTTCTTAAAGTTCTCAGTCTGATGCCCATACCCTTAACTACTTTCATGTTAATTACACACCTCGTGCACCCCGAGTCCAATAAGGCCAACATCTCTCCCTCAGTCCCAGAGGTGGGCTGCCTTAACTTTGTTGGGATGGTCATGGGCCCTTGGTTAGGACTTACCGGGACGTCATCTTCCGAGTCTGTCTCGTTCTTGTCGAGTGGGGTTGGAGGTCCCAGCTCCTCTCCCGCCGAAAGGGTGACCTCTACAACCTTTCTTGTCTTCAGCCCGGTCTCACGAGGCTTGGTTGAGGGGTTTTCGGGCTTCCTCCCAGGGCCCTGCGCTTTTGGTGGGTTCATCTTGACCCGGCAATCCGCTATCCGGTGGCCCTTCTTCCCACAACGGAAGCATGCCGTGGTCTTGGCTCTTGCCGCCATCCCTCCCGGTTGGGGGTTTGAAGTCTCTCGGAGACGTGGGGGGAGTGGTTTTCTCCAGGCGGGACCTCCTCTGCGTCTGCTTCAGGCTAGATCAATGTCCACCTCTTCCACCAGCAAGTACCACGACTGTAAATCACGTGGGTCCCTTCTGGAGATGCACGTGTGGTATACATCTTCATTTAAGCCATCTTTGTAGGCTTCCACCAGGGCCTCCTGGGACCAACCTCGGATGTGGTATGCCAGCTGCTTGAATTCTTGGGTGTAGTCTGCCACCGATCTCCCCCCTTGGACTAGGGTCTTCATTCTGATCCTGGCCTTTCTCTCTGCCAGAGGGTCCTCAAACCTTCTCCTCAGTACAATCATGAAAACATCAAGGTTTCGCAGTTGGGGGGAGTTATCATTGTACAAAGTCACCACCCAGTCTGCTGCCATCCCTTCCAGGGTTCTGGAAACACATCTCACTTTGGCTGCTTCAGAGGTGAACTCCCGTTCAAATTTTGCCATATAGCTCCTGACTTATACCAGGAAAAACCCCAAATTTCTGGGATTTCCTCCAAACTTCACATCTAGGGGGGGCAGGTGGCGTCTTCCAGGAACCACACCTATTGCTGGGGCTCCCCAGGTGGCGGCGGGTGGCTGCGCTGGCATAGGCTGGGCAAGGGGGGTAGGGATAGCTTGACTTCCCCGGGCTGACCTCGCTCCCTCTTCCCCTCATACCTTTGAGCCATGCCGGGCTTCTCAGAAACATCCATAAGGAATTTCCCGGCTTGATCCAGCCTGCATTCGATCTCCTCCCCCTCCTGCCACAGCCGTTCCCTCGCACCTTTTCATCTTACAGTGATTCTGGGAGGAGGGGGGTCTTCAGAGTCTCTCCAACCAACCCCCAATGACCATCTGGGCATCTCAGCTGGGGTTTCTTCCAGAGTCAAGTCGGCCAGCAGGTCAGTCACTGACGTCTCCGGTAGCAGCATCGGCTGCCCCTCCCCCCCCACAGCTCCCTGGTCCTCTTCATCGCTGGCTGGAGACGACATGAGATGAAACCCCCTTGGAAGAAAAGTTGCTGTTTTCTCCGGGTGGGTTGATGTGGGAGTTTCGGAATAATGTCAGTCTGTGCTCCCTTTAGATCCCAAGAAAGAAATACTCAGACTCCATGGTGTAGAGCAAAGTTATCCTTTTACTTGAAAATAAAGTGGAAGCTACAAATCAAATTCCGAAACTGAGAAATTGGCGGGTAGAACACACATACAAAGAAATAGAATTGCTCCCACCCTCCAAAGTTCAAATGATTCTTCCAATTAAAACTTCTGAATATGCTCATGTGGTCATCTCCAGGTGGTGATGAGGCTTCTTGTCAAATGGCCTTGACATATTTTGATAAAAGTTCGCAGTTGCGCAAAAGAGGACAGAAGCTAGCCAAGAAATGGAAAGTTAAAGAAAAGAATCCCCCCTCCCCTTGCTAGCCCAGCAAAGGAATGCAAAACACCTCCAGCCTTCTTCCCCTCCAAAGTCCCCCCTCCCACCGTTGTCATGACAGCCGAAAGAAGTAAAAGTTGCATAATAGCAGAGAAGCAACAGTGGAAGATATCTTGAGGCTGACACTCTCTGTCTCTCTCTCTCTTCGCTAAGAAGAAATTGTTCTGTTTAAATAGATGGTCTCTACTTCTTATGTTTACTAAATATTCTGAACTTCTATGCATGTATATTCAGAATGCAGTTCGACTTAATTAATGTGGCTTACTCCCTGGAAATACTATACTTATACGAGTTCAAATTTAATTTAGTCTAAACTTTAACATTTAAAGTATAACAACACATATTGATTATATCCAGAAAGGTGAAACAATAGTTCTCCAGGGATTGTTGAACTATAGGTTCCCAGTAGCCTTCATTATTGGTCAAAACAACTAAGCTTTTGGAAGCTGTAATTTGGCAACCTCTGGAAAGTTGAAGTCTTGCCTCTGGTTCCATTTGGGGGGGAAACATTAGGAAGCATCTCTACTCATGTCAATATCCCCCCTCCCTCAACGGTTTAGACACATTCACTTTCATTCATGAACTTAATCTTTATATATCATCCATGTTATCAATTTATCATGCAATAGTAGAAGCAGAGTTTTTATAACAGGGTTACAGAATTATTTCCCTTTTGCTCTAAGTTATTTCTCTTTCAACTTTTCATCTAGAAAAGGTTACTGAAGCATTTGTTGCAAGTACTTTTCCAATTGGATTGTTTAAAAGCAGTCCATTTTACATTTTAAAACACACTTTTGTAAGCCCTGCATTTCTAACGTTCTGCTTCCAAAGTCCACAGCATATGCAGTTAAGATAGCTCCATTCCAGTTACAAGAAAAGGCTGGTACTTGGTGATTTCCACTACTTACAGTATAAAAAACAAAGATGTTTCCTCTTGGCCCATTGAACACAACATTGCTAGAAATAAACAGGAAATACAAAGTGGAGAATGGAGAGATATAGTTCACTGAACAGTGAAGAGGAATATTTCATACTATAACAAGCTGCTCTAGATTTTGTTTTTGCTTTTTCTGTTTTAATTTTCTCTTATAGTTACAGTACTTATTTCTTTTTCAGAATTAAAGATGCTTTGAATTTATACAAGTTGCATATTAATAATTGTAACTAACAAGAATATAGGTAGTCCTCAATTCATGACCATAATTGAGTCTAAAATTTCTGTTGTTAAGTGAGACATTTGTTAAGTGAGTTTTGCCCCTATTTTATGACCTTTCTTGCCACAGTTGTTAAGTGAATCAATGCAGTTGATATGTTAGTAATTTGGTTGTGAGGTGAATCTTGCTTTCCTATTGACTTTGCTTGTCAGAAGGTCGCAAAAGGTGATCACATGACCTTGGGACACCAACAACAGTCATAAATATGAACCATTTGCCAAGCATCTGAATTATGATCACATAACCATGGGGATACTGCAAAGGATGCTGTGAAAAACAGTTATAAGTCACTTTATTCAGTGCTGTTGTAATTTTTTAATGGTCAGTAAATGAAGTGTTGTAAGTCGAAGACTACCTGTAATAAATGTTAACTCCATTCTACAGCTAATGACTGGATCCTAAACAAAAGATTAATTTATGAACTGACTCCTCTGAAAAGCAGTGGGCAGGCCCTTTAAAATATTCTCCCCTGTAATGTTTGTGAAGGCCCAGCTATCATTCACTTCAAACAGAGGTTGCTTTAGTTGCATCTATTTCTTTTAAAGTGTATTGTTTAAAAAAAAAAATTGGGACTCAAGCATAGATTGATCATTTAAATACTTTGCAGTATAAATAACGGAAATAATGGAAATGTAGATAAAAATATAAATGTAGATCAAAATACTATAATTTTAATAAAAATATAACACATTCTGACATAAGAGGAAAATATGAGTTTGCTGTTCTCAAGCTAAATATTAAAGGATAATTTCAAGGCTATTCATTTCTCTTTTCATGCTTCTAGCGTGAAACTGGATCTAAACTGGATAACTTTCAGGTACAGGACTCCTGAGCTATTTCAAGCAGGCTTTTAACAGATGGTGGCAAGTCATTTGTTTGCAATCAAACTTTGTAAAATCCAGACTGGACTCCTGACTCTTTTTTAAGTAGCTTGTTCCTTTGGCTGTGCCAACAAGCTGAAAACTAAGTTCCCTGAGCTTTTGGTACATTTAATAAATCATAAGAAAAGGACTGTTAGGAAGTACAAAGAGTGTTTTTTTTTTTTTTTTTGGAGGGGGGGGTCTCCTACCTGTAAGGCTCAGTTATAAGTCCCTTAATTTCTAAGGCAAGTATGAAATTAGCCACTTGTTAATACAATATTCAAATTTTATCTGTGAAAATTGCATATTTTCTACAAACTCATGTATGGTTTAATGGTGTGAATGATGTATATTTCCACCATTGAAGTTTTCCACTTCTTTGAGAAAGTTAAGCAACAGTCAATGAGGAGGTTGTAGAGTTTTTAGAGTTTTTAGATTTATTTATAGATACTTGGTTTTCCACATGATGCTTTGGCAAGAGAAAAATCCTTGTTACCTATAATACAAGAATAAATGGAGCAGCATTTTTTATTTTGGCTGCTATGTGGAATTTTACAGGCTTCTTAGATTTTGGTGAAAATAAGAGCATAGTTTTCTTATAAAAATATTGTGCCTACCCAGATGGGCATTATTTTATTAAATTTATTGGAACCCATGCTGGAGGAAATTTCACTGGATGCAATAATGGGCTAAAAGTAGATGAATTTTCCTAGGCTTAAAGCATGTGTTTCATATAAATATATGATCCAAGATTCTACTACTTACACTTAAAATATTTTATGAGTTGTTAAAAATCTTAGCATGGAAACTCCTGGGCAGTTTATGATGGGCCAAAATATGGATATGATCATCCTCTTTCTCCAATGGTTTCTTTTAGATCTTTTTTTAATTTTTTTTAACAGTGTTACAATTTTTGAGCAAAAATCAGATATACACAAAAGATGCAGACATAACTATATACCATTCATATAACCTAAGGGAAATGGTAGATAAATCCAGCTTTTGTTGGTGCTATAATTACATGTAACATATTTTCTATTTATTGTTGTCATTAAGTATCACTCTACAAATCTACTATTGAAAAGTCTGTAGTCAAAAATAATGAAGTGCTGGATAGACTCTGCCATTCAGGATGTTTGGGGGGCAAATCCTGCATATATAGTATCATCAGAGGTGGGTTTCTACCGGTTCTGTCCACCTCTGTAGAACCGGTAGCTCTGAAGAGCAGCAGACATAGAACTGGTTCTATGTCTGCTGAAGTTTTTGCCCACCTGCCCACCCGGGCTCTTACCTGACCTTTATTTCCTGATTTTTCAACTTCAGCTGCCACACAAGGCACAGCTGCAGTTAAAAAAGCAGGAAAAAAGTGCTTTTTCAAAGGCTGCTTCTCTGCAAGCAGCGTGCTGATGACGATTTACGGGTGCACGTGAGTGCAGCATGCAAGGAAGCACAATTCATTGTTACTCTGTAAATTTGAAATGGATAGCAAGCCAAGTGTTTTATTAGAACAATATCTTAAGTTCCTTGTAGGATTTAATCATTAATGGAGGGAGGGCTGGATGACAGTAAAGAACCAATTGGCTCACAAGTAATGAATTTTACATTATTATGTTTGCTTTCTGAAATATAAACACTAAGGGGCCTGTTCTGGAATGTAACAGAGACCATTCTTTCATAATTAACATGAGAAGCTCAGTGAATAGCAGCTTTGTAGATAAGACAAAGGCTAGTTTAGTGTTCCTCAACACAGATTTATTAGCTGCTTATTTGATTGTCCCCTGGTGTTCCAGTATTGGAGTGATGGGCATGGAGGCAGAATAACCCAGCTAAAATTAAGAGTTCCCAGGAGAAAGGAAGGGAGGTTGCTAGATTCATTCATATTGTTTTGTATATGAAAGTTGAGTAATAGAGTGGCCTTTGATCCATGCTAGGGTGAAGACCATAGTTGACATCATGTCATCCTGAACCTAACTCATTACTGGTGTTTGTGGCTGGCAACATCTGCACCAGTGTGGATAGAGAGGAGGAGCAGTTTGTTTTAAAATATGTATATAGTAGCCTTTCTTATAACAAGCTCAGGGCAACTCTCAATCAAAAGTTATAACAGCATATAAACCCCTCTTAAAACTGTAAAACTGAACACATTAGAAACATAAAAACAACAACAACCACCTGGTGCCAAGTCAAACTTCTGATGTGTAGTCACCTAATCTTATCCCATTCCTTAGGGGAAAAGACAAGTAAGTCTTCAAAGCTTTACAGAAGATTAGTATTAAGTATCTGGGTGGGGTGTGTGTGCAGATAACTAACACTTTGAATTGATTTTTTCACACATCATCCTGAGTGAAGCGTGCAAACCAATATCTGCATTTCCTGCGTTGCATGGGGAGAGCACACTTTCTCCTGTCCTGGCCATTTTTTACAGAGAAACAATTGAGAGCATTTTAACAAACTGCATCACTGTTTGGTTTGGTGGTGGAAGTGCCTCAGACAGAAGATTCATACAGAGAGTGGTAAGGACAGCCAAGAAGATTATAGGAAGCTTATAACTTACAAGTTGTTCTGTCCCCTCATTAGCATTCTTGAGATCCCCGCGCTTTGATTGGCCAAAGCGCGGGGCACTCTGATTGGTTAGGCGAGGCACGCCGATTGGCTCGCTAAGAATCTCCCGCGATTGGTCTATTCGAATCGCAGGAGATTGAAAGCGGTGCCATTGGCTGTGGCTGCCGCGGCTAAAAGAATAAAAGCAGCGAACTTTTTATATAGCGCCAGTTCGGTTCCTACACTAATAAAAGAGCATGATTTGAAGTCACCGACTCCTGGCATCATTTTCGAGGACACAACACTGGCGACGAAGGTGGGATCCAGACCCTGAACCGAACCACGTGTCCGACGGAAGCCAGACGAATCTCCACGATGGCGAAAATCGCACCCCCCGCACCCTTCAACCCCGCCACTGAGGACTGGGAATCGTACTCCGACCGATTCCGCATGTTCCTCGAGTGCAGCGATCTGAAAGACACCACCGGCCCCATGAAGCGCGCCGTCTTCCTGACCCACTGCGGGACCGAGGTATTTAAGATGGCCAAGGCACTTGCCAAACCCGCCGACGTGACCGCGATGGACTGGGACGTCCTCGAGCCAATACTTCGGTGGCACTACGCTCCAGAGGTACCCATCTTGATCCGACGCAACGAATTCTACCGTCGGGACCAACGGTCGGGTGAGAGTTTCAGCGACTTCGTCGCCGAACTACAGTGCCTAGGGGGGCTGTGCGAATTCGACAACCTGAACGACGCCCTGCGAGACCGAATCGTGCTCGGCTTGTGGGACCCCGTCCTCCAGAGCCGGCTGATGGCCAAGGGCAACATCAGCCTTGCAGACACCCTCACTGCAGCCGCAGCCGCCGAAGCAACCCGAACTTCCACCGACCACATGCGCAGACCGAACACTGGGGACCGCAGCGGAAACAACCACCCTGCAAGGTCGGCCGAGGCCCAACCCGAGATGACCACCCACCAGGGCGATTTCCAATCGGCATCGGGCACTTCTGACGAAGAGGAGGAAATTCATCGCCTCCAGGCAGGCCCCGACCCACGGAACCGGCGGGGTCGTAAGTCGAGGACCAACTGTGCCGGTTGCGGAGGCAACCACCCAGGTCCGAATGCCAGTTTTTCGAGTCGATCTGCCAGCATTGTGACAAGAAGGGACACATCGTCCGCGTCTGCCACCTCAAAAAGAACCGCAGCCCGCCCCGATGGGACCAAAGTGAACGGAGGAGAGAGAGCACACCACCCCGGACCAGAGATCGCCCCTCTGACAACAGATGGGACCGGAACGGACGATCCCTACGAGGCGGCGAGACCCGGCGAAGAGAGGAGACCCATCAGACGGTCACCATCGGCCACGCCACAACCAATGATGCCCGGAAGGTCTATGTGGAGGTAGGCATCGAGGGCGAGCCATGCAAAATGGAGGTGGACTCCGGGTCCTACCTCTCCATGATAGCATGGCAAGAAATAAAGCGCTTGGTGCCTACCATCCAAAGGAAAAGCCTAAACAGCCAGAGACTAATCGTAAAGGATTACCAGGGAAACCGCATCCCGGTAGTCGGAACCAGACAGTTCAACATAACATACAAAGGGCACACCGAAAAGCTTCCCCTGACAATCGTCGATCGCGACCGCCCAAGCCTACTGGGACTGCAACGGTTCACCCCGCTCGGCATCGCAGTCACGGGAATCGACCACGTCACCGACGACAGCTGGGAGCAACAACTGGCCCGGGAATTCCAAGAGGTCTTCGACGGAAACCTAGGCAAGTACCGAGGGCCCCTTATATCATTCAACCTAGACCCAAATGACCCCCAAAACGCCTAAAACCAAGGCGGGTGCCATTCGCACTTAAACCCAAGATAGACGAGCAAATTGACAAGCTCGTCAAACAAGGGGCCCTACAGCCAATAGACCACGCCCGGTGGGAGACCCCCATAGTCACCTCGATCAAGCCCGATGGGTCGGTGAGGATCTGTGGGGACTATAAGGCCACCCTAAATGGCGCATTGCAACAAAGCGCCTACCCCGTCCCAGTAGTGCAACACCTATTGCATTCACTGGGAGGGGGCAAGGTTTTCGCCAAACTCGACCTCGCCCAGACATACCAACAGTTGCCAGTCGACGAGGAAACGGCAGAAGCGCAAACCATAGTCACCCACCGGGGAGCATTTAAATGCAACCGGCTCCAATTCGGAGTCAGCGTGGCACCGGGAATATTCCAAAGCCTAATGGAAAGACTATTACAAGGCATCAAGGGGGTGGTACCTTCCTTCGACGATGTCTTAGTGTCGGCAACCAACCAAGCCAAACTAGAGGGTCACCTAAGGGAGGTCCTAACCAAATTCAAAGAGACCGGGCTCAAGGTAAAGAGGGAGAAATGCCAATTATACACGGAACGGGTTGAATTCCTAGGATATCTCCTAGACCATCACGGCATTCACCCCACAAACAAAAAAATCAAGGCCCCACACCCAAATTGAAGTTGGAACTACAGGCATTCCTGGGGCTACTTAACTTTTACAATGTTTTCCTGCCCCAAAAGGCGACGGTGGCGGAGCCTTTGCATAGGCTCCTGGACAAGGCGGCGACCTGGACTTGGGGGAAACGTGAGCAAGCCGCCTTCCAGAGAACAAAGGACCTCCTCACTTCGGACGCCGTCCTTATACAGTACAACGAGACCCTACCCCTGGCCGTCACATGTGACGCATCACCCTTCGGCGTCGGCGCTGTCCTCAGCCATACCCTCCCCGATGGAAAAGAAGCACCCATCGCGTTCTTTTCAAGGACCCTCACCAAACCAGAGCGGAACTACAGCCAGCTGGACAAAGAGGCTCTGGCTATCGTTGCCGCCATAAAAAGATTCCACGAGTACCTCTACGGCCGGACATTCACCATCATAACCGACCACAAGCTGTTGATGGGAATCCTTGCAGGAAATCAGGCCACCCTGAACATTCTGTCTCCCCGAATGACAAGGTGGTCCAAGTTCCTGGTGGCCTACAACTACGGACTCATACACAAACCAGGTAAGACGATCTCCCATGCAGACGCCTTAAGCCACTCGCCGCTACCGGAACCTGACACCGACCCAGCACCCACGATGACCACCCTCAGCATAGAGACTCTACCCAACCTACCCATAACCACGTCAGACATTGCCCGAGAGACTAATAAAGACAAATGTCTGGCGCGGGTGTTGAATTGGGTAGAGAAAGGGTGGCCGAAAAGGGACAACGACGAGTCCGTCAAAACATTCCGGAACCGGCAAACGGAACTCTCATTATTAAAAGGGTGCATACTATCGGGGGATAGGGTGGTCATTCCAGAAAAACTACAAGGGAAGGTTCTGGAACTATTACACGAGGGGCACCCTGGCATTGTTAGGACTAAAGCCCTGGCCAGAAGTTATGCTTGGTGGCCAGGGATGGACAGACAGA
The DNA here is from genome assembly GCA_033807585.1 of Hydrophis major. NCBI lineage: Eukaryota > Metazoa > Chordata > Lepidosauria > Squamata > Elapidae > Hydrophis > Hydrophis major. The sequence continues at coordinate 390,497,523 of CM066328.1, read as the reverse complement.
TTGAGACATGGGTAGCAAAGTGCCAACGATGCCAGGAAACTTGGCCAAGCCCACCCACAGCACCCGTCCTAGAGTGGGAAACCCCAAGGGGACCTTGGTCTAGGATCCACATAGACTTTGCCAGGCCCACAAAAGGACACACCTTCCTTATAATAGTAGACGCTTACTCCAACTGGCTGGAGGTAAGCAACATGAGGACAACAACCACGGAGGCCGTGATCAAGGAACTCAGCAAACTTTGCAACGCACGGCCTCCCAGACGTCGTCGTTTCCGACAACGGGCCCCAATTCACCTCGCTAGAATTTGAAAAATTCCTCGTGGAAAGGGGCATCCGACACGCGCTGACAGCACCGGCGCACCCGGCGGCGAACGGTAGGGCGGAACGGATGGTGCAATTCACGAAGAAAACCATCCGGAAAATAGACCACGGGGAGATCCAGGAGAAAATAAATAAATTGCTCTTCACCCAACACATAACCCCAAATACCACAACGAATAAGAGCCCAGCTGAACTGTTAATGGGGAGGAAATTAAGGTCCCCACTCGACAGATTACACCCCACATATAACCCGGAGAAGCCCCCAGACTCAACCAGCAAACACCGAACTTTCTCACCAGGCGACCCCATGTACGCAAAAAACCTGACAGGAGACCCATTATGGGTACCGGCCGTCATCACACAAATAACAGGCCCACACTCGTACCGGCTACAAACAGCAGACGGACGAGCATGGAAACGCCACAGCAACCAATTAAGGTCGAGGACGACCACCCAAGAGACCACCGATGCGCAAGCAGGCGAAACCAACCCCCACAACACAAACCAAAGGGGGAGGGAATACCCAGGGGACCAAAACCAAAGAAGAATAAACCAACCATACTTACCGGAAAGCAGCCAGCACAACCCCTCGCCAGGAAGAGACAGCCAGGCCAGCTCGACCGACCCGGGGAGACCGAGCGGGAGCGGCGAAACCTGCAGCTCAACCAACCTGGAAAGCCCAGGAGGGAGCTACGGAGAGCGGCCCGGCCCGACCGACCAGCTGGTTTCCACGACGGCATCCAGAGAAGCAGAGACCCCGACCGAACCGGCCGGGATCCAACCTACGACTGAGCTGCGCAGGTCCAGTAGGCTAAGACGGAGCCCCGCCTACCTATGGGACTACGCGACGTAAGGACTAAACCAAGAGGGGAGGGGTGTTCTGTCCCCTCATTAGCATTCTTGAGATCCCCGCGCTTTGATTGGCCAAAGCGCGGGGCACTCTGATTGGTTAGGCGAGCCGCGCCGATTGGCTCGCTAAGAATCTCCCGCGATTGGTCTATTCGAATTGCGGGAGATTCAAAGCGGTGCCATTGGCCGCGGCCGCGGCGGCTAAAGGAATAAAAGCTGCGAACTTTTTCTATAGCGCCAGTTCGGTTCCTACACTAATAAAAGAGCATGATTTGAAGTCACCGACTCCTGGCATCATTTTCGAGGACACAACACAAGTGCTGTGTGCTTAGAGCCCAAAGCATTGTTAGAGACCCCACACACCCACTTTATGGTGTGTATCTGTTGTTCCCCTCTGTGAGGAGGTTTCAAAGTGTTTCTGTAACAGCTTTGTTTCCTATGCCATCTGTCTGGTAAAGTCACAAGATTCATTTTTCTTGCCATGTACATGTACAGTATACATCCATCCTGTGTTGTTTCTTTGTGTCATATAATATATGTGGGTTTATGGATATATACATAATTTTGTATTTATTTATTTATTTTGTCATGTTTATGTAGTGTATATTGGAGGTGTATGCAATGAAATTTCATTTTAATGTATGTCACTTAGTGTACATTTAAAGTGATAATAAAGTTATTCTAAGTCTAAGTCTTCTCCAAATAAAATGTGGGCACTACAACACACTTGTGCAGTCTCCCCTAACTTAACCCATAGAAGCTATGTTTTTGCAACTAAATGTAATTGGAAAGAAGAGAGTGGATTCATGCTAGATAGATCATGAATTGGATTCTAATATCACCTGAGTTCAAAATTATGTTTGCAAGTCTTGATCAGACAAGCCCATTAATCAAGTCAGAACTATGAGTTAGCTGTTGTGGGACCAGCTAAACACAAGGGTGGGGGGTGGAAGGGGACTAATTAATGAAGTTATTGTGAACTGTAGCTCACAGATGTGTATATCTTTTAATAAGATTTTTAATAAGATACTACCGTATTCCATGATTTTAGGCTCCTAAGTGGTTTGAAAGAGACAGCTTGATGTCAAGTGATTTACCTGAATTGATTTTGCAGTGAGGTCCATAATGGAAGCAAGGAACTTATAGTTCACTTGTTATGACACTTTGGAAAAAGAGCTCCTGGCATTGGACAGAAAAGAGGGAGACTTGACAGCTCGTATTTATATCTCCAGGTTTTTTACCCACTGCCCTCAAGTGACTTACAAAAATCAAAAAGATTAGTGCTGGAATATGTAATAAATAATTTCTTATTCCACAGTTGACATTCTGGCTCATAAGTAAGGACAATGGAAGGAATATTGGAGCCAATGCAATACCAGGTTTGGATCCTTCACACAGCTAGACTAATATTTCAGAATAATTTATATAAAACAAGATATTTAAAATTATGTATTCATAATGAACACCAACAGAACCTGAAGGTTACATCTAGAATTTTCATATTATATAACAAAAATTAGCACTTTGGCCAAGTGCGGTGGGCCGGAGGTGGTCTCCCTCCCCCACCATCAACCTTACCTTCCAGCCCATGGGGATTGCACTGCTCTGCTCACCGTGGCTGCCCAATATGAAGAATAGAAAAGAATAGAATAGAATTCCTTATTGGTCAAGTGTGATTGAAGACACAAAGAATTTGTCTTGGTGCAAATGCTCTCAATATACATAAAAGAAAAGATACATTTGTCAAGAGTCAAGAATTGTAATAGTCTTGGCGTACATTAAGCAATCAAATCGTACTAGGAAACAATCAATACAGATCGAAAGGATACAATCTCTGTAATTTTGATATTGCACACAAACAAATGCATTGCTTGTAATATGAACAAACTTTTATATACTCAGGCGATGAGTGGCTGGGAGGGGAGGGGTGAGGGGAAGGGCCAGCCAGTGGTGGGATTGGCCGGTTTGCTGAACTGCAGAATGAATTAGCTATTGGTTCAGCTGAACCAGTGTGAACCGGATGAATGCACCACTGAGAATGCAGTATTGCAGGCTAACTCTACCCATAGCCAGGAGTTTGATTCTGACCAGCTCAAGGTTGACTCATCTTTCCATCCTTCTGAGGTCAGTAAAATGAGGACTCAAATTGTTGAGTGTAACATGCTGACATTTGTAAACTGCTCACAGAGTACTGTAAAGGACGATGGCATTGAATATAAGTCTAAATGCTGTGCTATTGTTATGGCTCTTACAGTTGCATGGTTTCCATTTAAAAACAAGTAAGACAAGAACTGATTGTGAGGAACAGGGGTTTGAGCAGCTTGTTATGCTGAATGCGTGGTGTGCAGCTGCTTGTTATTTTTCTTTAATTACCAATATGGGCTAATTCAATCTGCTAACTGTGCTGGTGTATTTGGGTGTATGGATATAAGGGTGATTTCATCCCAATCACAGCAAGGAATAAACCTCCTTTTCCTAATTGTTTGTGGTCCCATTAGCAGTTGAATTGCACAGCACTAACAGTTGTATGCTGTGCTTTCTGCATAATGTGCAGTTTGTCCCTTAGGCAGGATCCTGCTTTGTTTCTGCTCCCTCTTCCTTTTTTTTGTGGCTAGTGTTCTGTGGTAAATCACTGAGAAAAATGAGTCAGTTACTATTCTCCCAAACTCTTAGCTAAACATTTAACTTCTTTTTTTTTTTTTTACCTCTCAACTCTTTCCCTGAGGGGAGACAGGAAGGGAGGTAGCTCAGCTGTTGTTGTCTCAATTACACCAGATATTTCTGTAGTTAATTATAAACATTTACATTATTCTAGGGGAACCTCTCTAGATTTGCATTTCCTTTATACTTTGTTCAAACTATGTTCTGATTCATTTAATTTTAGAATCTTTGGGTAAATTCACACCTTTATTTTCCAGTGATAAGACCTCATTTATTATGTGTGCATAAGGGAACTAGTTCTGAAATTCTCATAATACAAGGTTATAAGTAGAATTACTCCTTACCCAAACATGTATCTGAATGTTGATTTGAAAAATCTGAACGTGCAAAATGATCAGAAAAAAATCAAATGATCTCAGTGTCTCCAGACTTAAGGAATATTAGTGCCAATTAAACAGACTGCAATAATGTAAGAGATTGTAAAAAAAAAAAAAAAAAACCCTAGTAATCAAATTGACTGTGGGGAGTGATAAATTATGAGCAGTAATTCAGACAGCACACCATGGATTACAAGTGTGATAGCATTAGGAATGCCTGCAAAAGTCTTAATTCCAGCATTGTGTGCTAAATTTTAGAACTGCATTATACACATATGCTCTTGAAAATCCTTAATGCATTTTCTTGTTTTGAGGGATAAGGCCAAATTCAGATTGTGTGGAGGCTGGTGAATACTCTTGGCTTATGAACAGTCAAATGCTCTTACAGACGCCATTAGATCTAGACATCTAGATACAAATAGACATTTGTGAGTCTGGAGGTATTGGGGGCAAGGGATGTACATATCCTCTTGCATCACACTATTACTCTTTGCCTAAATAGAACTAACATCAAAGCTCTTTAAAAGTAACACATTATCTCTTAGTTATTCAGCGAATGCTCCCACGTCAATAAATATAGGATCGCAGCCTGTATATAAAGAAATCTGTATAGAAAAACAGGCAAAAATTGGATGGGGGTTCTGAGAGGGTAAGAATTATATTTTTTAAAGGGGTTGGAAAGATGCCAGCATAAAAAAATCCCCAAATGCATTAACATACATAGCACTTTGTTTCCTTTTTAGAACTGAACCACTAATTAATTTGTTTTCTTTCTTACAGCGGGAACAACATACATATTTAGCAAAGGTGGTGGACAGATTACCTATACCTGGCCTCCCAATGATCGGCCCAGCACCCGAGCAGATAGACTGGCCATAGGGTTTAGCACAGTTCAAAAAGAAGCCATCTTGGTGCGTGTGGATAGCTCGACTGGGCTTGGTGATTATTTAGAGCTGCACATCGTAAGTACCATCAGCAAAATGTAATGCTACTATTTGTCTGAAAGCTTTGATTTTAGCTTTTGCAATGGCTATTACAGTATTGTCCATTTCTGAAATTGATCTTCTACCATTGAATAATATTTTTTCCAAAACAATTCGATGATTTATAAATTTCAGTCTCAATTTTGGAAGGGATGTTGGCATTAAGAGACTAGCCCTGTTGGTTAATAGCAAAATACAAGAGTTTAAAACATTTTGAATGAGTTGACTTCAGGGTAATTTTAAAAGGCTGCAGATTTGATTATGAATTGTTTTCATAAAATAAGATTCTCTTTGACCTATTGCAATTTCCTGTGAGATATGAAACTATATATTAAATTGTGAATATGGTGCATGATTATGATTCTGACATCCTGGGAACAATGCAATCATTTTCATTATTTTGTGCATTAAATGCACATTAAAAATCTCACAATTGTACCATATGACACCAAATCTAACATGGAAATAATAGGGGTAACTTTTGAATTATTATTTTGTGTTGCTTTTTAATTAATAATATAAAGATGAAAGAAATATGACAAAGAAAAAAAGCCTATAGTATAAAAAATCATTCCAGCAATAAAAAAAAAAAATCAATTTTACATATACTCATACAATGTATAACAACAACAACAGTGATGATGATGATGATGATAATCAAATACATATATGTTTCTCTTATATAATTAATATATTTTAACTTATTGTATTTTGTGTAAATGAGCCCCATATTTCATTATACTTGTCTATACAAAGTCTATGTCTATAAACAGTCAGCTCAGAGGTGGAAAGTACAATCAGGTAACAATATGAGATAATTTAAATATTGTAGAGCGAGCCAGCTTGGTATAGTGGTTAAAGCAGGAAGGTGGAAGTGGCAAAACACTTCTGAAAGGCCTTGCAAAGAGAAGTGCAGGAGTCTAGTCTCTGAGAATTGAGCACAATTGAATTGGGTGGAGGGGGCAAACTTTCAGTGTATTGTTGAGGTTTCTATGCAAGCCTAATGTGTTCTGTGGAATCCAGGTACCATAGTTAGAAATCCTAGCCCATTTGTTCCCTGAATATGTCCAGAAGACTGTGATGTGATTGAAAGACTTCTCTATTTTCCATATTATGTCTAAGAAGGAATGTGGAGAAGCTCATGTCCTGAATGTTGTGGTTTTTGGAATGTCTGGGCCATAAAGGGTTAAGACCAATTTCATTTTGAATTGAATTGGAATTTGTAGGGTCCAAAGTGGGCTAGGAGTAATGCAAAAAATTGAATATCCAAACTATCCATTGTTAGAGCTGTCCATTTCATTGGTCTCAACTGTAGTAATATATTGTAGCTCAGTGGTATGAATGTCAGGAAAAGATGTATTAGTATTAGCAAATTTGTAAAAGAATCTGTCAGAGGAATTGTAATAGTCCTATTTGGGTGGATATCCTGACAAGAGCTGAGTGATCCTATCGTTACTGTGAGGTGATAAATTCTGAGTAGAAAACAGTTGGTACCCTGAAAGGTCTAGAAGGGTAATTTAAAGTTGTCTTAGAGCAAACAAATAGCAATCAGCATGGAAAGTGTATGGATTTTTATGGCATAATAAATAAATCATCAGTTGAGATAAACTTAAGTATGGCAACTGAGCATTTTAGCAGTTTAGATTAATCTCAACTTCGTTAATATATTAAGTTTGAGTCAGATTTAACAGCAAGCTTGCTACTTCACTGAAGAAGAAATAACTCCTCTGGCAAAAAATCAGTTATTAATCTATTAGCAATATGCACTCAGGGGTGGGATTCAGATGGTATGGACCAGTTCAGATGAACTAGTAGTTTCAGCAATGAGTTGCCCCCCCCCCAACCCTCTCCTGCACTACCGTGTTTCTCCAACAATATGCCCCACCCAATAGGAAGCAGCGGCGGGAACCATGGAAGTGTTTCAGCTGCTTCTCGGGTGGGGGAGCTGCCTCCATAACTTCCACAGTTCCCGCCGCTGCTGCCGCTGTTGTTGGAGATGGTGCTGGTGAGAGAGGGACAGCTGCAGTTCAGCCTGGGTGCTTGGAATGCAGGAACGGGCTGCGCACCGGGACTTTTGCAACCTTGCAGAGCCTGAGGTTGGAGCACCAAGGGTAGCAGCAGCAGAGATGCTCGCTCGGCTTTCTCACGCCCATCCAGCCATTTAGGATTAAACCAAAATGCAGCACGCAGCACTCCAGGTACCTCAAAATCATTTTTTTCCTGTTGTTACGGGGACGGGGGAAGAGCGAGAGTGACTCAGATGCTGTTGTTGGAGATGGTGCTGGTGAATGGGGGGGGAAATTAATTTACCCCCGAAAAGATGTCCTAGCCATTTTTTGGGGTCTCAAAAAAAATAAGACCCGGCCTTATTATGTGAGAAACATGGTAGTCTGTCATACAGTATTTTTCTTTTGTTTGAAGCCCGGCTGATAGGTGCGGCAGAGCAGATTGCCGCGCCTCAGCTGTTTTACTCATCAGGGCTGAAGGTAAGGTAATTTTAAGAGCTGTTCTCTAATGCACTGTGCATGCACTCACCCAAACAGTTGTTACACTGGTTGAATCCTACCACTGTATACATTGTCATCTTGGAAAATGTTTCGTGATGATTATTTCTAAATCACCTCATCCCATCTACCTAAGTTATGTATGATCTACTCTTTTATATTCCAAACTTTTCCCTGTTAGTACTTTATCTTATTTACTCATTTATTTTCAATATTGTAATTCTATCAGTATTGGCATTGCATTATATTTGTTCACAATCATTCTATTTCCAGGCCTTTATGATTTTCTCCAGCTCTTTCTCTTCTCTTCTGCTCTCTCCAGGTACTGCAACATCCAATTCCAGACTTTTTTTGTCTTTCTTATCCATAATTGTCAAGTGTAGAGTTTTGTGCGGCAGATGTTTGTCTATCTGAATTCTAAAGTCCAAGAGCACTTTAGCTTCTTTATTTTCTATTACTTTTTTCTATTTTGTGGTCCCACCATTTCTTTCCTACAGGCAATTGGTACTTCTTATAGATATTCCATGGCACTGTTGTACTATGTCACTGTTTTTTGTGGTTAGTTTGTGTAATTTTTTTGCAGCAACTCAGTAGTGGTTCATTGTTCCTGTTGTTTCTTCTTCTCCTTTTCCTTCTCTCCTTTCCCTTCATGTTCTATTAGATGTTCTGCCAAAGTCCAAATACAGACATGACATACTCCCTGTTACAAATAACAAACTAGTAGAAATTTGCTTTTTGATTCTGACTTGACCATTTGCATTAGCCATGAATGTTTACATCCATTTATGTAAAGATCCTTCCCAGATTAATTGTCACTAAGAATGAGGAATTGAAACACTCTGTTCTTGAAGGCACTGCCAAGCGTTTGGAATATCAGGCTGCATCTTAGAATTATATAACTTTAAAAAATATTTAAAGAAATTTTTCAACAGAATTAAAATCAGTGCAAATTTTGAATGAAAAAAATGAAAACTAAGAAGAATGTGAAGAAGAAATATAGGAGTAGAAACAGAAAAGAAAAAAAGAAAAATTCTAAAAAAAAGTGGTTTCTGATCTTCTAGATAGCTTTATAGGTATTTTTAAAACTTATCCTTTCTCTATGATTATATCATAATTTTCTTCTTTCCATATACTAATCATTCCAATCTTCAAACTCATGAATAAAAACTTTATTTGTTCTCATTTCATGTCCAAAGCTCTTAGCCCATTTTATCATACATCTTTTATTTATTCTTTTTCCATTTCAAATAGCAATAAAATCATATACATTTTAACAATTATATATTCATCATCATAAATAGTTCAGCCTGAAATTCTTTCTTCTGCTGCCTTTTATCTACTATAATTTTTTTTCTTAAGTGTGCATTCAAAAACCACTGAAAATTAAAGCCCTCTGCAGTCAGATGCTTTCTTTCCATCTTATATTCTCCATGTTCCTGTTCTAAGAACCAGAATTGTGTCTCGGAGTATTGCTGCCTTGTGCAGGATGGCAGTGTGTGATATATAACATTCACACAGATATTAAGAGTGCTGTCACTGGTTCCGGTTCCACGTGGCTTCGGGGCAGCAGGAATTCGCGACCGTCCGTGATTCCTGCTGTGCTTGCCGCCGAGGTGCCCCTGATCTAAATGGATCCGGGGGATATGGCTGCCCTGTAGAGGCAGCCAAAGAGAGAGGGGAGCCGGATAGGGGGTGTCGCAGACCCCCTCCTCATCTGGAAAAACCCCTTTTTCCTGAGGTGGTGGAGCGGCGGTCAGTAATGGCTGCCACGAAGAAGCCTGCAACAGGGTAAGATTGTGCTGGAGGAAGCAGGAAAAGTGAAAGTGCTGGCTGAGCCGGGTTAATCAACATCTCTCAAACTCTCTGAAACTGAATTGTTTGAATTGCTGGAGGATACATTGTATCACTAAGAAGATCGGAAAGCAGCGGAGAAAGCTGTTAAAGGGAAACAGCAGATGAAGATTTGAAATTTATTTGGGCATTGAAGGTAAATTATTTTGAAAGTTAAAGCCAAGGAACAAAAGACTCTTTGGACATTGGACTTAATAATTTAAGAAATCGGAAAACCCTTATTGGAGGTATGGATTTCTGATCATTTAAAAATTGTTGTTGCAAGTGGGAAGGGAGAGGAAAAAAATTGGAGCAGAAGTGGAAAAAGGAGGAGATTGCCTAGAATTCTAAAGAAAGATATATGATAATTGGACCTCTTTGATTAAACAGTAACCCCAGAAAGAGAAGTAGAAGGGAAAAAAAAGCATTAACTTTTGGAATTTTTTTGAATTATTCTTGATTAAAAATACTTGGGTGGTTGTTTTGGGAAAAGTTTCTCTTTTTATGATGGCATCGCTTGTGGATGAATTAAAAACTGAATATCAAAATTATAAAAAGGAAGAACAAGATGGAAAAGATACTTTGGGCACTTTATTTCAATTTTTAGAAATGGCGTTATGCACTTATGAAAAGTTGACTATGCAGCAGAACGACTGGGACAAAGAAGAAGAGGAAGAAGAAGCCATCTTTGATGAACAATGGGTTTTTTCTGGGGAGGAGGAGAAAGAGGATAAGAAAAAGGGGATTTTAAGGTTTGAAAAAACAACCAAAAAAGAGAAAAATTAGATGAAAGGTGGATGCAAGGTTAGAAAAAAACAGAAAGGGAGTAAGAAAAGGGAGGAGGAGAGAGAAAGGGGTAAAAAGGCCAAGGAGAAGAATAAGCAAGAGAGCAAGGGGGGGAGGAGAAGCCTTAATGGTAGGAAGCAAGATTTAAAGAAAAAAAGTTTATTTAGAGACAATGGGTGAATCTAATTTAAAAAAAAAGGGATTCTGGAAGGTACATAAGATTGGGTCTTTATATGTAAAGGGTCTTTATATTTAGAGTAAAATGCTTAAGATATAAATGAGTATTAATATATACGATTAGTTTTTTTTTTAATGATATGGATAGTGCTTATATAGGATTTTATTTAGTTATTGCTGGGTCTTTACCTTTTTTATAAAATTTATTGTGTAATTTTAGAATGTACTAAACAGAATCCCAAGATAAATTAAGTGTTATATGAAGTAATTTTAAGTTAGGACAATGAGTTAAAGGCGTCACTCCAATCAGTGTATAGGAGAAGTATATTAAAAGAAAAAAGATGAATGGATAGTTGGAAATAGAACAGACAAAGAATGATATTGAAAATGATAATAAGATATGGAAGGATATATAAAGTGAATATGATGTTTGAATTTGTGTCTGTGTGAAGAGTTTCAACCCGGGATCAAGCAGCCTTCAGAAAAGATGTTTTAGTTTTTTGTTTTTTTTTCTATGTTCTGTGTTTTGTATGTTTATGAAAGGCAATAAAATTTTAATAAGCAAGAAATATAATTTGGATAACTAGAATCAAAAGGAGAAGTCGGGATAAGATATGAAGTTAAATAGATAATGTAAATATTGATATTACAATTTGGAATTATTTTGTATGTTCTATTGGCTTTCTTCTTTAATTATTTCTTTTCTTTTTTTTTTTAGAAAAGAATTTTCAAATTGTTATGCCTGGATTATTTGTGTATTGTTTTTGTAAAATTAATAAAATTTGTTATGTAAAAAAAAAGAGTGCTGTCACTGTGAAAATAATGTAAATGATGATACCAAATTACAGTTGCCTGATCTACATGGACCTTAAATGTCCATAGTGCTTCATAGTCAAATAGTCAAACCATAGAATTATAAAATGTAAGGTTGGAAAGTATTTTGGAGTTCATCTCGTACAATTCCTTTCCAATGCAGGAAGTCATTTCTATAGCACAGGGATGTCAAACTCAAGGCCCACAAGTCACATCCAGCCCATGATATGGTCAGATTTGGCCTAGGGGGCTATCCTGGTCTATCCAATGTGAAGAGGACAAATTGGGCCAGTCTGGCTTTGGCCCGGTCTACCCAATGCAAAGAGGAAACATGCCAGCAGTTTGGGGAGTGGCATCAAACTAGCCATACTCATTCAGTTGGCCATGCCCACCAAGTCAGCCACACCCACCATCAACCACACCCACCCCAAGGTCAACCATAGCTTTGATGTGGCCCTCAATAAAATTGAGTTTGACACCCCTGATATAGCACAACTATATGTTTCCAGGGTCCACTGAAGCAGACGAGGAAAAAAAATGTCACTACTTTAATAAGTTGCAAAAAAATCTAAATTTGAATTTCCACAAGTTCCAAAGAACTTTCTTATGTAGTTGTATGATCACACAGATTTATGTCATGACTGAGGGCGAGTACTTCAATAGGTGTGATCATAGTTGATATGTGGAGAGACCATTTGATTGTAGAATACACATGTGTGTGCTTAACTTCTATAATCCCCACACACATCACAGGGTTATTGTTATGGGAAAAATAAAAGAAGGGTGGTAGGTTGAGTATGTGCACTACTTTGAATTATTTGTAAAAAATAATAAAGGTGGGATACAAACAAACAAGGAAATAAATGGAATGCAATCTTAATAGACTGGATAATTATGCTATTTTGTGGTTTAAGTGCATATGATACCTTTGTGCTGTGACTTGTAATGATTTTTTTTTCTATGAAGATAATTACTCCTTAAATAATCAGTATTGATCATCTATTTCTGTTCCCTTGGAAATACTCATTCATTCAGTCTGTATAGCCTCCCATCTTGCATATGCAAATGTGGTCCATAAAGTATAGGGCATACTGAGGTGTGTGGGAATTACTTCTGAACTGAGATGTATTAAGAAATCTCTGAGTTGCTCATTATTCATGAAGTACATAATCCATGTTGTTTATTGGATATATAAATAGATGGATCCCAGGATCCAAGTCTTGTCTATCTAAAAGACATGGATCTCATATTTTGCTAAACAAAAATGTCTTTGAATAGCTATTTGCCAGGTAGAGTAGCTTATAAGGCTCATTGAATGCTTTACAGTTCTTGTAAAACTTCATCTATGTTCTTCCACAGCTGAGCTGATTAATTAGGTAGGTAGGAAAAATACACAGAACAGCAAGTTTTGCAGGTTACTAATAGTGATGCTAGGCTAAAGATCTTTTGCCCATCATCACTAATAGCCAGATCTTCCTTGGGGGAAACTTTAAATTCACTCTACAAATTATCATGATCTACTCATGATGAGTAGATTTATTTTTGAAGAAAAGCTTTAGTTCCACTTCTGCATTAATCAGCCCTTAAGAAGAAAAAATACTGGCCATTCTTTTAGTGTCTTGTTTACATTAACTTCTATCTTTATGAGGATCATACACCTCCCTCCCTGCCACAGAAGCAGAGGATATGCTAGAATAAAACTCATTTAATGTGCCTACTTAATAATCAATTTAATAAAAACTGGTTGGTAAGACTGTTTGCATGTCTTATCAATTATTGCATTTTGAACATTTCTGCTTTGCAGGTTATTTTTGTTTAATTTTCACACAAAGAACCCCCCAAAAAGCTGTGGCAGAAATTAAAATACTCTAATCTAAGATGCTACAGTGAGTAATGGATAGAATGCAGGAATGAAAGCTTTTCTATGAGCTTAAAAAGAAATTAATTGGCCTTGTTGAAAGGAAGGATGCCTTTTAGCTTCCTCATTGCTACATATAAGTCTGGTTTGCAAATGGGCGGTGTCTTTGTTTGTTTTTTGCCAGACTATAAATTGCATTGCTCCCTATAGATCTTAGAACCTCATTCTTTTTCACAACTTGCTTCTAGTCAAATGATGGGAAGGGGTTGTTGTAGACAGATGGCTTGAAGACATATTAAAACAGCTTGAAAGACACTGGATTGATTATTCTTACAAAAATAAAAAAAATCCTCTCATACATTCAGACAATGATACTTTTGGGAATAATTGTTTTGCCCTCTTGGGGACAGTTATATCTACCATCATTTTGTGATTAGTTGATTTCATCAAGTTTTAGCACTCTTAACGTAGCCCCTTGGATCTACAAAGTATGAAAATTTCTAGTTTACTCTGATGTCTCTCAACCAACTCATTGTAGATTTGTATTCTGTGCACAGCAGGGCAGAGTGCATTTGGCAATGAAGCATGGTCAAAACATTCTACCCTTCTTCATTCTCACTTATAGATGTCTCTCACTGCCCCTTATATACCCAGTTCCATATAAGGGGCAAAGCTGACTGACATTAAATTACAGTAGTAAATTACATACAGTGTGTATGTACAGTATACATACACACACACACACACACACACACACACATAAGTTTTCGCGGGTACTTACATGTATGGTATTCAGCTTTGTTCAGGTATTTTCCCACGTCATTATAGTTGTGCTTTTAAAGTTGTAGCAACATTTCGGCAGAATCTCATCTGCCATCATCAGGCTTCTGAATTGTGTTCATCTGGCAGATGCATATTGGCAGATGAGATTCTGCCGAAACGTCGCTACAGCTTTAAAAGCACAACTATCAGCATTACTGCTTTGTCCCATATAACACCCTTAAAATGTTTGAAAAACATTTTCTTAAAAAAGGAAGATACCCTTGACTGACATTAAATTACTGACAATTATATTGGCACATCCGTATAGTTTTTGTGGCAACATTATAGAAATAGTTTACGGTTTTCTGGGAATTTTTTCCACTATCCAGGCTAGCCTGCAGCCCTAGAAATTCCTAATGTTTATTTCAGATCTCGTTAGCAATTGCTGAAGTAAATTGCTAACAAAATCCAATCCTTGTTAGCTTTTCTCAAAATCAGCTGAGGTCAGTTAAATGCTGCCATCTGCTGTGTTGTTTACATTTGTATCCTTATCTATTTATATGGCTGTTAAAAACATAATAGAATGATAATATAGGAATCAACTAGAATCTGATAAGAGGGATGGTGTGATGCGTAGGTGGTTCCTGGATGTGATGGGTTGATGTTCAAGCTTTTCCGGATGGGGTTTGAAATAAATATACCTTAGAGAAGCAAACATGAAGCTAAAAAACACTTTTTGATCCAACTGTTGTCACTTTTGGACTAACTGATATCAGAGATTCAAAAGATTATTAATCATTTTAAGTAAATTACAACCTTTTCTAAATGAAAAGATGTCAGTGATTCTTGCTTTGAGAATCCTTCCTGTTTCATGTGTGATGTAAATTCATTTATCAGCTGTGTTTATGTGACATCCAATTTTCAGGTATCTTCAGACTTTTTGGCACAATGGGATAGTATTTATGCTTTTCTTCATTTTAATATTTTAATGCTAAGATGTTTCTATGTTTTTAGTACATTGAGTTATTTAATTCATGCAATTTATAGACCACCTGGCTCTTAATGAACTGGGCAGCCTGAAGTTAAAAAGTAAGAAAACACACCCCCAAAATCACAAGTGACCTGAAGTCAACCTCTTCCCCCAACCCAATAGCGTAAATTATGTAATAAGTAATAATTCTTCTATATTTAATTATCAAATTTATATGACACTCATCTTGAAGTGCATGGCAATACTTCTTGATATACTGTACTGACATTCTTGTCTGAATGAAGGTGAAATCAGTACTTTAGATAGATAAATGCAAATTCTTTTACAATAAGCATGTTCTTTGGTATTTCTAGCCCTCAGATATAAATTTGTTGAAGATGTGATGATTGGATGGATGGATAGATGGATAGCTGTAATTGCATATATATATGTGTGTGTGTACATATCATAAACATATGCATTTTTTTTACTAGCCAAAGGTATTCACAAGAAACTGGGGAGGTCAAAATAAAGAAATAATGTTAATAAGTAGTGTATGAACTTGTTAGTGCTTGTTCAAGGACAAGATGGAATGAAAACATTCAAGGGCAGTGACAGTTTGTCGGTGCTCTGAAGCATCACAAAGTTTAAAATCCCCAATATTACACTTTTGTCAACTCTGGGAGAAGGACTGTGCAATATTAGTGACTGAACAGGATTTGACTTCCTCATTCCTTCTGAGTTAATCATAGAAATAAAATCAATTTTTTGGGCATATGTAGGTGTTAGGGATACACCCTAGCAGAATCTGCATGGCAGTCAGGCAGGCAGACAAAATATTTGAGATAAACGTTTTTGTAGCTTACACTCAGTAAAACAGATACACTGTGCTAGTTAAATAGTTTATTCCAGTAAGAGTTTTAGCATAGTCAAACAGTCCATATATCATTCACTATTTCAGTCCGTCCGGGGATTATTCAGTTGCAAAGTCTAGTGTCGAAAAAGAGGTCAGTAAACTTACAAATATCAGTCCAGTAATAAATCTTCTCACAGTAGAAATATGAAGAAATTCAAACCTCCTTTCTTCCTTCAGCAAAAGCAGCAGCAGCAGGGAACCATCAATCCATCATTGTGAGCAAGCAATTCAGTAAGCCAGTAATACAGTAAACTCTCTTGCTCCCTCTTATGGTGATTTTACAGCCGCACCCAAAATTACATGACACACACTTTAACTTACAATCATAGTTTATATATATTATTTTACCCAAACTAAGTTAGGTACCTTGTTATTCCTAACAATAGGGATTGGATGGCTTCTGCAATATGTATCTTTCTTTTTATTATTTAATGTGCAAGAAAGAAAAAGAAAAAAAGCCAAATATTTAAAAAATAAATAAATACAAACATGCTAAAAACAAAATAGAAAATAGCAAAAGCATATTATGTAACATACAGGAAAAGTAACATAACCAATTTGAAAATGCATTGTCAAACTTTGATATTATTGATAATCCTGATTACCCTTTTCATTACACTTTTTATTACACTAGGGTGTCAAACTTGTGGTGTCATGTTGCTGTCACATGATGTTTTGTAACTTTTTTTTCATTCACAGAGCTGGCCTGCATGTGACACATCCAGCCTGAGGGCCACCAGTTTGACACCCCTGCACTAGAAGAAAGCCAATTAATAGGCAGAGTATGATCACCCAACTTTCCAAGAAAATTTCTTGTACTGCCTCCCACTCAGAAATCTGTAATTTTGCCTATAATGATACATTTTAATATATATCTTTAAATTGTGTTGATTTCCTCCCACAAATTTACAGTTATTAACTCAAATGGGCCACTACTGAAGAAAGACACGCTTATGATATAATGTTATTTAATTTCAAGCATAACGATGGGTCCACCTACCCTTGTTTCTTGATGCAAGCAGTATATGATTTGAGAAAGAGAGAGGTGATAATATAAATGGAATACTATAAATGGAATTAATTTTAAAAATGGTCACTTTTTGGATAGAGTACAAGAAGCATAATCTACTTGATTCCATTCTGAACTACCAGGGCAAGCAGAAAACCCCTTACTTTCCAGATAACTTTTCCTTTAGATCGGTTACAAGGAATGCAAGATAATGAAGTTTCCAGGTAGGCAACCTGTATGTGAGCAAACTTGATGTTGGGGGGTGGTTGATTTGGAGATGAGGTAGAAAAACTATCATGAAGTTTTGGTGGTGGTACTAGAATATGAATTCTTTCTTTCAGCTGTATGCAGTTTGTTTTACACTTTATACTGTATATAACCCTCCTCTCCCCCAAAATGTGTCTGGGGCTGTGCTATCAGAGAGTTCTTAAGATACCACAAAAATAAGTTATTAATCTGGATTTGTAAACTGAACTGCTCTGGTCACTTTTGCTCAGGATAAATTTCAATTTCAATTTTTTTTTAAATAATTTGATTCAATTCCAGAAAGACTGGTTACATTTCTGTTAAATTCTCACATGGATTATATGTATATGACTATCAGCATAATAAAAAGGAATGGAAGAAGCTCTCCCTTTCTCCAAAAAGAGGCATCAGTTTAGCTCAAAGTGAGGTTTAAATTGCAAACATTTTGTGCACATCTGTATAAATCTCTGTTCATCTGGGGATAACTTTTGTTCAGAATAGTGTCAGGGGAATGTGCAGTTGCTAAGTACTGCTATATTTGCTCTCCCTGGACTAGTTCTTTTAGAGCACTCTGTGAGCTATTTTCCAATGTCTAATTGCTTAGATATGGGGAAATAAATAAACATTCAGTAGAAAGCTACCAAATATATACTTTTGAGTCTAAAACAATGGCTGTGCAGTTTGATAATGGCAGGTTTTGCAATGGGCTTCATGAAAACCTCTGAAAAGCAACAAGTTTTAAAACAATAAAAGCAACAAGTTTTAAAACAATAAAAATGATAGATATTAAAGAATTCAATACAGTACACTCAATTTGTGTGCTTATATCTGCTTTCCCCAATTTAGCACCGTTGTCTTGGCCAGTATGGCTGGAAATTGCAGAAGTTGAAGGTCGTCAATATAGGAAAGGATTTTTATATTTTCTATATTTTGTTCAAAAGAACACATGGAAAAGAACATTGGAAAACAAGATTTAGAAAGCCAAAAGATGATGAAAATAAAATAGTTATTTAATTAATCACATTGTGCTTTATGAATGATGATACTGACAGTTGGGGTGTAAGAGAATAGGATTTCAACATTGTTGTGCTTTTTTTATAATCAGGTTTAGGATTTGTTTTCAAATGACATTTAAAATTTATGGTATCATATTTACCAAGTGAAATGGGTAGGCAGAAAAGCTTTTTTTTTCTTACCAATAATATAATTAGCACTCTGATTTTTGTAATTGGCAATTTCAGAATTGCTTGCTGTTTGATATAATGTAGACTCTTTTAAATGTATTTTTAAAAACCTTGATTTAAATTCTGTTGAAACAATGAAAAGATTGTAATTGCATTGAATCACTTAATGCTATTTCACTTCTCCTGTTCACATAGTTCTAATGCTATCTAAAAATTCAATGTGGGGGGAGGGGTGTCCAATAATAGAAAGTTCCTTCATTAACATAATCTCCCAACTGTAGAAAATTGACAAATCTGAGGTGATTTGAAAATCATCCTATTTATACCAGAGCTTTCTATTTAATCGATTCTCGACCCCCTGGTCACAGTGAGAAGTGTTCACGCACATTAAGTGCCATCTTTGGATTGAAAAAAATGTAGGGTAAAATTGCTGGAAATAGTAAGTATAAAACATATTTTTGTTTAAAATAGTAGTATCATGCTATTTATTTATTTCTTTTATTCTTTTATTTCTTGGTGACTTCAGAAAGTTAATAACCCTGCTGAGCCTTTGGGAGGAGGTAGCCTTATTCAATACTTTGAAACTTGTGGTGTTGGCCCCAAAAGGAATTCTGGTTATAAAATATGGACACTGCAAATATATATATGAAGTGCTGTTCCAAGATGTAGTAGCCCAAATTTACAGGACTATGATTATAAGAAGACATCTGCAAGCAGGAGCTGAGAGGTCAGTGGCTGTGGAGGAGCTTAGTTTCCTCCCTTTCTCTTACCTTGATTTAACTTAGCAGCTGGCTGCTGCATGCCATTTCAAATTTAATATTTCCCGCAATGTCCTGGACAATGTTACATCATAATGTTGAGGGAATAGGGAGACATCCATGCCACATAGACCATCTGCTTCTGAAAATGGAAGTTATACCACACAGCTAGTTTCGGGGGATCAGTCATTACCTTCAAATGCAGGCTAATATGTGTTGCTTGAATGGAGTTATGTATTGGAATTAACATGTTAATTAGCTGGCTATTTCTTGTTTTTTTTATAAGGTCCATTCATTATTGCCATTGCTTATTATTCAAGTGTGCCACTCTGTTTATGCTAATTTTAAAATTATTCCTGCTTTTTTTTGCTTTAATAACTATTTATGACTCTTAGAAAAATACACCTAATTAATACCTAAGCACAGTGCTGCAATTAGATGTTAATCAGATTTGATTTCTAGGGTAATGCACCAGCAGTCTTCTAATCTCCTGAGTTACGACTTGATGAAAACTTGATTATCCTAGTTATGAAGTTCATGATTCTGAAAGATTCCCGTGTCCCTCCAAGCTCAGCTCAGGGCCCTTTCCAGTTTATATTTCGCTTCACTTCTTACTTTCAGTAGGGATAAATTACTTCAAAGTGAGATGTAATCATGGCAAAAAGAAAGTTAAGCACAAACTTAAAATAAAGGACTGCAGTAACTGGCACATATTGACCTGAGTGAATAATCTCTAAATTCAGCAAAGACTGTTTTTGTTAAGTATGGAGCATGGGTGCGAATAATGGAGACGAGCCGGTGGAAACAGTGAACTTCAAACTCTTTATTTACATGGTGTGACAGCTCAAACTCGATGGAGGCTATAGCCTTCCTTAAAAAGGCAACTTATTAACTATTCAACCAATAGCAACCTAGGAGCGCTAGCTCCATTAACCAATGAGAACGGCCTGTTAATGGCCAATCAGATTCTCCTGAACAGACCAGTGTTGCAATTTAACAGCCAATCAGAAGTGCAGGGCCAGCACCTTGCACTTGACTTCAAGCTCAAGATAACTTTATTTGATATTTATTCATTCACAACACCCCTTCCCCCCGACTTCTACTTACGGGGCACGGTCACGTAGTCCTTGAGGTAGGACGGTTGTTTTGTTAGTCTTTTTGATTTTCGCAGTGCCCCCGGCATTTGGCTGCACTCTTGTTGAGGTAGGGCGTTGTTTGGCGGAAGGGGTGCCTCTGGTTCAGAGTTTGCGTTTTCGTTGTCACCAAACTCTTCGGCAACACCCTGAGGTGAACTCACTCCCATCCCTGGTTCCTGTTCTTGCGTTTCTGTCCCGCTATCGTTTCCTTCAAAAAGGTTTTCCTCTAGTAGAGGTTCGGCTTCCTCTGTATCTCCCCACCCCTCAGTTTGGTTATTAAGGAGCTCAGAATTGCCTGACTGCAGCCTTGATCGTAGTTGATCGATATGGCGCTTCCAAAGTCTATTGTCAGGACATTGTACAAGGTATGATCTTGGGCCGGTTACACGGTCTACAGTCGCTTCTACCCACAGCGGATCACCCGATAAGTTTTTAGCGAACACCAAATCGCCTACCTGGAAGGTATGGCATCGGCCGCTGGATCCGAGTGGTTTTTCCAGTTCGTAGGCTGGGTGTAACGGGTCGAGGTGGGAGCAGAGCTTTCGTCCCATTAGCAGCTCGGCGGGAGTTTTGTTGGTGACGCTGTGAGGCGTGATATGCTGTAAAAAGAGGATTCGGTTTATCTTCTCTTCGATGTTGTCATAGTCCACTTTCTGTAGCGTTTTCTTGACGAATTGGACCATGAGCTCAGCCCTACCATTGGCCGCAGGATGCGCAGGTGAAGTGAGCACATGTCGGATATCGCGGTCAGCCAGGTACTGCTCAAAAGACAGTGTGGTAAATTGGGGCCCATTGTCGGATACCAGAACGTCTGGTAATCCGTGGGTTGCAAACAGTCTTTCTAGTCTTTTGATGACCGCTTCGGTGGTCGTGTTCCTCATTCGGTGGATTTCGAGCCAGTTCGAGTAGGCGTCGACGGTTAACAAAAAGGTGTGGCATTTGGTCGGC
Organism: Hydrophis major; assembly: GCA_033807585.1. Classification (NCBI taxonomy): domain Eukaryota; kingdom Metazoa; phylum Chordata; class Lepidosauria; order Squamata; family Elapidae; genus Hydrophis; species Hydrophis major. Next base: position 390,476,436 of record CM066328.1, on the reverse strand, counting down.
CCAGCAAAATCTAGATGGATATGGGAGCAGGGTCCCCGCGGAGTCTCCCATTCAGTTGGGATTGCCTTTGGTGGAGCGTTGCTTACTTCTTGGCATCTATGGCAAGTTTTTACCCACGATTCGATTTGTCTGTCGATGCCTGGCCACCACGCGTAGCTTCATGTGAGGGCCTTCATACGCACAATGCCAGGGTGGCCATCGTGCAAGGTTCTTAGTAGTGCCTGTTGGAGTCGTTCTGGGATAACGACTCTATCGCCCCAGATGATACAGCCCTTCTGAGAAAACAACTCTGTTTGCTGAGTTTTGAATGGTGTGAAGTCGTCTGATACTTGGTCCAATGGCCATCCGCGTTCCATCCACGTGAGGACTCGTGCCAAGGTGGGGTCGTGTTTTGTTTCTCTCATGATATCACGGGCAGTTAATGGCGGCGTACAAAGTGTCTTGATTTACAACATTGTCATCGTTGGCGCGGGATCGTTGATAGACTCTGGAAGCGGTGCATGGCTCAACGCGTTGGCGTGGGGAATAGCTTTTCCGGGGTGGTATTGCAGTTGATAATTATAAGCAGCCAAGAATTCTGACCAATGAGTCATCCTGGGAGATAATATATAGGGGGTCGGTTTATCCCCAGCGATTATCCCCAGCAAAGGTTTGTGGTCAGTCACTATAGTAAAAGCCTGGCCGTACACGTACTCATGAAATCTTTTGACAGCTGATACAATTGCAAGGGCTTCTTTATCAATCTGGCTATAATTTCGCTCAGTTTTCGAAAGTGTCTTTGAAAAATAAGCAACAGGGGCTTTGCTACCGTTTGGCAATACATGGCTCAAAATGGCACCCACTCCGAAAGGCGATGCATCACATGTGATATTTAAGGGTAAGGTTTCATTGTACTGCATTAGTACAGCATCAGAAGTCAGTAGCTTTTTTACATTACGGAACGCCTGCTCTTCTCTATGACCCCATACCCAATTTGTTTTTTTGTCCAGTAGGCGATGTAAAGGTTCAGCGACAGTTGCCTTGTGCAGCAAGAATACGTTATAAAAATTGATGAGGCCTAGAAATGCCTGGAGGTCGGCCTTATTCCGGGGTCTGGGACGGTATTTTATTGCTTTCAATTTGCTATCTGTAGGGTGAGTACCCTGACTGTCAATTAAGTACCCTAAAAATTCGACACGATCTGTACACAGCTTACACTTTTTCTTCACCTTAAGGCCTGCTTCTTGGAATTTTTGCAAAACCAGTCTTAGACGATCCCGTAAAATTTTTGGAGTGGGGGCAGCAATGAGCACATCGTCAAAATAGGGGACAATGCCTTTGATCCCTTGTAAGAGTCTTTCCATTAGCCTCTGAAAGATCCCCAGGGCTACACTCACTCCGAATTGGAGCCGCGTACATTTAAAGGCACCTCAGTGCGTTACGATTGTCTGTGCCTGTGCCGTTTTTTCATCAGCCAGCAGTTGCTGATAAGCCTGAGCTAAGTCTAGTTTAGCGAAGACTTTTCCGCCCCCCAGGGAATGGAGGAGGTGTTGCACCACCGGCACTGGATATGGGTTTTGCTGCAGGGTGTGGTTCAGAGTGGCTCGGTAGTCCCCACAAATTCTAATTGAGCCATCCGGCTTAATTGGTGTCACGATTGGGGTCTCCCAAGGAGAGTGATCGATTGGCTTTAACACTCCCTGGGCTATCAACTTATCAAGCTATTCGTCGATTTTCGGCTTTAGTGCAAACGGAACTCGACGAGGCTTAAGGTGGATAGGAGCTATTTTTGGATTAAGGCTAAAGGATCTCAGGGTCCCCTTGTACTTGCCTAGCTTTTCCACGAAGACGTCCTTGAATTCGTGGGCGAGGTCCTCCTCCCAGTCACTGCTGCCGATTTGGTTAATGCCTGCACTTCAATGCCGAGTGGTGGGAACCACTGAAGGCCTAACAAGCTAGGCCGGTCCTTGTCGATCACCGTCAGGGGTAAGTACGCTGTGCGGTTTTTGAACGAAACCCGGACTCGACTGGATCCTACGACTGGAATCCGGTTCCCCTGGTAATCTTTTAGTACGAGTCTTTGGAATTGAAGGTCTTGGCGCCGGATAGTAGGGATGAGTTGCTTGAGGGTCTTCCAGGAAACCATCGAAAGGGACGATCCCAAGTCGACTTCCATTTGGCAAGGCCGATTTTCGATGGCCACTTTAACTCGGATTTTCTTGGCATCCAATGAAGAAGCGTGACCGATAGTGATAGTTTGCTGAGCCTCTTCTTGCCTCGTTAGGCGATTCGTGGGTCGGTTTCTGTAGGAGTGGTTTGCTGGTTCTCACCTTACAGGACGGTTTCTTGTTGATTGGCGATAGTTGGCCCCTTTCGAGGTCTGGCTTGGTCCTAGGAGACTTCTGCAGACCCGTCCAATATGGCCTCGTTTCCCACACTCATGGCAGAGCGTGTCGCGGAATTTGCAGTCGGCCCAATAATGGTTGTCCCCGCAGCCAGCACATGGTTGCTGGGACTTCGGGTAACCGTCCCGATCAGACTGCAGTCGATGGACCTCTTCTTCATCGCTGTCTGACGACGAAGAGAGGTCTTCATGGTGGGCCGTCGGAAGCTGTCCTTCTGACTTAGGTGAGAGTTCGCAGGCTGGTTGGTGTGTCGGAGTGCGATTTTGGCACATTTGGGCAGCCGACTTTTTGGTCGCTTCTGCTGCCGTAGCCTCAGCGATGGCATCGGCAAGGCTAATGTCACCCTTTGCCATTATTTTGCTCTGCACGTTGAGCGCATCTAATCCTAGAACTACTCAGTCTCTCAAAGCCTCTTCTAGGTCAGCGAAATCGCAGAGGCCTCCCAAGTTTCGGAGGTCCGCAACGAAGTTGGCAACGCTCTCTCCTTTCCGCTGGTTTCTTTGATAGAACTCATGTCATCTTACAAGCGTTGGAATGGTCGGTGCATAGTGGGCCCTTAGTAGCGGTTTGAGGACGTCCCAGTCCATAGCCTTCACCTTGGCCATCTTGAATACGGTCGGCCCGCAGTGCATCAGGAATACCACCCGTTTCTTCCCGGTTGTGGCATCCTTCAGACTATTTGTTTCCAAGAACATTTGGAAATGGTCCGTGTAGGACTCCCAGTCCTCTTGCGCTGGGTCGAACAGAGCGGGTGGTACTACTCTGCTGGACATGGTTCCGCCGTTGTGCATTTCAGCCACGTGCTTGGTTTTCTTCTTCGTTGTTTTAGTCAGCTCTGATGTCTCCACATCCCATCCTTGTCGCCAGTGTTAAGTATGGAGCATGGGTGCGAATAATGGAGACGAGCCGGTGGAAACAGTGAACTTCAAACTCTTTATTTACATGGTGTGACAGCTCAAACTCGATGGAGGCTATAGCCTTCCTTATATAGGCAACTTATTAACTATTCAACCAATAGCAACCTGGGAGCGCTAGCTCCATTAACCAATGAGAACAGCCTGTTAATGGCCAATCAGATTCTCCTGAACGGACCAATCTGATCTTGCCATTTAACAGCCAATCAGAAGTGCAGGGCCAGAACCCTGCACTTGACTTCAAGTTCAAAATAACTTTGTTTGATATTTATTCATTCACAACAGTTTTTATCATTATTAAACTAAGGATGGCAGTCTGACCAACCCTCCATATTTCCTCCATTTGCATTATAATGGAAAGAGATGATCAGGGCAAGTTGCTTATGATTTTTAACCTAGAAACTTCATAGATTCTGGCAAAGGTGTCATTTGGGGAGGACAAAGAAAGCTTTTTCAGCTCTGGGTTGAAAAGGAGCACTGTTATAAAATAAATACCTGCTCTGTGGGTGGCATTCAAGGTTTCTACATGGAGGAGTGTACTAGAATAGATCATCATTGTTTTAGACTAATTGGGTTCTAGTGGGCTATGCATCTTTTCATCCCCACTCCCTACTTTCTGTTACTGTTTCAGGGATAGCTAAATTTAGGGCCAATTTAATCTGTAAGCATAAATAAAATGGTAAGCCCCAATTGTACCAATTTACATGAAACATTCACCTTGTTTTCTTTCATTATAGATATATAAATATCTTACTACAACTAAACAATCAGACTGTTTAGTTTTATCTTACTGTGTTTGTTTTCTATGTACAAGGAATGGGCAGTCTACCCCTAAGATGCATTGAAAGATGGAATAGTGTCTCTTAACATTTATATTATATTATTTAGGATCTTTCCATGTTTCCTTAAGCATCAGATGTAAGCAAAGTCCATTTAATCTGACAGATTGCAGGTCTGATCTGATGTGGCATACCTTTTGTTTCTCATTAGCCTCTTGATTGGTCCATGTTATATAGCCACAAACAAATGTCATGTTCCATGAGGACTTTGGCCCTTCAGGATCGATTTCCAATGATGGTAACTAGTAACCATTAGAGTATGGGTGTCATGCCATTTCTCTTTATATTTGCCATAAGTACATATCAGAGAATGGCAATTTAAAATGTACATAGCAAAAATTTCTTCCAATTTTTGAAAAAAAAGTTTATGATTTTTAATTTTTGAGTGCAGGAGAGTGTTAATTAGTCTATTCTGGTATCATTATGCACCCCTGGCAAAGCTCTTGAAATAAAGTGAGGGATTGATTTATAGGTGGGAGCGTGTTTGAAGGACTATAAGAAAAGCAGGAGTGGTCAGTCTTATAATAGAGCAATTTCTAGTTAGTGGCTTCATTTCCAAGGGGACAGACTGTGCTTTAGTAGTTCACCGTGAAGGGCTCCTTGAAGGGATACTCTTCTAGACAAGACACTAGGCAAGAAAATGACTTTACATGTGCATACACACGCATACTTTGACACACTTCAAAAGAGCACACTTGGGCAATCATTTATAAGGCATTTTGTTCACGAAAGACCTGGTGTTTTAAGCTCTAAGCCTGAATGCCATGTAGAATAATTCACTAGGTCTATGAATAAAACATGTCTTTTTGAAGCATCCCTTTTACAATATGCAATTTCCTTTGATAAGCCTTCCCTAAGGATTCAATGTATGTATGATGCTCTTGTCTCAAACGTATTAGCAATTAAAAGAATTGTAGCTCACTGTTGATGCAGCACCTTCTCTATTTTTTTTTACCCTTCTTCCCCCATCCTCTGACCTAATTATGTATATATGCACTTGTGTGCATATTTGGGTCTGGTTGACATGTATCATGGGGCTTGTGCTTATCTTACTGTATTGCTTGCGTCTTGCTGTTGAAGCTACAGTTCCTCATTCATTTGTATTTTAAAGTCAAGGTCCATTTACTGTTTATTATTTTTAGCTTACAAGTATTGTATATGATTCATGATGCTGTTGGACCTATTTTAACTATCAGGCCTTTGTCAATGCTTCTGCAATGAAAGGTGCTGGAATGTTGGTGGTATAAACAAAAGGCTCCAGTTTAGAATAATGAGAGCATACAAGAATTTTCCAAGGAGGAATAGAGAGAAATTGCCTTTTCATAATTTGATCTAGAAAACAGGCTGAAGCATCACAGTATCAGAAGTTTTTGTCAAAATGATGAAAGCAGTGTTGTATCTTGTATGCAGTATGTTTCTCCCTTTGGTACATGAATGCAATATGAATATCTCAGTGAGACAGGTGACATAGATATTGAATTATATATATATATATATATATATATATATATATATATATATATATATATATATATATATATATATATATATATATATATATATGTGGATCTTTGGTTATTCGGGTTTTTGTCCCGCGTAAGATTGGAAGTATCTAGGCAACGTTTCGATGAAGTCTCATTCATCATCTTCAGGCTTGGTCTTCAGCTCTATGCTTCTCAGAGTGATGTGAGCTTGCAGCTGCTTCTTCCTTTTAACTGCTAGTGGGGGTGTGACTTGATTGGGTGGGGGCTTGGCTGTGTTCTGATTGGGTGGGGGTGTGTTCTTATTGGTTGGGAGTTTGGCTGTGTTCTGATTGGTTGGGGGGTTGGCTGTGTTCTGATTGGCTGGAGGCGTGTTCTGTTCAGGTAATCAGAACACAGCCAAACCCCCAACCAATAAGAACACACCCCCACCCAATCAGAACACAGCCAAGCCCCCACCCAATCAAGTCACACCCCCACTAGCAGTTAAAAGGAAGAAGCAGCTGCAAGCTCACATCACTCTGAGAAGCATAGAGCTGAAGACCAAGCCTGAAGATGATGAATGAGACTTCATCGAAACGTTGCCTAGATACTTCCAATCTTACGCGGGAGAAAACCCGAATAACCAAAGATCCACATACAAATACCCGCGAGAACCTCAGAAAACAAATAAATATAATTCGAATCCAGAATTCGAATCCAGAGCCCTGGCTAATGCCATACTCAAACCCAAACTATGGTTAAGATATATCGATGACACATTCGTGATTTGGCCCCATGGACAAGAAAACCTAAACAACTTCCTAACACACCTAAACAGCGCACACCCCAAAATCAAGTTCACCATGGAAACAGAAACAAACAAACAACTACCATTCCTAGATGTACTAATCTACAAGAAAACAGATGGCACACTAGGACACACCATATACCAGAAGAAAACACACACAAACCGCTACCTCAACGCCCAATCCCACCACCACCCAGCACAGATAAACTCCGTGGCTAAAACACTAATTACTAGAACCAAACGCCTGGCAGACAAGACACACATTAAGACTGAACTATGCACCCTGACTAAAATATTGACAGCCAACGGCTTCCACAAAAGCAAAATCACCAACTTGATCCACAAAAGCACACTGAGACATAATAGAGACCCAGAAGACGAACAGACCCATGGAACAGCTGTCCTGCCCTACATAAGAGGCACTACAGACAAAATTAGTAAGATTCTATACAGACACCACATCAAGACTGCCTTCAAAACAGACAGAAAAATAGCAGCCATCCTCAGGAACCCCAAAGACAAAATTGACCTGGAAAACCAAGGCATATATGAAGTCCCCTGTGCGTCATGCCTGGCCACATACATTGGACAGACCAATAGAAGAATAAGCACCCGCCTGGATGAACACAAAAATGCAGTCAAAAAGCTGGAATACACTTCCTCACTTGTCCAACACATGGAAGCCACAGGTCATAACATCAACTTCAATGGCACCAAAACCCTAGCCACCATAGAAAATCCCAGCCACAGAATCATCAGAGAAGCCATAGAGATTGAAAAAAGACCAGAAAGCATGAACAGAAGAGATGATTCCACCAGGCTGTCAATCATTTGGAAGCCTGCACTCACAAACAAAAAAATCTCCACACCACAAGCCAGGCAAACACCTGGGCACAAACAGATCCCCCCTGATACCTCCAGCTCAAACACACCCCAACCAGGCACCCAGATGAAACCCAGCTTCCTAACGAATGATAGCCGTCCATTTACCCGAAGCCAAGCTGCACTAAAGGCCTCCAATAAAGTAACACAATGTTGCCAGCCAATCAAGATACAAAAAGACCCCCCCCAAAAAAAAAAAAAAAACAGAGAAGATATTAGTAGCAGAACACAGCACACTCCAGGACCAATAAACACAGACCAAGACTCTCAACCAATCAGGATGAAGAAAAAACCATTCTGACACAGCAATAGGCTGCCCCAAATTTAAATCTGAAACCACTGTAAAAGTCTGACTCAAGACAAACACCATACAGAAGCCTGATGATGGCAGATGAGATTCTGCTGAAACATTGCTTCAACTTTAAAAGCACCACGTGGGAAAATACCCGAACAAAGCTGAATGCCAGACATGTAAGTACCCGCGAAAACTTAAGAAAACATATATATATGTATATATATCTTTGGTTATTCGGGTTTTCTCCCGTGTAAGATTGGAAGTATCTAGGCAACGTTTCGATGAAATCTCATTCATCATCTTCAGGCTTGGTCTTCAGCTCTGTGCTTCTCAGAGTGATGTGAGCTTGCAGCTGCTTCTTCCTTTTAACTGCTAGTGGGGGTGTGACTTGATTGGGTGGGGGCTTGGCTGTGTTCTGATTGGGTGGGGGTGTGTTATCATTGGTTGGGGGTTTGGCTGTGTTCTGATTGGTTGGGGGGTTGGCTGTGTTCTGATTGGCTGGAGGCGTGTTCTGTTCAGGTGGGGGCTTGATTGTGCTCAGGTTAGTCTTAGTTGCTGGAGGGTTTGAGCTGGTGAGCTATGATCTTGCTGTTTGGCTTCGAGTTCATGGTCGTGCTGCATCTTCATGGTGGAGGTCAGTTCGAATCTCTCTAATATTAAGAATAGGTTGAGCTGAGAGAAGTAACCAGTGAGTTCTTTGTGAAAGGGTAGTTTGAAGCTGGTGTTGTCCTCTTCCAGAATTAACATGCTATAACTGGCTCTAGAAACTTTGCTTAATTGTGCATCTAACACAGCCCTGGATTAAATCCTCAGCTAGCTTCTCTTATAGACAATATGGATGTATAGTGTTACAATGATGCATAGCCCTATTACTTTTTTTTAGTAGGTTATATGATCATGAGGTAAAGGCTTATTAGACTACCCACATGCATGTGTTAAGAAAATGGTGGGATTATTTTCTGTTACTGAAGCAAACAAGATTCCAGAAGCTACCTGGCTTTTACAGGAGTATTTATAAAGGTGAAAAAATGATAAAAGTGGATATAACTGGAACTCTTTGAGCCATATTGTATTAACCTACAATATTAGAATTCATATTTTCCATCCTAGTAGGAATTAATAGCAACTCAGTATGCTATTCAAATGGTTTTAGTCCATCACAAAACAATCAGATATTCATTTTCTTTTCAAATACTTCCCCTTTCTATTGCACAAAAATACACTGATCCATCATTCACAAAAGCTGGTGAAAAAACCCAAAGAACAATAAAAGTATAACTGTGATAATGGTTAGAGGGCTGTGAAAAACACCAAGGGTGAATGAAGGAGCAAAAACATTGATTCAATAATGTATAAACAATACTATTTTGCTCTCACCAGTTTTTTCCTAGTACTTCCAGTTGTGTTGGAATATCACTTTCCTTATGTCAATCCACCAGGACCAGCATCCATTGAGATGTGGGAAAAATGATATAACAGTAAATGTTCTGCTATTGTGTAAATAAATTGAAATAATGCTCCAAACAAATTGACAGGGAAGTAGGAAGAACATAGTGAAATAAGATCCCAATGAAGAAATTCAAAGCTCAGGAGGAAAACTTAGTAATGAATTATGACAGGAGCATAGCAGACACAAAATTGCTAGGGTTTTTTTCTGGATACAGTGAAAAAAGAAGGAATTGTTTTCTACATATTCCACACATGTAGTATTCACAGTACTTGTTTTGGCAATACCCAGATGTATATGAAATACTCTTTGGGACTCAATCAGAAGAAGTCTGGTAGCACATTTTCCAATTAACACATTTTATTAAAGGACATAAGCTTTCAACTCCTGATTTTTTTTGCCACTAGAGACTAATATAGCTCTCCTCCTATAATGTCTATGTGTAAATTTCACTTAGAATAAAGAAAGCATAAAGAAAGAGGAAATAATGTAACTTGAGCTTGCCACCAACAATTTATTATTACTATATGTAATCCACCAGATACATTTCCTTACTGGGGGGGAACAGTCAACAAATAAAACTTGATTTTTTATCCTTTGTATTTTATCTACCACAGTTTCTATTGCTGCTGAGGATTACCTATTCTGTAACTGAAATATAATTTTAGCAGAGTGACAGGACTATAATACAAATTAGCAATCTGAATTTACTTGGTCACTTTGGATTTTATTTTATTTTAGATTGTATTGTATCCCAAGATCCAAAATTATACTTCAGAAATGTGCTAGTCAAGCAGACAAAAATCTCCTGACTTTTAACATATTGTGAGAATGCCACAAAAAGCCTCAGAAGCCTTATCGGTTTCATTTAAATATCAACTTTTCTATATAAAACCTCTGAATACTTGAGTAATATTTTATAGTGGAAACACTTGCTGAACTGTCTGATACCAGATTTGATGACAGATTTACACAAAAAAAATTAAAAAGGAGAGAGTTATAATTATTATCCATCTCTTTATGATTAATTTCCCTGGCTGTCTCTTTTAAAATACAAGTTCTACTATTTCAGGAATAATAAATATAAAGCTGCTGACCATTTATTGTTCTGTTGTGGAATTCTGATCCTGCAAATTTATGCAAGGACCTACAATTTGCAGAATAATTTGCTCAGTAGGTTTTCTTGACTGAAAGACAACTGCATCTAAATTTAGTTTATATCAACAGCACTCACTAGTCTTTCCATACTTTTCTAGCCTTGCAAATTATCCTTGCTAGTACCACATCCACTTGCCATTTCATGCAATATTTTTTTTTCTTTAATTTTCTCACCTTTTTGAAATTACCATGTGGCCTTGACTTTCTTGGCCTTACTCTATCCTCTCAGCTTCCTTGTTTGTTTTACAGTTCTGTCTGCCAGCATTCTCTTTGCAGAAAACACTGGCTCAAAGTAATTCTTTGTCATTGGTCACTTACTTTTGTTTTCAATCTATATTCATTCAGTGCCCATTCCTTCTTCACTTGTTTTTGTTTGGCCACGCACTTTTCTTAAGTCAATAATTCTATCACAATTTCAAGTAGGCTTTTCTTCTAAATAAGGAGCTGTAGAAATACAGCTGCAATGGGGTGCAAGGTTCAGATAAATGCTTCCTAAATTACAATGCAATTTTGATGTTGTGGTGCTGTACACAATTTCTTCACATGTAATGATTTTCTGGAGGCTTCTCAATGAAACCATGAAAAGCATAAAGGACAGAGCCACAGTTAATTTTTGATACCTGTACTTATTTTCTTCTTCACCAAATCCTCTATCCTCAGCAGTTTTATAAAGAAGGAACTCAAAAGTCCTTTGTAAGAGAGTTAGAAGATTTCTGAGGCCTTTGGCACATGGATGCTATAGTCTAAGTGTGGTCTTACCCAGTGGCTTAGACATTTTATCATGTGTAATAATAAAAAAATGTGGAAGAAAGTTTACCAGAAGAAGAATCATTCTTGTTTTTAGCATGCCAATAAGGGAGTTAGTTGATATCTTTATGAAATAATGCAGATTTCAAGGGGAAAATAGATACTGTATGGTAATGGGTTTGAGCCGTTGCTCAGACCTAGGCAGCATTAACAGAGGGATAGACTCAAGATCACATAAAGTGATAGTACCACTGTATAATGGTACTAATGGTAAGACCAGTGGTGGGATGCTGCCGGTTTAACAACCAGTTGGATGAGCACACATTTTGTGTGTGCGTGCACCTAAGGTATTTGCACACAATGCTGAAAATGGAGCATTTAGAAGCTCAGCTACTTACTTCCCAAGTCAGCAACGGTAAGTAGAACAGCAAGGGGAAAAAAATCAGCTGTCCTGCATGATTGAGATGAGCTACAAAGCAGGAAATAAAGGACAGGATAGGGCGGGGGAAGGTGGGCCAGTCTGAACCAGCAGCACCCCACCCCTGGGTAAGATCACACTTAGACTATTGCATCCAGTTTTGGTCTCCACAGTATAAAAAAAGATGTTGACATGTTAGAAACAGTGCAGAGAAAGACAACAAAGATGATTACGGCACTGGAGATTAAAATATATGAAGAATGGTTGCAGGAATTGAGTATGTCGAGTTTAACAAAAAGAAGGATTAGAGGTGCCATGATAGCACTGTTCCAATATTTAAGGGGCTACAACAAAGAAGAGGGGATCAGCTATTCTCCCAAGCATCTGAAGAACAAGAAGCAACGGATGAAAACTAATCAAGGAGAGAACCTAGAAGTAAGGAAAAAAGGCCTAATAGTTAGAACAATTAATCAGTGGAGCAGCTTGCCTTCAGAAGTTATGGGTGTTCCATTGCTGGAGGTTTTTCAAAGGGACTGGACAATCATTTGTCTGAAATGGTACATGGCTGCCAACTCTCACGCAATCAGCGTGAGACTCACGCAATTCAACCAATTTTGACTGTCTCACTCTGATAAACAAAATCTCACGCTAAACCCCCAAAATGGAATGTACAAAAATAAATATATCTCTACATTCTCTGATATTCCGAATATCAATATGCCCAAGCCCAAAGTTTCGAGAAGTGAAGCCTCCGATCCTGCGCGGCTTCAGAGGGCGAACAGAGTATGTGCGAGAGGACGTTGCCCGCATTGATTTCTGTACTGGGGTGAGGAGAGAATTCCACGCTGCAGGAAGCGGTTGCTCCTTTCCGCTCTAGGATGTCACAACTCTCTGGGCTTAACCCTTGCGCTGCACTCTGCTCTGGCAGGCGGAGATGAGAGAGACGAACTCTCTATCCCCCATGAAGTACGACTACAGGGCATCCCTGGGCCTTTCTCGAGAGCTGAGCTCCCATCATCCCCTCCCCGCACCCGTCTGGTCTCAAGGCCGCTGGGATTGGGGCGCAAAGGCGCGTCCCTCTCCGGCCTCCCTCTCACAAGGGGAGCTGCCGTGGCTGGCCTCTTGCGCGCCTCGGCTTCTCTCGCTCCCCAGCCTGATGGGAAGTCCCTGGAGAGGGAGGGGGAAGAGAGGGGGAGGGCTCCTTCCCGGGTACATTGTGTCCCTCCCCCCGCCCTTTGCACCTAGATATGCGCCCCCCCCAGCCTCCCCTGGGTCCAAGAGGCTGCAAGAGGGTCTGGCAGGGAGGAGCCTCTCCAGGAAGGGGGTCCCGCCAGAGGGCAGGCTGGAGCAGGGCGGGGGAGCTCGCAAGGAGGGGGGGTTCCTGTCCCCTCCGAGCCCCAATCGCAGCCGGTGCAGGAGTTTCTCTCTTTTTAGGCTTCTTTCCCCACTTGATGCCAGGAACGTTTGGATGCTCTTTGGGAGCCCCTGGGAAGGAATCTCGCCTTGAGGGGTCTCCCCACAAATGCCAAGCAAAGGGGGGGAGTGGTCACTGTCCTCTCCTCTCTTCCCCCAGACAATCCAGGACTTCCCTGCAGGGGAGCAGCTGATGGCAGCATTGCTGGGGGTCCCATGCACCGACTGGGAGGGGGCGTTTGGGGAGTGAAGGACACCAGCCTCCCCCCCCCATTCTGTGTGTGTGTGTGTGTGTGTGTGTGTCCATCTGCTTGCCTGGCCCTTTCCGACCCTTCAGCTGGACTGTGAGGCTGGTGGGTCCAAGACTCAGCCTGGATCCCCCTCCCCTCCGCAGGTGGGAGGCCCAGAGGGTGGGAGAGGGCTGGGAAGGGCTGTTTCTGCCCAGCTCCAAGGCCGGGAACCCTGGCAAGGCCCCCTCCACCCCCGGGGCCATGTGAGGGAGGCTTCTGTGGCCCTGAAGAGGCAGCCTGGAGGGGCCGGATCCCAGGCACTTGGGACGCCCCTCTCAGCCAGGGACCCTGGAGGAGGAGGAGAGCCGGAGCAGCCCAAAGGGACGGAGCAGATGGGCAGAGGCCCAAGAATGTGGACCCTTTCCGGCCAAGATGGTCAGTGAACTGCATTATTAATATCTTACAAATCCGGTTCAAGTACATTGGTGCTGCTTGCATGTATGTATGTTTGTATATGTCCAAATCATGACTAAAGTATGCATCAGATTGCACCATTTAAAATGTAAAATTGTCAAAGCTCCCTACCGTGGAAGGGGGGACACCCCCCTTCCACACCATCTCCCCCTCAGTCGCTTCGCTCCCTCGCAGTGTCTCACTCCGAACTATCACTCAAGGTTGGCAGCCCTGATGGTATGAAGTCTCCTGCTTGAGCAGGGATTTGGACTAATATCCCTTCCAACTCTATTGTTCTCATTAACAATGTAATCACATGTTTGTTCTTGTGTCATAAAACAAGAAAATGCTGCCAGAGCCTGCAGCAATAGAGGAGATGGTAAAATAGGTTCAAGAAACATTTGTATCTCAGATTGCGCACTTGAATTACCTTGTAAGAAAAGTGTTTTGCTAGTATTTTTTGCCCCTGAAAAAGAGAGGCCAATTGACTCCAGTACAAACTATAATGGAAGGTGGAGTGAGGGTGAATGGAGTCTTTAAAGAAATACTATAACAATCAGTTAAAGACTGATCCGATTCTATGACTCTGTAATGCTGGTTGGCTATGGAGGGAATAAAGTAGAAAACCATGAGACAGGTAAATAATAATTATCTAGGCTCTAGCATTTTGTTGTATATTCTATTTGTATGCTGTAGATTGAAATGAAGATATTTTTGGTTAAGTCCTACAAGAAAATGACTTTTTTTAAATCAAATGACTTATTTGTCTACTGTCATATTACAAACATTGTATCATGCCAATTTAAAGATTATATAAAAGTTGGTTGATTTACATCACATTAAAATATATTCCATTGCTAGCATTCTCTAGTTACAATGTATAATTGCATTGACATTTATTTTTATTACATCAAATAATTGACTCTCGGAAAAGGATTAGATAAATGAGAGCACTAAATGGCAAATAAATGTTATCAAGGTGGTTTAGTGTTACTAAGAGTTGTTTGTTTATACCATTTGAATAGATTGCTTTGGAATACTAAAACTGGAAGCTGTTAAGTGCATGGGCGCTAAGGAGGAGATGAGCTGGTGAACAGTGAACTTCAAACTCTTTATTTACATGTGTAACAGCTCAGCTCTATGGCCACAACGGCCCCCTTTATATAGGCAAGCTCTTGAGTATTTAACCAATGAAAACACAGGGAGCGCTAGCTCCGTTAACCAATGGGAGAGGCTCGTTAATAGCCAATCAGATTCTCCTGAACGGACCAATCCGATGTCGCTATTATCAGCCAATCAGAAGTGCAGGGCCAGAACCCTGCACTTTACTTCAAGCTCTTAATAAACTTTATTCGAGTACTTTTATTAATTCACAACACCCCTTCCCCTCGGGTTCCATTTAAGGGGTGCGGTCACGTAGTCTTTGAAGTAGGTGGGTTGTTTGATTGTCTATTTGATTTACGTTGTTCTCCCGGTATTTGGCTACAGTCTTGTTGGGGTAGGACGTTATCTGGTGAAGAGGGTGCCTCCAGTTCTGTATTCAAATTTTCGTTGCCACTAATGTTCTCGGCATCTCCTTGAGGCGAGCTCACCCCCATCCCCGATCCTTCTTCACGTGTTGCCTCTGAGCGGTCATTACTTCTGCTTAAGCTTTCTGCCGTTTCAAATTCAGCTTCCTCGGTATCTCCTCCCCCCTCGGTTTGGAAGTCAGGGGAGTCGGAGATCCCTGACTGCAGCCTTGAACGCAGCTGATCAATATGGCGCTTCCATAGTCTATCGTCGCGACATCTCACACGGTACGATCTGGGGCCGGTTACTTGGACTACAGTTGCCTCGACCCACAACAGATCACCTGAAAAGTTCCTAGCGAAAACCAAGTTGCCTACCTGGAAGTTACGGCATTTCCCGCTGGATCCGTGTGGTTTTTCAGGTTCATATAATGGGTGCAGATGGTCGAGGTGGGAGCGGAGCTTCCGCCCCATCAATAACTTGGCGAGAGTTTTGTTGGTGACGCTGTGCGGAGTGATATGCTGCAAAAGGAGTATCCAGTTAATCTTGTCTTCTATATCACCATAGTCCATTTTATGCAAGGTTTTCTTGACGAATTGTACCATGCGCTCGGCCCTTCCGTTGGCTGCAGGATGTGCTGGCGAAGTCAGTGCATGGCGAATACCGCAGTCCACCACGTACTGTTCAAAGGACAGCGCGGTAAATTGGAGCCGGTTGTTGGATACCAGAACGTCTGGTAATCCATGTGTTGCAAATAGTCTGTCTAGTTTCCTGATGACTGATTCGGTTGTTGTATTTCTCATCTCATGGATTTCAAGCCAGTTCAAGTAGGCATCTACCATTAATAAAAATGTGTGTCCCGCAAAGTCCAGATGAATACGGGACCATGGTCCCCTCGGTGTTTCCCATTCAGTCGGGGTTGCTTTCGGAGGGGCGTTGCTTACTTCCTGGCATTTGTGACAAGCTTTTACCCATGTCTCAATCTGCTTGTCGATACCCAGCCACCACGTGTAGCTTCATGCGAGGGCTTTCATGCGCATGATGCTGGGGTGGCCATCATGCAAGGTTCTTAGTATCGCTCATCGTAACCGTTCTGGGACAACGACTCTATCACCCCAGATAATGCAGCCCTTCTGGGAAAATAGTTCCATTTGTCGATTCTTGAATGGGACATAGTCGTCAGATATCTGGTCCAATGGCCATCCATGCTCTACCCAACTGAGGACTCGTGCTAAAATGGGGTCGCGTTTCGTTTCCATCGCGATATTTCGGGCTGTTAGTGGCGGTGTTCGAAGTGTCTCGATCTGCAGTGTTGTAACTGTCGGAGCGGGGTCATCAATGGTCTCCGGAAGTGGTGCACGGCTCAATGCGTCGGCATGAAGAATGGCCTTCCCCGGGCGGAGTTGCAACTTGTAATTATATGCAGCCAAGAATTCTGACCAGCGAGACATTCTGGGAATAATATATAAGGTGTTGGCCTATCTCCTGCTATTATTCCCAGCAAAGGTTTGTGGTCAGTCACGAGAGTAAAGGCTCAGCCATACACATATTCATGAAATCTCTTAACAGCAGACACAATAGCAAGGGCCTCTTTATCAATTTGACTGTAATTGCGTTCTGCTTTTGATAACGTCTTTGAGAAATAGGCAACAGGGGCTTCACTACCGTTTGGCAAAAGTGGCTCAAAATGGCGCCCACTCCAAATGGTGATGCATCACACGTGATCGTTAAAGGCAAAGTCTCGTTCTACTGCATCAAAACAGCATCAGAAGTCAATAAATTTTTCACATGTCGAAACGCCTGCTCCTCTCTGTGTCCCCATACCCAGGTTGCCTTTTTTGTCCAACAAACGATGTAGGGGTTCGGCTACGGTTGCTTTGTGAGGCAGGAAAATGTTATAAAAATTGATAAGGCCTAGAAAAGCCTGGAGGTCAGCCTTATTTCGGGTTTTGGGGGCATTTTTGATTGCCCTAAGTTTGCTATCGGTGGGGTGAATGCCTTGACTATCAATTAAATATCCTAAAAATTCTACACGATCCATACATAGTTGACACTTGTTTTTTTTTTTTACTTTGAGACCTGAGTCTTTAAATCTTTGGAAAACCAACCCCAGGCGATCCTTTAGTATTTTCCGAGTCGGGGCAGCGATTAACACATCATCAAAATATGGGACAACACCTTTTATCCCTTGTAATAGTCTTTCCATCAAACTTTGAAAGATTCCCAGGGCTATGCTTACTCTGAACTGGAGTCGGTTACATTTAAACACACCTCGGTGCGTAACGATCGTTTGGGCCTCTGCCGTTTTTTTGTCTACAGGCAGTTGTTGGTATGCCTGGGATAAGTCTAGTTTAATGAAGACTTTTCTACCCCCCAGGGAATGGAGGAAGTGTTGCACCACCGGTACTGGGTAAGCATTTTGTTGAAGGGCATGGTTCAGGGTGGCCCGGTAGTCCCCACAAATTCTTATCGATCCATCTGGCTTGATGGGTGTCACGATTGGGGTTTCCCAGGGAGAGTGATCAGTTGGTTCTAACACACCCTGGGCTATTAATTTATCAAGCTGCTCGTCAATCTTTGGTTTAAGGGAAAATGGAACTCGACGAGGCTTAAGGCAGATGGGAGCTATTTCGGGGTTGAGGTTAAATGATATCGGGGTCCCCTTGTACTCACCTAGTTTTTCTGCAAAGACGTCCTGGAATTCTTGGACGAAGTCCATTTCCCAGTCGCTGCTGCAGGTTCGGTGAATGCCGGCTACTTCAATTCTGAGTGGAGCGAATCATTGGAGGCCTAACAAACTAGGCCAATCCCTGTCGATTACAGTCAGGGGTAGGAATGCTGTACGGTTCTTAAACGATACCTGGACTCAGCTGGATCCAAAGACTGGAATTCGATTTCCTTGATAGCCTTTGAGTATGAGTCTTTGGAATCTGAGGTCTTGCCACCAGACAGTAGGGATGAGCTGCTTGAGGGTCTTCCAGGAAACCATCGAGAGGGATGATCCTGAATCGACTTCTATCAGGCAGGGCTGGTTTTCGATGGCCACTTTCACTCGGATCTTCTTGGCATCAAGAGATGAGGTGTGAACGATCGTGATAGTTTGGTGAGCCTCTTCTCACTTCATTGAGTGGTTTAGGGTTTTGTTTCTGTAGGAGTGGTTGTTCCATTGGTGGTTCACGGGTTCTCGCTTTACAGGACGGCTTCCTGTCGGTTGGCGATATTTAGCCCCCCTCGAGGGCCGGCTGGGTCCTAGCTTGCTTCTACAGACCCGTCTGATATGGCCTCTTTTCCCGTACACATGGCATAGCGCGTCGAGGAATTTGCATTCTGACCGGGGGTGGCTTGCTCCACAACCAGCGCATTAGTACTGCAATCTCTGGCATTGGTCTCGTTCAGACCAAAGTCAGTGGACCTCTTCTTCATCGCTTTCTGATGACAATTCGAGGTCCTCGTGGTGGGCTGTGCTTCTGACAGGGGTGAAACTTCGTGGGCGAGTTGGTGAAGCAGGGCGTGGGTGCAGCACATTCAGGCAGCCAACTTCCTGGTTGCTTCTGCTGCAGTAGCGTAAGCGATGGCATCTGTAAGGCTAATGTCGCCTTTCGCCATCAGCTTACTCTGTGTGCTTGGAGCATCTAATCCCAGAACTATTCGGTCTCTCAGGGCTTCTTCTAGGTCAGCAAACTCGCATAGGCCTCCCAGATTCCGGAGATCTGCTATGAAATCAGCAACACTTTCGCCCTTCCGCTGACTTCTCTGGTAAAATTCAAGCCTTCTAACGAGCTTTGGCACAGTCGGTGCATAGTGAGCCCTCAGCAGGGGTTCGAGGACGTCCCAGTCCATAGACTTTACTTCTGCCGGTTTCGCTAGTGTCTTGGCCATCTTGAATACAGTCGGCCTGCAGTAAGTTAGGAATACCGCCCATTTCTTTCCGGTAGTGGCATCCTTCAAATTGTTGGTCTCCAGAAACATCCGGAAACGATCCATATATGAGTCCCAGTCTTCTTGCGCTGGGTCGAATGGAGCGGGTGGTATGACGCTGCCGGACATGGTTCTGCTGTTGGTGCATTTCAGCCACATGCTCTGTTATCATTCTTTGTCATTCAGTCAGCTCTGATGTCTCCACATCCCATCCTCGTCGCCAGTGTTAAGTTCTGTGCATGGGCGCTAAGGAGGAGATGAGCCGGTGAACAGTGAACTTCAAACTCTTTATTTACATGTGTAACAGCTCAGCTCTATGGCCGCAACGGCCCCCTTTATATAGGCAAGCTCTTGAGTATTTAACCAATGAAAACACAGGGAGCGCTAGCTCCGTTAACCAATGGGAGAGGCTCGTTAATAGCCAATCAGATTCTCCTGAGAGGACCAATCCGATGTCGCTATTATCGGCCAATCAGAAGTGCAGGGCCAGAACCCTGCACTTTACTTCAAGCTCTTAATAATCTTTATTCAAGTACTTTTATTAATTCACAACAGAAGCCTTAGAGTAAAAGGACAGAAGGAACATGTCTATTCCTTTTGCAGTTCTTAGAAAGTGAGATTTAAATGAACAGGCTTCGATTCTATACAGTATTCTTATTCTTGGGAATAAGCCCATTTACTACCAATAATAATAAGTCTTTATTGATTAGCCCTTGGGCCATATCAAAGTGCAAAGTTCCAGCAACAATTTATGACTAAAATTTAATAAAAGCTATTCAAAATCAAATTTGATATAATACTATTTAAAATGAAACTTGATAAAATACAATTTAAAATGGAATCTAGACAAAATACGATTTAAGATGAAATAGTCATAAAATACAATCCAGAATAAAATTGTGCTAATGTACAATAATTTAAGATATAGATAAAATATAATAACATATTTCAGAGTCACAATCTACCCCAATTAATCCCACATATGCAGATCTCAATCGAATCCTTTTGTTTAAATACTGTGCTACTTTTAATGTTATTTTCAAGTTCTGGCCAGGCATAAGGTAAGTTATTTTGATATGGGTATTCATCTGCTATATAGACCAAGATACCTGTCTCTCATCCTCTTATACAGGCAACAGTCAAATAGGATGTGAGCCAGGTCCTCTACCTCTGCTGCTCCGCAAATGCAGAGATGCTCATTGTATGGTATTGCATGAAATCTCCCGTATCTAACCATTGTGTCAAGCTGTTCAAATCTCGCTCTCATGAATATCTCCTTAAGATGTTTTGGGAGTTGTGACTTCAAGTAGCTATCTACTTGGAAAATACATTTGTATTTATTCCACCATTTCAAGTTACCTACCTTACTAAGAAGAGCTATATCAGTTTGTGCATCTATATCCTTTATTCTTTGGGCAACTTTTTTTTTAGATTGTTCTCCTGTTACACAAGAGATGGGAAGACCACAGCTTCTTACAAAATTTGTAAGTTTCATGATCCAGGAGATTTGTGATAGTAGTTTTATTTGCTTTAGTAGGCATAATTTGGGTAGTCTATGAGTCTCCATTTTATTAACTTTGCACCAATAGTTATAATCTCTAATTTTAGATAATGCCTGAATTATATAAATTTCCAATTCAGCTCCAACTGCTGCAGCAGATGTTCTTGGGTCTACACCCAAAATGCATCTCAAATGCTGGGATTGTGTTTGTTCTAGGACTGTGGTTGATTAAAGGCCCCAAATTTCTGCTCCATACAAGAGCATTGTGGTAACCTTAGCCTTATAAATCTTGATTAATGGGACTAGGGACCCTGGATAACTGTTTTTTTTTAGTTTGAGCAATAAATTCAAATGGGCTTTTGCTCTAAATGTACTCCATTGATGATGGCAGGCCCAAGATCCAGCCTTGGAAAAAGATGTGCCCAAATATACAAAGGAATTAACCTGTCCAATTGGTTTACCATCCAATTGCCACCTATGTCTCTGATGGTTTCTTCCAAACACCATTATTTTTGATTTAGATTTACTAATGGTTAGAGAGTTATCCTGGCAATAAGAGCTAAATCTTCTTAATAGCCTACATAATCCTACTTGTGTGTATGATAATAAAATCATATCATCAGCATAAAGCAAGCTGTTACAGTAAGTATTTAAGATTATCGGCATGTGTACCATTGTATCCTTCATTGATGTATAAGTTAAATACTGTATATACTCGAGTATAAGCCGAGTTTTTCAGCACATTTTTTGTGCTAAAAAAAAACCCCTCGGCTTATACTCGAGTCAGATTCCCCTCTGAAAAAAAAATGGTGTGGAGCTCCGAAGCTGGGCAGCTGCTTCCCTGCTTCCGTGTTTCCTTTGCAACTTTTAAGCATGGGGGTAATCGGAAGCAGAAAAGTTCTTGCTTGAGGATATATTGTTTTTTCTTTTTTTAACTGTTTTTTTTTGGGGGGAAGACCCACCGCCATATGAGAACGCTCAGACATGAAATCTATCCACGAAAATAAGTGTGTGTGTGTGTGGGGGGGGTTTAACAGAGAGAAGATGTAGGGAGAAGGCAAAAGTGACAGAAGATCCTTCAGGGGAAACTGAGGGGGAGACTCACCCTTGGTCCAGATGAGCCCCCTTCCCCTTTCTCTAGGCTGAGAAAACAATGTGAGCTGAAGTTGCTTCGGCTCCACTCAGCTTCATTTCCTCAGCTCCAGCTGCTTTCAGTCCATTCGGGAGGAGGGGGAGGAGGAGGGGGAGGCAGCTCGCATTGTTTTCTGAGCTCTAGGCTGAGAAAGCAATGCGAGCAGAGGTCGCTCCACTCAGCTTCATTTCCTCAGCTCCAGCTGCTTTCAGTCCACTCGGGAGGAGGGGGATGAGGGGGATGAGGAGGGGGAGGCAGCTCGCGTTGTTTTCTGAGAAGAAGATGTTGATGACAGTGGGAGGCAGGAGTCACTCTCTCCCTTGCAAGAAAAAAGCAAGAGCCATTCTTATGATCTCTCCCTCTCTCTCTTTCTCCCCGTAATACAGTAAAGCCCTTTCCAGCACGCGCGCACGATCCGCCCCCGCCGCTTTGCACCTTGCAAATGCAAAAACCCTGGGGTTTTGCATTTGCAAGGTGCAAAGGGGCGGGGGCAGATCGCGCGTGCGTGCTGGAAAGGGCTTGACTTTATGGGGGGGGGGAGAGAGAGAGAGAGATATCATAAGAACGGCTCTTGGTTTTTTCTTGCAAGGGAGAGAGTGACTCCTGCCTACCACTGTCATCATCATCATCTTTTGGGTTAGTGAATCAATCAAACCTTTCATGATAGTGAGATCGTTTCCCAAATTTCCCTTAAATCAGGGAAGAAATCAGAAACAAACCTTTGGGCTGAGAATAAGCCTGTTCCTATGATGCCATTTTTATTCACTTCAGTGTGAAAAGTGTGAAAAAACACACTTCTTTTTCTTCATCTTCTTGTTCCCTATTTACTGGTCTCTTTCAAAGAGGAAATTGTGAACATCAAACTTATTCTCAACTGTCCTAGTGAAAGTTTTTATTGGTATCTATTTTTATTTTTGAAATTTACCAGTAGCTGCTGCATTTCCCACCCTCAGCTTATATTCGAGTCAATAAGTTTTCCCAGTTTTTTGTGGTTAAATTAGGTGCCTCGGCTTATATTCGGGTCGACTTATACTCGAGTATATACGGTAATAATGGGGCCAGGATACATCCTTGCCTTTTCCCTTTATTTGTGCAAATCCTGTAAGTCAGGGCCCCGTTAACCCCATACCGCACCCTCAAACAGGTACTTGTGTAAAGGGCTTTAATCAAAGCCAGGAGTCTGGGTTCTATTTTAAGAGATGTCAGTTTACTCCATAGTACATCTCTATTTACCATATCAAATGCTGCTGTAAGGTCTATGAAAACAGCAAACAGAGGTCTTCTCTTATAGGCATATTTGGCAATTAGATGATTCAAGACAAAGCATAGTAGATCTGCCTTGTCTAAAACCTGCTTGTTCTTCTGTGAGGATGTTGTTTTCCTCTACCCAGATTTCAATTCTGTTCAAAAGGTACCTAGCATATATTTTTGCTACAATGTCAATCAGGCTGATGGGCCTATAATTACTAGGATCCTTTTTATTCCCTTTTTTGTATATGGTGACAGCAATTGCCATCTTTCACCCATCTGGTATATGGCAGGTGTTATTTATGTGTGTAAAAAGGCCTGCTAATCCAGGTCCCCCACCAGTTGGGAAATTTCTTAAATAGTTCTGCTGGTAGAAAATCTTCTCCTGGGGCTTTATTGTTCTTTAAAGTTTTAATGATGGGCTGTGTCTCCTTTTCTGAGACTGGTGGCCAAGAGGGGGAAGTTCTAGGGTTTATAAAATCACTGTTTAAAAATAATTTCTTTACTGGTTCGGTGGAGGCAAACAAGCACTGATAATAATTCTCCCAATCCTCAGCAGAGATTGGTATGTCAAACACAAATCTCCATTCCTTCAGGGTACCTGCTACAGAATGCCAAAATAATACTGAGCTATGACTTCTGACAGCCAACTCAAGTTTTGACCAGATTGAAATGGAAAACTTTTTTTCTTTAATGTTATAGGTTTTTTTTTATATTCCCTTCTTATGTGAAACATCTTAGCTTGTATCTAGGCAGTAGGTTCCTCTGGGCAAGCCTCATGGCTGCCTTCAATTTCTTTTTCAGTCGCTGGCAATCTGAATCAAACTAGTGAGGTCTACCCACTTGGGTTCTTTTTGTAGCAGGTTTAGTTGTTAGATGTTTCTTCAGTATGTTACAAAGATTGGAGAATGCATTGCAGGCTGACATCCAGTCAGTAGTAAATGACTGGATTGTTCTAGCCCACATTTATAGCATTCTCTGTTTTAAGGCATTCTTATATTGCCTTAGTATCAACCTTAGCCCAAATTAACCCTTTATTTTGAGTCACTTCTACCTTTTTAATAAGCCATCTGTCAGCCATGTTATATGGTCTTAAATCTGAGCCCACCTCGCAATGTTACACTTATAGGCTGATGGTTGCTATTGTCGTTAAGGTGTACTGTGACCTCTGAGAAGAGGTCAGCCTTATCTCTAGACACACAAAAGAGACCCAGTACACTACTTGAGTTAGTTGAGTGGTATATATAAAGGTATATGTAATTCTTATCCTTACCTCCCAAAATTTGGAGATTACCCTTAAAAATTAAGGAGACTAGGAGCAAACCAGTGGCATTACTTTTACAATCTCTCGAGAGCCACTGAGGATGGTTTTCAAAGAATTCCCCTGGGATTCCCTTCTTCTGGGACAGCTCATACAAAGAGGGACCCAGTCTAGCGTTCAGATCTCCCAATAAAACCACTATGGACTGAGGATACAATATTGCTATATCTTCTAGGATGACTTCTGTTAAGCCTGGGTTCCCCAACCACGGTTAGGGAGACAAGCTAAACAGAATGTGCAGCGTTAGTCAGATAGGCACACAGATAAATGAGTGAGCTAAGCTTGTATGTTTATTAACATACAGTAAAAATAACAGATACGCTTGTGCTATCAAAAATATAGTTTATTCCATTATGAGTTCATAGCATAGTCAAAATAACAGTCCAATAGTCATGTATCATTTAGTCAGTCCATTCAGGGATATTCAGTTAGCAAAGTCCGTGCAGAATATCCTCTGTCAGTTCACTTACAAATCAGTCCTTTGTTTCTCTCCCGTTGGAGCAATGCAGTCTTGATTCCAAGCAGTAATCAGGGATCATCAAAGCCAGAGAGAGCAAGCTGTCGTCTTGCTTCTTTTAAAGTGCTTTCACAACCACTCCCTTAATTACATTCCCATATTTAAAGTTGCAGACACTAACTAACAAACTATGATTACTTAGTTATTATTTTACCTAAACCAGTTAGGGCAAACAATGTTATCCCTAACAACTTCCATGCACATCCAATATTCGGAATTATAGTGCTGGGATGTGCTTGGGGGAATATACACATTTACCAATATTAACTCAAACTGGTCATATTCAAATTTGACAGATATGGATACTTATCTTTGTTATATAATTTCTTTTCCTGCCATTGCAACTCTTGCTTTATAAGAATGCATAGTCCACCAGAGGGTCTCCCTTTGTTCTTTGTTTTTTGGCCTGGGGAGGCCCATCCCTGAAAGCCCGGCAGTTGTACTGGTTCATCCACTTCAGTTTGCCAAGTTTCTTGAAGGACTATTACATCAAATCTAGAGAAAAAGCTCATTAGTCCATTATCAACTATCCCTTTCCAGTCTGCTATGTTCCAGGTCACCAACTGTATGGAGTTCTCAGAAGCAAGATGATCTGGCTTGGTTAATTTTCTAGATGGTAAAGATGTGAGATGTCAACTTGACATTGGAGCCAGATCAATATCATCTAGGCTTCCCATATAAACACAATTGTTGTGAGGTTTGATATTTCTCCTCATGGGTTGCAGAACTTGTTGTTTCTCCTCTATATCACAGTTGCCAGTATGCCTTTGCTCTTGCTCCAAGAATGATTTTTTCACCAATGGAAAAAATAGGTACTCTGGTTTAAATCTATAAATGTAGATTTATGTCCATTTTTGGAGTGGCATAGCTGAGGATTCATCTTGTGGAAAGCTGTTATGGGAGATTCTAAATCAATTGAAGCTGGAAACTGGATTATCTCCTTTGTGTTTGTCAGTTTAGGGGGCACTATGTGATGAAGCCCTTTGTCTTTCAGTTATTTTTCAGAGGTTGGGTCAGTCAGTGCAGTTACCCCACAGTAAGCCTATGTGACAGTACCTTCTTTTACTGTTAAAGTAGAGGCAGTTTGTTGATTAAATACATTGTCACAAGATTGCATGGTTAGTGGAGCCAAATTAAAGAGAGGCTTTGCTGTAGATTGAGTTGTTGTCAATGCCTCTTTTAGGTCATCCAATCTTTGAATGATGTTAACTTGCTCAGATTCTGACAATGCGCTGAATAAGTCAATCAACGTTTCCTCTGGCACATGCTCAGCAGTTCCTATAGCTGTGGGTAACACAGTTTGTATATTGCTTGTTTGCTTTCTTGGGGTCAGTTCAGTTGCAGCAGCCTCAGGTTTAGCCATGTGAGAGCTGTTGCAACCTAGATTTAAAGCAACAGTTTCCACTCGGTGATGCTGTTTCAGGAGTGAGTACATTTTTTCTGAGCAAAAAACCCTTATTGGAAATATTGAGAAGAAAGGGCTTCATTCTGAAAAGCATGGAGGGTATTATGGGTTGCTAGAACAATAGGAGAATTCTCATATATTGCATTCTTGCTGGCAGCCACTCCGCATGTAGTAGATCTATCAGAATGAGTTCACAATGGAGCAGCTGGCTCAGGGACAGCCTAATAGCTTTTCTATTACTCCAATGCCCTCTATTTACTCTCTTGTCATAAATTTGCAAGGTAACCTGGTTAGTTTGCAGACTGTAGTTATGTTGGTCATCTCTTAGGCCTTTACCTGATTGAGTGTTTTCTCTATATGTGTTCAAATTTTGGGGAAGAAAAAGAGGTCCTTCGCTAGTTTCATTTTCTGAGTTAGCCATCTATGGTTATCCTCCCAAGTCCTTCTACAGTATTTGATTGGCTCCTAACACACGTTGCAAAAGATTATTTCAGGCAATTGACCTTATTTATGACAATTGACAAAATATCATATATTTACAGTTTGAGCTGTAAGCAAACATTGTCTAGAAAGGAAGTCTGTCACATTTTTCTTCTTTAAATTTGTTACATCTCCCCCCTAAGCAAAGAAGGCTGCTGCTGGGCTCCAAGAACAGGACCCACCCTCTGAGAGGGAGGAGGACAGCTCTACATACTGCTTATCTTCCAGTTCAGTTTGTAAGTCCCATTCCAATGAATCACATAAATTAAGGTTGTCTGACAAGGTGTCTGTGAATGAGTTACCACTGGAACAGACTGTCTGTTTGCAATATAATATTCCATTTTCTGCTGCTTCAAAGGCTTGGATAAACTCTGCTGCAGAGTGCTGTCTCTTCCTTTTTTTCCCCATTTTGTCGTATTGCTCTCTGAGCTTAGTTGTTTCCCCCATTTACTACCAATTTTTAGTTAGACATGCAAAAAAATAGTTGTTAATCTGCAGAATATACCTGTTTCCCTGAGTGTAATCCTACTTTAATGAATTGAATTTTCCTCTGTATAATTTTGTTGTAAGCTACAGAATGCTCCAGTGGAGATAGGAATGGTGGTGGTGAGGAGAATATCATAATACTGTAAAATTCTAAATATTTTCCCTGATTCTCCCTGATTTTCTTTATTTATGTATTTATTTAGTCATATCTTGTTATGCCCTCTATTCATTTTGAGCATCAGCAGGAAAGGAGCTGTGGTCCTTATCATGATGTATTTGATTCAGTCTCCTCAGATTCTTTGGGTCAGAGTCAGTAGATATCTCCTTGAATTCCACTCTGACTTGAAAAAGTGTTCCTTGTGTTTCATGTGAATTGCCACTCCTAGTCTCTACATCTGAATGAGCTTAAATATTTGTGATTCCCCTGAAATACTAATTTTTATAATGGTGCTGATTTTACAGCTCGTTTTAAAATGATTGTTTTCAAACTCAATAAATCAGTTGCCATTCAAGCAAGAGTAATGTGAGCAACAAGTACACATTTTGAATTTTTTTTCTATTATAATACTTTCCAGTTAAAGTATTTCACATCAATGTCTTTATCTATCACACGCCCTTTTGATACTTGCATTTTCACAGTGCTTGTATTGATATAGGCTTTCATGGTCAGTATCAATTAAGCAATGATGTGCTTTTGAATTGAATGGCTGTGGTGCGCTAGACATCTCACTGGCAGTTGTGGCCTGCATCTTCAGAGGCAGACTGAGGTACTCGATTGTCTTTCTTGGAATTGAACTAGGAGCATGGGTCAGTATTCAGCCCCAGAGTGCATCACTGCTTGATTAGTTTCATTTTGTGCTTTGTTTTATTTATCAGTCATGATTTAATATATTTAGTTGATGTGGCAATATGTTATATCCTTGAGCTGTTGCCAAGTGTCCAATGTATCTTTATGTCTGTTTTTGACTTTTTCACATACCTGTGTCACCTGGTCCTCCAAACCAGTTGTCACTCAATGATAGAGCAAGTTATTTAAAAGTATGTCCAGTTATTGCCTTTTGTATATGCTAGACTTGAATATGTAACATGCCCATCGCATTATTTCCTTCTGAAGTAAACAAAAAAATATCCAAAGTGCAGAAATGGTAAGCAAAAGAAATTGGATCAGAGAAAACAAAACAAAACTAAATCTTGTTTACACCAACTTCAGTCACTTCTTCAGTCATTATATTATTATCAGCCCCACTACATTACCAGGGTACAAAATCAATTTCACAGGAAGATTAGAACTATACTTTATTGAGATAGAGTACAATAACAGAATCTTGTAAGCATGATTGTGGTTTACTTTCCCTACTTCTTATAGTCCACTGAATCAATAAAAAAATCCTGTCTGAGGTACTTCTGAATACTGTCTTTTTTCCCAGGGCTTAAAGAATGCTTCAGCTCTCTTTACTTATGCTTTATTTATGTTCTTGAAATATTTCTGTCCTTTATCTGGTACCACTTTGGCAAAGCATCCTTTTTACACTATATCCACACACACTGATTCATCCTTTGTATTTTATTTTATTCTTTAAAGTTCTCACTTCTTTCTTTGTAAGAATCTTATTAACTTTATCCAGCCATGGCTTCCTTGGTCTTCCTCTCCAACTCTTTCTCCATATACTTTATTTATTCATTCCATTATGAATAACACTACTGAGCACTAACTTTTGTGTTTAATCCAATCCATTCAAATTCTTAACCAGATCTGTGACTAATGATGACACTGGGGAGGAATTATGGATGTTGTAGTCTAATTATATTTGGTAGATACCAGGTTAGAAAAGACTGGTTTACCTTGCTATTGAATGAAGTAAAGCAATAGTTAAGGATAGTCATTCAGTATTATATATGGGATTTGCTTTTTGGCACACATTTCATAAAGGATCCTGAAAATCTAGCTCATTTCTATGCATGCATTCCTTTTTATGCAAAAATAACATGTTAAGGTTGTTTTTTCCTGCTTTTTTGTTGTTAGCTAAAACCATTAACAATGTTAGAGGGGCTTGGAATCTCACTCTGAGAAGCTGTTTTCTCTGATCCTAATTACCGCTTACAGCTGTTCATTTTTTGCCTGACCGAATTCAAAAGAAGTCAGATACCTTGTGTATAATGAACTTTATATGATATACAACCATCCTCATTTGGTATAGTTTACTCACCATAACAAGAGAAGCTTGGAAGTCTTTCTGTGTTAGCTAATATGTTAGCTGATAAAGTTTTGGCTATGAAACAGGTCATGGAATGCAGAAAATATATCTGGTCTAATATTGTTGAATTATAACACCTATCATTCCCCTCCATTGCTCATATTGATTTGGGCTGATAGAAACAGGATAAAAATATCTGAGTATTTCTTGTTCTGCTATAGACAAGAAATCAGTTGATTCACACTACAATGTTGTGATGTGGTTTGTTTGGTTTAGTTTAGCGATGACAAGCCTATGTGGTTTATAAGTCATGATTTATGGTTTAGCAGAATAACAGAATAACAAAGTTGGAAGGGACTTGGAGATCTTCTAATCCAGTGTCCTGCTCAAGCAGGAGATCCTATACCATTTCAGACAAGTGGCTGTCCAGTCTCTTCTTAAAAGCCTCCAGTGATGGAGCACCCACAACTTCTGAAGGCAAGCTGTTGCACTGGTTAGAAAATTTCTCCTTAGTTCTAAGTTGCTTCTCTCCTTAAAAGTTGATAGAGATTCTCAGTCATCCAGGTCATGGTTGTCCCAAAGGTGCTTTTTCAGGAAGCAACTAGACTTTCTTGCTTTTTTCTTTGAAGATGTTTCACTTCTCATCCAAGAAGCTTCTTCAGCTCTGACTGGATGGTGAGGTATGGAAAGATTTATATTCCTTGCAGTCAGCTGGCATTTACATCCTTTTTGAGGGTCATTGAAGCACCTCAAAGGAAAAAAAAATCAAGAACAAACAATACATTTGGAAGACGCAATATTCCAAGTGTGGTATTACTAAGGCTTTATAAAATGGTACTATGCTTCACATGACCTTGATTACTGCAGCCTGGGATTGTATTGGGTTGTTGTTGTTTTTTTTGGCTGTTGCCACATGTTGCTGGCTCATATTTAAGTACTTGTCCACTAGGGCTCCAAGATTTCTCTCACATTTACTGCTACTGAGCCAAGTTTCATCTATTCTGTGCCTTTACATGTGGTTTTTCTTGCATAAGTATAGAATCTTACTTTTCTCTCAATGTATTTGTTTAGCTTAGCTGAAAAATGACAAGCCAATGTGGTTTATAGGCCATGATTTATGACTTAGCATATTGTATAAAATCACTGAGTTAATTTAATAAGCCATGAATAAATTAATCATATATAAATACAGTTAGTGTATTTCATCCTTGCTAAGAACATTCCTGCAAAATCAGAACAGAAGAGTCTGTTGTATTGCCACCAAGGTTTCTGAGAATCCTAATAGAGGCCTGTTTTATTTTCATTTATTTACAAATTTATATCATACTCATGGACACACACAGACATACACACACTTATATACATAAGCATGAAATTAGTTAAAGTCTCAAGTCCATTGGTGGAATAATCCACAATAGAAGTACATTGTAGAAAAAAACACTATTTATTGCTTATATTAGATTTATCCAGTAGCATCCCTGGATAGGGGGTAGGGAAAGGTGAATTACAAATGCAGTGTCACACCTCCATCTGTTGTTGTGTTTGTTGATAAATAGCAAGCGCCATTTCCAAAGAAAGGAAAGCTTCTTTCACAGCATCCTTACTTTCTTGATATTCCTTTCTAAGTTCATCATCAGATAAAGCCATTCTTTGTTCTTCTTAGAGCAACCAAAATGTTTCAAAAGTTAAAACAATTCCTCAAAGTCGCAGAGACATCAATCAGTCCAAACAACGCACAAAGTTCTCACTTTCTCTTCCTGGGGTGGTATCAGTAGAAGGGAAAAGAAACAAAGCCCAATCTGTATTTTACAGCCTTGTTCCAATCAATTTCTAGTCTCAAGATCTTCAAGGCATCTCCTCCAGCAAAATCTTAATATTTTTTTTTTGTCCTCTCCCTTCCCACTTATAACAAGAAGCCAAGCTTTAACCTTTTATAAAAAACAACAGATTTCTCAATGGCCATTTGTTGATTCCATAGGGAAGGAGGGTAAACTTTCCTTTCAGCACCTCAATTTTGCTGCTTGAAATCCTCCTCTGGAAACCAAGTATTTTTCAAAAAGTCATAGTTCTCAGGATTAAACGCCTCTTAAAGTCCTGGATCAGCCAAGAAACTTTCTCTTGAAAACTTTCTCCCCTCTTCCTCCTGCTCAGTCTTACCCAGCTGCCGGCTTCTTTGTGGCGGCCATTACAGACCGCTGCTTGACCGCCTTGAGAAAAGGGAGTTTTGCCGGCTGGGGAAGGGGTCTGCAACACCCCCAAACCCCTCACCAGCTTCCCCCTATCTTCGGCTGCCTCTGCGGGGCAGCCTTAGCCTCCAAACCCATCTGGATCGGAGGCACCAAAACAGCTAGCGTGGCAGGGATCGCGCAGGATCACAGAACCCTGCCGCTAGCGAAGCCGACAAACCAGAAGGAGAAGAAGAAAAAGAAGAAGAAGACGCCATCTTCAGTGAATCTAAAAAATTAACTAAGAGAGAAAGGAGAAAGAAAGGAAGGAAAATGAAGGACTTAAGACTTAAAAAAATACTTAAGAAAGGAAAAAATAAGATGCAAAACTAACTCAATGTTACTGAGCAAAAGGAGAAAGGATTACAACAGAGAGGGAAAGCTAAAAAGGCGGAGGTTAGTCGAGGGGGGGGGTAAAAAGGCCAGGGGGGAAAAGAAAGGGAGGGAAAAGGGAGGGAAAAGCCACAAAGGTATGAAACAAGATGGGAAAAAAAGGATTTTTTTTTAGGGATAAAGGGTAAGGTATAATTTCTTTAAAAAAGAAGATTCTGCAAGGTACATAAGATGGTATTATGTATTAGAAATAGAAAAGTAGAATGTTATAAGAATTGATAAAATATTAAAATATTGAAATGTTTAGTAATGATAGATTTTAAAATTTAATAAAATTGTAGCACTTGTTTTTTGAAATAGACAATCGGAATGTTATAAGATTTAATATTTAGATTTATTATCTAATTATATTAATTATTATGAATTTATTATTTTTTCTCTTTAAAGGTTAGTAGGTAGAATGTACTAAGCAGAATCAGATTGGATATCAGGTGGTATTTTAAATATTAATTTAAGGGGAGGATAGAAAGGCATCATACTCTGATTAGTGATTTCAGGAGAAATTCTTTTTTTTTTTTTACTGTAGGGAATGAGATAAATGGATAATCTGGAAAGAATGGACAAAAAATATAAATATAATGATTTAAATTAAAATGAATTAAATAAAATAGAAATAAGACGAACGAAAAGCGGGGAGAAGTTATATAGAAGATATAGAATGGTAAATAAGATAGGTAATGGTATACAAGATGAGCACGAATTTAATTGAAGTTCATACAAAGAGAGGTAATCTGGGGCCAAATTACTTTCTTAAAAGAAGTTTTATATTTTTGTGTTTTGTGTGTCTATGTTTTGTTTGGGAATTAATAAAACCTTGGAGGAATGTTGGATGAGAATAATGGTAATCAAGTCAGAGAGGAATGAAGATGATGATTATAAACTGGATAAATATAGAAAATAATAATAATAACAGTGAAATTGAATACGAAAAGAGAAATAATGAGAAATTTGTTAAGAGATATTTATATGTTTATATTGAAATGGTGTAAAACAGAATTATGTTGCATAAAATAATATTTTACTTGACTTGTAAAATTAATAATGGAAAGAGGTTTTATGTATTTAATGGTTAATGATGGTTTGTTTGTCTTTGAAATCAATAAAATTTGCTTTTTAAAAAAACAAATGCAGTGTCACACCAATGTGACATAAGCTTTGCCCCCTTTGTACATGTGTTGTGACATTTTGACAAAAGAATTGGATCTTGTACATGCCACAAAATATCCATTTTGTGACCTGCAGAAAGTGCTGTATTGAAGAATTAAGAGTTGAGGTGAAGTGCACAAGAGTAGGAGATCTTTAAGTGAATTAGACCTAATTTATATAAGGAGCTATTTAATAAAATTAAAAGATTGTCATGAGCTTGGAAAGCAAGCAGAATTGTTAGAGTTTATGAGGCAATTAAGTTCCATATAGAAGGTTGGAGGAGTGTGTGTACAAAACAGAAGTATGCATATGTGAGATAGTAAGTTAATAATTAGGTGAGCTTAACAGGGGCATATAATAATTAATAGAAATAATAAATTTCCATGAAAAAGAAGCTCTACATTACTGGTGAAGAATGTCAGGAGAGGAAATTTAAGATTCTATAGCTTCTTTACAATCTTTTTTCCATAATAAACATCTGTGTTTATTGCAAACAAATAAATATAAATTTTCCAATCTGATATGCAAATGAAATCCTTGCAGAGCTGTTCATAACTCCAAATATTTGTATTTTAAGAAAAAATATACCCAAAACATATACTATTAGAGAAACTGATTTACAGAGATCCCTGCATTAGAAAAAATATATTCCAAAATATTCAAACAGAGGCAAAAGTTGGAGGAAATGTGTTTAAGACAGAAAAAGAAAAAAGAAAAAAGAGAGAGAAACTGAACATGACACCTGCTTATACTGAGCCAAGAGATAGTGACACATATATGGATATGTATCATTGTAGTGAGATTACAAAGAGATAAGACAGGATGGAAATATCTTTTAAACACTACCAGTAGTTTAAGGAATCAGTTCTTGTCTGCAGTTAATTCTTGGTTTGGACTTGCCAAGTATTAACTATTCTGATCACTCACAGCTATTTAAATCAATAGATATCAGGGTTGCCAACATAGACAACTGTATACTAGTTTCCAAACCCTTTTGACATAGCATCAGTTAAACCTTACATTTTGCAGATAATTCATCAATTGCTTGGGGTTTCTGCACCACAAGTTTGATAGGTGGTAACTAAAAGAGTCACCACACAACAGGAAAAATAGAATAGCAAGGGTGGGAAGTGACTGAGTTTAAAAAAAAATATCTCTGTATTGTAGTTTTTCCCTGTGCCCTATTCAAGCACAAATTGCTCTTAACAATTGTTCCCATTCTCCATTATTAATTATATTGGATCGAATTTACCATCAAATTAATAAAGGCTTCCAGCCCTGTTTTGTGTGAGTAATTTTTTCTCACAATTGTTCAGCAATTAGACTATTAATTGAAATAAAACCCACTGCATTTGATGAAATAAGAATAAGGGCATTTTAGATTAAGCTTGTTTCAGTTGTTAAATGGATACTGTGCATTCATGTGTCCTATTTCTTTTATGCTTTTTTCTAAGTGATAAGTTAGCAGCAGAAACCTCCCAATATTATCAATCTCCTGTTATAAATGCTTGTAGGCAAGATGTTGTATTGTGTTGGAATGTCAGGAAGTGGTAATAAGTGGCTTAACTAACAAATGTGTCACATATAAATGGATTAAAAAGGGGGTATATTTAGCTTTGTATTTGGTAATACATTTCTAATCGGCAATGCTTTTAGAAGATTATGCATGCAAATACAGAATAATAAACACATTGAATGCTGCTGAGTCCTCCTAAATGCTACTGTATCTAATACACAAGCACAGTTTATCTCAGTGGGGAAAATAAATCTGTGCAATGACTTGGTTAAATAGTGTTTGGGTAAGTTTGTTTTTGATAAACCTTTGATATTGTAGTATGTGCATTTAAAATATAAATTGAATTGCAGAAAGAAGACCAGAAATTTATGCACACATTATTAATTGCGTTTATATGCTTTCCTTTATCTCAAAAATTCAGAGTGAAATATATAATTATTGGGCATAACAACATACAATGTATACTCACAGTTTCTACCAATAGGTAAAGCAAACTAAAATATGTTGATTGCCCAAAGTTTAATAGGAAGGAATGTTTGAAAACAATTTAAAATAAATTTTTTGGACCTTAGATGAACCCAGTACTTTTCTGCTACCTGTTAAAATAGTTGTATTTTTTAAGCTTTTCTATAATGCTGAAAAGAGGCATCTGCTTTAATGAGCTGACTTATAAGTGCAGCAATAATAATTAATATTAACAGGTCTATACAGAAGCTAGAAAAGATGTGTTATTTTTTGCAGCATAACAGAGAATGTGCTTGTGCAAGATCCAAAGCATTTTTCCCATATAATTTTTGAAGAAGGCATAACAATAGCAACAAAAATAATAGATTAAAATTGCATGTATCTCAAAATGTTGGGGCAGCTAGTTCTTATAATGAAGCAAATTGGGTCTTGCTACTTTAATCTAAGAAGTATTAGCACTGATAAATGCATTTGATATTTGAATAGCATTCTGGGGAATACACTTCAGTATCTAAATTTGATGTTATTTAGTTTAATTAAAGTACACATACAAATAAAGCATGGTTTACATATTCTGCTCTCTAGATCGACCACTACATTGTATGGTCTCTTTTATATGGGTATAATATTTCTCAATTTAACAGGGCAATCTTACTTTTATTTGTTTCATGTATAAGCAGATTAGCAGAGCTATGAATCTTGCTGTGTACTTTCTATTTACTCATTTGGCCTTCTCCCATTCACTCAATATTTCATGTATGAATTTAGTAATAGTTTCAGAGTTCATAATTACCAATATTGTGCAGTGAAATTGTTCTGCTTGCAGCATTCATTGCCAT
The DNA here is from genome assembly GCA_033807585.1 of Hydrophis major. Lineage (NCBI taxonomy): Eukaryota > Metazoa > Chordata > Lepidosauria > Squamata > Elapidae > Hydrophis > Hydrophis major. The sequence continues at coordinate 390,440,689 of CM066328.1, read as the reverse complement.
TATAAAGCAAGCTTGTTTATCTTCAGAGGGCTACTGCTGGCTTTTTAAACACAATACAACCATATATAAGAATTTAAGAGCCATTAAATGCTGTATTTTACAGACTTTTGGCAAGGTACTACTGAGGAAGAGAGGCTTCACAGAAAGAGAAACTTTAAGTGAGAAATCTCTTTTCCCATTGAACCATGATGGGGAAGATAAAATAAGATTGAACTGTTTGTGATGGCAAAATTTTAGGAGGCCTGCCAACTCTGAATATACCTGATGGCCACATAGATTCTGAAAAGTGGGTATGTTAATAAAGCCATTAGCCTAATAACCAAAGCAAATATTTTAACAATTTTGGGGATATTCATAAAAGCACAGCTTTAAACTTGAGGATTTCTCATGTTCTGTTACATTGAAACATTCTTATTCAAGAGTTCGTGTGGGTTTTACATTGGATTCCTGGAGATCTAACTTTAAAAAAAAAAGACTTCAGTTTACTGTTAAATATTCCAGACATTCTTTTATGGTCAAAAATTGGGTCATGCATGCAATGTCTTATCAACATGGCAGCTGAAATTATGCCCTGGAGATTTAATGGTCAAATAATAAATACTGATTATATTTATTGCACCATAGTTCTATTGATCTCTTCAAGTCTTCTAATAGGACCATGCTGTTGGGGATTCTGGAAGTTGGAGTCTGATTTACTTACAAGGGACATATTTGAGAAATATTGCTGTAAATATAGTTTGAGGTATACTGGGGTTTATTAGGACATTGTAGTTTCTACTTGTTCGCTTTAAAATAGAAACACACAAGGAATTAGTGACCATTTAAATTCCTTCTTAGCCCAAAAGAACACAATTCACTGTCATCTTAATTAATTTTGATGGATTACTTTTCCTAATTAGAGTAGGTTAATAATGAAAGTCTATCTGATAAATGTGCTTTAGCAGTCATCACTTTGATACTTGTCTAGTTGATAAATGGACAGTTAGGCTATAATTAACCCCCAGATATTATATGCTGGATTGACTATGTGAAAAAAGAGGTACCTGAACATCCCTTAAGTCATCAGCTTACCTTTTTATAAAGGTAATTGAGTTTATTTTAAAATGGATTTGGAATCTCTATGGCAATAAAGATAGAAAATTAAAAGGCTGGCAAGGGTCATTATATTATCTTCCTGTAGATATTATTCTTCATTGGATTTCCAAACACTTTATCTAATAATGGATATAAACTTGTTTCATGATCATTTCTTTCTGGGCCCTTTACAATGTTCTTTGCATCTTCCTTTTCTTTCTCTTTTTCATAAAATGGGAAATAATTGTGGTCAATGCATGTTTTTTGCCACAATTATGCACAAAGCAGTATGAGTTGTGCTGTACAGAATTCACAATCCCAGAACATTCAGTGGGAATTATTTCTTCTTACTTTGAAAGGCAGGTGACATGAATAAGCATTTGGCACAGACCTGTTTTCCTTTTACCTGATGTTAACCTTTTTTCATGGTGGAAAGTAAACAAAGTGAGGCAGAATTATTGGAAATATCTTTGGGGCTTCCTGGAGTGCTTGCAGTGATGATGGGTGCAAAGCTCCCCCCCTTTTCTTCAGAACAAGTTCAGTAAAATCTACCAATTTGCGTTGAAGCTTGATCAATAGCTCTAAAAAGGATCAGCTATATTTTAGTATAGTCGTTTGGGACTTCACTTTCTATTAATCTTGTCTTATCATAGACCTGCTAGGTAGAAGCACCCAGCCAGTTTTTTTCTGATTAAAAAAACAAAACAAAACACTTAAGCAGGGTCAGATTTAGAGTGTCCATTCTAAAATAGTACAGGTAGTCAAAAAAATAAATAAAATCAGACTACTTAAAATCTCTCCCTCCTCTCTTTCCTTCTCATGATTGGGTAAGCTATACATCAGAATTCTGCCAAGAAAAATGGTTTCAGTCAAGTGGTAGAAGAAAAATGATTTTTCTTAACAAGACGTTTCCCAGAAATTTAGGAGGGAAATGCTCTGGGAAGAGATACTTCACTACTATGAAAGATATGCCCAGGGCTTCCAAAATTGTTTCAGGAAAACTCCAGTAGTCTGCCACATTGTTTCTTCCTTGCCCTTTTATTGAAGATTTTTTAAAGCAATATTACAATTCAAAATATACCAATCTAAACGAATGTTTAGAGCAGTGGTGGGATTCAAAAAAATTTACTACCGGTTCTATGGGTGTGGTTTGGTGGGCGTGGCATGGCTTGATGGTGTGGCTTAGTAGGCATGGAAGGGGAGGATACTGTAAAATCTCCATTCCCTCCCCACCCCACCAACCTGCTTTACAGCTCCATTCTCCTGTGCAGGGCAACAAAAGAAGACCCAGCTGATCAGCTGGGACTCAAGAGGCAGAGAATAGATGGGGCGGGGCCAGTCAGAGGTGATATTTGCCAATTCACCAAACTACTCAAAATCTCCGCTATCGGTTCTCCAGAACTGGTCAGAACCTGCTGAATACCACCTTTGGTTTAGGGAGATGGACACAGGATGTGACTACTTTCTGCATATCATGCTCCTGTATGTGTCAGGGTGTCCAATATACCATCTTCCCTAGTCAGCCATAAGTTTTCAATGAAGATGAGTAAAATTTTAGCCCCCTATTTACCATCTCTTATTTACAAGGGAACCAAAGTCACGTGGCCTGCTGTCACCTTGAATCTGACAGTCATCAAGAATTCATTGTTTAAAAACAACACAAAAAAATAATATTCTGTGTCTGAATATCCAAAAGAAGCTCATTCATGTTTACAGAAAATAAATGTTTTGAAGCTTATTCTCTAACAATATCTATTTTTCCACTAACAGGCCAAATTCTAATATATTTTGTGATATTTGGTCTTGAAATCTACAGTATAAAGAAAGCTTTGAAATAATTACATGACTGTATCTCAGTCACTAACGGATACTGTTAAGACCAGATTTCATGTCTCAGGTTAGTTATGAGGTTTATTGAATGACCTTGAAGAAATCCCTCAGATCTTGGCATTTAAAATGGGGGTACAAGTGTAGAGTGGAAGCAAGATGGTGATAGCAATGTTGTTTCAAAGAAAGATTATAAAGATTGGAAACTATTACTCAAAGACTCTGAGAATTTGCCATGGAATAGAACTGGGTAAAGTTTTGGATGTATCCCAAAATAGGGAGAGTTCTGCATGTGTGTATGGAGGCAAATGTAGCAACTATGTGCAACATTTTAAAGAAGCTAGGACTTTTCCAGGATAAAAAGTTGCAGACAGGTCCATTGTGTGCTCCAAAACACTTTTTTAAATCAAATCACTGCACACCACTGATGAGGAAAACATTGTAACATATCTGCATTCTTTGTAAGTAATAATAAAAAGAGCAATCATACTTGCAGCTTATACCTCCTTTTTGTTTTGGCGTTTATTTGGCCTTTTACAATTCAGTGCTAGATGATAGGAGTAGAGGATGTAACTCCTCTAAATGCACTGGGCATGCTTTCCTTTTCTTACTGTGCAAATTGATTTTTGTGAAATTCTCTTCAAATTGATGTTCCAAAGCTCTTTCCTGAAATTGGGGGGTTTAAAGAGCTATCGAGCACAATGGCAGAATGTGAAATCACACCCAGAGATTATAAACATCTCTTATCCCAATTCATTGGGTTGTCCTAGATTGGGAGCGACACTATAAATTTCTGTATGCAAGAAATCCACATTAAAGATTAAATGTTCTTTGACACTTCTGGGGAAAGTATTGATTTGACGGTGGGGGACTGGATGGATAATTTTCTGGTGACACAAAATCTATCCAAGTGTGCTATTCTTTTGGCTAATGTGAGACTTACCTAGGCACCTGGTATGCTTCTGGGTAGCAGCCAGAGGCTTCAATAAATGTCTTGTGGTATGACTTCAAGAATACTATTGTTTAGAATTAGAATTGAAAAACTACTATTTTTTATAAATGTTTGAACACACTCTTCTATGAAACATGTTGGCTGCATTTATTTTGAATTGCCTTATTCTAGCATGACCACATTATAAATAGTAATTTATCCAATAACTTATATATCCAAAATTTTAAACCTGAGTTGAAAGTAGCTTTATGTCCTCCAAGTGATTAAAATGCTAAGAAATATCTTAAACTCTTAGCAACTAACTTCAGAATCTCAAGTAATATGCCCATAACAAACAGGACCCTGAGGCAAGCAGGTTCTTCAAATATCAGTTTTATTGGACATATCATATTGACATAGGCTGGTGAAAACCTACTCTAAATGTTACTGCAGCTTTCACCTAATTCAAAGTAAAAAAATTTCCTCCCCTTTCCAAACAATCAGTCACATGGGCCAATCATCTGTTTGCCTGGTGACTTCATTCATCCTCCCTCCAACCATCAGTGGCAATGTCCTTGGTTCCCAGGAGAAAGTGTTTTGTTTTGGCTACAAAACCCCAGCTACCTCTCTTTCCCCCCTTCAGTTTAGCAACATTGAAATATCAAAACGATCTTGGTCAGGTCAGCTTCAGGGTTGACACTAACAGCACAAAGCCAAGGGGGTCTGCAGCTCAGAAATAAATCAAGTTTGAGTCTGCTTAGAATACTGACATGGTATCACCAGAGAATACCTAGGCTAAACTGGAAAGCTCAAAAAAACATCCCAAAAGAAAGGATTGGCACACAACTTCCTTATTGCTACCAGACAAACTACCCAGCTGTGTTCAGGAAATCACCAAGAATTAGGCTCAGCTTAGGAAGCTATCATTAAACATTTCTGCACATGTCCTCAAACTGTACCCTGGGAACCAAGAATGTATAATATAGTAGGTTACAGTGTCTTGGTCTACAACACTTTCTTTCCCCCTTCCCTGATAATCTGTTTTGTACTTATTTAGGACAGTGCTTTGATACTGATGATATTAGGGAGCAGCTGTAGAAGCAAATCAAAACTGAAACATGAGACTCAACCTCTTCTTCATTACAGTTTGTCTAGACTTTCTTTTTGCTACTAAATTTTTTTAAAAAGTTATTAACATTATTAAAAAGATCCCCAATGGATAATAGAGGTCAATGTTTATAAGCCCATCTGGTATCATCCATGGCATATGGAGGATTGTCACCTGGAGTAAATTGTAACAAGCATAAATTTAGACATAGAAAAAATAACTATGTAGTGTGCCTATAAAACTGAAGCCTGAGAAGAATGTAATTTAAATAAATGGTAATTTGAGTGTACTTGATTAATATATGCTGTGCAATGAAGATATAAATTTAATGATGCATGGAAGGGCAAATATGAATTGGTAATGCATAGCTTATTATGGGAATTATGGGAAACAACACCGGCATTACTGGACATGAATGGATAGGATGGGAATGAGGTGAAAAAATATAGGGGAGGAATTGGGTTACTCGGAGATCCAGGTATGAATGAAAATGTACAAATATGTATGTGGAAAAAAGCTGCATTTTTCAAATAAATGGTACATATCTATTCATATGTACACACAAAGAAAGAAACAGTATTGATTTAAATGTTTAAAGTGAGGGACAGAATTGGTGAGAAATATATGTGGATAAGAGATTCTACACGTGGAACAGATTATAATTTGGTAATGTTCATAATGGAACTTGGGGAAATGTGGGCAAGAAAGAAATTAAAATAAAGAAAAGAAAGAGAAAGTATAACAAATACAGAAAGATAAAGAAAAAGTCTTTTTTTAAAAGATACCTTAAGACAGATTAATTGCCCAGCAGAATGAAAGAAAATGAATATAAGGAAAGAAGATGGAGAAACTGCTTGAAACAATGAAAAAAAGTTATGTGTAATAGAAAAACAACCCATTCTCATTCTTATAACAGATAACAGATAATCAGAGTTGGAAGGGACCTTATAGGTCATCTAGTCCAACCCCCCACCCAAGCAGGAGACCCTACACCATTTCTGACAAATGGCAGTCCAATCTTTTCTCAAGTGATGGCGCTCCCACAACTTTCGAGGGCAAGCTGTTCCATGGGTTATTGTTCTCACTGTCAGAAAGTTTCTCCTTATTTCCAGGTTAAATCTGTCCTTGTTCAGTTTCCACCCATTATTCCTTGTCTGGCCTACATGTGCTTTAGAAAATAGCTTGATCTCTTTCTCTTCTGAGTGATCTGTGTCTTCCTTAGTCTCAGGTCCTGCACCAAAGGCCAGTGAGTTAGAGGGTTTTGCACAGAATCTTAGCTGTAGTTAGCACTGCACTTTTCTGGACAGAGAGCTCTGATATCATTGCTGGAATCTGATGGAGCCACTCTCCGAGTTTAGGATTCACAACCCAAGTGCTCCTATCTCTACTGGGACCATTTTGGGACCATTTTTACTTTCCAACTCCTTTCCAGACTCTTCTTCAGGCCCTGATATTTCTCCAGTTTCTCATTCTCTTGAGGTTGCTGTTAAGTACTTGGACACGGGTCAGAGTAAATGGAGACAGCCTCTGAATGTGAACTTTCAGCTCTTTATTGCATAGTGACTTCTCAAAACAATAACAGTGAACTCTGCCTTATATAGGCAACCTTTGTGAGAATTGTCCAATAGCGAGCTATGAATGCTAGCTCTTTAAACCAATAATAATCCTCTGTTAAGGGCCAATCGGATTCCTAAGAACTAACCAATCTGATCTGGCCGCCTAACAGCCAATCAGAAGTGCAGGGCCAGAACCCTGCACTTTACCTCAAGCTCATACTTTATTAACTATGGTACATACACAACAACCCTTTCCCCTGGCTTCTTAAATTACGGTGTAGTTATATAGTCCTTTAAATAGGATGGTTGTCTTTTAAGTCTTTTGGATTTTCATTGGACTGGTTGATTGCAGTCCTGTTGAGGTAGATTGTTGTTTGTCAGTGGCTCTGCTTCTTGCTCAGGTGCATTTTCTTGCGGTGCAAACAATTCTCCTTCCTGCTCCATTTCCTGAGTCTCACTTGATTTGTTGCTCCCTTCGAGCAGGTTCCCTGGAACGTCATCTTCTTCTGTACCTCCCCCCCCCTCAGTTTGGTCATGGGGGAGTTGTTGACTGGCCATTGTGAGTCGTGACCGTAATTGGTCAATATGTCGTTTCCATAGTCTATTGTCACAGCATTTCACTACGTAGGATTTGGGGCCGGTCACTCGCACTACCATTGCCTCTATCCATAACGGCTCGCCCGATAAGTTTCGTGCGTAAACGTGGTCTCCTACCTGGAAGGTGCGATAGCGGCCACTGGATCCTATTGGCTTTTCCAGTTCGTAAGCAGGGTGCAACCGGTCGAGGTGGGAATGGAGTCTTCGTCCCATCAGTAGTTCCGTGGGAGTTCTGCCGGTGACGCTATGTGGAGTTATGTGTTGCAAAAAGAGAATTTGGTTGACCTTGTCATCGATATTGTCATAGTCCATTTTTTGCAAAGTTTTTTTAACAAATTGGACCATGCGTTCCGCTCGTCCATTGGTCGCAGGGTGCGCAGGCGAGGTGAGCGCATGGCAGATGCCGCGGTCAGCGAGGTACTGCTCGAACATTAGTGCCGTAAACTGTGGCCCATTATCGGATACCAGGACGTCAGGCAACCCGTGGGTTGCAAAGAGTCTATTTAGGATCTTGATCACTGCTTCAGCCGTTGTGGCCGTCATACGATGAATTTCTAACCAATTGGAGTATGTGTCAACTGTCAGCAGGAAGGTATATCCTTTGGTTGGTCCTGCGAAATACAGGTGGATTCTGGACCAGGGTCCATGTGGCATCTCCCATTCAGTAGGCATGGCTTTTGGTGGGGCGTTGATGGCTTGTTGGCAATTGGCACACGCTTTGACCCACTGCTCGATTTGCCGGTCCATGCCTGGCCACCATGCGTAGCTTCGTGCGAGTGCTTTCATCCGCACGATGCCAAGGTGGCCCTCGTGCAGAAGTTGTAGCAGTGTCTTCCGGAGTCGTTCTGGGACAACTACTCTATTGCCCCAGATGACACAGCCTTTTTGGGAAAAAAGTTCAGTCTGTCTTGCTTTAAATGGCGCAAAGTCATCTGGGACTTGGTCCAATGGCCATCCGCGTTCCACCCAGCCTAGGACTCGAGCTAGGGTGTGGTCTCATTTGGTTTCTCTCGTGATGTCTTGGGCGGTCATAGGCGGCGAGTTGAGTGTTTCGATCTGCAACGTGGTTGCCGTTGGTGCCAGATCGTCAAGAGTCTCTGGAAGCGGTGCTCGGCTTAATGCGTCGGCGTGGGGAATGGCTTTCCCCGGGCGATATTGCAGCCGATAATTATAAGCAGCTAGGAATTCTGACCATCGGGTCATTCTAGGGGGTAATATGTAGGGGGTTGGCTTGTCCCCAGCTATTATCCCTAGCAAAGGTTTGTGGTCAGTTATAATGGTAAATGTCCTTCCATACACATATTCATGAAATTTCTTTACAGCTGAAACAATTGCGAGAGCTTCTTTATCAATTTGTCCATAGTTCCGCTCTGCTTGTGAAAGAATCTTCGAAAAGTATGCAACAGGGTCTTCGTTCCCATAAGGCAGTACATGACTCAAAATGGCGCCCACCCCGAAGAGCGAGGCATCGCAGGTTACAACTAATGGTAAAGTCTTGTTATACTGCATAAGTACAGAGTCAGATGTGAGCAATTTTTTAACATTCCGGAACGCTTGTTCTTCCCGGTAACCCCATACCCACAATGCTTTTTTATCTAATAACCGGTGTAACGGTTCAGCAACAATCGCCTTGTGCGGTAAAAATACATTATAGAAATTAATGAGGCCTAAGAATGCCTGGAGATCGGCCTTGTTACGTGGCCTGGGAGCATTTTTTATCGCCCTTAATTTACTTTGGGTAGGATGAATGCCCTGGCTATCAATCCGATACCCTAGAAACTCAACACTGTCAGTATATAAGTGACATTTATTTTTTTTCACCTTAAGTCCTGCCTCTTGGAATTTTTTAAGAACACATTTCAAACGATCCTGCAAGATTTTTTTGGTAGGGGCTGCAATTAATACGTCATCAAAATACGGAACCACGCCCTTGATTCCCTGTAACAACCTTTCCATGAGGCTTTGGAATATCCCCGGGGCTACACTAACCCCAAATTGCAATCGAGTACATTTAAAAGCACCTCTGTGCGTTACAATTGTTTGGACTTGGGCCGTCTTTTCATCCACTGGTAGTTGTTGATCAGCTTGAGCTAAATCTAATTTAGCGAAAACCTTTCCGCCGCCCAAGGAATGGAGGAGGTGCTGCACCACCGGAACTGGATACACATTCTGCTCTAGGGCGTGGTTTAAAGTGGCCCGGTAGTCCCCACAAATTCGGATTGACCCATCTGGCTTAATGGGTGTTACAATAGGGGTTTCCCATGGAGAGTGATCGATGGGCTTTAACACCCCTTGAGCAATTAGCTTGTCAAGTTGTTCGTTGATCTTAGCTTTAAGAGCAAATGGAACTCGATGGGGCTTCAAGCGAATTGGGGCTACTTTTGGATCTAGACTAAATGAGATTGGGGTCCCTTTATACTTGCCTAAACGGTCCGTGAAGACGTCGCTGAACTCAGAAATAAGGTCTTCCTCCCACTCACAACCACCGAGTCGGTTCACGCCGGCCACTTCGATGCCGAGTGGCGCGAACCATTGGAGGCCTAATAGACTAGGCCTATCTCTATCGATGATCGTTAGCGGTAAGTACGCTGTATGCTTTTTGAAGGAGACTCGGACTCGGCAGGACCTGACCACGGGAATTCGATTCCCTTGGTAGTCCTTGAGGATGAGGCGTTGAAATTGGAGGTCTTGGCGTTGGATTGTGGGAATAAGTTGCTTGAGTGTCTTCCACGATACCATCGAGAGGGACGATCCCGAGTCGACCTCCATGTGGCAAGGCTGGTTCTCGATGGCTACCGTGACTCGAATTTTCTTAGTGTCAAAAACTGAGGCGTGACCTATAGTGATAGTATGGTGAGCCTCTTCTTTTTGCAAAGCTCGATTTCTGTAGGAGTGGTTTACTGGCTCTCACCTTACAGGACGGTTTCCTGTTGATTGGTGATAGTTGGCCCCTTTTGAGGCCTGGCTGGGTCCTGGTAAGCTACGGCAGACCCGGCTGATGTGGCCTCGTTTCCCGCACTCATGGCAGAGTGCGCCGTGGAATTTGCATTCGGCCCTGGCATGGTTTGCTCCACAGCCAGCGCAAGGGCGTAAGAGCTTCGGGCAAGGGTCCCGGTCGGACCGCAGTTGATGGACCCTTTCTTCGTCGCTGTCTGACGACGAAGAGAGGTCCTTATGGTGCGTTGTCGCAAGCTGCCCTTCTGAGTTGGGTAAGATTTCGCTGGTCAGTTGTGTTGCCGGAGTGCGGCTTCGCCATAATTGTGCAGCCGAGTTTTTGGTCGCCTCCGCAGCTGTGGCTTCGGCGATGGCGTCAGCAAGGCTGATGTCGCCTTTCGCCATCAGCTTGCTTTGCACGCCTAGTGCATCTAATCCCAGAATTACTCGATCTCTTAGTGCTTCTTCTAAATCGGCGAACCCGCAGAGGCCCCCTAAATTCCGGAGGTCCACCACGAAGTCGGCTACGCTCTCTCCTTTTCACTGGTTTCTCTGATAAAACTCGTGGCGTCTCATGAGTGTAGGTATGGTTGGCGCATAATGGTCTCTCAGGATGGGTTCGAGGTCGTCCCAGCTCATGGATTTCACTTCTCGAGGTTTGGCGAGTGCTTTAGCCATTTTAAATACAGCTGGGCCGCAGTGCGTCAGGAACAGTGCCCGCTTCTTTGCTGGAGTAGCGTCTTTCAAATTATTCGTCTCAAGAAACATTTGGAAACGATCCATGTAGGATTCCCAATCCTCTTGGTTTGGATCGAACGGAGCGGGTGGTACGATGCCTCCGGATATGGTTCCATTGTTGGCGTCGTCTTATCACATGCTCAGTATTGCTTCCTGGCTTCTTAGGTTCAGACGTCTCCAAATCCCATCCTCGTCACCAGTGTTAAGTACTTGGACATGGGTCGGAGTATGTGGAGACTGCCTCTGAATGTGAACTTTCAGCTCTTTATTGCATAGTGACTTTTCAAAACAATAAAAGTGAATTCTGCCTTATATAGGCAACCTTTGTGAGAATTATCCAATAGCGAGCTATGAACGCTAGCTCTTTAAACCAATAATAATCCTCTGTTAAGGGCCAATCGGATTCCTAAGAACTAACCAATCCGATCAGGCCGCCTAACAGCCAATTAGAAGTGCAGGGCCAGAACCCTGCACTTTACCTCAAGCTCATACTTTATTAACTATGGTACATACACAACAGTTGCTATCACTTGGTCCTGCCACATCTAACATTACCATTGTTTTATGTGGGTGAGGAAAACAATGTGCATATAAGTAATCTTCAGCTTACAATTGGGCCATAGCTAAGTTATGCAGTTGTAATGTCTGATGCCATGTGATTGTGTCACTTAGCAACAGCAATTCCAGCAGTCTTGGTTGCTATTTGTAAGTAAGGATCATGCAGATAGTTAAGCAAGGACCTCATATGACAACAATTTCTGACTTTCTGCTGACTCCTCACTGAATTTGTTTATGGGAAGATGGCAAGGAATAAAAGAACCATGATCACTTGACCATGACTTGCTCTCATTCAGCATCACTGTAACTTTGAACAGTTGCTGAACTGTTGGACATAACCCAAGGACAACCTGTAAGAGACATGATTGCTGCCAAAACAACAACAAGTGAGTAGAGAGATTGTGTAACATTTAAATAAAGGAAAGTACTTACAAAAAAATGTAGCCAGACTGAAGAAGGTTAGTTAAGATTAAAATAAGGAGATAAAATGCACAGAGTTGTTGATGGAAGGAAAATGTTTTCGAATTGTGCAAAGAGGGTAAAGGAAGGAGCCTCCAGCACAGATATAGCAATTATAAATTTAAAAAAAAACATGAAGCTGAAATGAGAGAATGCTGAAAACAGAGATCTATATATGAATGATAATGATCTGTCAAAGGCTGGAACAAATGCTATGAATATTACTGTTGAAGAAAAAGTTGATGAAAAATCTAGTAGCAAACCCTGTGAAAATGTTGAAAAATTGTAAAGTTACAGGCCTATAGTGTTATCAATGAAATATTAAAGTATAGATTTAATTGGCTTACAGAATGGCTGTGTGACTTGTTTAAAATGTGTGTGAATGCATTTTTGGCAGAATTGTTCTCTTACACAAACCGGAAGTAGCAAGATGGAATCTACTGATTAGCTAAGTATGGCTGGAATGGAGTTTCTTAGATTGCTGGTAGATATACATAATGAAAAAAAATGGAAAGAGGAATGGAACTTTTATGGTGGTCAAGAGAGACCAGATTTCTATTCTTTAGCAAGTCATTGAGAAATGTATGAACATGTATATTGAATTAGAGAAAGTACATGGTAAAGCAAATTGATTTGAATTATGCATCATTGTCTTTAACTAGCAAATAGCTCAACCCTGAGTAGGGAATAAGTCAAGGATATGTAATATCCCCTTGAATGTTTGATGCATGTAATTATCACACATGCCTATGATCATACATGGGGATAGGCATCAGTGTGTACTTCTTTATTTCAGACAGAAAGAATCCAAGATATCTGCAGGGACTATGGGTTAGATTGTATGATGCAATGACAAACAAGGGTAGTTATGTTTGGCAGGCAAAACTGATGAATAGTTTCAAGTTACATAAGGAATTAGTATTCATCAAAACAACAAAATGGCTGTATGCTACTGCCTACTTTGTAAGTGATTATTTAATCTATCAGGATAAATATGGAAATAAGTTGAATTGAGTGGTAAGGGAATACTTAAGAAGCATTTGTGATAAAACAAGAGATGGGACAAAGAATGAGTAAATACTGCATGAAAGTAAGTTGAACATTAAAGTGAATTACCATTATATAAGAAAGATTGGTCATATATAGTGAATAACACATATAAGAAGAGTGAAAGGGTTGAGAGGTAGTATAAGATTAAAAAATAGGTTGGATAGAGTTGATGAGATCCTCAAAAACAAAGAAGAAGCAAAAACAAAACAAAAGATAGCAGTATGTGGACTTTGTAAAAGCAGAGGTGGTTTGCAACAATAAAAAGAAAGGCTTTGTTGCTTTTTGTTTATAATTTATTTACTTTTTTCTGTGCTTTGCTTAACATTGTTTAACCCAAAAGTAAACATGGTGCTAATATAAATAAAACAATGAGCCTGATGGATGAGGTCCAAACTGGGATGATATGATGAAGCTGAAATGGCCCCTTCATTTATTCATATCCTGAAAACTTGTATCTGCTTAATTGAAAGTGGATTTTTTTTGCTGAGCAGACATGTAGAGCATTATGCACTGAATTATACTGTGTGGATAATCATGGATTTTTTTAAAAAAAACTTACATTTTCTTGACTTTTATTTGGCTGAACCACATTCTCCATTTTCCTCTGAAATCCCTACTGTTGCTTGTGGAAGTTAAGTTTGACAGTATGACTAATTAATTGGCAGAATTCATGGTCACAGGAGGGATCATGGTTGTCCAGTTCAATGTTCTTAAAGGGTAACTAAACAAACGTTAGAGCTATCAATAAGTGCCAATCCTGGACATCAATGTTAGTAGCTATTTGAATTGGACAAAGGCAGAAGATGGTTATCTGCCTCATGACCTCCTGGTAGTCTCCCTAGAAGCATCTGATTGAGTACTATAATGAGTTGGATGCTAAGTTAGATAGTCATTTGTTCTGATCTTGTGCACCTCTACTATTATTACATATTTACCTCTTTGGTTTATGCAGCACAGCTGGATGTTAAAGTGATAAAGGAGGGCTTAGAGTAGCAATTACAGAGCTTCCCTTTGAGAACTTCCAGATGGTAATCTAAATTAGGGTTGCCATCTGATTAAAGAAAATTCAATCAGTGTGTTGTTTGAGTTGGTTTCCTTATTCCAGTGTACATGTTTGAATACAGTATATCAATAACCCTGAAGGGGAAAAGGTTTGTTTTTAAATGATGCATGCAGTTGTCATTCATTGCTTCTTGGAAAAAAAAGCATTTACTTTTTCCAAGTACATGACTAAGAAGGGTTACTAACTGTATTCAAATATTAGTATACATTATGTATTATTAGTGAACCTAGTGCACCTAGTTGCCTACATAATCTCCCCTGTTTCTTGTCTGTAGGTGTGCTTTTGTTTTTAGTCTCTCACAGTTCATTGTTGTACCCAAAGATTTATTGTCAGTTTTCTTAAAACAAGCTAGCTTCCTATATATACTTAGAAGGTACTTTGTTTTAAACAATCCATAGGTTTTTTTTTTTTTTTTTTTGGTAAATTTTTTATTGATTTTAACAACAGACAAAAACATATAAGACATAAAACATGACATAAAAAAAAAAAAAATAACATTCTTCATAAATTTACAGTGCATCGGTTGGTTTATTTAGAAATTTAGGAAATAGTGAATATATAATTTTTCTTGGTTTTGATAATTTTTAAGAATATTTTATTAAGATAGATTTGGTATGATTTCATGATTTGTCATAAAATAATTTAATTTAATTATAGTTATCTCGCTTAAGTATGAATTAGTAAAATTATAGTCAAATGATTGTTCAATATTGATATTGGGATATTTTATTGATGATTGATAATGTGAATTATTATGTAATATAATTATTCTGATGACTATGAAATGGAAACAATCCATAGTTTTGTCACCCTGAGTTAATATTAGACAGCTGGGATTTTTTAAATATTTTTAATTGATTGTTTTGTATTACCGTATATACTCGAGTATAAGTCAACCCGAATATAAGTCGAGGCACCCAATTTTACCACAAAAAACTGGGAAAACTTATTGACTCGAATATAAGTCAAGGGTGGGAAATGCAGCAGCTACTGGTAAATTTCAAAAATAAAAATAGATACCAATAAAATTACATGAATTGAGGCATCAGTAGGTTAAATGTTTTTGAATATTTATTTCAAAGAAAAACAGTAAACTAGCTCTGTAAGTGGAAAAGAGAGCCAACAAAACCAATATGGTATCAACAATAACTTTAAAAGTACAAAAACCTTAGCTGAATCAGCAACCAAGCTAAAACACAAGAGTTAAAATCCTTCAAAACTGGATTCCTCCTCATCATCTGTATGTCCAAACAGAGTCACTCTCTCCCTTGCAAGAAAAAAGCATGTGTATGTGCTGCATGTACATCCTGTTTTGGAGAGCCACCATCTCTTTCACAGCTCTCCCTCATGCCTCCATTGCATGTGCACACATGCCACAGCTCAGTAGTAGGTCAACATACAGATGTCACACTAGGTTCCCTCCTCAAAAGGAACATCCAACCTTTCTTGAGAAGTACAAACTTCATCTGTTCAGGATTGTGGTGACAAAGGTGAAGGAGGATGGGGCTGAGAGAAGGGAAGGGAAGAAAAGATCATTGACAGGGAGAAAGACAGGGAGAAACACCTGGAAGTGTGAGCCCTCGAGTTTCCTTAGGGAAGACCAGACAACAAGGGGAGAGGAGAGGAGGAGGAGGAAGAGGAGAGTTAAAAAAAAAAAGAGTGGGAAGCCAACTCACGCGTGCCATCAAAGCCAGGGGGAAGTGGGGCTTTCTCCGCCTGCTGCCGCCAGAGGAGTGCAGGGGGGGAGTGAGGGGAAAGGGGGTTCGTGCCGAGGCTCCGCAAACGATTACCAGATTTGCAGCTCCGTTTGTTGGTGAAGCTGGAAGCGCGCAACACAGGAGCTCGCGGGGGCCCCGGGGGCCCGTTAATGGGGAAGGAGAGGCCGCTTGGGGTCACCAGGCTCAGGCAGCCACCCCCTCCCCTAGCAGTGAAGAGCTGCTCCGGGGGCTCCCGCCACGGCACAGCCAGGCACTTTGTCTCACTGCCCCCGGAGCAGCTCTTCGCTGCTAGGCTAGGGGGTGGGGGAGCCTGGCAGTTTCTTTGCGAAGCTGGAAGCGCGCAACGCAGGAGCTCGCAGGGGCCCCGGGCGCCCGTTAATGGGGAAGAAGAGGCCGCTTGGGGTCGCCAGGCTCAGGCAGCCACCCCCTCCCCTAGCAGCGAAGAGCTGCTCCGGGGGCTCCCGCCACAGCGCAGCCAGGCACTTTGTCTCGCTGCCCCCGGAGCAGCTCTTCGCTGCTAGGCTAGGGGGTGGGGGAGCCTGGCGGTTTCTTTGTGAAGCTGGAAGCGCGCAACGCAGGAGCTCGCGGGGGCCCCGGGCGCCCGTTAATGGGGAAGAAGAGGCCGCTTGGAGTTGCCTCCTCCAGATGAGTGCCCTGATGGGAGGCGATCGCAGCCGCGATCAGAGACAGATCAAAGACAGAGACGAGGGGCGCCCCCGAAGAGCTCCGACTGCAGCGAAGGCGAGCGGCCACCACTTCCCCGGTGCGCGGTGGCGGGGCAACTCCTGGCGCAGACTGGCCCGAAGTCCGAGTGACTCGCTGAGCCCTGCAAACGGCCGGCCGAAAGACGAGAGGAGGACGCCTGGGCGGCTGCCGCCCCTGGATCCTAACTGGAAAGACCCCGCCGCCACCGCCGCCTCCTGCTCAGGCAGGGTCCCCATTCCCCTGGCCGGCCAGGGGCACAGCTGCTTCCCACTCCCGAACAGCCTGGGCGCCGCTAGTCAGCCTCGCTCAGCACCCGGGGCAGCATTGCAAGCGCAGCCTTTTGCAGAGCTGCGCCGGGCCATGCCTCACCTCACGTCCTCACCTCCTTCTCTCGCTATTCTCGACTTGGCGGCGAGCGGCTCCTTTACCCGCCTGTTGTATGGGAGCTACCGCGCTCGCCTCCGGAGCAGCCGTCCACAGTTTCACCCGGGGAGGGAGGGGGGCACAAAGCAGCCCAAACGCGTGGCAGTGGAAGGAAGGCACACTGGTGTGAGGAAGAGAGAGAGAGACAGACACACACACACACACACTCACTTCGCCACTTTGCACCTTGCAAATGCAAAATCCTGGGGTTTTTGCATTTGCAAGGTGCAAAGCGGCGGGGGCGGATCCCACGTGCTGGAAAGGGCTTGACTGTATTACGGGGAGAGAGAGAGAGAGAGGGAAGCTGAGTGGAGCCGAAGCAACCTCGGCTCGCGTTGTTTTCTCAGCCTCGCTTTTGCCTTCTCCCTACATCTTCCCTCTGTTAAAATCCCCCCCCCCACACACAGAGGGGAATCTGACTCGAGTATAAGCCGAGGGCGGTTTTTTCAGCACAAAAAATGGGCTGAAAAACTCGGCTTATACTCGAGTATATATGGTACATCAGATTAAAATCTCCAGATTTTTTTAAAGTGAAAGATTTCACTAACAATTGAAAGAGAATAGAGGAGACCAGTAATGATATATCTCTTCTATTAGTTTTTAATAACTGTTTTTTGATTAGTGCCCTTAAAAATATTCAAAAATATTTGGGATAACATTGGTAACAGTTCAGTCACTAGTTACAGAACAAGATGTCATGAAAAAAGACCCCCATCCCAAGTCTGGGTTGTCCTGGGCAAACAAATGAAACAAAAAAAATGTTTAAAATGTATGTTACTTACCAAGCATATCTAAATTATATTCAAGTAACCAAAATATCTTTACAATCCCCAAGGCATGTCACAACTTTTGAGAACCCCTAATGTTTGGAAATTGAAAGTTGAAAAATTTGACATGCTCTAGACCAGAAGTGGTATTCACCAGGTTCTGACCAGTTCTGGAGAACCAGTAGCAGAAATTTTGAGTAGTTCGGAGAACTAGCAAATACCACCTCTGACTGGAGATTTTATAGTATCCTTCTCCTGCCACACCCACCGAGTCACGCCCACAGGACTGGTAGTAAAAAAAAATTGAATCCCACCACTGATCTGGACTGGGCATGGATGACATAGTACTACTTATATCCCAACCTAATGTCATAAATAACAAGAGTTATATAATTTATACCATGATCATGATAACATTTTCATGCAGCAATGACATCATGGCTGGTATCAAATGCCTATTGGGTTAATCACTCTAATTTTATGTATATCATTACACTGTGTCTCTCAGCTTTAAGAAAATGTTGATTCAATCAATGGCTATTTAGAAAAAGGCAAAGTCCATCTTGAAGGATCATTGGGAATGACAAACAAAATGAAAGTTACCAATATTATTTTTACACAAACATAAATTGCAATCTTCATGGTATTTGGGTTGCCTCATATCTGAATAAATACTGAGAAAATGAAAAAAAGTACAGGAAGAGAACATTGAAATGTTCAAGAGACTGGAATAAGTCACCTAAAAGTTACATTATTTGAGGCTTTTTGCTTAGGAAAAGGCAACTGAGCATAAATACGATCGTAGAAGTCCAGATCAGCACAATACCACTGAGAAAGAAAAACAAGAAATCCAAGAAGAAACCAACATGGCTACACAAAGATCTTCTGGCAAATTGGAAAAAAAGGACAAGTACAAAAAATGGAAAGAAGGACATATAATTAAAGCAAAATATCAGCAGATAGCCAGAATCTGCAAAGACTGCGGTATCTGCCATCCCACATCTGATGGGCGGCTCATGAAAGGGAGCGAAGGAGAGAGAAACGACAGGAAGCGAGGTTTCCTCGGGATGAGCGCGCCCCGAATGTCTTGGCACACGCTCTTTTATTGTGCTTTTTTACAAGAAAATGATTTAATCAAAGCTCAAGTCAAACATGATAATCTCATCAGGATGTGCATGTTTACAAAGCTGCATACCGGACAGATCATTTACAGTGTGGATAAGCTTATTAACAACCGTCTAGCTCCTTGTCCCTTGTATGTGCCTTGCAAAGGTCACTGAAGAGACAGAAGTTAATGATTACACGTGAATGATACAATGTTGCAAACACATGAATGATACATAGTTGCAATGATACATAGTTGCAAACACATGAATGATACATAGTTACAACAAAAGATGAAGTCAGGAAAGCAAAGCTCAGAACGAACAAAGACTTGCAACAAAAGTCAAAGATAATAAAAAAAAGTTTCTTCCAACATATAAATAACAAGGAAAAAAATCAAGGAAACAGTCATTTGACTAAAGAGAGAAGACGGCAAGGAAGTAACAGGCAACAGAGAGAAAGCAGAACTGCTTAACTCATTCTTTGCATCCGTCTTCACTCAAAAATAAACTATAGCTCTGTTACAGACTAAGCAATTGCGCTAAAGCTTAAATAATTTTACTTCCACAGCAGGCTTGAAATCCTGCACTTCTGATTGGCCCGCCAGCAGCGGATCCTGATTGGTCGTCCTAGGCCGATCTGATTGGCTGTTAATGGGCGCTGCCAATTGGACGCCGCCAGTGCGGCAAACTCAAAGCATTGGCTGTTATGACAGCAGCAAGCCCTATAAAAGGGCTGCTGCTACCCGAGTATTTTATCTCTATTCTGAAGTAACTAATAAAGAGTTGAGTCACTTTCCGATGCCTAGTCTCCGTTCTTTGTGCCCATGCTCCGAACAAAAGCTCAATCCACCAAAAACATAATTATAAAAGACAGACCAGAAATAAAAGTTCAAATAAGCAAAAAATAATAATTAGAGAACACCTGTCTGATCTTGATGAAAACAAATCGCCAGGGCCTGATGGATTACATCCCAGAGTTTTAAAGGAGCTGGCAGAGGTCATCTCAGAACCACTGCACCACATCTTTCAAAAATCCTGGAGCACCAGGGAACTACCAGAGGACCGGAAAAGAGCTGATGTGATTCCCATCTTCAAAAAAGGAAAAAAAAATAGATCCAGGAAACTATAGACCAATCAGCCTAACACCAATACCCAAAAAAATACTGGAAAAGATAATAAAAACAGATCATGCCAAAGCAATCTTATTTCATTATTCAACACAGTGACTAAATTAGTAGACCAGCAAAATACTGTAGACATAATATATTTAGATTTCAGTAAGGCATTCAACAAAGTAGACCACAACCTACTTCTTGGTAAGCTAGAAAAAAGTGGAATAGATAGCACCACCATTAGATGGACTCGCAACTGGCTGGCAAACCATACTCAACGAGTAGTCCTTAATGGGTATAAGTCTACATGGAGGGAAGTAAGCAATGGGGTGCCACAAAGTTCTGTCTTAAGCCCAGTACTCTTCAATAGCTTCATTAACAACTTAGCTGAGGGAATATAAGGGGAACTTACCAAATTTGCAGATGATACTAAGCTGGCAGGAATAGCTAACATCCAAGAAGATAGCTCAAGATCCAGATGGATCTTGGCAGACTAGAACACTGGGCCACATCTAACAAAATGAAATTCAATGTAGAGAAAAGTAAAGTCCTACACTTAGGCAAGAAAAACCAAAAGTACACATATAGACTGGGTGAAACCAGGCTCAATAGCAGTAACTGTGAGAGGGATCTTGGAGTCTTAGTGGACAACCAGCTAAATATGAGCCAACAGTGTGCAGCATCAGCCAAAAAAGCTAATGCAATCCTAATTTGCATTAACAGAGAGATACAATCAAGATCAAGTGAGATACTAATACCACTCCATAAAGCCTTAGTAAGACCACACCTAGAGTACTGCATCCAGTTTTGGTCACCACATTATAAACAAGATGTTGAGACTCTAGAAAAAGTACAGAGAAGAGCAACCAGGATGATTAAGGGGCTGGAGACTAAAGCATATGAAGAACAGTTAAATGAACTGGGTTTGGATAGTCTAGTAAAGAGAAGGACCAGAGGAGACATGATAGCAGTCTTCCAATATTTGAGGGGCTGCCACAGAGAGGAAGGGGTCAAGCTATTTTTTAAAGTACCCGAAGGCCAGACAAGGAATAATAGATTGAAACTGAAAAAGGAGAGATTTAACCTGGAAATAAGGAAAAACTTTCTGACAGTGATAACAATCAACCAATGGAACAGCTTGCCCTCAGAAGTTGTGGGGGCACCATCACTTGAGACCTTCAAGAAGAGATTGGACTGCCATTTGTCAGAAATGGTGTAAGGTCTCCCACTTGGGCAGAGGGTTGGACTAGATGACCTACAAGGTCCCTTCCAACTCTGATTATCTGTTATATAAAGATATACATGCTGTAGAGATTAAGGATGATCATGCAAAATTACACATGGTGACCAATTTTGACCAACACAAGTTAGGTACTCCTTAACTTACGACTGCAATTAGGCCCAGATATCTGGTTATAAGTCATTACAATTGTTAAGTAAAGGCAGTTGTGTGATTAGACCCAATTTTAAAAGATTTTGTAGTTCAGTGGTTAAGTGATCCAGTCATTAAGTGATCCTTAGGAAACACCACAGTCTTAAGTGTGAATCTGTTCTTCAGAATGGACACTTTTTGCTGAAAACTGGCAAAAAAAGTTGTGGTCACGTCATTGTGGAACACTGCAATTAGTCATACAGCTGAGCTGGTTGCCAAGTAGTCAAAATGCAATCATGTGACTGGTGCATGTGTCATGACATATGTACCAGTCAGAAATACAGGCAATTATACTTTCAAACAGTTGTCTTTGTTCCGGGCCTATCTTAATTTTGAATGATCATTAAGCAACCAGTCCTAATTTTAGAGTTCCTGTACAATGTATGTGTTAAGTTCTGCGCATGGGCGCAAGGAACGGAGATGAGACGGTGAACAGTGAACTTCAACTCTTTATTAATCATTCTGAACAGAGCAATAGTAACCAATAAGAGACGTGGAATGTTAACTCCCTTAACCAATAAGAGTGGCTCGTTAACAGCCAATCAGATTCTCCTGAACGGACCAATCCGATATCGCTATTATCGGCCAATCAGAAGTGCAGGGCTAGAACCCTGCTATTTTCTAAAGCTTTTGATAAACTTTATTTAAGTGTTTTATTAGTTCATAACAGTATGCTCCTAGTGTAAAAGCTTTAGTGAAATATTTTTATGCATTCAAGGGTAGAGACATATAGATGCTACTAATATTACTTTCTGAATTGTAGTACTGTCCATATATATTGGTCTGCAACTCCCATAATTTTTATACATACACTGGTTGGAAATTATGGAAACCACTGTTCTGTAAGACTCCTGAATGAAGGAAGGGTGGCATAAAAGTGTTTCAGAAGATAATTTTTTCCTTGACTGTATGTGTGTAGAAAGACTGCAGCACACAATGTGAAGACAGCATGAGAAATGGGAAATAGATGTTGCAGTTTTGTATTTATATGCAACCTCATTCAGTTGTCCTTTATTATATTTTATTATAAACATCAAAATAATATAAGTATATTTTCTATCATTACTCTGTGCAACAAATATTCTGTCATTCAGCAAAATTTAATGATTGAGCAGGCATATAGGATTTCCAGTAATAAAGAGGAATTAAAAAATCACTATCATCTAATGAGAGATTGCTTCAATAATGTAAATTTAGACTGCACTATAGGATGCCAGTCTAGACAGGATGACGACATGGAAAATTTAGGAACATATTTTGTTACTATAGTGTCTTCTCTTTTTAATAGGAAAAGCATTCTGGTCTCTTTCTAGTTCTTCCCACTCCTTCACTTAGGCCTTTCAAATGCTAAAGTCATGGAAACATGGTCAAGAGTTGGCATCATTTAATTTCTTCTCTTCTTTTTTCCTTAATTTATCCTTTCTTTCTTTTTTTCCTTTTTGTAAACTGTTTGTATTCTTCAGTTTTTATCTAAAAATTAGTCCTGCAAATCCAACTTCTTGTTTTCATTAACCAGTTTGGTCTGTAAAAAGAAACTTACTTATAAAATAACATCCTGGCAATATGAATTAAGTAATTAATTAAAATAAATTGAAATGGAATAAGTGCAAAGGGAATACATTTCTCTCTAACCACAAATGGGAACAGACTAGGTGCAGATAGATCATAACAATCAGGTCAAACAATCTGGAACACATGAGATAGAAATCTAGATCCTGAAAAAAAATTAGATGATGAAAAGAATATTTAGATTTCATGTATCTCTACAGAATTTAGAATGTAGTTCTACTAAATTATACATTTTCTCCTTTGATTGTACTTAGATGAGTAATATATTAGAGCAAATTCTGTATTCTCGTGAAATGAACACAAGGTTTAAAAGGTCTGGCTACTGGCCTGGAAGATCAGAATATGCACTGTGAAATGTGTCCCAGAGATTTTTTGAAAAAAATGAAGGAGGATGACAAATGCGAAGTGGTGGCCTAAGAAAGCTCAGCCACAGAGCAGTGGATATGCATTTAGGAAGAACGTTGTTTCAGATGATAAAAAAAAGTCTCAGCTTATTGGCTCAAGGAGACAGTAGACAGTACTGAGCAAGGAAGACAAATGATTTGATAAAGGGCTAATCCTGTTCAAATGCAAACTCCTTTCTGTGAGCCTAATCCAATGCAAATTTTGTGGTATCCTTTGCCAATGTCTGTTGTCTCTATTTTGACTTGAAGCCGGAGGACTTTGTCTCCTTTCCTAGGCAAGGAAAACCATCCTCCTCTTGCCTACTCTATATCATCATCAAACAGAAAAATTATTTATTTTTAAATTTAATTTATATAGTCACCCATCTCATGAGAAATGACACTGGATGGTGTACAATGGTCAACAGAAAGGAATGTATAAAAGACACATATATAAAATAGAAAAAAATCAATATTAAAAATTGAGTCAATTGAAATTAAAAATACATGCAAACCCCTAACAAAGAGAAAGTGAGTACTGGAGCCATCTAAATAAGTCTCTGGCTCCCTGGGACCCACAGGCCTGATGGCATAACCAGGTCTTGAGGGTTTGAGTCTGTCAATCTATTACTGGACTAATGCCCAGCTTGGAGAGGTGACAGGTGCAGATAGGTAGAGAGGCTCTTTCTTCTCTAGTTCCCTTAGACAATCCTAGGTTTAGATACCTGACACCAGCAGATACCACCAGTTAACATATCCAACAGAATCAGAACTCCAAGGCTAGGATCTTCCTCAAAGCATAGATTTATTAGGCATGTCATATTGGCACATCTGTTGAAAACCCGACTCTGAAGAACCCGAGGTTTCCCCCTCCCAGTTCAACCCCAAAGTTCTTTTCCCCCAGGTCACATATCTGTCTCGTGGTCCAACCAGGTCAAAGCCACCACCCCTCTCCAGCACCTCGTAGAGCATCCTTGGCTCCCATGGAAAAGAATATTGTTTTGGCTATACATCCCCAGCTATCTCTATCTTCCGCCTTACATTCCCACAGTTCCAACCAGCCTTACTGTGGTAGCCCTGAAGATAGCAATAGCAATAGCACTTAGACTTATATATCACTTTATAGTGCTTTACAGCCCTCTCTAAGCAGTTTACAGATTCAGTATATTGTCCTCAACAATTTGGGTCCTCATTTTACCCACCTCGGATGCTCCCAAAATGGCTTCAGCTCAAAATGGCTTCAGGGCTGACACCAGCTTTATAAGCCAGGTTGGTAGAGGATGTTGCATTTACCATCTCACTTTCTCTTCCAGTTTGTTATGCAAAGTACCCCACTCTGTTGTTCAATCTATTTCTGAACACAAGTTTACCCCTTTTCCAGAAGACTTTTCTGTAGTTCCATATTGCATTTGTAGTCAAATCAGATATTTGCTGTCTGGTAAATGTTTTTAACAATGGTATACTTAAGGACAACTTTAAGTTGCTCAGATGTTGGCTATGGATAAGATGAAAGCAATGAGAATATGACAGAAGGAAGAAAAGGTTGTGACATGGTGACACAGTTAGGTACAAGAGAAAAAGAAGTCAAAATATAGGTCAACTTTCTTTTTTAAAAATATGTTTTTATTGTTATTCCATTGATTCTTGTTGATTTTATTTATTTTATTTTGTTATTGCACAATGCTTTGAAAAATTGGTTTGGAAGTGTAACTAACATAACTCATTTTATTATATTGAATTGCTTTATTCTATTAGATTGAATATTCTCTTCCATCCCTGTAACAAATGTCTTTTGCTGGAGAAACTCCAGAAACAGTTTGGTGATTGAATTACCCTATTCCACATTTATCTGGGCAAGTGTGAACAAACACTATGTTGCCTAATAAACTGAAGGCTGAAATGTGAGAAATTACTTGTTTTTCTAATTTTGCATTAAGAAGCTGATCTGTCCAGCCTATCTTCATTCTTTTAAAACCTTACAATTGTGACAATAATAACTGTTATAGAACAATAAGCAGGGCTGCCAACCTTGAGTGATAGTTCAGAGTGAGACACTGCGAGGGAGCGGAGCGACCAAGCCCGAGGGAGCGAAACGACCGAGGGGGGGATGGTGTGGAAGGGGGGTGTCCCCCCTTCCACAGTAGGGAGCTTTGACAATTTTACATTTTAAATGGTGCAATCTGATGCATACTTTAGTCATGATTTGGACATATACATACATACATACATTTTAACCCATAGGCATAAGAAAAAAAATGAGGACACATATTACAAAAACACATTTTTCTTCAGTGAGGGAACTTGACTATGAAAACCAATGAGACATAGCATAGGCCTTTTAGTTTCATAAAAGGTTTGAAAAAATAATTGGGTAATTATTTGAAATGGACTGTGATGTTTCTTTGTCATATATGTATGTGTATGCGGGTATATGCGGGTATATGCGGGTATATGTGTAATGGTTATATTTTGAGAACTGAATGCAACGAAATTTTGTTTTAATGTATGCTGATTAGTATACATTTAAAGTGACAATAGTTTTCTGTTCTGTTCTATTCCAGTTCCATTCCAATTTATTCCATTCCATTCCAGTTTCATTCCAATTCTATTCCATTCTAACTTTTGAATAGCTGATGCAGCTTGCATAAAAAGGGCAAAAGGAAAAATAAACCAGGGAACACTTCACCAATGCCCTTAGTACAATCGAAAAACAAATATATTTTTATTGGCGAGGCGAGCGGCTGCTCGGAGCCACCGATCCCCTGAAAAATCACGTCTAAAGCAAAATTAGAGGCAAGGAGCTACGGTTTTTGAAGGGTTAAAATTCAGATTAGTTTGCTAGAGAGGTGTGGCCGCGGGGAAAAGAGACGGGGAGGGGAGTTTCTTTCTGTTAAACCTGCCGTTCTTCGGCAAATTTGCAAGCGGATTAGCCTGCTTTAAATTGCAAATCTAAGATGAATTAGAAATAAAATTTGGGGTGGAGGGGTTCTTATTCCACAAGCGCGCCTTTATTCGAGGCCGGAATTCCCATTGCAAGGAAGATCTCTCGGGCCTTTAGCGTGAGATTTCGTTTATCAGAGTGAGACAGTCAAAATTAGTTGAATTGCGTGAGTCTCATTCACATTGCCTGAGAGTTGGCAGCA
The DNA here is from genome assembly GCA_033807585.1 of Hydrophis major. Classification (NCBI taxonomy): domain Eukaryota; kingdom Metazoa; phylum Chordata; class Lepidosauria; order Squamata; family Elapidae; genus Hydrophis; species Hydrophis major. The sequence goes on along the minus strand of CM066328.1, from coordinate 390,414,436 downwards.
CTGCAATAAGTTGATACTTTACTGTTTTACAAGCACTAGTATACATTTTCTAAAGAATCCTGACCCCTATACCACAGTGTAAACAGTCAGAATTAGCCTCTAAAAGAACTTTTAAGCAAAGGCTACTGTACTCCTGAGTGATGACCAAAGTACAATCAGAGCCTTGAGCTTCCATGTAGACAGATCATGATCTCAAAGACTTTGCATGTTTTCTTTGAGAAAAGGAAATTGCTTAAATCCTGTCCTCTTGAAATGCAGAAAAAGCAAGCATATATACACACTGCTCAAAAAAATAAAGGGAACACAAAAACAAGACATCCTAGATCTGAATGAATGAAATATTCTTATTAAATACTTGAATGTACTTATTACATAGTTGAATGTGCTGACAACAAAATCACACAGAAATTATCAATGGAAATCAAATTTAGCAACCCATGGAGGTCTGGATTTGGAGTTACACTCAAAATTAAAGTGGAAAAAAACACTACAGGCTGATCCAACTTTGATGTAATGTCCTTAAAACAAGTCAAAATGAGGCTCAGTAGTGTGTGTGGCCTCCATGTGCCTGTATGACTTCCCTACAATGTCTGAGCATGCTCCTGATGAGGTGGTGGATGGTCTCCTGAGGGATCTCCTCCCACACGTGGACTAAAGCATCCCCCAACTCCTGGACAGTCTGTGGTGCAACGTGGCGTTGGTGGATGGAGCGAGACATGATGTCCCAGTTGTGCTCAGTTGGATTCAGGTGTGGGGAACATGCGGGCCAGTCCATAGCATCAATGCCTTCATCTTGCAGGAACTGCTGACACACTCCAGCCACATGAGGTCTAGCATTGTTGTGCATTAGGAGGAACCCAGGACCAACCGCACCAGCATATGGTCTCACAAAGGGTCTGAGGATCTCATCTCAGTACCTAATGGTAGTCAAGCTATCTCTGGTGAGCACATGGTGCGGCCCCCTAAAGAAATGCCACCCCACACCATTACTGACCCACTGCCAAACTGGTCATGCTGGAGGATGTTGCAGGCAGGAATGTTATCCACAGTGTCTCCAGACCCTGTCACGTCTGTCATATGTTCTCAGTGTGAACCTGCTTTCATCCATGAAGAGCACAGGATGCGCAGTGGCGAATTTGCCAATCTTGGTGTTCTCTGGCAAATGCCAAACATCCTGCACGGTGTTGGGCTGTAAGCAAAACCCCCACCTGTGGACGTCGGGCCCTCACATCACCTCCATAGAGTCTGTTTCTGACCGCTTGAGCAGCCACATTCACATTTGTGGCCCGCTGGAGGTCATTTTGCAGGGCTCTGGCAGTGCTCCTCCTGTCCCTCCTTGCACAAAGGCGGAGGTAGCGGTCCTGATGCTGGGTTGTTGCCCTCCTATGGCCTCCTCCACGTCTCCTGATGTGCTTGCCTGTCTCCTGGTAGTGCCTCCATGCTCTGGGCACTATGCTGATAGACACAGCAAACCTTCTTGCCACAGCTCGCATTGAGCTGCACCACCTGAGACACTTGTGTGGGTTGTAGACTCCGTCTCATGCTACCACTAGAGTGAAAGCATCACCAGCATTCAAAAGTGACCAAACCATCAGCCAGAAAGCATAGGAACTGAGAAGTGGTCTGTGGTCACCAGCTGCAGAACCATTCCTTTATTGGGGATGTCTTGCTAACTGCCTATGTTTTCCATTTATTTTCTATTCCATTTGCACAACAGAATGTGAAATTGATTGTGAATCAAGTGAACAGCTTGATTTCACAGAAGTGTGATTGACTTGGAGTTACGTTGTGTTGTTTAAGTGTTCCCTTTAATTTTTTGAGCAGTGTATCATAAATGAATTTACAGTAAGCTTCCTGTATCCCCTCCCCTTCATGATGAGAGATGCAGAGCTGGCCTGGTTTGCAGGTAGCTTGCCTACTCTCATCCACCAGTAGAAAAACAGTAGGCTCTACAGAAAGTAGAAATCTATGGGTGGAAAAAATATTCTCTGACTGAGTAGAATTTCTAGAAATGTAAATTTACATGCCAAATTGCCCTTCTACTTATATTTTTTTGGTGCCTCATATTAATAGGAAATAATTTCTGAGAAATTCTCATTGTTAGACTTAGATACATTTAACTTCAAAATGTTAGAGTGTATGTGTGAATGTTTTGCTGTGCAGTAATCTATTCAATAGTCATATTTTTTTTTAACTTCTGCATGCATCAATTATATTAGAGAAGAATCATGACAACACCCCCCCCCCCCTTTTAGTAGCAATGCTATTATAACTACCAGTGGGGAGTCTTGCCCTGAGAAATGGAAACTTCCCATTACCTGAGAAATTTCAGAAAAAATGTCCATTTTTTTCTACTTTTAGCCTTGGTGGAATGAGCTAATCACCGCGTGTCTTCAATATTGTGGGGGCTGGCCAGAATAACATATTGAGTAAAGGCATCAGCTGTATGATGAGCAGTCTGTTCCACATGAATCATATGCCTCTGGACAAACTATTTGTGGTAGTTTTGCTTCTTACAATAAGCGCCTCCCTCACACAGCCCTTCCTATCCCATGAGCCTGACAGACTTTGTGGAGGCAGCTGCAGTTAAGGCCAAAAAAAGGTGGCCCACGGGTATTTTAATATCTAAAGCTGCCAGTGGAAACAAATGAAGAAATGGATGCAAAGCCTTGCTTAATCATTAGGTCAATACTGCCAGTGCAAAATTTAGACAAATAAATTGACAATACAGATGCATTAGACTTCAGCCACAAAAAGCTGACACAGCATTTGCACAATCCACTTTACCTTTCCAATCTTCTACAAGTACCCTGCATCTGATTCTCAGTGGGATGATTTCACTGAAAACCAATTTTTTTGAAAAAAAGGGGTGGCAGTGCCCCCCAAAAATCCCTACTTTGACATGGAGCTACAAAACACTAGAACAGGCCAAATTATCAGACAATTCTCTGTGAGGGGAAGGACAACTTTCCAGTTTCATAATGTAGTTCTCTAGAGTTCTCAAACAAATGATTGCTAAATTTCCATTCCACCAAAACTGTTGAAGTTTGGCAAACATAATTCCAGTTTAGAGATGACACTAGTCATGTAATGGTCTGTTTGCATAGTTAGGAGGATCAAACACAATAATTGGCTATCTGAAACAGAGACATTTCATCTGTCAAAGATGAGCAGATATGTCAAGTTCATTTTGTTTCTGTTCACAGTCTTCAATTCATTTTGCCCAATTGCCACATCAGTGTGCAATTCTTTATATAATCCACATGAGCATGTACATTCATCTTAATATATGCACTTTGATATGTACAATTCCATGTGTCTCATAATAATTCCACATTTTCATACCAATGTTGCAAACAAATTTTCTCTAATACAGATTACATTTAAATTGGCAGTTTCATTAACAAATGAACTATTATATGCATGTTTCCATAATATATGCAATGTATTTTTAAATTGATAAGCTGTAACACAATTTTCAGAATGTGTTTATTACATTTATTTAGACATTGCTCCTGTCTTAAGACTCTGGGCAGCTGACAAACATTAAAAACAAAGAAATACATTATAAAAGTACAGTATGCATACATTTCAATTAATGTATTGCACTTGACTTGCACTACATGGCACAGCCTCCCCTCCTGAAATCGATAGAGCTATGTCTGGGAATGGGCCACCATATAAATATTGTTTTTGTCATGCATCTCATTATATAGTGCTGTGATTATTCTATTATGATTATTTAATTATGTCTCTTATTTTGTTAATAGAAGTGTTATACTTATTTTGTGGGTTGTTCTTAGCTGTCCAGGGTTATCAATGGAAGATGGGCAGTACCCATATAAATTTTTTAGATAAAGGCAAGTGAAGTAAGCTTTCACTAAAATGCAAATTTAAAGAGGGAGAAAGTGTCTTACTTTTGTACAACTGAAGACATAATTTTACAGAATCTTAACAAGAAGAAGGAATCAGCTGAGAACTAATTCAGTTTACTTAGTTTTGACTTAATGTGTTGTATAAAATCAGCCAATTGTAGTCTATAGATTACATTCTACGGTTTATGTTCCAACAGTTCAGAAAATTAGTATTTGCTTAGTAAACCACAGTTTAAACAAATAATGGTTTAATGTACCATACAGACACTAGTGATTCATAATGTGAACAAGATAAAAAAATTAAATGAACTATTTTTAAATAATATGATAATTGACAATAGATGGTCACTGAAATTCCTATGTTCTTTCAGGTATGCAAAATAATGAAATGAACATTGTTGCTGTGTAACATTTGTCTCAGTTAACTCATTTTCAGATAGAAGATTTTTCAAACCTTCTTAGAAATTACCAAGAATTTAACTTACCGCTGAGGATGCAGTGTTTGTGGTACACTGTTGTATTATTTCTGTTCCTCAGTATATAAACATTTGTATTTTCTCATTAATCAAAGTATCTTTCAGCACAGAATACAAAGGAAAAAAGGTTATGGAAAATCTTATTTTTAATTAGGATAGTATTTATTTTTAAGTAGGATAATCATGGAGACATAGATAGGGACAGCCAACAATGTTATCACAGAATATTTTTTTAGGAACAGTAAAACTTTATCATCATTATTATCTTCAGCAGGAACAGCATCATAAGAACTATTGAGTGCTTTAGATTTGATTCTAATAAGGTGCTTCAAAGCCTGCTGGGGAAAATACATAGCACCAGTCTACAATCCCTTAAAGCAACTGCTTTACTGATAGTTGGAGATAAATGCTGTTGCTTGAGAGTTGTAGACCTCCTTGAATTAAATTCATATCTTTAGGCATCCCTAAATGCCATCAAGTTTTGGAATTACCCAACAAAAGACTGAAAACTATAGAACAGTGATGGCAAACCTTTTTGGCACTGAGTGCCAAAAGTGTGTATCCGTACCCAAAATGCAATGCACATGCATGCCCAGTGCATGTGCCCTCCCATGCATGTGCCCCCAAGCATGCATGTACCCCATGCATGCACCCCACCCCCACACATGCACCCTGCCACTGCGGATGCGCTCCTCCCCTTGCCCATGTGCGACAGACTCGAAGACCAACTGGCCGGTGGGAGGCATGCTTGCATGCATGGCAGAGCTGAGCTGGGGCAATGGCACATGTACCCACAGAGAGGGTTCTACATGCCACCTGTGGCATGTATGCCATAGGTTCACCACCACTGCCATAGAACAACAGCAGTTCTGTGATGGGATTAAGAAAAAAATTCAAGGTTGAGATTACTATACTGGCACAATGCCCTTGCAGTGAAGCACAGTTCCCTTGCTACTACAGCACATTCTTGAGAATGCACTGTCATTCTCAGAATTTAAGGAAAGATCTGCATCAGATTGGCAAATAGAGATATACAAAAAAATTTTGTTCTCTCCAAACATAATGAAATACTAGTGTACTTTGGAGGGGTGAGACAAAGGGAGCATATATGAAGAGGATCCCATTCAAAGTATATTTGGGTAAGTTAGATTAATTGATCACTTGCATTCAAGGCAAGATATCTAATAACAAACAATAGAAGAAATGAACGTAATCAGTTGATTTAAAATATTCCTGTGCCCTTTTTTAAATAGGGCCATTGGTTTTAACCAAGAGAACAGAGTTAAAAAAAATTACAGGTAGCCCTTGACTATTTGTTTAAAGACCATTCAAAGTTACAACAGTACTGAAAAATGTGACTTATGACCGTTTTTCATGCTTGCCACCATTGTAGTATCCCTGTGATCATGTGATCAAAATTCAGATGCTTAGCAACTGGTATTTATGACAGTTGCAGTGTCCTGAGATCCCTGAGATCACTTTTTGCAATCCTCTGACAAGCAAAGTCAATGGGGAAACTAGATTCAATAGTTAGTAACTATGTTACTAACCTAACTGCAGTGATTCACTTAACAGTTATGTCAAGAAAGGTTAAATGATTGATAATTTCCTTAAAGGATAATTTCCTAAGAAAGGCTGCAAAATGGGGTTAGACTCATATTAACAACTATCTTGCTTAGCAATCGAAATTTTGGACTCGGTTGCGGCCATAAGGCGAGGACTACCTGTATACTTACATGGTACAGTGAGAAGGAAGTCTGGGGAAGAAGGATTCATATGAGCATTCTGCCTTCAGCCTTCCAGAAACTGCAAAAGGAAACATGCATAGATGCTTAAATAGGTTAGGGTTTTTAAAGTTAGATGGAGCAAGCAACCCTTTTTTTTCCCCCAAAAAGTATATCACTCTCAGGCTATAGCTACAAATAATAGCTAAAATAATTGAATTTATTTCATGAAATCTTTTGTGCATTAGGCGACTAAAAGAGGCTTTCCACTTTGTGGTATTTTGATACCCCATCTAGCAATAAAAGACAAGATTCATTTTTGTTGTTGTTGTTTCTAAAAGGGCAAAAGGCTTTAGTTTCCTACCAGTGCTGTTCCGATACATCCATTGAGGCCTGACAAAAGTATTCTATAGATTGTTCTGCAACGATCCCTTTTCAATCTGCTATTTAAAGAAGTATTTTTCCTCAAGCAATAAGAGTTTAAAAACTCCAATAACAAATGCAGTATGATGCTGCTATCTTCTTGTTTACTGTACTTTCCTTGCCCTTGAAAATGTTTTGGTGGCATAATTACTTATTTTGTCATATAACAATAGAATACAGAAGATTTGCTCTCTTTGTATAAATGGATTGGGATATCTAGTTGGCCACCCATTTTATGTGGAAGTTCCCCTATTGTACACATTTTTGTACTCATAACTCTCTAGCGGGCACAATTTACATGCCATTTCCCTTCATACTCTATATGCAAGAATAATAGCAATAATAGTTCATAAAAACAAACTAACTAAATGGGGATAAAGATCCACAGTTGAGAGCAGGATATAAAAATTAAATCACCAATTTAAAAAGTGTAGAAAAAGGCTGAATTGAGGGTTACTTCAAATCACTGTTATTCTTCAAAACAATGTTTTGCAACAGAAATGCTCATTCATGTAAATTCAATTTGATCGTATTAAATTATTTTTTTGCTACAAAGTTGCATAACTGATGTTCAAAATGTCAGCGGCATATTTTTATATGTTTCAATGAACAAAGTTGCCCTTGTAAGATTACTGACTGCCAAAGATTACCAGATGCCAGGAAAGGAACACATTTCCTCCTTATTTACAGATTCTGAACTGTTAGAAAAATGGGTGCTATATTAATACAAGGCAATACCACTTGGGCATTTGTTTGCTCATATTGGGAGATAATATATAATTTGAATATTACTTCTGGGACCTGATATTCCCAACCTCCATCTCCTTGCTGGCAAATTACCTTACAGGAGTTATAAACCCCATTTGCCACAGCTGAATTACAGCTGATTTTAGCCAATGTCTGCATTTGTGTAAGTTAAATTTATATCACTAGATATTTTTGCTAGTCTGTTGAATTTTGTGAGCAAGGATACATTATAGACACACTACTCATTTTTCTTTTTTTCTTTTTTAATTCATTTGATTTCCTCAAATAGGTGAACTGGGAGTTGATGGCAGAATAATGCTATGCTGTAGAGATACAGTTAGTAGATGCCTTTCCCTTATTTGTTCAAAGTGCAAATACACCACTCATGGTATTGTACAAATGTTTTGATGCATACATAGTTCACTGGCAGAGCATCTGATTTGCATGCAGAAAGCTCTAGGCCAGGGGTGTCAAACTTGTGTCATTATGACATCATCATGTGATGTATCACAACTTTTTCCCTCTTCACTAAACCGAGTATAGGCGTGGCCAGCACATGACCTATCCATCATGTGGGCCGCGAGTTTGACAGCCCTGCTCCAGGCTTATTTCCTGTCTGCTTCAGCTTCAGGGCCTCCAATTAATAGGCCTTGGAGAAACCCTGCCAGTTAGAATAGGTACCATTGGATTGCTTGATCCAGAACAGGAATCAAATTCATGTGTACATTGTTTTCATTGCCCTTTATGGTTGTGTAAACCCTATTCATTGCTATCAAGGGTTGACTTGATGTCATTGACATCATCTTGAAGGCAGAAGGGAATTCTCATCTGTACCCAATGGTTTTGCTGCAGGAAGCCCATTCTTTCCTCATTGTTTGCATTATTGATCCTTAATAAAGTAAAACCCATGCCTTATTCTTTTTCCCTCTCCACTCAGTTTAAAAAAATATTTTTATATGCCCATATTGTTCATGGATTTATTATCAATAAAGAGAGCTTATTGAGAATGTTATCTCTATTTTGTTTGAGATTCTGGGTATTTTTCTTTATTTCCATTCAATTCCCATTTTCAGAACTAAAAATGGCAAAAAGGTTGTGAAAGCAGCAAATAGTTAAAAAGCTAAAATAAAGGTGGGTGGGAGGGATAATGTAGAAGCTCATTCCATCACACACTACTTGGGTCTTGAATTGCCACTTTCCTCATGCTGCTTTGGTCATTAATTACATTCACTAAGGTACCATTTTGAGAAAAAAGCAAACAATGACCCAAGATCATCCTATACTATGCCTTTCATATTGATGGACTATTCTTTTTTTCAGAGAGATCTGAAAAGTGTTGTTGTTGTTTTCTTTTTCTTTTTTTAAAATAATATTGTTTCCTTGTTGATTTTGATTTTTCCTCATGTATTCCTCATAGCATAAAATACTATGCTATATTTCTTCAGAATGCAAATTAGGATCTCATTATACCTAAAGCTTAGTGATTCTGAGACATATTATTGAAATCAGAATCCAAGCAAATACCATTATTTATTAATAATAACTTTCCAATTTTAACTCTGCCTGTCTGCCCATCAATAGTCCTGGGTGATTGAAGAGGCTCTTATTTAGGGATTCTTCTGGAACTCTGGCTTTATACATTTATACATAAATACACCGATTCTGATCAATATCTCTCAGACTAATGAATGTAAAATTTGATTATCCTATAAATTTTACACTTCCTAAATGTTCAAGTACAGACTTAGTTTCAAAAGGGAAAAAATACAGGAAAAAGGAATTTCAAAATGTTTTATTTTGGTAGAAAATGTATACTAGCATTAATTTTGTCAAAGAAAGTTAATATTTTCAAATATTTATTTAAATGCTAATGTTCAGGTTTAAAAATAACACACATTAATGTGAAAATCATGAGTGAATATATAGAGAGATAAAGTTCAGAAACACATTGATTTGTGGACAAACCCCTCACTAAAGTCCTGCAGCAGAGTTAAGTCACATCATCAACTAGTAGGAGTAAAGAATTTAGACAGCAATGATTATCGTCATCATTAGAGTTGGAAGGGACCAATCCCCTCTTGAAGCAGGAGATCCTATACCATTCCAGACAATGACTGTCCAGTCTCCTCTCAAAAGTGTCCAGTGATGGAGTACCCACAACCGCTGAAGACAAGCTGGTGCATACAATTAGAGGGCAGCAAAATGAATTGCTTACTGCCATGCAGCGAACTTAAGACAGTAGGTAGCAAATAGGTAGCAGCTACCTGTCTCCATTGGCCACCAGATGAAAGCTAAAGGAGGGTGGGGAGAAGGAAATTGAAAAGCTTGTGCTCCTAATGAGAGTGTCTCTCTTCGCTCTTCTCCATTCTCTCTCTCTCTCTGTTTTCCTCCCTCTCCCCCCCCCTCATGTCTTCTTCCTGTACTGACAAAACAGTCAGGAGCCTGGTTTCTATATGTCTTTAATCTTGTTTCTCTCATTTTCCTACTAAATAATATTATCCATAACATAGGCCTTTTCAGAAAACTTACAGGTTAAAAATATTGTTTCAAGATTGAAAATAATATGTGGTGGTCTCCCCTGGAAAGAATGAGACACAGGCTGGTGTACTCGGGATGGGAGCCCAGAGCAAATTCTAGTGCTCCCTTTTATTGAGAATTTTGTACATAGTAAGCATTCACATTGTGGATTAAAATAATTACACATAATTGTTACAGTTGTCTGAGCTGCTTAAATGTTTCTGGTGTTTGCTTTTAATTTCCTTGCTTTATCTCAGTGACCCTTAGGCAAACATGTATGTATAAGGTCTTAGACTAATCATTACCCAATACTGAAGTCAAAGTTTATTCCCACAATAATAGTTTAAGGTTCTTGCACAGCAATCAATACTGAACCTTGTCTGCATCTACTGATTTTCTCCTGGTTATTGTATTTTCTCCACTAGATTTTCCATGTTGGCAAAGGGCAGAAATGTAGCTAGTTTCTTGATATTTCCTCAAAAATAAAAGGGAACAATGAATGGGTCATTTTGCACATAAATAGATATGCCTGTTTCACCAGAAAGTTTGATAATGTTGCTGTTCTTTCATTTTTATCCTCTCAATAATCCTGTGAGGCAATTTAAACTGAGATTTAATCCTGAAGTAGGCATAGAACTTCAATTATGAGAGGGAATTTGAATCAGGGTCAGTAGCTGCAGTTCTTCCAACACTTTGAATATGGCTTGTGAATAAATGTGAATAAATTCTGCACATATTTTACTTCCTGAGTTATCTTGGTTGAATAGTAATTTGATCTGCGGCTGCTATGCTCAATTGAAAAGTATGCTCTCTGTCACTTAGGCTGGTAATCGTATAGCAAATCCAGTGGTTTCTTTGAAACTCAGGATAGGCAATGATGACACTGTCAGAAATACTTATATGCTAAAAAAAATGCATCTTCTATTTGGCAAATGTGCTGATGCTGCATGTTCTTGCCTTTTCTTCCTATAGTATTTTTACTTTGGGGATCAGAGTATAATTCCCAAAATAAAATTTAATGGCCTTTTTGATTTCTCTATGAGAAATTGTAATGTTGGCTAAGTCACAGAACATGTATCTAATAGGCCCATTGTAAAATCTTTATTGTTTTTATTAAAAAGCAAAAAACAAGAAAAACTTTCTGTAAAAGCCACAAAATTGACACAGCTCGGGTTGAGAGCTTGTTACAGCCTAGTTACAATGAGAGGTTTAATATCATGCAAACTGTTATGAACTAATAAATGCGCTTAAATAAAGTTTTATCAAAGCTTAAAGAAAAAGCAGGGTTCTAATCCTGCACTTCTGATTGGCCGATAATAGCGATTTCGGATTGGTCCATTCTGGAGAATCTGATTGGCTGTTAACGAGCCATTCTCATTGGTTCAAGGATTTAATACTTCCATGTTCTCATTGGTTAATAGGTCAGCAGCCTGCCCTATAAAAGGGCTGCTGCCGCCCCTGGTTTTGGCTCTGTTCACAATGGTTAATAAAGAGTTGAAGTTCACTGTTCACTGCCTCGTCTCCGTTCCTTGCACCCATGCGCAGAACTTAACACTGGCGATGAGAGTGGGATACGGAGACATCAGAGCTGACTGAACACTACAGAGCACCAAACAGATCACATGGCTGAAGGCACATCGACAATGGAACCATGTCCGGAGGCACCATACCACCCGCTCCATTTGACCCGGCACAAGAAGACTGGGACGCATACATAGACCGGTTCCAGATGTTTCTGGAGACCAACAACTTGAAGGATGCCACTACGGAAAAAAAGTGAGCAGTGTTCCTGACCTATTGCGGGCCTGCTATCTTTAAGATGGCCAAGGCACTAGCGAAACCGGCTGAGGTGAAAACCATGTGGGTTTTCTCGAGCCCCTTCTGGATGTCCTTGAGCCCCTTCTATGGGCCCACTATGCACCCGCCATACCAACGCTTGTCCGAAGACATGAATTTTACAAGAGGGACCAGCGGAAAACAGAGAGCGTTGCAGATTTCATTGCGGATCTCCGGAACCTGGGAGGCCTCTGTGGGTTTACAGACCTCGAAGAAGCTCTGAGAGACCGAATAATTCTGGGATTAGATGACCAGACAGTACAGAGCAAGATCATGGCAAAAGGGGACATCAACCTTGCTGATGTCATCAAGGACGCTGCTGCAGCAGAAGCAACCAGGAAGTCGGCTGCTCGAATGTGCCGCACCAACGCACCACTCCGTCAACACACTAGCGATACCTCACCTCGCCTAGAGAGGCACACAACAGCGACCCACCATGAGGATCTTGAATCGCCATCAGAAAGTGATGAGGAGGAGGTCAACCGGCTCCGGTCTGAACGTGACCAACGCCAGCAGCGGAATCAAAGACTACCGCACCAATGCGTGGGTTGTGGGGCAAACCACCCGCGATCAGACTGCAAATTCCTCGATGCGCTCTGCCATTTCTATGGGAAAAGAGGCCACATTGGGAAGGTCTGTAGAATCAAGCAAGGATCCAACCCATTTCAGAGGGAAAACAACTACCGCCAGACCACAGAGCATCTCCCTGTGAGTGGGGAACAATTGAACTGCCAATGGAACAACCACTCCTACAGAAATAAAACACCTGCCATTTTATCGAGAAGAGAAGAGGCATACCAAACCATTACAATCAGTCACGCCTCATCTCTAGACGCAAAGAAGATCCGAGTGAAGGTTGCCATCGAAAACCAGCCTTGTGTAATGGAAGTCAATTCAGGATGGTCCCTCTCGATGGTTTCCTGGAAGACTCTTAAACAATTAATCCCTGCCGTCCGGCGTCAAGCCCTCAGAGCCCAAAGAATCATACTCAAAGATTATCAGGGGAACCGAATTCCGGTCGTTGGATCCAGCCAAGTCCAAGTATCATTCAAAAATAGTACTGCGTCATTACCACTGACCGTCGTCAACCGTGACCGGCCTAGCTTGTTAGGCCTTCAATGGTTCGCCCCACTCGGGATCGAGATAGCTGGCATTCACCAAACCAGAAGCGACGACTGGGAGGAGGCCATCGTCCAGGAATTCCAGGACGTCTTTGCAGACAAACTAGGCGATTACAAGGGGACCCCAATATCATTTAACCTTAAACCTGAAGTAGCCCTCATCCGCCTTAAGCCTCGTCGGGTACCTTTTGCCCTTAAACCAAAAATTGATGAGCAGCTTGATAAATTAATAGCCATGGGTGTTTTAGAACCAACGGACCATGCTCGTTGGAAAACCCCAATTGTAACACCCATCAAACCGGATGGATCGTTAAGGATTTGTGGGGACAACCAGGCTACCCTTAATCACACTCTTCAACAGAACGCTTTCCCGGTACCAGTAGTACAACACCTTCTCCATTCCCTGGGGGATGGAAAAGTTTTCGCTAAATTGGATTTAGCACAGGCATACCAACAACTGCCTGTAGATAAAAAAACCACAGAGGCACAGACGATCGTTACGCACCGAGGCGCCTTTAAGTGCAATCGACTCCAATTCGGAGTGAGCGTAGCCCCAGGGATTTTTCAAAGTCTGATGGAGAGACTCTTGCAAGGGATCAAGGGGTTCGTGCCATACTTTGATGACGTTTTAATTGCTGTTCCAAATAGAGAAATACAAGAAAAGCAGCTTAAATTGGTTCTCCAGAAATTTAAAGACCCTGGCCTTAAGGTTAAAAAAATAAATGTCAACTGTGTACAGACAAAGTAGAGTTCCTGGGGTACCTAATCGATAAACAGGGCATCCACCCCACTAACAGTAAGCTGAGAGCAATCAAAAATGCCCCAAGACCCAGAAATAGAACTGATCTCCAAGCTTTCCTGGGGCTCATTAACTTTTACAACATCTTCTTGCCCCAGAAAGTGACCGTAGCTGAGCCCTTACATAGACTCCTCGACAAAAAAGCAACCTGGGTCTGGTGACACCGCGAGGAGCACGCGACAAGTGAAAAACTTATTAACCTCAGATGCTGTTTTAATGCAGTATAACGAGACTCTGCCTTTAACAATTACATGTGACGCATCACCGTTTGGAGTAGGAGACATTTTGAGTCATGTGTTACCAAATGGTAGTGAGGCCCCTATTGCCTATTTTTCAAGGACCTTATCAAAGGCTGAACATAATTATAGCCAGATCGACAAAGAGGCTCTTGCTGTTGTATCTGCTGTGAAAAAGTTTCATGAATATATGTATGGACGAGTTTTTACTATTGTTACCAACCACAAACCTTTGTTAGGGATTATTGCGGGAGACAAGCCAACCCCTTATATATTGTCACCTAGAATGACTCGCTGGTCGGAGTTTTTAGCTGCGTACAACTATAAATTACAATACCGCCCGGGGAAAGCCATTCCCCACGCTGATGCATTGAGCCGTGCCCCACTTCTGGAAACCATTGACAACCCAGCTCCAACCCTTACAACACTCCAGATTGAAACGCTACAGGCACCACCGCTAACAGCCAGAGACATTGCAATTGAAACAAAACGAGATCCTGTCTTAACGCGAGTTCTTAGCTGGGTCGAAAGAGGATGGCCAATAGAACAAACCTCTGATGATTTCACCCCTTTCAGAAACCGGCAAACAGAACTGTTTTCCCAAAAAGGCTGCATCCTATGGGGAGATAGAGTCGTCCCCCCAGAGCGGTTACTACGAGCAGTATTGCAAACATTGCATGACGGTCACCCTGGCATTGTGTGTATGAAAGCGCTCACACGAAGCTACGTGTGGTGGCCGGGCATCAACAAACAGATCAAAGCCTGGGTAAAGACTTGCTTAAAGTGCCAAGAAGTCAGCAGTGCCCCACCTAGAGCAACTCCCACAGAATGGGAAACCCCCCAGGGGCCGTGGTCCCGCATCCACGTTGATTTTGCGGGACCTACTAAGGGACATACATTCCTCCTAACAGTGGATGCCTATTCCAACTGGCTCGAGATCCACGAAATGAAGAATACTACAATGGAGTCCGTCATCCGAAAATTGAACAGGCTATTCGCAACGCACGGACTGCCAAACGTTCTGGTCTCCAACAACGGACCCCAGTTCACCGCCCTGGTGTTTGAACAATACTTAGCAGATCGGGGCATCCGCTATGTGCTAACTTCACCAGCACACCCTGCAGCTAACAGCAGGGCTGAGTGCATGGTACAATTTGTTAAAAAAACTCTCCATAAAATGGACTATGGGGACATCGATGAAAAAATAAACAGAATACTCCTACTCCAACACATCACTCCTCACAGCGTCTCCAACAAGATGCCTGCTGAACTGTTGATGGGACGCAAGCTCCGTTCCCACCTCGACCGGCTTCACCCTTCCTATGAGCCAGAGAAACCCTGTGGATCTAGCGGAAAATGCCGCGAGTTCAAGGTAGGCGACTTAGTTTTTTCTAAAAACCTCTCTGGCGAACCATTATGGGTTGAAGCAACCGTCATTCAAACCACCGGGCCCAGATCGTACCGTGTGCAAACCTGCGACGGAAAAATATGGAAACGCCATATAGATCAGCTTCGCTCTAGGCTACAACCCAGTTCCCGCAACTCCTGGGACTCCCAAACTGAGGGGGGAGGGGATGTCGAAGAAACCGAATTCGAGATGGTGGAGAGCAGAAGCGAAGGGAGTCAGCGATCGGGTGCGAGTAATGAAGAAGAATCAGAGAGGGGTGTGTCCTCACCACAGAGGAATACCTCAACGGAGGCTAGCCCGCTAAGATCGGAGGACAACAACAACGACAGAATTAGCGGCTCTGAGTCATCCAGTGAGAATGCAGAACCACCGGTACCAGATATGTCCAAAAATGTCCCACCAAAGCTGGACTGCAGATAGGAACCGGTGGGACAGCGCAAATCTAATAGACAGTTAAAACAACCCACATATCTTAGAGATTACATCACCACACCCCTCAAACGGAACCTGGGGGGGAAGGGGTGTTATGAACTAATAAATGCGTTTAAATAAAGTTTTATCAAAGCTTAAAGAAAAAGCAGGGTTCTAATCCTGCACTTCTGATTGGCCGATAATAATTATATCAGATTGGTCCGTTCTGGAGAATCTGATTGGCTGTTAACGAGCCACTTTCATTGGTTCAAGGGTTTAATACTTCCATGTTCTCATTGGTTAATAGGTCAGCAGCCTGCCCTATAAAAGGGCTGTTGCTGCCCCCGGTTTTGGCTCTGTTCACGATGGTTAATAAGGAGTTGAAGTTCACTGTTCACTGCCTTGTCTCCATTCCTTGCACCCATGTGCAGAACTTAACACAAACATTCTATTCTCTATTGGTTGGAATAGAAATTGAGGGGAACTTTTCATTAACATTCTCCTGGTAGATTCTTCATCAGTTTCCCATTACTCTTTAATCAGAATTAATTAATTATTTTTTCATATTGCTTAACCATCCATCTACCTTAGAGCCTAGCTCCTTGTCCAGTATCAATCATGCTCAACAGTGACTAAAAATAATTCTAGAGCATGTGAAAGGAGAAATAGCCATCTCAAAAAGGATAGAAAATGTTTGAGTATTTTCAAAATATTTCAAAAATCCTTAGGAAAAATGGTGCAAACTAGCCTTTCTTTTCTGAAGAAAAAGTAAAGTTGAGAAATGCTATATATTTGGCTCAATGTTACTTAGCATGAAATTCAAATATATTTTACATTTTCCTTCCGAAAGTCAATCTTTCAGACCATTTGGAAAACAAATATTTTGAATTCCATTCTCCACCCACTTTTGCTTCCTTGCTTGCAGTTCTAAAATCACTGGAGGTTTAATACCAATAATTTTAATATGAGTCACCTTATATGGAACATGGGGAGCATAAGAATGTAATAAATTAAATAAATAAATATTTAGCTTTAAGCTATTTTAAGAATAAAAGTTGCACATTTATTATAAGTGGGAAATTATATTGTGTTCTTGGATTTGATTTTAGAAATTGGACTATTGTTGATTCAGTTCTAAAATAAAATGCCTGTGAGTTGGAAGAATAGGAAGAAAATAGGAAATCATGTAAGTGGTAGACTTACTTTTTCCTGTCATAATTAGGGTGATATGCATTTTGGGCTCTGTCCTCAATTTTTCATTTCCCTGCGCAGAGGAACAAGCTCATTATCTACATGACACTCAGCATCAGTGATGACTACAGAACAATAAAGGAGGTGTTTAATGGAGAAAAAAATTCCCTTGTCCTCAGAATACCAAAAGAATGACTTGGATAATTGTTTCCTCTTTGATTTACAAAGAGCTTGTTAAAGCTTTGAAGAACTCAATAGAATAAAGAAGAAATGAAGAAAAATCAAATGCTACAACAATATTTGAATGAACTAAATATTAAGACTCTTAGAAATAAAAAAGAAAGACTATAAATTTGGTTTATTTGATCAAGATTGAAATAGATATATTTTTATATCTGATAGTTCTAAATGAACATTTGCTGACAAGACTGAAGAATGAAGTTTTCAAAATTTTTGTAAAGATGTTTGAAAATATGAGCTATGAGAAGATGTATTTTGTTGTACTTTAGGAGAAGGTGATAAGTTACTAAAATTGTATATCCTTGAAGAGAGAAGTCATATCTTTATATCTTTTTCTTATTATTTACTATATTCTTTCCTTCTATTCTATTTTTTCTTTCTCTTCTGAACTTTATATTTTTATTCCTTTTAATTTGTATTAGCTCTTAGCATTTTAATTTTAACTTATAATAAACTTACTATTAAAAAAAAGAATACCAGTACGATGCAGGCACGATGGACATAAACTGGTATGGCATGATGGATGCAGGCACGATGGACATAAACTGGTATGGTTTTCACAGAAGTGGTAAACGTGTATTACCAGATTGTAATTGAGATTGAAATCTCTCCCTTCTCCCTCCATCCCTCCTTCTCTCTCTCTCTCTCTCTCTCTCTCTCACACACACACACACACACAGATTCTCTCTCTCTCTCTCTCTCTCACACACACACACACACACACACACACACTTACTTTGGTGAAGAAACAATAATTTATGGAAAAAGTTAAGGAAGAAGTCTACTCCTTGATTCTTCAGTTCTTGTTCTGATGTCTGCATGTTTTTTTTTTGTTTTTGTTTTGTGCTGAAGAACATAGTTATAATATAAACCCATATCTGTTAATCTGTTACCTTATGAAAGCTTTTTCATCTATTGAAGTCTAGGTTTAAATAGAGTGTTGGAAAATAATTGCTTTAGAAAGGTCATGTGCAACATTGACCACAACACTTGAAAAGTTGTTTCCTTTTCAGACAGTCTCACTTTGGCTCATTTGACAATTGGATTATTATTTCCTTCTTTTATTTGCCTGAGGTTAATCAATATTTGATATCCCAATCTATTACTGGATTTTAGCAGTAGCCCTAACCAGGAAGAGAGTAGAAGCAAAACATAACAACAATCTTTTCTTCTTGTTTTTGCTTGGTTTCAGTTGGATTTGCAGCCCTGACAATTTTTATTTGATCATCCAGTGTGCTTTGTTCTGGAGTATTTAGGTATTTATTTATTTTTACCTTTCCCGTTATATAGCATGATAAAAAATACCTGGTTTTTATGCTGATGGGTTGGCACTTATAGCTCCCAGGAATGCACAGGGAAATTGTCAAGTAGTTTGTTTGACTTTGACAAGATTTGAAGGAAAGAGAATGTATCCATGTACAATTAGATGTCAACTTAACACCATTCATTCAATGATAATTCAAAGTTACGGTGATGCTGAAAAAAGGGACTGGTTCCTGAAGTTATGGTTGTAATAACATACTACAGTCATGTAATCAAAATTTGGGCAGTTGGCTGTCTACCCGCACTTACAGCCACAAGGACACTTAAGCTTTACCCACCTACCCCACTTATCTCTCCCTCATCTGTGCCTTTTTTGATTTCCTGCACTTTATTGTTCCTTCCTAACTGACCTTTGATATCTTCTTGCTCCTGCAACTGACCACATATGTCCTACCTGGCCCTTTGTGATGACTTCTCTAGTCATGCATGGTGGTTTCCTTGTGAGAGTTGGGGAAGATGGCCTCACATAGCTAAACACTTCCTTATGAAGGGACAGGGTGGGCTCATCTTAACAGCAGCAGAAGCAAGAAGACACCAGAAATCAGCTGGGATAGTTGAGTGCAGCTCAGCAGAGACCTAAGAGTACAAAATTGCAAGGGTGGCTGCAGCTGGCATTGGGCTGGGGGTAACTGAGGTTTCCCAGGCCAGCTCCAGCTTTACACCATGTTGATGGAGTGACTGGGATTTCCTGGGGCACTGCAGCTTGGTGCTACATGACATATGGTCATACAGCTGGGCACTACTGCTTTGTGTCATGCTGCTGTGGCAGCTGGGGCTTCTTGGCGCACAGTGCCAGGGCAACTGAGGGTTCAAGGGGCCATGGCATGCCAAGAAGCCCCTGAACTGTGATATGGCAAGTAGGATGTATCACAAGGTAGAGTGCAGAGTGACTAAAAGAGCAGAAATGGAGAGGGGGGTAAAGATGAGCAGGGGGAGTTACATTACTGAGGCTTGGGGTTGGGCTCAGAATGGCTTGGATTGGGCTGGGTCCTCAAGTAACAACCAGTGGAATTTGGTGACCCGACTTCCCGTTGCCATTGCTAAACAATACGGTCATGTGATATTCTGCTTTATTTCTGAATCACTTATTGATAGAAATTCCGGTTCCAGTCATAAGTTGAGGATGACCTGAATAGGCAAAAGCATGCTCTTATGTCTCAAGTATATCTTGTCAGTATTGTATTTTATATATTAAGTAAAACCAGCAAGAGAGGAAGAGTGGAGTGTCAGTGTCAAATGCTGAATATGGCCTATTTTTAGGAAATTTCAGTAAAGAGCATAAACCTCTGCTTTCTGATATCAGAAAGGTTCTTGTTTCCACCATCCATATGAAAACGTCCTGCATATAGTCCTGCATAGTTTATGCCTTGTGGGATCAAAAGCAAACTTTTCATTATATACTGTGAACTGCCAAATGCCTAACAAGGCAATAGTATTGTAGTTCTGAATTGGGCAGGTTGTAGAACAAATGATGTTTCCTGCTCCCATTGGTAGCCGGGCCTATTTGATATAGGACTCCTATTGCAAATCTGGTATTTGAAATTAAGCAGCTTTGAAAGTGGACTTTCTTGCAACTGGGAGAAATTTCATACTACTTTGAATAATGTCTTTTATAGTAGCAAAAATGGAGGTGAATTTGACAAAATACATTAAATATGGGGAGACCTTACTAATGGCATAATGCCCAACTATGCCAAAATCGTGCTCCAGCACACCAACCGGCCACTGAAGTTTCACCTAAGGCAGAAGGGCAGCTGCAGACGACCCACCATGACAACCTCTCTTCATCGTCAGACAGCGACGAAGAAGAGGTCCATCGCCTGCGGTCCGATTGGAACCGTTACCCGAAGTCCCAGCAACCGTGCGCTGGCTGCGGCGCCAACCATTACCGCTCCGATTGCAAATTCCGTGATGCACTCTGCCACGAGTGCGGGAAATGAGGCCACATCGGACGGGTCTGCAGAAAGCTCCTCGGACCCAGCCAGACCGTGAAGGGTACCAATCTCCACCAATTGACAGGGAATCGCCCTGTAAGGAAAGAACCAGTAAACCACTCCTACAGAAACCGACCCGTGAATCGCCTAACGAGATGGGAAAAGGCCCACAAAACACTCACTATCGGCCACGCCTCTTCACTAGACGCAAAGAAAATTCGGATCAAAGTGGACATCGAAAATCAACCTTGCCAAATGGAAGTTGACTCGGGTTTGTCTCTGTCAATGGTCTCTTGGAAGACCCTCAAGCAACTCATCCCCACTATCTGGCGCCAAGACCTTCAATTCCAATGGCTCGTGTTAAAGGACTACCAGGGGAACTGGATTCCAGTCGTAGGATCCAGTAGAGTCCGGGTTGCATTCAAGAACCGCACAGCGTACTTACCCCTGACGGTAATCGACAAGGACCAGCTTAGCCTGTTA
This sequence comes from Hydrophis major, assembly GCA_033807585.1. NCBI lineage: Eukaryota > Metazoa > Chordata > Lepidosauria > Squamata > Elapidae > Hydrophis > Hydrophis major. The sequence continues at coordinate 390,393,692 of CM066328.1, read as the reverse complement.
GGCCTGCAATGGTTCGCACCACTCGGCATTGAAGTGGCAGGCATTAACTGAATCCGTGGCAGTGACTGGGAAGAAGACCTTGCCCACGAATTCAGGGACATCTTCGCGGAAAAGCTAGGCGAGTACAAGGGGACCCCAATATCCTTTAGCCTTAATCCAAAGACAGCTCCCATCCGCCTTTAGCCTTGTCGAGTCCCGCTCGCTCTAAAGCCAAAAATCGACGAACAGCTTGATAAGTTGACAGCCCAGGGAGTTTTAAAGCCAACCGACCACTCCCCATGGGAAACACCAATTGTGACACCAATTAAGCCGGACGGCTCCATTAGAATTTGTGGGGACTATCGAGCCACCCTAAATCACGCCCTACAAAATCCATATCTGGTTCCGGTGGTGCAACAGCTCCTCCATTCCCTGGGGGTTAGAAAAGTCTTCGCTAAACTAGACTTAGCTCAGGCTTATCAGCAACTGCTGGTTGATGAAAAAACAGCACAGGCACAGACTATCGTAACACACCGAGGTGCCTTTAAGTGTACGCGGCTTCAATTCGGAGTCAGTGTAGCCCCAGGGATCTTTCAGAGCCTAATGGAGAGACTATTGCAGGGGATCAAAGGCTTTGTCCCCTATTTTGACGATGTGCTCATTGTTGCCCCCACTCCAAAAATGTTACGGGATTGTCTAAGACTGGTTTTACAAAAATTCCAAGAAGCAGGCCTGAAAGTGAAAAAAAAAAAGTGAAAACTGTATACAGATCGTGTTGAATTCTTAGGGTACTTAATTGACAGTCAGGGTATTCACCCTACCGATAGCAAATTGAGAGCAATAAAAAATGCTCCCAGACCCCGGAACAAAGCCGACCTCCAGGCATTCTTAGGCCTCATCAATTTCTATAATGTATTCTTGCCGCACAAGGCGACTGTTGCTGAACCTTTAGATCGCCTACTAGATAAAAAAGCAATTTGGGTATGGGGTCACAGAGAAGAGCAGGCATTCCGTAATGTAAAACAACTACTGACTTCTGATGCCATACTAATGCAGTACAAGGAGACCTTGCCATTAAATATCACATGTGATGCATCGCCTTTTGGAGTGGGCGCCATTTTGAGCCATGTATTACTTAATGGTAGCGAAGCCCCTGTTGCTTACTTTTCAAAAACGCTCTTGAAAACCGAGCCAAATTACAGCCAGATCGATAAAGAGGCCCTGGCAATTGTATCAGCTGTTAAAAGATTCCATGAGTATGTGTGCAGCTGGGCTTTTTCCATTGTAACTGACCACAAACCATTGCTGGGGATAATTGCTGGGGACAAGCCAACTCCCTACATACTTTCTCCCAGGATGACCCGCTGGTCAGAATTCTTGGCTGCCTACAATTATCAGCTACAATATCGTCCCGGTAAAGCCATTCCCTACGCCAACGCGTTGAGCCATGCACCGCTCCCTGAAACCATTAACGATCCTGCACCAACGATGACAACGTTGCAGATCGAGACACTCCACATGCCGCCATTAACTGCCTGTGACATCACGAGAGAAACAAAACGTGACCCCATCTTAGCACGAGTCCTCACATGGGTGGAACGCGGATGGCCATTGGACCAAGTACCAGACGACTTTGCACCATTCAAAAGCCATCAAACAGAGTTGTTCTCGCAGAAGGGCTGTATCATCTGGGGCGATAGAGTTGTTATCCCAGAACGACTCCAACAGGCACTGCTAAGATCCTTGCACGATGGCCACCCTGGCATCGTGCGCATGAAGGGCCTCGCATGAAGCTACGCATGGTGGCCAGGCATCGACAGACAAATCGAATCATGGGTTAAAACTTGCCAGAGATGCCAAGAAGTAAGCAACGCTCCACCAAAGGCAACCCCAACCAAATGGGAGATGCCGCGGGGATCCTGGTCCCGCATCCATCTGGACTTTGCTGGGCCAACCAAAGGCCACACATTTTTGCTAACCGTCGACGCCTATTCGAATTGGCTTGAGATTCACCGAATGAGGAATACGACCACCGAAGCGGTCATCAAAAGACTGGAAAGACTGTTTGCAACCCACAGTTTACCAGATGTTCTGGTATCCGACAACGGGCCCCAATTTACCGTGCTGTCTTTTGAACAGTACCTGGCTGACCGTGGTATCTGACATGCGCTTACTTCGCCTGTGTACCCTGTGGCCAATGGTAGGGCTGAGCGCATGGTACAATTCGTCAAAAGGACTCTACAAAAGATAGACTACGACAACATCGACGAGAAAATCAACCGAATCCTTTTCCTACAGCACATCACACCTCACAGCATCACCAACAAAACTCCTGCCGAGCTGCTAATGGGACAAAAGTTCCGCTCCCACCTTGATCGATTACACCAAGCCTACGAACCAGAAAAGCCACTTGGATCCAGCAGCCGATGCCGTACCTTCCAGGTAGGCAATTTAGTATTCGCTAAAAACCTATCGGGCGATCCGCTGTGGGTAGAAGCGACCGTAATCTGCATAACCGGCCCAAGATCATACCTCATTCAGTGCCCTGACGATAGACTTTGGAAGCGCCACATAGATCAACTACAATCGGGGCTACCGTCACACAATTCCGAACTCCCTTATGATCAAACTGAGGGGGAGGGAGATACAGAGGAAAACGAATTGCAACTAGAAGAAAACCTTTTTGAAGGGACTGAAAATGGAACTGAAATGCAGGAACAGGAACCGGGGACCGGAGTGAGTTCACCTTAGGGAGTGGCCAGTGATATCGATGACGACGGGAACGTGAACTCGGAACAAGAGGCACCCCTACCGTAAAACAACGATCTACCTCAACAGAAGTGCAGCCAACCGCCAGGCACTTTGCGAAAATCAAAAAGACTGATAAAACAACCTTCCTCCCTCAAGGACTATGTAACAGCGCCCCGTGGGCAGAAGCCAGGGGAAAGGGGTGTTGTGAATGAATAATGCCAAATAAAGTTATCTTGAGCTTGAAGTCAAGTGCAGGGTTCTGGCCCTGCACTTCTGATTGGCTGTTAATGGCAGGATTGGATTGGTCCGTTCAGGAGCATCTGATTGGCCATTAGCATCTGATTAACAGGCCATTCTCATTGGTTGATGGAGCTAGCGCTCCAGGGTTGCTATTGGTTGAATAGTTAATAAGTTGCCTATATAAGGAAGGCTATAGCAGCCCTCCAGTTTGAGCTGTCACACCATGTAAATAAAGAGTTTGAAGTTCACTGTTTCTACCAGCTCATCTCCATTGTTCGCACCTATGCTCAAGACTTAACAATTCCCTATATATGTCTGTGTACATACTCTACTAAGTAGAGATTTAGACAAAATGGCGTCCATTGTTCCTTGTTTGATTTTATAAAGCAAATAATTCTCCACATATTTCAGTTAAAATTGTAAAATCTGGAACTGATATTTAAAATGGGCTTTATTAAGACATCAAAATTGTCAAGGCTGTCTTAAAATAATTGTGATATTTATGATAAACTCATGGGATCCAAATATCTTTAGTATTAGATAACTTAAAAATAGTCCTAGCATTGGGCTATTATACAGTAGTTCATTGCCTCAAGCAACAGACATCAGCAGTTCTTTTTTTTTTTAATCCCAATTTTCATGGGAAAAGATTTGGTTCATAAACTGTCTAAATAATTCATTTATTACATGAGGAAGAAGATATTATAGGAGGGCCATTAACTGTCTCAAATCAGTGGCTATGATCATTCAGTTCCATAAAAAGCACATTTGAAGCATTTCATCTGTTTTCCAGACAGAGATCCCATTATATAAAAAAGGAGTAAAATTGCAATGCAATAAATGTAAAGATATAAAAGGGTTTAGTATTTGAGTGATAGAATGAGTATTTTTCTTGTCACCAATGTTTATTTCTTTCTGTTTAATGCCTTGTAAGTATGAAATATTCCTTGTTTCAGTATCTTTTGCTGTGATTTATATCTGAATTACAATCACACTGTTTAAATGTCACTAAATATAGGCTAAATTTGAATTCACAAGAAGCCATGGAAGGCATGTTTTCTATGGTTATATACAAAATAAAAGCTTAGATAGGTAGGTTAGGTGAATGTATTTAGTGTATATGTGTTAGGTAAGAGAATGGAAATATTTTGTGAATCACATGTAGAGCTAGACAAATTGCCTGTTGAAATACTTTTTTAAAAAAATCTGAGCTAGATAATTTTTCTAAATTTCTCCAGAGGAGAAATTCTCCAACAATTTCTCATCGGAAGACATCAACTTATCAATAGCAGTATCTTCTTTGTTTCTGAGGTTGCAAAGTGTCTTTGCTCATGATTTAATGGAAATATGGGAGATCTCCTGGGTTTTACATAAAGGAAGAGCTAACTATGGAGTGAAAAACCAAAGTATTAGAATAACAACCAGTGGAAAAATATGGGAGTCTCTTTTCTCAAGAGGATAATGGCTTTGGTGATTATGATAATGATTGATGGTGATGATGAGTATAGAGTATAAATGAAAGAGGATATGAATGTGACCCATACTTAGTGTGACTCATGGCCAGAGTTACAGCAAGAACTTAGCAGTTCTGTAATTTGATCTATTTAATTTTCTCAGAGTCAAAATGGAGCTAGAGAGCTCATGACAGTGAACTCAAATGACATGTTTCTCAGCAACTTTCAGAGCGAAACTACTTGCTTGAATTAGGACTTCCATAGGTACAGTAGGTTCCTCATTAGAAGTGCTACCCTGGAAGTTAGTAAAAAAAAGGAATCCCATTTCTAGCTCTAAAATATTACACAATTCTACTGAACTCAGTGTTAATGTTAAATCTGCAGGGAAACATGTTCAGGGACATTTTCACAGTGAAAGCCCAGATCTTGCTGAATTGCTCTCTACAGAAAACAAAAGGTCTACTCCTAATTTCCTTGGCCTACCTTGTCCATTTTCTTCCTTCTAAGTAGGAATATCCAGAAATGATATTTGCCTTCAATTACCTTTTTTTTCATGTTTTGCCAAAGGGAGCTTAATATATTATTTTAAAATATGGACTTTTTGTGTTTTCTTAAAAACTATTTTGCCTCATCGTTTTACCCTTTAATGCATCTTTGATTAAAAATTCTAAATGATATAAACAAATTCATCTATCATTATCACATTGATGTTAACTCTAACAACTATATAGATAGATTTTCTGTATGAAAACTTTCCCTAACCTTGTCTTTCAGGTCTTCAAGGGTGCACTGATATTCTTGTAACTGAGTCCCTCCACTTTGCTGCTGTTCATTTTCATCTTCTCTTTCCTTCCACCTTCCCTAGAGAACTTGGTTGCATAATGTAGAGTAAAAGAACCTATTTCTTTCATATTACTTTCAATTATTCCTCTCCAGGCCAGAAGACAAATAAGTAGGCAGGCACAAATTGTACTTCTACTTCTGTGATGCTTTTCTTTATGTTCCTTTTTCTGAATCATTTTCTAAACCATTTTTTTTTCTCTAGGCATTGCTTCTTTACCTATTTAGCAATATCATGCAATACATTTTGCTCTTTTCTTTTAACCTGCCTGCCAAGCACAAAGCAACTCGGGTGCTCATTACTGATCCTTCTGCTTGGATATATGAATAGCCCCTGGCTGCATATAAAAGTTGGTGTTTCTTAACTATATGAATAACATTAAAACAAGGCACAACAGTATCCCTAGGGTGTCTTGTAGCAAGCTGAAATTTCATCAAAATGAGGAAAAGTACTTTGTGACTTGCACATAACATTGTAACACAAATACAAAAAAAGGGGGGGCGGGGGTGTGCGACTTCCCAAGCTCCGTTTTCATGTGGAAAGGATTACAGGAAGATGTCCCAGTTGAAAACAGAGTTTGAAAACCCTCAATGTGGCTCTCAATGAAATCAAGTTTGACACCCCTGCTTTACAACATAAGAAGTATAAGCAACACGTATATGAGGAACCAAATGAGCACATTCATAAACCTTTGCATTAATCCCTGCCAAATAAAGAACTACATATATAAAATCCACCTTCCATGTTAATTCCTTCTTTGTTAATTAAGATCAAATGGTTGTAACTTAAACAGGCAGACAGGTAGAATACTTCCACATGTGACCAAGTAATTAAATTCAGTTTTTCCTTCAACACTTCACTCTCTGAATCTAAATCTTGTTGGCAGCAAAGACACACTTTGTATTGATTAGATTGGGGGGGAAAGTTTGGGAAAAGACTCATCAAATCACAACTCACCAAATAGTAGGCCAGTTACAAGTCAGAACTTTCTGTTGTGAATGAATAATACTAATAAAGTTATATTGAGCTTAAAGTCAAGTGCAGGGTTCTGGCCCTGCACTTCTGATTGGCTGTTAATGGCAGGATCGGATTGGTCCATTCAGGAGCATCTGATTGGCCATTAACAGGCCATTCCCATTGGTTAACGGAGCTAGCGCTCCAGGTTTGCTATTGGTTGAATAGTTAATAAGTTGCCTTATAAGGAAGGCTATAGCAGCCCTCGAGTTGAGCTGTCACACCATGTAAATAAAGAGTTTGAAGTTCACTGTTTCTACTAGCTCGTCTCCATTATTCGCACCCATGCTCCAGACTTAACACTGGTGATGAAGGTGGGATGGGATGACATCCGAGCCAACTAAAGACAACTAAGCACGTGGCTGAAGTGCACATCGGCAGAACCATGTCCGGCAGCGTAGTACCACCCGCTCCGTTCGATCCAGCTCAAGAGGACTGGGAGTCCTACATGGATCATTTTCAAATGTTTTTGGAAACGAATAATCTGAAGGATGCCACAACCGGAAAGAAACGGGCGGTATTCCTAACCCACTGCAGCCCGATGGTATTCAAAATGGCCAAGGCATTAGCGAAACCGGCTGAAGTGAAGGCCATGGGCTGGGACGTCCTCGAACCGTTGCTAAGGGCCCACTATGCACCAACTGTTCCAACGCTTGTGACACGACACGAGTTCTATCAAAGAAACCAGCAGAAAGGAGAAAGCGTTGCCGATATCGTTGCAGACCTCTGGAACTTGGGAGGCCTTTGCGATTTCGCTGACCTAGAGGAGGCCTTGAGAGACCGAGTAGTTCTCAGGTTAGACGCTCTAAACGTACAGAGCAAAATAATGGCAAAGGGTGACATCACCCTTAAAGATGCCATAGCTGAAGCTACAGCAGCGGAGGCGACCAAGAAGTCGGCTGCCCAACTATGCCGAAATTGCACTCCAACACACCAACTGGCTGGCGAAGTTTCACCCAATGCAGAAGGGCGGCTACCGACGGCCCACCAAGAGGACCTCTCTTCGTCGTCAGACAGCGACGAAGAAGAGGTCCATCGCCTGCGGTCCAATCGGGACCGATACCCGAAGTCCCAGAAACCGTGTGCTGGCTGCAGGGCCAACCATTACCGCTCCGATTGCAAATTCCGCGACGCGCTCTGCCACAAGTGCGGAAAACGAGGCCACATCGGACGGGTCTGCCGAACCCTCCTCGTACCCAGCCAGACCTCGAAAGGAACCAATCTCCACCAATCGACAGGGAATTGCCTTGTAAGGCGAGAACCAGTAAACCACTCCTACAGAAACCGACCCGTGGGTCGTCTAGCGAGACGGGAAGAAGCCCACCAAAAACTCACTATTGGCCATGCCTCTTCGCTAGACGCTAAGAAAATTCGAGTCAATGTAAACATTGAAAATCGGCCTTGTCAAATGGAAATTGACTCGGGATTGTCTCTTTCAATGGTCTCATGAAAGACCCTCAAGCAACTCATCCCCACTATCCGGCGCCAAGACCTTCAATTCCAGCGGCTCGTGTTAAAGGACTACCAGGGGAACCGAATTCCACTCGCAGGTTCCAGTCAAGTCCGGGTTGCATTCAAGAACCGCACGGTGTACTTACCCCTGACGATAATCGATAAGGACCGGCCTAGTCTGTTAGGCCTGCAATGGTTTGCACCACTCAGCATTGAAGTGACAGGCATTAACCAAATCGGCCGCAGTGACTGGGAGTGAGACCTCGCCCAAGAGTTCAGGGACATCTTCGAGGAAAAGCTAGGCGAGTACAAGGGGACCCCAATATCCTTTAGCCTTAATCCAAAGATAGCTCCCATCCGCCTTAAGCCTCGTTGAGTTCCGTTCGCTCTGAAACCAAAAATCGACGAGCAGCTTGATAAGTTGATTGCCCAGGGAGTTTTAAAGCCAACTGACCACTCCCCATGGGAAACGCCTATTGTGACACCAATTAAGCCAGGCGGCTCAATTAGAATTTGTGGGGATTACCAAGCCACCCTAAACCACGCCCTGCAACAGAACCCATATCCGGTGCCGGTGGTACAACACCTCCTCCATTCCCTGGGGGGTGGAAAAGTCTTCGCTAAACTAGATTTGGCTCAGGCTTATCAGCAACTGCCGGTTGACGAAAAAACGGCATAGGCACAGACTATCGTAACACACCGAGGTGCCTTTAAGTGCACGCGGCTCCAATTCGGAGTTAGTGTAGCCCCAGGGATCTTTCAGAGCGTAATGGAGAGACTATTGCAGGGGATCAAGGGCGTTGTCCCCTATTTTGACGATGTGCTCATTGCTGCCCCCACTCCAAAAATCTTACAGGAGCGTTTAAGACTGGTATTACGAAAATCCCAGGAAGCAGGTCTGAAAGTCAAAAAAAATAAGTGCAAACTGTGTACCGATCGTGTTGAATTCTTAGGGTACTTAATTGACAGTCAGGGTATTCACCCTACCGATAGCAAATTGAGAGCAATAAAAAACGCTCCCAGACTGCAGAACAAGACCAACCTCCAGGCGTTCTTAGGCCTCATCCATTTCTATAATGTATTCTTGCCACACAAGGCGACTGTCGCTGAACCTTTACATTGTCTATTAGATAAAAAAGCAATTTGGGTATGGGGTCACAAAGAAGAGCAGGCATTCCGTAATGTAAAAAAACTACTGATCTCGGACACCGTACTAATGCAGTACAATGAGACTTTGCCAATAAACATTACATGCGATGCATCGCCGTTTGGAGTGGCCGCCATTTTGAGCCATGTGTTGCCTAACGGTAACGAAGCCCCTGATGCTTACTTCTCAAAAATGCTCTCAAAAACCGAGCGAAATTACACCCAGATCAATAAAGAAGCCCTGGCGATTGTATCAGCTGTTAAAAGATTTCATGAGTATTTGTACGGCCAGGTTTTCACCATCGTAACTGACCACAAACCATTGCTGGGTATCATCGCTGGGGACAAGCCAACTCCCTACATACTTTCTCCCAGAATGACCCGCTGGTCAGAATTCTTGGCTGTCTACAATTATCGGCTACAATATCGTCCCGGTAAAGCCATTCTCCACGCTGATGCACTGAGCCGTATACCGCTCCCTGAAACTATAAATGATCCTGCACCAACACTGACAGAGTTGCAGATCGAGACACTCCACACGCCGCCATTAACTGCCCGTGACATTGCGAGAGAAACAAAACGCGACCCCATCTTGGCGCGAGTCCTCACATGGGTGGAACGTGGATGGCCATTGGACCAAGTACCAGATGACTTTGCACCATTCAAAAGTCGTCAAACAGAGTTGTTCTCGCAGAAGGGCTGTGTCATCTCGGGCGATAGAGTCATTATCCCAGAACGACTCCAACAGACACTGCTAAGAACCTTGCACGATGGCCACCCTGGCATCGTGCGCATGAAGGGCCTCGCACGAAGCTACGCATGGTTGCCAGGCATCAACAGACAAATTGAATCATGGGTTAAAACTTGCCAGAGATGCCAAGAAGTAAGCAACACTCCACCAAAGGCAACCCCAACTGAATGGGAGACGCCGCAGGGACCCTGGTCCCACATCCATCTGAACTTTGCTGGGCCAACCAAAGGCCACACGTTTTTGCTAACCATCGACGCCTACTCGAATTGGCTCGAGATTCACCGAATGAGCAACACAACCACTGACGTGGTCATCAAAAGCCTGGAAAGACTTTTTGCAACCCACAGTTTACCAGACGTTCTGGTATCCGACAACGGGCCCCAATTTACCGCGCTGTCTTTTGAGCAGTACCTGGCTGACCGGGGTATTCGACATGCGCTCACTTCGCCTGCGCACCCTGCTGCCAACGGTAGGGCTGAGTGCATGGTACAGTTCGTCAAAAAGACTCTCCAAAAGTTAGACTATGACAACAACAACGAGAAAATCAACCAGATCCTTTTCCTGCAGCACATCACACCTCACAGTGTCACCAACAAAACTCCCGCCGAGCTGCTAATGGGACGAAAGCTCCGCTCCCACCTTGATCAGTTACACCCAGCCTACGAACCGGAAAAGCCACTCGAATCCAGCGGCCGATGCCATATCTTCCAGGTAGGCAATTTAGTATTCGCTAAAAACTTATCGGGTGATCCACTGTGGGTAGAGGCAACCGTAATCCGCATAACCAGCCCAAGATCGTACCTCGTTCAGTGCCCTGACGACAGACTTTGGAAGCGCCACATAGATCAACTACGATCTACTGTCACAGAATTCCGAACTCCCTTATGACCAAACTGAGGGGGGGGAGATACAGAGGAAAGCAAATTACAATTAGAGGGAACCCTTTTTGATGAGACTGTTAATGGAACTGAAACGCAGGAACAGGAACCGGGGACCGGAGTGAGTTCACCTCAGGGAGTGGCCAGTGATATTGGTGACGACGGGAATGTGAACTCAGAACCAGAGGCACCCCTACCGTTGAACAACAATCTACCTCAACAGAAGTGCAACCAACCGCCAGGCACTTTGCGAAAATCAATAAGACTAATAAAACATCCGTCCTACCTGAAGGACTATGTAACCGCGCACCGTGGGCAGAAGCCGTGGGAAAGGGGTGTTGTGAATGAATAATACTAATAACGTTATATTGAGCTTAAAGTCAAGTGCAGGATTCTGGCCCTGCACTTCTGATTGGCTGTTAATGGCAGGATCGGATTGGTCCATTCAGGAGTATCTGATTGGCCGTTAACAGGCCATTCTTATTGGTTAACGGAGCTAGCGCTCCAGGTTTGCTATTGGTTGAATAGTTAATAAGTTGCCTATATAAGGAAGGCTATAGCAGCCCTTGAGTTGAGCTGTCACACCATGTAAATAAAGAGTTTGAAGTTCACTGTTTCTACTGGCTCGTCTCCATTATTCGCACCCATGCTCCAGACTTAACACTTTCAAAACAGGCAAGCTTTTTTCTAAGATAAGGAGATTCGAAATGATCATTTTGAAATTGGAATGTTTTGAAGTCAAACCCTTTTACATTTTCTTGATTAGAAGAAAAAATAGCAATGATACATTTGATCAGTACACCCCATCTGACCATCTACTTTGGATTGTTTTTCATGTATTTTTACATAAAAAGTATACTTTGGGTTACTTGGATTTTCTACCAAAAGGTGAGAAAGGTGAGAATATTCTCGTTTATTCTTAATATTGAAGAACATAATAGAGTTCCAGACCCTCTTCAGTTCATTGAAGTAGCATTTCTGTAATTAAAAGTAATTTTGAATCAAATTCCAGAAGGAAAATACCAAAACAGAAAACTGATTCCTGGATCCTACTTCTGCTTCTACAGTTTTTTTACATGCAAAATTTTAATGAGATTTCCGTATAACAATAACTCTATGGTTACCCTAGACCAAAACTGAATGGCTTTAAATGATAACTGAACTATCTGTTGTAGAACTTCTTGCCATCTTTCAGTGAAAGTTCTTGACTGAATAACTATATTTCTTTTAAAACACATTAGAGAGATTTAATGATAAAAAATATTGATATTGAATTGTATTGTAGATACTAATGCAGGGGTGGATAAACTTTTTGGCTCGGGGGCCGCATTGACTTTTAAAATTTGACAGATGGGCCGGGTCAGCACACAGCTCCGCAAAATCAAGTGCCTAATGCGCAGACATGATATTCTTCCGATTAAAAACACAACATGGATAGATAGATAGATAGATAGATAGATAGATAGATAGATAGATAGATTCTTCCCCTACGAATAAATGACTCTGTGTGTGTGTGTGTGTGTGTGTATGGATCTACCCCCTCGGCTTACACAAGTTGGCCACTTATAAGATAAGAAATAAATAAACGGCCACCCCCCAAAACATAACTCCTCCGGTGCCCACGGATAAACTGTGAACCACCAATTAGTAGCAGGGCTGACCCTCCCTCTTGAATCAACGTCTAATTGAGGGGAGCAGACCGGTCTTCAGTCTCTTGTGAGAAACTGCTGGATAACCCTGCAAACCGCTTGCCGAGGTGTGTGTGTGTGTAGGATTTCGCCTGCCTTTCCCCCCGCCCGCCCAGTGCGATGCCGCTTTTGCCGTTAAACCATGAGTCCTCCCTTGCGTTTCGGAAGCCCGCTCGGCAGAAAACATCTGCATGCCTCTCCCAGTACCTGCCCGCTCCGCCCAGCCAGAACGTCTACCACCGAGTGCGCCTCGGTCCAGCTGTGAGGTCCTGGCACTGGCGCGCTGAGGGCGCCGCTGTTCTTCTCTCCCATCTTACTCCAGGGGAAGGCCGTGGAGGGAGGTGTGAAGTGCCTGCCGGTGCTCGGGTCTACGGGAATATGCATCACAACAGCAGGCGTTAGGGGAGGAAGGAGGCAGCAGTGGAACTGCTGCTGCTGCTGCTGGCCGAGAGGTGAGGGAAAGGCGCGCCCAGGATGCAGTGAGCCAGATGCCCAAGAGTGCATGGCAGGCTGCTCCAAAGCCGGACGCGGGAGAAAACCGCCCTAGCCCCCCTGCACAGGTTGGCCTCTCGCCGCCACTGCCAGTCCCGGCCGCTCCGGCTGCCAGTTGCTTCTTGGGGTGCAGCTCTTAAAAGCTTGCTCCAAGCAACTTCCCAGCAACTTTCAGCTTCCTTTTAACTTGTGGGCGCTCGCGCTTGGCCTTGAACTATGCAGCGGGGGAAGCCCGCCCGCTGGGCTTCCCATCCTCCGCACGGCTTGGGGCCAGGCGCGAGCACCCGCGAGTTAAAAGGAAGCTGAGAGTTGCTGGGAAGTTGCTCGGGTTTCCGGGGCTTCCAGGCTTAAATTTTGCACAGGCAAAGTTTGCAGGCGGGAGCGTCTTCCCGCTGAGGAGCAGGAAAGGTTCCACCTGGCGGGCGGGCGGGCTGCGTGGAGGAGGTGACCCAGCGGCGCTCCGGGTTTCCCCTCCACCATGCGGCTCGGGGCCAGGCATGAGCACCCGCGAGTTAAAAGGAAGCCGAAAGTTGCTGGGAAGTTGCTCGGGTGCTGGGAACAGGCTTTTAAAGTGCTGCCCGAGCAGGACCGCCGAGTCGGGAAACGGGGCACCAAGGCAGGGCAAGGCTCCACCAGCAGCGGCCTAGCTTTAGGTGGCTCCAAGCAGCCTGCCCCGTCCACCAGGCGGAACCCTTCCCGCTCCTTGGCTTCCTTTTAATTCGCAGGTGCTTGCGCCTCGCCCCGAGCCACACGGCAGTCCACTCCAAGTAGCCCGCCCCACCCACCGGGCAGAACCCTTCCCGCTCCTTGGCGGGAAGATGGTCCAGCCTGCAAACTTTGTCTTTGCAAAGCCCTGGATGCCCCAGAAACCCGAGCAACTTCCCAGCAACTTTCAGCTTCCTTTTAACTCGCGGGCGCTCGTGCCTTGTCCCAAGCTGCACAGAAGCCTGCTTCAAGCATCCCGCCCCGCCTGCTGGGCGGAACCCTTCCTGCTCCTCGGCCGGAAGACGCTCCAGCCTGCAAACTTTGCCTTTGCAAAGTTTAAGCCTGAAAGCCCCGGAAAAAAAAGGGGGATCAGCAGGGACTCACCTTTGGAGAGGTCGCACTTGAAGGTGATTTCGAACTCCCAGCTGAGGCCTTTGCAAATTTCTTTTCTTTCCTACCCCTAGATCCCTCCGCACTATTTTGCAGCTTTGGGAGCCATGCGGCACAGGGCAATATGCCACGCCTAGCGATTTCTTTTCAGGGATGGGCCGGATTGGACAGACCAACGGCAGTGATTTTTTTTTCAGGGGTGGGCTGGATTGGACAGACCAACGGGCCGGATGTGGCCCGCGGGTTGTAGTTTGCCCACCCCTGTACTAATGTAATCTAAATACAGAAGCAGTAGCAATATTAACAATTTTTGTTTGAGGATTTTTAAAATTCTCTTCACAGTTTAATCTAATGCTTTATAATAGAAAGTGGTACCACTCACATATGCCTAAAATTTTAGCCTTGTGGGAGCCCAACACGAGTGAAAATCCAAGTCCTTCTGAATTTTGAATCTCTGATTTCAGTTAGGGCGTGCCTTTGTGCAAAGATATAGTAGGCAGGATGGCAAGAATACGTCTATTCAAAGATTCCACTGTAGTGACTTGCTGTACAGTGTGTTATTAAGATGTTAATAATGTTTATTATTAATATTTAAGACATTTAAAAACATCCTCTAAAATGATAAACTTTCTGAAAGGAATGTCAGATTTTTTCAAAAATAGATATTTGGGTTAAAATTTACTTCTAAAACATATATTTATCTGATCTCATACAGGCTGTGAAAGAGCCCTCCATTTGATAATGCTTTGAGCACTGAGAATTGAGTTAATATTTTGGCTCATGGTGTCAGTGAAAGGGAATATATTCTTAAGTAACCTGGAGATACTCCCTTTTTTAGCGCATTGCAGCTGTAATACAGAAAGTTACAAAGAGTTAATTGTTGGGGACATTACACCCTCATAATATCTTCAGTAATTTTATTCCTACCTTTCTAGTTCAGTGCTGGAGAAAATAGAAATCAAATTAAAGGAGACTTCTAATGACACTCTTGTAGTATAGTCAATCTGATTAGCTACATAACAGAATTATGCCATCGTGATCAGTATATAATCACTAAATGGTTAATATGGCTACAGTTCTAGCACATGCTTATAAAGGGCTGACCATAGAATGGTTACATTAATATATGGTTTTGAATTGTCAGAATGATATAGTCACAAATAAATAAAAACTGTGCCAGAGAAACAAAATTTCCATGCTTTCTGCTCTCTTGCATTCACGTGCATTTTTAAATCTTCCTATGATATTCAGTATTGTTCTTTGTGTTGCTAGTTTTTTGAAATAGTGAGTTCTGCCACATAAAAACATATAAATGCAACTAGTTACTAAAATTTGCATGCACCTGCTTAATTTTTTAAAGGTGTTTTGCTTCTTTTTCTCTGTTTATAAAATGTTATATAGGAGCAAGTGGAAGCAAGTAGGAAATACATGGATGAATATTGAAATAAAAGAGCATCAGCAAAATTGGTTGGATTTCAAAGCATTTGATTTTGGAGCAGAAAAAGTTGAATAAAGTATATGTATTTTATAGTCACATGTGTCTGGGGAAATTCTTATATATTTAATAATTCATGAAAAGGGATGATTGCTTACAGTGCCAGAGCAATTACATTTTTTGTTTGTTTGTTTTATGTTTTCTGATTAATATGAATATCAGAGTAAGAAGGTGATTAAAACACATGAATTGCACAATTTGTCATTTCAGTTGCTGAAATAGTTTAGAAGACTGCACAATCTCAAAAAATAATTGCCTTGGAATTTGTTTACCTAGAAAAAAAATGTTTTTTTTTTCTATCATCTTTCCTAAACAGGTTTTAAAATGTCTTTTCTTTTAAATTATTTTCCCTTCACGAAGGAAGAATGGGTGACCCTACTCCAACCTAATATTATATATACCAGGTCAATGAAAATCTTCATAAACTCCTCAGGGTCTGTGCAGTTGTTCTCAAGTTAAACCCCAGGGGCAAGGTGATGGTGCTGAACTTAGCCAATTTCCCTGGGGATAATTCTAGCTGTGTTCTGTGGCTACATGAAATCTATGCAATCCACCCTCAAAAAATCTACAGTTCCTTCAAAGAATGTTATGTTTAACTAAGCGATATAGTCAAACATGCACATCCCCATCTCTGGCCTAATCTTACAATTAAGGCTGCTGGTAGGAAACATTGAAGTTGTTAATGCTTCTTTGAAGAAGTTTCGCAGTATAGATCTGAAATCTAGTATAAAAGGTGATACAAGATTGTATAACAATAAAAAAAACCAGGAGGATGCCAAAAAAGAAAAAGAAATAGTAAAGTCTAAAATACTTGTTTTTGAACCTGAGGGCTTTTTAAAAGATGCAGCAATTAAATTCACTTATTCAGTTGTTAGAATTTTATTACTGTCTCCTTTTTTCTTTTCACTTTTCAGTTTGCTCCTTTCTACCCTTAATTTTATCAGCATGATTATTCAGAAAAAGAGCATTTTGCTTGTGTTTGATGGAAACAAAAATCAGTAATTGCTTTAGTCTGTATTTTTTAAATGAACATAGCAAGCTACCCAGTAAATTCCCAGTTATGAGCCCTTTTTCATAATAATTAAAACAGATAAGAATATTTGTAGTGGATTGTTGCTTGCAAGATGTGGCAATGCTTTGAATAGATAAAACTATATAATTAATTGTACCTACCAATACTACTACAATTTTATGGGAAGTGGGTCTAATTAGAGCTGAAACCAGGTTGTCCTTCCTGATATTTCAGATTAGGGACTATTCTTTCCTTAGTTCGGGTGGTTGGTAAATGTCCATTTGCTACATTGAATAATATCTATCTTCTAGGTGTGATATAGAGCAGTATCTGCCTCATCAATATTATCCATTCAGGGCAATACTACAATGAAATACTGATTGAGAATTGTTGATCATTCTGTTGGTTCCTGGATTTTATTTGGGATATTTGTTACTCAACAATAAAATTACAGTTCTAGGATTATTCCCATAGGGAGGTAGGAAAAAGTCAATTTGAGCAGATTTATTTAACACTGCTCATGTAATTTCTTCCCTTGTCCTTCAGGGATCTCTTCTACAAGGAAACTGATAATAGTAGGAGGGAAGAAAATTGTATAGAACTTTTGAGGAAGATCAGTGTTATCTATGCTCTCCTTCTAAAGATTAAAACTGAGGAGAAAGTATCCTTTCAAAGGGTAAACTAGATAAAGCACTGCAACTCAATGTATAGAGTAATTTAAAAAAAAATAACTACTAATATCTTCCTTTATTTCTGGCTTTTCTTCACAGCACCAAGGAAAAATTGGTGTTAAATTTAATGTTGGAACAGATGATATCGCAATTGAAGAAGTCAATGCAATCATTAATGATGGAAAATACCATGTAGTACGTTTTACAAGAAGTGGTGGTAATGCCACATTACAGGTGGACAACTGGCCGGTTATAGAACGCTACCCAGCAGGTGAGAATGTAAATACAATCTGATGGATTTGTGGAATTACAGGGTTTTAAAGGTTTTTTTCTTACATAGGTATGTAGGACCTTTGCTTCTTCAAGATGCCTAACTGTCTAATTGCTGCCATTAAAAATGTTTTTACCAATTGTTAAAATAGCAATTTTTGAGTTTTTATTTCATTACATTGGACAGATGAATAAAACCGAGGAGTAAAGATGTCAAAATTCTTTGAAATCAAGTTTTAAATAATAAGAACAAGGTATTAATGTATTGATGTACTTAAATAATGCAAAGGCTTTGACAAAAATAGCTAAATATATTGAAAAACCATCTGGAATTAAAATAAGTACAGGAAAATAGTACTTATTTTATAAACCACTATTAAGCAAAGTAACAAAATATATTACAACACTAATTTAAAGAAAAATTGGATTAATTTTACAAACATTTGCCAGTTGTGTTCACCAGCTGCTTATTTTAAGCTGTTTCATCAAAATCTATACAACATATGGTTTGTTCCCCCCAAAATATTTTTTGTTGCTCATTAGATGAGCTGTGGTATGGCCTCAGCAGATCATAAATTATTTTTAATCGGCCAAGCCAATGGAGGCCTTGAGTCTTGCACAAAACCATAAAGTTATATGCTGAATCTTATGAAAATGATGTGATGATGTATTATAAATTGGAAAAAATGAATTTTAGGAAAAATAGACACAAAAATGCCTCATGGCACAGTGGTTAGAGTGCAGTACTGCAGGCTACTTCTGCTGCAGCCAGCTGCCTGCAATTTGGCAGATCGAATCTCACCAGGCTCAAGGTTGACTCAGCCTTCCATCCTCCTGAGGTAGATAAAATGAAGACCCAGATTGTTGGGGGCAATAAACTGCTTAGAGAGAGCTGTAAAGCACTATAAAGCATATATATAGGTCTAAGTGCTATTGTTGTTGCTATATTTTAATGTAACAATACTTTATGCAAAATGAAAACAAGGCAAACTGAATGAGATAAAATATAATGGATTCATGCAGGCATTTCTACAATTCTTTTTATAATCAGGATGTTCTGATGTCACAGAGATTTTCACAAGATGAAACTAGAGTTCCCTTTCAACATTTTATAGCATTGAGTCTTACATCCCAGTTTGGGCTGGACATTGCAATTCCAGTCATATGTGATAATAGTCAAGAAGAGTTGCTACTTCACCTGTTTTCTATACAATAAGACCAATTAACAAATTCATGATTTTTTTTCTCCTGGTACTGCTATCAGTTTCCAATTAATAAGCTATGATCCTCTGGACTAATGAGTGGCAAGAATAGAGTCTTGTGTAGACTTTTGAAGTTTTCCAGTATTTAAAATAACAATATCAGAACTTCTGGTGAACTTTAAAATCAGCATCTAAGCTCCAATTTTTGGTTCTTTGGTAAAGGATGTGAGTTTAACAAGCCATTATCCAGGGAAGCATTTATTTTGTCATTCTTTTTTGTGAAAAATACATATTTCTTACCATAAATTATTAGCTGGCCTTCATCACAATTACAAGAATATATTCTTAACTATACTTGTTTAATTTTAGTGTCTGTGTATTTACTTAAAATTTTATCCCCTGCTATTAGTTTATTTATTATCTTAATTGTTATACTGCATGCAATTTGGGGAGGAAGGTTGAGCTTTTTAAAATTAAACTTTCATTTTACTTTGATTTTTAATGATCAAAAGCAAGTTTATAGTCTGTGGAACAATAAATAACTCTATGTTGCAGAATTCTCAGGCATTTGGATTTAATACTAACACTAAGTCATTTCCTGTATTCTTCTCCTCCTCCCCCAGAAAAAGAAAACACTGGAAATGTTTCATAAAATGTTAAACAAGCATTCATAGTCTTTTTGTTGATTTTAATAGTTCCTTGTACACTACAGCAGGGCCTAATTAAAACCATAGTTTCAGTCATAACTCAGAATTCCCTTGTGAATCTTCTTGCTCAGCTCAGGCCAGTTGTTCACAATCTTTAATTTTCTTTAAGCTTTTATCAATATCATAATGGTGCGTTTGTAATGTAACAGCAAAAATTGGTGCTTTGTTTTGCTTTTGCACTTTGCCTTGGTTTAACTCTGCCATTATAACATCTGTTTTGCTTTTGTGCTTCTTGTCCAATCTATAAGCCACATTCTGCATCCTTTTCAGTCAGGTTTCTGGCCCAGTTATGGAACCAAAACTCCATTAGTCACATCCATCCTTGCTCTTCTGGATCTGTTAGTGGCTTTCAGTACCATCAACCATGATGTTCTTTTAGGTTGACTTAAGAAGTTTGGGGAGGGTGGTACAGTTTTTGGCTGGTTTACCTCCTTCTTCCAAGGAGGGTCCCAATTGGTGTTAATAGGGACCAAGAGCCCCTCCTTTGTGGGGTGTCACAATGCTTGGTGCACTTTCTGCTCCTTTTTTAACATCAACATGAAACTGCTGGGCCAGGTCATCCATCACCATAGGGCAAAGTATCACCAATAAGCTGATGGTATCCAGCTATATATTTCCATCCCAGCTGAAGGGAATGATGCAGTAGACATCCTTTCATAGTGCCAGCAGGCTGTCAGGAACATCACATTTCAACTGAAATCCATCTAGTAGAACGGTGGTCTTATGTATATAGGAGTTTATCAATTTTGGTCTTGGATAGGGTTGAACAATCTCAGGTATATGACTTAGGGGGTCCTCTTAGACTCACAGCTCCTTCCTGAAAAGCAGGTGGCAATTGTGACCAGGAGGGCCTTTGCCCACCTTTGCATTATGTGTAGTGCCGTCCCTTTCTGGACAGGGAAGTCCTCTGTTACTCATACCCTGGTCATCTCCCAATTGGACTATTGCAACATGCTCAATATGGGGCATTTCATAGTGCCAGCAGGCTGTCAGGAACATCACATTTCAACTGAAATCCATCTAGTAGAACGGTGGTCTTATGTATATAGGAGTTTATCAATTTTGGTCTTGGATAGGGTTGAACAATCTCAGGTATATGACTTAGGGGGTCCTCTTAGACTCACAGCTCCTTCCTGAAAAGCAGGTGGCAATTGTGACCAGGAGGGCCTTTGCCCACCTTTGCATTATGTGTAGTGCCGTCCCTTTCTGGACAGGGAAGTCCTCTGTTACTCATACCCTGGTCATCTCCCAATTGGACTATTGCAACATGCTCCATATGGGGCTCCCCTTAAAAAGTATCCAGAGGCTTCAGCTGGTGCAGAATGCAGCCACATGAGCCATACTAAGGGCCTAAAGAAGGGCATATATAACACCTTTGCTCCACAAATTGCACTGGGTGCCAGTTTGCTTCCAGGTCCAATTCAAAGTGTTGGTTATTGCCTATAAAACCCTACATGGCATAATGCCAGGCTATCTATAGACTTGGCTTCAGCCTGTTGCATCAGTGCATCCCACTCATTCAGGCAGGGAAACTATGCTATAAACCCCATCAGATTAAAATAAATTGAGAAAGAGGGCTTTTCTGCCACAGCCTCTGAATTGTGGAATATCTTGCCCTCAGAGTGAGAAAAAAACCCCCAATATTTTGGCCTTCTCTGTAGCCTTGGGGGGGGGGACACAAAGACCCACACAACCATGAAGCTGGCTGAACCCATGAGAAACCCCCCCCCCCAACACCAGTACTAATAACTGCTAATCTCTCATCTTGGAATTCTTTACCCTCTGAAAAATGGAATAGAATAGAATCATTCTTTATTGGCCCAGTGTGATTGAACACATGAATTTGTTTCCTGTGCATAAACTCATGGTGTACATATAAATCAGAATTACTGGGGAGCATTTCACCGAGACTGCCATCAGCAGTGCCATCCTTAACGGAATCATATATGTATACATGATTTTTTTATAATGTTGTTTTACAATTTTAAAACTATTAAATTACTATAATTTTAATGTTTAATTTTATTGATGATATTGTACATGGGAGGTTAAGAAATATAAAATATAAATAAACAATTATCCCCAGCAACCGACATGGTAGGTGATAACAATATTGTCTGTCCATTTTGGAGTGGCTTGTGGTTTGTTTGTATATGCAGGCAGTTGTCTACATACATATGGCAATGATGATTATGTGGTCTACTGTATACTAGGTGCCTTCAGCTGACGCAGAAAAGTTTCCAGCTGCAATTACACTTATCTGTTGTAATCTATTCCTCCTTTCCCTTCCCAAACTGCTCACAGTTAACTTCATCACCAACTCTTTCATGGATTGTTGTGGTCCTTTGACCCATTTGTCAGTGAGTCCTCCCCCCACTTTTTTTTTTAAAAAACTGTGCTGCTGCTACCAGGGGAAAAATGTGCAAGTTTTTCTCATAACGGCAAATTCCTGTTTCTAGGTTCTCCTTAGTTGGTTATTGTTCCATTAGGGCAAGGCTGTTGGGAGAAAGAAACTGTTCCATGTTTGGATCAGTGGCTGAAGCCAGTTTTATTTTATCCCCTATTTTCTTTTATTTCCAGGCAAGCTAAAAATGGTCTTTTTACAGGGCTGTTTGAAATTCAGCAAAAAGTACTGGAGTACAATTTCATACTTTGAGCAATCAACTGAGAAGCTCAGGATTTATATCATGCTTCACAAACTGGACTTTTTAATATATTTTTTTCTACCTCGGACTTCCAACAACCGCAACAAACTTGACCAGTGGTCAGAAATAAAGGGAGTTTTAGTTAAATCCTCTGGGGAATCTAGGTTAGAGAAAGGCTAAATAGTAAGCCTTGAAAGAGAGAAACTTGTGCGTCTGAAGGCAGTCAAGAATTTGTTTCTGAATGAATGAATGAATGAATGAATGAATGTCACACTGACAAAGAATTCTATTACACAAATACTGCAAAGCAGATCTGATATTTTCCCTTACATTTCTATAATGCTTTTCTAATGTCAGGATTCGGGCAGTTACCCCCATTTAAATCATGAGTCTCAAGCCAAACTTCCAAAACTCAAAAATATTTATTGAGAATTAAACTGTCCAGCATTGCCTGGGTGTAGTCGACTCTGAGACACATAATTCATTGTCATCCTTGATCCTGGTCTTCCCCCACCCCTGGGTGTATTGTAATTCATATTCTCCAATGGGACACATCCATAGCCAAGATTCATCAATCATGTTCTCCAGTTAGAATTATGCTCCGCAGAAACTTCAGTCACCTAGTTACTATCTTTGAAAACTATTTATGGAATGCAGTTTCAGTTTGCAAGCAGCTGCACTGCTGTCCCCTCCCTTTCTGTTGGCAACTCTAAAAAGACTATAGAAATATTTTATGAATTGACATCTATTGTATACTTTTTTAAAGGTGGGTAAGGGGATATTCTATTTTTGGCTATAAATTATCTCTAGCCACTTCTCCTATCTAGAGCCAGTTTTGTTTCAGAACCCCATTCCAAGTTCTTTGCTTTGTCACCTGGCTCTCAATTAAATCATAATTGTTCCAGGTAATACAAACATATCCAGCTTATCATTATCTGGTGCAATATTTTAGATCAAGCTATGAATTTTGGACATATAATTAATGTTTATTAGCATGACCTCTGTGTGTTTTAGGTACCTGTTTAAAAAATACATTTGTTACCATGGCACCTGGTTTTTAACTTACCTCCTGTATCTGCATCTGGGTTTAATTAAACATTCACAAGATCAGCAGGTTAATTAAGAAGTCTTTTCATCTGAACTGTGCAGGTGATACCTTCTTCTCTGAGATGGAAGAAATCAGTTTGACTTCCTGTGATACCTGGAGCCTGATTAATTCTCTGTTCAGGCAAGCAACCTAGATGCTTTCACTTGCTTGTCCATTTTAAATTCATTGTTACTATGTGAATTTAATAATACATAAAAGTTTGATTTTCATTTCAGGACCCAAAATTGTGGGGGGGCAGTATGCTGACTCCTTAAAGCACTTAGAGAGGGCTATAAAGCACTGTAAAGCAGTATATAAGTCTAAGTGCAATTGCTATTATGCACAGGTTTGGATTTGTCTATATGTCTGTATTTTTTCTTTCCGAATTGTACTATCACTTTCGTTTATTATTTTTAATTAATTGTCACTCATTTCTCCTTAACAAGAGAAAGCAAAATTCTATGTTTGTTGATACATATAAAGTTATTCGGCACTTCAGCATAATTCAAGTAGGAATAAGAAAAACATATGTATTATATTCATCTGCATATTGAACTAAATATTTACTATGTCATACCCCATGCCCATTTACATACACACACACACACACACACACATATACCCCAAGATCAGGAAATTTTAAGAACTTTCAGCTATTCATCTTTTTTATCTCACCTTTATTATTCTTATAAATAATTCAAGGCAGTGAAAATATCTAATCTTCTTTCTTCCTCCTGTTTTCCCCACAACAGCCCTATGAGGTGAGTTGTACTGAATATTGGCCCAAGTGGTTTTTCATGCTTAAGGCAAGACTAGAATTCATCTCCTGATTTCTAGCTTGGAGCCTTAACCACTAGACCAAACTGGCTCTGATATAGTTAACATTGTCTGCATAAAAAAAGAAAAGTGCAGTCAATAAATATTGCACCCCTGTTTTCAAGGAGAAAAAGAGAGAGAATGTTTTTAGTGTGTGTGTGTGTGTAATATAAAGCCAGCCATCACTTCAGAAGTTTTGAGATCTTTTAATCTCCTTTGACTGTGGAACCTTTTTTTTTTTTTCTTTACCAAGCAATAACAAATCCATAATCTTGTCTCATCAGAAGTTTTAATAACATTTCTCAAGTTCGTATTTTGTTTTCTTATTTTAATTAGACAAATAAATATTTTTAATTTGTGATATTTTCCTTCGTATATTTATGAGCTTTCTCTTTTGCCCTTTTCATCTTTAAGTATGGAGCAAAATCTTATCATTGCTTACTTTTGCAATTAGAAAAATCTTTTAATGAAATGTGTTGTGCTTACTAATATTTCACTGATAGTTTCTGTATCATTTAACACAGTGACATAGCACTTATTTTAAGAACCTAGAGGATGTCTCATGAGTTTTGCTTTTGAGAGATGATATAAACTACCAGAAGATATCAACTTCTCCTGAAATGAATATATAGAAATAGTAAGATATAGAGATAGTAAATATAATATGGAAAGAATGATGTTATCAGAACTTAAAGGATTTTTAAACAGTTTTCAATGTTTGAGACACAGTAGATAAAGTGTAGTAGAATACTATAATACAGTATTTTACTGCTTATTTGGACTGTATGTTGTAAGTTTAGTCTCTGGTTGGATTTCGTATGAGAGGAACTGTTTAAGTGAGGTAGCTATTTTTATTTTTCAAAACAATAGTAAATTGTTTGAAATCAACCTATAGCATATTTTGAATTGTTTATCTGAAACATAGTAATTATTTCTTCTTCTTGTGCCATATCTGTCATCGGATGTTGGCAATCATGTAGGCAATACTATTTTTATGAACAGCCACATGAAAAAGTGCTACTGAATTTTCTCCAAACCAGTCCTTTAGATTTTGAAGCCATGATGATCTTCTTCTGCCTGGACCTTGTTTGCCTTCAACCTTTCTTTGGAGGATTAAGTGAATTATGCCATATTTTTCTTGGGTGTCTCATCACATGTCTAAAATATTCTAACTTTTGCTTTTTTATGGTTTTGATTATCTTCCTTGGTTTTCCCAGGTGGCTTATCACCTCCTTGATTTTGATTTTGTCAGAAATCATTACTTAATTTTGAATAATGGTGAGAAATGAAATGAGACACCCAGTGGTTGAAGCTTTGTTATATTAGCAACTCAAAATCTTTCAGAAATATATACTTTGATCTTCCATAACTATTTTCAAGTCAAGCTTCCTGTTAAGTCTGGAGCATGGGTGCGAATGATGGAGACGAGCTGGTAGAAACGGTGAACTTCAAACTCTTTATTTACATATTGTGACAGCTCAACTCGAGGGCTGCTATAGCCTTCCTTATATAGGCAACTTATTAACTATTCAACCAATAGCAAACCTGGAGCGCTAGCTCCGTTAACCAATGGGAATGGCCTGTTAATAGCCAATCAGATGCTCCTGAACGGACCAATCTGATCCTGCCATTAACAGCCAATCAGAAGTGCAGGGCCAGAACCCTGCACTTGACTTCAAGCTCAAGATAACTTTATTGGTATTATTCATTCACAACACCCCTTTCCCACGGCTTCTGCCCACGGGGCGCGGTTACATAGTCCTTAAGGTAGGACGGCTGTTTTATTAGCCTTTGCGATTTTCGCAAAGTGCCTGGCAGTTGGCTGCACTTCTGCTGAGGTAGATCGTTGTTTAATGGTAGGGGTGCCTCTGGTTCCGAGTTCGCATTCCCGTAGTCACCACCATCACTGGCCATTCCCTGAGGTAAATTCACTCCGGTCCCTGGTTCCTCTTCCTGCATTTCAGTTCCATTATCAGTCTCTTCAAAAGGGTTTCCCTCTAATTGTAATTCGCTTTCCTCTGTATCTCCCCCCCCCCAGTTTGGTCATAAGGGAGTTCGGAAGTGCGAGACGGTAGCCGCGATCGTAGTTGATCTATGTGGCGCTTCCAAAGTCTATCGTCAGGGCACTGAACGAGGTATGATCTTGGGCCAGTTACGTGGATTATGGTCGCCTCTACCCACAGCAGATTGCCCAATAAGTTTTTAGTGAATACTAAATCGCCTACCTGGAAGGTACGGCATCAGTCGCTGGATCCGAGTGGATTTTCCGGTTCGTAGACTGGGTGTAACCGATCGAGGTGGGAGCGGAGCTTTCGTCCCATTAGCAGTTTGGCAGGAGTTTTGTTGGTGATGCTGTGGGGTGTGATGTGCTACATGAAAAGGATCCAATTGATTTTCTCGTCGATGTTGTCGTAGTCTATCTTTTGGAGATTCTTTTGGATGAATTGTACCATGCACTCAGCCCTACCGTTGGCAGCAGAGTGCACAGGCAAAGTGAGTGCATGTGGAATACCATGGTCAGCCAGGTACTGCTCAAAAGACAGCGTGGTGAATTGGGGCCCGTTGTCAGATACCAGAACGTCTGGTAATCCGTGGGTTGCAAAAGTCGTTCCAGTCTTTTGATGACCACGTGAGTGGTCATGTTGCTCATTCGGTGAATCTCGAGCCAATTCGAGTAGGCATCGACAGTTAGCAAAAATGTGTGGCCTTTGGTCTGCCCAGCAAAGTCCAAATGGATGCGGGACCAGGGTCCCCGCGGCATCTCCCATTCGGTCGAGGTTGCCTTTGGTGGACCGTTGCTTACTTCTTGGCATTTCTTGCAAGTTTTAACCCATGATTCAATTTGTCTGTCGATGCCTGGCCACCATGCGTAACTTCGTGCGAGGCCCTTCATGCACATGATACCAGGGTAGCCATCGTGCAAGATTCTTAGCAATGTCTGTTGGAGTCGTTCTGGGATAACGACTCTATCGCCCCAGATGACACAGCCCTTCTGCGAGAACAACTCTGTTTGATGACTTTTGAATGGTGCAAAGTCGTCTGATACTTGGTCCAATGGCCATCCGCGTTCCACCCATGTAAGGACTCGTGCTAAGATGGGGTCGCGTTTTGTTTCTCTCGCGATGTCACGGGCAGTTAATGGTGGCGTGTGGAGTGTCTCGATCTGCAACATCGTCATCGTTGGTGCAGGATCGTTGATAGTTTCAGGGAGCGGTGTACAGCTCAGCGCGTTGGCATGGGGAATGGCTTTACCGGGACGATATTGTAGCCAATAATTATAGGCAGCCAAGAATTCTGACCAGTGGGTCATTCTGGGAGAAAGTATGTAGGGAGTTGGCTTGTCCCCAGCGATGATCCCCAGCAATGGTTTGTGATCAGTTACAATGGTGAAAACCCGGCCGTACACGTACTCATGAAATCTCTTAACAGCTGATACAATCGCCAGGGCTTCTTTATCAATCTGGCTGTAATTTCGCTTGGTTTTCGAGAGCGTCTTTGAGAAGTAAGCAACAGGGGCTTCGTTACCGTTAGGTAACACATGGCTCAAAATGGCGCCCACTCCAAAAGGCGATGCATCACAAGTAATTTTTATTGGCAAAGTTTCATTGTACTGCATTAGTACGGCGTCCAAAGTCAGTAGTTTTTTCACATTACGGAACGCCTGTTCTTTGTGACCCCATACCCAAATTGCTTTTTTATCTAATAGACAATGTAAAGGTTCAGCGACAGTCGCCTTGTGCGGCAAGAATACATTATAGAAATTGATGAGGCCTAAGGACGCCTGGAAGTCGGTCTTGTTCTGGGGTCTGGGAGTGTTTTTTATTGCTCTCAATATGCTATTGGTAGGGTGAATACCCTGAATGTCAATTAAGTACCCTAAGAATTCAACATGATCGGCACACAGTTTGCACTTATTTTTTTTGACTTTCAGGCCTGCTTCCTGGAATTTTTGTTATACCAGTCTTAATTGCTCCCGTAAGATTTTTGGAGTGGGGGCAGCAATGAGCACATCGTCAAAATAGGGGACAATGCCCTTGTTCCCATGAATAGTCTCTCCATTAGGCTCTGAAAGATCCCTGGGGCTACACTGACTCCGAATTGAAGCCGCGTACACTTAAAGGCACCTCGGTGTGTTACGATAGTCTGTGCCTGTGCCGTTTTTCGTCAACCGGCAGTTGCTGATAAGCCTGAGCTAAGTCTAGTTTAGCGAAGACTTTTCCACCCCCCAGGGAATGGAGGAGATGTTGTACCACCGGCACCGGATATGGGTTCTGTTGCAGGGCGTGGTTTAGGGTGGCTCGGTAGTCCCCACAAATTCTAATGGCGCCGTCCGGCTTAATTGGTGTCACAATCGGCGTTTCCCATGGGGAGTAGTCAGTTGGCTTTAAAACTCCCTGGGCAATCAACTTATCAAGCTGCTCATCGATTTTAGGCTTTAGAGCGAACGGAACTCGACGAGGCTTAAGGAGGATGGGAGCTATCTTTGGATTAAGGCTAAAGGATATTGGGGTCTCCTTGTACTCGCCTAGCTTTTCCTCGAAGATGTCCCTGAATTCGTGGGCAAGGTCTTCCTCCCAGTCACTGCTTGCCACTTCAATGCCGAGTGGTGCGAACCATTGCAGGTCTAACAGACTAGGCCGGTCCTTATCGATCACCGTCAGGGGTAAGTATGCCGTGCGATTCTTGAATGCAACCTGGACTCGACTGGATCCTGCGACTGGAATTCAGTTCCCCTGGTAGTCCTTTAACATGAGCCACTGGAATTGAAGGTCTTGGCACCGGATAGTGGGGATGAGTTGCTTGAGGGTCTTCCATGAAACCATTGAAAGAGATGATCCCGAGTCAACTTCCATTTGTCAAGGCCGATTTTCAATGTTCACGTTGACCCGATTTTTCTTTGCGTCTAGTGAAGAGGCATGGCCAATAGTAAGTGTTTGGTGGGCCTCTTCCCATCTCGCTAGACGACTCACGGGTCGGTTTCTGTAGGAGTGGTTTACTGGTTCTCACCTTACAGGGCGATTCCCTGTCGATTGGCGGAGGTTGGTTCCTTTCGAGGTCTGGCTGGGTCCGAGGAGGCTTCTGCAGACTTGTCCGATGTGGCCCCATTTCCCGCACTCGTGGCAGAGCGCGTCGCAGAATTTGCAATCGGAGTGGTAATGGTTGGCCCCGCAGCCAGCGCATGGTTGCTGGGACTTTGGGTGTCGGTCCCGATTGTACCGCAGGCGGTGGACCTCTTCTTCGTCGCTGTTTGACGATGAAGAGAGGTCCTCATGGTGGGCCGTCGAAAGCTGCCCTTCTGCATTAGGTGAAATTTCGCCAGTCGGAGGGTGTGCTGGAGCGCGATTTCAGCGTAGTTGTGCAGCCGACTTCTTGGTCGCCTCCGCTGCTGTAGCTTCAGCTATGGTGTCTTTAAGGGTGATGTCACCCTTTGCCATTATATTACTCTGTACATTTAGAGCCTCTAGCCCGAGGACTACTCTGTCTCTCAAGACCTCTTCTAGGTCGGTGAAATCTCAAAGGCCTCCCAAGTTCTGGAGGTCTGCGATGAAATCGGTGATGCTTTCTCCTTTCCGCTGGTTCCTTTGAGAGAACTCGTGCTGTCTTACGAGCGTTGGAATGGTTGGGCATAGTGGGCCCTTAGTAGCGGTTCGAGGACGTCCCAGTCCATGGCATTTACTTCAGCTGGTTTCGCTAATGCCTTAGCCATTTAAATACTGTCGGGCTGCAGTGCGTTAGGAATACCGCCCGTTTCTTCCCAGTTGTGGCATCCTTCAGATTATTCGTTTCCAAAAACATTTGAAAACAATCCATGTAGGATTCCCAGTCCTCTTGAGCTGGATCGAACGGAGTGGGTGGTACTATGCTGCTGGACATGTTTCCACCGTTGTGCGCTTCAGCCACATGCTTAGTTGTCTTAGTTGGCTCTGATGTCATTCAATCCCACCTTCGTCGCCAGTGTTAAGTCTGGAGCATGGGTGTGAATAATGGAGACGAGCCGGTAGAAATGGTGAACTTCAAACTCTTTATTTACATATTGTGACAGCTCAACTCGAGGGCTGCTATAGCCTTCCTTATATAGGCAACTTATTAACTATTCAACCAATAGCAAACCTGGAGCGCTAGCTCCGTTAACCAATGGGAATGGCCTGTTAATGGCCAATCAGATGCTCTTGAATGGACCAATCCGATCCTGCCATTAACAGCCAATCAGAAGTGCAGGGCCAGAACCCTGCACTTGACTTCAAGCTCAAGATAACTTTATTGGTATTATTCATTCACAACACTTCCCTTTTTTTGTTTGGATTTAAATATATTTATATAATTCATTTAAATCAATGTTGATCGTCATCCAATTCACATATTGTGACTAGGAACAGTGAACATAGAACTAAAATTAAAACCACATTAACCACATTAAAACTACAAAAGCAAGAAAATTTAAAAAAACAATAGTAGTAATAGTAATAGCAGGTCAGCCCATATATCCACAGAAAGATAAAAAAAATATTGATGAGCTCCTCCTAGATTGGTGCTTGAGGGAGCATCCAAGTCTTTAATGAAGGAGAGTTGTTGTTTTTTTTAAAGTGAAATGCCATCAAATTGGCCAAACAAATATCAGGAAATATACTCTGCAAAATTCAGGCAACTCTCCTGAGCCTTGTTATATAACACTGTTTAATAGTTGAGATCCAAAGTATGCATAACTTGCTGAATTTGGTAGGAAGGACAGAAACATTTGGACAAAGATGGTCCTGCAAATATGTTTGCTGCACCCAAACTGTTAGTCAGTCCAGCTCATAGAGTAATGGCATACTATAAGTGCACTAAGAGGCACAAATAACTGCCCATTCCCTTGCATTTGGAACCAGCTGTAGATTTCAAGTTTTCATGTATTAATTGAATGCATGTGGTGAGGAGTAGGGATGCATCATCATCCTTGCTTATGATATTCTGGACTCCTTTGTTGTTGTTGTTAGTTGTGAAGTCATGTCCGACCCATCGCGACCCCATGGACAATGTTTCTGTCCTCTACCATTCCCTGGAATCCATTTAAGCTCATACCGACTGCTTCAGTGACTCCACCTCATTCTCTGCTGTCCCCTTCTTCTTTTGTCCTCAATTGTTCCCAGCACTAGGCTCTTCTCCAGTGAGTCCTTCTTTCTCATTAGGTGGCCAAAGTATTTGAGTTGATGATCTGGCCTTCTAAAAAGCAGTCAGGGTTGACCAGTTTGATTAGAACACCCCAAACCACCAACCAACCTCCATACAGATTATGTCAGGTCCTTTTTGGTTTGTCAGCATACCTTGTGCGTGTCAATTGAGCAGCAGCAGTACTGATTCTGAACATTGCTCAATTGGTTCTAACCCACAGCAGAAATTAGTCTGTACATGGCCAGGCCAACTTAGGACCATCCTCAGAATGTAATATTAAGTCCTCTTTGGTTTTGCCCCAGATTCCTTGTTTGTGCTGGTGTTATGCTGGGTGGTAGCACAAATATTCTCATAAGCTTTTCTGTCAGCCTGCTTTTCTCTGCTTTGTCATTGTGGTGATGCATTTTGTTTCCATTAAGTCCTCAAGAAGCTCTGAGGTTGCTCAGAGTCTTCCAAAAGGCAACATAAGTGTGCTGCTAAGTTGAGCCTTTGAGCCAGACAATTTGCTGTTCCCGATATGAAACAAACAAAATTAATTTCTGGGAAACAGCATTGATTTTTGAGATGTATTTGAGCCACAATGTGGATGTCTCTCAGTGTGTTTTTTTAACAAAATAAAATAAAATAAATGGTCACATTTGTCTCTGGCAGTATCTATTTGCCAGCATTGTGAATTGTGACAGTGCAATAGAACTTCATGTCTTCAGGACAAAAGTTTCTATTTAGCTAACTAATTCAGAAAGAGTCACTATAATTCATACTGGAAATGGAAAAAGTGACATTCTTGTCTGGCCTAGATAAAAAAAATTTAGAGGCACAACCTAAGTAATTCAGATAGCTGAGCAGATATTAATCTCTTTCTTACATCTATTCACATTGTAAAAATATATCTCTTTTTTTCTTAGCCTGACGGCTGGACATTTTATGTTTGCATTTGACTTATGCCTTGAGAAAGTTGGCCTGTTCCCACATACTTTTGAGAGAAAAAAAAACACCTTTATTGTATCCAGTTCTGTCCCCAATTCAATTGAATTTATAACCTTGTTGTAACAGTCACAGCTTCACAAATGGATGCATAATTATACCTTTGCAATCAAAATTATTTTCCAAGAAAGAAAATTACTTGTGTTGTTAGAAATGAACAAAAGCAGAAATAACTTTAAATGGACCGTGCAATAATTTTTTTTCAACGTGAAAAGTGTTAGATACTTGCCATTCTATTGTCTTCCTCAGTTAATAGTTGAAATATTTCATTCATTAATAAATCAAATCTTGATTACCTTGTGAGTGATCAATTTCAGCTCCCTTCCAAATCATAAATCAAGCCACATTTGGTTCTGTTTTTGCATAAGCTTCCACATTTCAACAGAAGAATATAGCAGCTCTATACTCTAAGACTGGATAGACCACACCAACTATGGCCTTGATTCTTGAAAGGAGTTCTTCGTGAGATAGAAGAACAGAAGAGACATATCACAATTCCACATTAAACTTTTTCTACCCCTATAAAGTGAGGACATGGTTTTCTTTTTGCTTTTGTTTTTTGATAACTGTACCATTGCATCAGTTACTAATACTGTAAGGGAGGACAGTTGCTAATGTAATTAAGTTGATGAAGTAGAAACCAAAAGACCATGAATTCTAGTCCTTGCTTATCGTGAAAGCTGATTTTGTGTCTAACCTATCATTCAGTCTCTCAGTACAACCACCACAAGTGGTTGTTGTTGAGGAAGGAGTGTTGTATACACTGTACAAAACTAAAGGTGAGAAATGAATCAAATAAATAAACTAATGAGAATGGGATCTCCAAATGGTTTAATTACAGCTGTTCTGTCTCTTTTTTGGGGGGGGAGCAGTGGTTGTACCTTAAAATGAAAAACTGTGGATCTGGCCATGTTGGGCGAGGGTTATGGGAGTTGATATCACAACCAGAGGTGGTATTCAGCAGGTTCTGATCAGTTCTGGAGAACAGGTAGCAGAAATTTTGAGTAGTTTGGAGAACTGGCAAATACCACCCCTGATTGGAGATTTTATAGTATCTTTCTCCTGCCATGCCCACCAAGCCATGCCCACAGAACTGGTAGTAAAAAAATTTTTGAATCCCACTACTGATCCCAACATGTCAGAATGAAACCAAGTTGGAGATGGTTGTCAAGGAGCTGTGCTTTAAATGGAACTGTGCTTTCCTTGTTAAGTACTTGTAATACTTCAACATATCAGTTCTTCTGAGCTACTGTCACACTGTATCCTATTCCTTGAGTACAGTTTCATTTTTACTGTTCCCCTCTACCACAGACTGGCTGGCTGGCTGGCTGGCTGGCTGGCTGGCTGGCTCTCTCTCTCTCTCTCTCTCTCTCTCTCTCTCTCTCTCTCCTCTCTCTCTCTCTCTCTCTCTCTCACACACACACACACATACACACACACAAAGAAAACACAGAACACAGAATCAGTGTTTACCTTTCTTTCCACATCCTACTACTCATTTGTGGTCAGTATGTCAGAAAGTATTGAAGAGTCAGTGTCATTAGATTTGGATCTCTAAAACCCATTTTTTTCATTGGCTCATGCAACAGTCCACACAAATCTCATTATCTCTCAAAGAGTTTGTGTTGTTTTTTGGACTGAAGCTAAGAAGGAAATATGCCAGCACCTCTTCCAGTGGGCAATATTTCAATTCAATAAGCATCTCTTGAGCATCTTCCACATAATGGTATTTGTTATCTATTTGCCTTGATCTGGATGTAATTTTCTCTGAAAGAATTGGATATATCCTTGTTTCTTCTGAAACAGGACTGTTGGCTTTGGTACATTTATCCAAAAGTCCATTTTCAGCTTATGTAGCCATGTAGCCTATTAGCATGCTTGTGCTGCAAATGCATACTTTGCTTTGGTGAATAATAGGACGCCAAATTGATATTTGCTTGCCCAACTAATCTCACCATTCTCCTGCAGGAACAATTGGCTGTTTATGGACTAATAATCATCCTTGCCTTCTGCTCAATCTGCTTCTTTGTATCCCACAAGCTAAGGTTTGCAGTTAGTTGGTGATCTGAGATCTAAGAAGGTAATGCACTTTTTAAAAGCCAGAAATATATGCTGGAAAAACCTCCCGCCACCTGTTTTGTAATGTTTTAAATAATTAAATGACAAAGAAAATGATTTAACAGGGGGAAGAGAAAAAAAAAATCCAGTAATAACTATTGATAATGATATAAAATTAATTTAGTCTTCAGCTTATCATTAAATGTAGACCAGAGAAAAACATATTGCTTCATTTTCTCATTATTAGGATACAAAGAATTTTCAAGACTACAGAACAAATTCATATCCTAGATCTGATATGGTTTCAGGCATGGGTGAAATCACTGGAGACAATCTTAGTTGGTGAACTTTCAGCTCTTTATTACATAGTGACTTAAGAGAGTGAACAACAACAACTCTGCCTTATATAGGTGACCTTAATGTGAAATAACCAATAGGGAGCTGTAAGACGCTAGCTCCAGAACCAATAAGAGTCCTTCGTTAAGGGCCAATCGGATTCTCTGAACCCAACCAATCCAATCGAGCCGCTTAACACCCAATCAGAAATGCAGGGCCAGAACCCCGCACTTTACCCCAAGCTTGCTTTTATTTAAACTATTTACATACATAACACCCCTTCCCCCTGGCTCCTCAATTATGGTGTGGTTATATAGTCCTTCAAATAGGACAGTTGTCTTTTGGGTCTATTAGATTTTCTTTGGACTGGCTGTGTGCAGTCCTGTTGAGGTAAAATGTTGTTTGGCACTGGCTCAGCTTCTCATTCTGGTGTGATTTTCCTTGGAGTGTACGATTCTTCCTCCTGCTCCATTTCCTGAGTTTCACTAGATTCATCACTCTTTTGGAACAGGTTCCCTGGAATGTCGTCTTCTTCCATTCCTTCCCCCCCCCCTCAGTTTGGTCGTAGGGGAGTTGCTGGCTGGCCGAAAGGAGTCGTGACCGTAATTGGTCAATATGTCGTTTCCACAGTCTTTCATCAACACATTTTACAATATAAGATTTGGGCCCCGTCTCGCGTATTATCATTGCTTCAATCCAAACCGGGTCGCCCGATAAATTTCTTGCATAAATGGGGTCGCCTACCTTGAAGGTACGGTAGCGTCCGCTGGATCCTGCAGGCTTTTCTGGCTTGTAAGCAGGGTGCAATCGGTCAAGGCGGGAACGGAGTTTTCGCCCCATGAGAAGTTCTGCGGGAGTTCTGCCGGTTATGCTGTGCGGAGTGATGTGTTATAGAAGTAGAATGTGGTTTATTTTTTCATCAATATTATCATAGTCCACTTTTTGCAAAGTCTTTTTTACAAATTGGACCATGCGTTCCGCTCGGCCGTTGGTAGCAGGATGCACAGGCAAGGTGAGCGCATGGCGGATGCCATTATCAGCAAGATACTGTTCAAACATTAGCGCTGTAAACTGTGGTCCGTTGTCGGACACCAGGACGTCCGGCAATCCATGAGTTGCAAAGAGTCTATTGAGGACTTTAATGACAGCTTCGGAGGTTGTATGGGTCATTAGATGAATTTCCAACCAATTAGAGTATGCATCGACAGTCAATAGTAATGTATGTCCTTTTATCGGCCCTGCAAAATCCAGGTGGATTCTGGACCAGGGCCCGCATGGCGCCTCCCATTCAGTCGGTGCAGCTTTTGGCGGTGCGTTGCTGTTTTGTTGGCACTTGGTGCAGGCCTTGACCCATTGCTCGATGTGTCGGTCCATGCCTGGCCACCAAGCGTAGCTCTGTGTGAGTGCTTTCATCCGCACGATCGCAGGATGTCCTTCGTGCAAAATTTGTAACAGCGAGTTTTGGAGTTGTTCTGGAACGACGACTCTATTGCCCCAGATGACACAGCCTTTTTGCGAAAAAAGTTCAGTCTGTCTTGTTTTAAATGGCGCAAAGTCATCTGGGACCTGGTACAATGGCCATCCACGTTCTACCCAGCCTAGGACTCGAGCTAGGGTGTGATCTCGTCTGGTCTCTCTCGCGATATCTCAAGCGGTCATAGGAGGCGAGTTGAGTGTCTCGATTTGTAATACCGATACTGTTGGTGCCGGATCGTCGAGAGTCTCTGGTAGTGGTGCTCTGCTGAGTGCATCGGCGTGGGGAATGGCTTTCCCCGGGCAATGTAACAATCGATAATTATAAACAGCTAGGAACTCTGACCATCGAGTCATTCTTGGGGACAATATATAGGGGGTTGGTTTATCCCCAGTAAAGGTTTGTGGTCAGTTACAATGGTAAATGTCCTTCCATATACATACTCATGGAATTTTTTTACGGCTGACACAATTGCAAGAGCTTCCTTATCTATTTGTCCATAGTTACTTTCTGCCTGAGAAAGAGTCTTCGAAAAGTATGCAACAGGGGCCTCGTTTCCATTAGGCAGCACATGGCTTAAAATAGCGCCCACCCCAAACGGTGAGGCATCACAAGTTATAACCAATGGTAATGTTTCATTATATTGCATAAGTACAGAATCAAATGTAAGTAAATCTTTTACATCTCGAAACGCTTTTTCCTCCCGGTAACCCCAAACCCACAATGCTTTCTTATCTAATAACTGGTGTAACGGTTCAGCCACAGTCGCCTTATGTGGTAAAAACACATTATAGAAATTAATAAGGCCTAAAAATGCCTGGAGATCTGTTTTGTTACGGGGTCTGGGAGCATTTTTTATCGCCCTTAATTTACTCTCAGTAGGATGGATACCCTGACTATCAATGCGATAACCTAGAAATTCAACACTGTCTGTATACAGATGACATTTATCCTTTTTTACTTTCAATCCCGCTTCTTGGAATTTCTTAAGAACACATTTTAAACGATTCTGTAGAATTTTTTTACTAGGAGCTGCAATTAACACGTCATCAAAATACGGAACCACGCCCTTGATTCCCTGCAATAATCGTTCCATTAAACTTTGGAATATTCCCGGGGCTACACTTACCCCAAATTGCAATCGGGTACATTTAAAAGCACCTCTGTGCGTTACTATCGTTTGAGCTTGGGCTGTTTTATCGTCCACGGGCAATTATTGATAGGCTTGAGCTAAATCTAACTTAGCAAAAACCTTTCCGCCTCCCAGGGAATGAAGGAGGTGCTGTACCACCGGCACTGGATACGCGTTCTGCTGGAGGGCGTGGTTTAGAGTGGCCCGGTAGTCCCCACAGATTCGGATTGACTCATCTGGTTTAATGGGGGTTACAATAGGAGTTTCCCATGGAGAATTATCAATGGGTTGCAGTACCCCTTGTTTAATTAGTTTGTCAAGTTGTTCATCTATCTTGGCCTTAAGGGCGAACGGAACTCGACAGGGCTTTAAATGGATCGGGGCGACCTTAGGGTCGAGGCTAAACGAAATTGGGGTCCCCTTATACTTGTCCAGATGATCTGCGAAGACATCGCTGAATTCAGTAATAAGGTCCTCCTCCCACTCGCAATCACCGACTCGGTTCACGCCGGCTACTTCGATGCCGAGTGGCACGAACCATTGGAGGCCCAACAAACTAGGCCTGTCTCTATCGATGATCGTTAGAGGTAAGTATGCCGTATGCTTTTTAAACGAGATGCGGACTCGACAAGACCCAACCACAGGGATCCGATTCCCTTGGTAGTCTTTAAGGATGAGACGTTGCATTCGAAGGTCTTGGCGTTGGATGGTAGGAATGAGTTGCTTTAATGTCTTCCACGACACCATCGAGAGGGACGATCCGGAATCGACCTCCATGTGGCAAGGTTAGTTCTCTATGGCCACTGTGACTCGAATTTTCTTAGCATCCATGGCTGAGGTGTGACCTATAGTGATAGTATGGTGGGCCTCTTCTTTCTGCAACGCTCGATATCTGTAGGAGTGGTTTGCTGGATCTCGCCTTACAGGACAGTTTCCTGCTGATTGGTGAGAGCTGGTTCCCCTTGAGGCCTGACTTGGTCCCGGTAAACTGCGACAGACTCGACTGATGTGGCCTCATTTTCCGCACTCATGACAGATCGCATCATGGAATTTGCAATCTGCCCTGGGGTGGTTTGCCCCGCAACCAGCGCAAGGGCGTGAGGGCTTAGAGCGAGGGACCTGGTCGAACCGCAGTCGATGGACCCCTTCTTCGTCGCTGTCTGACAACGAAGAGAGGTCCTTGTGGTGCGTCGTAACAAACTGCTCTTCTGACTTGGATAAAAGGTCGCCTGTCTGTGGGGTCGTTGGGTTTCGGCTTCGCCGTAGTTGCGCTGCGGACTTTTTGGTCGCCTCAGCAGCAGTGGCTTCGGTGATGGCGTCAGCAAGGTCGATGTCACCTTTTGCCATCAGCTTGCTTTGCACGCCCAGTGCATCTAATCCCAGAATTAAGAGGTCTCTCAGTGCTTCATCTAAGTCTACGAATCCGCAGATGCCTCCCAAGTGTCGGAGGTCTGCCACGAAGTCAGCCACACTCTCTCCTTTTCGTTGGCTTCTTTGATAGAATTCGTGATGTCTCACGAGTGTAGGTATGGTTGGCGCGTAATGGTCTCTCAGGAGAGGTTCGAGGTCGTCCCAGCTCATTGCTTTAACTTCTCGAGGTTTTGCAAGTGCCTTTGCCATTTTAAAGACAGCCGGGCCGCAGTACGTCAGGAACAGCGCTCGCTTCTTGGCTGGTGTGGTGTCCTTCAGGTTGTTTGTTTCAAGGAACATTTGGAAGCGATCCATGTAGGATTCCCAATCCTCTTTGTTCGGATCGAACGGAGCGGGTGGTACGATGCCGCTGGACATGGTTTCCGTTGGTGGCGTCGTCTTGGCACGTGCTCTGTTTTTCTTCCCGGTTCCTTAAGATCAGATGTCTCCTAATCCCATCCTCGTCGCCAGTGATATGGTTTCAGGCATGGGTGAAATGACTGGAGACAATCTCAGTTGGTGAACTTTCAGCTCTTTGTTACATAGTGACTTAAGAGAGTGAACAACAACAACTCTGCCTTATATAGGTGACCTTAATGTGAAATAACCAATAGGGAGCTGTAAGACACTAGCTCCAGAACCAATAAGAGTCCTTCGTTAAGGGCCAATCGGATTCTCTGAACCCAACCAATCCGATCGAGCCGCTTAACACCCAATCAGAAATGTAGGGCCAGAACCCTGCACTTTACCCCAAGCTTGCTTTTATTTAAACTATTTACATACATAACAAGATCCATTTCTTAAAATCAAGAAGATGAATTCCTTCCATTTACATGCAATTATCCTTCTTGGCAATCAACGGTTTTAATGACAAGTTCCATGTTATAGGAATACAGTCATTAACTATATAATACTTCTTCCCAATTATTGGGAAGTATTACACATGTAATTTTTTAAACCAAACAAAGGCTATATTGAGATCACATAAAATAAAGAACCTTCAAACATTCCAGTGCCAACAAACAAAAATTAATGTCCATCCCTTTTGAAACATTTTTGAGGAGTCCAATGAAGAAAACACAAAAGCCAGGTTTGTCTAAACCAAGAAGTTGCCCAACTAAATTTAAAAGAACCCCTCCATTTTCTCTTTAGAAAATGTATTAGCTACATGTGACTTTTACAGTGAACTTCTTCTGCAAATAGTTGCTGTGTTAATTGCTTCTGTCCAGTATTTATTTTCCATTCTGGATTTTGCAACATGCATATTATTATTCAATCAAGCATCAGATTATTTTCTGTCTGTAACATCATTCTTTACTGGAATATAGACCAGAGGTGGTATTCAGCAGGTTCTGACCAGTTCTTGAGAACTGGTAGCATAAATTTTGAGTAGTTTGGAGAACCTGCAAATACCACCTCTGACTGGAGATTTTACAGTATCCTTCCCATTCCACACCCACCAAGCCATGCCCACAGAACCGGTAATAAAAAATTTTGAATCCCACCATTGATATTTCTGTATCACTGCATCACTGTAATTCCTTGTACAGTCACCTATACCATTAGGTCCTTTAAATTTTGTTGTTTGCTATAAATTACCCCGTATTACCTGTTCATAGTACTTGAGGTTTTTCTTTAAAAAAATCTGTTGTTTACTAAAGTTACATCTTCTTTATTTATTTTTCTTCTATAGTACTTGGCTGCTTTCACTGAGCAACTACCAAATTATGTGTATCTTACATAATCACCTATGATTAGAAAATTAATTCTGTTTTCACCTGGTGGTGTGATGGTATTGACTCACAAATGTCAGCATGCACTTGTTCTGATGGTTTCTTTGCCTCTTTTTTTCCTCTTCACATTTTATTGGCTTAATGCCTTTGGCTTTTACATAATGTGCACACATTGACTGATTCACACATGGCTGGAACTTTAGTTCTTTGACTAAGCCCTCCTATTTACAAACAGCATCTGGGTCTCTTGTTTCATTATCTGGTGCCATTTTATTGTACAATTTTTGTAGTCCTATTTTTCTGGTTCCTTTACTTTTCATAGTCTAATTCAAATTGTCAGTTTTTGTAGAGGGTGCTTTTCATCAGCAATTCTACATTCTAAGTTACTTAACAATTATTCTGTTTAAATATTACATTGCATTCTTTCTCTGTGGTATATTTTACTAACTCCAGACCTGGGACATATAAGACATTCTTAATCACCTTTCTTTTTAGAAATGCACAACAGAGTCTTTGTCTATTTGTCAAGCAAATGGTAGATTCAGTTCAATGGGTGAGCTTTTTGTTCTGTTTAATGAAGTTAAAAGTTGCAGCAGGATCAAAACGAATGCCATCTAGTGGCCTGTATGTTCTCACACTCATTACTGTATTATCTCCCTAGTAGTCTTTTGTTTTGAAATGCAGTCTATAATAGGTTATCTTGTCTTCCTTTCCTAGAACAATTGGTTTTCAGATAGTCCAAACCAGTGCACATAAAGAATTTTTTATCTGTTTTCATGGTCTTCCAAGAAGATTTTTCACTAAGAACTGCATCTTAGAGTAATACAGATTTCCCATTAGAGATATGCAAATTATAATCTTGCAATTTATTATGAAATTTATATCTATTTTCTCTTAATGTTGCATTGAATAATTTGGTAATGTCTAGGCAAAAATTTTAAAATAAATGCAACCAACATTTATTCCACTATAGTATAGTTTGTTGTTGTTTTGTATTTCAAGCTGAGTGGCAATATATTTAATTTGATTAACATGGAGCTTTTGATTCATCCTCCAGATACTCGTTACACAAATTTCATAAAAGTATATTTTCACATTAATCTGGGAATATTTTCCAAATATGTTTGGCTTGATTTAATCTTTTAAATGTCCAATGATGAAGTAACTTGCAGGCACACAAATCATTTTAGATCTTTGTTCTTTGCACCATCTCAGGCTCTTTGCTTTTGCTTGCTTTTGTAGGTCATTCTCCACCACAAAGATAATTCCTTTAGTCTTCAGGAACATTATTATTTTTATTTTTTTGAATGACAGAGAATTCTGATTGTTCCAGCTGAAACTTTCTTGATTCCATTTCTTAAAATTTTCTGCTTTCTTCATGTTCTTTGTCTTGATAATCAGGTAATTTATGCTTTTTCTCTCCTACATGGAAAATCTTCATCTTTATTTCATTTATTAGATCTATATTGTTGGAGGTTGAAATGTGTTATCTGTCTATAAATTGTTACCTTCACTATGCTAGAGTGAGAAGTCAACAGAATATCTACAAAAATTGCAGTGTTTAACCACTTCACCAAAGTTTCCCCCAAATAACATCTCCATCTACATAAAATCCAACCTAGAACTGAGGATAATTTTCCTGACAGTTAGAACAATTTATTAGTGGAACAACTTACCTTTAGAAACAACTTTGGAGATTTTTAATGAGAGATTTGACAATCGTTTTTCAGAAATGGTATATATTGTTAGGGATAACATTGTTTACCCTAACTGGTTTAGGTAAAATAATAAATATGTAATCATGGTTTATAAGTTAAAGTGTCTGCAACTTTAAATATAGGAATGTAATTAAGGGAGTGGTTGTGAAAGCACTTTAAAAGAAGCAACACGACAGCTTGCTCTCTCTCTGGCTTTGATGATCCCTAATTACTGCATGGACTCAAGACTGCGTTACTCGAATGGGAGAGATAAACAAAGGACTGATTTGTAAGTGAACTGACATAGGATATTCTACACGGACTTTGCTAACTGAATATCCTTGAATGGACTGACTAAATGATACATGACTAATGGACTGTTATTTTGACAATGCTATAAATGGAATAAACTATATTTTTTGAAAGCACAAGCGTATCTGTTATTTTTACTGTATGTTAACAAACATACAAGCTTATCTCACTCATTTATCTGTGTGCCTATCTGACTAACGCTGCACATTCTGTTTAGCTTGTCTCCTTAACCTTGGTTGGGGAACCAGGCTTAACACTGGTTATGGGCCCAAAGGCTGCAAAGTCAGTTTAACTAGGATAAAACAGATTTATGTAAAAAGTGAGAATTTGTGTTGTTATATGTTACAGTGAACAGACAGATGTGTTTTATTAATTATAGTTTTATATCCATATAAAGAAAACATGGCACAAGTCAATCTACAAAGTTTGTCCCTTATATCCAAGCTGGATGGAATAAACTATGTATCATGGTCAATGAAATGTAGTCTACTTCTACGAAGAGAAGGTCTGTGGAACATAATTGAAAATCCACCAAACGTAGAGGAATGGGATCCAGAGGATGATGAAGATAGACTAAAGATAAAAGATTTTATGTATAGGAATGAACAAGCTATTTGCATAATAGGACTGGCACTGTCTGGCCAGCAACTTGTTCATATCCATGGAGAGCGGACGACTGTTGGATGTTGGCAGAAGCTGAAGAGGATTTATGTCTGAGATAACATTGGTGCTCACATAAATCTAACACGGAAGCTTTTCAGGACGCATCTCTAGACGAATGATGATATGCTGAGTCATTTGAAAACTATGCAAAGCATTTTTCAAGAACTGCACGAGAAAGAGCTTATTTTCTTTGAACTACACCAAGTCTACATAATTCTATCTTCACTAGATGAAAGTTATGACAACTACGTCACTTCCCTTGAAATTTTGCTTAAGGAAAGTTTAACTTTAACTGATATAACTGGCAGATTGATTGAAGAGGCAAGAAGAAGACTTGAAAGATACCAGTTAAGGAGGGAGCAACCTCAAAAAGAAGAAATGAATCTCCTACTGCATACGCAATTAAAAAGTGTTTTAATTGTGGAGGAAGAGGACATTTGGCAAGATTTTGTAAAAAAGCAAAGCGCCAGAACGCTGGCCAGAATACTAAAAGTCATCAAAAGATAAATAAAAATTTAGAGTTAGCCATGTATACTGACGGAGCTGTAAAAAATAATTTATGGGTGGTTGACAGTGGAGCATCCCACTGTATAACAAATGATAACAAAAATTTTATTAAAATGTCCAAGAGTACACAGCAGATATCGTTAGCCAATGGCTGGAAACTGAAAACTAAAGGTCAAGGTATAGCATATTGTTCTTTCATAAAAGAGAATGTAAAAATGTTATATGTACCACAACTTAAGTTTAATTTAATTTCAGTTAGAATTTTGGTTAAACTAGGATATGTAGTTACATTTAAAGGAGATAACTGCATAATTGAAAAAGAAGATAAGAAAATTACTGCATC
Organism: Hydrophis major; assembly: GCA_033807585.1. Taxonomy (NCBI): domain Eukaryota; kingdom Metazoa; phylum Chordata; class Lepidosauria; order Squamata; family Elapidae; genus Hydrophis; species Hydrophis major. The sequence continues at coordinate 390,350,205 of CM066328.1, read as the reverse complement.
TTTAAGAGGTGAATTATATGTTTTAAATGATAATGGTTTAGAGGTGGCTAACATGGTTTATGATAATAAGAAACCTCATGATGAATGTATTCACTTGTTACACCGAAGGCTAGGGCATTTAAATTTTAAAATGCTTAAGAAAACTGTTGAATTATCTAAGGGAATAAGTTTGAAACCTTGTAATAGTATTTGCAATGTAATGCTTGCAATCAAAGCAAAAGCAGGGTCATACCGGCTAATAGAGTTGATGGTTTTACTACCAAAGAGCCTTTAGAAGTAGTATTTGCTGATTTAATAGGTCTGAAAAAACCAAGTGTAGAAGGAGCTCGATATAATGGTATAATGTACCACTATAATGTACCATTATAAAGTATAATGGACCACTATTTAGATATGGGTTTTGCTATTTAATGAAGAGCAAAACTGAAACGTATCTAAATATCTTTAATTGGATTAAATTTGCTGAAAGGAAAACTAAAAAGAAATTAGTAACTCTTATAACAGATAATGGTACGGAATTTACAAATAATAAATTCCAGAATAAACTTAGAATGTTAGGTATTCAACATAAAAAGTCTGCACCATATAGGCCACAACATAATGCCTTTATAGAGAGATGAGGCCAAACATTACAATCAATGACACGAACTATGATGTCTGATTCAGGATTACCTGACAATTTATGGGGAGAAGCAATAATGTGTGGTAATCATATATTAAATAATGTTAATTCAACAACAGGTGAAATACCATTCACACTGTGGCATGGTACAAAACCTGATTTAAGTTACATGCACACATCTGGAGCACCAGCATGGGTGCATATCCCTACACAACTTAGACACAAAGGACAACATAGAACTAAAAGATTATTTTTTGCAGGATATAAATCTAATCATAGATCTTATAGATTCTGGGAACCAGGTACATCTAGAGTTTACACCAGTGCTAGTGCTAAATTCCTAGAACATGTAGGATGGAATAGATTAGAGCAAGATTTAAATAATGAAGTAATTATTGAACCCTACAAAAGGCAAAAAGATCAGACTAGTTATATGAAGAGTCCAATTAAAGAAGAAGTCCACAAAGAGCAAATAGGACCAGAACAAGAGGAAACAGTTGATCAGGAAGAGTTAGATAATCAAGAAGAGTTAATAAATGAAAGTCCACCTGTAAGTCCTGTAATACCTAGAGGTACTACATGGATAACTAGACCACCTGATAGGTATCAAGCAAGTATAGTTTGCCAAGTAACTAAAGTTCCAACTAGTGTAGATGAACTTAGGATGTATCCTGCTAAGGATCAGGAGAATTGGCAAAGGCAATGGAAAAAGAACTAAATTCATTAAAGGTAATGAAAGTATATGAAGATGCTAAATTGCCTTCAGGAGAAAAATCCATTGGGTGCAAATGGATATTTAAAGTAAAAACTGGAAATGATGGAACTGTTACCCATAAAGCTAGGTTAGTAGCTCAAGGATTTAATCAAACTGCATCTGATTACGATGAAGTTTTCGCACCAAGTCTTAAAGCAACATCTTTGAGAGCAGCATTAGTGTGGGCAGCTAAGAAAAACTATGTCATTAACCATTTAGATGTAGAAACTGCTTACCTGCATGCACCATTGCAGCACACTATATATTTGAAAAAGCCAATTATTATAAAAGAGAATAAAGTAAATAGTAATGATTGTTGGAAACTCAAAAAGAGTCTTTACGGGTTGAAACAATCTGGTTTTGAGTGGAATCAATATATTGTGAAAGAATTAAACAATATAGGTTTTAAATCTGGTTTAGCAGATCCATGTGTGTTTAAAAGAGAAAATAATGGAACGGTGTCATTATTGTTATTATTTACAGATGATATTGCTTTGATAACTAAGACTAATAATGAAGCTAATGAGATTATATCATTATTAGCCAAAAAGATAAAATTAAAGCATTTAGGTGAAATTAAAAAGTATCTAGGATTGACAATTAACAAAACAAAAAATGGATTTAAGATATCTCAAGAAGATAAAATTTGCCAATTAATTAAAACGTATAAAATGGAACTTTGTAAACCGGCAAAGACTCCAATGAGTCAGGAAGTTTGCCAAACTGATGATCAAAGTCCCAAATTTGATAAGTCTATATATCAATCTTTGATTGGTAGCTTATCATATATAAGCAATTGGTCAAGACCTGATATAGCTTATAGTGTTAATCAGCTGGCTTGTTTTAATTCAGATCCACATCAATGTCATTGGCAATCATTAAAGAGAATTTTAAGATATCTTAAAGGAACAATGAACCATGCATTGTATATAGAACCAAAGGATGATTTGAGTCTTAGTGCCTATGCAGATGCAAGTTTTGCAACTGATATAAACACTAGAAAATCAACTCTGGGATGGCTATATTATTTGGTAAGACACTAATAGGGTGGAGGTCAATCAGACAACAGCATATTAGCTTGTCCACGATGGAAGCGGAATTTTCATGTCTGTCATTACTATGCACTGACTTAATTTTATACAAACAGTTATTATTAGACATGGGTATAATTGTTAAAAATTCCATTATTGTGTACAAGGACAACCAGGCATCCATAAAGTTAGCTACTAGTATTGCTGTAAAAACTAGATCAAAGCATACTGATTTAAGATACTTAAATGTTAGAGAATCTGTAAAGAATGGGATAATTAAATTGGAATACTGCATGACAGAAGAAAACATTGCAGACCAATTTACAAAAGCTCAAGGAGTAATCAAGTTTAAAGAGAGTTGTAACAAATATAATTTAAAGATGTAAATAGTTATATTTATTATTATTTCCTAAAAGAGGAGAATGCTAGGGATAACATTGTTTACCCTAACTGGTTTAGGTAAAATAATAAATATGTAATCATGGTTTATAAGTTAAAGTGTCTGCAAGTTTAAATATAGGAATGTAATTAAGGGAGTGGCTGTGAAAGCACTTTAAAAGAAGCAACACGACAGCTTGCTCTCTCTCTGGCTTTGATGATCCCTAATTACTGCATGGATTCAAGACTGCATTACTCGAATGGGAGAGAGACAAAGGACTGATTTGTAAGTGAACTGACATAGGATATTCTACACGGACTTTGCTAACTGAATATCCTTGAATGGACTGACTAAATGATACATGACTAGTGGCCTGTTATTTTGACAATGCTATAAATGGAATAAACTATATTTTTTGATAGCACAAGCGTATCTGTTATTTTTACTGTACGTTAACAAACATACAAGCTTATCTCACTCATTTATCTGTGTGCCTATCTGACTAACATTGCACGTTCTGTTTAGCTTGTCTCCTTAACCCTGGTTGGGGAACCCAGGCTTAACATATATGTTTGAGCAGAGGTTGGACTAAAAGACTTTCAAGGTTCCTTCCAACTCTATTATTCTGCTAAATCCTTGGGAGTTAAACTAAAGCAGGAATGCAGGGAGGTACTAATACCACTCTATAAAGCCTTAGTAAGACCACACACACCTAGAGTACTGCATCTAGTTTTGTTCACCACATTACAAAAAAGATGTTGAGACTCTAGAAAAAGGACACAGAAGTGCAACCAGGATGATTAGGGGAGTGGAGACTAAAACATATGAAGAACTACAGGAACTGGGCTTGGCTAGTCTAGTAAAGAGAAGGACTAGGGAAGACATGATAGAGGTCTTTCAATATTTGAGGGGCTGCCACAGAGAGGAAGGAGTCAAGCTATTTTCAAAGCACCTGTAGGCCAGATAAGGAATAATGGATGGAAACTGAACAAGGAGAGATTTAACCTGGAAATAAGGAGAAACTTTCTGACAGTGAGAACAATCAACCAATGGAACAGCTTGCCCTCGGAAATTATGGGAGCGCCATCAGTTGAGACTTTCAAGAAGAGATTGGACTCCCATCTGTCAGAAATGGTGTAGGATCTCCCACTTTGGGGGGGGGGGTTGGACTAGATGACCTACAAGGTGCCTTCCAACTCTGATTATCTGTTTATCTGTTAAATTACTTTAAATTAAATTAATGACTTCAATTTGATCATCTACCTGCTTAATGTTTTCAGTATTTTTATTGTAAAGTGTGGGAAGATGTTTACTGTAAATTGCACTAAAGACCTCCCTATAAAGTTTTATTTTTTTCATTCTGCCTCCTGATTTGCTGATATGGGCATTTCTGAACGTTTGTGTTGTCATTTTTAACTTCTGTTTGGAATATTCATATTTGGCATTTCCAATAAGAAAGTAGAGAAGATACAATAATAACTTTGGCAAAACAGGAATGCAGTGCATCTTGTCTATCCAGAAGTAACCTATACAAGATTAGATTAATTAGTAATTAATATATTAAATAAGGAGATTATAAATGACAAAGTAAAATATATAAATGTATAACAAGGCTAAGTTGAATGCATTGTGTTGTAGTCTCATAATTAAAATTAAAAAATATTTTTTTTAAAAAAAAAATCAGGGGTTCTAACAGAACTGGAAGAAGACTGGCTTAAAGGAAGTCAGCAAATATTTTTTCCTCAAAATTCAAAATAAACGAAAAGATGAGAGATTCATTAACATTAAAAAGCAAAAGAAAATTACTTCATTCTTTCAAAAATATTTAACTGTAGAACAAATAGAACATTATTACAGTTTTAAGATTTGTTTCATTCCAACAGTATTGGCAAAAACATTTTGGAAAATATCACATCAAAGCATATAACGGATTTAACTAGTTACCATATAAGAAATTAGGTCATTGACCATCTACATTAGAATTATCTACATTGACTGTAGTTCCCTATATTCTTCAAGGCCTCTAGCCTTTTATCTGCACAGACATTTACTAAGGATTCGAAAGGAATATATTGCTAGAAAAATGAGCCCAGAACACCAAAAAAAAAAAAAAAAAAAATGGATTTCAGTGTTGCACAAGAGAATAATAGCAGCTGGGATAACCACAATTCTTATCATAAACACAGAGGAAGAGAAAGACTGGAAATCAAAGACCATAAGTAGTATGATGTTTGCTATCATTCCATCACATTTAAGCATCACTCTGAAGAATTAAGCTGCTGTTCTTGGATTCATAGAGGTCTAGCTAAGTGCTTTACACTTTGTTTTGTATTTATTCTAACACTGTATCAAAATGGACTGTGAATACTTCACCCTTAGTCTCTTTTGACTATTGATCTAAATATTGCATGGACCCTTTTGGGGGTATTCTTTCTGGTCTGCAGAAATGACTTGTGAGCATTTCAAGTAAGAAAAATGGGCAGAATCTCTTTCTTTTTCTCTTTCCTTCTATTGATCTGTTGCCAGTAACTTCGTTTGCAGTTTTCTCTAGGAATCAATAAAGGGATGCAGATTATTTTACAAATCCTACTAGTTTATTAAACTGAGGAGCTCATTAATATTACATTGCTTACCTTGCAGCATTTAGCTTTAAAGGCAGTGTTTTCAAAGCTGGTTATTTTGCTTTTACTTGATTATAATTAGCAGCAAACACTTGGAATGAATCAACTTTTATTAATAGTTAAGGGACAATACACCCCTATATTAATAATGCATTTTCTATATGTGTTAATGAAACTATCTGGAATCTATAAAGCTGCCTATAGTGTAATACAGTATTTTAATGCAACTTCTTGTATTTCAGACTATTGTGAGAAAAGTCAAGTGCCATCCATAAACAAAACGGATTTGCAAATTGTGTCAGGAATATGAAAGATCATTCATTCCTCTTTAAAATTTGTTAAGTATTACAAAGGAGTTGTAGCTTTTGTTTTGAAGACTGGGATCTGCAGTCATAAATAGTTTTCTCAAGAGAAAAAAGTACCTCAATGTCATTTTTGTTAGTCTATATTGGAAAAGAAGGAAGGGAGGGAGGGAGAGGGAGAGGAGGAGCTAGCTTTGGTATTAAGCAATTCAGGGTGATTGTCTAGGCAGTGGTTTTGCTTCATTGGTGTGTTATGTTCTCCTACCTAGGGAATGAAAAGAGAGAGTAAACACACAATAAGGTGTGTGTTAATGTGAAGTCAGTAGGCACATTTTTTTTAGATAGTACTTACAACATACCATGGATAGCTCTTTCCACTTAGAGGAAAAAAATAGTGGTAGGTCACAGATGAAAGAAAAATGTGTAATGATGAAAAATAATATTATATAATAAAATATGTATGTTAATATTAAACATAGGAATATTCCTTAATGCCTACATTAGTTAAAATGTATTTTAAAAGTACACATATTATTTGATTCATTGTACAAAAAGAAATAAGATAAAGAATTGGTAAAATTGAATAGCTTGCAAATATAGATGTTTACTAACAAGACATCCCGGAGAAACAAACAAGCCCCTTAGAAGCCTAATTGCTGTTATACTATTTGATATGCATGATTTAAAGTTCAGCTTGACAGATGCAAGAAAAAATGAGCTTTAAAAGAGACGTAAGAGTCATTTCGAACTAAGAACATTATGAAAACAAAATGAAACATTCTTATCCCTCTGAGGAGTTGCTTTGGAAGGGAGAAATTATTCAGCATCATGGCATGGTTCTTTGTGGATATACAGTGTATATTTATGGTTCAGAAAGAATGGCCAAGAATTGGAGAGAGAAGAGAAAACAGAACAGATGACAAGTGAGAGTTTGAAAAAGAAACCACTGTGAAGTCTAAAATATTATTGGTGGGGGGGAACCCATAGATTTGGAGGAGATTCTCTTACCGATCTTAGAACAAGGATTGAGTTATCCTGTCTCATACAGTGTGTACTGTCATATGAAGCATCTGCATGGTGCAGTGGTTTCAAGTGCTTATTCTAGATGGAAGTTCTTAACTTCTATGATACTAATGCCAGTATTCACTATGCCAGTGGAAGCAGGCTTTTTTGGTCAGGTATTTTAGCTTCTGGGGCCAAATCCAGACTGATTTACTCACAATACTTTAATGTAGAATAAAATAGGATCTCATACAGTTGTAGGCATTGGGGGTTTAGTATTTGACTTAAGAAATGTTGTTTCAGGCTAAATCAAAGTATAAGTGCTTAATTTACTTGGGATTTAAAAAAAAAAGTATTAATAATTAAAACAGTAACAAGGCGAAGTGGCTTAGTAATAGCCAACTGGACTGAGTTCAATTGTGAGAAATTTAATGAGCCCCCTGTGAGCATTAGATGCATACCACATCTATCTATCATTCCCTGGAAATCTGTCAATAAAAGCAATTCTGCTGAGTACAACTATCAACCAAATTATGTAATATAATTATGTCAGTTGCCAAATCTAAGAACTTCTAGGTACTTTGCATGGGAATATGCATCTGGTGATATGGAAGTTTCTTTGATAAGGAAAGTTATTCTTGGTATTTGTTTCTTTTCACACAACTGTGCATGTGTAAAATACTGTACTATTCTCTGATTAGAAACGAGATTTGCCAGTCATACCTTTGTTCTTCCTATACATATTTATCAAACATAGGATCCTATACATATTTGTTCTTCCCATACATATTTATCAAACATATTTATCAAACATAGGATAGGTGGACAACTTGCAGGCCCCAAATAGTCAGTTTTCCTATCCATTGCAATTCTTCCATTGTTAACCTACTGTGATGACCCAGGGTGGGATACAGAATAAACCCAGTGACAAAAAACAGGTAAAGCCCCTTTTATTCCTTCACTTTGCTTCCAAGCTCCAAATATCTTTGATTGGAGACAAAAAAAAAAAAAAAACCTCCCACACAAGCAGTTACAAGAAGGAGGAAATGCCGTTTAAATTATAAAAAGTAAAAAAACAACAAAAACCAGGCAAGATAAGGGCTTGAAGATGTCCACAGATATCAGAACACATACTGGGAAGGATGCCAAACTCAGAGAGGAACAATAAACTAGAGATATTTCCACACTTTGTTTTCAGCACTCGCCCATACGCATGTCTGTCCTCTTATCCAGTTGTCACAGCTGCAGCCCATGAAGAGGATCAAGGCCCTCTCCTCCCCAGTAGATCACATCTATCCCTTATCCTCTTCTCCCTGCATGCTCTAGGACGGAGAGGGGATGGACCTGGGTCATCCTCAGACTGCCCAGGCAGCCTCTGCCCTTCCCCAGCCTCTTCCACAACCTCCAGAGCCACACTTCCACTCCCTGTCGGCTGTTCCTCCTCTCCTTCAGAGTCAGTCTCCACCAGGGCTGGACACCTACTGCCTGTGATAAAAGACAGTCACTAACAGAGCCATGATGGCAGCTGCATGTCCTTATAAATGCTTGCCTTAGAATGGCCACTGACAATATCATAGTGTGAGTAGTCCTTTAGTACTTTAATTTTTATAGGATCCCTGGCAGTACTAGCAATTCACTAATTAGGTATCTTTGAGTCAGGCACAGCTTCTGGGATTGCATGTTTGCCATCTTAGTGCCATTGTTTAACGTCTATATCAAAATTGGCCCCCCAGTTGATTTTGAATTTTATTTTGGGAGATCAAATTGACCAATTATAAGGTACCATATTTTTTGCACTATACCTAACTTTTGGGGAGGAAAACAAGAAAAAAATCTGCCTCCCAGCATCCATCCGCTATTCATCTGGCTAGTATCCTTTCAGGAAACAGCAAACGGCCTGGTCAGCTTCAGCACTTTGTCACAGCCTGATTTATCATGAGCAGCTGATAGCCGGTTGGATTGGCCACCCAGAATATTGCCAATCAGGTGTTCCAGGCTGTGGGGGTTGTCACCGCCAGTGGTGATGGTGATCAGCGATGCCGATAGGCAGCGATCCCCACCACCTGGAATGGGCCGAAAATGGGACATGCGGAAGCCGAAAATGACCAAAGGGTGGGGTACCCATGATGTAAATACTATGGAGTGTAAACAGTATGCTGTCTGCTTTTGGTAGTGGGGTAGGGGGTAAAACAGTTGAACTATGTATGGCATATGCATTGTTACTATATGTATATAAGCTGTATTTGAATGTCATTTATTTGTAGTGTGAATAACACATATACTTCTAGTATATAGGAAGTATCAGTGGACAAAATGCTTGCCCACTGATATATTGGGAAATGAAACAAAATAATGATTGATTTTATTCAGACACTCTGATTTTCTGCACACCTTCTGAAGTGCCATATTATTCACAACACTTTTTGAGGATGTTGAACTGGCTCTGATTGTCTCAGAAGGGATTATTCAATCCAGAAAAATCACAAAAACTTTCCATAGTGGCTTGATTCTGTTTCATGATTTGGTCATGTTTGATGCATGCTTATGGTCCATAGTGTCAGGAAGAGTCAGATACAACTTAACGACTGAAAAACAACATGTTTGTGGTCTGTTTGTGGTATCTATAGTGTGATTATAGCCTGTATGTGTTTCTTGGCCAAACTAAGGACATAATACTACAACATATCTATGGACCCAAGTCAACATGAAAAGGAGCCAGCTCTTTATTTTTTATTCAATTCCGAAGCAATCAACAACCTGTAAAGCCTTTGCTTTCTTGGTATTAATTTTCTTTGATATGCTCATGTTGAGACAGGATACTGTATATGTTCCGAACTAAGCAAACTCGTTAGCTTGCAATTCTAATAGTTTTCCTTCCATGACAGGCTCGTAAACCTGCACTTCTGATTGGCCCGCTGATAGCGGATCGTGATTGGTTGTTGTTGGCTGATCTGATTGGCTGTTAGCGGGTCGCCGCTGATTGGATGCTCCCAGCACGGCAAACTCAAATCATTGGGTGTTGTGACAGCAGCCAGCTCTATAAAAGGAGCTGCTGCTGCCCTAGTATTTTGCTCTGTTCTGAAGTCACTAATAAAGAGTTGGAGTCACTATTCAATGCCTCATCTCCGTTCTTTGCGCCCACTCTCCCAGATCTAACAGTATATATTTTAAAATGTTGCAAATAAATTGGCATTTCTAAATCAGAATGCCTGTTGCTTTACTTTGTCAAAAGGTTTTTTTTTTATCCTGATTGTTCAGGTTTGAAACTTTTTTATTTGATATATACTACTCTTTGTAGTAAAAAAATCTGCAAGGCAGAAAATATGCATGAGAGTTTTGCCTACTTTCACAAGGACTAAAAGCAGTTTACAGTCAACAAGAACATTGGGGTATACACTTGAAAATAAATAAACTGAGTAACTAAATAAACTAAATAACTTAAGCCAAGGCAGCCCTGCTACTATCAGTGCCTGTATACTCTACAGCAGGCATGTCAAACTCACATGATTATAACAGTATCACGTGACGTATCGGGACTTTTTTCCCTTTTGCTAAACATGGGTCTAGCACGTGATGCATCTGGCCCACGGGCTGTGATTTTGACACCCTGCTCTACAGACTATAAAGAAGTTAACATCCAAGAGTTTGGCAGCATTTCTTATTTCAAAAGGCAAGGAGAATTTATTATCTCCAAAGGGTGGGGACAGCTATTGAGAAGGCACATCATCAGATCCTAACCCACTGCCTTTTCTATATTGGGGATCTTCCACTCTCAGAGTTTGTGCAGAGTGAGACAAATATAAGTGAGAAAGACTAATCCAGACATGCAGGCATCAAATTATGAAAAGCTTTAAAGATATTAACTGGAACTCTGAATTGGACTAGACCCAAATCCGTAATCCTGCTGAATGTTCTATTCCCAGTTAGTCAATAAGCTGCTGCATTTTGGAATATTTGTAACTTCCAAGGTATCTTCAAAGGTAACTCCCTATAGAGCATATTATAGTAATCTATATTTGTGGTGACATTATTCATGAGTCACTATTGTTTGAACACCCGGTTCCAAAAGATGTTGAATCGGTGCACCAACTGAAGCTTTGAAGGTCAAGAGAGTGTCACAAATCCAAGGGTTTCTTAAGGATAGTGCTACCCCATTTAGCATCAGTGTTGGAACTACAATCAGGCTAGATAATTCATTAACAAGCTACAACTCTGTCTTGCATAGACTTGATCCAAATTGTTTTGATTGTAGACCTTACAGTTTAAAAGCACCAGATCAGACTTTCCACAGCATGCTTGATCTGGCTTCAAATAATAATGTATAAGTGAGTATCACCAACATTGATTCAGTGGTTCAAATGCAGTAACTTCATAGCAGAATTCCCACATTGGAGCAGCTACGACCAAGAATGCTACAGTCAATGGTTCTGAACACCACTAAGCTTTAACGAACTAGAGGAATAAAATAACTAGAAAAGATGAAGTATTGAACTTGAATTTATCCAGCCACACTACTTCTGGCCACACAGATGGTTCAAGTTCACATTTGGCAGACATCATGCCATATCCTCAAATTCCACAAAATCAAAAGAATTCCAGATCATACCTAAAGACATTGCCTTAGCCATCGCGCCAAACTCCATCCAAATGGAATTAAGCTTGGAATGAAAGAGATTCCAATTTTAACTGTTTAAAAAAATGTATCACAATCACTTTCATTTCCTCCAAGAGGGAAGGGGTAATCTTGAACAAAGACAATGGATGTGCATCTGAAGATGCAATAAGGATAAAGAAGTAAGGTGCTTTACCATTCTTATCACTATTATGTATTTTTAAACAATGGCTTTCAACCATGATTGGTGAAGTTCACTTTGTTCTTCATCTTCTACGGTTCTTCAGTATACCAAGGAAGAAAAAGATACTAGGGACTATTTCATTCAGCATCCTGGTTAACTCTGCCTGCAAGATGGCTGCAAAATTCAACTGTATCTAAGATGAAAAAGGCTTTATTATGCACAATCTGACATTCAACAGTAGCAGTATGAAGCCATGCCATCCATCCTGCCAACTATTATACTCCATATTATACTCCATATAGTGTTGAACAATTAATAATAGTTGCTGGGAACCAGCATATACATTTAATAAATTATGGTTGTTTTTATTATTACATATATCAAAATGAATAAAAATATAAAATATGACATTCTTAAGTAAATTTGAATCCTTTCAACAGCAGAAACATTCAATGTAACTGAGGGCAAATATCCCTTTTCTTTCTATGTGAATTGGTAGTTTATTTCACAGTGATAGAATGTATAGTCTTTTTGTCTTCTGTAAAACAATCTTCAATTGTTTTACAGAAGACAAAATATTCCTGGGTATAAAGAAAAAAAGACATATATTATGTTACGGTTGCCTTTGATTTGAATTAGTATACCTACAACCATTTGATCTTTAGAGTTTTCTCTAAGTATGGTTTCTGACAATACACAGCTTGTGTGTTTGAGGTGTGAAACAAATGAAAATTGTAATATAAATCCTAAAATAATATCCTCAGCCTTCATTGTGCAGGAATTCTGTTTCCAGTTTTGAACTATGCTTCCATAAAAGTGTAACCCATTTTTGTTCAAACTTGGTCTCAATTCAGCCATGCAAAATCTGAGAGTCTTACCAAAACAATGTTGATGTGTTCTTGCAGTATTTGTTGTGTTAACAAATCTCTATTCTGATAATAGATAATCATAATTATATGATTTCACTAGGATAAATGCTTCAACAACCGTGGTTTCTATTTCTGTGGGGAATTTGAAAAAGGCAATGGGGGTGGGGTGGGACGGTTATTGTTTATCATTTTACTTTTCTTGTAATAATGCAAGTATTGGTCAGGAAATTAATTTAATATTATTGTCATATTTGTGAATGGTCACTATCTGAGGCAGTTGCTAAACAAGATTTACCTGTACCTGCTTTTTTCTGGTTTTGACTTTCTCACTAAGTTGACATTTTCATTTATAATATGGAGAGTAGCTTGAAAGGGGCTGTTACTAGAGTATTTGTTTGAGTTACTTTCAGCTTGCATGCCATATGTCAAAAACAATACAAATTTAAAGAAAAATAAAAATAAACAAAAGTAAACACTGGCAGTATTGATTCCTTTGAGCAATAAGAGGTACTAGACCAAGTAATTAGTGGGAAGTATTTGAAACCAGTTGGGAGCCAGTTCTTTAAAACTCCTGCCCCATCATTTGTTTCCTATGTCCAGGGATGAGTGCTTTCTTGTCACCCTCTTAAGTTTCAATTGGTTGCTGTAAGTTGAATTGCTTTTAACTTCCTGTTCCGTTTTTTTTCATTTTGTTATTGTTTATATATTACTTTTCATCCACATTGTGAAGAACATTTTAAGAAATCTTGTTAAAAGACCATTAAATAATATTGGAAATGTGAAGAGAGATGACATCATCTATTTCTTTATGTAAGATAGCAAAAGGGATTTAGGACACGTTCATTATGGGTTTAGTGGAACAAAAGAAACGAATATATATGGAAAATACTGTTAATGTCACAACTACTTTCATTCTCTTAAGAGCACTATTCTCCTTTTCTAGCCAAAGCAAAGAACCAAAAGCTGTTAAGGGAAATGAAATAATATTTACAGTTATGCAGAATGGTGGGGTGTGGGGGGGAGTTTTATTTAGACATGAAGAACCTACCAGTGCAACTATAAAAGTGGGCTGGGGAAGTTCTGGGAAGCTACACATCTCAAAGTTACTGAGCTTGAGATACACTGTTCTAAGGTATCCTTCCCCAAGCTTACCCCTTCCAGACGTGATCCTACAACTTATTATGTATTTATTTTTCAAGCAATAAGCAGATATTTTGATATTTTGGAGTTGATTTCATAGTTGCAGTCAGAAGGCACTCAAGGGTTTAAACCAAGTGTCTTTCCATATTCTGTATGCCACCAGGATTATTTCTTGAGAAGAGAAACTGCATGGAATTCAAACTGAGATGAGAACACAAATTAGAATTTTCTTAGTCCTAAGTAAGAACATAATATTAAATGTCATTTGATTGATTGATTGATATTGTTGTCCATCTTGCTGAGGTGACTATTTGGGTCTTTTCCTTGTTTTCAAAGAAAATGCATTTGTTTGAAGGAAGCTATTGGCAGCAATATCTGTGTTTTTAGCCTGGCAAACATTCCCTGATTCTGATACTTCTTCAACTTTGGTCGCTGTACTTTGTCATCAAGTTAGAAGCTTACCAGTCTGACTGAAAGACTAGGCTTTCATACACTTACATAGTGTAAGACAAAACATAGAGTTATAGGTTATTATTCTGTATAACATTAGGTAAAAAATTATCATTGCATAATAACAGCAACAACATTTTGGGTTACTTGAAGTTACTGGAAGAATGGTGGAAATTATTTGGGGTTGTGTGCTGTTAGGGATAACATTGTTTACCCTAACTGGTTTAGGTAAAATAATAAATATGTTATCATGGTTTATAAGTTAAAGTGTCTGCAACTTTAAATATAGGAATGTAATTAAGGGAGTGGTTGTGAAAGCACCATAAAAGAAGCAAGGAACGTCAGCTTGCTCTCTCTGGCTTTGATGATCCCTAATTACTGGATGAAGACTGCGTTTTTCCTTACTCGAACGGGAGAGAGAAAGGACTAATTTGTAAGTGAACTGACACAGCATACTCTACACGGACTTTGCTAATTGAATATCCTTGAATGGACTGACTAAAATGATACATGACTAATGGACTGTTATTTTGACTATGCTATAAACTCTAAATGGAATAAACTATATTTTGATAGCACAAGTGTATCTGTTATTTTTACTGTATGTTAACAAACATACAAACTTATCTCACACATTTATCTGTATGCCTATCTGACTAACGCTGCACATTCTGTTTAGCTTGTCTCCTTAACCCTGGTTGGGGAACACAGGCTTAACATGTGCAACACATATGATAGCAATGGCTAATGCCACAGAAAAGTAAGAATGAAACAAAGGAAACATATGGACTTCTATTCTATGAAGAGATGAAAGATAAACTCTCTTGATTTTCTAGGTCTTCTATACTTATGATATTACAAATGACTGGACTTGGCTATGTTCTGAATATTCTCTCTCTTTATAAATGTATTTGTGTGGTGTGGGTATATGCGGGTGCACACATGCATTTAATTGGTTTTACCTATTTTCTCAGAGCTTGTTGTTAGTAGAGTCTGTTAAACAACCTGAACTTCTGACATTAAAATTTGGACATACTTTTATTTTGCACTTACTCTTTCAAGAGGTGAATGAAAGTAATCAAAATTATTTTGTATGCATGACCTTTAAAAATCAACTGGTAATCTTTCCATTTTCCATTTGCTTTTAAGCTCCCAGTGGTGCAGAATTGTAACAGATGGAATGAAATATAATTTGTAGATTTTAGAATATTGTAGGGAACTGCTGAAGTTAGTAAACTCCATATAGTTTTTAGTTAAAAAATATTTTAAGAGTTAAAAAGCAAAACCTAAATGATTCTGATTTAGTTAAAATATTGAGCTCCAAAATATGAAGTTTCAAAATCTGGAAAGGCATATTATATGCTTTATTCTGTTAATAAGTAGATCAAGACAGAAAAAAATGAGATTTCTTTAAAAATTATATTATTTGTATTGTTGTTTGTAAGCCACATTTTATTTGACTTTATCATAAAAATCCTGAGAACAAGTGTGAAAAAAAGAAAATGAAAAAGACTGATGGTAACATAATAGCCATGTGATCACTTTGTAACATTAAGAGAAAGATATTTTGTATTTGGAGAGATAATGTTATATCAGAAACATGATGATGATGATGATGATGATGATGACTAGTTGATAAGTGAAGCAGTTGCAAAAGTTATGTGCTGGAAAATAAATAATTAAAATTTCATATGTTGTCCAAGGTTTAATTGTCAATGTGGACGAAAAAAAATCCAGAAATATTGTCAAACATCAATATATTCCCATTGTTGTTACAGAACCAAAGGAATATTTTGGATGAATGAGATATTACCATTGAGACAAAGTTAGATAACACCTTAACAGAGATATACAAGGCATCCTTAAGTAATCAGTTTAAGATATTACAGGTTTCAACCTGTTCTATGAGTTCCTGTGTAGCATTCCCTTTGGAACGAATCTCATGAATGTATTTATATAGAAAAGGAATCTAGGGAACTGAAATTCACATCTGCAATACAAGATATTGTTGTTTGTGTTACGTCTTCCTTTAAGAAAATTATATTATTCACTTTTGTTTATTTTCTCTATGAATCTAAAATACTGGTTCATACATGTGAAATTGCATGGTAGGGCAAGGGTTCCCAACCCCAGTCCATGGACCAATAGTGGTCTGCAGCAGGCCAGAAGCCGAGTCATGCCAACAAGGGAAGCCCCATTCATGGAATGCAGGCAGCATGCAAAACCATACCCCCTCCAGTCCATGGAAAAACCTTTCTCCATGGAGCCAGTCCCAGGTGCGCCAAAAGTTGGGGGCCGTTGTGATAGGGTCTTTCAGTTGAATCTGAAATTGGTGTCAATACTTCAATTCATCTGCATTAGATGAGTAGTGCTCTCAGGGTTAAGAAAATCTCTTACATTTAATCTTCAGGTCAGAGCATTCTGGATTAGAATATGTGTTCAGGTTCTAGATTTTCTTAATTGTTTAGGGGTAGTCTTTTAGCTTAACCAGATCTAGGAGGTTATAACAAGTTTTGCTGAGGTTTTGCTATTTGTAAGATGTTACTCTCACCTCTTGACCAGAATACTCAAGATATTATGTTGCCTAAATTAGAATAGCAAATGATCATATTTCTCAGGATCTAGCCTTTGGTCAAAAATCACCTGATGAATCCTGTTCCTACCTAGCTGGCCATTAAATCACACTAACTAAAGTAAGTCTTAGAAACAACCTTATAAGTAAAGATTATATTAAATAATCTTTGCCAGTTTTGCAGCAAGCAAACACAGACATACAAACACAAGTTTGTTTGTGGGGGTATTGTAACCCATGATTACAATATTTTAAAGGCTGCAGTCCAAGAATTTCAAGCTTTATACATTATTTATCCTCTTTATTTTAATGAGATTTTAACTTTTTTTCTGCCTTGGAATTTTCTTATACATTTAGACATTTTTGAGTGTTATTTTTGTCAAAGCCTTGATCTTTATGTTAGAACTATTCTGTCACATCTTTGATTATGTGAAATAATGGATGACCCAATTTTCTTTTCTTTTGCCATCTGTTCAGTATATTGAAACTGTTGGGATTAACTGAATTACAAAATAGAGAATTGTTTTTTAAAATGTACTTTTCCTGACTTGGATATAAATTATATCAGATTGATATCTAGATCTCAGACTTAAAGCTGTCCTTGAAGATGGTTAAGCACTCTGTTGTTATTCTTCTTTAAATGACTAACCTGGATTAAGAGATTGGAGCAAGAGGTATTTTGCAAAATTAAACCTGTTTCACCTGAACATGTTTTAACTAGTTAATAAGAAATATCAAAACAAAAACAAGGCAAAAGACAAAAGTCAAAACCCTAAGGTCAATGAGCATTCTTTCTGAAAAGTTAGTATTTGATGTTTAAATTTGTTTTGGGGGGGTCTGTCTATAACATAAGTTTTAATAACCTAGCTCAAATGCAGATTTCTAATTTTCAATTAACTTAGGAATAATTTTGTTTGCTAAAATAAAATAAATGAATGACAAGTCTGAACCTTGAAATGTTCTAGATAGAGCTTTTTAAAAAATTCCAAATTTTTTCAAAAAAAAAATTAATCATGTGGCAACTGTATAGCTCAAGCTTTAAGTATTAACTTTTAACCTTTGACCTTACAGATTTTAACCAATGAAATGTCTCTTTAAACTTTAAAGGAAACAATGATAACGAGCGCCTGGCGATTGCTAGACAGCGAATTCCATATCGGCTTGGTCGAGTAGTTGATGAATGGCTACTCGACAAAGGTAAAAACATTGATTAAAACTTCAAATAAAAAATAATTTGAACATAACCAAGTAGTGCTTCATTGTAACACCAATAAACATAAAACAATAAATATTTCAGTAAAACTAAATTAAAAACAAATTTTAAACAGTTAAATGTAGAGTAAATATTTGCATACAGTGTATATAATAATTTCTATACATTTTAGTGGTGCCGCCTGTTTAATAATCATACCCTGATAACTTAAGGTTAAAGGGACTCTTAAATATAATCCACTAACTCAATCTATGAAGATATTCATAGCAAATATTAATCAAAACTGATAAATTATTCATAGATTATGTTACGTATTCCTTCAGCTAAATTATTAACTAAATATCTATATATGTATGTAGTTATGAGATCTTCTTTCCTGAAACAAAACAAAAATCATTTTTTAAACTGTAGGTTATATCTTAAATAGTGGGCTGTATCATTGCCAAACAAGATGAAGTCCCTTTAACATTTGCTACCTTCTAAAGAGATTTTGGAACAAACACTAATTAAAGGAGCTTAAAGTTGTCTGCATGCTGTTATTATGAGCAGAATCCAATCTGCAAAAAATATTATGTTTATGAATATTCCAATTGATAATGGATTTGTACTGGTGAGGATTTCTTTTTTTAAAAAATAGCAATGTGACATGACTCTTCATTGATATGTGTATCATTCCTTGAAATTGTTTTTACATTAAACATTTTTGTTGCTTTTTTTCTTTAGTTGATGGCCTTGCTGAAAGATAATCAGACATTTCTCTTTCTCTCTTTTTCTTTATCATTTTTGTTTGTTTCTGAAATGCTCAGCATAGAATATGTATCCCATGCCTTCTCAGTGTCTACATGTGTGTGTATGCCTTTCGTAAAGGAGTAACCCAACTTTCATATATGAAGTCTTTGTATTAGAAATATAAGGAGTTATTCTTACTAACTTGTTTTAAAACAGGTAGCCTTATAATAGCATAACATAAGTAGATACATACCTTACCTTTCAATTTAACTCTTTAAGGATAACCTTTATTCAGCATCATGGTAGTTTCCATATTACATAGGTTTACACAGAAATGATTGTATGAAAGTAATATCATATGCATATATTGTGCAATCCTTGAATAGTGCACATTTTAGCCCTGACTATCTGTCCCCATCGTACATGTAAGATTATGAAAACCATTTGGAAAAAGGTGTGAGAGGAAATAGTGGGAAATAAAGTCAATGAAGTGGCCATATTAACAAAATTCTTTTTATCATTCCCGCACACACACCCAAACCAGAGTTAAGCAGTTGCACATATAAAACAGTTCTGCATTCCATAGCACCTCATTAAAACGCATATGAAATATGAACAAATTTGCTTTCTTATACTTTATTACTCTCATCTTCCACCCCATAATCTGTTAAAATCATCCTCTTTAAGAGTGTGGTGTTCACAATCAACATTTTTTGCATGTATGTAATATTATTTTCACAGGGCGTCAGCTCACAATCTTCAATAGCCAAGCAACGATAAAAATTGGAGG
Source organism: Hydrophis major (assembly GCA_033807585.1). NCBI lineage: Eukaryota > Metazoa > Chordata > Lepidosauria > Squamata > Elapidae > Hydrophis > Hydrophis major. The sequence goes on along the minus strand of CM066328.1, from coordinate 390,330,935 downwards.
CAAGGAAAGAGGCCATCCATTTCAGGGTCAACTTTCTGGACTCTACTACAATGGTTTGAAAGTCCTGAACATGGCTGCTGAGAATGACGCCAACATAGTGATAGAAGGGAATGTCAGACTCGTTGGTGAAGTGCCTTCCTCTATGACAACTGAGTCAACTGCCACTGCAATGCAATCAGAGATGTCCACCTCAGTCATGGAAACCACTACCACTCTGGCTACCAGCACAGCTAGAAGAGGAAAGCAACCTACAAAAGAATCAATTGTTCAGGTTAGCCAACCTTGATTTCATTTTTAAATGTGTGGTTTTCTTTATAGATTTTTAGCATATACTTGCCTTTAGTAGATGAAAAAAAAAATCTTCCTGAAGTTTTGAAGTTATAGTCATCACACTATGGATGCAACATTGACTTAAGTGTTGTAGAAAGGAGAGCTATGTTGATGTATGGTATGCATGTTTCTGATGAAGTAAGTTATAGCTCATGGAAAAATATGCTTTATATTTATTAGTCCAAAAGGTGTTTTTAAATGATTATTAGTGTATAAAAAGTTATTACTATATTCCTTCTGATTTTTGAATACACAGGCTGTAGCAGGTACATTCTCTGGGAGGCCATCTTGTGATAACAGTCTGCCTATGCTAATACTATAAAATCAGGTTACCTTTTCCTTCTACTAGCTTGAAAAAAAACAGATAACATCAGCAATAATGAATTTGTATTCTAAAACAGCAACTATGCTAAAATTAAGCATTTGGATTATTATATATTAAGCATAACTAAACAAAAGCAGAATTTTGCCTTTTTCAGATTGAGCAAGTCAATTATCTTAGAATGCCTTAGAAATAAGGAATGATATTTCTACTTGCTCCTTATTAAACTCAAATTTATACCTTATATAAAAACAACTATGTAAGATATTTCCCTAATATGTCAGATGTACAACCAGTCCAATCCTTAGTTGTCTCCCAGACTCTCCTTTATTTATCTTTTGAGTTCTTCCCAGCCTAGAAACTTTCTTGCATACTGTATGTCCAAACATTCATAAAAAATGAAATGTGATTGTTATACAGTTTGTAACAAAATGTAATGAAATTCCCAAACATGAAGCAAGTGATGCTCCAGCTGCAACGTGATTGTATTTCTTTATCAAACATATGTTGAATTTGGCTTAGTGCCCTTTGAAGTTTGAACTTAGTTTGAAATTAGCTCAATTTTGTACCATTCTAGGTTTCTAGGTGTCGTTACTGTGAGCTTAACCTATCCCCTTAAATTGGTGCCTTGTAGAAATGGGACTGAGCCATGTGAGCTATTGGTAAAATCATACTTGACTCTTAACACATGTTGAGGAGATGTTGAGTTATCCAGGCAGCCTCACTTTCAAGAGTGCAGAGTGTTTGAAGGTAATCACTTTCACTGTAAATCAGGCTGAATACAGCTTTAACAAATAGGCATGCTCTAAAACAGGGCTGTCAAACTCATGACGTCACAGCATTGTCACATGACAACAGGACTTTTTTTCCCCTTCGCTAAACTGGGTGTGGCCAGCACATGATGCATCCGGCACACAGGCCAGGAGTTTGGCAGCCCTGCTCTAAAATGTCAGTGCTTCCTTCTCAGTCTGTCTTGCTATCATATCTGGTTTGAAATAGTCCAAATAGATAAACAGTTACAATAAATTATTTCTAGTTACAAAAATTTATAGCATCTTACTACCTTCTATAGAGCATTTGCATTTATATAATATGGTTTGACTTATTTCTTGGCTATGCTGTTGTCATGAATTTGTCACTGGAACTATCTATATAACAATTACATCATTTTTGCACTATCCTCATATATGTAAATTAATGTTATGCAATATAAATTGCAGTATTTGAGGGGGAACTGGCATCTATCAGTATAACAAAGGTGAGTAGGAAGATATTTTAATTATCCAATTCTGAAGGTAATTTAAATCTGAAGGTTCAATTTGTGTTCTTTTGTGAAATCTAAGGCAGGTGGCTTTTGTGTGATCTAACTTTCATTTCATTCTGTACCATGCTTCCTAAAATGTAAGTTAGCTACAACCTTTATAGCTGTTCTTTACAATGAAGCAAGCATACATAATATGGTGCTTTCCTGGATTTCGAATATTTCAGGCCAATAAATAGGTTGCCAGTATTTTACAGCCTTTGTTCTTGTATTTTTCATAGTCAACATGCATACAAGTGAAGAATTTTTTTCAACATGCATACAAGTGAAGAATTTTTTTCTGGTATATACCAATTAGACTTTAATGGTTGTGTCATTTACTTTATCTGGAGACTCCTGTCCCACCTTAGGCACAAAGCCATCTGGTTTATCTTGGATCACTTATTCTCTCTCAGCCCTAAGAAAAAGCCATTGAGAAACCACTAAGTGCCTGCCAAGAAAACTTCATGGGGAAAGTCACCAGGAATCAAAAATAACTTGAAAGCAAAACTTTGTTTGTTTGTTTTACGAACAACTAGATTGGTTAGATTTATAAGTAGCTTTTCTTTTTAAGAGTATGATTGCCAAGCTACCTAAGACAGGCAACAAAATTAAACAAAAAAAAAAATGTTGCCATGTGGACTGTTCCAGTTCGAACCAATCAGGCAGAGCCATGATTTTTGTAGAAACTATTCCATTTTTTTCATCTTTTTCTTTTATTTTTCCAGAAGATACCTTGCCTTCTCCAGTTTTGCATCATTATAGCTGGGCTATCTTGTTACTATTCCAATATCATTTTTACTAAAATTTAGTTTGTTACTATATATTATTATTTGCTTGGATTTTTTGTTTGTTTGTTAATGGCATTGGAAAGTTGTAATCACATCAGAGGAATTAAGAAGGAAAGTAAGTAAAAGCTTAGGGAAAGTGGATGGATATTGACAGTAATAGACCAGCTAGGAGAATCTTGGTCTGTTGGGTGAGATGAGACCAAACCATGACTACTAGTAGCAGCAATCTAGAGAAATCTTGCTTTAGATTTTTCAAACTATCTGAAGAATAATTCACATGGCAACTCTGTGATTTTGTTCAACTTTGTCAAAAAGAACTGATGATGAAGAAGAGTTGTTTTTACAGAGATGTGATCAACTGAACAAGATATTCTGAAAGTTAGTATGATATGGAGAAGAAAGAGAAGAGGGAGGATGTAAGAACTAGATTCTGAGAGACAAGCGGGGTATGGAGAGTATAGAGAATAGCTTTGATAGAGAGAGAAAGATTCATTATCAAGGTAGCAAAAAGATAAAGAGCATGTAGAATAAATAGATTTATGAAAATGTCAAAGATAGAACTTCCTAATTCACATAGTATATTAAAGAAGGAGTAAATGATAGTTTGTTGTGGTCAGATCATATTCAGTTTTAAGTGAGGTTCACTGATGCCACCAACTTCAACAGAGAGAATAGACCAATTTGATCAGATATCTCATGAGATATCCCAGATGTCTCATGGAACCATGTAGTTTCCATAGGGCACTTTCTGAGGCAGTAGTAGATAGTTCTGTTGAGTTTTTAATAACTTATTGGCACGAGGAGGAAATTATTTCCTTGCATAAGTTTACACCTGAGCAGCTACTCTCTATTGACCCTGGAGATTTTCTTGAAGATAAAATAGCCAAGAAACCTAAACAATGCTGGTGAAAAATAAATAATATATGAGATTGGAAATTGGTAATAGCTCATTTTTGAGTTCATACTATGGCCATAAGAGCAGCAAAGCCAGAGGTGGTATTCAACCAGTTCGCACCTATTCGGGAGAACCGGTAGCAGTGATTTGGCATGGGTCTCAGAACTGGTAGCGACCCCTGGCTGGCCATGCCCCCAAACTGGGTCGCCCGGTTGCCCACTTGTCCCGGTAGCTCTCCTAGCTTTCCCTAGCACATGGTGGCCATGGCGCAGCTCAGGCGGATGTCCCAGGGTTGCTGCACATGCACACTACATGTGCAGCTGCTACACATGCAGTATGCATGTGCAATAGCCTCAGAACATCCGCCTGCCTGCCTGCCTTCACGGAGTACACTTTCTGCCTTCTCCCGGCTGACGTGCCTCTTCCAGCCCAGCCCGGCCAGCCAGCAGGTGGGTGGGCAGATGTTCCAGGGCTTCTCAATGCCTTTGTCCCCTTGAGCTGGCTGAGTCAGGAGCCACCATTCCCAGGCTTTTACTCTCCCATGCTTGGTCGACACCTCTTCGCCTTGCCTGTAGTGGCTGGTCCTCCTGCCCCTCACCCTCCCCTCCCTCTCCTGGCCTGAGAAGTGTCTCTCTCAAAGCCACGGCTGGGCTTTCCTTGGTGCTCTTTGCTATTTTCATTTCTTCTTTTTGGAATCAAGACTGGCTGAACAAGGATCGCCAGCTGCGGCACTTTGCACAAACGCCCCTGACCTCTTTTTTCTTTCTTTCTCTTTTCTCTTTCTTTTCTTTCTTGTTCTTCTCCCTTCCTCTCTCATACCCTCTTTTTCTCTCTTTCCTGCTTTTTCCCTCTTTCTCTCAAAGCCACTGCTGGCCAAGCGCTCTTCCCTATCTTCCCCTCTCTCTCCCCCACTCTCTCTCTCTCTCTCCCCCTCAAACCCACGGCTGGGCTTTTCTTGGTGCTCTTTGCTATTTTCATTTCTTCTTTTTGGAATCCAGACTGGCTGAACAAGGATCACCGGCCACACTGGAAGCATCTCTTTGGGCAACCCATCTCCCTCCTCTCCCAACTGACAGCCGTGGCAGGGCTGGGAGGATGGTGTGCATAGCCGAGAAGGAGGGGGAGAAGGGTCATCTCTTCGGGATGCTTCTAGCGCAGCTGGCAATCCTTGTTCAGCCAGTCTTGATTCCAAAAAGAAGAAATGAAAATAGCAAAGAGCACCAAGGAAAGCCCAGCCGTGGCTTTGAGGGAGACACACACAGAGAGAGACAGAGTGGGGGAGAGAGGGGGGAAGATAGGGAAGAGTGCTTGGCCAGCCTTGGCTTTAAGAGAGGGGGGGGGAGAGGGAAAGAGAGAAAAAGAGTGAATGAGAGAGGAAGGGAGAAGGGTCTTCTAGTCCAACCCTCTGCTCAGACTGGAAAACTGAGGATGCCAAGTCAGTTTGGAGGGCCAGGCAAAGATGTCAGAATAATCTTTGGAGGGACCCTATACCAGGGGTCTCCAACCTTAACAACTTTAAGACTTCTGGACTTCAATTCCCAGAATTTTGGGACTTGAAATCTACAAGTCTTTAAAGTTGCCAAGGTTGCCTGCCCTATACCATTTCAAAGAAATGGCTGTCCAGTCTCTTCTTGAAAACCTTCAGTGTTAGAGCATCCAGAACTTATGGAGACAAGCAGTTCCACTGGTTAATTGTTCTCATTGTCAGGAAATTTCTCCTTAGTTTTAGGTTGCTTCTTCTTTGTTCAGTTTTGATCCATTGCTTCTTGTTTTGCCTTCTGCTGCTTTGGAAAATACATTGCCCCCCCTTCTTTGTGATAACCCCTCAAAACCCTGTTTTGTGACCTGCCTATCACACTCTTGGACAAAGCATTTTCCAAGGAGCCATTTCCTCCTTTCAGTGGTCCATAAAAGTACATCTGTAGTATGTGGATGCAGATAATAAAGTCGAAAAAAGGTGAAATTTTTTACAGAACTATAGATACATTGAGGCTGGGGGTAACAAGGAGCGGCTGGGAGGGGAGGGACTGGGCGAAATATCCCTTGACATAAGTGATGTCGGGTTGGCCATGCCCACCCAGTCACGTGACCACCAAGCCACACCCACCAAATAAGCCACACCCACAGAACCGGTAGTAAAAAAATTTGAATTCCACCACTGAGTGGTGAATTCCACCACATAACATTTTCCTGTTCTTGTTATATCTACAAAATACCCCTTCAGCAGCATCTTTGAAAGTGATCCATACTTTAGTAGGGAAGGATGGGCTGGGAGATATTTACAAGGCTATTCAGAGCTGGGTGACTTCTGGGCATCATCATGATGAGGTGAGTGAAACCATATTTTGTGAGATTATTTGGGGGGAAAAAATTATCTGTTTAGTCCTGAAGTACCTGTATCTTGGGTACCAGGAAGCTGTTTGATGAAAACCTTCTTGGAAGTGACAGGATGCTGCCTCAAGGCAGAAACAGATCCTTGAGAGACAGGGGATTGCTGTCTGCCTTGAAGGAGGCAGTGCACCCTCTTCAAGAAGTCATTGCTTGATCTAGATAAAGGGGATAATTATTGAACTGTGTCCAACCTTCCTTTATGAATAATAATTTTTCAGATGATGAGACTGCAGGTTTTGAGACACTAGAAGAAATAAATTATCTGGATCCTTTTCAGTCTGGCTTCAAGCCTGGGTATGATACCAAGACCATACTGATTGGACTTATGGATGACATCTGGCATGATTAGGATAGAAAGTAGAACCCTCCTGGTATTGCATTTTCTTTAACATCTATCATAGTAGATGTATGAATTGACACTGAGGATTGAGAGTGGCAGTGGAGTACTCTAAGCAATAATACTCTACTTTCCTAATGAATTGGATCATGTGACCATGGGGAAGTTGCAACAGTCATGAGGACAAATTATACATTAATTTTTTCATTACTGTTGTAACTTTGAATTATCACTAAACAAATGGTTATAAGTCATGAAAACTGTTGTATTTGTTTTACTGGCAAGAAGTGCTATGTTTTAGCTGACACTGCTCCAGCATGAATACTCAGTACTGCTTTCCCCAAATAGAGTGGAAAATGTTCAGCATCTAGAAGGATGTAGTCTGTTCCCTATGGAAAGCTCCTTTAAATGTAACCTTTATGACTAGTTCTGTTCTTCTTGTTGTTTTGGACTATTCTTTTTTTTTTCACATGCCCTTGCTGCTTTCTCAGAAAGTGAAGGATATTGACTTTAGAACTTTATTCAGCCCTAAAAGAAAGAATCTTACCTTTTCTTCCAGCATTCAATTAATTGATGCAATAGAAAAAAGAGGCAACTGAATATTAACTGCTAATGAAAGATACTTAATGATGGTACAAGCAAATGTAAGTTTAAGGAAAAAATGAGCGGATAAAAATAAATGATCTAATCAATTAGAGATTATTTGGTCCATTTGCAGAGTTATTGAATTCAATTAAATATTACAATTCTCCCTTTAAAAACATCCTTTAAATGCCTCATAATTACTTATATAAAAATACATTTCAAAATGGAGCTAGATTTGTTGTACTAAACATAGGTTTTCATCAGCAGCGGTTATCAGATGTTATGAATACAGTTAATCTGGCATGTATTAGAAGTGATTGAATACCACTCATTCATCACTCATACAATTGCTCACAAAGTCACACAGGTTTTATTGACCCAGGCAAATGGCCAAAATGGAATTTCAAGACAATTGCTCCACATGGCTAGTTTCTTTCTTTCATAGATCAGACTTGTGCAGATTTGCTATATCTGTATGTAAACCTGATCACTTCTGGGATTTGCCACCTGCCCAAGCCCAACCTCTGTGATACAGGATAGTCTACTGTTTGGCATGCACACTGTACCAAATTCAATTTGGAACATTCTTCTGTGAGGCTGGAAACATATACAGCTTTAAATTGTGTGTGCCATCTGCATTCATTACAGATAAGACAGATTTCTGTGGGCAAACTGCCTGAGTGCAGAATAATTTCCCATCCTTCTTGTGTTCCAATCCTATACTGTATCCCAGCTCCAAATTCCTTCCAATATCCTAATCTTGGATTATATCCCAATCCCAACTGTCTTTCACATTTCTATTCTGCCTATCGTCATCTTTTCAGTTGTTATTGAGAAGTTTTCATGCAAAGAGATGTAATTTTCTGAAACAAATGACAATAGATTGAAAAATTACTTAGAAACAATTCTCCTTACTTGAAATGATACTTCCTCCTGCAGCTGAACAGTTTGTAACTTAACCAAATTCAATACTTCTCCATTGTAACCTAGATTAATAATGTATTTGATCCTCTACTTACAGGGTATTTGACTTTTTGTAAGCCTAGTAAAAATCTAGTGCCCATTTCAATTTTCATAGACAGGGGAAGGTTTTGCAGCGCCCTCCCTAAAATGTCTGCTTTCAATTTGTTCATCATATAATTACCATATTTGGAAAAAAAAAGTGGGTCCTCTCAGTAAATTAGGGCCTCACCTAATTTCAGCAAGAAAATTGGAAGGATTTGTTGTTATCTGAATGATAGATTTGGTATCTTAAAATACTTTCCTCATTTCTTCAGTAAAATTCATTGTTTAATCATGCCATATTTTAGGATAAAAAGGAATGTTGTTCACCAATTTATCTTTAGAAAAAATATATCTTTGATTTTTGCTTAAAACCCTGGATTTCCTAATTCTTCATTGTAAAATAATCAGTTGTAGTATTTGACCGGTTCAGCCCGGTTCAGGCAAATTGGTAGTAAAAAATTCTACTCTTGGGCCTAACCAGTACTAAAAAAACATCTACCAGTTCAGCTGAACTGGTATGCTGTGCTGGGAACTTCCTCGCTGTCTTACTGCTTCACCCAGGAGACTTCCCTAAGGTCCAGGAGGCAAAAAGGGGTGTGCAGAGGGGGTGCTATGAAGGCCCACTGGGTTCCGTTTTTTGCCTCCTGGGCCTCAGGGAAGCCTTTTGGGAGCAAAAGCGGGCTCCTGGGAAGCCCTTGAGGCCCAAGAGGCAAAAAACCCAGAACATGGGAGGGTACACAAAAAAGAAGCCACACCCACCCAGTCGCATGGCCACACCTACCTAGCCACTCCCATCTAGCCACGCCCACAGAGCCAGTATTAAAAAATATTTGCATCCCACCCCTGATAATAATGCAGTTTATCTTATTTAGTGTGTTTGTGTGTGTGTTTATATATGTGTTATGTATGTGTTATGTGTCTTTCTCTGTCTCCAAATAGTTACTCTCATTCAGAGATTATTTTGATTTACCTGTTGCTGGTAGACTACTATGGAAGACATGCGGGAGACACGCTGGCACGTAAACATATCACAAACAGCAGCTGAGCCTGTGCCTTTATGTTTCAGGGCATGACTGTTCTAAAGATACTAGAGGACAACTGCAACAGCAATTATTACACTGAAAGAACACCTCTTTGAGCTAACATTTAAACAAAGCATGAGGTTGCATTTGGATATAGGGACATTCTTCTTAATTTTGCTACCAAGCTTAGAATCAGTTTCTGAGAAAATGATAGTTCCTCTATGCAGAGATAGTAGACCTTTAAGTTTGTTTGTTCATGGTGCTATATACCTGGGGTCCCTAACTCCTGGACCATGCACCAGTCTGTGGTCTGTTAAGGAACTGGGCCACACACCTGGAGGTGAGTAGTGTAAGAGAGAAAGAAGCTTCATCTGTATTTACAGCTGTTTCCCAGCTCTAGGATCACTGGCTCAGCATTAGATTTTTATAGGAGGTGAGTAGTGTAAGAGAGAAAGAAGCTTCATCTGTATTTACAGCTGTTTCCCAGCTCTAGGATCACTGGCATTAGATTCTTATAGGAGTGCAAACTCTACTGTAAACTGCACATGAGAGATCTAGGTTGCACAACCCTCCCTCATGGGTCTGTGGAAAAATTGTCTTCCACTAAACCGGTCCCTGGTGCCAAAAAAGGTTGGGGATCACTGCTTTGAGATGAGATATCCATCCATGGGATAATTCATGGGATTCCCAAATATTCTTAGATAATTTCTTTTCCATTGCTAACAACTTTACCAAAGTCTTTGACTCACATGAGAATATTCAGGTTAAAAAAGTGACCAAAAACAAATATGCTCTGCAGTGCATAATAATACAGCACTTCCCCATCCTATTTTTAGCATTTATTTATTTTTTTAAATGAAAGGGAGCTAGCATGGTGTAAGGCAGAGCTCCAGCTGAAACATAATCTGCATTTTCATTACAAACAGAAACTTCTGGTAACTGTTTGTAAAAAAATAAAACAACAGATGGCTGCTTTGCTTGTCTTATAATATACAGATGTTCAATACAGTTTGGCCACACCTACTATTGCAACCATTTTGGAAGAGTGACCAAAAAACATACCCAATCTTCAACATGTCCCTACTAACTCCAAAAGGTTAAAAACACCTGAATTAGACATGGGAATGTTAATAAAAGGGTCACCATATAGTATGGTGAGTATCATTAGCATCAGTTCAGGGGTGGGATTCAAATTTCTTAGCAACTAGTTCTGTGGGCATGGCCTAATTTGTGAGTGTGGCTTGGTGGTCATGTGACTGGATGGGGATGGCTTGCTGATTGGATGTGGCTTGGTGGTCACATGACTGGCTGGGTCTGGCTTGTATGTAAATATTGTAAATATTTATGTAAATATTTATGTTTTTATTTTAAAAAGAACAACTTTTACCCAATATCAAGCAAAGCAGGCAGGCCGATTGAGTTGCTCATAGAATCACAGATTCACTCAGAGATCTACCTTTCTGCAATCTGCTGCCTCAGTCTGTCACATAAAATTACCTTGCAAGCAAACTCATAAAATTTGCTAGCAAACAAACTCACAAAATCAACTCACAATATACCATGTATATAAATAGTGATTTTTTTTATAAAAAAGATAGCAACTTTTACCCAAAATCATACAAAGCAGGCAGACAGATTGAGTTGCTCACAGAATCAAAGATTCACTCAGAGATCTACCTTTCTGCAATCTGCTACCTGAGTCTGCACTGAAAAATAGAAGCTTCCTAGGGAAGGTTCAGCTCTGCTTTTAGATTAGCTAGAATCCAAGAAATCCAATGATTTCCTGCTTTCTAACTAATCTAAATCTCCCAGCACAGCTGAAAGTCAAAACAGCTGATCATCAGGGGGGAAAAAGGAAAAATAGCAACTTACCAAAAATTAGGCAAAGGCACAATACAGGCAAGTTTGATGGCGTGCATGGCAGGCAAAGAGTGAGTGGGTAGGGTGGGGCTAGGTGGGGCCAGCTAGTGGCACAATTTGCTGGTTCTCCAAACTGTGTAGAATCATAAGAACCGGTTCTATAGAACCGGTCCAACCAGGTGTAATCCCACCCCTGTATCAGTTCCACTCGAGCAGAGGTGTCAAACTCGCTGTGTCACATTGCCATCATGTGATGTATTGTGACTTTTTTCCCTTCACATGGGCATGGCCTGCACATAATACATCTGGCCCATGGCCCACCAGTTTGACACTTTTGCACTAGAGTGAAATCTCCAATCTCCAATGAACTCACAGATATGGTGAGGTTTATAAAGGGTGGAGAAGGAGGAAAAGCAAAATTGTAAAAGAATGAAAATGCAGAAAAGGAAATGATTCTGAAAAATCCTATTGTATGCAAAATAAAATGATTTCTCTTTTCCACCACAACCAATTTGTAGCAGTCTTTTCCTAAAAGTAGGATTAAGAAATGATTGTAGAATCTGTACCCTTTGCAGAGGATTTCAATCTTTTGGTTTGGATTTCTTCAGTCCAAATAGATCTGAGGGGACAAATGCAATCACAGCTGTTCTATCAAGCAGTCCAGGACATCTAGAACTTAGTGCATATTTGTCCACATGAAAAATCCATTTATTTCTCCAATAACCAATTTAAATAATTCTGTTTTATTTCAGTGAGTTGGAAACTTGCTGGTGGATTTGGGCATCCAGCAAAGTGAGTGATGCTGTTCTTTGCATGCATCAGAGCAGCTAACTTCCAAGAGGTATTAATCAAAAGCCAAGGCACAGGATGCTTGGATCAGCACCTTGCAACCTAATTAAAACCGAGCACATTAAATAAAGGAAAATGGAAATGGTTCTATTCTTAAACTGATGCATGAGCAGTAAGGTCGTTTTTACACGCGTTAGTGAATCTTCACATATTTTATAGTGACACATTTATAATGGAATCAGGGTCATTATCTAGAAGAGAATATTATCCATTCCCCTGTTTTAATTATTAATAATGAAAATGATCTGCTACTAGGTTTATAATATCTTTTCTTATAAGCTTTTCAATTAAGGTGCCCTTTGATTATTTCCCTGCACTGTGGGACAGTAGGCATAACTTCATAAAGTGCTGAGTTTGTTCTCCTTGCATGAGTCCCATAGAACATATGAAATTGTTCTACCTGCCAAAGTAGGCAACTGTCTATCTAAGCTAGCATTGGCTCCTGCAGAGATAAATAGTGAGAGACAGCCCTTAATTTTTTTGGAAGGGAGAGAGGTAGAATGGCAAAAACTGTAATGAGCAAATCTATATAATCCTTTGGTATTTCCCATCTCAGCAAGATGAAAGCTCTGCTACCTTTTTAGACTGTGTATTGCCACTCTGATCTACTATGCCTAGTAGTGATTCTCAAAATCTCCTTTCCCCAGACTTAACCACTTAAATAGAGAGACTATATGTGAGGTATCACAGATCATGAAAGAAATGGCAAAGCTATCATCACTTTGTTTGCATAGAAGATTTGAAATTAGAGAGTGATAACAGTAGATGAAAAAAAATCCTTGTTTGATTAGCTCTTTTATTGTAGCATGATACAGAATCATGCTTGGTAAAGCCTGTGGTATGATACAGTCATAGCATGGGTCACTTAAATACGTCTGACCATAACTTAGTATAGCTGAAACTCTTCCTGTTGATTTGGTGATCACTGCCATTTGGCACTCACATGTGGCTAACTGAGAAGAGTTTTAAAACCTTAAGCTAGAAATTGAATGAAAATGCATTGAAAGACAAATAATTTAGTAAATTAAGCATGGTTAAATACAAGGACATATGGAACTGGTCTTTAGAGCAGCATCTCCTAAGCAAATAGCATATACCTGAAACTTCTACTTTTTCATAAGCAGCTTTTTTTAAAAAATCCAAAAACTTCAACCTCCTTTAGGGAATATATTCCACCACAAAGAGTTGGGTTTTTTGTGGTTTTTTTAATTTGCATTTGTATTTGAACATGTCAACCTTTGTCTCCATGCCTTCCTTGGCCACTGGATGGAGATAGTTCACTAAAAGCTTCCAAACAATTATTTCCAGAAATTATTTCATGTACACACTCCATACTTTGGTACAGGAGGTATACAGTATTCCCAGGCTATGGTATTGGATTTGAAAATTTGGGGTGATTCCTTCATTTGCTACTTTTTCTCTACTAAAGGGTTTCTAGTAACAGTCAATTGTGTCCTCTTATTTTAGTTATCTCATACTTTTTCCCACCAAAGAGGTGGTTTTGAGTTTAGGATTATTGATCAATGGTTTAATGTTACAACTGCAAATTTATGTACCCAGTCCATAATCAGAATGAAATATGCCCAGCAGAGCAAAATCTTTTCAGCCATGTATTTTAACACTGGCAGAAAGCAAAAAAGGAACAAGAGCAATAAGCGTTTAACAAAAATGCTGAAAATGACATTATATCTGAGGGGAAAATATTTTAGATACTTGGGAGGAACTTCTAGAGAGAACTAATCAACAGCTTTATAGCAATGGCAATCCTATTATTGACATGAATCCAGATGATCTGATAGCTTTATTACCAAATCTGGTCATCTGTAGAAAATGAAATACCCAGCCAGCAGCTGTCTAAGATTATATATTGACCTAATAGCAGAGCTAGATGAAAGACAGTTGGTTCATAAACACAGTTTCTCCATTAATGGTATTGTCTGCTTGTAGACAAACAAGGGGTCAGGAAGCTTCTAAAGGAGAATAGAAAAAGAGGATATGTTCTTTTTGAAAGCCAAGGAACAGAATTGAAAATGAAGCAGATAGCTACATCATAAACTATTTTTAAAAGAGTATGTCTTCAATCAGCTCACGGGGAGGGGGGAGAGAAAAGAAAACATATTAACTCAGTAATAACCATATCCTAAACTAATAAATGCCAAGGTCTCGATTTTTGCCTCATAAAATCTTCAGTGGCCCAATGAGTGAAAGACTCTCAATCATTTTAACAGAGAATCTATAAGAACAAATGTAAATCAGCATCACTCTGGTTTCACACCATTAACCTATCTCAAACAGGAGGCCATTGCTTATGACAAACGCAGGTACAACTTGAGAGATTTAATGCTTCAATGATGCTTCTCTTCCTGCCTGGCAGTGACAGTTTAGATCCAGCAATAACAGATGAAGAATTACCTGCAAATATCTTTTCTCTTCTATACCTATGTACAATTCTGTGCCTCTATGACCTAGTTTTTGGTTTGTGCATTTCATCAATACCACTTCTTAATTTTCATTTCTTAATTTTCCCATATTTCCCATTGTAGGGAATGGGGAGAAATCCCATTTCTGGAGGTTCAGACAAAGTAAGAATTAAAGAAAACCTGGACCTCTCACTGCAGCATAGTGGGTGGAGAGATCAGAAGCCCACAAAAACTAACACTGAAGAACCAATAAGGTACAGGGGCTCTCCTAAAACCAGATTTTTAAAATTGGAATGGTGGAAGTGCCTCCTTTTTGCCTTTTCCTTTTGTGTGTGTTTGTTTGCAGGACCACTATTTCATGGAACTGGCTGAAAGTCATGTTTAAATAGAAAGAAATAAAATAAAAATTCATGTCTATAGAAGTCCATTTTGGAGATTAGGGAATTATACAGCAATCTTGAAACTAGTGAAACTTTGATGTGAATTATGATGTGATTTAGTTTTAGGGTTTGCAGTTTGAGTGATGAGGAGAGTAGGGATCTTGGCTTTAGAGAACCAGCAGCTGAAATCAAATTATTCGGAAGTTTTGGGTTATTTGTTTGTTTCCTTTTGCCAGGGGTGGGTTTCTACCGGTTCTGTCCACCTCTGTAGAACTGGTAGCTCTGAAGAGCAGCAGACATAGAACCGGTTCTATGTCTGCTGATGTTTTTGCCCATCCTCCCACCCGGCCTGTTACCTGACCTTTATTTCCTGATTTTTTTCAACTGCAGCTGCCGTGGGAGGCACAGCTGCAGTTAAAAATGCAGGAAAAAATTGCTTTTTGAAAGGCTGCTTCTCTGCATGCAGCATGCTGATGACGATTTACAGGTGCGCCTACGCAGCATGCAGGGAAGCACATCGTAAATCACCGAACCTCATAAATGACCGAACTGGTAGTTAACCCTGTCGGATCCCACCCCTGCCTTTTCCCTTTCTCTTACATATACAATATAGACTCAAATTATAAATGAATCTGTGACTCACATTCTGGGGAAAATATTAGCCAATATTAGCCACTAGGATGCTGATTGAGTAAAATATGGCAGAGATGGATTTTTCTGGGGGGGAGGAGGGGAAGTAATAGTAGCATTGCAAGGGGATTCTTCCCAGTTGTAAGAAGGCTACAATAAAATTGTGCATAGGGCATTTTGGGATCCCCCTTCATGGAAACCAACAGAGCTAACTCATCAGATTGTGTGTGCATACATATTCTGTTTCCCCCATATATTTTGCTGAAGTTTGATTTAAATACCTTGTTTGGAAATATTTGCCACAATATATAATCTTTCTAATTCATCAACATTTTTAGTGTGGCTGTTGAAGAAATATAATAAGGCCAGTTGCTATAGTTTATGAAGACCATAGATGTGACCATGTATAGTACAGAGCAAATGGGTATTCACTAATAACAGAAAAAAAATATTTCTATGTTAGTAAAGCTATATTCAGTAAGCAGCATCACACACCACCACCTGCCCTGCCTACCTCTTTAACACTGATGGCAAATGCCCACATGGAAGACCAAAGCAAAGATGGTATGACACAATTAACATAGACATAAAATTCATCTAGTTGGACCCGGCTGCTGCATTTGATCATATGAAATGGTATTCATTGATCTGAAAAGCAAAGCCTGCACCTGTAGGAAAATGCTAGGATCATAAAGAAAAAGAATTTCCTGTAGTCTAAGAACTAGAAAATTGTACATAACAGCACAGTTAATACTAAAATATATTTCCAGTGACATTACTGTAAGCATGACAATTTGAATCCAAACCATGCTTTTATTTTACTTTTACTTTTAAAAATGCCACTTGGAAAACATGTTAAAAAGACCCCTTCATAAAAGCTTAGAATTTAAAATGTCATATGTCAGAATTTATTTTCAAAGATGGGGAGAGGAAGGAATTCATTTGTATTTAATATTTTAACCACTGTTTCTTCAGATTATTTTTAAAAATGAAAATATGTAGGAAATAATCTTCAAATTTTCAGAAGCCAAAGTAATATGGATTAATAATAATTTCAATAAAGCCATTGTTAGGAAAAGTAGAATGATCATGAAAGTAAACAAAAATAACTGTACTTGTTTATTTTGAAAATAAACACAAAATTCATTATTGACTTATGAGGTATCCTTCAGCAGATTTTTTTTAAAAAAAATCTGTAATAGAAGCCATATGTAGTTATATCTATAACCAGATAAATACAGTTCAATATAGTAAGTAATATCTTACAGTAAATAGTAGTCTTAATTATTTCATTCTGGATTTCCAACAATTGCTTTAACAGTACAGATGGAAAGCACTTCAGTTTTTGCCAGGCTTTCAGGCTTTGCTAATGAACAGATTTAATTCCTATATTCTTTAACAGTGTCTTAGCACTATGTATGCTATTCTGGAAATCCACATCTGTTAATATTGCTACCCAAGTAAAATCTGTATTAAACCAGCCAAGCTTTAATAGTTTTGAACATATACATATGTAGAAATAGATATAAATATGAGAGAAAAATAAATAACTATGTCAAAGGTATCCCACTCTAAAATAATCTTCATAACTAGAAATGAAAGTATTATTAAATGATATGCCTACACTAGTAGTTAAATTAAGTTTTTCTAATAATTACAGAATTTAAGGGTTGACAGGGTCTCGGAGATCATTCATTTCAATTCCGTACCTAGTGCAAGAATTCATTGTGATGGCATCCCAGACAGATGGCCATCCAACCTTTGTTTAGACATCACAAGCAACAGGAAAGTTCATCATTTCCTGAGGCATCTGTTCCACTGATAAGTTACTCTTACCATTAGCAAGTGTTTCTGATGTCCAGTCAAAATCAAGTTGTAATTTAAACCCATTGTTTCTTATCCTACCTTCCAGAAGTACTTTGTAAATGGTGCATGTGTAAATTATTATTCTCTGTATTTATTCATTAGACCTGCAGTTAAACATAGATGATTATAAATGAATACCTCATTTACATATTAAAGAGGAACAAAATAAAACTAGTTCTCCCTGTTGAATGATACATCAATTGATAATATTTGATTGAAGTATATAAAATGATATAAGTTAGTATATGAGAAAACCTATATCTGTATCTGTTTTAAGGATTCTAATATATAATCAATCTCAAAAACAAAGTCACAAGATTGTTCTCTATATTTTTCATTCAAACATTTCTTTTTCAGTAATCTGGGATGCGGTAGAGTTGTAATAAAGTAGGGCTCCCATTCCATTAAGGCCTGAGTACTAAAAGTAAACTAACAATCACATATATTCCAGAAATCAAAACATGATACTATAATTAATTCAATAAAATTAATTATAGTATCAATATATCTGAGGCAATCAGATACTTTCTTGATATTCAGAAGTTACAATGAACAATCTAAAAGGCTCTCTCAGGCCAGCTCACTTCATTGGTTGGTTGTGAGGATAATAGGAAGAGAAGAAAGGAATGGTTAGATAAGTTTGCTGCCTTGCATTATTTATAAAAGTAGTGAATATGGGATTAAAACCTAATAAAAATAAATAAAAAGGCAAGAGGATTAGAGTAAGAAGTGAGAGGAATTTTTGCAGTAGTTAAGCAAAAGACTTACTGGTAAGTTATTTGATTCTGGATCGGTTTTAAAAAGAAAGAGGAAAGTATTTGCCTGTCCTTGTTTTCTAGTTTGTTATGTGATAGAAGCTGGTTTAGCTCCTTATGCGAAAGAGAGAGAGGGATGAATGAATGTCTCTTTTGAGCAGGAATCTCATTCTTTAGGTAAAAGCAAAAGGGGGGAAGTGAAAGAGGAAGGAATATGGAATCTAGTTTTGAATAAAAACAAAAAGAATAAGGATGGTGGGAGAATTGTTCATTACTGCAATCTCTATCAATTAGCTGCATGATTTTTATTCTTATGGAATTAACAAACCAAATATTTTCCTGAGGATTTTGGAAACAGAAAAAAAAGTTGTATCTCATTTTTTTCTTTTCTTTAGTACAATAAGCGGCAAATAGAGATCTTCCAATTATCACTTTACTTCCTTAAGATCTCATAAATCTTGAAGACCAAATTAATAATTTATTTTGATGTCTGGGAATTAGATTGTTTTCCTTCCACATTCAACATCATAAAATAAAAAAGAATAGAAGATGTGAGAAGAGAGATTGTATCTGAATCTATATAATATAACATGTGTGGGGTACTATGTTTATTGTACTATAGTGTATCCTATATTTCCTTTTTGGCTTAAACAGGATATGTTATTTTAAAAGTCAAATACCATATTTTTTGGACCATAAGATGCTCCGAAGTATAAGACACACCTAGCTTTTGGGGAGGAAAACAAGAAAAAAAAATCTGCCTCTTCCTCCCAGCAATTTGCCTCTTTACAACAAACAGCAAACTGCCTGGTCAGCTTTAGCACAGCCTGATTAGCACAAGCAGCTGATTGTCAGTTGGATTGGCCTCCCAACGATCAGCTGTTTCAGGTTGCAGGGATTTCCACCGCCTATTGCCGCTTCCACGTGCCCCATTTTTGCCTTTGCACCCCATTTCTGGCCTTCGTGTGCCCCATTCCAGGCATGGATCAGAACGGGCCAAAAATGGGGCACACAGAGGCCAAAAATGGGGTGGGTTCAGCCCGTTCCAGGCATGGATCAGAACGGGCCAAAAATGGGGCACACAGAGGCCAAAAATGGGGTGGGTGGAGGCTGAAAATGGGATGCCGATGCTGAAAATGGGGCACGCAGAGGCGGCATTAAGTGGTAGCAATCCCTGCAGCCTGAAACAGCTGATAATCAGGAGACAGATCCAACCAACAATCAGCTGTTTGTGCTAAATCAGGCTGTGCTGAAGCTGACCAGGCTGTTTGCTATTTGCTGCAAGGAGGCAAATTGCTGGGAAGAAGAGGCTGGGAGAGGCTTTGGCAATATTTGCTGTATAAGAGGCACAGACATTTCGACCCACTTATTTTTTGGGGGAAAGTGCTTCTTATACATGGAAAAATACGATATATGTCTATATCTGTTATCTCTCTCTGTGTGTGTGTGTGTGTGTGTGTGTGTGTGTGTAATGTACATAGTATCCTACTATTCTATACTTTTGGGGTTTAAAAAGAAGTTTCAAATATTAGGTCTTATTAGGTGACTACTTCTATGGCTGTTGCCCATAAGTAATGCCTGCAATTGCATAAATGCTAAAACAGAAGGGGAAGCATTAACAGTGGCTATAAGGACTGCTTACAGTAATTCTCTTTGCCTGTTGTCTTGCCTGACTTTTAATAGAGGCTTCTCCTTTCACCTTCAAGCCATTTCCAGTAAAATGTTCATTATCAATTCCCTTTGTGGGGATGGGGATATTACCTTATCTTGGGTTTGATTCCCCCTTCATTTACATGACTAATATTGCCAGTGGTATAAAGTGTGATGAAGAAACTCACTCTGCAGTTAAGAATAGGAAGGGAGGGCTGAAAGGTTTCCAATGCCCCCTGCTGGATTCCCACAAGGAAACATATGAGGAAGGCAAGAGAAAGTTGGAAATTGCTCCTGCTTCCCATTACTTTTTTTCCTCTAGCCATTGGTCATTCTTTTTCTCTGTTTCTGTAAGAAAATATCTCTGAATGAAGACGCAATGGGGCATGTTTACTGCTATGTATATGTTTCTAATTGTTCTGATTTAAGTAGCTTTTGATGTAAAAACATGTTTCAGGGCAGAGAGAGAAGAGACATCGGATATACAGTATAGTCTTCTGCTATGTTAGCCAATTCATAATTAGCCATTGCACTAAGAAGATGACAAATAGAAGAGAAATGTCAGAAAGAAGCAGCTGGATGCGTGGAGAGGCTTCTTAGCAGGAGTCAACTTACTAGGAAAAGCAATGAACAGGGTGAAGCATAAGTAAAACAACCGTGCTTTTGATTTACTTAATGGCTTTCCTGTTTGAACACAGATTATAAAGGATGGTACAAGTGGATTCCTTTATTGATCAAAAACATTTCCAGGAAAACAACTGATGTCACTGTTTACCACAGCAGGGGGTGTGTGTTGGATAATTTCCCATTAAGAGAATGAGTGCACACAGGGAGACGTCGTGAGAGTGGTGAGAACAACACACAACCAGCACATAGATACACTGTATAGTAAAACGTAGGTTTTTACTTCCAGTAAATGGTTAAGCAAAGTCCAACAAGCAGTCCAAGTCATACATGGTTAAAGCAGTCAGTTTTTCAGTCCAGGGATAATCCAAATATCAAAGTCCAGTATCCTAAACAGTTCAGTAACACACTTACAGCAATCCAAGAAGAACGACGATCAGCAATAGTAAATAGGGAAAAATTGAGAAACCAAAAACAGTGAATATCAGAACATCAACCAACTAGCAACTATCAGCAACAGGACTAAATAACCCAGGTTTCTGGCTCCATCTTATGACTGTTTGAGGAAACACACCCAATTACAATTTTAGCATTCCCTTAAAGAGACAGTATTAAATATCTATCCTGGTTTATATATTTCAATTCAACTGTTAGGTAACTATCAATTCCTAACAGTGGAATGGTATGTTTGCACCAGAATGTATTCGTTATTCCTATCATGATTTTGCAGAGGAAAACATAGATTTTTGAAGGGAAGGACAGCTCCAAAGTGGGCCATCCTTCTATCATACTGGAGTAGAAAGCCGCCCCAGACTTGATTACTAACCTTCTTCTGACAAATAATTGATACCTGAGGAGTCATTGGTGCTCTGTGAGCTCAGTTGTTTGTTGCAGATATTTCATTACCCAACCAGGTAACATCAACTATTCAAGCTAAACTCCAGACACAAAGAGGTACCTGAATCTGAATGGGATGTCAACATGTGTAGCTACCCACTGTCCACCACAGAATCCAATATCCTCCAAAAAGGACTCAACTATAACACAGACTAGGGATGGGTAATTAATTTTCCAAGGGGAAATGCAAAACTGAGACAGTTGTGGAGGACTGAACAGGCCCACTATTGCTGCAGGCTGGACAGATATAGCCAAAGGACTGGATGTGGCCCATGGATCATAGAATGCTGGCGTCAGACATAGACAATGCTAATAGGTTAGAATTCTTTACAATCTTAGAAGCAGCATCTAAAACCACAGGACTTGCCATCAAAACCCAAGAAAACATTAGCTCTACAATCATAAAAAGGTCACTGATAATGTTATTTAGTTGGTCTGCAAGAAAGCAACCCAGCTCAAAGAGCACTAATGACTCCACAGTTCAAACCTGAGCTATAAATATTATCTTCTCTTGGAATTTTTACCTGTCGATTGGGAGAACATTTATACTCATAGGATATCATCATGTGATCATATGATTGTTTTTTTAATATATAATAGTATGTTTCTGTATATGTGATTTATGGAAAATTGTAATATTGAATTATATACCAAACTTTACTAGGAAATATTGTTGTATCAGGCATGGAGTCTGGCTAAAAGAATCATACTGAACAATTGGAAAAGTAATATTATTTCAGAGGTTGAGGAATACCTTTCAGAAATGTTTATTCTATCTGTTTTGGAAAAAGGTAATACTTTCTACTGAAGCAATATATGTTACTATAACAAACATTTGTGCTATTTTATGATAATATTTTGAACTGGTCATAATTATGTATTTATTAATAAACCAATTCTTATTATTTTCCCAAAATACATAAATTTATTTTCTTTTATTTTAGGGCAAACTCAGAAAATTTTATTATTATTATTATTTAGAAAATTTTATTGTGTAAATGTTAACATAAAAACATATGTACATTTGCCATGATACACTCAAAGTGAAACAAATAAGATATAAATACAGATATGGAAGTAACATGACAAAGTGCAAAAAAATAAAATAAAATGAAACAACCAACCCAAAATTAAAATTAAATACATGTGCACGAACACTGTGCCAAGAAACCTTTTTCTGATGGCTGACTGGTTTGATAATCTTTGTCACCCTGCCCTTCCCATTTATAACATTATTGTTAGCAAACTTTTTTCTGTATTCTACAAATATTTCTTTGTTGTCCTTTTAGGTGAACCATTACACTTGATAAATAAAGGGGTTGAGAGGGTGGTAGAAAGAATATTTATGTGACAAGGTTGCATGGTACATTACCTATGCAGGTTGCCAAGAGCTAACAGGGTAGGTGATAGAAAACTCTTGTGTTGTATTGTAATCCAGCAAGCACACATTTCAAAGGAAAGCCACATGTCTCTGATAATTCAGCACTACTGGAATGGACAGGATTTGGATGGTGAAAGGGATTGCACAAATTTAAATACTCCTGCCCTGGATACACTGATGTGCCCTGTGACAACAGAGGCATCCCCATCTAAGCAAACGAGTATCAGGCAGGTGGATCCATGTGAATTTTCAGATATAATGGCCTTAAAAGGGAGGGGGAATGGGTCAATGGAAAAGACCTTGAAGGATATCACATTGGTTTTTCTCAAAAATGTTAAAGTCCTGTTCAGGGGTGGGATTCTACCAGTTCGCACCTATTCGCTGGAACCAGTTGTTAACATTCTAAGCAGTTCAGAGAACTGGTTACTAAAATAAATTACTGGCCTAATCCTGTAAGGAAGGCAGGAAGGAAACATTCTGGTGTTGCTTACAGAAACTGCCTCTCCGTTAACCCTTATTACATTCTTGGCAGGACTAGACTTCCTATCTCAGGAACGTCTCTGGAGTTTTTTTCCGCTCCTTTGCTGGTATTTTGCTTGTGTGGAGTGACCATTTAAAGTTACAATAGCACTGAAAAAAGTGACTTATGACCATTTTTCACATTTATGACTGTTACAGAATCCCCACAGTCATGAGAGGCCAGGTGAGGCGATGCGTGCCTCGATGTGAGTGATATTGAGTTGGCCACACCCAGCCAATAACATGACCACCAAGCCATGTCCACCCAGTCACATGACCACCAAGCCACACCCACCACCTAAGCCACGCCCACAGAACCGGTTGTTAAAAATGTTTTGTTTAAAGTTTTTATTGGTTTTTAAAAACAAATATAAACAAACAAAACATAAAAACATCAAGCCATCTTCCATATGTATGTATACATACAGTGTGCCGATTGGTTTACAAATTGTTTTGTGCTTCCATTTCATAGTCTTTAATTACAATTATATGGCATATAATCTCGTATTTTCAATCAAAAATTAAATACCTTAGTATCATTATTAATCAATCATTTGACTATACTTTTATTCATTCATGTTTTACAAGATAATCATAATTTACTTAGTTTGTTTTATAACAGTTCATATTATCATCCCAAATCTATCCTAAAATCATTTCGTAGATATAATAAGAAAGAAATACATCTTTATATATTTATTATTTTCTAAGAGTCTACATATTTCATTACTGTATTTTATTGTCTAACCATTGATAGAATAGATCCCAAATTTTATAAAATTGTTTATCACCTTGTTCTCTTATTTCAAATGTCAATCTACTCATTTCAACACATTCCAATATTTTCTTAATGATTTCCTCCTGTGATGGTGTTTTCTCATTTTTCCAGTTTTTGGCAAATACAATCCTAGCCGCTGTTAATACATTTACAATCAGATATTTCAAGTCTTTACTATATATTTCAGGTAAAATTCCCAATAAAAATATCTCTGGTTTCAAGTCTGTTAAAAATGTTGAATCCCACCCCTGGTCCTGTCTAAGAAGGCAGCGTGAGTCAAAGCAACTGAGCACACTTGGACCATGCTGCGGAAAGAGGGAGCCCTCTCTATTCTGGCTCTTGCTTTTTTGTGTGCCAGCAACATGCAGATCTACTTCCATCAGCATGGACAGAGTAGTAGCTAAAGAATCCTTTTACCTAGAGCATTTAAATACATCTTACATTCCCCAGTTGTACAGCTTTAAAAGAAAGCAAATTGTTGCAGATTAAACTAGCCCTTTGAGCATTGCCAACAATAATCAAGGTATGGGTATGATCACTTTAAGATGGAAATAATTTGATAGATATGTTAGGTACAGAAAAAAAAAATATAAATAAGAAACCAATAAAATAATAAAACAACAGTAACAATAATAATAACAACAACAACAACAACAACAATAATAATAATAATAATAATAATAATAATAATAATAATAATAATAATAATAATAGTAAACCAATGATTATTGATAGCATAAGGTAATTTTTCCCCTTTCTTTGTTTTTTTCTCTATTTTTTGTTTCTTTCTTTTCTTTCAATTAATTTTTTCTTTAAGTTTAAATATTATTTTGATAATTATATGAGAATTTTGTTTGTTCCACATCATAAAAGAACTTTCTAATAGTTTCCAATTATTTTAGATGATGAATGGAAAGAAATTGAGATCAAACGTGTCTATAGACAAAAATAAAAGATAAAAACAAAAATATGAAATATGAGTGTTGGTAAAAGCAAAACTAACTTAAACATTTCCATACCTTTTTACATCCGTATGTGTTGCCTTTATTTATAGTGAACTTTCCTGATCCACCAAATTCCTTACTTCTGCCATTTCTGCCCAATCTATTTTACCTTGAGATTCAGACAGTTGCATAATATTTTGGTTAAATTTAATTTTTTTTTACCAAAGCCAGAAAATCCTCAGAAGACAGTAAAATGTAAAAAGTGCTGAAGCATCAGTTGTGTAGTAATATCAAATGTTCAGTACTGAATGATTCATCTCATTTTGGTAATTTTAAATGTGTCATTGCTCCAGGATATAGAAGAAAGCATTCTTTTTTAATTTTCTTTGTCAGCTCTTTTGTTTTCCCCAAAGGTAACAAACCTTTTAAAAATCACATACTTAAGTTAGATACTATTTAAATTTGTCCCATCAAGGAGAAAACCAAATACTTAAAAAAAAATCTTTGGTTATTATGAATATTTTATCTCATAGCTAGTTCATTTTTCTATAATCTTTTTTATTTGCCTGGAAAGCTCAGAGGAGCACCTGTGTCTTTCTGAAAGTAATTAAGATGAGCTTAGTGCCTGTCATGAAGGCAAAATGGATCTGTACTCATCAACAAAAGTAAAAAGAAGAGGGATACCAATGAAATATCATTCATGCTATTGAACTGTTTGTTTGTTTTTAATCACTACTTATCTCAACTAAGCATGGTGAAAACTACATTCCAAATCAATGGCTCCCTTGGTGGTCTTGTGTAGAGATAGCAAAGTAGCAGCACCACATCACAAATCATCATAAACTACTTTCTCTGAAAATCAGGTTCTCTTAGATTACTCTGCTCATAGTATTTGCTTGAGCATTAAGGGTAATCCCTGGGTTATGAGCATTCCCTTAGTGAACATTCGAAGTTAAGCTATTAGTGCCCCCTAGCGTTTATAAACAAGTCCCAAAATTATGAATATTGCAGTACCATGGCAGTTGTTTGCCCTTACAAATGACCGCAGAGGCTCTGCAACATTCACCCCATATATTCCCCCCCTCCCGGCCAAATCCTCACAGGTACTTTGCCTGTGGAAACTCACTTACCTTGGGAAAATCTCTCTGCCATGCTTTCTTTGCCTGCTTCATGCTAAAATTGGCCACCAGTTCTGTTTAGGGAATGCTGCCACGTTTAAAGCCAAAGACAGTAAATTTTCAGATATAGAATGACCCCAAAGCCATAGCTGTTCGTTCTTGCCATGGTGGAATTTCTCCACCCACCTCCTATCCAGACCATTAAAACCTCAAAACCGAGAAAGCATCTTGGTGAGCCTGGGATAGATGTATAGAAATGGTATCATTAGTGTACATAGTACCTAACTCCATATTACCGGAAGACATTACCCAGTGATCTCATCTAGTTGTTAAATAAGAACACAGAGAAACGCTTGAAGAAGCCTGCACAGTAGAAACCTAGAGCTTGACTTCTCCCCCACAAATACTCACTGAAATGGATTTTAGAGGCGGGAGAGCTTTCCCCACACCAACTGAGGCCCACAGTGCCAATCAGCTGAAAGGATAAAGAAGAGAAAAGTTCAAGGGCAGGTGGGAAGGCCGATCCTATGCTTTTTGCTTTTTTCTCCTCTCAGCTGATCGTGGGAGGCTTTTCTCTTTTTTTACTACTGGTTCAATCGAACTGATCAGAACCAGCAGCATACTACCACTGGTTTTCACTCTCTCAGACCTAGCAGCAGTAATAATAAAAAGTCAGGAAAAACAGTGCTATTTCCTGGCTTTCAGCACCATTAACTCGGTGAGAGTAAGAAAATGCAGGCTGTTCTACCTTGGTGTCTTATACTTAAAGCTCAATCTTTCTGATTCAGAAATCAGGTTATATTTCCTTTGATTGTTCCAGCAATGTGGCAACATGTCTTTGTAATTTCTCTTATTGTTGGGCAACCATTTCACCTGCCCAGCTCTTCTGAAGATCCATTTCTGCCTCTTCAGACACTAAAAATTGAATATTGTGAGTTGTTTTATCTGGTCTTGTGATATGGTAGCCACTGTCAGGTCTTTGCAATGGCTACATTCTTTGCAAAGGTATAATAACATTCCTACTAAACTCCCTTGCATGTAATTGGGGCTTGCACAAGGGAATGTCTTTTTCAATTATTTGTAGCTAAGGGGTTCTTTTTGTTCTTGCTGCTTGATTGTACAAATGTTAGTATTGCTTATAACCCAGCCATATTATTAAGAAAATGTTGTCTTAGAAAATGGTAGGTTCTGTCCTCTGTAATATTTCTAGTAATAGAAGACAGTATGGGTCACTTTATAACTCTCCTGAGGAGGCAAAGCAATTCCAACTTCATAGGCTTTGCATACTCAATGTGTTTTAAAGCCCTGTAAAAAGATCAGTATTTGTTTAAATTATCCAGCTTGTGCAACAAATGCTATGCACTGCCTAGAAATGTGGTGTTTTAGCATCTAGTAGTGGGAATGATTATCGCTAACATTCTTTATCAATTTTCCTCCAGTCTAACAAAGGGTGGAAAGACAGTAAAGAAGGATGCTGTGGTTGAGTGTAGACAAGGTTAAAAGCCCCGTATCTGTCAAATAGGTAGTAAAGGGTAAGTGTGAGTTAGGGGAGGAAGATTTAGCTTTAAGTTCCTCCATTCCCCAATGCTGCCATAGATTGTGGTCTATGTCACCATTGTCTTTTTACTATTGAAAGGAAAATCCACTTTTCTTTTGATAAGTATGTATGAAAATTTAATAGAAAAGACCTGATTTGGACTAGTTCAGGTGAACCCCTAGCTCCAAAAATCAGCTGCAATGATCATGTGGGCCCTCTCACCCACTGTACTGACCTTTGTCATCTCAGTTGATCAGTGCAGAAGAGTGGATTGCCCCTCCTCAGCTGTGTTATTCCTGTGAAGTAACATAGCAGGTAAGGATTTTTGCACTGCTGTAAGGATTTTTGCATTGCTGTTCACATGCACACAGCATGCACTCAAGAAGCATACGATCACTGAGCCAGTTGTTATACGGGCAGAATCCCAGCCCTGAAGATATGTATCCTGAATGTCACAATTGGAGTTGATATATACATGCAAGGAAATAAAGGCACAAGTATAATTATGAATGAAAAGTCTAAAACATAGAAAGAAAGTGAGACATCTGTATTGTTGAGGGCACATAGTAGGAATCCATAGGATGTTGACAGTTGCATGCTACACTATAGCGAATAATATGTTGAAAGAAGTAGGGTTTATAGAAAAATTATAAAGCATTCTGAATGAAGGTAAGCCAGAGGAAATGTGTTCCACTAAGTGATATGGATGGATGGTAACAAGAGGAGAGAGTGTAGGAAAAATGGTCAAGCATTTGGAATTCAAGAGTGCCTGTTTGGTGACTTTTTCTGCTTAGAAAATGATCTGATTTGTATATATGGCTTAAACATAAGGCTACTCTCACTTACACATGAGAAAGAAATAATTCAGAAGGAATGATTAATCCAAATGCTTAAGCTGAAAGATTGATAAAATCTATCAAGGATGATGAGGGGGTTTAAATGTAAGACAGGGGTTTTTTTTTTTAACTACTATCAAGACTGGATCTCAGAAAAAAAACATGGAAAAAAGAAAAAGTGAAATAAGGAAAAGCAATATAAATTCCCAACAGAATGAATGGAAGTGAACACATGGGATGTAGAACATGCCTAGGACAGAGTGAAAAAGAATTATTTAATAGAATATCAAATATCATAAATATATGAGGAGTTATGCTAATAAGAAAAATGTAATACTGAAATATGAGAAAAAGATGTCTGCTACAAAACGTAAGAGAGAGATGTGGTATAGCATGTATAGTGGGAAAAGTTAGTTTCATTGAATGTAGTTAAGAAGAGAAAGAGCAGGATGAATGCTACATGGAATGGAAGTTGGATATGCTGGAGGAACATGAGAGTAAGTTGAGGCAATGAATTACTTAAAGTAGGATAAAACAGATCCAGATAGTATCAAGAATGAATGGGAATTGAATGAATGTGAGTGAATGGGAAGAAGCTTCAGTCATTTGAAAAGAATGAACAATAATTGAATCACACACACACACACACACACACAGATAGGAGAAAGGGGAAAAAAGAAATTTGTGGTTATGGAATTGCTATCATTGTTAGAAAAAAAAAGAAAATGAAACAGGGCCATGTCTGAAGCAATTGTATGGGTATGGTGGAAGCAAGGATGTTTTGTGTGCTATTATAAAATGAAGAGTTTTATCAAATGGGCTTGGTTAAACTAGATTAAAACTCCCTTTTTAACTCATGCTGTTATTTTATTTGTTTGTTTGTTTGTCTGTCAAACATGTACAAGATAACAAGTATAGGTATGAACATAAACCTGAACAAAAAAAGTAAATACAGATAAATGGGGACAGTAAGACAGGCACAGTAGGCACACTGGCATGCGGGTGCGCTTATGCATGCCCCCTTTAAGGACCTCTTAAGAATGAGGTGAGATCCACAATAGACAGTTTGAGACTGAAGCTGTGAGGGTTTGAGGCTATAACAATGGAGTTGTGTAGAGCATTCCAGGTGTTGACCACTCTATTGCTGAAATCATATTTTCTGCAATTGAGTTTGCAGTAGTTTACCTTGAGTTTGTATCGATTGTTTGTCCATGTATTATTGTGGCTGAAGCTGAAAAACTCATCAACAGGCAAGACATTGTAGCAAACAATTTTGTATATTAAGCTTAGATTGGACCACAGCAAACACAGTTCCAGATTGTCCAAGCCCAAAATTCCAAGTCTGGAGGCATAGGGAATTCTATTGTGAGTAAAGGAGTGGAGTACTCTTCTCGAGTTTTATTTATCTGGCTTACTGTTTCTTACTCCCTTTCTAATGGTTTCTATAACATTGCTTACTCTGAAAGGGAATGGTATGACAGGTATGTAGATTTATTATGTTCCCCTTTG
Organism: Hydrophis major; assembly: GCA_033807585.1. Taxonomy (NCBI): domain Eukaryota; kingdom Metazoa; phylum Chordata; class Lepidosauria; order Squamata; family Elapidae; genus Hydrophis; species Hydrophis major. The sequence goes on along the minus strand of CM066328.1, from coordinate 390,301,404 downwards.
TCTTTTAATAACATGTTCTTCTCTTCCCAGTAATAGCAATGCACCCTAGGATTCCTCTGTGTTTTTGTTTTGCTTTTGTGTTACTCTTACATTATCAGTAGTCAGTCCTCTTAGGATATTCCTATTTAGGAATGTGCAAAAATTAGGAAATTGTACTTGCTTTTTTGAAAGTTTTCTTTTTAAGCTTCATTAGCCCTCAAAAACCAGAATTGTGTCTGGTGTAGTTGATGTTGCTTAGAGTTTTTTCTACCATCTTCATTTTTTATTGCCTGTCTAGAGTCTTAAATCACCTGTCCTAATAAATTATGAATCTGCTGCTGAGGGTTGCTGGTGATTTCTAGCTTATTAGAATTAATCTTTTTCTGCCATAGGTGTTCCAGAGTTGCTCATTATGATCTATGTTTGATAGAGGAGTAGGAAACTTCTGCATGTAAATTGGCACCGAGAACTCGATTTATTCAATTGGGTGTATTGCCACAAAAAAGTAAATGTTAGCTCAGGTGAATAATATTGGCAGGAGTTTGATAGAGTTACCTGAAATACTAACATACTGTATTTCTGAGAACTTTTTAAAAAACCAGGGAGACATTTTAAAAAGTTTGTTCTTTCTTACAAATTTTAATTATTTTATTCCAGAGTGTATTGGAATTAATTAAAGGTACAATGCATTTTCCTACCTGCTGTGCTTTTTCTTCTGGGCTTTATTTAGTTTTGGTCCTTGATTTTTGTTTTTGTTTTTGCAGCTCTAACTTGTTTACTTTGGAACATGCAAAGACATAATTGAAAAAAAAGTTAATAAGTAGCAGTGCATTAGTATTGTAAGAGTTGTATCATACTGACACTGTCTAGAAGAGGCAGCCGGAAAGAATTATTGCAGACATGTCACACTATTGGTAGGTTGGTATTAGAATGGAATGGAGTAAGATCAACACTTGAATTCAGACAGTCAATTCAGAATTAAATAGTAAAGAAAACTATGAAGTTCTTAGCTGTAGCACTTCAAACTGCTGGGTAAAAAAAAAATCACCTCAACTATTAGTGCTAGAAACCATCCAAGATTGTTGGTAGACTAGTACTCTCTCATTTTTTTTGAAATGAAAAAAACAAATTAGACAAATGAAAAATTGGAAAGCCAATTGTGATGACCCAGGGTGTGACACAAAAATAACCAAATCACAAAAATAGAAGAAAGTCCCTTTAATGCCTCCAACTTGGCCCCAATGTCCAAATATCCCCAGATGGATATCAAACTCTTAAAGAAAACAGTTTATGGAGGGAGTAAATGCAGTCTGCACCCAAAGTAAACTTAATTTGAAATAAAAAACCTAACACAATCCACACTTAAGGAATTACTACGGCAGACAAGGTTGATTAATTGCAGGCTTCTTCCAGATAACGCAGCAACCACAGTTGGGAGGAAAGCAAAACACAGATAAGCTGTGACAAGAAAGCATGCTTTGCTTCTAGCAACTTTGCCATGCACAGTCCTCCCAGCTTCAGCCCATGAAGGGGATCAGGACCCCTTCTTCCCCCGTAGACCCCACCACTCACATTTCTCCCTTATCTGCTCCTGCCTGCGTGCTCTAGGATGAACAGGGGATGGACTTGGGTCTTCCTCTGAATGCCCATCTGGCATTTCCTCCACAACCACCGGAGCCACACTCCCACTCCCTGTCAGCTGTTCCATCTCTCCCTTGGAGTCAGACTCCAACAGGGGCATGACACCAATAATAGTAATTTGATTTCCACTGACCTATTTAAAGTCTATGCAACCTGATGGTTCCTGACACTGGCGGCATTTTGGATCATGCAGACCAGGTAAGGCAAATGTCAGATAACTGGTAATCTTTGTCCCAGTTTACAAAAAAGATAACAGAAGTGATGTGGACATTTATTGTCCCTTTAAATTTCTGAATATTTGAATACATACAAAATATGTCTTTGGAAAACTACTAGATTGACTGCAGCAAGAGTATTTTGATGGAGAAGCAAATCAGTTTTCAATTTACAGTTGATCTCCATATTCCTAAGATGATCACTACAGATTGATCGATGCTTTATCCTACAATATTTAGCTGAGCAGTATAAGTTATTCCCATAAAGAACTCTCTATAGTCTTTAAGAGTTTAAAATCTGTTTTTGACCCTAATACAAAACAAAAGTATGGAAGAAATTGGAGAAATCTTCCACTGGTCAGCATTTAATGCTAATGTTTCATAAAAAAAAGTACCTCAATACATATTAGTCATTGTTGAAAAGCAGCCATAACAGAGAATCAAGGCAAGATTCATTCTTGATTCTTGCCTGGACAAATTTATATAGTTTTCTTGGTGAGATTTTGGAAGTGGTTTACCATTGCTTTCTTTCTAGAGCTAAGAGAGGTGATTGGCTCTCTCAACTGCTTTGGAATCCACAGTCACCTGTATCTTTAATCAGTACACCAAACTGAATCTCAAAATAGCCATTGATGAAAGCATACTCCTACATTAGAAAGGCAGTAGTATAATTACCTGTCAGAATACAAAAGGGCTTTTTCTATTAGACTTTGTTTTTTTTCTTCAGGAAGATGTTTCACTTCTCATCCAAGATGCTTCTTCAATTCTGACTTGGCAAATATTATTTTAACTTAACATTTACCTTAGTATGTTGTAAAACTTTACTGTCAACCTTATTGGAGGAGAAATTTCATAACATCAATAATGAATCATGTGTTTGCCTCTGTGAGGTTAAGAGAGATTAAAAACAATGGTTCATCTACTAAGTAAATGAACAGACTACAACGTATTTTATCCCAAATTATATTGTTCCTTTTACTGACAACTCAGAAGAGAGGACAGAGGAAACACATATTATTTGTCATATTACTATCATCATACTAGTGTTTAATCACAGGTTGCTATATTTCATTTACTAACCACACATATATTCATTCATAAGTTACTCCAGATGCCAAAGAAGTGTTAACTTTATATTATTTGTCAGAAGTAGATTTATAGCTTGTATTAGTATTTTTATCTTTGTGTTTAGGTTAATAAAAATTACTACTTAAAAAGTGCTATAGTTTCTTTAAATTGATCAGGGGACTTTTGGACCTTGCCTACCTCAAAAGTGTTTGTCTGTGTTTCATTCCAGTCTACAGTATAGTTGACTCCTAGAAACAGAAACTGATAAAATTCTTCCATTCAAGTTGATCAGTGCTAGTTGAATTTTGTTTTCAACTTGGTAACAGTTGGTCATCGCACCTGAGGGTGGCAGCCCAATTCAAGAAACACTCACAAAGAGGTTTCCAATACTTGCTATTATTCTCCCATCACATTTAAGTTGCCTAAGGCACCTCCCTATTCTAAATAATGCTGTAAGTATCCTGCCTCAGGCATCAGAGACATTAAATACATTTTCCTAAATATAGGTATCTTTTTATGGCCTGGAAGAACCAACTGTATGATTATTTTAGGTTTTTTGCGCAGAAGTATCTCAGTAATAGGTGAAATAAGAGAAAAAAATGTTTCCTGTTTCCTGTACAAACTAGATATTTTCCATGCAGTGTTTTTCCCCCAAATGACCAGCTCTCGGTGTAATTCAGGAGGCCCAAACATATTCACTGTGGTCTGTTGCAACTTCCATTCATTTTAATATGATATGTGCAAGATCATTTTGTCAAGGGGATGCAGTGGCTCAGTGGCTAAGACACTGAGCTTGTCAGTCAGAAAATTCAGCAGTTTGGTGGTTCGAATCCCTAGCGCTGCATGACGGAGTGAGCTCCCATTACTTGCCCCAGTTTCTGCCAACCTAACAGTTTGAAAGCATGTAAAAATGCAAGCAGAAAAATAGGGGACCACCTCTGGTGGGAAAGTAACAGCGTTCCATGTGCCTTTGGTGTTTAGTCATGCCGGCCACATGACTACGGAATCTTCATCAGACAGTGCTTGCTCTTCAGCTTAGAAATGAAGATAAGCACCACCACCCCAGAATCAGGAACGACTAGCACATATATTTGAGGGGAACCTTTACCTTTATCGTATTTTACCACAAAATAATTTCACTTATTTCAAACTTCTTTATAAATTGCCTATCTGTCAGTATGAAGATTTTTTTCTTTGATTCCACTGAAATGGGATTAATGTGGCAGTTTCTTCATTTTTGTTCCTGCACATCTATTTTTATCCCAAATGAACTAGGAGATATGTACTTGAATTTATATAAGAAACATATGTGACTTCTAAGTTTCAGAGAAAAAGAGATGAAATTGTCAAAGAAAGGTTACAATATTAACAGGAAAACATAGCAATATTGTACCCTCCATAATATTTGTTTTTTATGTTAATTTCATGGTGGATTTAAATAAGATCTGTCTATTTATTATCTTTGCATGACTTATGTTATTTCTTAGAACACGTTTTTTGAAACAATGGTGATATTCTGATAGCATCCAGACAGTTTCCCTACCTGATCAGTAAACATGTTATTATTTGTCAGGAAAAAGAAGGTTTTTAATCATCCTCTCTGTCTGGTTTTTTTAAAATTAGGGGCCTAATTAACATATCACAGGAGTCTCTGTAGAAGTTACAGTACATTCTCTGATATATTCCACTGCTATGAGTCTGCATCAAACCTAGCTAGGGCAAATACTCTGTAGTATTTATCATTTTTTTCCAGAATTGAGGCTAATCACCTGACTATGTAAGTACTGTAAAATAATATGAATCTTATATCATGTTGTATGATTCCAAGCTGCAGGATCTGAAACATTTACAAATTTTCTTTTACCATCATGCATGCAAGGAAGTGAAGGTGTTAATTATGAAGGAAAAGACGAATATATGTAGGCATTCATAGCTAGCCAATGTGATAATAAAACATGTATTGTGACATGATGAAGTAAGCTTCACTCTTTCATACTTGTGTTGTGATGTCACACGGAAGTATTTAAGCAGTAGAATTTGCCTTGTGATGTTGAAATATGTGTTTCCTTATATCTTCACCTTGTCCTGACCCTGTGAGTGTATATGATCTAAGAAAAAAAATGTGCAGCATTCTGAATAAATATGATTCAGAGAAAATTATTTTGTTAGATGACATGAATGGATGAGTGAAAACAAATTGAGATACTGCCGAGAAAATAATTAACCCTTTTGAAGATACACTAATGAATTAGAATGGCAACATTTTTTTAGAAAAAGCTCTGTTTCACATGTATAGTTTGAGCATCAGACTACTTATATGTACACATGAGGAAGGAATAAATCTAAATCTAAATGCAAGTTTAATTTGTTTATGATGACCAGTTGAAAGAATTACTGAAGGATACAATGGTAGTAAGAAATACATGTGGTTTGTTAGAGGTGTGTGAATGTGAGTGTACTTGCACTTTTTGCAGTTGATACCATTTATTTGGCTGAAAACCAGAATAATTTACAATGAATATTAGATAGATTATAAGATGCAATAAGGAGTATGAATCTGCTCATTAGTGTATCACAGAGGTGGTACAGAGATTTTGCTTGACAGGGAAAATTGGAATGATTGATTACTAGTTAAACATAAACGGTGAAAAGTAGAGCAAGGAAATTTATACATCTTGGTGATATGTTTGTTAAGGATGGGAGAAACATTGGATAATTGTTTAAGCTATGCAAATGCTGATAAAATAATAGAAAGATATAATAGACAAAAACGATTACCTAAGAGTGCCTTCTCTGCTTCGGCACATGGAAATAAGAGATAAAGTCAGGAGAAACATAAAGAAGTTGTATTCAGTAGAAACTGTCTTCTGAAGCAGCATGTGTGATAAAACAAAGATTAGGGTGAAGTGTGAATGGGTGTAGGCTAAAAAGCAGATGGATCCTTACCAAAGAAACATAGTGAGATGATTTGGTCATATAGAGAGAAAGAATAAGGATTAAATCTAACTATGTATCTGTAGTGTCTTCGGAAATGATGCCAGGAGTCGGTGACTTCAAATCATGCTCTTTTATTCATGTAGGAACCGAACTGGCGCTATAGAAAAAGTTCGCGGCTTTTATTCCTTTAGCTGCGGCGGCCGCGGCCAATGGCACCACTTTGAATCTCCCGCGATTCGAATAGACCAATCGCGGGAGATTCTTAGCGAGCCAATCGGCGCGGCTCGCCTAACCAATCAGAGTGCCCCGCGCTTTGGCCAATCAAAGCGGGGGAACTCAAGAATGCTAATGAGGGGACAGAACACCCCTCCCCTCTTGGTTTAGTCCTTACGTCGCGTAGTCCCGTAGGTAGGCTGGGCTCCGTCTTAGCCTACTGGACCTGCGCAGCTCAGTCGTAGGTTGGATCCCGGCCGGTTCGGTCGGGGTCTCTGCTTCTCCGGATGCCGTCGTGGGAAACGGCTGGTCGGTCGGGCCGGGCCGCTCTCTGTAGCTCCCTCCTGGGCCTCCCGGGTTGGTTGAGCTGCGGGTTTCGCCGCTCCCGCTCGGTCTCCCCGGGTCGGTCGAGCTGGCCTGGCTGTCTCTTCCTGGCGAGGGGTCGTGCTGGCTGCTTTCCGGTAAGTATGGTTGGTTTATTCTTCTTTGCTTTTGGTCCCCTGGGTATTCCCTCCCCCCTTGGTTTGTGTTGTGGGGGTTGGTTTTGCCTGCTTGTGCGTCGGTGGTTTCTTGGGTGGTCGTCCTCGACCTTAATTGGTCAATGTGGCGTTTCCATGCTCGTCCGTCTGTTGTTTGTAGCCGGTACGAGTGTGGGCCTGTTATTTGTGTGATGATGGCCGGTACCCATAACGGGTCTCCCGTCAGGTTTCTTGCGTATACGGGGTCGCCTGGTGCGAAAGTTCGGTGTTTGCTGGTTGAGTCTGGGGGCTTCTCCGGGTTATACGTGGGGTGTAGTCTGTCGAGTGGGGACCTTAATTTCCTCCCCATTAATAGTTCGGCTGGGCTCTTATTCGTTGTGGTATTTGGGGTTATGTGTTGGGGGAAGAGTAATTTATTTATTTTATCCTGGATCTCCCCGTGGTCTATTTTCCGGATGGTTTTCTTAGTGAATTGCACCATCCGTTCCGCCCTACCGTTCGCCGCCGGGTGCGCTGGTGCTGTCAGCGCGTGTCGGATGCCCCTTTCCGCTAGGAATTTTTTGAATTCTAGCGAGGTGAATTGGGGCCCGTTGTCGGAAACGACGACGTCTGGGAGGCCGTGCGTTGCAAAGAGTTTGCCAAGTTCCTTGATCACGGCCTCCGTGGTTGTTGTTTTCATGTTGCTTACCTCCAGCCAGTTGGAGTAAGCGTCTACTGTTATAAGGAAGGTGTGTCCTTTTGTGGGCCTGGCGAAGTCTATGTGGATCCTAGACCAAGGTCCCCTTGGGGTTTCCCACTCTAGGACGGGTGCTGTGGGTGGGCTTGACCTAGTTTCCTGGCATCGTTAGCACCTTGCTACCCAGGTCTCAATTTGTTTGTCCATCCCTGGCCACCAAGCGTAACTTCTGGAAAGCGCTTTAGTCCTAACGATGCCAGGGTGCCCCTCGTGTAATAGTTCCAGAACCTTCCCTTGTAGTTTTTCTGGAATGACCACCCTATCCCCCCATAGTCTTTTAATAACGAGAGTTCCGTTTGCCGGTTTTGGAATGTCTTGACGGACTCGTCATTGTCCCTTTCCGGCCACCCTTTCTCGACCCAATGCAACACCCACGCCAGACGTTTGTCTTTATTAGTCTCTCGGGCAATGTCTGACGCGGTTATGGGTAGGTTGGGTAGAGTCTCTATACTGAGGGTGGTCGTCGTGGGTGCTGGGTCGGTGTCAGGTTCCGGTAGCGGCGAGCAGCTTAAGGCGTCTGCATGGGAGATCGTCTTACCCGGTCTCTGTATGAGTCCGTAGTTGTAGGCTGCCAGGAACTCGCACCACCTTGTCATTCGAGGAGACAGAATGTTCGGGGTGGCCCGGTTCCCTGCAAGGATTCCCAGCAGCGGCTTGTGGTCGGTTATGATGGTGAATGTCCGGCCGTAGAGATACTCGTGGAATCTTTTTACTGCGGCAACGATAGCCAGAGCCTCTTTGTCCAGCTGGCTGTAGTTCCGCTCCGGTTTGGTGAGGGTCCTTGAAAAGAACGCAATGGGTGCTTCTTTTCCGTTCGGGAGGGTATGGCTGAGGACACTGCCGACGCCGAAGGGTGATGCGTCGCATGTGATGGCCAGAGGTAGGATCATTGTCCCTTTCCGGCCACCCTTTCTCGACCCAATGCAACACCCACGCCAGACGTTTGTCTTTATTAGTCTCTCGGGCAATGTCTGACGCGGTTATGGGTAGGTTGGGTAGAGTCTCTATACTGAGGGTGGTCGTCGTGGGTGCTGGGTCGGTGTCAGGTTCCGGTAGCGGCGAGCAGCTTAAGGCGTCTGCATGGGAGATCGTCTTACCCGGTCTCTGTATGAGTCCGTAGTTGTAGGCTGCCAGGAACTCGCACCACCTTGTCATTCGAGGAGACAGAATGTTCGGGGTGGTCGTTGTACTGTATAAGGACAGCGTCCAAAGTGAGGAGGTCCTTTGTTCTCTGGAAGGCGGCTTGCTCGCGTTTCCCCCAAGTCCAAGTCGCCGCCTTGTCCAGGAGTCTATGAAAAGGCTCTGCCACCGTCGCCTTTTGGGGCAGGAAAACATTGTAAAAGTTAAGTAGCCCCAGGAATGCCTGTAGTTCCGTCTTCGACTTGGGTGTGGGGGCTTCTTTGATGGCCTTGATTTTTTGGTTTGTGGGGTGAATGCCGTGATGGTCTTGGAGATATCCTAGGAATTCAACCCGTTCCGTGTATAATTGGCATTTTTCCCTCTTTACCTTGAGCCCGGTCTCTTTGAATTTGGTTAGGACCTCCCTTAGGCGACCCTCTAGTTCGGCTTGGTTGGTTGCCGACACTAAGACTTCGTCGAAGGAAGGTACCACCCCCTTGATGCCTTGTAATAGTCTTTCCATTAGGCTTTGGAATATTCCCGGTGCCACGCTGACTCCGAATTGGAGCCGGTTGCATTTAAATGCTCCCCAGTGGGTGACTATGGTTTGCGCTTCTGCCATTTCCTCGTCGACTGGCAACTGTTGGTATGCCTGGGCGAGGTCGAGTTTGGCGAAAACCTTGCCCCCTCCCAGTGAATGCAGTAGGTTTTGCACTACTGGGACGGCTTTGTTGCAACGCGCCATTTAGGGTGGCCTTATAGTCCCCACAGATCCTCACAGACCCATCGGGCTTGATCAGGGTGACTATGGGGGTCTCCCACCGGGCGTGGTCTATTGGTTGTGGGACCCCTTGCTTGACGAGCTTGTCAATTTGCTCGTCTATCTTGGGTTTAAGTGCGAATGGCACCCGCCTTGGTTTCAGGCGTTTTGGGGGGACGTTTGGGTCTAGGCTGAATGATATAAGGGGCCCTCGGTAATTGCCTAGGTTTCCGTCGAAGACCTCTTGGAATTCCCGGGCCAGTTGTTGCTCCCAGCTGTCGTCGGTGACGTGGTCGATTCCTGTGACTGCAATGCCAAGTGGGGCAAACCATTGCAGTCCCAGTAGGCTTGGGCGGTCGCAATCGACGATTGTCAGGGGAAGCCTTTCGGTGCGCCCTTTGTATGTTACGTTGAACTGTCTGGTTCCGACTACCGGGATGCGGTTTCCCTGGTAGTCCTTCACGATTAGTCTCTGGCTGTCTAGACCTTTCCTTTGGATGGTAGGCACCAAGCGCTTTATTTCTTGCCATGCTATCATGGAGAGGTAGGACCCGGAGTCCACCTCCATTTTGCATGGCTCACCCTCGATGCCTACCTCCACGTAGACCTTCCGGGCGTCATTGGTTGTGGCGTGGCCGATGGTGACCGTCTGATGGGTCTCATCTCTTCGCCGGGTCTCGCCGCCTCGTAGGGATAGTCCGTTCCGGTCCCATCTGTTGTCAGAGGGGCGATCTCTGGTCCGGGGTGGTGTGCTCTCTCTCCTCCGTTCGCTCTGGTCCCATTGGGGCGGGCTGCGGTTCTTTTTGAGGCGGCAGACGCGGGCGATGTGTCCCTTCTTGTCACAATGCCGGCAGATCGACTCGAAAAACCGGCATTCGGACCTGGGGTGGTCGCCTCCGCAACCGGCACAGTTGGTCCTCGACTTACGACCCCGCCGGTTCCATGGGTCGCGGCCTGCCTGAAGGCGATGAATTTCCTCCTCGTCATCGGAAGTGCCCAATGCCGAGTGGAAATCGCCCTGGTGGGTGGTCGTCTCGGGTTGGGCCTCGGCCGACCTTGCAGGGTGGTTGTTCCCCCTGCGGTCCCCAGCGTTCGGTCGGCGCATGCGGTCGGCGGATGTTCGGGTCGCTTCGGCGGCTGCGGCTGCGGTGAGGGTGTCTGCAAGGCTGATGTTGCCCTTGGCCATCAGCCGGCTCTGGAGGACGGGGTCCCACAGGCCGAGCACAATTCGGTCTCACAGGGCGTCGTTCAGGTTGTCAAATTCGCACAACCCCCCTAGGTGCTGTAGTTCGGCGACGAAGTCGCAGAAACTCTCACCCGACCGTTGGTCCCGACGGTAGAACTCTTTGCATCGGATTAGGATGGGCACCTCTGGAGCGTAGTGCCGCCGAAGTATTGGCTCGAGGACGTCCCAGTCCATCACGGTTGCGTCGGCGGGTTTGGCAAGTGCCTTGGCCATCTTAAATACCTCGGTCCCGCAGTGGGTCAGGAAGACGGCGCGCTTCATGGGGCCGGTGGCGTCCTTCAGGTCGCTGCACTCGAGGAACATGCGGAATCGGTCGGAGTACGATTCCCAGTCCTCGCTGGCGGGGTTGGAGGGTGCGGGGGGTGCGATTTTCGCCATCGTGGAGATTCGTCTGGCTTCCGTCGGACACGTGGTTTGGTTCAGGATCTGGATCCCATCCTCATCGCCAGTGTCGTGTATTCGGAAATGATGCCAGGAGTCGGTGACTTCAAATCATGCTCTTTTATTCATGTAGGAACCGAACTGGTGCTATAGAAAAAGTTCGTGGCTTTTATTCCTTTAGCCCCGGCGGCCACGGCCAATGGCACCGCTTTGAATCTCCCGCGATTCGAATAGACCAATCGCGGGAGATTCTTAGCGAGCCAATCGGCGCGGCTCGCCTAACCAATCAGAGTGCCCCGCGATTTGGCCAATCAAAGCGCGGGGATCTCAAGAATGCTAATGAGGGGACAGAACAGTATCCATATCTACATCAGTAGTGAATGGATTCAGAGAAAAGAAAATGCAAGGAAGTCATACCTGGATAGAATTGATAAGACACTCAAAAAATGAGAGGTGAAAAATTGAAAAAACAAAAGCAATATATAAAGAAATACCCTCTTGCTATCAAAACAGGAGGCCTGAGTCCAGGAGAACACAGAACTTGCAAGCAGTGTATGGATATGATTAAAGTAAGGATTAGAAAAATATCAAGAGGTATAATGAGTGGTTTGGTTATAAATAGTAGATCATTCTGTCAGGTCAAGGACAGTTAAGTTAGCTATAGAAAAAAGTTTTTCCGTGTATTTTCCATCTAAACTTCAGCTACATATAGTGAAAAATAAGTATCTTTTTGTTCAACATTTATTTATTTCATTTGTAATCATTTTAACTGTTATTATTAATTTTAATTATTTTAATTATTCATTAAAAAATAATAAGGGTAACATGAGGTATCTGGTTTGGGTTTCTTTCTTTTTTCCCCCATGTTTTGGTTTTGCGACACTTTTCCATCTGTTTATTATAAACGTTAATCTGACATCTGCTAGACTCTTATGGGTCAATAAGCAATCATGTATATTTCAGTACCCGCTGACATTTCTGGGCTATTTGCATGTTGAGAAGAAACAAATGCTGAGTGTAAAATTGTCCTGAAGTGACTCTAGAAATAAAATATTATAAAAGCAAAGCAATCTATCTAGGTGTGCTCAATCTTTATAGATGCTTTTTTTGTACCAGAAATGAAAATGACTTTCCTTAAGTGCCATTGCCATCAGCAATTTGAAATTGTTGAGGATAAATTTAGTAGAAAAATACCAATATTTCTGTATGGTCCCTGGGCTGTTTTTATATTTTAATACATAATTACATTCTAGTCAAGAATTTTGCTAGATGTCCTTTTTCAATAACTTTCTCATATTAAATTTGAAAGATTAATTTCTTCCATATTATATCATGCGGGCATTCATTAGCCTTTCCAAAAGAGATTTGTCTATTATATTTATACCTTATCTGTGCCAAGTAGAATAAGGCTGCGTCTAACTCCCTTTAATATTGCAATAAAATTAGAAACCTGTGATCACTTATCTATACTCACTTTCCTTAAATTATTCTTGAGACGCTTCACAAAGATTTTATTAAATTTTGACTCACTAGATTGGTACGTTTTTGAAAGGATGCGTAAGTGCAAAATCTGAAAAGCCAGAATTGGTAGTCATAATTTGAAGTGGGAAGACTCATTATCTTACAGTAATTGTTTTTCTAGAAATCAGCCCAAATGTCCCTGTACTGTCCCAATAGTAGTCAGAGCACTACAAATGGGGTAGGACAAGCCAATTCTTTCCTCAGTCCTTTATTTTCAAATTAAGCATACATAACAATAGAAGATAACATTTGTAACTCAGGGTGTAAATGTGGAGTCCTTGGTGCTCTCTGAGCTATATTGTTTTCTTGCAGTCATTTCATAACCAAACTAGGTGACCTCATCAGTGCTAGCTAGGGGATAGAGTTTGCTCTCATTTTATATACTAGGGGTTTGCCCTGTCAGTATTGATGGGAATAGAGTTTGTTGATTTTTTAAATTGGGCTTTTGTTTACTGTTAGCTTGTTTGTCTCAGTTTGTAATTGATAGTTTCATGGTTGGGGTATTGTTTTGGTCTAGTGTTAATCTTGGTGAACTTTGTTTATCTGGGTGTTGATTGCTGGTGAAGAGGTTTTTTTTTTTCTTTATTGGCTTTTTGATTGTCTCTTTTGAATGATATGTAGACACATCCTAGACCAGGCCAAGTCTAAAAATACTAGCGATATCTTGGAAGTCTGGCACTCAGGCAAATCAGCCATCATAGACACATAGAGATAAACAACATCTACATATAAATGTGAACAAATTTTACTTCTTTACTAGCACTGATGATGTTACCTAGTTTGGTAATAGAATGTATGAAAGAAAACAACCAATCTCAGAGAGCACCAAGGCCCCCACAAATCATGCATGTTTTTCCAAGGGATGAAAAAAAATAGAGACTTTATTGTAAAAGTGGATCTACCATGTTATTCTGCATTCCATGTTAATTCCTGGAAAATTAATTGTTACTTAATAATAAGTTAACATTCAGTTCAATTTCAAATGATATACCAAATTATAGTTAATATAAATGAGTACTTTGTTGTTGTTAATTGTGAAGTTGTGTCCGACCCATCAGAGGTGGTGTTCAGCAGGTAGTTCAAAGAACCACCTCTGAGTGGCCCCACCCGCATCTATTCTCTGACTCCCGAGTTCCAGCTGATTGGCTGGGTCTTCTTTTGCTGCCCTGCACAGGAGAACAGAGCTGGAAAGCAGGTTAGTGGGATGGGGAGGATATGGGATTTTTGCAGTAACCTTCCCCCAGGAGTGGGGAGGGAATGGAGATTTATATAGTATTCTTTCCCTGCCACGCCCACCAGGCCTTGCCCACAGAACCGGTAGTAAAAAAAATTGAATCCCATCACTGATCATGACCCCATGGACAATTTTCCTCCTGGCCCCTCCTGTCCTCTACCATCTTCTGGAGTCCATTTAAGCACACATTTACTACTTCAATGACTACATCCAGCTACCTCATTCTCTGTCATCCCATTCTTCTATTTCCCTCAATGTTTCCCAGCATTATGATCTTCTCCAGTGAGTCCTTCATTCTCATTAGGTGGCCAAAGTATTTGAGTTTCATCTTCAAGATCTGGCCTTCTAAAGAGCAGTCAGGGTTGATCTCCTCTAGGACTGACCAGTTTGATCACCTAACAGAGGACTACCAAGCAATATTGTAATAAAATTCCTGCTTTTTAAATATAATTTATCACAAAACCACCTTAGGCATGGTCTCTACTTGCTATCTGAACAAGAGGCACAAGTCCATTAAGACGTGCAGAATGTGAAGAAATGGATAGACTAACACTTAAAATTAAGGAACTGGAAGAAACTGAATACTTTCTAACATGGGACTCATTTTACCAATGGTTAGCAAATAAAAACAGAAGTTAGAAATATGGAAATATAAAAGAATGACTAATGCTATAAGGAAGGATTGCTAAAATTGATAAGCAAATGTTATTATTATATGACAAATGCCAATGTAATAAACATTATTGTAAACATTATGACTATTATTTCCTAAAATTATTTTAGGAAACACACTGTTTATTTAGAAATGGAACTTTTATGTGTAATAAAAAAATAAAATAAAAAAATAGACAAACGACTTGCAAACCAGCTTTTTCAGGAATTAGAACCCAATAAGAAACAAAGGTAGAACATTTCTGGAATCATTCAGCCTCTGAATAAACAGTCACTTGGTCTTGTTTTGATTGAGTCTGATCCTCATTCAGATGACAGCCTCCATTACAGGCCCTGAGTGGAGGTGCATAACTGCATATTGATAATATTTTATCTCAGGCATATAGATGACTTCTCTTTTTGGTTTCTTGTAGATGTTGAATAGAATGAGGGAAATGACTGAGTCTTGAAGTACTTTATAATGAAACACTTAGAGGTCCAGTCTCTTCCCCATCTGAATCTATCTATTTAGGTAGGAATATAATGCAGATCATTACAAAGTGTACCAAATTTCGGACAAGAAGAACAGAGGTAGAACTACAACAATGCCTAGAGCTCATGGGAACTGAAATTTATTTGGAAGTCATCCAGTGACCTATTTCTAGCAAACACACCATTTTAGTGCAGGTGTGAGGAGCAGAACTCAACACACACAATTTTCTTCTACTAAGTGAGTGGACAACTCACAATCTGCATGTTGACCTCTCTCGTTCTTTTGTGATTTTGCTACCATAAATTAAAATATTTCTGTTTTTCACAAGGAAGCTGCATTTATTTTTTATAATTGGACAGATTTTGTATTTTAATTTTAGAGGCAAACATTTTAGAGGCAACATTCTAAAGCTTCCACAATTGCAGAATTCCAAGACTTCCCTTAGCACAGGGGTGTCAAACTGGATTTCTTAAAGGGTCGGATCAGCATTGTAGTTCTCTGTGGGCCAGCCAGGGGGGCTGGGGGAAATAGGACGGATGCCTCTTGTGCGACCCCTGCTTGCCTTGTTTTCGACCTGAATGGTCTCCTGCAGCATTTTGCTGGCCAAAACAGGGTGCAGGAGCTATGTATGGTCTCCCACACCCCATTTTTGGTCTAGAAGCTAAACTCCTACAGTACTTTGCCAGCCAAAATGGGGTGCGGGACTGCCACATGTAACCCCTGAATGCCTCATTTTTACCTGAATGGCCTCCTGCATCACTTTGCTGGTCAAAACAGGGTGCAGAAGGCACATATGGCCTGCCTCACCCCATTTTGGTCAACAAAGTCTGAAGGAGTCCAGTTTGGCTTGCAGAAAAATGTATCATCTACCTTTCATCATGATTCATCAACCCTTTCATCAGAGAACTTTGCTTTAAAGGAAAAACAGAACGAAACAAAATAATTCCTGAAACTCCCAGGAAAGAAAAGGAAAACAAAAAGTATAACAAAGAATTTACTTACTTGTTCACCCAATATCCATAAAGCATATAGGATTAAGCCTCTATAGCAGGAACTTGTGGCCCATGGGACAGATGGGTCTCATGCTAGCCACCTCGTGCCTGTTTAGCAAAAGGGGAAAAATCCGCATACGTCATGTGATACCACCTTGACAGCACCAGTTTGATACCCCTGCTCTATAGAATAGAGACAAGGAGCCTCTTTACTCTGTGAGTGGTTCCAGTTTGGAGATTTTGTAAGCCTAGTTTTTTTTTTAAGCCATACAATTGAGGTCTGCAGGTACTTTTACAATATGCTTTTATTTTTGTAATAACCTGAACTGTTGAATACAGTTTAGTGAGATCAAATGGTTTTTGCTATTATTAATAACTCTAAAGCACAGCCAGCGAATCAGTACTCTTAATATAGTGGATCTTGGGGCCATTGGCAAAATGTATGCTCAGTAGTAATGGAATAAGCCCTTCTTCTTCCATTGAGAATTGGCAAGTAGCAAATCTTTTGGAGGACCTGTAATGTCTACATCTTTTTCTGATACAGAAACTAGCTAGGTTATTTCTTTGACCAGAGTTCTTACCTCCACCTTGCTTTCAGCGCTGCTGGCAGGGGATGCTAGAAACCATTACATTGCTGATTCAGGCTTATATTGGTCATAATCCTTTATTTAGGTTTCAAAAAAAGATGAAGCTCCAAGTTTTCTCATTTTTTGCTAAATTTCAAAACCAATTTTTTTTTCTTATTTCTTCCTTAGTGTATATTTTCCCCACCATGCCTATTTGAATGTAACTTTTCACAATATATGCATTTTTCTTTAAACAAATGCCTCTAATTCATTGAAAGTATTTTTTTCAAATTCACATTTTGTTCTTGCAGCTTTTGCAGATGTATATTTTTGTCCTATGTAACCTTTTCAATATACAAATTTTGTTTATAATTTTTGAACTGAATGCTGGTGGACATTGAATTTTATACCTGTTTATGCCATATGAATTTTATTTTGTTATATGAAAATAATTTCATTTGCAAAATAGTGGATTGCTCTGACATATCATGATACTACTTTATCTTAATATCCTTTATGACAGAGGTCGCCAACCGGTGGGCCGCGGCCCACTGGTGGGCTGCAAGAAAATTTTGGTGGGCCACAGAGAAATGTCACCCCCAGAGCATCCCCCAAAGCAATTAATCCAGGCTGCGTGGGAACACAAGGCTATGCCACCCACATGGCCCGCAGGAATCCTCCCTGCCCACTCACTCCTTACCTGGCAAACTTGCCTGCTAAATTGCTATTTTTCCTTTTTTTTCCTGACCATCATCTGTTCTGCTGTGCCGGGAGATTTAGATTATCTAGGAAGCAGGAAATGGTTGCATTTCTTGCTTTCTAGCTAATCTTTAGATAGTCAGCTCTGCTTTTAAGAATAACTGAACCTCCTTTAGGACTTCAGTGCAAACTCATGGTAAGCAAATTTTATGTGACAGATTGAGCTAGCTGATGACAGATAGATCTCTAAATGAATCTGTGATTCTATGAACAACTCAAACTGCCTGCCTTGCTTTGCCTAATTTTGGGTAAAAGCTGCTCTTTTTATATATATATATATAAAGTCAATATTTACATACATGGTGTGTTGTGAGTTAATTTTGTGAGTTTTCTTGCTAGCAAATTTTATGAGTTTGCTAGCAAATTTTATGAGTTTGGTGGTCCCAGAGGTCCAAAAGGTTGGCGACCCCTGCTTTATGGTACAGTAATTATATCACAGAAATAACATATTAATCTGGTTTTAGAGAAACTTTAAATGTAATTCAGGTTTCTATTAAATCTATTTCAACATCCTTATTTTGTATTTAGATGCCCACTATTGCAGAATACCAAGGTATCTTCATCAATTTTGAGATCTCCTGATGTGTCAGGTTTAATAATTCCAAGTATTTCCTGCCATCATGCCTGCCATAATGTAATATTCATCCTTCTATATGACTTAACCCAGAGGTCTCCAAACGTGGCAACTTTAAGACTTGTGGACTTCAATTCCCAGAATTCTCCAGCCATCATAGCTGGATGGAGAATTCTGGGAGTTGAAGTCCACAAGTCTTAAAGTTGCCAAGTTTGAGGACCCTTGACTTAACCCATTCCTCACACATTTATCCTTCTCTTTTGGTAAAACATGGAACCCAGTCCCAAAGCAAGCATAGGACTTGTAGGAGTCTTATTCTATTAAAAGATGCTGGAACTTTTCTTTGTTTACTATCCCAACAGCCTTAAGTATGACCCAGATGTGGGATCATACATATGTCAGCCCTAAATATAAAAATCCTAACTGTTCTAGGGCTGCCTTCTGCCCTATCAGTCTTATGTTCGTTCAGAAATATAAGGACTTTTAAAACCAAGAGATTTCCTTTTCAAGGAGACAGTCATTCATTTCATCTCTGAAATGTTGAAATAACCTCATATTTACATAAACATAAATATATGCATTTTTACTGGATGAGTAGATTTTTTTTTTAGATAACCCCAGAGAGATATTGAAAGAGTCATACTGATGTAGGAACATATAACAGGGATCTACATTTCTTTGGATTTAGAGTTCAGGATAGGGAACTATGTAGGTCCTATAGCAATCAAGGCTGTCACTTCAAGCAGCAAATTGGGTGGCATAAATCAACAGCAAAAGTTGTGATTTCATATGTTTTTAGATCCTGCTACCCATGGGCAGAAGTGCTAATGGAATCCCCTGGTCCCCTATCACTGTTTTTCAGGTGCCGAATAACATGCCTTGATTTGAATGTTGTTCATATTGATTTGGTGGGTGGGTTAGCTATAAATCCTTTTATAGCTCTACCTCAGGCAGGAAAATATCTTCAAACAGCCACATAGCTAAAAATTTAAATTATAAATTATAAAAACTTAAAATGTAAAGTCAATTTATAAAGAGAAATGAAAGGCATCAAGAGCTACTGATTTCATACATATCCATTCATTCTTAATTTTTTTCTACTTATTTGATTTTTATCCTGCTTTTATTCCTTTATAAGTAACTTAGTGCAAGCAAACATACATAATACTCCTTCCTCTTCCTGTTTTCCCCACAACCCTGTAAGGTGAGTTGGACTGAGAATGAGTGACTGGTCCAAAGCCACCCAAGCTGGCTTTCATTCCTAAAGTGGAACTAAAACTCACAGTCTCCCACTTTCTAGGCCAGCATCTTAAACCACTACACAAAACTGGCTCTCCTATAATTAGAGATGCCTCCAATGTGCCCTCAGTTTTTAAATCAAGAAAAAAAAACTTTTTCCTGTTAGATCAGGGCTGTCATACTCCCGGTCTGTGGGCTGAATGTATCACGCACTGGCCACACCCATGCCCAATTTAGTGAAGGGGAAAAAGGTCCTGACAGTTCACTTGACGCCACCATGATGATGTGAGTTTGACACTCCTGTGCTAGATGGATTAAGCCAGGGGTCTTCAAATTGACAGCTTTAAGACTTGTGGACTTCAACTTCCAGAATTCCTCTTCCAGTCATGTTAGCTCAGGAATTCTGGGAGTTAAACTCCACAAGTCTTAAATTTGCCAAGTTTGAAGACCCTTGGATTAAGCAAACAGTGGAGCTGGAAACAAAAGTTGATTGGGTCACTTTGTTCTTGCTCTTTCTTGTATCCTATTGTTCTTTCTGTTTTCTGCTCAGACAGAAGACAGCTCAAGAAAAATTACATTGCTTTTGATAGAAGTCTTCTGAAAATAGGCTAAAGGACGTTCATTCTCCCCTACTTTTCATGCTCTTTCATTATCCTCTATTAGCTCAGAATTACCACCTGTTGTTTGTCTTTACTCTTTCAATTTTGATTCAAAACACTGGGGATTGCCAATTTTTCTATTTTTCTATAAACTGTCACCCAAAACAGCAATGCATACAATTGGGGTTGGTTTTTTGTTTTTTTTTTAAGAAAAACCCAGCTCCCTAAATACATCATAGGTTAATGCTTATAGAAAAGATCTAGCAAATACAAATAAATTTGTTTGAAACCAGAGTCATACATGACATATTTCCATATTTGTGTCCCAAAAAGGGAAAATATCATGGTCAGCTGATCATGGTTTCAAATGCAAATCTTAGCAGATCCATAATTTGGTTTACCTAGTGCTTTAGGAAAAGTGATTAATTGTCATTGAATGCCAGTATGTGCTTTGGGGATGTAGTATGAACAACAAATGAGGTAATGTTTTGCAAGAATCTGAGAGACTATGATTGCTTGAGAAAAACACAGAATTTCAACAGCACATGTTACTAATCTATTATTTAACAGCATACTCTTCAAAATCTCTCTTTAAGTATCAGTTCCAATCAGGAACTGATTTCTAACAAAATGAAATTCAATGGTGAAAAAAATAAGGTTCCACATTTAGGCAAGAAAAACAAAATGTACAGGTACAAATGTACATTATGATACCTTGCTCAACAGTAGTAACAGTGAGAGGGATCTTGGAGTCCTAGTGGACAATAATTTAAATATGAGCCAGCAATGTGCTGCAGCTACCAAAAAAGCCAACACAGTTCTAGGCTGCATAAACAGAGAGATAGAATCAAGATCACGTGTTAATGCCACTTTATAATGCCTTGGTAAGGCCACACTTGAAATACTGCATCCAGTTTTGGTCACCACAATGTAAAAAAGATGTAGAGATTCTAGAAAGAGTGCAGAGAAGAGCAACAAATATGATTAGGGGACTGGAGGCTAAAACATATAAAGAATGGTTGCTGGAACTGGGTATGTCTAGTCTGATGAAAAGAAGGACTAGGGGAGACATGATAACAGACTTCCAATATCTCAGGGGCTGCCATAAAAAAGAAGGGGTCAAGCTATTCTCCAAAGCACCTGAGCACCTGATTAGCAATCAAGGAAAAAAGCAACCTAGAAAATCTGACAGAACAATTAATCTGTGGAACAACTTGCCTCCAGAGGTTTTGAATGCTCCAACACTGGAAGTTTTAAGAAGGGTTTGGATAACAATTTGTCTGAAGTGGTATAGGGTTTTCTGCCTAAGCAGGGGGTTGGACTAGAAGACCTCCAAGGTCCCTCACAATTCTATTTTCTATTCTATTCTACTCTCTCTAAGAGTAGAAATCTATAGATGCTTTGCTATTGGGCTGCCCTGAAAGAAGATTTTTTGTGGACTCTCAAATTTACTGTGTCTGCTGAAGCGAATTCCATAGCTGCAGAATAACTGCATTCCCTGCTACGTATATTCTTCTTGATAAGTTTTGGCTACTCTTTTAGACCTCCCTTAGTAACGCTTACTTTCACATATTTGTCTGCGTTGTTTGTCTTACAACAGGTAAGCAGTATTATTTTTCAGAGTTCTGTATGAGTAGAAATATGAAGGTATTGAACAAAAGAAAAAAAGATCCTTGTTTTATCCAATATTCCGCCTTCCCCACAAACACACCCTTTATAAATCTAGGCTTAGAGAAGTACTACTTGGTTAGTTAGCCTAGTATTAATTGAGAATGATAGGTCATATTTTTACTACAGAACACAAAGTGATAAAGGAATCAGAAAATAGCACTGGATGTGGATAATTTATGCTTAAGAAAATTGTCGTTTCTGGTTTTGAGCCTCTTTGGCAACAGACAGAAATCCGCAATCGTGCATGGTTTCAGTCTAGGCTCGCTGCTGGAGCGCCCCGAGCTGGCTGGTTTTGGGGATAAGCCACCCCGTAGAAGTGGTGAAGAGGGGGGAGACTGCCAATAGGGTTGAGGAGAGCCACATCCCTCCTCCTCAGCTGGCTATTACTCCCTTTCCCGAAGGCAGTTGCAGTGGTGGTCAGAAATGGCCACCTCAAAGAAGAACTCGACCGGAAAAGAATGTGCAGGAGGAAGATAAGAAGTGAAAGTTCTGGCTGACCAAGTTAAATTGCAAAAGCAACAACTAAGGTACCCTGGAATTTAAACTAAAAAAAAAAGTAACATTGTTCCCAAAGAAGATTCGGAAGCAGCAAAGGAAAGTGAAAAGGGAAAGGTTTGGCTTTTTTTTTCTTCTCTCCCTTTCCCTATACTGACAACCAAGGGACTTAAGTAAGAAATTGGAAAAAAAATCCGCTTTGATATCAACAGGCAATTAAGCTGAAAATAAAATAAAATGTCAAAGAGATAATAAAGATTTCTGGACATTAAAAAGTTTTTTATAAACAAGGAAGGAGAGAAAAAGAATAAAAGGGCAGGATCTGGAAAAAGGGAGGAGACTGCCTGGAATTAAAAGGAACTTTAACAAGATTTTTAAAAGATACATTTTAACTGAAACTTGGTAACTAAATTGTAGAACCCCAGGAAGAGAAAGTGAAAAAAGGCAAAAAGAAACAGCTTGCGTGTATTTGGATTATTTGGTGATCATCAGACTCTTGGTTATTGCATTTGAATGACTAAAATTAATCGGGTGGTTGTTTAAAAATTTATATAATGGCACTACTTCTGGATGAATTGAAAATGGAACTTAAAAAGTACAAAGAAGATGCACAAGAAGGGAGAGGCTCTTTCGGGTTCATTCTTAGAAATGGAGATTTGGAACTATGAGAAACAACAAGAAATGTCTGCAAAACAAGAAGACTGGGACAAAGAAGAAGTCATCTTTAATGAACAAGTAATTCTATGTGGGGAAGAAAAAGGAAAGGGGGGAAAGAGAATGGAGAATTTAAGACTTAAAAAAACAACCAAAGAAAAGAAAAATAGTTCGAAAAATAAGTATAATATTGGAAAGCAACAGAAGAGGGGAATACAGAAGAGAGAAATAAAGGTAGAGAGACAAGGGGGTAAAAGGGGGAGCGAGAAGAAGAGAGGGAAGAAGGAAAGGAAAATAAGTTATAAAGGACAAAAACAAGATATAGAGAAACAGGGCCTATTTAGAGATAATGGGTGAAAATTTAACTGAAAAGGGGATTCTGTAAAGGTACATAAGATTGTATTGTTATATTAGTATTAGAATTAATTTTAGAAAATTGGAAACAATGTATGATTAAAATGAGGGATAAAATAGCTATTGTAATCTTGTGAAATGTTTGTTAATAAAATAAATGAAATAAAATAAATGAGAGAATTGAATTAGGAAGGGACGGGAACATTTTAATTAGTTAATGTTTTATAAAATATAAGTGAAGAGGGGGTGGAAGTTAATTGTGGAAAACGTATAACTGTTCCCATAGAAGTATGATATTTAATTGAAAAGTAATGTTAAAGAAGTTAGGATTTTAATGAATATTAATATTAATGATAGAATTGGAATGGAATGTGTTGTTTTAACTACATATATTTATAATCCTTTTTTTTTTCTTTTTAATAATATAGTGTGTATTTTAAGAATGTACCAAGCAGAATCCGAATTGAAGTTATGTATTATATTGAATGTTAAACTTTAAGGTATATATTGAAGCTTAAATAAGAGTTAAATGGATAAAATTAAAATATATAAAGGTGTCATACTCCAATCAGCAACTACAGGAGAAACTTTGTTTAATGAGAAAAGAAAATATGAAATTGAAACAGCACAGACAAAAAGTATAAATATAAGGATCTGAATCGAGATAAGATAATTAAAATAAAATTAAGAAAAATAAAAGAGGGGAGAAGCTATGTAGAAAATGTAAAACAGTAATAAGATATGAAATTGAACATAAAAATGAGCATGAAATTGAATTTGTGTTTGTACGAAGAAATGTAACCCAGGATCACGCTACTTTCAAAAAAGATGTTTTATTTGTATTTCTTTGTGAAAACTCAAATAAAATTTACACACACAAAAAAGAAGGAAAATTGTAATGCTAAATGAAGTAGTGTAAAATGGGAAATAGAATTTTTGCAGATATGTGTGCTTATGCCAGTGCTGATTTTGTTGCTGAACTTTCTTGGAGACTCTTCTGTCCTTGGAGAGCAACCAGGTTTCTGACAGGAAATTTGCTCTGTTGCTGGTGCCTTTGGGAGCACAGGAATTCAGAGAAAGTGAATTGTGGTCCACATTATCAAAAGAGCAGCAAAAAAAAAGAAATGGCAGCTAAAGCTGAGAGAGGGCATGGAAGTCAGATCCCAGTCTTCTGGGAGAGACAGTGTTGCTCAGTATGGTAAAATTTATATCCTACCCCAATCTGATGGCTCTCAGTGGTTTATAGAGAGTATAGAATATAGGAGTTAAAATTTTTACAGTATAGTTAATGTAAACAGTGACATCATGAAATTCCCAAAAGACAAATTAAAAAATAAAATAAAAAGCATAGCACATAGGTAATGAAAAGTGTATTGTTGTTAAGAGACTGTCTTCCAAAATAATTATTCTGATTATACAATCCTGAGAGTATCTAGGTGTCAAGCCATGAAGGGCTTACTGGGTAAACATCAGTACCTTTTAATGCTAGAAACCAATTGGCAGCCAGTGCAGAGACTAAAAGAATCAAGGTCATGTGCTCTCAATTTTTGTAGTCAATGAATATGCAATCTACCTCATCCTGGGCCAGTTGTAGTGTCCAAGTTGCAGCTCCATGTAAAGGTTATTATAGTGGTATTGTTTTGAATGGTAATATCAGACACCTTAAATAGCCAGACCAAAAACTCAACACCAAGAAACACTAGAATTATTTTTATTGAAATGGACTGTAACAACAAACATCTGATTATGGTGCATCTCCTCACCTCATATACTGCACTCCAGTAAATCAGAGAGTTGTCTCCCTAAGTTACTTCTTGGTGGATCTAATTTCCCAGAGCTTAAAAAATGTTTCCCAGTCTTTTCTTGGTCTAGGTAATGATTCCTGCATATTTCTGTTAAGGCCATCTTTCTTACGAAGTGGAACAAACCAAAATGACAAAATAGAGTCTCCAAATCTCATAAGCAATTCAGTAAGATAAGACAATGACACCAAAAGCTTTATGGAAGTCACCAGAACTTACCACCCCCATCTAATTCCCAATGCAGGTAATCTAAAAAGTAACCTCGTGCTAATACTTTGTCATATAAAGCCCTGAATTCTCAAAGAGTACACATAGGAAGGCTTCCTAGGATGCCAGTGGCTTTGCCAAATCTGGGGATAATGATGGTAGGAACAAAACTATGTTCACATCACACTGATCATATTGCCAGACTTTTTGTTCTCTCCTTTTTGTACACCTGCTTCTTTTCTTTATTTAAATAGATACAGATACAGATAATCAGAGTTGGAAGGGACCTTGTTGGTCATCTAGTCCAACCCCCCACCCAAGCGGGAGACCCTATACCATTTCTGACAAATGGCAGTCCAATCTCTCCTTGAAAATCTCAACTGATGGTGCTCCCACAACTTCCGAGGGCAAGCTGTTCCATTGGTTGATTGTTCTCACTGTCAGAAAGTTTCTCCTTATTTCCAAGTTAAATCTCTCCTTGTTCAGTTTCCATCTATTATTCCTTGTCTGGCCTCCAGGAGTTTTAGAAAATAGCTTGACCCCTTCCTCCCTGTGGCAGCCCCTCAAATATTGGAAGACCGCTATCATGTCTCCCCTGGTCCTTCTCTTTACTAGACTAGCCAAGCCCAGTTCCTGCAACCGTTCGTTGTATGTTTTAGCCTCCACTCCCCTAATCATCTTGGTTGCTCTTCTCTGGACTTTTTCTAGAGTCTCAACATCTTTTTTATAATGTGGTGACCAAAACTGGATGCAGTACTCTAGGTGTGGTCTTACTAAGGCTTTGTAGAGTGGTATTAGTACTTCCCTTGATCTTGACTGTAGTATCTCTCTGTTAATACAACTTTGGATTGCATTAGCTTTTTTGGCTGCTGCTGCACACTGCTGGCTCATATTTAGCTGGTTGTCCACTAAGGCTCCAAGATCCCTCTCACAGTTACTGCTATTGAGACTGGTTTCACCCAGTCTATATGTATACTTTTGGTTTTTCTTGCCTAAGTGTAGGGCTTTACTTTTCTCTACATTGAATTTCATTTTGTTAGATACAGCCCAGTGTTCTTGTCTGTCAAGATCCACCTGGATCTTGAGCCTATCTTCTTGGGTGTTAGCTATTCCTGCCAGCTTAGTATCATCTGCAAATATGATAAGTTCCCCTTCTATTTCCTCAGCTAAGTTGTTAAATCTTTTCAATCAATTTACATACCTGTAAAATAAAATATATGGCAACTTTTGGGCATTTATATTTCTGTTAAGGCCTATAAATGACTCTGACTGTGGTTTGTTCAAATAACCACAAGCACTAGCCTCAGACTGTCAACTGTTGACCTTACTCCATTCCTAAGAGGTCTGTAAGGGGCGTGCATAAGTGCACCACCATACCTACTGTCCCTGTCTTAATGTTTCCTTTTATTCCTATCTATTTCATGTATTAACAATCATGTTCATACATATATATTATCAAATGCATGCTTGACAAAATAAATAAAAAATAATAAAATAAAGTTCAGGGAGCTCTGAGAGAGGATGGGAGTCAGTCAGTCAATCAGTCAGTCAATTAGTCAGATCAGATTAACTTTTAGTGACCACATAGATACATCTTCTCCAAGTTGTTCCAGCCCCAGCCTGGCCCTTCAAGTCTTCCAGAGGTGCATCCTTCGTGGCTGTCTTTGTATAGCAAAGAGAAGAAAATAATCAGGGGCATGGAATGGACTCATCACATTTCCAGGTATTGTTGACTTCTCAAGAGAGCTAGAACCTTGCATAATGAATCCAAATATGATAATTTTACCATGGTCATTACTGTGACCTATGAAATACTGGACTAATTTGCTCTGGAGTCCATTTGCTTGCTTTACTATTGTCAAAGGTCTTCTCCGTTACCAAACTGCAAAAATCTGATTACTTCTTTGGTCGTACTTCGTCTAAGTCCAATCTCCCCTTCAATAAAGCATCACACACAAAAGCAGTTGTCTGCACAAATAGCATTTCCAAGGTCTTCATTGCTCCCTACCAAGTGCTAGTCTATGGCCTATTTCTTTACTGCTAGTTCCTTTACTGTTAATAATTGATCATAAAAGACAATAGTTATTAACTACTATGCTATTTATATTATCTGCTCTAAGGCTGATTTTTGTACCTGTTGTCATTAGTTTGGTTATATTATTTTGTACCTGTTGTCATTAGTTTAATTGTACGTATTACTGTATTCTTTTCTTTTCTTTACTATACTTGATTTTGATTACTAGAGTTTGCAGATGCTTAGCATTTTTGGTTATCAAGATAGTGTCATTAGTATAGTGCACACTCATCTCCTTCCTGTCTATGCTGCCTGAATAGTAGCTTTATTATTGTTGATTAGCTAAAAGCCATATCAAAATACAGAATAGAAGACATAGAACATTAATAAGATTAGGTAAAATGGAATAAATAAAACTGATTAAACAAAAATAATAAAGAATGCAATCATATTTCTAACAGACTTCTTCAATAGATATTCATCATATGCATTGGATAAATAAGGAGGGGCATTTCTTCCCCAACCTGGAGACATTCTCTTTCACCAAGTTCCATTCAGATCATGGATTCCTATCATGATTCCTATCATGGATTCCTATCATGGATTTTCATGAGGACAATGATATATTCTGGGATTCCCTTTCTTCTAAGTAAATGCCAGAGCTTGACATGGTCAACCTAGTTGAAGGTCTTTTAATTATCAATGAAGTGCATATTGACTTTTTTATATTTTTTGGCTTTCTTAGATATCCAGCATGCATCAACAATTTTGTTTTTTGTTCCTCAGTCTTTTCTTGGTGGTCATCTTGTCTAAAACCCCACTCATTCTAATAGCATCTTTGCCAGATGATCACTCAATTACTTTTGGAAGACTTTCCAGTGAAAGAGAACCCATAACTTTATACCCAAACCTGGAGGAATATCTGATTACATTTGTATTATATTTGATAGTGCAGATTCCTTGATTGAATGATTATTCCATTACCTCACTTGAAAATAACCTAATTTAAACATGTTGAATAATCAATATTATTTTATGTGCTCAAATAAAAGAAGTCAACAACATAAAAATGTTTTGGGCTTTCAGTTACATCACCATCGTCATTTGAGCCACATTTTAATAAATCCCTCTGTTGTCATCATAGTCATTTCTGATCTATTCACTTATATATTCTGTAGTCATGTATAAGTTGAAGAGCTAGAAAAAAATGAATACTTTAGGTCCACTTGCAATCTCAGCTGCACATAAAACCCTTATGGATCTTTCATTTCTGTATGAAATTCAAAATCTTTAATGTTTTAATTGCATAGAACTACGAGGCCACCAAATGATTTATTCATTAACAGTGAATGAGAAAACAGCATAGGGATGCTTTCATGCAAATGAAAGTATATGTAATCAGTTATTTAAGTAATTCATCTTTGTCCTTATATCAAATGTTTAATTTCCTCCAAATAATGTTATTTTAAAAATGAAGGATACCTTTTTTAGATAAGCAAATATTCTGCACTTTGGCTGCTTCAAAGATGGCATATTTTACAATTTCAGTGCAACCTTTCTGGTATAGAAATCTACTTGGTTTGCTACACAACCTGGCATCTTCCAGTTATGCAAGTACTGCAACTCCCATTAATGTGATCTGTCTTTCTGACCGCCCATCATCTATCATGGCACCTATCTCACAGTTCAAAGCGATTCTGCACTATGACTTTAAACACCAGATAAATTATGTATATTGTATAAAGGAACTTCAAATGTATGTTGAAAATGTGAACAATGTAAAGGGATATTTTATCATGCATGTAACAAAAGCTTAAAAAATGATCTAAATACCTATTTTGATACAAAGGATTTTAAAGGTTAATATTCAATTGAAACCAGAACTTTTCCTTTTAGGATTAACGGATACAAAGTTTTAAAAAAAGACATGGAAGATTATTTCAGTATATTATCACATCAGCAAGATTATTCTATGCACAGAGATGGAAAGATTTGACACTATATCCACTATGGAGGAATGATTGGTGAAGTTTACAGATTTATCCAACAATGGATAAATTAACCTTTCTGATTAGAGAAAGGACACTATTAACATTTCTTGATGATTGGAAGTCTCTTAATAAATGTTTTGTGTGATTTTATATTTTATATAGTAATACCTTACTTACAGGTTTGGTTGTTCAACAATATAGATTATCAAAGAATTATCAAAAGATTATCAAAAGAATAATATAATATAACTTTAGAGGCAAAGGTCAAAATATATTTGGATTTATAATTGCCATTAGGACATTGGAAACTACCTCTTCATATGGTTTTTCTATAATAACTGATTACATATACTTTTCTTTATTTTCTTTATTTTCTTTAACACTTTTCCTTTTCTTGCATTTCTTGCTTTTTCATTGATTTTCTTTCTTTCCTTTCTTATTGTCTATTAGTTTATGCTAACTTTTACATTCTTATTTAAAACTTTTAAATAAAAATTATACTAAAAATAAGATAGAGCCTTGAACATAGAAGTTCATTCAGTGTTCATGTTTTTGAATTTCAGACAGAAGCCCCTTGGTAAAATGAGTTACTGGCAAGCTTTAATAAGTCAAGCTGGCAAGGAAATTGTTAAAAGAAGTAATGAAATTGAGAAACATCTCCTAAAATAATGCAGTCTTGATGTACTATATGTCATATCCTTTGTTTTCAAAACTCAATTCTTATTTCTGTTCACAAAAAAGCTAAGTAATACTGTGCAGAACAGTGGATAGTTAAATGGGTTGTTTGTTAAGGATTCTATATATTCCGTCTTAACATGAAAGCAAGAATGGTAGGCTGTTTAAACAATACAGAAAAGATAATACATGCCTGTGAGGAGGTGGATATGTATCTGTCTCTGAAAAAAGAACAGTTGAACAGACTTCAGGTTCTTAAAAAGCAAGATAATTAGGAATCTATTACTATATGCAATACAATATTGAATCTAGAAAATTATCATTTCTTGCAATCGCTAATCCCCATTATGGAATACCGTATGAAATTGCAGGCCATTGAAAACATGCCCATATTTAATTATATTAAAGACCCACAACTCTATGCAGAAAGGCTTCCACTTATTTGTAATAATTTTATTGAACTTTATAATCAGAAAGGTAAAAACTAATACAATCTAAAAACATGAAAGAGTAAAAAGAAAAAAATGAAAAGTGCAGAAAAGAAAAAATAGAACAGAAAGAAAAAATAATACTATGGTAAAGAAAAGAAAAAAGATTTAAAAAAAATGTTTCCCCCCCTTCACCAGAATAAGTATAAACAATTTTATTAATTAATCACCTTCTCTTAAAATACAATACATGCTTTCTTCATCCCATATTCTCTTATCTCCAAGCAAGTCTTTAAAGCCTCATCATTTAGAACTCATCAGCAAAAGTCCATTAAGGGTAACCAGAGATAACAACATATATATTCTAATCTTGATAAACCAACTTTATATTACTTCCTGTACTTTTAACAATCTTGCTCTTTAATCCCTTCAAATAATGCTCTAGAATATTATTTCTTTTCATTTTTTTCCTCTGTCCTCATAAAATCCTTCAAAACTTTAAATCACCTTTTGTAAATCCAATATAGAAAAAGTAGTCAGATCACTCTTGATTTATTTTGTATATCCCTTTTTATTATTAAGACAACTATTTTTCAATATGATTCTTGTTTAAATCTATTTTCAAGTTTCAGTCTTCTCTGATAAAACATGTTCCTCTTTCATAATATCTTTTAAACACAATATATTTCTAATGGCAGACACTTGTAAAATTATCTTCTTTATCCATTGTTCACCAATATCCTTCAATACATCCAATGTTGAAGTTTTTTGTATTCCGTATTAGTAAATCATATTTTGGTATTCTTCTCCTTTAATTGTAATAGTTTCTTACTTTTAGTTCCTTCTAGTGTTCAACCTTCAAAGTTCCATCCTAACATGTTTTTTAACAAGGCAAGACAATAGCATTTTCCCCCATGGAACAGATTCTTATAATTAATTCAAAACCTTATTTCAAATCCATCTGAACCATTAGTCTACTTTCCAAAATCAACATTCTAATCACCTATTTGCTATTTATTTCAAAACAAAACTTGTTTTTCCTTCTTAAACTTACATTTAAAACTTATTTCATTAATGATTGAGGGAAAATCACATTGTATGTTATAAAAAATGTGTCACTCCAAAAATTCTTAATAATAAAAAAGCATTTCTGAAAGTGATTAAGAAATCAGACTCTGCAAACTTTGCACCTATATAGGCTACATTACATCTGTGAGTTTGATTGAAATCCTTCAACTATTAGCTGATCAACTCACAAATCACTCACAAAAAGCCTCAGTTCCTCCAGTCTATTTCTAAGAAGCAGAGTACAATTTTGATCTCATGATCTTTCCTTTTTCCAGAGAGACAGAATTTACCATCTGGCCATTGATTGCCACTGCAATGCCATCCCTACTCCTTCAGGGATGTCTAGTTTGCCATTAATCCTCTGCAAGTAGACTACATGCCTTCAGAAAGCTTCACTTGACCTAGAATTTATTTTATTATTCTCAGTATGCTACTACAATATATACTGTGCCTGGCCAATTTGTTCAGTTATCTAACAATTTAATATTAATATTAATTTAATAATTTAACATTAGATGTTTGGCTGCAAACATGTAAACAATATATGAATTCAAGCTATCTTTTTCATTTTTCACCCCTTCCACACACACAGAATTGTAGTGTTTTTCTATCTGGCCCCTGCTCCTTTAAAAAAAAGTATTATCTGTCTTGTCCTATTGGTCCTGATATTCCTTTAACTCCCTAGACTTTAGTCATAAATATTCCCAAAATTTTATTTGTTTGCTTGCTTATTTGCCATAAGAAGGAAAATCTGCAGAAGATTTGAGAGTACAGGATCGCAAAACTATTAAATAAAAAAGATGGAACTGAGAGGGGGAATAATTAAGAGCCATTTATGCATGTTGACAGATTTAGTGCATGTTTATTTGTTTATTTGACAGACATACCTGCTTTTTTGCCTTACTCTTAGGATGGCTTGAGAATCCCTGTCAATTTTCTCTGTTATGTTTGTTTGCTTGTTTTAGTGTATGTTCTTGATAAAGATAGAGAAGGTACCTCTGACGGGATTATTTTCTTCTGCAGATTTTATATTATTCTGCTGTTTTCAAGGCTTCCCATTCTTTACACAAAAAAAGAACTATCTCATAGGTAGATTTCTGTCCTAAAAACTTCCTTTAGAATTTAATTGAAGCTACATTTTTTCATACTCCACTGGGCTAACATTTCAGACACATTTCCTTACATAAACTGACAAGTGGCTAGTAGCATTGAAGCAGCCATAACTTCCCCAAATTTAATTCCTTCATAAATTTTAGACAAGTTTTTGTTAATTTTAGACTCTATTTGAGATTTCTTGGTTCAAGTATGTTGATCTATGGTGCACTATGTTGCCTAACTAAAGGTCATGATGAGAATTTTAGTAGTTTATAGATATAAGAAGCCAGGGAGATTACAAATCACGAAGAGGAAATTAAACAATGAAAAACAACATACCCATCTGACCATCTGACTTGACCATTTCAAAGCTAAATGAATGCAATATCATGCTTCACCCATCAGAATTTCACCAAAATTCTTTTCCTCCTGAAAACAGGTTTGAAAAGCAAATTATCTTCCACCAGCATCAGTGGATATAGAAAGTCTATAAAAGTAAAGGTTCCCCTCATGCATACATGCTAGTCATTTCTGGCTCTAGGGGACGGTGCTCATCTCCATTACAAAGCCAAAGAGCCAGTGTTACCCAAAGACATCTCTGTGGTCAAGTGGCCGACATGACTAAATGCCGAAGGTGCATGGAATGTTGTTACCTTCCTACCAAAGTGTTCCTTATTTTTCTACTTGCATTTTTACATGTTTTTGAACTGCTGGGTTGGCAGAAGCTGGAACAAGTAATAGGAGTTCACTCAGTTATGTGGCGCTAGGGATTCAAACCGCTGAACTGCCAACCTTTCTTATCAACAAGCTCAGCATCTTAGCCACTGAGCCACCACATCCCTATATAGAAAGTTCTTTTCCATATAGAAAGCCCCTATATAGAAAGTCTATACACATCTGTTAAAATGCTAGGTTCCTGAGATGCAAAAAAAAATCAGATAAATCACTTAAGAATGTGTTCCACCTTTAACGTAAGCTGTACAATTCAATTGAAAAAGAAACAAAAATCTTATAGGGGGGAAATAGTAAAAAAAAGTACAATATGGTTGCATAAAGATGCACACCTTTAAATTAATATTTTTGAAACATCTTTTGATTTTATGATTGTATTCAGTCTATTGGGGTAGGAGCTTATCAGCATGGAACATTTTGCCTTGGGAATCCTTGCAAAAGTGCTCCAAATCTGTTACACTGCAAGAACCTCACTTGTGCACAGCTCTCTTCAGCTCACTCCCCAGATTTTCAATTGGATTAATGTCTGAAGTCTGGCTGGGCTATTCCAAAACTTTCATCTTCTTCTGGTGAAGACATTCTTTTGTTGATTTGGAGGTATGCTTTGAATTGTTGTGTTGAAAGGTTGAAAGGCATTTTAGTGGAGGCTTGAAGGTTTCATGCCAAAATTGACTGATATTTCAAGTTTCCTCCACCTTGACTAAAACCTCAGTTGCAGCTGAAGAAAAACAGCTCTAAATCATAATGCTGTTACACAATGTTTCACTGTAGGTATGGTGTACTTTGGTGATGCTCAGTATTTTTGTGCCAAACACACTTTTGGAATTATGGCCAAAAGGTTCGGTGTCGATCTCATCAGACCACAACACATTTTCCTTCCATGCTTTTGTCAGATTTGGTGTAGCTTTTGGCAAAATATAGTTGGGCTTGGACATTTTTGTTTGTTTCCATCTTGCCACCCACCCCACAACCCAGAAATGCAAAGAATACAGGAGATTGGTGGCATAAATAACATAACCAGTACAGAAATTCCTACAACTTTTTAAATGTTGCTTTAGGTCTTTTGGCACCATCAGACAAGTTCTCTTCTTGTTTTTCATCAATTTTGGGGGGACATCCAGTTCTTGGTAATGTCACTGGTTGTTATTTTCTCTACTTCTTCACGACTGTCTTCACTGTGTTCTGTGGTTTATCCTGACTGATACTTTCCAACAATGAGATGCCTTTGACCCTTTGTAAGACCCTGACTTTTGCTGTAACAAGCAGCCCAATAAATGTCAGAAAAATTCTACTATAACAACTGAACTTAATGTGGGCTTGGTCGGAGTCACTTTAATTGATGGTGGGTATGTTCTGACATCAGTTGTCAGTTTGAATGTGATTGGTTAATTGTTGGTTGATGCAGCCACATTGTATTCTAGTTTCTTTTTTTATTTTCTCCCTTTAAGACTTGTTCTTTAATTGAATTTTACAGTTTATAAATTATGTTAAAGGTGAAAAGAATTCTGATTTTTACATCTTAAAATCCTGGAATTTTAATAAGGGTGGTGCGTGAAGGCTTTCTATATCCACTGTGTTTCAAAAGAAGGAAAGAGCAAAATGGAAAGAGGAGAGGACATCTAAATTGTGTCTGCCCCCATTCTTCTTGAGATTATTCTAAACAAAGAAATAAAGATCTAATTATGAAGCTCCATTGCCCTGTCTAATTTTCTTAATTCCTTTGGATCCAGCATTAGCCAACAAATATAGAGAAAAGCAAGTACCTTCAAGCAGAACTCTAGATTTTGAATAAAAGGAGAGTCCCCCCCCCCACCAGTTAAATAACCAAAGTAACTGCTAATTTATGGTTTAACAAATGTGTTCAGTGTAAAATGAATACAAATAATCTGTCAAGTGTATTTGCTTGAAAAATGGAGTATAAAAAGATAATGAAACCTCTGCACTTATCTTCCATTCCTAGATGCTAATTCGACATGTTAAATTAGCTTGGATATTGCTACAAGATGTTGCACATTATTCTTGCAAGTTCAGATAACTGATATTTTAAAATGTAATCTGTGCTAAGCATTCCATGCAATTTGAAGGCTTGTTTTTTTAAATAAAAACTAACATATTCAAAAGGTGGCATTGAGAAAGCATTTCTTCTGCCTTTGAGCTTAGATGTAAACCTGAATATGACAAGAAAAAGGAGCTAGCTAGTTATTAAAGCTATTAATCCATTGTCTGGTTGCTCTTATAATTTGCAGAGCATTTCAACCATTTTGAAGGTCTTCCCCAGGTTGACTGCACTATACAGTATGTCAACTAGAACCAAGAAAATAGGAATTTATTTTTCACATCTTCCTACTTTTTCTACTTTTTTTTACGTTAACTGGTTGCAAGAGATGTAAGAAAAAAATAGACTTCTCTTATCAGCTACAGTCACCTCCTCATCATGACTGTGTGCCTTCAGGTTCTTGGTTTGTCCCAATTCTGTTATTTCTGAGATCTGCACTAAAATTGAAGAAAAAGCTTAAACTTGAATATTTTATCTTCAGAAATCAAACAAAATGATCTGATAGGAAGCAAGTATGATTGAGATTAGAAATTTTGCAGAGCATTCTTCCATAAATGCTTTCTCATAATGCCACTGTATTTTGCCTGAGGAGTTACTTAGATTTGTTATGTCTTTGTGGAAAACCTAATGCTATAAATTAAAGCCTATATGGAAACCTTATCCAATGTAACATGCACAAACTGAAAAATGCACTCATCTTATCCAAATCCAGTACTTTTTATATCCTTCAAGAATCATTTACTGTTTCTTGCCTAGGAAGAACTTCCAAATTCACTGTGGATGGTTCACTTGAAATACATTATCAGTAGCAGCCATGAAATGCTACTAAAATTTTATCTCAAGCTACTCTGCATCATTTCTGTTTCTTCCAAATTTAATAGGGAGAAAATCTATCTATGTAGTCATTAAGAGTCAGTTCCAACTTGATAGCACAAAATCAAACTATTAGAAAACTTAGTAATGAAGAACAGAATAGAAAGAAGCATATACAGTAATACATAAAATGTTGTTTGGCTTTTAGGAATATGATTTAGCGGCTACTAAGGTTCTTAATAATATTTATCTTCCCTTTTATATTGAAGGCTCAATTAATTTGCATGGCAGGAACAAGATGATAATCTTTTCTAGACAACTTGGAAGAGCCAGTTTTTATTTCCCATAATGCTCCCTATATTATAAGACATTGGGGAAAATTTAAAATGATAGTCCATAAACTATCATTAAATAATAATAGATTATTTAATCATATTTATTAATCGACTTCAAAGATTGGTAATTTATGATGTTAAAATATTAGTGTGCATGCCCTCTCAAATGTAACATGGACAATATATCTAAATAATCAACACAAGTAAGGAAGCATCAATTAATATACATTTCCAGTAGATTTCCGGATCCGATTTGTTGAAGCAGCAATTTCAGTGTTACTCAAAATGCAGGATGTCCTGGTTCTATTTCCAGCCTTTATACTTGGTGATAAAAGAATGAAACAGTCAGCAAATAATATATATGCAATTGTCAGAATTTGGAAATGGCTTGTTAGATATAATCTGCAATAAGATCTGGTGATCTTTCGTCACCTAATGTAATTCACAATATTATTATATAGAATTTTTATGTCATGTCACAGTTTTAAGAAAGAAATGGTGCAAACTAGCCAAGTAGTGTACAATATGCTGGAAATTTCTATATATTT
This sequence comes from Hydrophis major, assembly GCA_033807585.1. NCBI lineage: Eukaryota > Metazoa > Chordata > Lepidosauria > Squamata > Elapidae > Hydrophis > Hydrophis major. The sequence continues at coordinate 390,265,064 of CM066328.1, read as the reverse complement.
AATATCAAATAAATGAATTAAAGACAATATGTTTTCTTTATCCCTCCTGAAACCACAACAGCTGCAAGCAGGGATTCTGTTTATATGTTATAGTGAATAATTAGATCATAAATATCACCACTTACATTTATGATTGTAGAGATGTCCAAATTGCGAAAAGAAATTTGCAAAATAAGATTATTACAGTTTATTTCTATATGATTACTATTGTTTACTTCCAATAAGGGAGCATTAGTCAGTTACAGTAACCATGCTTTGATGCCATATTCCAGAGTAGTAGTAATTATTAGATCATGCCTGTGTTGAAACTGATAAAAAGATTTATTGACTGATTGATTTTCTACATCACCATCTCACCTAAGGGGCCCTTGGCAGCTAACAAAGAACACCATAAAATAATATTAAAAATGACTAAAAGCACAGTCGAAATCAGAGTTGAAAAACAAGTAAAATGTTAAAAAAATCAAAGTTCAGAAATTTATAAGACTAAAAAGTTAATAAGACAGAGGGAGTGCATTCAAGATAATTTGGATTATTGCTTAAACCTCAGGAAAACTTTGACATAAAGCTGCTTCCTGTATCAATACTTTTATTTGCAGGCTTTCATAAAAAGCATCAAAATGTGCTAGAATTCATTTATTAGTATAACCATGCATTGTTTTATTTGTTTTAAATATTCTAAGATGCATTTCATATAGTATTATAGGGAGTTTTATTAGTTCCAACAGAAGAGTGTTGTGGTGATGCTACCTTTTATTTGGAAATGCAACAGAGGTTAACAACATGGTATTTGCAGCTGTCTGGGTACCCATAGCTTTTCTAGATAGAATTTTCCACCCCAAGTCTCCAATTAAATATAATCATGCAGAATCAATGAAATTGCCAACATTTCAGGAGCTTTGAAATCTTGTACGATTTTATACAATTTTATGAAATCCTCTATGTAAGAATATTCTCCTTTGCCACATAATGTGTATCACTTAACCATCACTGCAACTTTATAATATAGCATGATAACCTGATGTTTATACAAGTTTTTCACTAAAACATGCACTTATCCCTTTCCAGGGGCTATTAGGAGTTAAAAATATTTCCAGGTCATTAAGTCCCCCGTGTTCTTGAAACAGCATTCACCTTTCAGTGGCAAGTATAACTGTTTATATTATCATCAAAAGTCAGGTTTTGTAGTCAACCAACATTTAAGAGTCTGGTACAATTTTCAAAGTGCATGCAAACTTTACTACCATTAACAGCAGTACATTTAAATCTCCAGAACAGAAGGATTTCAAATCAGAGACTTTGTGCATTTTATTATTTTCAAAAGCTCTTCTTTTTAAATCCTAAACACATTAACATTTGGGAAACATGGCAAAGCTTAATATTGGTGGCAAGTTAAAGAAAAGATTTGGTGACATGACAATGTCATCCAGATTCATGTTTTCCTTAAAAATATATTTTTTAATTTGGTTTGACCCCTTTGCTCTGCCATCTGTTTGGGTTTTTTCATGCATCCATCTCTTTTTCACTTCAGTAACAGCTGTCAGGAAAAAACAGCCAGGAAGGATATCCCCTGCATTAGTGCTTGCCAAAATGTGTGCATGCTTCTATTAGAAAGAATGTTAGAATTCAGCCAGGATTGGTTACATATTATTGTAAAACATTTGTTTGCAATAGTATACCAAAATGTAAAATAGATCTAATCTTTCACCTGCGCTCAACGTGTGCTTTATTCCACAGTTTTGGAAATTTGTGGCAAATGTTTGAATTTTTTTATGTTGCTAAGAGTTGATGAAATGATATGAGATGAGATAGACAATACAGAAATACGATAAACAAACAAACAAAACACAATATACTGAAAAGACCCAGGCTGCATTTGCTTGGTGATAGATCACTATCTATGTTTGTTTCCTAAAAGATATTTCTGTTTAAATAATCTCAGGACAAAACACAAAGGAAAAACAACCCCATAATCTGGAGGGTTCGATAAACGTACAATATATTCAAATATACTTTTGCTCAAATGCCTAGAAATTTGCAATATTATAAAAATACATTCTCCCCTTGTGTACTAGCCCTACTCCTAATCTGCAACTGTTCATAGCATCTTCTAATGTTACGTAATTATTAAAGGAGAGGATGCTGTTAGGAAAAATAAGCAGTAACTCTAATTCAGCATGATAAACATGGTTTCCTACATAACAATTCAACATTGGTAATTTGTGAGCTCAGTATTCTAAACTCTCTGGAATGACCTCCCTTTTTTTAGCATTCATTTTTTTTATTGTAAGCTTTTGTCATTTAAAAAAAAAAAAAGCTGTCTTAAATTTAAAAAAAAAAAACAGAATTCCAATCTAGTGGGTAATCGATTTTGAGAAGCTTCAGCTGAAGTACATCTGGCATAATCAGGCTCTTGACCAGATGAAATTAGGCCCTAGCATTTATAAAAGACCCAGCCAATTATAGTGGCAGTTGATAATGCCTGTCATTGTAATGGTGGTTCTTTACCACCATTACCACCTGATTAGTGTAATACTATAACTTAGAGACATTCTTGAAAACTAGAATGGTAATTGTAACTATCATCTGTCTTGTCTGTATCTATCTTCCATATCAATGGGCTATCTAGGGCCCTAGCATTTCTCCCACCATGACAGTTCTGATTTGTTCTGTTGCACTTGTTGAAGTCTGAGCTTCCAATTTTATTTTCCTATAATGGGGTTTTTATAGTTCAAGTCTTAGAGAACTAAATAATAAACACAAAATTTGAGCATAATGAAAAGCTATGGTACTTATCTAGTCTTTCCTAGCAAGCACATTATAAGTGCCAATCTAATTGAAATCTAGTTATGACAGTCCCTCAGGATAGTTCTAGAATAAAAATTACAAAATATCTGTGATTATTAATTTGGGATCAGTTATCTAATGATAACTGTATTACATACCTAGCACATAAATAGTAGTTCAACTTCTATCTCTTCTCTCTCCCTATATCTATTATCCAAAAGAGGGGGGGAAATGAACACACAGTACTTATCTAGGAATGTGAAAAACTGTGGTACATTGTTTGAAAATCTAAAAAAAGGTATACAAGGCAGAATATGGGGTGGCTGTAACAAACCATAGTTCTATATATTCTATATACAAGTAGTCTTTGATTTACAACTGATTACTTAGCAACCATTCAGAATTAGAACAGATCCTGTTAGCCCCCAAAACATAAGCAGTTCATTTGTTTCCCCTCACCTATAGACAGAAATCTTGCCTATTTGCATCATTAAAGTTATAGTGTGAAAACTTCTTGTAAGCAGCTGATTTTGACCCTCTTCTTCCCAACCAAGCTATCTAATCCATGGGTGTCAAACTTGTGATGTCACATTGCCATCATGTGACATTTTGCGAAGTTTTCCCCCTTTGTGAAGGTGCGGTGGGAGGCCTGCACATGACACATCTGGCCTACAGGCTGCCATTTGACACCTCTGATCTAAACTTTGCTGCCTCTTATTCCTCTGGAATGCACTCCATCCTTCCTGGGAAATACATTGCGCTGTAAACTCTCCCAAAAAGCTACTTCCAACCTGGTTTCAAAGTTCTGATGTCATCCACCTGCAGTCACATGACCACATTCTCAGAAACTGTGCCAAACATCCTGCAGTCACATGACTGTGATTTACAATGGTTTGCTGGAAACCAACATTAAGTTCTGATCCAGTCATGTGGTGACCTGCTTGCTTTACAACCATCATTACTTATGATCATTGTCAGGCTCAATTAAGGTCATAAGTCAAGGACTACTTGTACTACTATTTAACTTAATTAAACATATATGTAAGGATAAATTTTAAAAATAATAAGTATTTAATCTGATTCCCATCACTTTGCAATATATTTGTTTTCCTAAGATCCATGTGATGAAAGGATATGCAATTATCCCTATTTAAGCCACAAGTGCATAACAAATTTTGACAGTAATTGCGACACTTATTGGTGTGCTAGTCTATTAGTCACTGTCAAGAATAGTCATGAGAATGGAAAGTTCTATATAGTTATACGGTTACAATTTTTTGTAATTAAATTTCCTATTGTTCATGGGAGAGCATCTCTGGATATTCTCTTCCAGTTATTAATGTATAGAGCTCATGGATCTCTGTGGTGGATTATCATGATTCACTTACATGATCATGCAAATATACTTTTTTTAAAAAAAAAATTGCATCAAAGTCAGGTGTCTGTTCTCTTTGTTAGGCATTATAAGTATGTTGCGGATGATTGGAGAGAGGATAGTTAGCAGAGGTGTCATCCTCCATGTTTCATTACCCAACTCGGTAATATCATCAGTGCATGGGGGTTTTGTTCCCTGTTTAGAGTAGCGTGCCATGGGTTCTGGTGAGGGTGTGATCTTCTCCTTGATACTTCCTTGATTAGAATATTGTTTTCTGCTTGATTGATTTTATTATCAATTATTTTAATAAGTAGTACATTGCCCACATGATGCAGAAATCCTCTCAACTTTTTATTATAGAAATACTAGCTCTATACCCGTGCTTCACTACGAAACTGTGATTGGGCTTAGTTTTTGGAGAGGAAAATAAGGGGGGAAATTATGCCCCTGCCTACCAGCATCCCTTGGTATTCATCTGGCTCACATCCTGTCAGTGTGTGAGAAAGTTGAGGGCTGTTTGGAAACTGAAGCAGTATTTGCTGTGTGAGCAAGAAGGAGACAGTAAGGAGCCTGGGCATGGCTTAGCTAGTTGCTGCTGTGAAACTAAAATTGAAACTGAAACTCCTCTCCTCTGCTTGTGTTTTGCATTTGGAAGAGATTTCTTTTCAGGTGTGGAGAGGAATAGAACTCCTTAGCATCACAGCATGTTAATAATAATATACGAAATACTAATGTTCTGATGGTCATTTCGAAAAATCCTTTCTTAGTGAGCACTTAGAAGCCAAGAGGAACATGTGTGCCTAATTTCAAGTTCGTAGGCTTTGTGTGGGATTTTGTGATGATGCATGAATGGTATTTCACTTTTATATAAATAGATTATTTTTATTATTTATATTATAATATTTGTAAAACTGATTATTTACAGAAATAATTATACACTGGCTTGGCTTCTTTTCTTTCTTCTGGTCAGTCACCAAGCTATCTTCAGAGTCTTAATATTAATATGTGACCCTATTCTAAATCAGTGCAGTGGTACCTTGATACTCATCTGGGATTTGTCCTGGGAGGCACAATGAGTACTAAAAACAACAAATACCAAGCAAACCACATGACTTACAATGTGGTTCTTTATCCCAGAAGAAGTATTGAGTCATAAGGCAACTGACAACAGCAAGTTCTACCTTGGACATTGAGTACCAGGAGAAAGATGAATATCAGGACAAGATTTTTGCTTCAGAGTGTGTCAAGTGCCAAATTCAACAAATTTTGAAACAATAAAATATCACAGTACTACTGTACAAGACACCTGCTGGGTGACATGGGAGTCAGAATGTGCAAGCTACATAGTGACATAAACCCTGACCCTCTTCTGTTTGGGTTACAACATTGTGCTGGTATTAAATTGCATACACACAACCAGGACAATATTCCTTTGAAAAATATCTCCAATGAGATTATTTTCTCAGAGATGGAAAATGGGGAAGGTCCTCCTTTCCTTGTCATTAATTGCTTTTAAGGTTAACTGAAGAAGGCCCACTGGCATCTATTCTGTACAGTGACCTGTCCTCTGCAGTCTGCCAAGCGCCAACATTTAACATATCTTTGTTATCTCTTTGAGACCACAATTTCTGCCATTTCTCTAGATCAATCCCATATCCAAAATTCTTCCCCCAAACAATCATAGTTTCTTTGACTTGTTCTTCCTCTAATTTCATTCCCAGTAAATAACCATATAATTTTTTAATCACCTTCTCATCAGTACCCATCAAGATCTTATCTAAATCAGTCTGCTTATCATAGAATCCCTCCGTTTTAGAATCTTCATCATACCTTGAATGTATTTGCGCATATGAAAACCAATTCATCCTTATACCTTGTTCCTCTAAGTTTTGGATCGATTTAAGTTCACCCTTTTCATCCAAGAGTTCCCCATATCTCACTGTTTGTTCCTTCTTATAAATTATAGGATAGGAAAATGCTTCAATAGTCGATAACCAAACTGGAATTTTCAAATAACATTGTCTTTTTATCTTCTCCCAGTTTAACCACAAAGACTCCCGCATATAATGTCTTCTAAAATAACCTTGTGTTTTAGTTCCCTTATACCATAAAAAAGCATGCCAGCCCAACAGAAAATCATGCCCTTCTAATGTCAACAACCTATGCTTTCTTAATGTTATCCATTCTTTGACCCACATCAAACTTGCAGCTTGATAATACAATTCCCAATTAGGCAGGCCAAAACCTCCTCTAATTCTAGCGTCTTGCAAAAGCTTTAGCTTTATTCTCGCTTTTTTACCTTGCCATTTAAACTTCAACATGATTTTTATTTAAATCTTCAAAATAGTCTTTTCCAAGCCTAATTGGTATTGTTTGGAACAAAAATAAAATTCTAGGTAAAATATTCATCTTGATTGTTGAAATTCTCCCAATTAATGACAATTGCAAGTTTTCCCACTTCTTCAAATCTGTAGCTATCTGTTGTCTGAGTTTAATATAATTATTCTCTTTTAATGTGCTACATCTTGCTGTCAAATATATCCCCAGATACTTAACCTTATTTGCAATTTGGATTTTCAAAAGATCTGCCAGTTCTTCTCTTTGTCTCAATAGCATGTTCTTTGTCAAAATCTTTGTTTTATCTTTATTTATTTTCAAACCAGCCATCTCACCATATGTCTCCATCTTTTCCAATAACCTTGGAGCTGTTTCTAACGGGTCTTCCAGAATAAAAGCTAAATCATCAGCAAAAGCTTGTAGTTTAAATTCTTCCTTCTTAATTTTCATTCCTTTTATGCTTTTATCATCCCTATTATTTCTATTCAACACTTCCAAGGTCAACACAAATAGCAAAGGAGATAGGGGACACCCTTGTCTTGTGCCTTTTCTTATATTAATAAAATCTGTAAATTCCCCCTCCATCATTACCTTTGCTGTCTGTTTATTATATATGGCTTTGATTGCTTGAATAAATTTTTTAGCAAAACCCATCTGTTCCAATAGTAATAACATAAATCTCCAATTCACGTTGTCAAATGCCTTTTGAGCATCTAAAAATATCAAAGCCATTTGCTTTTCAGGATGAGCTTCATAGTATTCCAAAGTATCCAAGATTACTCTCATATTGTCTCTGATTTGTCTCTTTGGCAGAAATCCATTTTGATCTGGGTGAATAAAATTATTTAAATATTTTTTAAGTCTTTCTGCTAAAATTGAAGCAAAGATTTTATAGTCCGCATTCAATAAGGAGATGGGTCTGTAGTTCTTAATTTGCAGTGGGTCAGCCTCTTCTTTTGGAATAAGTGTGATATAAGCCTCTAACCATGTTTTGGGTATCATCTTCTTTAACATAACTGAATTCATGACTTCTAGCAATGGGATACTCAGTGATTCTTGAAATGTTTTATAGAATTCTGCCGGAAGTCCATCTAGACCCGGTGCTTTCCCATTGTTTTGTCTCTTAAATGCTTCATTTAATTCCATCATTGTTATATTGCTTTCTAACATTTCTTCAGTCTCTTTAGATATCTTCGGTAAATTAGCATTCTGTAAACATTGTTTGACTTTTTTCTCATCAATATTCTCTTGTTTATATAGTTTCCCATAAAAATCTCGAATAATTTCCTTTTTCTCCTTATTACCATAACAAACTTGGCCTTGATCATCTATTAACTTCAATATTTTTCTTGATTCCTTCACTTTTCTCAATTTATATGCTAGCCATCTACCTGGTTTATTCGCATCTTCAAAGTAATTCTGTTTAGAATTTCTGATTTTCTGTGCCAATTCTTCTTTCTCTATTAATTCCATTTTATGTTTAATTACATCCAGCTTCAATTTAATATCTTTTTTCTGTGGCATTTTCTGTAATTTTTTTTCAAGTCTTTTATACTCATCTTCCAAGGCCTTAGAAGCTTGCCTTTTCCTAATATTCTTTTTTCTTGTATAATCTATTATCAGACCTCTAGCATATGCCTTCATTGTATCCCAAACATTCTGCGTTGAAGTATCTTCTTTTTTATTTTCTCTGAAAAAAAAGCCAATTCCTTCTCCATCCATTGTATAAAATATTTCTCCTTTAAAATAGTATTATTTAATGTCCATCTCGATCTTTTTTTTTGTCCCTTCCATTTAATTGTCATTGGGCTATGATCTGCCCAAGTACTTGTTTCAATATTTGTTTCTTGAATATTGGATATTAATTCTGTTGAGATCCAAATAATATCTAATCTGGACCATGATAAATGTCTGTTTGAATAAAAAATATATTGTTTAGCTTTAACATTTCTTTCTCTCCAAATATCTTTTAAAGATAGTTCGTCTGTCATTTTAAAAAAAGATTTAGGGAGAGCCTTTCTATTTTGCTTGGTTGTTGTTGCTATATAGTCCAGTTTATTGTCCACAATTCCATTAAAGTCTCCCATCATAATTATATTAACATAGTCCAGTCCAGTTATTTTCATGTGTAGCTTTTCATAAAACTCTTCTTGTTTTTCATTCGGAGCATAAATTGCAATCAAGAGTATATTATTGTCCATTATTTCCACCATTTCTTCCATCTTCATCATTGTAAATCAGTTTTGCTGGGATAGCCTCTTTAATATATAGAACCACTCCTCTTTTCTTACATTGAGTCAAAGAAGTAAATATTTTCCCCAATTTTGGCTGTACTAACAATTGTTCATGTTGTTTTTTAATATGAACTTCTTGTAGACAAATTATATCAAATTTTAATTTCTCTAATTTATGAAAAGTTTTCCTTCTGGAATCAGCCATCTATAATTCACTTCGTTTTCCAGCAGCATTTTGGTCAGAAATTGATATTCTCTTCTCATCTCTCTCACTCTTCTGGGTATTTGTTTTAAAACCACAATCTCTTTACCTTTGTATTTCAATGTTTTCTCTCTTACCACTTGTAATATTTGTGTTTTGATGGATTTTTTGGTAAATCTAATATGGACTTCCTTTGGTAATTTATTTCTCATCACATATCTTGTATAGACTCGATATATCTCATCTATTCCATCCATCATCTTTTCCTCTGTAATTTCCAAAGCATCTGCCAAAATTTCTATCATTATCGCAGCCAAATTTTCTCCTTTTTCCTCTTCTATATTTTGAAATCTGAGATAAAATTCTGACCTTTCCATCTCCCACCTCAACATCCCATTTTTTTCTTGTTCAACCACTGTTAATTTACTGTCAATATTTCCAATCTTCTCCTCTGTTTCCCTTCTTCCTCAATTTTTTGGAATCTCTCCTCATACTTCCCCATTATTTGTTTAATATTTTCCACTTTTTCATCAGTCTTCTCTATTCTTTGTTCAATGATGTCTGATTTTATCTTGAGATCTTGGATTCCTTGCATAATCATCTGTAAAGTTACTATTTCTTGTTCTTTATTTTGCTTCAACATTGTCTGAATTAAACGTTGTCCTCCAGCTGGTGGGGAAGCAGAGGTAGAAGTAGAAATGCCAACTGGTATTGGTTTCCTGCTCATTTTAATGCCTCCAAAGCTTCAAATTCTTTTTGACTTTTAATCCAACTGGTAGAATAGTCAATTATAATCCAAAATGGAAAAATCCAATAGTAAAAGATCCAAAACCAAAGAAAAAAAAGGAAAAAAGAAAGAAGAGAAATCTTCAGGTTCTTCTTGACCCTAATCCAATTACAAAATAGTCCACCATAAAAAAGGAAGAATAGAAAGGAAAAAAAACAAACAAACCCAAAAATGATATTATTGATTAAGAGCAAATAAAAAACAAAAGAAAAAAAGAAATTCCTTCAGGTTCTTCACACCTTAATCTCAATAATCAAAAAATAAAAACAAAGTGGTCCAAAAACATGGATAGAAAAAGCAAAGAAGTCCCAATAAAAATAAAGAGAAAAAAAGAAATATATATATATATATATATATATATATATATATATATATATATATATATATATATATATATATATAATATATATATATATATATATATATATATATATATATATATATATATATATATATATATATATATATATATATGAGCACACTGCACTTTATTTATTTATCCAAGGCTCTTATTATGACTCTCTTCTCCAGCAGCTTCAAAGCTAAGCCTCAAGTGTTGAAATATTGGTAAGAGTCCAGGAAAACACCTGTAATAATATTTTGCTGTGCTCTCCCTCTATCTTATCACGGTGAAATGTCCTGGAGAAGGAGTCTTCTTACAACTCTTTCCAATTCAAATAAAGTATTTTCAAGCCTCTAGTTGGCAGTGTTGCAATGTTTTTTAATGCTCTTCCCCCCCCAACCAGAAAAAAATGAATAATGTATGCAAAAAGAAAAAGAAAATAACTAAAGGGAGCCTCTATCCTAGAAAAAATCAAAAAATCAAAAGGAGCATAAAAATATATATAAGAGAAAATTCAATCCGGTTACCTGCAAAGTCACACTTAAGTCCCCAGAGAAAAAGTAAGAAAAAGAAAAAAGAATCCAAGCCTCAATTTGACATCACTTTAAAAAAACGCCACTCAAACAGTTTTGGTAAAAAAAAAAGCCTCACAGGTTTCTTCTCTATTCAGGGTGCCCTTTCAAACCTCAGCGAATTTACAACACAAAAGGAATTTCTCACCCAGCCAACACACTTCTTTCCAGCCACTTTCTTTCCGGAGCTGTCCCGACTTCAGCATTTATGAGGGCTGCCTCTCCACTGCCAGCAAAAGGGCTTCTCCCAGATCAAACCAGAGATTTTGCGATATCTCTGGGATCATGGAACAGTACCCTTCTCAATCCCCGTCTCTCCGGGACGGTTTAGGTCCGTTGGGACCGACCAGGAGCGAAAATATCGGCTGCGATCTCAGAACCCCAAGATCGCAGCTGTATCACCGAAACGAAGCTCCGCCTTCTCTCCTATCTTTGTTATCTCTTAATAAAAGTTCTATGAGTTGGCCTTCATCAGTTATTAACATAACCTTTACTTTTAGTGAATTTCTGCTTTGAGATTCTTTTCAATGAAAGCCATAATAAAATATTTTTATAGCAATAAAACGTATTTAAATCATACAGACAATTTTACGAGTCATCCTCAATGAGCTCTTTAATTGTGTTTCAATACACATGAATTTAAAATAAATAACACATTTCCTTATCAAAATTACTGAGTTGGTATTCCCCACACAACTATTTTTTTTTCATCATCATCATTTTAGCCATTGTCTATCCACTGCAGGATGAAAGCCTCTTTCATATATTTCCAGCGAATATGGTCCTAAGCTTTTTTTTTTTTTTTTGCCAATTGGGCCAGCAATACTTGCTGATGTCATCAATCCATCTTGTTTTAGGTCTCTTTTGTGGACATTTGTTTATCAAGTGGGATCCATTCTATTTTTTATTTTTATTATTGATTAAATATCTGTTTTGCCCATGTCACCAAAGTGTTTGGGTTATATGTAGGTATAACCTACAGAAAATTATCCTGATTTATATATGTATTTATTTAGGAAAGTTACATGCTTTTCCCAAGTTATGATCCATAACTTGGGAAAGCTCTCAGCCACAACAATAAACACATAAGAAAAACAATTAATAACATTCTCCAAACAGTGCCCAGGACCCCCAAGCAAGTGATTTATAGCAATAGCACTTAAACTTTTATAGTGCTTTACAGCCCTCTCTAAACAGTTTTACAGAGTCAGCATATTGCCCCCATCAATCTGGGTCCTCATTTTACCCACCTCAAAAGGATAGAAGACTGAGTCAACCTTGAGCCTGGTGGGATTTGAACTGCCAAATTGCAGGCAGCCAATACTCAGCAGAAATGGTGTGCAGTACAGCACTCTAACCACTACACCACCAAGGCTCTTTATCATGAATTGAAGTGATTTGCCACTGCCTACTTTTATGATACTCCTTCAGTTTAACTATCTAGTAGTTCGTGGTGATCACCCATCCAAGAACTGACCAGGCAAGACTGCTAGATGCAGTTCTCTTCATAAGATTGGCCATAACTTTCATCACCATCATCTTTATCATCAAGTTTACTTTGTCCAAGACTTGTGGAAGGCTGACTGACAGCCAGATTGCAAATTCCAGGTTTATATTGGTCAGATTATAGAGATTTTGTGTTGCTGTGATTTTGCTGCTGTTGATTTTATTACATGTTTCCATGTTTGATTTCATAACAATTATGGCAATAGTCATTCCATGACAAGAAAATCATTGCATGAAGGGAGCCATAGTCACAGGTTAATGCATATTATTATGAAAAGTTCTCTATATATAGTTGTAAAGAGGAGAGAAGTCTGTTAACAGTCAGGGACACTTGGTGATTCTCTGTCTTATGAAACCAAAGGCACACTGTACCATTCTGTTGACGTGGTTCAAGGGAACAAGGACCATTTCCTTCCCTAAAAATAAACTCAGAGGTATATTTGTGTCTGAAGAACTAATATCATATTTAGTATCATATCCAGTCTGAGTGGAATCTGTTAGGCATTATTGGTAACACCTAAAAATGGGAATAAATAAATACAGTCCATGAAGGATATTGTTACTTCTTGCAATAGAAAAAGCATTGTTTTACAAAATTAAACATATAATGATTACCTGTCAAATTTGGCAATTCCAAGATATAATGAATATTGCTAAAGGCAGCAAAGATAAGCTGATTGATGTCTAATTGACAACAAGGACATGCCAAAATCACCATTTTAAAGAGATTTCAGGGACTTTGTTTTCTTCTTATAATCTAACCACTATGAGAAAGATGTATGCTATCACAATGCAGGTTAAAAAGGAATAGGAGTTTGATCGCATGGTTGTGACTTCCATATTGACTTTTCTGACACACACACCTGGATGTGAAAGCCTAAGGCACTCATAAAAAATGCAGACAGTGATCAGAGGCAGGTTGCTCAGGAAGGACAAGTAGAAGAACTGGCAAATAGACTAGTTACTCCCACAGACCTGTGAAGCCTCACAGAGTTAACAAGAATCTGGCTACAAAGTCCTTGTCTTGGTTTCAAACATAGCTTCAGGGAGTTAAATTTTTGTCTTGAAATAGAAACTCCAAGAGTAGTAAAAGAAATTAATGGCTGTCACTTATTTGGAACAACATCATAGGATGAGAACTAGGCATCATTCCAAAAGGCCAGCCAAAAATATAAGAAAATAGGCCACTTGTATTTTTTTCTTCGCCCTTCATTAATTCTTATTACATTGATAAAAACTGGTGCCATGACCTGTAAGGCACTAACTATATTAATAATATTGTGACTTCAACAGATTTTTAGATAAAGAAAAATTGGTTAAAAAGAAATAGATCTGTAAATATATGTTTGAACTGGGAAAAATGGTAAGTTTCCTTGTTTTGTTTCGTCTTTTGTTTTGCAAATCTGTCAGGTGATTTGTTGAATTTGAGAGTTAAAAAGTAAGACAAGATTGCACTTTTTATATATTATGTTGCAAACATAAGCTTGTGAACTAAATTAATATGTTATCTATATATTAGTTGAGTTATTTGAAGTATTTAAAATGTAAAACCTTTAAAGCTCAATGCTTGTTTTAAGGGTTGGAAAATAATTTTGAAATGGGTTGCTCTAACCACACTAAGAACGCTTTGAAATTAAAGTAGCTCTGAATAGACGATTCAAGTTCAACCAGACTGTGACTCTTCAAATTCAGAACATTTCAGGAATGGCTGGAATAATCCATCTCAACTTTACAATAACTATTGTAAACTCAAATGGGAACATAACAAAGGATATGTAATTTGTAAAAAGTTCCCAAAAACATTGAGAGGAAAACCTGGAGTTTTTCTAAAGATTGCTTCTGCTTTATGCCCCCTCCCCCTAAAAAATGGAGGAATGGAAATAGATTATGATTTTTTTTCATTGTTTTTTCAATGGTTTCTGTTTGAAAATACTAATTGATTGGAGGTTTTTTTTGATGATTTTACAACTGCTTCAATTGTTCAAAGATTTAAGCCCATAACAAAAAAAGGGAGGGAACAGTAATGACAACAAAATACAGACTTTTTATGTATGGTATGTATTTGTAGTTATGTCAGGGGGAACATTTAAAGATATTTATAAATCACTTATGTGTCTTCCAGGAGATGTCATACATGCATGTGCATTAGTTTATATTTGGAGGACCGTAAAATTGATTGGTGGCAAATAAGTGAAAGAAGGTGTCCATTGAAAAGCACATAGAAATGGATTTGTTTCCTCCAGAAAATGTATTAAGAAAGAGCTATCATCATCCCTTTTCATATAAGAAAATTACAATCTACTAAATCTACTAAAAACAAAATCCCACAAAACAATGTTGAAAATGTGGACTTTATCCTCTGAATGTAGAATTCAAATTTGTGCCTATTCCACAAAATGCCACATTAAGTGGGATATCATATAAGTCAATATAAAGTGATAGTTCTGAGACATCCTTGACTTGTAAAAAGAAAATTATGTACTATAAAAATATTGTAAGACTACCATAAGATTACGAGTGCATCATAGCTCTGATAGTTTAGAGTAGATGGATTAACATATCAGAAAATTGTATGTTAATGTAAAGTTTAAAATGTTGGAAACATTTACTGGCTTTAATATCAGAATGCATTATTTTGATTCAACATCATGGTGTTCATGAGATTTACAGGCACTAGTGTAGGGAGGGGGTAAACTTGCGGCATCATGTTGCCATCATGTGACATATCGTGACATTTCCCCTTCACAGAGCTGGGGTGGACATGGCTTGTAGGTGATACATCCGGCTTGTGGGCTGCCAATTTGATACCCTGCACTAGTGTGTTTTACAACAGCTGGACAAAGATTAAGATTCAAATTTATCTATCAATGCAACAAAGATCTTCTGTGGAGATCTTTGTTGGCAGATTGATTTCTCTATATAGTGACTATTTTGTTAGAGATCCTCATCCAGTGATGCAATTGGTTTCAGCAAAATGGTTACTAAACAACCTATCTCAGAGTGTCAAACTCAAGGCCCGATGACTTGATCCAGCCCATTGGATGCTTAATTCT